>JANFAM010000020.1:39810833-41096666 GCA_024362665.1 Prunus padus
AGAGACTACAGTAGCCCATCCTACTTGAGCGAGTAAAAGGTACCAAATAGTTGCCTGTGCACTTTCCAGTTGCAACTTTGGAAGCACAGATTACAGTTAAACAGTCCTTCCCAGTCCCAACCAGTTGTGATTGTTTGTTCCCTTTCTCACTGCTTTGCTTTCAAATTCAATAACCAAAATTCCCTTTTTACCTTCTTTTATATTCCCATTTTGAGGTCAAAAGCTTCTTCGTGTGCCTGCAGAGTTCTCAAAAACCCTAGCCCAAATAGGCAATTTATTTTTCTGTCATCTTCTGGGTAAGTTCTCAATCACTATTTCCTATTGTCAAGTTCTTGTCAATTGAATTTCTTTCTTGTTTTTGTTGCAAAGCCTTTTTTTTTTTTGGGGGAGGAAGTTGAATCAAGCTATGAATTTGACTGTATTTGTCAAAAAGCTTTATTGGGGTCTTAATTTTCAGTTAGTTTTGGTCTGCAAATTATTTGTTTTCTCCATTGAATGTTTTCCACTGGGAGTTTTGGAAGCTTCAAGCTTAAATTTTGGGAAGCTTGAGCTTTCAAGTCTGTAACTTTTGAGTTGTCATGGACATGGTCAGATTGGTATGCTGAGCTCTGATATGTTTCTGTTGAGTTGATTAAAGTGGTGCTCTGTGATTTGCTTTGGTGGTCCAGTTCTTAATGTGTTTTGGGAAGCAAAGTTTTTCCAAAGGAATTGAAGCTTGGTTTGTTTTTAATTACATCATGTGTTGAGCTTTTATGCTTTAAGCTATTGTGGAATACGTTAATTGACATTTTCTTACCATTTGCAGAAACTCAGGATTCAGAGACAGAACAAAAGAGCCCAATTTCTTCATACTTCTTGAAACATTCTTACTGCCTGTGGTAACAAAACCATGCAGTTATATCACCACCCATACTCATTGGACAGCCAAAGAGTGAGACTTGCTTTGGAAGAAAAAGGCATTGATTATACATCATTCCATGTCAATCCTGTAACAGGCAAGAACATGGATGCCTCATTCTTCAGGAAGAATCCAACCGCAAAACTCCCAGTTTTCCAGAACGGCGGCCATGTCATTTTCGACACGATTGAGATCATTCAGTATGTTACATACTTCACTCTTCACTCTTCCCTGTTTGTTACTATAAATATGAGATTGAGTTTGGAAGTCACTTTAGATTTGCATCATACTGAATTCATCTAATTTTCTATTTCAATGTTTAAGCAGTGTTTTCTTGTTTCCCAAAACATGTTTAATATGACAATGTAAAAGATTTTGAACTGCTATCTATCTGTTTTTCCAGATATTTAGAAAATATTGCAAGAGTCTCATCAGGCGATGAGAACATCCCATTCAGCAGCAGTGAAGTCATTGAATGGATGCATAAGATACAAAAATGGAACCCCAAGTTTTTCACACTTTGTCACATCCCAGAGAAGCACCGTCGTTACGTCTCTAAATTCCTAAGGCAGGTGCTCATTGCTCGAATGGCAGAAACTCCTGATTTGGCAGCTGATTATCACAAGAAGTTAAAAGAAGCATATGAAACAGAAGAAAAGTTGAAAAACCCGGATGTTTTGAAACAGGACAAGGAACACCTAATAAGACTTCTTGATGAAGTTGAAACACAGCTGAATGAAACGGCATATTTAGCCGGGAAAGAGTTTAGCATGGCAGATGTGATACTCATTCCAGTGCTCGCACGGTTAGTGATCTTGAATTTGGAGGATGAGTATATAGGCGGCCGGCCGAACATGGCTAAATACTGGATCATGGTGCAGCAGAGGCCTAGTTATAAGAAGGTGATTGGGAAGCATTTCTGTGGCTGGAGGAAGCACAAAACATTGGTGAAAACATGGTGCATAGTTCACATCAGAACCATGCTAAGGAAATTCTGATGAATTATGCATGGTATTCTTCTTCCCATGCTGTAAATGGCTCAGTTGCATTAGATTGGAAAAAGAAAGAAAAAAAGAGAAGAATATCATGTGTGTGTACTTCTCTTTATACATTTTTTTTAAAATAATCCTTCTTTGGAGGAGATTGGGCAATAATTGATACTATATCTGGAAATCAGTTCTTCTCGGGTAGAAAATACTTGAAATCATTAATAGAGAAGCATATGTATACTTTATTTATTGTAGGTCTTGCGAAGCTTTCTGATTGCCAACGTTGCTGGAAAATTGAAGTTAATTTTGATGCCAGTAGACTGAATAAGACTAGGGGTGGCAACTTGGAGCAAGATTCAAATTGGACCGAAAGTTAACCGGATTGGGTTAACCATTACTCAGCAGCACGAACCTGTTAACCAGTTCGGATTAACCATTACTTGGCGTGAACCTGTATATGATATGATTCGTTAACAAGGATAATACACAGGTCAAGTTAGTGTTGAATACGGATTAACTCAAGTTTAGTGTTAAATATGACATGACAAAAAATGACTGATCTTTCTTGTTTCTTAATAGGTTGTATGAGTTCTCGGTCTATCCATTTTCCAACACTAACACAAATATAAACATGTTGAAATACTAATGAGTCATGTTACACGAGTAATTACACAGATTATACTATAATCTGATCAGTAATTAACACAAATTACGCAATTACGAAATTACATAAACGACTCTAACAAGAACTGCCAGCCTTAAAGTATAAGATCCCAGATGTTGCAACACAGTTAACCCTAATAACTTTAAACAAGTAAACAAGAGCAGAAAAGAAAAGGAACCACACTGTAGTAAATCTAACGAGGATAGATAAGTGGTACAGTAAAATCTTATTACAGTTGAAACACCCATTTGTATTCAGTCTGAATGTTGCAAAAGTACCAAACAATACATAAATCATTTTCATCCTCAAGAACTAAACAGAGATGATGAAAAGGCAGATCTGAACACAATTAACCTAACAGGCAATAATAACATAATAAAGTAACCAATTAACTCTACAAATCAACTAGTGAGATGCAAACTTTCTATTAATATTACAGCTCATGGTTACTATATTACAAGAGAAGATAACCTAATAATATAAAATATAAATCATACTTTCGAGATTAATGCATGTCATACAATCCTATAATAATAAAAAAAATTAAAATAAAAAGTCATGGGGAACATTATGAAGGGGGTTCAAAATTGATAAATGCCTTTTCATATATCTTTAAAAAATCATTCATAAGCCTTATAATGTAAATAAAAGATGACATACCTCTTTGAGGTGTTAGTCGATGGATCAATATTTTATAAGAGCACATCACCAGACAGGAGCATCTTTTTCATGAGGTCTTAGTACTATAACTTCAATTCCAAGACTTGAACATTGAATAAAAATTTCATTTAAATAAACCCAGAAACAAAAGAATTGGGAACACATTGAGGTATAAAGCAAAAGTAGCTCATCCTACGAATGAATGTTGATTAATGGTGATGTGAATGCTGATTGACATTATTCCCAGCTTTCTCCACCCTATAGCTTAAATCCTCTGAACAATATGAAGTTCTAAGCTCATTTGCTACATGTCCTACGCCTATGCCGTCTGTCCCACCTCCGGAGTTGTTTCCAGTACATCCCCACCCGTTTCGGTCGCTGAAAGATGGGGGCCTCAATTTTGTATTATTCCAGTACTTCTGCTGCTTGAAGTATCTCCTTCCCAAATCATTCGAGGATTCTCTAACTCGTTTAGATGAATATTGATTGTTTGCACATGGACTGCCAAAGTCTGCCTGATTGGAACCAGTTGTGCTTGGAGTGCTTTCTTCAGACTGAGAAGTTGCAGGAACACACCTGTCCTGTTGTCCTCCTGCAGGTTGATTACCTGATACATGATTGACGGTAGGATACGGTGAAGGGTCTTTCTTATGTCGGGGAAACGGAGGCAATGGTGGAAAAGGCTGAAAAGGTATGCCAGGGGCAACAGCCCAAGTCTCAACAGTTTCAGCATGTGGTGTCCCATATTGCTGCATCATTGACAGTGGAAATCCATATGAGACAGATAAGCGAGAAACAAATTTCTCTTGCGGATGCCCTATAACAGCAGCAGGACACTTCAAAGGACAAAATGATGACGAAGCAATAGATGAAACCATAGGGGTTCTAATGTAAGATGAAAACCCAGGAGGAACATCCTCAAGGTTGATCTGAGCTCCATCATTTTGCTGAGAGTTATCATGCACACTGCTTGAGCAATTTCCGTCGTCGCCACTCACCCTCTCTAAATGCAATGCCACTTCACCTGTCCCAGACAATGGACTAGGTCTATGCAATCCAGACTCAATCTTCTGTTCTTTGTTCTGCAGTGAACTTGAATCAGGGATTGTCTCTGCTGGCTGATCCCATCGGCTTTTACGCTTGCGAACTTTTGTCACACTGGTTGGGCATCCACCTGTACAAGGTGCAGAACAGTCCTGGACACCTGAACTCACAGAAGTCGTTGAAAGCACTGATTGCTTGATACTATCTATAGTGTCAGTAGACCTTCCACTTTGATCATGCCAATTATCATGTGATGTGGAAAATCTGTTGCAGTTTGAACCTCTGTTAAATTCCATCTTGTCATCCCTGTCTACAAAGCCGTGTCTTCTGAGATGTCTAGGGATCCAATTATCTCGAAAGTTCCGTGCTATTTGGTGGACCTGTAAAATACTCAACTGATTTAAACTCAGAGTGGTTATATTCATTCATTGATGCATCAGAACACATATTATAGAAAACATCAAATGAAGCCCCTAAGCAACTATTTCTATTAACCGAAGAACATACTAAATGATTAAGGAATCTAAACTGATTATCAAAACAAGACCTGTTTGTCCTTGTGTTCTGTCAGTGATAGCATTGACTCCATAAACCTGCAGAGAAACACAATTTTCAGGAAATAAGCAACACAGCTAAAAGTTAAATACAATTTTTTTTTGGAAGTTAAATACAATTCAACTTGAATTAAAAAAAGGTAATCATAATATGAGAAGTGCTCCCATTCATAAAAAACAACGCAATTAGAAAAATTTGTCCAAAACACTTCCGTTCACTAAATCTGAAACCAACTTCCATTCTCACATGGCCACCCAATAAACGAGAAAAAAAGGAGAAAAGAGAATTAATAAAGGATATTCAATGACGAAACAAATAATTACCTCTCCATTCCAGGGCAAGGAGGACCTCCAGTAATATGTTCCAACGTAAGTATCTGCTTTACAGCCAAATACTCTAGGACCTGCGAGGATAACATTAGTCAGCAGTCTGTTGAATGTCAAAATATTAATAAAGCAATGTTCTCTCTATCAATTTTCTTAAATCCCTGAAGCCACTCCACATGAAAACAGAGAGAGAGAGAGAGAGAGAGAGAGAGAGAGAGAGAGAGAGAGAGAACCTTCAGAAGCTTCCGGAGGATTGGTATCTTTTTGAAGTCTTCTCTGTACTTTTTCATTATGTTGTGTAGCATTCTCAAACCTACCCAAAAAAAAAAAATTTGATTCATCAATTTGAAGCAAATGAGGGCACAATTAATTAATTCATCCATTCCCAACCCAAAAAGGGGAAACAGATAAGCAGAAAAGGCAACAAAAGGGAGGATACACACCGTTTTTATTTATTACATCAATCAAAACCACCCGTGACCTTGTTTTCAAAAGCGCATCAAGGATCATCGAAAGATCTCGATTGCTGAAAGAAAGAAAAAAAAGGGTTTTTACTGGAGAACTGTCAACTAAACACTTCATCTAAACGACAATAACTGAAACTTGTTAAGTGAACAATATTACGACACATGACAAGAAAATGAAGTAAAAGATTTCAAATAACCTCTGAATTGCTTCACCATTGCCACTATCACCTGATACTGCAGTTAGGAACAGAAGCTTTAAGTAGCCCTTAGTGGAATCCTGTAAGAAAAAACCATGCATACATGAACTACCAACATAAAAGACAACCTATAAGAATAAAATTTAGAAATAGAGAGGTTGTCAAGGCTAATTGCTTGAAGAAAAGATTATGATCATTATTAAAGAGTAGGATCATTATTAATTCGACACAAGAAAGAGTTTTGGAAAATTCCGGCAATAGGCTTCAGAAGTAACATTCAAAAGGAAAATACTAAAAAGAAAATATGGTGCAGTGTGCTCAGTAGCAGAGATGGACCAGCACACAGGTTTCAAAAACAAAACCAAACAATGCAAGGTGTATTATGACAATGTACAGGTCCATAATGCGCCAATGCAGAATAGAACAATAATATGACAAGGAAACCCACAAAATGAAGTACATCTGCAGATAGAAAATGGCATAGCTACTTACTTTCCGTTTATTTATCCCTCCATCGACATCCAACAGCTCATTAAGCTTCTCCTCCACTGCAAGCATTGAAGAGCATCAAGCCTCAATTAATCAATTATCCATCACTCTTTTTTCTAAAAAACAAGTACACAAAGAATCCCTTACCTGAACCTTCTGTTAATCTTTTGGGTTTGATAGAAAGCACATGAGATTTGTTGGCTGCCACTTGAATTTTGTTACCACTTGGGATAATCCTCACTTTGCCTTTCTTCACAAAACTGGATGAACGGGAAGTTTTCACATTAGGACGCACTTTAGAAGAAACCTGCCTATCTTCAGTAGTGTCAGACTTGGACTTCCTGTTAGCATCAATGCCATCAGATAAAGACTTGCTAAGCACTTTTATTGGAGAAGCAATCTCTAGTCTTTCAAAGGAGGTTGAGGATTTTTCTTTAGTCTCATTTTCCCTTAAAATCTCCTGCTGAACAACAGACATGGGTCTACTAGTTTCTTCTTTATGTTCGGAAGCTTCAACTGGTTGGACAGAAGATGGTAATTTATGTCTCGAGTGCTCCAGTTCCAGTGAATCATGTATATGCGAAACAACAGATTCAGATGGGTTCACGGACTCCTCCCTTTGTGTGGTAAACTCCAATTCCCCAACAGCAATTGTTGACTTATCCATTTCTTTATTTGTAGATGCACTCTCCACCTTTTCAGATATACCATCTTCTGGAATCATCACGGGCTCAGTATATTCTTCATCTGAATCATCTTGAATGATGATTTCACTATCAAGAGGATCACCACCTATATAACCCCGACATTGAGCTGAGCCACAATAACATTTTTTGGCAGCGGCTCCAAAAACCCTTACATAGTTGTAGTCAAATGTCACCTCTTCACCCTGAAAAATAATTATATGGAAATATATACAAAATGGTGAGTATGAACACAGAGAGCAATGACAAGGAAAGTAGATTGAAAGAAGAAGATAAAAACAAAGCAAATTAAAAAAACTGATAATATAATCTTTCCAGAGAAGAAGCTTTACAGTTGGGACAAGCAATACAATCGTTAACTCTATAAGAACAATCGATGACAAGGGTGCTAAAATGATAAACTCGCAAATGGATGACCAGTAAAAAATGTTAACCCAAAAATTGCATACCACAATTTTTTTATGTGGACTGATTTCTTGAATTGCATGCTTATAAGTGGAAATGACATAGTAAAGTCCCTAAAAAGGGCAGCCGTGACCTAGGTTAACCATCTATCTCATATAACACATCATCAAACTCCAAAACAGAAACGTCAGAGGATGCGTATGTTTCATAATTGAATAAAATGCAGCTATATCAAATGGCTCATCCAAAAAAGAGCTAAATTTATTCAATAATCCCAACTAAAAAATGTTTACCCTTTAACTTATAACCAACAAAGTGAAGCCCTTAGTCATGTTCAGCTTTATAAGCATTTAAGGTAAATAAATGTGGAACTCAAAATTGATTTTTTCCTGCTTATAAAGGGTTGGAAGCCATGCAAGTTTTGTTTATGACGCAATTCAAGCAATCAAACATCAGGATCATGCCTCTAACAAAGAAATTATGCACGAAAGTAACTGTGCAAGGAGCAAGCATACCTTCTTTATATCTCTCAATGCAAATAGTCCTATGCAAATCTCTCCATTCACCATCCACTGTTGAGAACAGGAGAAAAGGAGTTTAGAGTATAAAGAAGAGTAATAGTCAAACAAAAAATGAGCTTCCTTAAGCAACAAGCACAGGAAATGAGGTAATGTCGAATGCATTCCAAAAACAGGAAAAGAAAAAATAAAAGGCCAAATATTAGATATACGTGGCAATGGTAATAGGATACCCAAAAGGAGTACTTCCTAATCTCATGTCCCAATCCTTATACCGTAAACTTTACTCTAGCTTGTACAGATACAAAATGAATGTAACTGCTGAGAAGCGGCATCACTATCGAATCAATGATTCATACACTAGATCAATGTAATATCCCATATTATATGCAAATTACAAGTAAGCAACATGCATAACCTAGTATAAGGTTGATCCAAAGAAAAATATAGAACAAAGGAAATGGGTCAATTTTTATAACAAGGAACATGAAATCCATTCATATATAGTTTTTCTAGGGAATTTATATGAGACTTAAACTTTCATACATTTAATACAAAGGAATGATTGAAAGAAAATTGATCGTATGCAGAATATGCCTCACTAACATAAAAACGTGACAAACATGCATCACTACGTCCATGCCTAACAGTCCTCTTAGCAGGAATTCATATAGCCCATTCCCAAACAAAATATAACCCATTAATTCTACACATTACACTTGCCCAACAATTCTTTTCAAAATAAAGGTCCAAAAAATGGAAACCATGTGGAAAAGGAAGAAAAAAGAGTAGGAAACAATCTGCAAGAGAAACTAATCAATAAACATATCCATAAAATATATTGTACAAATATGGACTTCCCTTAGTGGTATATCCAAATTGGCACAACTCAACACCAAAGTCCTTTGTAACTGTTAGAATATACAGCTGTGTTTGTACAGCTGTGTTAGTGAGTGTTAGTATAGCTGTTTGTACAGCTGTGTTAGTGTTAGTACAGCTGCTATCTTTACAGCTGTGTTAGTGTTTGTACAGCTGCATCTCTACCCTTTGTATAGCTATAAATACCTCCCATTGGAGATGAATGAAATATCAGAAATTTTCTGCATCTTATTTTCTACTTGGTATCGAGCATACTAATTTGCTCTTTTTTACTTTCTTATTCCTTCCTATTTCTGTGTTACCACAGATCTCTATCACATCTTCACCAAGGGTATACTGACTTTGGTGTTCTCTCTATCATTTCTTACTGAAATCTCTGAGTATGCTCTGTAGTTGCAGCTAGACTGAACTTCTACATCAGAAATTTCCTTTTTTATTTCTCTCTACCATAAACACAAATTTCCGCTGCTATTATGGGTGACAAATCAGAAACTTCAGATTCTCTTGGTGCTGAAACATCTGCCCCA
The DNA here is from genome assembly GCA_024362665.1 of Prunus padus. Classification (NCBI taxonomy): domain Eukaryota; kingdom Viridiplantae; phylum Streptophyta; class Magnoliopsida; order Rosales; family Rosaceae; genus Prunus; species Prunus padus. Next base: position 39,820,156 of record JANFAM010000020.1, read on the forward strand.
ATGATGAATTTCCAGCAAGATACACCTTCCTCAATTGGGGTAAAGCTCAATGGCACCAATTACCGCCTTTGGTCCAAAGTTCTTGAGATGCATATTGCTGCCCGTGAAAATATGGTTACATTCTCCGGACTAGGACTGCACCAAAGGATTCAGATCCTAAATTTTGAGAAGTGGATGGCCGAAAATGCACTAGTGAAGTCGTGGCTCATCAATTCTATGGCCCCCGCCCTCATGATGAATTTTATTCATTGTGAGATCACTAAAGATGTTTGGGATACCGTCAAGAAAACGTATCATGATGCTTCCGATGCTTCCCAAGTCTATGAGTTGATGAAAAAATCCTTCCAGATGCGTCAAGATGGCCGACCATTGACCATCTATTTCACCGGAACTCAATTCCACCTTTATGGAGCTTGACTTCCGTCGTCCGAATGACTTGGAGAATCCATCGATTTCTCGCCAAATTGAAGAAGCGCATCTCAAGAACGTGTCTATACATTTTTGGCCACTTGATCATAATCCTGGATCAAGTATGTGGACGTATTCTGCCACATCACCTCTTCCTCGATATTGATGAAGCTTATTCTATGGTTCGTAGAGAAGCACACAGTCACCATGGCTGCCGAAGGAACCCCTTGCTTCACCTTGGCGCTTAATAGTGGCTCAACCTTGGCAAACTACTACTTCTACAACACCTCGACTTCTTCAACATTTTCAGAGAGAAAGTGTTCTCATTTGCGATCGTAAGGGTCGCTGAGAAGGAAACTCACGCTGGAAAATTGTAGGATACCTGCATTTGGTTCAAGTTGAAACAGCTGAACGCAAGGGAAAAAGTCCTCTCGTGCTAACTCGCCTCCCATCGACACATCACAACCATCTCAGGTTTATTTCGGTAAAGGTAAGAATGGAGTGTCGTTTATTTCTTCTAAAAATCCATGGATAATTGATTCAGGGCAACCGATCATATGACTAGTGACTCATCTCGCTCACCTCTGCATTCATCTCGTCATTCAACAGGTTGCGGATGGAACTCACCTGGCAAGGGGCTGGTTCCTATCACTTTCGTCTACTTTACCTTTATCTTCTGCTTTTGCATGTTCCTAACCTCTCTAATAGTCTTCTCTCTATCACCAAATTACCAACAGCTTAAATTGCTCAAGAACCTTTTTCCTACTCATCGTATCTTTCAGGATCGTCTCACGAAGATGACGATTGCACTGTAAGGAGAGAGGGGTCTCTACTACTTGGAGGGGCAGGCAATCTCATATCCAATCTGGCCGTGGTTTTCGTAGCTGGAAATACAGCTTTAGATCGAGAAAATTCTTCATGGCCGTTTAGGACATCCCTCTTTTATCTATCTAGAACGCTTATTTCCGCATTTATTTGCTAATGTTTCGGGTTTCTAGTCTTCGATGTGAACATTGCATTTATGCGAAAAATCATCGGTCTCATTTCCACCAAGCTTTAATAAAAGTACTACTCCTTTTTCTCGTATTCATCTTGATGTGTGGGGACCATTTTCTACTCCTACTTCTTCGGTTGTCGATACTTTATATCTTTCATTGATGATTGCACTCAGTGTGTTAGGTTTATTTGATGACATCTAAAAGTGAAGTTAGTACTATTATCCCTAAATTCCATCAACTAATCAATACCTCCAGTTTCATGTCCAAATCCGTGTTTTTCATTCGATAATGGACGTGAGTTTGTCAATCTTTCTGCATCGAAGTTCTTCCAGCAAAGATGGCATTATCCACCGGACAACTACGCTACACACCCCAACAGACCAGATAGCGTAGCGTAAGAACCGCCATCTTCTCGATGTGGCCTTGGCCTCTTATGCTTTACTATGCAAGTTCCAAACGGTCTGGGTCTTGATCATGATCGCTCGTTCCTCATTAATGAATGCCTACTCGTATGCTTGATTATCAAACACCCATCAAAGTATTGTCTCACTTCCACTCAATCCCTTCCTTACTTAATTTGCCTCCTAAAATCTTTTTTGGTTGTCTTTGCTATGTCCATGTTCATTCTCTCCACAGGACAAATTAGATCCACGTGCTCTTAAGTGTGTTTTTCTCGGATACCCCACATCTCAAAAGTGGATATATGTTTTCATCCTCCTTCTGTAAGACATATGTGTACATGGATGTTGAATTTTGTGAACAGAATCATATTTCAGTGAGTCACAACTTCCCTCTTCGTGGGGAGATTAGAAGTACGAACGAGGAGAAGTTGTGGTTTGAACTCGAAATTAAAGTTCTCCTACTCTCCCTACTCAAGGTGAGGGGAGATATTGGTCGAACATGAACTCGTTACTTTGAAAACATTTGAAAGAAGAAAAAGAAACATGTGAATGTTTCATCGCCACCTCCTTCTTTGGATCCTCCTCTATGATCCTACCATCCAATCGATCGATTCTTCCGACCGATCTTCAGTGCATGCTTCTATCCCTATCTTATCTAATTCTTCCGATATTGACTCATTATCCGAATCGATCATATAACTCACTAGAAACTCCCTTGGTTCCACATGATGAGAACCGTGGGAGAAGATATCCTCGCACGTGATCGTCACCCTCCCGAAAAATTTGGTTTCCTTCATCCAATATTGTTAAGTATCCCATTTCCAACTATATTTCATACCACCGTCTTTCTAAGTCTCATTTGACTTTCGCACAACAATTGTCTCTGTCCTATTCCTAATAAATTTCGGGACGCCTGATGATCCTAAATGGAAATCGCTATGGTAGAAGAAATGAAGGCTCTTCTTAAAAACTCTACATGGGAGATGGTTGAGTTACCAAGAGACAAGAAAACCTGGGTGCAAGTGGGTGTTCACAGTGAAGCGAAATTCGAGGATGGTTCGACAGAGAGGTATAAAGCCCGACTTGTGGCAAAGCTATACCCAAACTTATGGGATCGATTATCGAGAGACATTTGCTCGCTGCTAAGATGAGTACGATCGAGTTCTTCTCGTCGTCAACTTAGATTGGCCGCTAAAAGCAGTTTGACGTCAAGAATGCCTTTCTACATGGAGATCTACAAGAAAAGGTTTACATGGACCCTCCTCCAGGGTTTACACCTAAAGGGGGAAAGGTTTGCAGTTAAAGAAGGCTTTATATGGCCTTGCTAATACCTAGGGCCTGGTTTGGCCGATTCGATCATTCCATGAGAAACTAGCTTTTAAAATGCCTCTCAAGCTGATCACACACTATTTCTTAGCGTGTTGGCAGCAAGATTACTTTGCTAATTGTTTATGTGGATGACATGGTGGTTACAGTAATGATGAACAGGAGATTGAGAATCTTCAAAGTTACTTGGCCAAAGAGTTTGAAATGAAAGATCTGGGATCTCTGGCAAGTATTTTCTAGGAATTGAAGTTGCACGTTCTAAGAAAGGCATCTTCTTATCTCAAATAAAATATGTTCTTGATTTACTAGCAGAGATCGGAAAATTGGCGGTGAACTCATTAATACTCCAATGGAGTTAACCATGGATTGTCAATTTATCGCATCGTATACCCACTAACAAAGAGAGGTATCGAGGTTGGTTGGAAAGTCGATTTATCCTACTCATACAAGCACTGACTGCCTTACGCCGTTAGTGTTGTCGGACTACCATGCATAATCCAAGTGAAGCACACCAAGGTGCGGTGGATCGAATTCTCGTGTACTTGAAGTATACTCCTGTGCAAGGGTATATTGTTTTCAAAACATGGGCATTTAGATGTGGAAGGTTACACCGACTCGACTTTAGGAGCTCAAAACTTGATAGAAAAATCAACTTCAAAGTTATGTGTCTTTTGTTGGTGGTAATCTTGTAACTTGGAGGAGTAAGAAACAGGGGTTGTGTCGAGATCTAGCGGCAGAGATAGAGCACTCACCATGGCATAACCGAGCTTATTTGGTTAAAGATTCTAATAAGGGAACTCGGGTTTGAACCTAAGAAGCCTATGATTTTGTATTGTGACAATACAGCTGCCATTGAAATAAGCAAATAATCCAAGACATCATGAGAGAACAAAGCATATTGATATTGACAGACACTTTATCGGCGACAACTTGGCAAAAATGTCATTCGAGTGTCAGTATATAAAGAGTGAAGACCAACTTGCAGATATGATGACTACAATGCCTTCTTCGCAAGGAACTCTACTTCACTAGACAAGTTGGGCAGCGATATCCATGCACCAACTTGAGGGGAGTGTTAGAATATACAGCTGTGTTTGTACAGCCGTGTTAGTGAGTGTTAGTATAGCTGTTTGTACAGCTGTGTTAGTGTTAGTACAAATTGCTATCTTACAGCTGTGTTAGTGTTGTACAGCTGCATCTCTACCCTTTGTATAGCTATAAATACCTCCCATTGGAGATGAATGAAATATCAGAAATTTTCTGCATCTTATTTTCTACTGTAACTAAGAGGCAATATCCTTTATTGAGGCAGGGAGAGGGAAATCTGATTGGGCTACAAGCCGTTATTGCCAAAAGTAAAAAAAGGCTCATCCAGACCAAGTATATAACAAAAAGAATCTAACAATCTTTATAAAACTAATCTGCTCATATTAACATTCACCTTTTCTGTGCGACAATTAGGATCACAACTATGGTTAATGAAACGCCCCAAATTTCCCTTTGCACATGCATCAATTACCTGAAATAAAAGGAAAACTCATCAATAGCGCACTAAAATGCGACAAGCAAGATAATCAGGAAAAAAGAGAAAAGAAAAGGCAGTATAACATTATATACAACCCAATGCACAGATTCAAAAGAATTATCTTATTTTCACATAAGATTTGCAAAGAACATATGTCCGGAAAAATTAATATAATTACATAATTTTTTTTAAAAAAAAGGAAACAGAAGCTTAACTTGATATAACCTAATAACTATTAAATTAATGAAAAGGTATAGTCTAAATGTTGTTATGCATCTGCAAGTAGGCCACATTAAGTCAATAACACCAATCTGAGTATTGCATCATGCAGCATACTTATGGGGCTACATAGTGACATGCAAATTACAAAGGACCCAAAGATACATGAAGACTAAGTATGTTTTAGAGATGAAAACCTAGAACTTTTCACGCTAATCACAAGTTTACTGATGAAATATCAGAAGGAAAAGGTAAATATAAATCAAGAAAAATACAAACCTCACTGCCGTTCAATGTCATGAAGTAGAAATGTCTGTGAGCCTTTAAAGCATACTCTTTTTGACGTGCCTCATAAGCATGTGTATCAAGCACCTGTTTGGACGATGTATTAAAAGATCTTAGCAAGTAAATAAAGGGTAACATTCTATCTGATTGCCTGTGCGTATACAAATAAGCATACATAACACACACATCGCACACACAATCAAACACTGAAACCAACAATTAGAGTACAAGAACAGGAGTTGAAACCACTCTGAATATTTTAACCCATTAGCCGTGACAGATTTTTACTTCTTTTTATCTTTTCTTATAAATTGACATAAGCCCTCTTAGGAAGCCACAATTCCGCTCACACATAAATTTTTATCTCTGAAAGGTTTTCTTCCTATAGATACCTTCAAGATCAACTAAATCTGCTGAACTGAAGGAAGAAATAAGCTGTGTGCCTCATTCTGTATTTTTTTTTTCCAATCACTTTGTAATGAGTGATGAACTTGGTTCGTGCAACAAAAGGAGAGCCCTCACCCACACTTCATTGTTCCACATAATAAATGAATACAAAAAACAAAACAAAAACAAAAAAACAAAAAATCAAATGGAAGGCTGCAGCTGATACTTCCTAAAGCTCAGTTATGTCATAAATTGGTGAATTTTCTTATATTCTAGAGCCCTGCATGTGCAATGCATCTGAGAAGACTATACCAAAAGAAACATCTTTAGAAACGAAAGATACTTGAGGAGAACTATCTTAAAAATGAAAGATACTAAAAGAAGATAAAAGAGTAAAGTGGTTCAAACAAATTTGGATACTATGAGAGCATTAGAAAAGAAAATCTAATGGTGTAAGAAGTGAATTTCAACTATCACATGGAAATGGCATGATGTTAGTGCTTCAAGGTTTAAATGTTATAAGCAAGTTAGCATTGATAGGTGCATAAAAGCTGGCGTCAGAATTTGGTGTGAATCAGACTAGTTGGACTTTTTTTAAGAAAGAATCAAGTGCGGGCATACCAAAGCTGGGTGTGCCTTTATATATTAGCATTTATGATTAAAAACAAAAAACACAGATCAAAAGTAATTTTAGCTTAGTATTCCAACCAAAGCACTAAAAATTAATAACTTCTCTACACTGAATTCACCATTGCATTAACCAAACAAATTGAGAAATTTTTTTTTTTGAATTTTGTCAATTTACCTCTCCAACATATTCAATGAGAAATTGCCCTTTAAATATATCATCAAGCAACCTGAGCCCATAACCCTTCTTCCCACATTGAAACTTCTCCAGTTTGGCATATCGGCGTTTTTGGAACTGCAAACAAATCTATTAACTAAAACAATTCCCTTTGCAAAATAAAACAAAAAATTGCTATAAGGAAAAGCTAAAATACCTGTTGATTTGAACAAAGGTCTCTACAAGGACAGGCTCCTCGAATACACTCAATGTTAAGCATTCGATTAAGGCAATCATCTCCACAACCCAACTGGCCATCTGAAGGTGGTTTGCAATGACAAACCATTATCTGATTAAATTGAGAAAAAAAAAATGAATTAGGAAAATTATGTACACTGGTCGGAAAAGCCACAAATCTCATCAGATTTTTACAGTACACATTACTGATGAAGGCAAAATTATGACTAGGAGCCTTGTAGAAATTCATGCGTTTTTTTCCACAACAGATGAGATAAGCTTTCAAATTTAGGGTACTGTCAGGATATAAAATACTTAGGGGGGAGTAGGCCCTGCCCACACCACACCATTTTTCTGCAAAGAATAATAGTTTACACCCTGTTTGAGCACATCTCCATTCTTTCCCCGTCAGTTCCAAATAATGGTTAATTTTCCAACTTTAAACATGGCTTGGACCAGCCATCTTACGTATCAAAGTCTGAGCCATTTCCCTGTGGAATGTGCAATCTTATTATTGTCACCAGGGCAATTAGGCGGTTCCTCTTTTTCCCTCAAATCTACTCAAACAGATATGATTTTTATATATATATATATATATATATATATATATATGTGTGTGTGTGTGTGTGCACGCTGACAGACATAAAATACTAAAATAATCAGGTTAAGAAAAAATTCAAGTCCTGTATAAACCTCATCAATAGTCTGAGTTTTACGGTTACGATGAAGGAACTGATTAGTTTTGATGCTTGCAACATTTTGTTGGGAAACTGCAATGCATTGAGACCGAAATAAGTGTTAGAATTAAATCCCACTTATGTGTAAACTTGCACGTCCATGAGCGTCAATGAGTGAGAGAGAGCAAAAGTTGAACCCTATCTTACTTCTATCACAAATCAATCAATAACATATACCTGTTGGACGCCGACGTTCCAATTCTTTATAATTTAATCGGGTGACGGAAGCATCTTCGTCACCTGAGGCATCTGATATATCCAACTCTGCATTAATCTCTGAATTTGACTTCTCTTGAGGGATTGAGCAATCAGCAAAGGCTTTATCCTTGTTATCTCTACAGGTCCTACAAAATTGAATCAAACGTACAATATTAGATTAAAGTTCAAAGGAATAATCTTAACAGAAATATTTCCCATGTACGCCTCCATAAAATAGATTTAGAGATTAATACCTATAATAGGAACAAACCACACATTTTTCTACACAAGCAATATTAGTAGACAGAAATTTTATTATGCCAAGGTACAAAGTAAGAAAATACAACAAATGGATACGATTATTGCTATTAACAAAACTATCAAGAAAGACAACAAATCATACCAACCTAAGTAGAAAAACAAATCTGAGCAATTCGTATAACTTTAGGAGACGGTTGGTTTTCTAGGCTTAAAAGCTGCTCCAGTTCAAGTTCCAATATAAGGAAACAATGACAGACAAACCATCAATATTTTGGACCAAACAATCCCAAAAACTCAAAGGATCTATTAAATCAAAGGTTAAATACCCCTTTTTTAAAGTCAAAGTGAACACCCCTTATCCTAGAGTATTAAACCATAACTCTAAATACCATGGCATAGGGTAAACTCTAATGATCCTATAAAAATATGGAAAACAATATTTAAAAGAAAAACATATGCTTAAATTGTCCCTTTTTACAGATTCTGTATGGTTAAATGAGAAATGAATGGTTTACCATGTGCACTTTATTTCATCTATAACATCTGCAAGCTCAGCTGGTATACGCCTCCATTTATGACAATCATCACAGAGCACCCAAGCATTACGCGGTGGTACATACTGCTTATCTAAGTCAACAGGTACAGTGTCCAAGTTAGGAACACCTATGCATACAGCATCCTTGACAGAGTTGGCTTTTCTAATTCCATCCACTAAGTGATCATCTGCAACATTAAAGCATGTAAAATCAGCTCAAACATGCACATAATAAACAGTGAAAACAAAAATAAGAAGTGGTTGGATGGACAAGAATATATATATATACACACACACGTATATATATATACATATATATATATATAGCATAGACATGCACAAACAATTTTGATAACAAACAAGTACCTGATTCTGGAAGACTTTCCACTTTGAATGCAACCTGATCACCAACAGCCTTCTCCATAGCGTTCTTCTGATTAACAGACTTCTTTTGGTTTTCCCTTAGTCTATGAGAATTACCTTTCTTGCTCGCTGAGCCACAGCCTCTGGACCTGCCCTTCGGAGGCTTCAGTCCCTTAGTTTTTGAGGATTGTGATTTTGATAACCCTAAGCCTACATCTAGATTGCAATGTGTTTTAGCTTCTGCACCAATTTCAACTTTGAGAACATCTCTAGAAATTCCATGGTCAGTTTCTCCTGACAAACGCAAGGGCTCCAAAGCTGATTCCATGTCGCTTGATGAATTGCTTGAAGCATTTGCACAGGTGGATGAAGTGAACGTCTCACTAGGGCAAAAATCCTGACTAACATTCTGTCTGCGTGCATCTTGTTTTGATGGTTTTTCTTTATTTATGCTTGCTGGACACGGTATACCATCTTCCCGAACACAATTTTCCGCATGAGGTACTTTATGTTTCTTCTTTCCTCTCTTAGTGCTAATAAAGTCTCCAGAAGCAGAAAAAGCCTTGTCAGAAGTCAAAACAATACCATTAGAATCTTCCAGTGGTCTTGCCTCAACATCTGCATCCGGAACTAAATTGGTTACTTCTGAATCAGGTGAAGTTCCAGGATCTCTATAGTTAGTCCCAACAGATCCTCCTGATGATACAGCAATTGTATGAGATGAACCCCCAGGAAAATTCTCTATCACATCTTCAGCTGAATTCTCTGTAAGAACAACACTCTCCAAGTCCTTATTAGCCAGATCTCCATCCAGAACAGGAGCATCCGGACAAGTTTTATCCTCCCTAAGAGTGGCTTCTTTATTCCAATTACCCTCAATGCCATTCTCTTTTTCAACAGAATGTTCATATGCTGTGTTATCAACAACCTCGGGTACCCTGATATAGAAAGAACTTTTACCCACTTCTTTCCCCAATTTAACCTTCAAACGAACATGATTAGTTGAAGCACGGCATTTCCCCCTTGACCCTCGTGAGTTTCCACTAGCCCCACTTGGATTCCGTTTTCCACTTCTTTTGCCACCCCTTCCTTTCTGTGATCCTTGAATCCGACCTTGACTGACCTCGAGCCTGTTACTCTCTTCAAAAGATTGTGTAACATTCCCCAATAATCCCCAGATAGAAGAACGAGCTGGTTTGGAAAGGCAGCTTCTCTTCCTTCCAGCAGCCTTGAAGACAATTTCAACACTTCCAAGCGGGTCTAACACTTTAGATGTGTTCCTGCCTTTCCTTGGAGCCCTTTTTGTCTGAGTCTTGCGGCTTCGGCCACTCCTTCGAGAAGACAATGCTACAATGTCAACACATTTGGTGTTAGAAACACAATCAACTCTGGCATTATCATTTCCTTCATGATCCATCTCTCCATAACGGTCAAATGAAGTGCTAGAATCAACATGAGCAGGAGAATCCTTATCTGGTACATCCAGCCTCTCAGAAGAACCACTGTTGACAATATCAACGGGTTGAAACGATTGCATAGAAACAGATTTCTCATGACTAATTTTGGGGGCTAGTTCAGAAGAACCTTCCTTAAGATTGGAGGCTTTTTCCTCCAGTAGTAATATCTGGGCGCCAATTTCAACCTTTATGTCAGTTGTAGCATCACTTTTCTGTTCTTCAAACTCTGTTACCCTTTTGGCAGAGAGAAAATCAATAATCTTACCATTGCTCTGACCATTCTCTTGGGTGCAAACACTCGGTGAATCTGACACATGTGAACCTTCAAAGGCCCTCTGGCAACCCTCTGGAGGCTCTATTTGATTGTGCGCATCAATATGGCTTTCCATCTCAACAACCTCTGTAACACTATCAGCAGAGGGCCCATTGACACTGTTATTGGCAGTCCCAAAGGTTTGACATGACTGCATGGAAACAGTGTTCTCAATAACGCAGTCAGGGGCTACTTTGGAAGAACCTTCCTTAGAATAGTAAACATTAACTTTTACAGGTAATATCTGGGTGTGAATTACAGCCCTTTCATCTGGCAGAGTATCACTTGTCTCTTCCAAATACTCTGTAGCCCTTTCATCTGGCAGAGTATCACTTGTCTCTTCCAAATACTCTGTAGCCCTTTCAACAAAGGAACCGCCATTAACCTTATCACTCCTCTGATCATTCTGTTGAGCGCAACTACTGGGTGAATCAGGCATATGTAAATCTTCCAAGGTCCTCTGGAAACCTTGTGAAGGCAATATTTGGTTGCACCTCGTCTCAACAACCTCTGTAGTCTTTTCTGTAGAGAGGCTATTCAGACCACTAACACCATTGTCCTCCATCTCTTCATTCTTCCAGACACAATTACTTACTAAATCACATGCATATAATACTTCCGAAGGCATTCCACCATCCCGTTTAGGTGATGTCCTGTTGCACAAATCTGCTTCTATCCTGGCCAAAACAACACTTTCCTCACAAGCAGCTTCAAAAGAGGAACCAGATATGATGTTGAAACCCTTCTCTTCTTGTTGGGAGCTTCCACAAGCTTCCATGTCAGCTAATTCTGAGGGAATTTCACAACCCTGTAAAGGAGAGACTAGTTCATGGATATCATTCTTCATGTCTTCCGTAACTTCCCTAACCCCTTCAGAAAACAGATAACTAACACTCTTATCATACCTTTGCTCATCCTGTTGGATACCATGTCCTGGTGAAACAGTCTGATGTATGACTTCCAAAGGGATTTCATTGTCCCCAAATGAACCAGCAGATCTATCCTCACCTTGGGGCCCACCTTCCCTATTTGAGTCATCAACATCACTCTGACTCTCAGTCAAGCAACATCTGTTCAGCCCCCATTCCCTGGTCAAAATATTTCCCGGTTCCGAAACATTAGCATTTTCATGCTCACCCATCAAACCATCTATATCAACATCTACAATCTCACCCCAGCTCATACAACCAGCATTGTCATTCCTAGACAATCCCAGAGACCTATCTGATATACTGGTAGGGTCCACATTAGAATCAAGTAAAGGCTTATCGTCCGAGCAGGAGGGCAGCTCAGAAATAGATTGCACCAAAATCTCTGAGCCCATCTGCAGCTCTGTAACAGACTCACACAAAAGACCGTCAACAAAAGCCGAATTTTCACAAGAAGCCATCCTAAACTAAGCAAATTTACCCATTTAACGCAAACACTGTATAAGTGTATATGATCAAAGAAAATAAAAATTGACCCATGCAACGAAAATCAACCCCAACCCAATGCAATGCACCTCCAAACCAAACCCTAACTCTGCTTTCTATTCCCCGTTGAATAACACCTTATCCAAAGCAGTCTGCGCACAGAGAGAAAACCCTAAAATTGCATTCCCTTGACTTCCTCTGCACAAACAAAACCCCAAATCTAAAAATTGGCGAAGTAATGCACATACACAAATATACGCCACACCCAAAAAAAAAAAAAAAAAAAAAACCCACATACATACATACACACAACACGCATACATTAATCAAAAGATCACCCAAACAAAAAATATAGAACAGCAAAAGAGATTAGATAAACACATACCTGCGCAGGGATGAAGAGACTGAGAGACGAAAGAGGCCTATCTATATTAATACAAAATTGGCACTTCTAAATTTTCTTAAATTTTTTTTTTGGCTTGCTTTGTGTTTTTTAAAAAGACGAGGAGAGAGTGGGGGGGCCGGTTGGTGGAGTTGTGTTTATTATGAAGAGAAGAAGAAAATGGTTTAAAGGGAAAAGAAACTGATAAAATAAAACTGCAGAAGGCTCCGACCGGGAGAGGGACGGCTTTTTATCAAATTGATGGACGATTTCGCTCTATACCAATTCACCCTCCTCGGTTTTGTGGGGTAGGGCTTGGTTTTTTGTAGGACAACTGTCCTAGTTAAGGGCATTTTCGCCATTCACACAAACCAACTATTTATCGGTTGCGGAAACTTTTTCTCTTTCCTTTTTTATTTTTATTTTTATAAAAGGGTTTCCTCTTTCATTTGGGAAAGAATCTTGCAAAGAATTTGCTTAAGCGATGGTTCATCACGGATTTGTATAGGTTTTCACTTACATTAGCATTGTTAATCAATCCATTTGGGTGATTGTTAAAGGGTAATTTCCTTTGTTTAGATGGAAAAGATATTGAAAATATTTGCTTATAACAAAATCATTAACTATGAATGTGTGTAAGTTTCATATGCATTAACGGTTGATTTGAATAACTGTTAAAAACAAACATCTAATGATTGGTGCATTTAAGTATGTGAAGTATTCAAGAATATTATTTTGTTTATATTATAACATGTTAGGTGAATCTTAAAAACAATTGTCAATGTAATAACCCAATCCTTAATTAATTTTTAAATATTAAATTATTCAGGAAAAAGACAATTTTACTCAGGAATATTTAAATGATTTAAGAGTTTGACTTTTTGTTCGGGGAAGATTTTGGCGAAACTGCAACATCCCGGTCCGAAAAAGTAATAAAATAAGAGGAAATAAATTTAAATGAGAAAATAAAATAAAATGATTTTAATTAATTAAGTTTCTTTGAAAAAAACAATTAAAATATTAATTAATATTAAAAAGGGGCAAAAAGGTCATTTTTAAGTTTGGGAAGGAATTTGGAAATTTTAGTTGTACCGTTGCGTATAGCACGTCGAGACGAGTCCGTAGAACATGTTGCGGGCTCAAATCAGAGTTGTAACGAAGAAGTTATAATCTATAGAACCTCAAGGCATAACCGTAAATATTTCAAAGTTCGGTTTTTAAAAACCCAGAATTTGCAGCTCGACCAGCCCACTTCAGATGGTGATTTCTCTCAACTCCAGCCACCATTTCAAGTGAGACTGGTCCCAAACGAACCACTACACTTCCCTCTTCTAGCCCCAGCCCTTCGCGGCCTCGATCCGCATCTGTAGTCACCGGAATCAGCCACGAAACATGTGGTTTTGGACAGATTTTTCTCAAACTTTCACCGGACGTTTCTCCCTCCTCCAGCCACCAAACCGGTCGAATAAGGTATGCTTTTCCACCTATTTTTCGAGCTCTAGCTGATGGTTGGATAGGTTTTGATCAATTTCTAGCGTAGATAGTTCAATCTATAACTCAAAGTTTGGCTAGTTTTGAGGTTGAGTTTTGGGCCACTTGTTGTAGTTGAATAAAATGCTCCACTCGTCATGTAAGACCCGTGTCTTGGGCTTGGAAAGCAAAGAACGGTGAGCAATCCCATATCGCTTCGGGGAGGGAAGGGTGATGTGCCTTATATGTGTGGGCACGTCTCTAACTAACACGAGGCCTTTTGGGAGCTCATTGGCCGGAGTTGTGGGAACTCCGGTTAAGCGAGTTGTGGCTTAGAGCAATCCCAGGATGGGTGACCCAGGGAAGTTGCTCGTGAGTTCCCAGAAACAAAACCGTGAGGGCCCCACCAAAGCGGACAATATCGTGTTATGGGAGTCGGTCGTGACATAATGGTATCGAGCGACCCAGAAGCCAGGAAATGTGCCGAGGACGCCGGGCCCCAAAGAGGGTGGATTGTAAGACCCGTGTCTTGGGCTTGGAAAGCAAAGAACGGTGAGCAATCCCATATCGCTCGGGGAGGGAAGGGTGATGTGCCTTATATGTGTGGGCATGTCTCTAACTAACACGAGGCCTTTTGGGAGCTCATCAGCCGGAGTTGTGGGAACTCCGAAATTAAGCGAGTTGTGGCTTAGAGCAATCCCAAGATGGGTGATCCACTTGGAAGTTGCTCGTGAGTTCCCATAAACAAAACCGTGAGGGCCCCGGCCCAAAGCGGACAATATCGTGCTACGCGAGCGGTGCAGGATGTGACACGTCAAGTAGTAGCTGTAGCCGGGAGGATAGCTCGAAATTTTGAAGTTTTCAGGCGAGCGGTATCGCTTAGGACACCCACGCGCTGCCAACGCGTGGTCACTGTATCAAATGCGCATTGTGTTCCGATGCGATCCCCTTGTTGTCACGAGCGTGTAGGTACTCTCGGATTCCAATTCGGATAACGTTTGAACCCCGAACGGATCTCGCCTATTGCGCGATTCCCGGGTTCGATAGGTTTGAACGGTTGGATCACATCCAATTTCAGATATGTTGGTCTAGGTATTTCCAAGATCGAGTAGGATTCAACGGATCTTGAATCGGAGTCTCGGATACTCCGGAAACGCGAACCCTAGGGCTAGGGTTACAGAAAATCGTTCGACCGTCCGATCGTGCGATCGTGAGCAATCCGACCATCCGATCGAGACCAAACTTTCGGGACATGTGTCCTAGGCATATTGGAACCTCTAAGGACTTCCGAATTGGAATTTTTAGGTTGTGGACCCCACGGGGTCCCAAGTTGACTTTTTGGGACTTTATCGCTTTTAAGTCCCGAGGCACTTTTAGATCGTTCTAAACCTTGGAAAGTTATTGTGGGCATAGGAATGACTTTAAGGTTAGTGCACGTGCTCTTAGGAAGCTCATGTACGTGGGAGTGTGCCTTGGTTTAATTATGGCATCAATTTCTTGAATATATATATGATCTCAGGATACGCATGCATAATTGGAAGCATATTATACTATGTGAGGGTATATCTAACGGTATTTTAGTGTTAGGGAATTATGCAAAATTGGAGCTGAGGAAATCTCTAAGAGTATTAGTATTTATTTATCTGTTCATTTACCACATGTTTATTTATTCATATGGTTAATTGTGTTGCTAAGATTATAAATAGAATAATTGGAAGGGGTTGTCAATCAGAGTCCGAAGGGACTAACAGATTAGTTAAATATTTAAATGTATTTCTATATTGAGTCCATGCACTAAGTAGCAAAAAATAGATTTGAGGAATAGAAGGCAAAGTTGTGATAAATTTCTGAATATGCCTTTCAAACTCACCAGAGGAGTTCCCCCCAGTGTTTTAAAACCAATTGTCATTTATGACATGCCCCACGAGTTTTGAGGACACCAAAACAGTGTGGTACGAGGAATGCGGCTCAGGTTGACGTGTGTGCCCTAAGACCTGCGAGGAATGCGGCTCTTGTTGACCTTGTGTCCTTGAGAGCTGCGGGGATGTATCACACATGTTGCCACATGTGTGGTACCTGGAATTGACGGATTAGTAACCGAATTGATGGATCAGGAATGAGGGTACGCCTATGTGGAAAGAATTTAAGTATTGGAAGGTTTTTAAATTAAATTGAGGATTTTATTTTGGTATTATATGGACAAAGAATTTAATATCTATTATCTTGATATTATAAGACAAGAAATGCAGGTTTACAAGTTTTAAGGGTTTTACAAGTTCATTGTTACTTTTCTCAAGTAATGAGATTGTTTTACCAATAAATGAGAGAAATATATGTATAAATCTTTCAGCGAAGCTGTTAATGTATATGTATTTCCATTTTCTTTCTCTTTTTACTTTTATTGTTATTTCTACTTTCCGTTCTATTTTAATTTATAATCTTATATATACTCATAATATATCAAATCAATTCGTGATTTAGAGGTGGTTGAGTGAGTAGACTTTTTGTTTATTAAATGATTTTATACAATTTAAGTTTTGTTATCGGATTTTAAATGAGTTATTATAAGTTATTGCCCAAGCATGTCAGTATGATTGACTGTTGCCCCAAGAGTCCTAGGGATATCCGGATCGTGCGGAGCGAGGCATGAGGGTCAGTTGGACTAAATGTCTCCTGATCCAGCGAGAATTGCAGCTCTGGTCAACTTTAGGTCACCGAAGCTTGTGAGGACGTGTCACCTATGGTGATACGAGGAATTGACGGAACATTGTTGCATTCGTCGAATTATTTAAAAGATGGGATGTTTCTATACATATAACTACGCAAGTTGGGCTACGGAACGACAGTAGTAAATGAATGTTTTTGAGCATGAGGTTTGGATTGAATTGTCGTCTTATTGAAATATAAAGAAATAATAAAAATTTGTACGCGTATGTTAAAGAGTTGAAAGAACTACGTGTGGCTTGATCCTTTGTCAAGGGTACGTAGGCAACCTAGAGTTACTATGTGCAGCCACGAGATTAGTGATAGAAAAACTGTACAGCTGAATGATTTGAAATATGTTATTCTACTTATGCTGTTTAAAGGATTGGGATCAGTTCAGTGGCTAGAATAAACTTAATTGATTTAATGAGGTACGAGGTCAAGTAATTAAAAGGGTAGTCCAATTAAGTTATTTTGAAATCTAATATTGTTCTGTGAAGGTTCGAAGGAATTGGGTTAAATGTTGTTAACAGACTATTTTATTCGATTTGTTAAGGCCAAAGGCCAGAATGAAATGATGCTTCACTGCTTGAATATAATTTGATGCATGCTGAACGATTGGGAAATATTTATATTGTTGTTGACAGGTGGAAATTTTTGGGAAATGAGCAAATTACAGGGAAAACTCTGCTAAATTTTCAGCAGAAGTTAAGTTGTAAAAAGAGTGGATTTATAGTTAGAAGGGCATTTTGGTCATTCGTGCCCAGCACCCGCCAGGTGTCAGACATGCACAGGGTTCGGCTTGGATTCCAAAGTGGAATTTGGGTTGGGTACTGTCAGTCAACGTGATGAATTAATTATTGGTATGTGGGCGATTGTTAATCATTGGTAAATGGTTTTACATTAACCATTGTTCATACATCAACCGTTAAAAATAAATCTATGTCATTAATTATTGATACAATGATCATTTTTTTAAAATCTAAAATAAGTAAATTTCATAAAACGGAAGCATTGGTTACAATATAAGGCCATCAATAATACAATTCATTAGTCACACAAAACCTTCTTCTAACTAATAATAGGGACCTTGTTCATGTAAAGCAAAATGGGCAATAACATGAGCCACTTTGCTACACTCTCTAGGTCGAAGTTGGACTTCAAACAATCATTTAGTGATCACTAAACGATCATTAAACAATCCTCTTACATCAATTATTGATATACACATGTAAGTATGTGAAGCACACAAGAATAATCTTTGTGTTAATGTTATACTAGATTAGTTAAACTTTATAAACCGATTACGATTGTGTGCATTTTGGACGATCATTAAGAACAAATATCTTACATCAACTATGAATACATGATGGTCATTGTGAAGTGAAACGAATATTGAAAACAAATGTCTTACATTATTTTTTAATAATATTGTTGTTTAAGATGGTTGAAAACGTCACAATGGATTTATTCACTAATCTAAAATAAAGGGAAAGAAAACAGAAGGGCGATGAGGGACATTGACGCTTCTTCCTCCTCCCTACTACAGTTTTTCTTTGGGACTCATAGAAAGAGTAATGGATAACTAGTTAGTAAGTTAATACAAAACTAATTACTTGTGTGGGCTTACTCCACAATGTATAATATTATATGAACCGTTCATTGTTCATATATTTATTTAGAGATCACTTCTACAAAATTTCACATCAAGTAAAAAAATTGTTTTGTTATTTAACTATATGATAAAATAAATAGATGGACACATCATTGCAATAAACAATGAAAATATTCATAGTAACACTACAAAAAAAAGTGGCAACAGTTACCAATAATTGGTGACATTTGGTGACTAAAGCCTTTAGTTATCCCCATATTAGTCACCAAATGTCACCAATTATTGGTAACTGTTGCCACTTTTTTTTGTAGTGTAAGCACAAAATTGCTAAAAGATTTCCGATCTAAGTAATTTTTTGTAAGGATGATTCTTGAATAAGGAGCTAATTGTTATAATGATGTGATTGCATTATAGAGTGAATCAAAATAAATGATTAGCATTGTATTAACTTATTAACCAGTTAATGCTTAATCGTTAGTGATATATGGGTTTTACAGAACAAATTTATTACCTTTAATATTGATTAACATTACCGGTGGTTGTGCAAAAGTTAAGAACAAAGTTTTTAATATTAATTTATTAAGTATGCGAAGCGCACAAGCATATTCTTTGTGTTGATCATGTTAAGGGAACTTTGACCGACTTAAATTACAGAAGTACCCGATGCCGATGGTGACGTCGCTTTGACATCTCTGGGCTTGCAAGTGAGTATGTGGCTAGGGCTCCCTTTGAAATGCATGAATAAACTGGAAAACGGCACAGACGTGTTTGTTGACTTCCGTTTGTACTGGTCATGTACACATGTAGTGAGTTTTGATTTGATAAAAGAGACTTGCTAATGCTGAAAAAAATAGTTTCCAACTTAGTAATATTTTCTGGGCATACTAGACTAAAAAAGAATCCAGACAAAAAAAAGACTAAAAAAGAATTATAAAATAAGAATGAGATCAGTTTTGAAATGTTGTTGGGCCACTTACTTTTCTTTTTTTATACAAGAAATATTATATTTTGATATAATCTAAGGAGAGAAAGATTCGAACTCGGATGCAGTTAGTAGCACACATGAACTAAAATAAGCATCGTTTATTGGCCACTATAGAAACTTTGCAAAAAGTACATTATGAGCGTTTTGGAGCCTAACTTTCAAGTTATTGATTTATTTTTTGGAGTACAAGCGATTGGGAAGAGCTTAGGGATTAGCATTGGGTGCTTAAGGATTTTGAATCTCTATCTACATGGATGAAGGTGAAAGAGCTCAATCAACCAAGCTATACCAATGATGATTTTTTTTTTTTTGTAAATAAAAAATACAGCATATATTTTGTTTGGGCCTGGACTTGGGCCTTTCTATCTATCTATCTAGTATCTTTTCTTCTTCTTTTTTTTTGCCTTCTATTACCGTATAATATGCTCAATATTCATTTGGTAATCAAATTAATATTTAACAAAAACGGACATACCACAAACAATTCTATCACATCTAGCATGAGAAGAGAACTGATAAAAGGGCTGGAGGAGGAGTACCATTTTCTCACTCCCACAAATCCTTTCTTTTTTTCTCCCCTTTGCCATAACTTCCATCTTCGTGCATTAATTAATACATGTGTAGGCTTTCTATAGTATGATTTAGACCTAGCTAGGGTCGCTATGGACCAAGATGAACAGAAATATATAAATAGGCAAACATATATAATTAGGTAATTTTGTAGCAAACAAGACAGTGATTATTCCACAAACCAAGTTCTAGCACACACCTTAATTATTACAAGGTTCACAAATTACTTAGCTTAATACGAAAGCTTCTACTATTAAAAACCATGGAAAGTTGATAGCATTTCCTGACAGATGAAGATATAGATGCATTACATTCTCTCCTGCAGATTTGGCTGAATAGGCTGAACACGAAAGGCAAACGGTATCTGGTTGTTGTAGTTCCCCAACCTCTGATGATACCCATTTTCCATCTCTCTCACATTCTCTTCAATTTTCAGCTCCTGTTTGTGCTGCAAAAATTAAACAAAAGATTATATCATTTATGTATGAAACTGATGAGTTTGCTGCAAGTATTATTTTTGTTCTTCTTTTTTCTTTTTCCTCAATGCATAAACAAATTTAAGATAAAAATAAGTGCAAATTCTGCACATGCTAGTAATAAACTTGCTCATCAAAACCGTGCCCCTATTCTGAAAATTCCATAAATGTGGTTGACAGGGAAACAAATATTACAGGTGAAACCTAAGTAGTTGAACCATGCATGTATGATATGTGTTCAATATCTTGCACAATCAAATTAATAAAATACACCAAAACTTGCATATATAGTATCATGCATGTATAAAATGGATATGTATATGTGATCATGTCAATCTATGGTCAACAACAATTGAATCAGAGTAACATTTCTCAATATATTGAACCAATAACGGACATTGTTTGTGCACTGTGGCTAGGTGATCCGTGAGTTTTGTCCCTTTTTCTAGTAGTGCGCATCATGTCTATAGATCGGAGTGGGTGAATTTTATTAGAGATGTGATCTACAATGTGATAAAAATAGTTTTGTATTGATTAAAACTGTTTGTGATGTGATTAACAGTGTAATTATATAAACCAAACCCTTTGCTTGATGCATGCTGTGCCTGTGTACATATATGTGTGTGTATATATCCTGAACAGTTTTAACGATGAGTTTACCAGCTCATAATAAGTGAGGCGCTTATGCTCCTCTTCCAGTGCTCTTTCCTGAGACCAGCACAGAAACAATGCAAAAAGTTAGGCAAAAATAGCACATGATATCATATATTATCATGCATTACTACATGCCTATTGTTGTGACATGATTTAAAAAGTAAATTTAAATAAACTCAAGGTATTAATCATCATACACTTTCTCTGAGCATGTCGACGAACTTGGACTGTGACAAAAAGGCAACAAAAAATAACTAGTTAGAACCTTATATATATAGCAGAACTCTCACAAGAAATTATATTATTGCGCAAGACTTGCCTGCTTGTTCCGGATACTTGCAAGGCCATTTTCAAGTGCTTCCTCTAAGGCCATC
This sequence comes from Prunus padus, assembly GCA_024362665.1. Taxonomy (NCBI): domain Eukaryota; kingdom Viridiplantae; phylum Streptophyta; class Magnoliopsida; order Rosales; family Rosaceae; genus Prunus; species Prunus padus. The sequence goes on from JANFAM010000020.1 coordinate 39,841,234, forward strand.
AGCTCTCTATGGGTCAAAGATGTGATATCCTCCCCCTTCAGATGCCTGCAACAACAATATTTATATACTTAAACATTTCCACAGAGAGAGAGAGAGAGAGAGAGAGAGAGAGAAATGATGAGTGCAATTAAACTACCTGAGCTCGACTTGCATGCTGTCGTTGTCTTTCTTGACTCTATCCACTTCATTGCTGAGGTTCTGTCAGGAGTTTATCACATTTGTTGCAGACCCTCATAGTTAATTAATTAGTTTAATTATTAAGGAAAACAAAATAAAAACATTATAATTTAGTATTAAAAGAAATATACAAACCCACGTAAAAGGGTCTATTTTCATATGCAGATCTGTTAGCAGAAAAGTGTGTGTAATAAGCCGGTTTATGTGCTTGTATCAGTCAAGGAACCAAAGGGTACAGAGAGAGATTTTATATGTATATTTATATCAAGAAAAGACGTTTCTTATATATTTGTGAGACATGCTAATATATCCACTCAGTTGTTTGAATTTTTTGCAAAGAAAAGGAAGGGAAAGAAAAACATTTTATTACCAGATCTGTTCATGGATGTTACATTTCACATAGTTTCAGTTTTCTTTGTCAATAAAGAAGGATAGAAAAACTATCAGAGCCGGAGAAAGAGAGCAACTAGTACATCCTATTTGTAGATCTGCTCATAGAAATCATACTTCATGTTTCTTGACATATTTTTAGCACAGAAAAAATCATGCTAGTTTCCATCTGGCCCAAGGAAGAACCCAACAGATCTTTGATACCAAAAAACATAAAAATGAAGAGAGAGAGAGAGAGAGAGAGAGAGAGAGAGAGAGAGAGAGAAAGTAACAAACCTCATGCTTGGCATCCCATAACTTCTTCCCAGCCTGGCCATGGTACTTGTCCAAGATATCAGTCACCCTTCACACCAAGAAGAAATTAGATTCATAAAATATAAACAAAAAAAACCCTATATTTCTTTTTTTAATTTGAAGGAGACCCAGTAAATTAAAACGAAAAACCAAGAACCTAAAAAGCCAAAAAAGAAAAAAAAAACATGAGCAGAAAAGCATGAGCTGCTGGTTCCTACGTGACTGAGGGGCTGCAGTATTCAACCATCTTTCCAGAGCTAGCAAAGATGACAAGAGAAACCTTAGCATCACATAGAACAGTGATTTCCTTGGCCTTCTTAATGATCCCATTCCTCCTCTTAGAGTAAGTGACCTGCCTGTTGCTTGAGTTCTCAATCCTCTTGATCTCAATCTTGCCCCTCCCCATATCTCTCAATCTTCGTTTTAGACTTATCTCTCTCTTTCTTCTCCTTCTTCTTTGCTTTGTGAAATGGGGGAAGAGGAAAGAAGAGGAGATATATAATAGAAAAGAAGGTTAAAAAGAGAGTAAAGATGATCAGGAGAGCAATAGAGGGGCATTTCTATTCTGGGTTTGGAAGCTAAACAACTTTCATGTGGCACAGAAGTGAAGGGCTCGTTTATGGGTTGGTGACAAAGCCAAGCCAACTGCTTTCTCTTTTCTTTTTTATGTTTTCTTTTGTTTTAATCTGTGATGTTAATTTTTGATTGATATTTGATATGTGATTGGCTTTGTTAGTTTTGTTGCACACCTTGTTAACCACTGGTCTCTCTCTCTCTCTCTCTCTCTCTCTCTCTGACTTTGCCTCACTCGATGTTTCAGTGACTGATTTTAACTCCAAGGTTTTTAGGGTTTCCTTAATATAGGCTTAATTAAGGGTGTGAAATGGGAAAGAAGACTCTAGGACTAGGCGATATGTGTGTTTGTATTAATTGATACGTAAATGTGCACTTTTGGGTCTTGAAGTTTGTGATGGTCTTGTCTAGGGTTTTAGTGATGGAGCTAAATGAGGATAATAATCAAATCTTAAATCTTAACCATCAAATCAAAATCAATATGTGTTTTTCCTCAGCAAGTGATACTGGGGTTCTAGGTGGTAAAGCGATGGAGCAAAGAGAAGGGGACAAAGTAAGTTTTATGTGCCCTGAATACGGAGAAAGGAAAATATGATATATTTTGGTACCTCCAAGTCAAAACAGTCAAGATCATTAAACAAGACATCTGGGATTTGGTCTATTTTATATGGCCTATATACACAGCTAGCTCAGTGGTTCTATGGAAAGGTTGGGAATTGGGATATGTAAAAAGTGTTACATTTGTGGTTTGAGTAAATATTATGAATTGCAGACATGGCTTATCAAGTTGGCTAGATCGAAATTGGATGTGCTCTTCATTCTACGTCCGAGTTCAAATCCTCTTCACTCTACGCTCGAGTGCGAATCATCTTTCCCGTAATTTAGATTATATTAAAGTAAAATATCGTTTGTATAAAAAATAAAAAATAAAAAAGTAAATATTACGAAGTAGACTCAAACTTAATTGAATTGAATGAACTATTCTTACCACTTATCAAAAAGAAAAAGTAAAACTACTTTACCATCACACCTAGATTGTTTATCAAATTAGGAACTTACCCCCTAAAACTTTTTCTTTACTCCTTCACATAAGGTGATGCATTGCACCCATATATATAAGAGAGTCGGCATGCATGACTACTCTAGCCATTCTATAAATGAAATGCATGTAACTTTAGTCAATATTTATCAAACCAAAACACATGGGGGAGAAAAATGAACCACATTGAAAGCTCACTCTAGCCAACGGCAGGCAAACGAGATTTGCAGATACAACATAATAGTCACTAAATTGAAAAATAAGAATAAATTCTTCATAAGTTATGACTTATATGAATTAAGCCCTTAAATAGTTATAAACTATTAACTATTCACTACATGAGTATGTGTATTTGAGTTTATATGTTTAAAATTAGGGTTTAATTTGTTTAGTGATATTTCTCGACACTTTATTTGGAGATATCCCAAATTCAAACGACCTAATAAGACATCTTCTAAAGATAAATTGCGGATTAGATTAGATAATTAAGAGAAAAGACGAAGAGGACTCATCATCCACATATACAGTATAAACAAGGATTAGGAGAAAATCACCTTCACTACATACTATTCTAACAGTAAGAAAGGTTCTAACTTCCAACAGGCAACAGTGAGCTACCTATGACCATTCATGATAATAATATAGCGGTAGGTACCAACAAAATGATAAAAAAGCGCTTTTTTAAAATTTTAAAAATTAAATAAAATTGAAGAGGTTGAAAAAAAAAATTATATATATGCTCTCATCCGGATGTCCGCAAATTATTACCGTGTAAATGTCATTGTAAACAAAGAGAAAAGCAGGAAGATGTCGTAGAAAATACATAACATAGGCACGATAATAATATTTGAGAATTGATTATTATCCGCATAGGAGAATTGATAAATATATATATTTGGAGGATATTGGATTCCCTCTATATGGTACTAGACTACTAGAGAGGATCCTTTCCCCTGTCTGGCTTTCCTTGCGTTGACGGGCAAGAGTTGGGCCACGCCCCACTCAATCAATTGGTCTTAAAGGACTTTTCCCTTTATTTTTCCCTGTTTGGCAACCACTTCTTTCTCATATGCTGTCTAGGGTTTCTGTTAGTACGTATTTTACTGTTTGCTAATCGGTAAAATCCCATTGGTTCCACAATTACCATAGATTTGAACACGTAAAATACAAATTCAACCTTCCAAATTCCTCAATTTGAACGTGCTACAATGATTGTAGGTAGGTGTCAATCATTAATATAAATGAATCTTACAATGCATCAACGTAAGCAACTGTCGCTAGCATAACTATAATTATAATGCACAACAAAACTGTAATTGTTAGTAATTTTTTTATAACAAAATTTAAGTGTCCTAGCTTGTGAATTTGAATTACAATTCTTAGTTTAAATTATAGTCGTCTATTAAAAATCTTTATAAAAAAAATCATTTGTAAAGAATTTGAAGTAGATTGTAGATCCATCTGTTGGACCGGATAAAAGGTGAGATTGGATTAAAATAGGATGCAGCAGAGTCCAGTTTGGGTGACTTGAAAAAGAAATCCAGTTCGGGCTGTCACGTTAAAACAGATGGGCTAGATTTTTACCCATGCCATTGCTACTTGCAAGGGTTCTCTCCTCAAGCAAACAAACAAACAAACAGATTCTCCTTGTCTCCTTCTAGGCTGCTAGTCTCTTCTCACGAGATCATTTAGACTGAGAGCAGCTTTTATTGCATCCTGATTCCTGATGAACAAACCAAAAATTCATTTAATATTGTTTGGGGATGCTACATTCTGTAATGCACTCCTACCAGTGATTTCTGATCGTAGATGCACGAGTCTTGTGAACAGTTAGAAATCAATCACTTGCGACCAACCCTAGTATTCTCATAATGTTTTTTTAAAAGATAATTAAAAAACTTTGGACTACTTCAACATTACAACAAGGTCAAGCTACATAAATGCTTACCTACAACACCAAGTAACTTTGATATTCAGCATCAGCTCAACATTTCTATTTTACAAAATTTATAGCACAAGTGCTTGCCAAAATATCAGCAAACAAGGACCTTCTCATATAGAGCATCATAAACTCAATATTATGTGCTCAGGATAGCTAATATATCTTGAAAGTCCAACATCAACATATTTGCACAGTCACCTCTGGGAATCCACATTTTGTTGCTCATGTGCCTTCATGATGTTATCTCTAAATTTTGCTGATCGACTAGAACCAATTTGAAATGCTGAAGTCCCGTAGCTTGCTAAGATGCCTCTCCATGTCCTGTCTGGTCTTATTCCACTCTTCCCTCTCAATCACTGTGGTGGGATCATCCTTTTCACTCTGAAATGATGGACGAGAACAGTGAATCAGATGATGAATAACAAATAAAGTTGAAGAAACCAATTTGGATCGAAGTTGGTTACCCCATGAATTATTCTGAAGGAGTTGCCATTATCACGTATTACAAGCAGGTCATGCCTTCTATCTCTGCTTCTTCCCCCTGGAACACTGACCTGTAGAATGCATAACAACCATTGAAAGAGCATAAGAAACAATTTAAAACAAGGGGGTGCTATTCCCTGAAAGTAAATAGGGAAAATACATAATATAAGCTACATTTGATTTGACACTGACTTTTGGTTTGATAGTCTCATACTTAATGGTGAAGAATACAATGACTTTCATGGAAACATTCAAGATAAAACCAATGATGGAATCATTTATATCACAATTTCAGGATCACAGAATCAAACATAGAAAGAAAGAAAAAACATAACAATATATGGACAAGTGATGTGAACTCCACGTCTGACACTTTTGAAACTCAAGTTTTGCAATTCAATTATGCCATGGGGTTGCCATAGAGATAGAAGGACCTCTATGTGCAAGCACCACGGTTCAATAAATCAGATTGTACGACGATATAATTACTGATGCATACTACACAGGCCAGGCCAGGGTCATAGACTTACAGTATTACACCATATGTGGGGAAAGGAGGAATGGGGAGGAGTCAAATATGAACTATAAAGCTCATATACAGTCACAGCATTATCAGACCCAAACAAAATAGAAAGATGCACAGCATTAGGACAGAAAATAAAGAAAATGGAATTTTCTACATTTTGGTATCAGATGTAGCGAAAAATTCAAAGAGAACTATACATTTTATCTTAAAGACAAATCCCACTTGGTTTAGTCAAGGTCCAAGACATAAGACGTGAGAAACATGGGTCTCAAAAATTAAAATGTCCTCTATTTATTAATAATTTTGCCGGTATTCTTTAGAAAGGATCAAAAGTAAACTCCAATGACAAGAAAAACTTGCAACTAGCAAAAGACGCTGTCAATTTCTTAACAAACTCACATAAAGAAACGTGTAAGCAATATGATTCATCTAAGCTAAAAAGGCTTTCTACAATTTAAAGAAAGGAGCAGATTGTGATACCAAAGGACTTGTACACTAAAAGAAGAATCTCAAATAACAACTTGGAAAGCAAAACAGAAAAAGAAAAATTCTTACCAGAACTTTTGCTCTGCTAATAGATTTTGTTTTGGAATCAATCATATAAATCTCCTCAAAATCCAGAACAAAATCAGGGTCGCCCAACCTCCGGTTCCTGTAGTGCTTTGTCAAGTAAACCTGAAACAGAAAAAGTAGCCTGGTGAATGATTGCTACTGCTAAAAAGAGACCCATTTATCAAAGAAGACTAAAAACACGAACACCATCCATTGGGATAAAAACCCACCTATCTTAAAGAAGTTCAGTGCAACATTGACCGCCAATTATCCTATCCTATTGTTGTAATGTTAACTGCTACATCTAGGACTAGAACCATTTTTGTGCAATCAAATTGCAATTGTTTCCATTCTACGGTCCTACTGTCCTACCCATTACATAGTTGCACAAAATGAAATCAAATTCATAGTTCAATTCAATCATACCTTTAAAACGTCCCGCTCAGACTTATACAATGGATCTCTAGGAGCATCAATTGGTGGCTCTGTCACATTGTAGCAGCTAAAATCACTCTTGGCACAGCGAATGTACTACAGATTTAAAGCAAGCAATGATTAAACAAAATAAACATCAAATTGGCCTTAATAAATCATAATTAAGCGTAAAAATTTAGAGTACCTTCTGAGGCATTGGAGCTAAAACCCTGGGAATTGCATAAACATCTGTGTCCGGAGGAGTAACATACATCTACATTAAGTATTTATAAGAAACTTAATTTTCTTACTGAGAAACAAATTAAAATTGACAAAAATTAAACAAAAATTACACACCTCTCTGAAATCATAGACGTCGTTATCGGGATCGGGGGGCTTCCTTATGAAGAAATCGCAATCGAGCAAGCTAATCTTGTGAAACTCGTCTTCGTTAATCCGATAATCGACGACCATCTCCGAGTCCCAGCCTTGCGTAAACACAAAGCTCTTGCTCTGCACCATGGCGATGTCCTCTTCGCCGTTGGCGGTAGCAACGGCGGCTGCGGCGGCAGCGAGGGTGTCGTACTCAATGTCGAAGTCCTTCTTGTTGTCCACTTCCTCGAGCTCTTCGTCGTCCATGTCATAGTCATCGGGGCCTGCGCTGTCACCGTCGCCGTCGTCGGCGCGGACGAGGAAGGATGGGGTGTTTGGGGACGGGGAAAGGATTAGGGGTGTTTGGGGAGGGGTTTGGGCTTGAGGGAGCGGAAGGGGAGGAGGGGGTGCGGAGAGTGGAGGAGGAGGAGAGGGGTACGTGTGGAGAGTGGCGGTGGAGAGAGGACGAGAGCTGTTGCTCTCATGGCTTTTGAGGTTTTTCAGAGGTTTTGGATGAGGAAATGAAGATTGAAGATAACAGCGCGCGCTGCGTATCTAATTATCCTGGTATCAGCTTATCAGGTTTTGAATGTGATTCATAATGTTGCATTATTATTTTTTTGTTAAACAAAAATTGAAGAGCTAACTAGTTAGTAATTGGGTATAGTACTAATTATTTGAGTCACAATTTGCGTGAGTGACGGCTTAAAAAATAAAAGATTCACATCATGAGATTATAGTGTGGAGTATGCCCAACTAAGTGATTAGTGTCGTATTAAGTTACTAATTGAACGCTTGAGAAACAAAAAGCGGAAAATAAAAACATAGAAGCATGTGTAACTATCTACTATAAATTATGATATTAATGATAAATTAATTAGGTTTGACTTAATTAAGTTTCACATGATTAGGAGAGCTTTCTAAAAAGTAAATAAGTGGCTCATTTGGGTAAGTTGTACAAAAGTAATGACTAGGACACCAAGTATCTAGAATCGAGGCCCTAACACATTTGGTAGGTCAAACTGGATTGGATTATTTCAATTGTTGTTTGGTATGTTGGGGTTGAGCTTATTACATTGGACAACAATATAACATATTGTGTATTACAAGTCTTATATAGATGGGTATGACTCATAAGTATTCATTTTGACTCAACTTCAATATATTTAAAGTCGAGCCCCCAAACGAGACCTTGACCTTGGACTCGAACTGTATACCCTCACTCAAAATGCCAAATTTTGGAACAAATTACTCTAAACATAGGCTTGAGGTTCATATATGAGACCCTATAATTTGGACCTCTGACCCAAACCTAGTATTGGGATAGTATACTTGTATTCGTGACCTAATACCTTGACCATGTTTCTTGGACTTGGTATTGAGGACCCGCAGTTAGGGTCTTGAACGTTGGACCAAACATCATGCTTAATATGTCTAACTCAGTGGAAAAGGGTATTGACTTGTAGATTAATAGTTTTAGGTTCAAACTCCCATGATAACTTAGTAGTGTGTATGTCATAAAACCCCATATCCCTTCCTAACTTTGGCAACCAAAAAAAAATCCATGTAAGTAAAATAAAATTTGAGTACTTATATTATGCAAGGGAATAATATACAAACTTTCTACAAATATGCCCATTCTAACATGATATATTATACAAAAACCCGTAAAAGGCCTATTTATAGAGAAAACCCCAAAACTCCCACTTGTCATTTTCGATTTGGTCTTATAAAATTTTAACACACTAAGAACCATTTATAAAATGACAAGTGGAAGTTTTAGATTTTTCTATCCAAATATGTCATATATGGATTTTTGAATAAATATCTCATAAAACCTACGAGAATTGACTAATCTGCACCGATTAATTTGGTTTGTTTTCACGGGTTTGTAGTCAATTTAGAACCCATCTTAATTGAACCAAATCCCACATTTTATTCATGCTCTCAGTGGTTGTGTGCATTTTCATTTGCTTTCGACAAAATTGGTATTTGTTTGCAAGTACCTCTTCATGATCACCACTTCTCTCATCTCTCATCGTCACACATACATCTCTCAATTGATAAAATTCATACATATATTATATACATATTCGGATTTACCATGACAACAATCTAATTATTAGACTTGTTGCAGCGTCAAATAACCTAATATTAATAGTTACATTTTGATAAGATTATGCTAAATAATGTGACAACAACTCCATTAAATTGTTATAATAATTTAGATTAAACGAAATGCGTGAAAATGCATAATTTGTAAATCCAAAAACTCAAGATCCACATTAAACATGTATGACTCGATTGCTTGTAGATACAAAAATTACAGGCAAGCATGTGTGTTTGCGTTTTAAGGGTTTTACTCCATTTTGGAGGTCAAATTGATCATTGAGTATGAACTAAACCTATCACCAAATGGGCTGGTTTAATTTGAGGCCAAAATTGATTCAGTGCAAGTTATTTCAATTGATTGATTTATGATGTGGTTTGAGATGAAATTGAATATAGTTTAGATTACGCCGATTCATAGATATCAACTAGTTTTTACTTTAGTAATATTATCTCGTCAAAATTATGAGAGGCAACGAATTTGGCTGCCCATTCATTCATTGATTAAAAAAAAATAAAACTAAATATAAACCAACAAGATGCATCTCTGATTCAATGGATGAGATTTTTATCTTTGAGGTCTGATTCAATGGACCAGATGGAAAAACAAAAACTTGAAATAAACTGCCACCGTATGCTCAACTATACATATCACAGTTCATAGTAGTTCATGCCCTTGTATTCAAATTATGAGCCGGGTTTAAGGTTTAGAGTAATTGCTCCCAGGTAATGTCTTGGGTTTGAGTTTTGGCATCCGTGTTGCGTGTGAGTTTAATATATTATCGCCAATTTCAATAGAAAAAGTCGTTTAAAAAAATTTCTGAGCCGGGTTCGGACCGCAACATCTTTTTACCCGTCCGATCCTCTTCCCTCCCTCTTTCGTTTTCTCGGAAAGGAAAGGAGGAGAAAATTTTTCCATGACCCAGTAGAGAAATTTCAGTTAAATCCCTTCCCCGAAAAGATTCTCTCTGTCCCGCCCAATCTCCTTTCTCCTCTCTCTCGCTCTAAATTCCCGTCTACTTCTCTCTCTAGAGTCAATTTGCCCTCTAGGGCTTACCTGGTCCCCAATGTTTCTCCAATCTTAATTATCGAATCGTCGATCCGAATACCCTAGAATTCTCGACCGGGTTCGTCAGTTCAATGGAGGAAGAGAAGGGCGGCGGCGAATCGTCGAGGGCTTCGTCCAAGTTTGTGAAAGCCGGTGACCGGCAAATGTTCACAGTGGAGCTCCGACCCGGGGAGACCACCATAGTCTCCTGGAAGAAGCTTCTGAAAGATACGAACAAGGTCAATGGGCCGTCTACCAGTTCTGCTCCTGAGCCTCCTCCCGCCAACGCTCACCCAGCTCTCGAGTCTCGTATAGCTCCGGTGAGACCCTCCAATTCAAAAGAAAGAAAAAGAAAGTTGGTACCTTTGTGAATTGTTCATTGTTTTCATGTGGGTTGGTATTTGGGTTTGTGTTGTTTTTTTCTGTTTGTAATGCAATTAAGATTTGCTCATTAGCTGCAGTTTATGTAATTTGGTTTTTTTGTAAAACTTCAGTGCATTTGTGAAAATGGTTTGCAGGACTATTTTTAGAATGACTTGCTCTTTCTAGTTATGTACTTTGCAGTTGTAAGTTGTAACTTCTATTTGTGGATGCTTAGTTGGTCCTTTGGTTACTCAAAAACTCATGGTTTGTTTTCAGAATAGAGTAGAAATTTAAGCTGGGAATGTAGGATGAATGAAATGCATTTTTCATAATCAAGATTATCATTTACATTGGGCATTATTTCAATGGACTCAAGTCCATATCATGACTGTCTATCAGATTGTAATGGAAAAGGGTTTAGTGTTTATCAGGATTTTATGCCTAAAAGATATGCACAGTATGAATTTGTCCCCCTCAACGTGCCTTTTGTACCATGCACTATGATGATTTTTCTGAGTTAAATTGTGCTTCACATTTTTCAGGTACAACAACTGTCTGGAGATGAAGTGAAAGATGAAGCTGCGCCACATCGTTTTAGCGCTGTAATTGAGAAGATTGAACGCCTCTATATGGTAGCTCTTATTTATTAATATGTCACTTTCTGGTTTTTGCTATCAAACAGATTTTCTTGTTTAAATAAAAAATGTGTCATATTTATTACAAATCTGTTTCATTGAATGTCTCAGGGTAAAGATAGTAGTGATGATGAAGATCTAAATGATATTCCTGATGACGATCAGTATGATACAGAAGACTCTTTTATTGATGATGCTGAGTTGGTAGGTGCCTTTAATCATTAATCTTATTGTTTTATATTTGTGTTGGCCATTGTACTGATTTAATTGGTGGCATTCTTCTTGTTGAACGAACATTATTTTATGTTTATGGCTTTGCGAATGCTCCTTCATTATGTTTTGTGCAGGATGAGTATTTTGAAGTTGACAATTCAGCAATAAAACATGGTGGATTCTTTGTTAACAGGGGGAAACTGGAACGCATGTAAGTTTCCTTCAATCATTTACCTGATTGTATTTATGTATAGTTTTTTTTTCCTTAATTGCATAGTCTATACATACAAGAGTTTGTACTTTATTCAGTTAATTTTCTTCTTTTATTTGGAACTCAACAAGGTCATATTAATATTTCTTTTCAAGTGGCCTCCATGATTCATGTATGGCCTATGGAAATCTAGACTTTAACAAGGTTTATCTTTTGAGTACATAAAAGTGATGGTAAAATAAAACCATAGGTGTCATTTGACAGAACAGATGGAATGTCAAATGTTCTCTTTTTTGATCTACTTGTGATTTCTGGCTATAGATATGTGTGGAATTTTATATGGACTGTATGTTGTGTGTTCCAGTAGGGATTTGAAGGCATATATTTTTATCTGGCTATAGATATGTGTGGAATTTTCTCTGTCTCTTTCCCTGGTTGATCAGTGCTTCTATTTCACCCTTTTGCTTGTGTTTAAACAATTTGAACATGAGAAGATATGCTTGGTGTTTGCTATGTAATACATCAATGGAGGAATTGAGTTTGCCTAATGATTGAAATCAGTTTCAGTTTCATACTTAGGTTTTCGACATTGTGGTGTTTTATTAGTTAATTTTTGACATTTTCTTCATTTATTGAATTTTTCGTCCTTAGTAGCGTACCTGCTGCATTACCTAACCAACAACCAAAGAAAAGGCGAAGAAAAGAGGCAAAGGGTCCTGGTGAAAATGATGATAGTCATGTGTCAAATAAACACGCAAAAGTTGGTAAAACAGCAGCAGCAAAGATTACATCGACACTTGCGAAGAACTCATCTGCTCCCATTCAAACCGTCACTGTACCCACTGAACACTGTGAAGATGTGAAATTTCAGAACCAGTTGAATGTTTGTGGACTTTCATCCACAAAGAAGTCTACTGATTCCAAAACAATTCTGGATCCTTCTCTTTTGAAAGTTTCTGAGGGAGACGCTGCCGCACTGCCAGCGGAGGTGAAGGATATGGATAAGCAGAAGACAGGAGTCCTGTTGTCGAAGGACCCAAGTAACAGATTTAAAGATGCAGGTGGATCCTCTGATGGTTCATATCAGAAATACCATGAGAAAAGTGCTTACGCGCAAACCAAACCCCAATCTGGGAGACCATCTAGCAATGCTGATGAGATGGAAACAGTTCGAGCCAGAGAGAAAAATGGGGTTTGTGAAATTCCAGACCTTAATCTCGCTGACGGAAAGTACGCTGTTCCAACAACAGTGAGTAATATTATATATGGATCATTTTATTGTTATTGTTGTTAGATACATAATAAAATGCGTTAGAAATTGTCAAGGGGTGTGAGATGAGTACACTAGTAGAAATCTAAAGAGGAGCTAAAAGAAACTGGAGGAAGTTTTGCTATCGATCTCCTTTGAAGTGAATATTGATGGAAGTGATATTTTCCATTAGGTCAAGTAGCAAAAAGGTTCATTTCAGTTTTGCCTTTTGCCGATTGCTAAATTTCTAGAGAGGGTTGACATGGGTTGCTTGCTGCTTTATGCTCTAATCATTCAGTAAGATTTGAGTTTGCTTCCAATTATGTATCCTCTCATTTTTGTATAATTTTATTTTTCAAAAAAATGTTAAACAGTTTGTAAGGGGCACCCCAAGTACATAAGATGTGTGCAAGAGAGACTGCTTTGACTGTGGAAATAAAAGGAGAAGAGGAAATAAAAAAGATGAAAAATAGTGGCAGAATCCTTTTTCCTCAGAATTGATAGACCTTAACCATGAAGGTATTGCACATAAAAGATATCTTTTTTATAGGTCAAGTTTCTTTAAAAAGGCAAGAGCAAGATCCTAATCATGATTTGCATTTATATCTCAAGATAAAACGAAAAATATAGTGAGGCACGTGAGGCATGGGCTTTGCGTTTTTGGTTTATTTGGAAGAGGTGGATATGTGTTTGGTAGTAAATTGCTTGCACTAGCATCATTTTTGCTTCAAGCTTGCATTCAAGGCTTCATTGTGATCCATATATCCTGAATCCAGGGTCTGTAAATACAGATGTTTAAACTTACAGGTATTCAGATGTTGAACATTTATAGTCTTGTTTCTTCAAGGGTATTAGATTGAGGTTATCCTTAAGGTTCTCTGTGTTACCAGTGGATCAGCATCTGCATATTTTCCTAACTTGTACTTTTTTTCTTCTCAATGATGGTAGTTTTGATTTTGAACGTTAACATTTTGCAGAAACCTTCACATGGGCACAAAAGGGATAGTTCTAGTGTAAGGTCAAAAAGTTCAATGCTTGAAAAGGCTATTATGGATTTAGAGAAGATGGTTGCAGAATGTAAGTTATATTCATCCTTTGAATTTTTGTCTTCTTCTTTTGTTTTAAATGATATTTTGGGTTTGTTCCAGTTCCCTCTCTATGCTTTGTAGATGATGATTTGAGGAAGCTCCTTGCAAATAATCTATTCTTCTGTGTACAATTACAGCTAGGCCACCTGCTGCGGATAATCAAGACGCAGATAATTTATCCCAAGCAATTAAAAGGAGATTGCCTAGAGAAATAAAGGCGAAACTTGCTAAAGTTGCTAGACTAGCGGTATTCTGAAAAGCCATTTTGATTGTAACTGTTTAACTCTTGGTGTTGTGGTTTATTTAAATCATCGTATTCACAAACTTGATGCATATTCACATCTCAACTTGAAACCTGTAATAAGTTTAAATATAAATGCTCTTTTTGTTGCAGCAGGCTAGCCATGGGAAAATAACGAAAGAGTTACTCAACCGGCTTATGAATATCCTTGGTCACTTAATACAACTCAGAACATTAAAGGTATCACAATCCATTTTGAAGAAAAGCTTTAGCCTTTCAATACCTGCTCATTAAATTTTAAATTGTGAACTATATGTAATTTAAGGTGCAGGACCTAAACCTCAAAATTATGCTTGCTTATTGTTCTGGAACTTAGTGACAAGGAATGCTGCAATTCGACAAATATATGAACCCTTCATACTTTTTCTATCATTTTATCTTTGAGCACTGGCTCTTGTATCGGTTGAGGAAACCTTTTGGATAATTTATATGGTTTGTATATGTTGAGCGAAAACACTCCAAGACCTAGTCGTTGATGGACTATGCGACGACACACACACAAACCCCTTGAGAATAAAACACACACCAAACCACAAAGTAAACACACCCACAAGAACACAAAGATTTAGAGAGGTTCGGCCTCCTGCCTACGTCCTCTTGGTGATCCACCGACAAATTCACTAGTATGTAAGAACAACTTTAGTTACAATCAAGAACCCCCTTAGCTCTCACAAGAACCCTAGATCTCTTTTCTCTCACCCTTGGAAATACTCAAGAATTCACCCTTGAATTCTGTCTTGTGCTTCTCCCTTGAAAATTCACTCTTGAATTTTCCTCTCTATTTGTGCTTGTCTTGTGCTTATTAAAAAACCTAGTCCTAAAGTGCCTATTTATAAGTATAGGGCTTTAGTACAATCATACAAGGAATAGGAAACCTAAAGGATCCCAAAACAATTAGAAGATCCAATCCAAATCTGACAAGGATTCCTAAACAATGAGAAAACCTAGTCCAAATCTAATAAGGATTCCATCCTTCCTTCTATGGTGAGCCAATTTTCAACAGTATAAATTACTTTTTATACAATACTTGGATTGATTGTATTACAGTCTTACCATTGGTATATTTTATTTGGGTTATGAGTTAAACGGCAATTTACTGTAATTACTGGCTCTTTACTTTGACATGAATAATTTTTTAATAACCGGAAGTGGTAGAATGATTTCCTTTTATGTAAATGATGTTTTTATGTTAACTATGGATGAAGAAATGCAGTTGTTATCATGAATAAGATATGACATATAACACAGTAACGCTGCTCTAGAGGGTTGTTATTGCTCTTGGCTGTTAAGTATCTAGACTTCTTGTTTATGAAAAAAATTGCTAGGCTATTTATGGTTGTGCAATGTGTTTTTCCTGTAGAGAAACTTGAAGGTCATGATTAGTATGGGTCTTTCAGCAAAAAAGGAGAAAGATGACAGGTTTCAACAGATAAAGAGGGAAGTTATAGATATGATTAGGATAAAGGCCCCATCTTCGGAGTCCAAGGTATGTGTAGCAGGGCCTTACTGAGGTGTGGTGTTTTAATGCTATGTCTTTTTTGTTGGGTAAAAAGTGATTTACAAAACTGGAATAATCATATTGACTATCATCATTGTTAAAAAGATATTGGTATCCGGATAATACGAGGTCATGATTTGGCATCCTTTTTGTCATTTTCCCTACTAAATCAGCGGTCATCATGCCTTTCGGTATGCTACATCTGTTCAATTAGTATTCCCCTTGTTCTCATGGATCACCCAGCTTGCTTTCTCTTGATGTTTCTGTCAATAATTTTGTTACTCTTGACCACCATCTTTTGTTTTCATGGGGCATTTGCTTATGCTAGTTCATGAGACAGGGCCTCTTTCTTTACATTCCTTATGTTGACCTGGTTTCCCCAGCTTTCTTTCCATTGCTGGTTGTTCGCTTGTCTTTGTCACTTTTGACCAAGTCATCTTACATTACTTGCTCTCGATTTGATTATTTATTTATTTTACTTTATATCTTTTTAACCATCCTTTCTTCATTGTTACTTCTCTATCTTTGCTGCAAGTGGAATAGTGGTTTTTTTCAGTAACTCATGTTTTAAGTACTGCCTTCTGTGGAAGATATTTCATATTTGTTCCGTTGCGAGAAGATTCTGAACCATTTATTTTATTTTTCCATTTTCCCCTCGTGATGCTTGCACCATGTCACAATGGAAAGAGTAATAAGAATAACGTTTGTATGTGGCTCTAATGCAAAGTGCATAATATGTTTTCAGGCATTGCAACAACAATCTGGAGCATCAGATGATTTTCAAGAAATTGCCTCTGGAGGCAAAGAACTTTCTAAAAGAAAATTTAGCATGGATGTTGCACTGGAGGATAAGATTTGTGACCTCTATGACCTTTTTGTTGATGTACTGATTCAAGCTTGCAAATTCCGTCATTGAAATTTTTGTTCCTTTATTTTGCAGATAACTTCCTTTATTGTTGTCTGATTCCCTGGTCTTTATTTCTTGGTTATAGGGGCTGGATGAAGATGCAGGTCCCCAAATAAGAAAGCTCTATGCTGAGGTACTTCACCTTTTTCGCTGTTTTTCCCGTGTTTTATGGTTTGTGTTGCCTGAGCTCTCTTGTAGCTTCCAACATGTTCTGTTTAAAGTTTCTGTACAAACTGCAATGTAACATGAAAGCAGTAGATCTAGGATTTGATGCTTCTTACTGCTGTACTGGGGTTTTGCAGTTCAGTTTTTGGTTGTTTCACTTAAATGCTTGAATTTGAACTATGAGTGCCTATTCTCTCTCTCTCTCTGCCCCCTCTTCTCTGTACCATTTTTTGTTTGCGAATTCATTGTTTTGAACAACTGTAATATTTTCTTTCACAAAGAGAAGGTGTAATATCTGAATTCAACATAGCAACTTTCAACCAGTAACGGTACATCTCTGAAAGTGTTCTTTTAGAAGCTTTTGTAATCACCTAAATGTATGAAGCTTTCCTGACTGATTTAGTCTCATATGATTCAGCTAGCGGGATTGTGGCCAAATGGTTTCATGGACAACCATGGGATCAAACGTGCGATTTGTCGGTCAAAAGAAAGACGGAGGGAGCGATACGGCCGAAATAAAGTATGTAAAGTTGCGAACTCCTTCAACCCAAAAACATAGTGATTTTCATGATTGTTGTGGACATTGAAGTTACCCAACTTGTATGGGATGAAGTTGATCATATAACCATTTTATGGTCTGGATATTTGATGAGCCAGTGTTGCTGGGTTATGCTCTATGTAAACATATGGGTTTCAATTCCATGCATGATCTGATATAAATTTGAAGGTAGTCGTAGTTTTTTATGTTGATTTATATCTGGACAATTTCTTTGTTGAATTTTTTCTTCAGGATCAGGAGAAAATGAGGAGGAAAAAGATGTTGGCACCTAGAACAGAGGAGACCGTTCGAGTTGAGGCGAGTTCAATTGCCCAGCAACAATTTATTCGAGAGAGATTGGCAACTGAACCTAGCAGTCATAGTCTGACAAACAAGGCAGTATCTGTTACAGCAGCAGCTGTGCGGACACCCAGTCCAATAAATGGTCCCAGCTTCGACAGGCTTAAACAAGAGAAACTGAAGGGAAGTTCAAGCAATTCCCCAGACGATGCGAGGGTAGGTGATGGTGCATTGACAAAGAAGAAGGTGAAGAGGAAGCCAGAACAGGAGTTGGATGAAACTCGTATCCGGCCGGAGAAATTACCTTCCCAACAGGGGGAGGAAAGGCACAAGTCCTTAAAGCAGGCTGCTGGTCTGCCCCATAAATCAAACCTCCAGTCGACAGTCCTTCCAAGTGTGGAGCAGTCTAGCTGACATAAATATAGCCTAATTAGAAAGTTTTACAACATTAGAGTTGTTGTGTAACGAAGTTTTTTCTATTTTTTCTTCTGTTTTTTTGGGTTATTTCTTCTTTGGTTGGGCTTCATTCATTCTGACCTACTGATCGTTGCCATTTTTGTAATTATCAAATGTTACTGCATGGTGCTCTATGGATCAGAGATTTAACTTTAAATAGATAGCAAAAAGCTGTAATTTTCTTGTGCAATGTTGTTTTTTCTTCTTCTTTTCCCCTCTGCTCACCTCGACTAGTTGCATTGGCAATTTGATAATCGAATTGTGTTGCGTTCTGGTCATATCATACCAAATTGGTAGAGACTATCGAGGAATAAAATATTCATAATATCCTCGATATTTCCAAAAATTTCGTATTTTTGACTCACCGATATTTCGATCATCGATATTTTAGATATCCATGAACCAAAATATCGATAATATTGACGACATACCGAAATATCGATAATATCCCGATATTTCATCGAAATTTCCGTATTTTTGGACTATCAATATTTCCGATATCATCGATATTTTATTCCTTGGAGACTATTAAGTAACTCTAATCTGGATTTATATTTTTTGTTAATTTTGCTGCATTGTCTCTTTCTCGTGTTCAGGTTGATTTTATATAATCTGAACAGGAAACATAGTTTTAGGATATTTTTTTCCTGACGAATCTCCATCTAAAAGAAGATCACTATTTAAACTTACGTTTACATAACTATGTAACCCCATAGGTTATAGGCTTTTATTTTTGGTCTTTGAAGTTTCTCATTTTCACTTAGGTTCTCGTCATTTCAATTTTGGTAATTGTAGTTATTTAGTTTTGTTTTAGTGATTAAGTCCCACAAAATTTAGTTTGATTGCAAGCCACACTAAAATAGGAGACTAAAATTGCCCAAATTGAAACGGCTAAAATTGCTCAAATTGAAATGACATAAATTGAAGTGAAGAATAAGTCAAATTACAAAGTCAAAAGATTTAATACCCATACTGAGAAGTACTAATTTACTCTTAAAAAAAAAAACCTATAGCTTTCTTGAAAAGACTATCAAATAAAAAAGATAAAGTGACATGAGCAAGCAAAACAGTCGAAGATAAATTATATAAATGGGGTTAGTCTATAGTGAGGGGTGTTAAAGTGTGGAAATGGTGAGGGGTTTCCATCTCACCATCCAATGCACCCCCCCAATGCTTTGTTGATGGTGAGATGGAAACCACTCACTATTTCCACACTTTAACACCCCTCACTATAGTTTCACCCATATAAATGAATAAAAATATGAAATTAGAATGAAATTAAGAAAGGGAGGGAGGGCCTTTGCTCATCGAAACCAAGCCCATCTCGAAGAAGGCCCAATTTCTCTGGTTCAGCCCATCATATATTTATTATTACTATTATTATATCCGTTAGACACAGAGACGCAACAGAGAGCAGAGAATGACGCAAGAGCTTCCCGCGTTGTGTCTGAACAGTACGAGCTCAACGTACAAGCTCCTGCCAATGCCATCAATGGCATCGCCACCAATTCTCCGCGACCAGGTGCGGCGGTGGAGCTCTGCTATTGGCCCTTTCACCCATATATATTTATAACCTCAGCCTCAGCTGGTAAGGCAACAAAACCCTAAGAGCTAAAGCTCCTCTTTTTTTTTTGTCTTAACTGAATACAAAGAAAATCCACTCATATTTTCGTTTCCATTACATTTCTTCACTCATTTGGTCATTTAGGGTTCATGGCTGGGTTAACTCCACCTCCCAGAAAGTTTATCAAGTTTTTGGCTCGTGGGCTCCATGAAAAACTTGTATGCCTCTCTCTCTCTCTCTCTCTCTCTCTCTCTCTATGTGACTTAATGTTTTGATTGAAAATATATTGTTGAGTTCAACTATGAATTCGTCTTCAATTTTAGTGGATCAGTTTAATAGGTATAAAATCCTCTTTTGTGCCATATCATTTTGTCTGCAACATGTTTTCTGTAGTTCTGCATTTGGACTAGTTTTGACAGTTGTTACAAGGAGCTCATCCTAGTTTTAGTTGGACTTAGTGATCACTGTTATTTTAGTTCTATTCATTGTCACGTTGTATTCATTTGATACTCAAGTGGGAGAATGTCAAAACCTATTAAGCAAACTCGTAAATATATGTGAATCAAACTTCTCCCTCTCCAGACTCTGCAGTTTCCGGTATCACTTCCATGAATTTTGTTTTTCTGACATGTTTGAATCAGTAATGATATTGTTCACTGCATTGTTGTTCTAAATTTCAGAATTCAGATTATAAATATTGAGCTCTTGTTTTCAGCATCTTTGATTTATTTGGTGGTGTTGTTTTGTTATGAGGTGTCACTACTTGCAAATGACCATAAGGAAATAAAACTGCTTAGTTCTATAACTTAGCATAAGGGCTTCTTAATGGGACATTCAGAGGTTTGTAAGAACCATAAAGTAGGACCAAAACAATGCATACAGGGGTGTGACTGCCTTCAGATACAGCAGATACAACAAACTCTTAATTTCAACCATACATCTTTTTATAATCTTGATAATTTGGCTAAATTTGAATGGAGGTTGTTAGTTTCTCATCAAAGTGATTAACTTAATAAGTTTCATAAGCCAAAAATTATAACCTTAATTTATTGATAGATGAATTAGTTTCTCAAAAGAAATTTACCTTTATCCGGTCCAACTCATCATTAATGTATTACAGTGAAAGGATTCAATGTCTTTGATGTTGCTTTCTGCCTAAAGGTGTGGGTGTTGTTTTTGATATTCTGTTTTATGCAATGATCGTGCAATTATGTATGCACTTGTGTGTGTTCTATGCTTTTGACATCAGACAATTAGATCATTTTGCTGTCTTGGTAAATTATTTATTGTAGGATAATAAATAATTAAATAAATAAAACCCTACAACTTGATTTTGTTAACAAGAAAAATCTCCCTGGTCATATGATTGTACTGCTGCCTTTTCCACTGCAGAGATTATGTGCATCATGTTTGTGGTGCACATTCCTTTCAACTCCTTGTTTTGGTCCAACTCTTCATCTTGCCCTTGATCTTACATGATAGTGAAATAAAGTTGAAATTAGGGAAGAGTAATGCATACGCGTTTCTTTTTTTAAATAATTTCTGGATCAGTGTTTTAGAAATTCAAATAGTTAGGCTGGCACCTAATGTTTATTTTGCATGAATTTTAACTAGGATTTCTAAGACACTGTATATATTGGTTCTAATTTTCAACTTAATGCTCTAAGGAGAAGGATAATCATATAAGCAGCACTTATTTGGACTATAATATCTTCAGCCTAAGATTAGATTGTAGGTACATGTTAGTATTCATTAATTTTTATCGTTCACTTCTTCAGTTTTGAACTATTATACTATGATGTCTATTTGGATAATGTCGTAATTCGAATTAATTCATGATAAAATTAGGTGATAAAGTAGACTTTCTCATGTTTCTTTAGGCACTGATTTCATGAAAACATGTTAATAATTGAATTTATGGAAATTTATAAAGTTGAGACAGTTGAAAAGAAATTTTCCTGACAGATTTTGTGTTATGATTCAATATTGATGAACGACTCATCTACAAATCATGAAATGACTTGAATTTTTGATATGTTGAACATATACATGTCTTCTTATATACTGAAAATTTTCATGATGATTGGATAATATAATTACTCATTTGGTCGTCAAACTTGTACTCGATTTACATTTTGGTCCCCCAATTAAATTATTCGTTCAAATGGTCCATCAACTTTATATTATTCGTTCAAATGGTCCTACCGTTACATTCCGTCAAACTTGCCGTCAAATGTAAGGGTAAAACGTCAATAACAGTCCACAAAGGATATAAAGTGGTGATAAATAGGTGATAAAGTAGTGATACAGTAATTTCTATCACCCCTTTATCACCTATTTATCACCACTTTATCACCTTGGACGGTTTACCCTTATATTTGACTGCAACATTGAACGGTAGGACCACTTGGAACAAATAATGTAGAGTTGATGGACCATTTGAACGAATAATTTAATTGAGGGACCAAAATGTAATCGAGTACAAGTTTGAGGACCAACGAGTACAAGTTTTAACTAATCTATGTTCAAGAGAAAGTATGTGCCGGCAGATTTTATGAGTAACTTTGGAGGCCATTTTGGACTATTAATTGGAGATAAAACGACTCCACATTTGTTTTATAAAGATTAGTGTCCCTAGTTTGATTCTATGTAAAGTTGTGTTAATCAGACTTATAAATTAATTACGATAATTTTTCAAGTAAGTAGACGTCATTGCTGGAAACTTTTTTTTGGTAGTTTTTTGTTGTGCACCTATGGTTTTTACTATGAACTACATCAGTAGTATATCTGAAAGTAGCAAAGTAGTGAGTGTTTGCCCAAGTGGGAGAAGTGATGTAAGGAAAATTTTTTGGGCTTTACACTCATGGCCTTATTATTATTTTTATGCTTCTCACTTTTGTTTCCAATAAAATTTCAATAATTTGCTTTGATGGCTGGCTCTTCAGTTTCTTAGCTACTGATCTTGTTTTACAAAGTATGAATATTCGTCTAGGAAATTAAATTGGTGTTTAAGTTTTGCAGTCAAATAAAGATGCATGCAGTTATTAATATGTTAATATGCTTTTGGTCTCAAACATATGTTTGGCACATTGTATTCGGAAAAGTGCAAATCAAACTACTATAGTTACTAACGCTATGCAGACCGTATTGATTTTGAAAATATTGGCACACAATAACCAAATTTTTTGCCAGTATGAGAGTGTTCAAAAGATTGGTATCTCGAATGGGCATCTATAAGACTTTTGATTGAATCAACCAGTGGGCGTAAAAGGTTAATTTGCAGCTGTTCCATTAAATGTGTCTTCTCGTGTTGAGTTATCAATAATGCATGCTACTGATTACGCAGTTTTGATTTCTTACATATGAATTGATTTGCAGCTTAACATAATGCTTAAATAAATTGTGTTCTGGTTGTTTTGACAGAGATTTTAATGTTTTGATTTAAAATATATTGTTGAGTTCAACTATGAATTCATCTTCAGTTTTAGTGGATCAGTATAATAGGCATACAATCCTCTTTTGTGCCATATCAGTTTGTATGTGATTATAGAGTGCAGATGCAGTAGAATTTGCATAATGTTTTCTGTAGTTCTGCATTTGATAGTTGCATTTGGACATCCGATAAATCTAACTGTTTATCCATCCATATTAACAGAAATGTCAATTATTTAAGTTTTCATGTCAAATTGAAGATTAGGAAATGTGGCCTAATTATTATTATTTTGTTCTGCAACAGTCAATTCCAGTAGTGTTTTTTAGAAGTCTCCATGAAAAGAATAAAGCACTTCTGAAAAGCTGTCAGGGATATTGGCCTGTTAAAGTTCGTAAGCATGGGGATGGATTGCTTTACTTCGAAGGTGGTGGTTGGAAAGAATTTGTGGAGCATCATGGGTTGGAACTTGGAGAATTTTTGGTCTTGAAGCACCAAGGCAATATGGTTTTCAATGTGACAGTCTACGTGTCACATGGCTGTGAGAAAGAGTTTCCTTCCACTACAAATGTAGCTAACAATAGGATGACACTCTCAACCTCAAGAAATCTTCTGTCCTTCAGGTAGTGCTTACAAAAACTCATCTAATGCATGCCAAAGCTTATGTGGTAAGTTTTCGACCTCTTTTCCCATATGAAGTTTGTCTTGTCTGATGTTATTATTTCCACACTTTTGGTTTATAAATGAGTTTTATAGTATTCATGCTACGCATATTGGTGAAAACGATGAAGTTTGTTCTTTTTTGGGATGCTTTCTAAGTCTCTGAGTATTTATGACAGACTATTCCTGTGAACTTTGTGAATTCAAATGGCCTTGGTGAAAAATCCACCATGGTTCTCAGAACTACATCTGGAAATTCATGGCGTGTTGAGCTAGGAACTTGGAGTGGCGCACGTAAAAATAAACCCTTCCGTCCTTGTATGGTTATAAAAAGAAAAGGATGGAGTGAGTTTTATAAAGACAACAAACTGAAGGTGGGAGATATTTGCATATTCGAGCTCCATCAGAAAGCTAAGTCAAGATCAGAACCTGTCATCATGGATATTTGAACAATGTGACCAAGCTTGTGTTTTCATCATTGATGTTTATATTTTATTTTATTTTCAGACAATGTTATTAAAATTTTGCTGGGATTCTTTTTCTGTTGCTAGTACCAGCTGGCGAATGAATTTATGAATTCAGCCCTTGATGGTGGAAATATGCTGATTTTGAAATTTCAATATCCAGTTCTGTTTGAGTTATATGAAGGCTTTACCTTATTTTGTTAGAATTATTGTTGACAGTTCATTTCTTTCCTTGATTAAAATTTTCATCTGAAAACCGAGAGCAGTTGTTGTGAAAGCTTGATTGTTTATGGAGGTTATTGATGGATGATCTGGGTCGGGTTGTTAGGCCCAAACCCGTACCCGTTTAGGCCTGTATTCTTTGGGCCTTAGGCCTCTAGGGCCACTACTGTACTAAAAAAAAGAAAGAGAAACTGCAGATTGTGAGCCGTACAGCAAAACGACGACGTTGCCGTCAGTATCCAGCAATCATCCAACGGCAACGGCTGCATTAAACCCTTCCCGCCTTTTTATTTTCCTTTTCCCTCTTCTTCTCTCTCCCCTCCCCAATTCAGAGGCTCTCAAAACTCAAAACCTAAATTCACTGATTTTACTCAATTCTCTCACTCTCTCTGAAATTCCATATTAATTTTCAACGTCCCCGGCGTCGCCCAAGATGCTGAAGACGACGACGTTTAAGGGAGCCAATGTCTTCATGTCGCGGAACCTGGTCCCGCCCGAGATCTTCGACGCGCTTCACGACGCTCTCAAGCTCAATGGAGCCAATGTCTTCCTCTGTTGCGACCCCTCGCGAACCGGGCCGGACGACTACCACGTCATCGCTTCCTCCGATCACGTATCGTCTCTACTCCCGCCACCTGAAATTTTTGTTTTATATTTCGCTTCGTTTTTCATTTCTAGGTTCTGATTTTTTATATATTTGTTTTCAGGAAAAGTTTGAGGATCTTAGGGCCAAGGGCTGTAATTTGCTCGGTATGTTTTTCCCGAATTCTGCTGATTTTCTTGAGTTTGTTGTGCTTCGGAAATTCTGTGTTTGCTTTTCAGTTCAGTTAAACAGGAACTAGGGTTTTCGACCAAAAAAAACAGGAACTAGGGTTCCATAATTTTTTGTTGTTTGTAGTGAAGTGGCAAGTTGGGTTTTTGGTAATTTGCTTGATAACATAATGATTATGAGTAATTAAAAGAATGATTAAAAGCGATATAGAGGGCAAATATCATGAAATGTTTCCATTTTTTTTCCTAATGAAACAAAGGCTCCATTCCGTCCACAGTTGCTTGTAGTACAATTTTGTAGTTTTGCAGCCTATAGTTGGTATTGGCCTGCCCAAGTGAACAATAGGGTATCAGTTAAATCATGAACCATTTGAACTTACTCACTTAAGAAGTTATGATGTTGATGGTATGAATGGTCGACCACTGGACTTTTTAATTCAATTTCTTCCTTGTGAAGTGGTGCTCACTTGGATATGTGTTTCTGATGTTGGGCAGGCCCTCAATGCGTGTTTTCTTGTGCAAACCAGCACAGGGCTCTGTCTAAACAAGGGTTTACTTGTTGCCTTGCAATGGATGGTTTCAAAGTACTTGCCTCTGGATTTGAGGGAGATGAAAAGGTATGGTACCTCCATCGTTGATAGTCTGGCTTTGATAAACTCAAACTGTATGTTGTGTATCTAGATTACTTATTTGAAAATTTCTTGATTGAGCTACATCAGCAATTGTAGGTTCCGAGTCCAACAGCAAAATCATTGTGTTTGCTAGTTCCATTTGATAAAGTTTGTTATACATCTTACCTCTCTGAATTGTCTTCTATTGTTACTATTTTAAAATATGCATTCTTATGTTCTATATTGTTCATCTTCAGTCCTATCTATTTTGTAATCAGCATGAACAATTTTACTAGAAAATCTTCTGGTTACTTGTAGTGACTGACCTTTCTCTCTTTCTCTCCCTCATTATTGATATTTTAATGCTTGTTATTGTGTTGCAGGTTAAGATAGAGAAGTTAGTAACAGCAATGGGGGGAGTTTTGCATGCTAAAGCATCTTTGGATGTTAACTTTGTTATTGTGAAAAATGTCTTGGCTGGAAAATACAAGGCCAGTTACTTTAATTTCTCTCTCTCTTTTCAAAATTTAATGCCTTATGATTTATTTCTATGTCAGTCATGTTGGAATTTGATATTTTGGTACATTTTAGCTAATAAAAAAACTTTAAAACTCATTTACCAAGTCGCACTATACAATGTTGTATAATTTGACTTTTGTTGTAACTGAATCACTTCTAACTGGAACTCAATGATGGTGAGTTCTCTTGCAATCACTTTAGAGTTATCATTTCTTAAGAAAATGAGGAATTTGCATATTTGTGTGATGATCACTCAGACTTTAACTGGGAAGGTAATTTTTGGAAAGGTTGGTTATGGCAGATTTCTCATGTTTTTGAGATATAGTTACTGAATTAGTTCTTTTTATGCAGTGGGCCTTGAATACATTAAAGAAGCCGATTGTCACTATTAATTGGTTATATCAGTGCTGGAATGAGCATCGTAATGTTCCTCAAGACTCCTTTAGGGTTCTTCCTTTTTCTGGTTTGATGATCTCTGTAACCAGAATTCCAGCAGGTTCTGAAGTTAGCTATCTATTGGTCCTGTGTAAGAAGGTTTTATTTTATTTATCTTAAATACATGGCTAAATGTGCTTGTCTCTTTCAGATGAGCGAAAGGAGATTGAAAAGCTTATCACAGAAAATGGTGGAAAGTATTCTGCTGAACTTACAAAGAAGTGCACGCATTTAATTTCTGATATATCCTTTTATGATTCTTAAGATAAGCAAGGAATTGGAATCATATGTGTACTTTTCTATGTCAGACCTGCATAACACCAGCACAGACTTCAACTTAATGAAGCAAACCTTGAAATATTTATGTTTTGTGTGTGGTATAAGATCATATATTCACTCTCCTATAAATCCAGACTTTTGCTCATCATAGCTGCAATCTTTCCTGAATGATCACACCAACACTACCTTTGACTTCTAAGAGTGTATGGAGACCTTTTCTCATTCTGTATCCAGTTCTTTCCTATTTATTTGTGTGACTTCTGTAAAATTAAGTTTATGAGCAACATCATCCACACATTCCTAAAGTTTGCCTTCTAAATTAATTTACCTTATGAATAAGCCTATTATAAAGATTTCTTGGCATACTTCTTTAACTGGGTGGGTTCAAAAGTGTTGAATATAACAAATCTTGATGCATTGCTGCTTCTACTTTCACTCCCTTGATGGGGAAAATACGGTTGCATGAACAGTTTTTTTTTGCTGTTTCTTTTTGATGTTTCAGTTCTGGTCAGTGGTCAGTTATATATGTGTGTGCCCTTATTATTGCAATCCATTGATGAATATCTTTTCTTTTAAGCCTGCATCAGTTTGAATTTCAAGATTGATGTGTTATTGAAGTCTATATGCATTGGTATTCTTGACTATTTCTAAGTTCCAGAAGGTGACAAATACAAGGTTGCACAAAGATGGGGCCACATTCGTATTGTAACTCGGAAATGGTTTGATCAATCTATTTCTAGAAGAGGTAAGGCTTTGCTATATGGTCATCTTTGAATTTATAGAATTTCACTTTATATTTTCTTCCATCTCTTGTCAAGGATTTTCTGCTATATGTCTGACCTTGGAATCATCTCTCTCACTCTCCCCCCCTTTTTTTTGGATGAATAGCTTGTCTTAATGAGGACTCCTATCCTGTTCAAGGTGGTTCTATATCTTCAAATAAAAGTGTAAGGGGTTGCTTTACTTTGCAGAATAGCCAAAGGAGCAGTAGTGGGAACTTGCAATCTGTGCCACCATCGGTGGTTGCAGATTCGAATTTGACAGCTGCTCCTTGTTCTGGGACCATGGATTCTGATTTAGAAGCTACTGTCTCACAAAACATGACCACTATGTTTTCTCATGCTCCTCATGTTGTGAAAAATGAGGATAGTAAAGCACCTCCCTTGGAGTCCAAAAGTGAAGCTTACCTTGATGGTTGCATTGCTGATGATTCTCAGTCTGAAGACAATGACCTGTACTTGTCAGAATGTAGAATATCTCTTGTTGGCTTTAAGGCTTCTGAAATGCGTAGGTTGGTTAATATGATTCGCAGAGGTGGGGGTTCCCGATACATGTCATTCAATGATAAATTGACACACATAGTAGTTGGAACTCCTTCAGAAATGTAAGTCCTTTTTCAGGGGTGGTAAAGACAAAATTATTGCTTTGTTGTTTTGATCTCTGACATGCTTTTATAATTTCCCAGCCAAAAGAAAGAAGTGAGGGGTTTTGCTGCTTTAGGCGTAATTCATGTTGTTAGAACTACCTGGCTTGAAGATTGTGATCGTGAGAAAAAGGAGATCCCTGTTCTCCCAAAGCACATTGCCTATGATCTAGTTCTGCCTGAAGGTTCTTAATTAGTTGTATTTTTTCAAGCTGAGCATATATAAACTTTGTGCCATTGTATTGGAATTGTAGCTTTTAGCTGTCATCATATCTTTTCAGATATGGAAGTTGTTTCTGTTTATCTTCTTCCCAAGCAGACATCCTAATTGACTTTGATCCCTTCTTTTTCACCAGGAGCACTGATAGGTATGACTAGCACGATTCAAGGTACAATCTCTACCACTCATCTAAGCGTACCTTCTGATCAGTTACATGGGAATATGAATGCTGCAACTGGAATGAGATCGTTGGAGAAAAAGAGAGAAAAGAAACCAGAAATTAACATGAAAGGTGACAAATCCATGGAAGCAGCTGTTGGACCATCCAAATGGAGTAAACTACCTGTCATAAATGGCAAAAGCAAGGTTCACTTAAACAATACAATTGACGGTCGACCGACGATGCAATATGATTCAAGTATTCAAAATGGCAAGGAATCATCTGTCTTTAAGGGGAGATTATTTTGCTTTTCAAATTCCTTTCCTGACGATAGGGTAATTTCTTTAAATGCAGACTTTACTAGCACAATCGTCATTATTTCCAACTATGTTTTTTTTGGTGTGTAATATTTGGATTTCAACTGCCAGAGAGGTGATATCATTCAATGGGTAAATCAAGGAGGAGGAGATGTTGTTGATGGTCATTTAAAACAGAAAGTGCACTTCACTATTGAGTGTCATGGTGTGATAACTAGTTCTGTGGATGTTGCTCAAACTACATACGTATCAAGTCACTGGATCCGGTCTTGTTTGGAGGTATATTGTGTAATTCATAAATGCATTTTCTCATTTAGTGTCGACTACTTTGTTTTTTCTTTATGGTTGCAGGATCATATGTTGGGAAATTGTATGAAACAGTATTCTTCCACATGCAGTGAGATGACAGGAAATTGAGTACATATATGCACACATCATATAAACAAAAATTATATGCATACATGGTCGATTGATTTTGGACCCATCTTTGGTCTTCCTTGCTTTACTCCACTTTCTGTACCATTTTATATCAGTATGCCATCATTTGATTATTTCTTGACTTGGTGAAATAAAATATGCACTCTGCTCCTTGCAAATGCTGATGAGATTAAAACAATTTTGAAGGACGGGTGCTTGCTGGATGTTAGCAGTCACATTCTATATGCTCCACTTCCCTGCCGGATTCCTTTGCCTGGATTTGAAAACTTTCGGTTTTGTGTTTCGCAATATGAAGAGAAAGACAGACTGTTACTAAGAAATTTGTGTTTTGTACTTGGAGCTAAATTTGGGGAAAAGCTGACAAAGAAGGTTACCCATTTACTATGCAAGTTTACCAATGGACCAAAGTATCAGGCTGCTTGTATAAAGGGGATACATCCAATTACAGCTGAGTGGGTATATGAATGTGTGAAGAAGGTATGTCTTTGATATTGTCTTGAGTAAATGAGTATGAACAAATGCTCATGCATGTGGGAATTTATTTGGACCATTTACTGTTAAGATATCAAATCGTTGCCTTAACTCTTCAATGTCTGGCAGAATAAAGTCGTTGCTCTTGACCAATTTTATCCAAAAAAAGTCACTGCTGAAGATCGAGAGGCAGGGCTGTGTACTATGAGTCAGTATCCTACACAAGCTGTTCAAATGATATCTGCAGGCAATTCATCTGAGTGTCCAAGTCAATCACAAGACCTGAGAACCTCATCAGGTGAAAACATTGGCAGTAGAAATGACAGCCTCAGGGAAGAGGCCAGCGAACCAAGTTTTTGCAATAAGAAGGCAAGGGTTTCAGAAGATGATGGTGAAAAGGGTCTACTTTCTTCTGGGGAACATTTACGTATTCCTGCCTGTACCACTGGAGACAGAAAAGTAAAAAGTTCTGGTGAAGTTTCTCAAGTGGTTCCTGATGTAGCTTCTGCTATTGAGGACTTGTTGGAGCAGACAAGTAAGGTAAAAATGTCGCAGATCTTTAATTTTCATGTTGCCTTTCAAGTTTACTGGTTTTTTCATTTATATCTGTCTTTTCTTTGTAGATTCATGATCAGAAGTCACCAGTGAGGAGTTTGTGTGATAGCAGTGTATCCTTTTACCCTCAGACACTATAAGTACTATTTTATACTACCAACCTTTTGCATTAGTTACATTCCTTGATGGCTGAACAGATTTTTTCACCGGATTGTTCGGCTCTTCGTCAAGACCACTCTGATTCTCACTCTGTCATTGGATTATCGAGACACTGGTTAAACAGGTGACATATGTTTGATTGTTAAATAACAGGAACCAAGGGAAAGTTCTATTTCCATTCCTGCCTTATGAATTATGAGCTTTCCCTTTGCCCCTCCCTCTCCCTCTGGGCTACTAGGGCTCATATAAAGCTTTGAGCATATAAATGATTTATAGAGATTCCTTTTGACCAGCGTTTATGACACCAGCCACTCAATGTTATGGGAAATTCATACAAAAATTGCATCATAAAATACTAGTTAACCTTTTAGTAATTTACAACTGGGCTTCTGTAATAAAGAATTTGTTGCTGGTCCTGGGGAGGGGGTTTATGATACAGGCTTGGTTACGTGCTTAGTGACATTTTCCTGCTTCAAAAGATGATAATTCTGCATTTTTTCTGCTCTTCTTGGACTCAGATGTTGAACTTATTTTCCTTTTAGGGCTGGGAAAAAAGATGACATCCACGATCCTTCTGGAGAACAAAAAGCTGGCATGTATGATGGCTTTAGTGAAACACAGACCGAGTCTCAGGTTTCAGCTCTTACTCAACTGCGTTTGTTGGTTCTTCTCTGTCTAAATATGAATACTTATCTGATGCTCACTAAGTCATCAATATTCTACGTTGTGTTATTACTATACTAAATGAGGAATAGAATTTTGTCAACTTTAGTGAAGCTGATACACTTCTAACACATTCTGAAAGCATCTGTAGCTCAACCCCATTCCTTCCCATTTTACATCCTCATGATTGTGCTCAAACTACAAAATGCAGGTTGTAGGCTACGAGGAAGATTTGTCGGGCCGACAAATGCTTATAGACAGAGTACGAACCCGTAGTAGCCTGGCTTGAAGTACTTGTGCAGTCCCCCTCCTCAAACAAGGGTGAAGGCTTCCTGGTAAATCTCATTTTCGAGACATTTTTTTCATTCTACGGCAGCGGCAACAGACCAATTGCTTGTTTGAGAGTTTATAATTAAACAGTGTCTGCTACTTCGAGCAAATGCGACAGTAGCAATTCTTGGCGGGCAGTGGTGCAAGTTTTCAAGATGAGGCATTGACAGCAAGCTGTATCTATTGTGCATGCCTGGATGTGTGACATGCAAGTTGTATATACTGTCTATACGGATAGTTATTGTTAAGCAGCACCTCATGATAAAAATATGGTGAAAAGAGTGCCTTTCGTTGTGGGGTCTACTACATATTGTGACTCAATAATCTTAACCGTCTATTTTTCATTCAAAAATCACCCTTAACAAAAAATAGACAATTTGGAAACTGTTTTAATGACCCACAACAAGGTGTTTCAAAAAAACATCAAAATGACAATCATTTCACTGAGTGGTTATATGGTTTCATATTCGAGTGGTTTTTGCATAGACGATCTTTGAGAGAATAATTAAAAAAAAGGCTGGAGGACTTAGATTATCACAGCTACTAATTATTTTCCATTGTGAAAATTGATTGTCCAATGTCATGCAACCTTAAAGCGATGTGAGGTTATATTTATAAAAAATGTTGAGTATAGTTGATGTAATATTCAAATTAAATAGCCGATGATTATTATGTGGGCACAATTGCGTTTCCTTGATAAATTCTTCCCATCCCATCCCAAGAAGGCTCCAAAAGAAAGCACATCCAAAAACCCATCCAATCCCCACCAAACTGCCCCAAAAGAGAAAAAAATAAGATAATTTCTCAATAAAGTGATTAATAAGTTCACCAAAATAAATAAATTCCTCAATAAGTGAAAAAAGAAAAGAAAAATCAAGAACACATACCGCCCGCCATTTTGCGGCCATACATATTGTTGTCCAAAACAGATTTCATTTTCTCGTCATCCAAACAACTTTAACAAACCAATAAAAAAAGAAAAAGAAGAGAGGGGGAGAGAGGGCAGTGAAAAATTCATATGGTGGCATGTTGCCTCAGGTGCCAGCTGGCCATCGTCGTCGACATGAATCGGTGTGCAGCTTCGTCACCTTCGCATCTCTGCGCCTTTAAGCCTTGTCAGTTCTCGGGCACCAGCACCAGCCTCTTCGGATTCGGGTTCGGGTTCGAGTTCCAGAGGAAGGAGCGATTCAAAAAGCGGCTTAAGTTCGTTCTCAGCGCGGAGCTTTCGAAGCCATTCTCTCTCAGCTTCGGTTTGGACTCTCAGGTCACACCTACTTACTCTAGTCTTTATTCTCTCTCTCTTTTATTTTTTCTTCAGTCATTTGAAATGGTGGTGTTTGTTGAATTACTGATTTGGTGACGGAGAGACTTGATGATGATCATCTTTTCTTTGGTTCAAGACTGAGATTGCGCTAAAACTGAAATGGGTTTAATTGGGTTCCTTTTTTGTAGGCTGATTATTATGGTCACATTATTTTCTATTGGTTTGATAATTTATTGATAGAATTATGTTAGATTTCGTGTATAGAATCAATATTCTTTTTTTCGAAGTTTGGATGGGATACGGAAAACCCTTTTGCTTGCACACTTTCTCTGCATGCTCTGCTGGGCCATTTGTTTTGATCATCAGTGCTTGCGCATTTAGTAGCAATTTTTGGTGCTATGTGCTAGCTGAAATCTGTCAAAATTGGGTTTTGGAATTTGCAGTCTACAGAAACCACATTTATTGTATCATTCTTAGTTCATTGGCAAGAAATATTTGTTGTCATTTTAGAAAAGTCATTTTCTTCCCTTTCAGTTTTAGCTTTCCCTTAGTTTATGTAGACAGAAGAGAGCATGCATGTCTGTTGGTGAACATTATTTTTCTGATGACAGTGACTTTTGGTGAACCTTATGTGCTGCATATATAACCTTCTTTTAATGGTATTGTGCATATAAATAAGCATATGATTATTTTACTGGAGACTCAATAAATTGGCGACCCTTATGAGTTGTATACAGTAGACTGACACTGCTACTGAACTTGAAGACCTTTCAGCATCATGATTCAACACAATTACCTAGGCTTGGCCCTATTCCTGGAGATATTGCAGAAATTGAGGCTTACTGTCGAATCTTTAGAAGTGCTGAACGGCTTCATACTGCATTAATGGACACATTATGCAATCCGGTAACGGGTGAATGTAGTGTTTATTATGATTTCCCATCTGAGGAAAAACCCCTGTTGGAGGATAAAATTGTCTCTGTGATTGGTTGCATGATATCCCTGTTGAACAAAGGAAGGGAGGATGTGATTTCTGGAAGATCCTCCATTATGAATTCCTTTCGCCTTGCAGATGTGAGTGTAAAGGAGGATATGCTTCCTCCACTTGCCATTTTCAGGAGTGAGATGAAAAGGTGTTGTGAGAGCTTGCATGTTGCTCTTGAGAACTGGTTGATACCTGGTGATGATCGAAGCTTGGATGTATGGAGGAAACTTCAGAGACTGAAGAATGTCTGTTATGATTCTGGTTTTCCCCGCGGGGAGGATTATCCATGCCATACCCTTTTTGCGAATTGGACTCCTGTTTACATATCCTCTTCTAAAGAGGACAGTAGGTCCATAGATTCAGAAGTGGCTTTTTGGAGGGGTGGCCAGGTAACAGAAGAAGGTCTCAAGTGGCTACTTGAGAAAGGATATAAAACTATTGTTGATCTTAGGGCAGAGACTGTTAAAGACAACACTTATCAGTCAGCCATAGATGATGCTATTGCATCTGGGAAAGTTGAAATGGTCAAAATTCCAGTTGAAGTTGGGACGGCACCTTCAATGGAGCAGGTTAAGAACTTTGCATGTTTGGTCTCAGATTGCAGCAAAAAGCCTATCTATCTTCATAGTAAGGAAGGAGCACTCAGAACTTCTGCCATGGTCTCCAGATGGAGGCAGTACTCAACTCGCTATGGTTTGCAGTTTGTCTCCAAGCAGTTGACCGCTCTCAATGATGTGGTACTACGAGATACAAATGGGGCAGGGAAAGTGCTTGAGCTTTCCACTACTGAGAAAAGTTTTCAACTGGAAAAGAATGAGTCACTGCAAGAGGGACTGGACACAATTAATGGTTCAAATGGGGTATTGCCCAAAGAAGTTTCTCTGGATAGGGATGAAACAAATCAGAGCTTAAATGGGACATATAATGACCTTATGTCTGTCCAAGATATGTCATCAGTAGAACCGGATCAAAATGGGGAAGGACCTAGGTTGAACTTTTGCAGCGAAGTTGACCCCCTGAATGCTCAGGTTCCTCCTTGTAATGTATTTTCAAGAAAAGAAATCTCCAGGTTTCTTGGGGGAAAAAAAATCTCACCTAAGTCTTATTTTAATTATCAGTTGAAAAGGTTGGAGACATTACCAATTTCCAGAGTTATGAATATTAAGACAATGCAGAGAGGTGGGATTCTTGGTACTGATTCAGCACCAGAGCTTGTGGAGGTAGGAAATTCACATGGGCCACCTTATGGAAAAGATCTATCTCCAGAGGTCCAGAACTCTACTTCTGGCAATGGGACGCATTTTACTGGTGTTAGTTCTGGTTCCGTTGTTCCAGTTGTGAACGGATTTGGTGAAAGGGATCAAACAACAGCTAATGTATCTACTACTCTGAGCAGTAATTACGATGAGAGTGTCTTACCTAAAGAAGTAAATGCGGATAGGAAGAGTAATGGTAGAGCCAATTTAGTTTCAGGTGATGATGACCTGGGGTCAATTGAAGGAAATATGTGTGCTTCTGCAACTGGTGTTGTAAGGGTGCAGTCAAGAAAGAAAGCAGAGATGTTTTTAGTTCGAACGGATGGATACTCTTGTAGCCGAGAGAAGGTGACTGAATCCTCCTTGGCCTTCACTCATCCAAGTACCCAGCAACAAATGCTAATGTGGAAATCCACACCAAAGACTGTATTAGTGTTGAAGAAGCTGGGGCAAGAACTCATGGAACAAGCTAAAGAGGTACTTAAGCATCTAGTATTTGTTTTGAAATACTATGAATTATATTATTAACTGATTATATGATTTGATAACAGAATTGGTGTCAGTAACAGAGTTTCTAAATTCTGTTATTTAGTTGGTAATCTTGTCTGTCTTTTCTTGTATCTCTTTTTTCTTTTCTTGATAAAGTTTTGTTTCTTTAAAAGAATAAATGAGTTTGTATCAAAGAGTAATGAGTATGGATAGATATAAGAAAGAGTGTTAGCTGGAAAGATACAAAATTTTCACAGCTAGTCCCACAATGAGAATCTTGAACAACTTAGGAAATGGGGTTAGTTCACTCATTATTAGAGGTTGCTTATGCTAATACATGAACTTGTGTAAACAAAAGGCTAAGTTAAGGTGAATAGGTATTTTCAAGCAATTTTGTATTCAATAACATATATATAGAGAGATCCCCATTTTTTCTTTTTTGCAAGAAATGGGAATGATCCTCACAGGGGATCATTAAAGAATAGACGGTTCAAATCATTAAACTACAATGAGGAATCAGCCCCACAAGGGACTCCCATTTTTGCAAAAATTGGGGATCCCCTCGATGGAAGGGCCTCATATATTTATATTGGAAGATATCATAATAATGTCGGGAATTACTGTAAATCTCTGACTATTTTCTTTGGGAGTTTGTTTGCTGGAAAAATTATCGCTTTGCTGTGTCTATGTGTAGGCTGTCTCGTTTTTGTATTACCAAGAGAAAATGAATGTTCTGGTGGAACCAGAAGTGCATGACATATTTGCTAGAATCCCAGGGTTTGGATTTGTTCAGACCTTCTATAGTCAAGATACCAGGTACCGAAGTTGTACCTAAAGTTCGACAACATAATTTATATTTCATGACCTTATTGGAAATTTGCTTACTTGTGCCTTCAGTGATCTGCATGAGAGGGTTGATTTTGTGGCATGCCTGGGAGGAGATGGGGTTATACTCCATGCTTCAAATCTATTTAAAGGTGCTGTTCCCCCAATTGTATCATTTAACCTTGGATCTCTTGGATTTTTGACTTCCCATACAGTAAGTTCTTTGATTTTGTCTTTTGTAGTTGATTCATGTTCTCTCACAGATTGCCATTTCTCTAACCCATCTTATACTATTGAATTCAGTTCGAAGAATATATGCAGGACTTAAGGCAGGTGATCCATGGGAATAACACAAGTGATGGTGTTTATATAACTCTTAGAATGCGGCTCAGGTGTGAAATTTTTCGAAATGGTAGAGCAATGCCTGGGAAAGTTTTTGATGTCTTGAATGAAATAGTGGTTGATCGGGGGTCTAATCCATACCTTTCTAAGATTGAATGTTATGAACAAGACCGGCTTATAACGAAGGTGAGGTTGTTAGTTATTGCATATCTTATAAAATAATTATTTTAATAGGCTCTGGTAATGTCCTAAACTTTACCCAAGAAAATGAGTTAGACTTTGCATTCTTACCGTGCAGATTACATCTGTGATGTGACTATACTTGTATGTAACACAAAGAAAGTTCCAATAACTTATTGATGTCTATTGACAAATACCATATCTTTTAGGTCCAAGGTGATGGGGTCATCATAGCCACACCTACAGGAAGTACTGCATACTCCACAGCTGCTGGAGGTTCCATGGTAAGAAAGTCCTCTTCAGTTTTGAAGTCACCATAACACAAAATTTAGTACCTAGCAATGTGCAAATTGAAGGGCTTGGGTTTTCGTTTCCGTTTCTGTTAGAGGTGATGTTTCTTAGTGAAGGATTTTTTTCCCGTATGCTTTGTAACTTGCAGCCATGTATACATAATCTATTTAAAAATACTAGTGCCTACTATAAAGATAATGGAAAATCATATGGTAGCCGTCTATTATCATTGAGAAGTAGCCATCTTTTATAAATCTTTTTTGTCTCTGGTTGTTGCCAGTTGACTTTTTCAACAGGAGATTGTGCGTCTAACATCAGATAATATGAAATGCAGGTGCATCCGAATGTTCCTTGCATGTTATTTACGCCAATCTGCCCACACTCCCTCTCATTTAGACCAGTTATACTTCCAGATTCTGCAAAGCTTGAATTAAAGGTGAATTCTTTTCCCCATGTATCTAGTTAAATCTGGAATTTTTTTATGTGGTATAAATATTTCTCAGTTAAAAACCCCTTTTTTTTTTTTTCTTTTTCTGCACACATATCAGTTGGTTTTTAAAAAAGTTTGGCTGGTCTTGTGCACCATTTATTTATGCCATTCACTTAGATATAATGTCCTTATCCTCAAGAACTGCCAAGCTTGGTTACGTGGTTTTATTTTGTCCTGGAGTCACATTCTTCCCTCCATGTGGCGCTGAACATTGTAAACGTGTTTTCAAGGGCCAACAACATCTAGAACTAATATTTAAGTCTGAATTTGGAATATGTATAGCTTTTCTACTATGCAAGTCAACTATTGAAAGCATTTTTTTGCCACTTTTAATTTCGTTAGCTATGCATCCTATTACATGTACAAAGAAGATGCACAATGCATGCTCTACGTCACACACACAGAGGAAAAGAGATGATTCATACAATTTTAGCAACCAATTCTTATTCAAGAGAAAATGCATTTGTTTGGACAGATTCCAGAAGATGCTCGAAGCAATGCCTGGGTTTCTTTTGATGGAAAGAGAAGGCAGCAACTCTCAAGAGGAGACTCTGTCAGAATATCTATGAGCCAACACCCACTTCCAACTGTCAACAAGCGTGACCAAACAGGTGATTGGTTTCGAAGCTTGATTCGTTGCCTAAATTGGAATGAAAGGCTAGATCAAAAGGCCCTTTGAAACATTTGAAACTGGAAAACTGGAAAGGAACCTGTTTCACTCCTCATTCTTGATCATGTGTATAATATTGTACATATTGTAGATTATAGGAAATCAAACTGAGAGTAAATATACTCTTTCTCAATTGCTCCCACAAGAGGGTAGAATTTTACGTATACTAGTACTGTCCTTTCTTGTCGAAAGATTTAACTGTAGATTGTCAGTATAGAGCAATAAAATTATACTTAAAACTCTTTTATGGATGTATCTGATTGATCCATGCTTAGTTCTCGTTGTTTACTGCTGTTGTTTTCTGATACATTTGTTTTCGTACGAGAATTATGGGAGGAAAGCCTTTCTGAGGTGATCAAAATTTAAAGCCTCCCTAGCGTGATTTTATTGGTCTCTCTGGTGGGCTTTTATTTATCCTTTAGGTTAATAACTTTGTTGGTATTTGGTGACTTGCTTCTTTTCTTTGTTTGGTGGATTTTGTCACAAGGCTGTGACCCATCTAAGAACAGTGATGCGAAGAACCATCTAAACATAAGAAGAGAAAAAGATAATAATTTCTAGGTGGTCTTTTTTAAGCAAAGTATTGTTGGTTGCTTTGCTTATATTAAAGCTAACATATTTTTTTGAGTACAAATGATAGTCTAAATTACAGGGAGGGGGATTTCTCACACCCTTTCCATTGGGCCAGACCCCCGTCGGGGAACCAACAACATTAATATCAAACAAAATTATGTGTGGCAATAAAGTAATAAAGTGACCACCAACTACAAAAGGAAAGAAAGAGATGCCATAACCAGCAATATTTAAGATTGCAATCCATTATATTACTATTTTACTGAGCACATCCCAAGTGGAGCACACTTTTAGCAGCATTACAGAACAAGAAAGATATAGAGAAATATGAAGCGCACACAGACTTGCACCCACTTCAGCTTTCTCCTGCCATACAGAGTTTTAGTTAAGAGTGAGAGATGAGCGAGTATGTAGTAATTATCATTAAGCACCCCAAAAAAATAAAATAAAATAAAGGAAAAAAGAAAGAGAGAAACTGAAGTATTCTTTTTTCTTTTTTCCATATGAGTCCTATAATTTCTCACACGGCCCTCACAGATTGGAACCTTGGTTCCTTGGGGAGGAACTTCTGCTCAGCATAAACAGAGAGGTAGTCACCAAACACAAACTTGGGATATGCTTGATCCACTTCTTGGTTTGCTTTCTCCATCAGTTGTGGTGCAGGAGCTATGGTGGCCTTGAGTGATGGGTTATAGAATGAAGCAATTGATCTTCTGTTTCCAGTTGGGGTGGCTAAAACCCGGTGCCAAACACTCTTGTAGAGGCCATTGCTCAGGACCTCAATCTGGTCCCCTGTGTTAATGACAATGGAGTTGTGCAATGGCTGCACATCTATCCATTGCCCATCTTTGAGGATTTGAAGGCCTCCCACCTGGTCATCTTGGAAGAGTAAGATGACACCCCCGGCATCGGTGTGAGCTCGGAGACCAGTCACCAACTCTGGCTGAGGGCATGGTGGGTAGTGGCTCACCTTGGTGCCAAAGAAGGCATTGTCTTCTTCTCCACCATTGAATGCTTTCTTGATGTATCCCTTTGGTAAGTCCAAGTTCTCATCCATCACTTCCATGATCCTCTCAGCTAGTTTCTTCAGTTCTGTCCTGTATTCTGTCATGGTTTCCCTGTCAATAAGAGAAGTAGTGATCAGATTCTAGATTAGGGAGCGGGGCATAAAATTGAACATTGCTATGGAGACGAGACTAGATAGTTTAACACATTATGTTGTCAGGCTGCCAATATTGAACTTATCGTTCAGATTGATAATTTAACATCATATATATGTCAGGTATCTGGCAAGAGAACATTTTCTCCGGAGCATGCGGCTTACTAATTACATATAATTTTCATTGCTTACTTGAATCCGGGGGTTTTCGAGGGCCATTCATTATCATCCAGGAGGGTGAAGACATCCTCCCAGTCCACATTCTCCAACTTTTGGCCATTCAATGACTTCACAAGTGCAGACTTCTTGAATTCCTCCTCTCTTTCCAGCTTAAAGCACTCAGAGCTCACCTTCTTCACCCTCTCCAGAAGCTCATCTGAAATTCCATGGTTCACCAGCTGTGACAAACACAAAAAACAATCAATTAACACTCTTGGCATAGAGATAAAAAAAACCACATAAAAACAATGGAATGACAAGCAATGAGCTGAAATTACATTTTTGGCCACTAAATATATATTGAAGCAAAAAAGATGAAATAATTAAATCAGTACCTGGAAGAAGCCCCATTCCTCACATCCATTAGCAAGCTGAGCCAATGTTTGGGCCCCTTCTTCACCATCAAGCTTGGAGAAATCAATAACTGGGATTGCCATGGATCTGATTAAAGCAAGAGATTAAGCTAGCACAAGTAGTTGTGAGAGAGAGAGAGAGAGAGAGAGAGAGAGAGAGAGAGAGAGAGAGAGAGAGAGAGAGAGAGAGTTGGTTTCTGTAGTGTGAGTATAATGCTTGCTTAATTAATTAGCTTAAGTTGCACTGGTGGTGAAGAAGAGAGGGTGATTAGGCCTATTTATAGCAAAGTTTCCCGCCATCTGTTGGATATGTCAACTTTTTTATATTAATTTTATTATTTCTCCTTTGTTTCTTCCAATGTAGCCGTTAGGGTAAGGTATGGGACGGTGACGCTTTACATTTAAAATTAGATCCAAGGTCAATGCTTTGTGAGGTACCTACTGGTAACCCACAACATAAGCATACTCTTTCAGGTGATTCACCTCATTCCAATATTTCCCTTTTATTTGTTAATTCATCACTACATGAAGCATATACATGTGACATGTCCATATCAATTAGCTGCCATTTGGATATCTTAACGTGCACTAACAATTTACCAATCTAATATGATTGATTTACACTACATTTACTAACCACATCATTGTTTACATGCATGTCTCATTACGTGAAAAATATAGTATATATAACATTCCGACTATCGACCCACATTAAATTTCACTCGTTTTACGTGAGCCCTTATTTCTTTTTCTTTAATCATGGGTAAGCTAAGCTAGGTCGATCGAGTTGATTTTCACCGTGATGGGCATGGGATGTCTATGAGAGAAGAATTCTTCAAATCAAATGGTTCTAGTTCATTCACCTGCCAGATAATAGATTCCAAATTATCTCAAGCCATGGTGGCATCATAGCATGTCCTTCATGTGCAAAATTATTCCCCCTCTTTCTTCCCCCATATATTATTACTAATCCCATAATTATTTTAAGCTTATTTTACTTGTAGCATAAATCTCTGCCGACTAGGGTTCATCATGTTGACAGTAACCCGCAATGCCTTGTGGTCCTTTGGCTTTCACACATGAACATGCTTTTTGTGACGAGTGGTTGGTTCCATGGTTAAACTAATACACTGATTTGCAGGCATAGTTTGAGGGTTAAGGAAGGCAAGGCCGATGACCATTATAAACAAAGCAATCATCACCAAATAATTAATTAATTAAATTAAAACTTTGTCAACTCCATTATTATAATTTATGTGTGTATGTGGGATTGATTAATTAATTAATTTATAAATTATCATAATGCTTCTTACCAGAAGGGAAAAGAAAAGAAAAAATATATATTTAAGCTTAACATGCACACTTTTTTTTTAGTAGGGTTAGTGATCTGGAATTCAAACCCTATGTGCTGTAGGTTACACTGGACATACGATCCACCGTCTGATTTGATTCCACTTGTCCGAATTTGAGGGTACATATCAGAGGACAGAGATGATCATAGCCGTCTGATCAAGAACTCAATCTTGTAAAACGAATAAAAGTCATTGCTGTACCTAGTAGTACTTCAAAACCAGCGTCAAATTTGCATGGATCGGACGGTTGATTATTGCATTATGGTTCCAGAGATGTAGTGTGAGCCACGTTGCATGGTTTTGCTCATATGTTTTATATATATATATATGAATATGTGCTGGAACCGAAAGGTTGAATCAGTCAGGTTGAGATTTATTTAGGATAATGTTATGGCATTTGATTGGTTGACAAGCTTGATTAATTAATTATTTTAGGGTCTGTTTGATAATAATTTCAATTTTAGTTTTTAGCTTTCATTTTTTATGGTAGAATATAGAGGAAAATGAGAGTGAGAATGGGAGTGAGGATGAGATTGAGAGATAGGATGAGTGGGAAGAGTAACAAAAGTAAAAACAAAAACTTGAAAGTGAAAACAATTTCAAATAGATTTAGGGGCCGTTCGGTAACGTTTTCAAGGCCCCGTTTTAATTTTCTACCAAAACGCGTTCGGTATGTCATTTTCATTTTCACTGGAATTGTTTTCTGAAAACAAATTCAACCTCATGTACAAAAACTAAAAACACCAAATTATAATATTATTTTATTATC
Source organism: Prunus padus (assembly GCA_024362665.1). Classification (NCBI taxonomy): domain Eukaryota; kingdom Viridiplantae; phylum Streptophyta; class Magnoliopsida; order Rosales; family Rosaceae; genus Prunus; species Prunus padus. Next base: position 39,883,985 of record JANFAM010000020.1, read on the forward strand.
TAGGTTTTTCCAAACTTAGAATTTTTTAATTAGTTTAATTATACATTATTATTCTCAAAGTATACATTTTTCATTGTTTGTAATAATTTTAGCCTTTAAAATATCAGAATTTTAAAAATATATATTTTAGAACAGAAATTAGCAAAAAATATACTTATTATTCTCAAATTGTCCTACCAAACACGTTTTCACTATTTTTTATTTTCTAAATATGTTTTCCAATTAATCTACCAGACGACGCATTTTCGAATCTTGAAAATGCAAATTCGTTTTCTTGTTTTCCTTCTCATAAAATATTCTCAGAAAATATTCTTCGAAAACTTTACTGAACGGGCCCTTAAGTTCTTAATTTTTGTTTTCACTTATGTTACTCCTTTCTCCCTCTTCCCCTCTCAATCTCATCTTCATTCTCATTCTCATTTCCCTATATTTCCTCTATACTCTAGCACAAAAAATGAAAACTAAATACTAAAATTGAAATGGTTATCAAACGAGCCCTTAATTATTCATTTTGATACCTGTGTGTGTATAATGCACATATATCATATTATTGAGGCATTACCAACTTAAGTAGGGTTTCTCTATCCAAAAAAAAAACTTAAGTAGGGTTTGAGAAGCTTGAGTATAGAGCTTCCATTCTCTAGCTAGCTTAGCTTAATTATAGCATGGTACTAGAGTACGATCATTTGGTATAACTTATTCACGTGTTATAATATAAGCGGACATTATATTGATCATCTATCCTAAAAGTATATATATATATATACTATTTCGTCGAGCCATATTATAACACGTGAACGAATTATACCACGTAGCCGTATTTCAGACCATATAATATTAATGTCTCCTCATGGGGCATGCTAGCATGTGATGACGTGGTATGACCGCATATCATGTGCTTTGTGGGCTGGAAAATCAAAGTTAGTAGCATTTTTCTTCTCCAGTACAGAATTTTGATTAGAATTGAGAAATAATTAATATGGAGCCATTGCCAGAGAGTGGTTTCTCCCTCCCTAATGGGGAAAAACCCTAAAAGATTGTAGAATGTAGATGTGACAGCAAGGCCGTCTATATACGTATGGACACGAACTATATGGTTTACCTAACCAACATTAAAAAAATATTATCAAATTTTTGGTCATCATGTAGTGTTACATATGATATGATAGTATTTTTGTTGTTTGAAATAAATGACTTTTAACATAAAACCAGTATAAAAACAATAAAATAAGTGTCACATAAATATTGGTATTCCAAACTTTATGGTTTATATTATGATGTATAGTATATTACTCTTTCCCATAGGATGTAATCTCCCAACCCTATGTACCCTAATCAACTTTTGTAGACCTTGATGACATGAGTTTGATTTATTACTACTGTTGGAGATACTTTTGATGATGTGGCCCACTTATTTTAGCATTCCAAAGCTTTTAGAGATGCTCACCTTAACAAAATAGAACTTGATTTATTTAAAAAATTTCAATCTTCTAAGGATGAAGAGTGAAGAGAAGCAAATTCATTTCAATCTTCTACCTCTCCTAATATTGCGAACTTTGTTGAACAGAACATGGGCACGAAGGTCAAAGGTCAACTGTACTTGAAAATTTTAATTAAGAGCTTAAGTGCAAATTGAAAGGTTGTAGGATTAAAAAAAAGAAAAATAACAAGAAAATATCCCTAAGCTCCCTTACTAAGCATGATTAGAGTTGGTAAATCTGACCTACAAATAAAACCGAAAAGATTAACATTAGTTTAGTTTGATTGTAATGTGCTCAAGAATTAATAAAGATCTAAATTTAGGAAATTATCATGTTAATTAATTAGGAGTTGAAATTTACTTAATTTTTTTCAGGACTTAAGGCTGATAGATTGGATTGGAGTTTGTGCATTTTAACTTAATTAAAGGCTTAAACTTCTCCAAAGATTAGCTTAAGTTGGATTTCCCTACTAATTATAGCCTAGCCGCTCAGGTTGGCCTAACTACTCTTGATGATCTCATGCATCATCATAAGAGCATCTCCAACAATGGTAGCAAAAAAAACTCTTCAAATTGAAGTTTGTTGACCTACGTGGCAATTTGAAGAGCATTATTTGCTACTTTAATATTTTGTCTTCATCACTTCTTCAATTCAATTAATACAATATTTGACTTAAAACAATAATAATTAATAAAATTTGAAATAATTAATAACATTCTTTTAAAGATAATATTTATGAAATTTACATCAAACAAATAAAATAAATAAATTTTTTTATCCTTTTGATATGATTTTGGTTCTCCCAAAACAAAATAAATGTTTTGAAGAGGCAAGGTCAACTTACCAATTTTGAAGAGAGAATGAGGTTGCAGATTTGATGAGGTTGAAGAGGCATTGGAGGAATTTTTCTGATGTGGCTCACCTATTCGAAAGCATCCCAAAGTGGTTGAAGAGGTTGAAGATGCTCTAACATATTGAAACTGTTTAATTAGAGAGTTTTAACTAAATATTATAGCTTAAGTGCTTAAATGTTGTCAGATTGTGAATTTCGACTATTGCATTGGCAATGTCAAATATTTGTAAACACCACAACGGGGCTTCATGATGTCCCAAAATTAATAAATCAACTGGATATATGTTAATGATAATTGCCCGATTACGCATAAATAATTATTACTCGCCCTAAATCTCATTATAAGTCTACATACATCAACGACTTATTCTTCAAAAGTAACTTCCAAATTAGTTGATGCCGGATTAACCGTAAACAAACTGTATTCTTAAGAAAGAGGGTGTCAGGTGTTCCATAACCCAAGTGACTCAATACATGCCCCCGGAACATTGTCTAACGGAGACTATGCTTGGAAGTGCCTCGAGACAATTGAATTGAGTAATTAATATTCATCCATGGTGGTCTAAACAAATAAATAATTAAGCAAAGTTTAATAAATTAATATTTGTTCTGTGGTTTTGCCTTCCTTTTCAAGAAGTCTCAGCAGTACCAGGCCCTCTCATCAGCTCTGTCGACTTTCACATGGTGCTGACTGATTAATTGTCTCTCACAAGGCACCCATTAGAGGTGACAAAGATGAAGAAAAAATGAGTCTAGGGAGCCTGAATCCTTTTACATAGATTTGCCTAATAATGCTCTCTGTCTGTTTTTTCCTTCTTTTTTAATCAACCTCTGAAACCTCCTCTATCACAAAGATTATAAAAATAATTTACCATAATTAATTAATTAATTAAGACAATTATTTTTTTATGCAATAATTCATGAGCTTAGAAAGTCATGGGCGTGGTCGGCAGTCACTCGATTTTTAGATACTTTAGGGTCAATGAGATCATTGGGAAACCTGTTGGGTTGATTAATTAATGCTAATTAGTCTTTATGCACGCGCTTCCGTGCCTGCAAGAGGTTTTTTTTAAAATTTTTAAAATTTATTTTATAATTAAAAAAGATAATGGGTAGTTGTGTTTCATAAAAATAGGATCCATTATCTGAATTTTCTTTTAATTTTAATTTTTTTAAACATAAAAATGTGTGAATTTACCATATTATCCTCATTTAATTAATAATTTTAATTCTTAATGTTTGCATTAACCAAGGGCATTTTATGGTATTTGAATGTTTTACCATTCTCTGCCTTTTGCTTTATATATATAGCAGTCATGATCTCTTGGACCTTTAGGGTCCAAGGAATTCGTGGTCACCTACCGTTGGATTTAAATCCAACGGCCCAATAGAGTTTCTTAAAAGGAGTGCAAAAGTAGGTGGGCCGTTGGATTTAAATCCAACGGTGGGTGATCACGGATTCCTTGGACCATAGGAGTCCAAGAGATCATGACTGATATATATAGATAGATTATAGGGTATATTCTTGTGGATAATTTTATAAAATTTATTTGTTGATTAATTATTATTGTTAATAACAATTCAAAATGACACAAATGGAGGAGTTCAAGAGCATGGTATGTGGGGAGTGGATCCGCTGTCCCCATTTTCCATGTCCCTCCATGCCCCTTATCTAATTTTTTGACAAGTGTCCATCTTTTTAACTCCAATATAACACTGTTAAGTTCTAATAAAAAAAAACTAAAATAGAAAAGCAAAAAAAAACCTAACAAGCAATAAAAAAAACCACGCAGCCACCACAACCCACCTTGTGTACATAGGCTGGATACAAGTTCTACCGTGCAGTTACTTTCAGGATTCAATCCATGTGCTGTGCCGCAACCCATTTACTTTGTATTTCTGGTAAACCTTCTCTGATTAAATCACAGCTCGATTCTCTTCTCCCGTGATTTCGCCATGTTCATTATCTGCAGACTAGCTCCTGTTTCCAGTATAGGGCATGGCTCTGGCCATATGGTCTTCAAATTGCCCTTGCAAACCAGACAAGCTATTACCCTTGGTTTTCTCCTGTGATACCTTTTTTTTCGTCGTAGAATTAGATTTCACTAGTTCTTTTGCAACATTTTTTTTGTTATGCATAGAGCTGACCTAGATTTGTTTTCCATTGGCACTCTTGCTTTGCTTCTAATTCGTGTGAATCACCATCCGTAGAATCTTCATCAGCTACATGTTGTGGTGCACTTATAGTCTCATTCAAAGGAAAGGACTCTAATGAATACCGGCGTGAGCAATTTCCCTTGAGCTCCACTGAGGAGAACTTACTATTTTTCTTCAACTCAACAGATCATGTAGCCAATAAAAAAAGGGGAGGTGCACATGGCGGATGAGTGATGAGGTTGGGTGGGTTGTGGTGGCTGCGTGGTTTTTATTGCCTGTTAGGTTTTTTGGTTTTTCTATTTTAGTTTTTAGTTCTTATTTATTTTATTTTATTAGAACTTAACGGTGTTATATCGGAGTTAAAAAGATGGACACTTGTCAAAAAATTAGAAAAGAAACATGGATGGACATGGAAAATAGGGACCACGGATCCACTCCCTGGTATTTGTCAACCATGACCAATTGAGTAATTCGAGTAGTTTGATTCTTTCAACGTTTGCATTAAAATCTTCAAACCCTTCACGATTAGTTATATAACTACCTTACCCTTAGAGCATCTCCAAGAGTAGTAGCAAATAAAATTCTTCAAATTAAAGTTTGTTGACCTATGTGGCAATTTGAAAAGCCTTATTTGCTACTTGAATAATTTTTGCTCCAACAGACTCTTCAATTCAATTAATGCAATATCATGGAAAAGAATGAAAAATATGAAAACATGTGAAAAATGTATATGTATTTATTATATGAAAAGAAAAAATGCATGTTTTTAACATTTTCAAGATAGGTTTTGTTTTTCCAAAGTAAAATTAAATATTTGAAGAGCCAAAGTAAACTTACCTCCAAGAGAGAGAAAGAAGTTGCACTTTGATGACGAGGTTGAAGAGGCTGTTGGAGAGAGTTTTTCTAATGTGGCTCACCTATTTTAGAATTCCAAAGTTGTTGAAGAGGCTGTTGGAGATGCTCTTACATAACCGTATTATAGGGTTACGTGACACTTCTGCAACTGTCCTCCTAGGGTTCCTTGTTATAGTTAATTAACTGCTAATTCCTAGGATTTGGGGAAAAATCGAGACCCCCATTTTAAAATCCCCGTTTGGATACGAGACATAGATGATATTGTAATCTCCATCTTCGACCCGCCCCGATAATACTAAATATATGTTTTTTTAACTAATAACTGCATATACATTTATGTTTCAATTGAAAAATTCTAAATTCAACCCTTTTACAAAATAAATACAATTTTGTAAAAACTACACATAGATAGATGTATATCTATACAAAGTAATTTTCTTAAATAGTTTTTCATGCCAGATTAATTGACCAGAGAACATTTCATTATGTATATGCAATTTTTTTTCAGCTAAATTGTTTGGCATATATTTTGTTGTCATACTGTTTCGGTAAACTTTAAATTTATATAAGAATGTACATGATAAAAAATTTAAACGAACAGCATAACAACATAGCATGTTAGACTATTTGGAATTTTTTTTAGGGTCTGACCAAAATAGACCCATACAACTACAATACTCTAAACAATAACCCACCTATTTTATTACATGTAAATAAAACCCATTTTTGAATGGGATGCCAAAGTATTCATGTATTATGACATATTTACAAATCATGCCATTAACCACCTCTTTGTTGTTGGACCTTTTTTTCCATAAAAAAATCCCTTAATTTTAGGATTTCAATATTATGATTGTATAGGTACATTATTTACGTGTAGTTGTTATAGATAAATGATTAGGTACATTATCCTCCTCTTTTTTTTTTTGAGAGAGAATATTAGATACATTATTCTTATTATTTCATAATAGGTACAATTTTCATAGAAAAAACAACTAGGAGGGTTAATTAGATGATAAATAAATAGTTTGTGTATTAATAATATAAAGACAATATTAACGTTTAATACTCATGAAATGGTATGTGCCAAACATTTTGAAATTTAAAACAATTAGTGTGTTCCAAATTTAGGAGGAAAGAAATCAACACAATAAATTGAGGAAATCAGCATTAATGCACCAACATAATAGCGTAAACTCTAATTAGGGTACTTTTGGAATATGAAAAGTACAATAATCAGATTTTAAGCTTAATTAGGTAACTTCGAGTGGATCCTAGTCATCGGGTTTTACTTATAAAAATTGGGTTTTCTTCATAGAAAAATAAGACGATGGATTGTAGGTAAGAACAAATTAGTTTGGAGGGGGAAAGACACATTTACTATTTTTTTAATAAAAATATAGAAGTTGGAAACTTGGAAGCCTGCAAATAGTCAAACTCATTAAGTTTTGATATTTGATCCTAACAATGTCACTTTCTTCACGATATATATCCAATGACCCCCTTATTTCATGACAGAACAGTCTTCTAATTTCATCGCACATCATTTCTGACGAATCTTGCTTGCTGAAACAAGCTATAGCAGCCATATAATATATAGGTACATAGTTTGTCGAAAGCTATATTAACACGTACACATTGTAAGTCAACGGGTCATTAAGTATTTCGTCCTTAATCACTTTGTTTAATTAGAGTTTGCTTTCTTATCATGGCAATTAAGACAATGACAGCAAATATTCTCCAACATTATCAAACCCCTTTTATCTGACATTATGAAAAGTTCATGAATCTAGCTAGCTAGCTAATTATTCTATACGTTATAGCATAATGATTCTATAGAAAAAAGACTTCATTATATTCGATAAAATAAAAATAAAGACTTAATTAAATAAAAAATAATAATAATAACTACAAGTAAGATAAAACGAAAAGGGTTTAAATTGTAATGTTGGTATAAGTTATGACAAGTTTTTATTTGATTGTACATTTAATTTGCTCAATATATTCTTATGGGCTCACATCTTTCTTGTTCAACAAACTTGGAATTTTTTCAAAATCTAAAGCCCAATACAAAGATTATTTAAATCTTACTAGCTCAGCCCAATTCGCATCCGAACTTGGATTTTTGGATGGCCGGTCCAACTAACACAGAACCTAATCGTTTCCATTTTGTACATCAATGTTTCTTACAGGTCCCTTGAACCAATTCCTTGCATCCAAAGCCCACCAAAGCATTAGCACCGTCAAAACCACACTGACAGCTACTGGTGCATAATTGAAGGTTTTCCATCCAAGAGGGTAGAAAGTTGGCAATAGGAAGGCTGAACAGGCATAGCATATCCACAGGAAGGCCACCAAGCAAACTGGCCTGCTTGCTCTACCCAAATAAAAGGGTCCTGGTTTGAAGTTCTCTTCAGCCATCACCAGCCTAGCAAAAATTGGCACTGCATAACTACCCACCCAGCCAATTGTACTAACTGAAATGAAGGCTGTGAATACTACATCAAGTTTCAAGATGGGCAATCCAAGCAGCAAACCGATTGCTGCGCAGAGCCACACGGCATTTGTTGGAACCTTGGTCCTCGGGTGCAATTTCCTCCAGATTGGTGAAAATGGGGTACCGTTATCCCTTGATAGAGCATAAACCTATGATTAGTAAAACAGATGAAGTTATACATTTTTCGCTTCGGAAAAGATGGAGGGTTTAGGGTTTAGAGTTTCGGTTTTTCTTACTACTCGGGCAGCGGTGGTGGTAGTAGACAACCCACAAAAGAAGTAGGAACCCCAGATGATACACAGGAAAACCACAGCTCCAGTTGAATTTTGGAACCTCCCATAGAATGCATCATATATAATCTGTGCTGGTACAAGTGCACCAGCAGTCTCATTGTCTGCATTGTATAAATGCTCCAGATCCTGCATTAAGAATTATGTTACTAATAAGGATCCAATAAGCCATTGTCTTTAACTTGACCGAAAAACAAAAGGGTAAAGTTCTCTTGAGCTTACTCTGATGCTGAAAGTTAGAGATAAGTAATAAGCCCAGCCAAAAACTGATATGATACCAAGACTAGATAGAATAGCTTTCGGACCAGTTCTGTCTGCGCCCTTTGTCTCCTCAGTCAGATGAGCTGCAGCGTCGTAGCCGAATAGAGAGTATATGCTCAGAAGCACTGATAAAATCACTGCATAAGGTATGCTAGAGACTCCAGTTGACTCAGGAGATGTTTCAAAGTGAGTGAACACATAAGAAGCAGGCTGTGTTGACTGGGCCACCAGAGGAAGCATAACAATCACAAGCAAGCCACCAACTACCTGCATGCTTGAGTGAGTTCAGTATGAAGAACTCATTAATAGATTTGATATTTATGATGCAAATGGAATAAAGCAAAGGTGTTACACATTTTAATGAACTATGAAGCAAAGTCTGCAGAGTGATAGGAATCAAATCCGATTGTCCCACATTGGAGAAGAGACAGTGTCCGTAAATGGATGGCCTTATGAGATAAAACCCCACGCTTGGACGACGTGGCCCTACAATCATGCATATGTATATTTTACTATGAAAAGAAGCAAGACACAGATCAGTGAAGAGAACACACCTGCCACCATATGGAGATGATGTTGAGAAATGCTATCACTTGTAATTTAAATGTGTTTAGTACTGCCCATATGAGGATTAGAGCCATATACAAGCACAAAAACACACCCTTTGATGCAAAATAGCCTCCACCCTTGTTTGTTCCTGTGGCTAAAAGAATGATCATCTGCAATGCTTGTGATCCAGAATATGCCTTATAAAAGGGGAAAAAAAAAATCAAATTAATTAGTAGCTGGCTTGATACTTTTCTCAAGAAATATGCTGTGTAAGGAAGTGCCTACCTGAGCACCAATAGCAAATATCACACCAATAGTCTCAAGCCAAGCACAACACCATGAAGCAAATGGCCCCCACCTGGGTCCAGCCAAATGGGCAGCCCAGAAATAAAGAGAACCTGTGGTCTGGTAAAAGTTTTAAAGCGACCAATTAAAGTCATCTTAATTTTTCAGAACATATGGATCATATAATTCAAAGTTTCAGATTTTAAGTAGCAATAGTCAGAAGGAGAAGAAAGGAAAAGCAAAGAATGGTGCAAATGCATACCGGGAAAGAGGAGCAAATCTCCGCCATGGCGATTGCAACAAACCAAGTGAAGAAACTAACAACAACCCACCCCCATACTAAGGTTGCAGGACCTGCATAGCGCAAGCTTTGGCCATACAGAGGTGTCCCACTGAATGCAGATATGCATGAAAATGTTATTGCCATTGTCTTGAACAGCGTCTGTCAAAAAAAACCAAGTGAAAATGATCAAAATTTTAATGCTTCAAAGTTTTTTAACAAATTCAAACCCAAATGGGAAATGAAATAACAGAAAATATAGGAAATGGTGTGAGAGAGAGATAGGGAGATATAAGTAGATGACCATTTCCCTTCTGAGTTCTTGCTTGTATCCAAGCTCATTGAGACGTTTTTCTCCAGAATCCATTTCCAAAACCGGGTTGGTACTCGTTCTGATATTCGATATTCTCCTCTCTTGATCGAACCTGTATTGAATTCTTGAGTTGGATGATTACAGTACAAGACTATTGATGGTTTTGTATTAGCCTTGAATCTCAAATTAATGAAAGACTTGCACTTGACGACGCAAGAAAAGGAAGTAAACAGAGGGAACATGTTATGGTGGGCTGTCATGCGTGCTTTACAATAAGACTTTTTTAGCATGATAATATCTATTGGTTTTGACTAAAGAAAGCACATGCAGAAAATACATATATATTATAAAATTTCATATATAAATTTATTGTAAAGGAATCCACAAGGAGGAATAAATAGTACACAGCTAACTTCAAATAAGGGAAGAGAATAAAAGCTAGAAGTAAGCTCCTATGAATCAGCCTATAACTAAGTTAATCATCATCTACTTGTGTACAATTAAATGTACACAAGTCAATACTCCCTTCAAGCTGGAGAATAGCTCAAGCTGGAGAATAGCTCGATTTCCCAATTTGGCTTGAGTAGAATCAAACACCTTGCTAGAAACTCCCTTAGTAAGGATATCAGCAAGTCGATGCTTGGTTCTCACATAGGGAGTGCAAATCAATCCTTCTAACAATTTCTGCTTAATAAAGTTTCTGCCAAACATGTTTGGTTCGATCACGTTGCACGGGGTTGTGAGCAATACTGACGGCTGCCTTATTATGACAAAATAGCTTCAAGGACCATTATAAGTAATCCTCAAATTCTCCTAACAAGATCTTCAACCACAATAACTCGCACATGCTGTGTGCCATATCCCTAAACTAGAATACTTCAAGTTGGTCATAAAAGAAACTCTTAAGGCTGAACTTGCACTCTCTCAACTGCTATACCACTTTGACTCGAAACTTGACAATAGGATCAATCATGAAGAGCTTGACAGGACTGAACCAATGGGAATAAATGCCAAGAGGAGGCTGGAGAGAGAGAAAGAGAGAGTTTTACTGTTCTACGTACATGATGTAGAACAGCCCGTAGGTTTTTAGAGTAAACACTTAGCAATATAATAGAGAAGAAATAAGAGATCGAGGAGAAGAATTAGGGATCGAAGTGACGAAGGGAAAGGGAAGGAATCTGAGAGTTTAAAGTAAGGAAATTTATCATTCATCAAGTATGCCTTAAAAGATTACAAACAACTCTATTTATAGAGGCAAAACCCTTTTTAGTCTAGGAAAAGGAAAAGTAAACTTTAAGAAATAGGAAAGCAAATTAACAAATAAGAGATCCTTCAACAACAAGGAATCTTTAACTAAATTAGGAAAACTAATCCGAGTAGAGTTAGGAAAACTAGTAAGTTGCATTCTGCATCATTCTCCCCCACCGAAAAAGAACTCGACATCGGCGAGTAAACCAAGATTAAGGACGATGACAACGTTTGTAAGTATGGATGATAGGAGGACGGGATGCAGCCAAATCAAGATCATGAAGAGCATCCTGATAATTGTGCAAAGGGTGGAATCCAATTGGCGAAATCCAGCTTCCGTAATCCAAGTATCCTTAATAGCAGGCTTTCCAACCCAACGAACCAGATAACGGGCAGAACCCTCAGTAGACGAGGCCACAACTTCATGATCCAAGACGTCATCAATCTGATCTGTAGGGGCAGAAATAGTAGAAGGAATACGTGGCACCATAGGAGGAATGGAACCTTGAGCAACATCCATAGAAATAGGTCGAGAAAAGGTTCCCCGATAAGGAGATAAATCAGACACATTGAAAATGGGACTTATATGCATATATGCGGGCAACTCAATCAAGTAAGCATTGGACCTAAGCTTCCGAATGATACGATAAGGACCCATTGAACGAGCATGAAGCTTCTTAAAAGATTGCTTAGGAAAACGCTCAGGGCAGATCCGCACCATAACAAAATCCCCTTCCTGAAACTCATGTTGACGACGATGAGCATTGGCTGCCAGTTTATAAGTGTCGGTGTGCATGGATATTTGCCGACAGATGTCATCATGCAGTTGCCTAATATGTTCAGCAAACGAAGTAGCAGAATCTGATGCTCGGGCAGCCACAGGAAGAGCAACTAGATCAACAGGTGATCGGGGAGAAAACCCATGAACAACCTCAAAAGGACTCTTATCGGTGCTTCGATTAACTGAGTTGTTATAAGCAAACTCAGCCACAGGCAACAAGAGATCTCAATTACCAAGCTTATCCCCAACTAAACAACGAAGTAAATCACCAAGATTGCGATTAACCACCTTTGACCATTCGTTTGGGGATGGAAAGCAGGGAAATCTTCAATGTAGTACCGAAAAGCTTCCACAAGGTCTTCCAAAAATAACTAACAAATTTGACGTCGCGATCAGAAACAATGAAGATGGGGAGGCCATGCAAACAGACTACTTCCTTAAAAAATAATTTGGCCACATAAGAAGCATCGATATTTTTGGCACAAGGCAGAAAATGCGCCATTTTAGAAAAACGATCAACGATTTACAAAGATAGAGTCATAGCCGCCACTAGTCTTAGGTAAACCAAGCACGAAATCCATACTAAGATCCTTCCATGGGGCATGAGGAATCAGCAGAGGTGTATATAGACCTGTGTTACGTTTGCGAGCTTTAGCTAGCTGGCATGTGCGACATTGGGAAATGAGATGAGCAACATCACGTTTTAACGACGACCAATAAAAACGATCTTCCACCAAGGCAATAGTTTTATCTTTGCCAAAATGTCATGCGAGGCCGCCACCATGTAGTTCCCAAACAAGAAACTCACGAAGAGAAGTACGAGTAATGCATAATTGTGTTCCTCGAAATAAGAACCCATCCCTCGTAATAAAGTCCACATACTCGCGACGGTTACCATTGGAAACTTCATGAAAAATAATTCCAAAATCTGGACAAGACGAATACTCAGTCTTAATACGATCAAACCCCGTGACCTGAACTGTCATTGTGTGCAAAATAGTAGCTATGAGACTAAGGGCATCGACTGCCTTATTGTCAATGCCTAGACGGTGTCGTAAAACAAACGTAAAGATTTGTAGATATTCGGACCATTTAACATGTCGACTGCTAATGGTGCGTTGAGAGTGGAGATATTTCAAAGCTTGATGATCTGAATACAACACAAATTCGTTTGGCAGTAGGTAATATTGCCAATATTGAAGTGCTTGTACCACAGCATAAAACTCCTTATCATAAGTAGAATAACGCTGCTTTGCTTCATTAAGTTTCTCACTAAAGTATGCTACGGGATTTCCTTATTGGCTAAGCACACCACCAATCCCGACTCCGGAAGCGTCACATGCGACTTCAAAGACTTTAGTTAAATCAGGATGTCGAAGAAAAGGCGCTTGAGTCATCTTTTGCTTCAAAATTTTAAAGGCCTTGGCAGCTGCAGGGGTCCAAAGAAAAACTCATTGTTTCATACAATCAGTTATTGGTGCCATAATAGTACTGAACCCTGGAATAAATCGTCGATAAAAAAAGGCAAGACCATGAAAGCTACGTGCCTCTGTCAATGTCGTGAGTGCTGGCCAACCAGTAATAGCCTCTACCTTGGCGGGATCTGTGCTAACCCCAGCCGCAGAAATATTGAACCCCAAGAATAAAACTTGCGGTTGAAGAAACGAACATTTTTTTAAGTTAGCATACAGTTTTTCCTTTCGTAAAGTAAAGAATATCGTCTTAAGATGTTTGAGATGTTCTTCCCGAGAGCAGCTATATATAAGTATGTCATCAAAATAAACCACCAGAAATTTACCAATATAAGGCCGTAACACATGAGTCATCACCCTCATGAACGTGCTAGGTGCATTGGACATGCCAAAGGGCATAACAAGCCATTCCTATAAACCATCAGGGGTTTTAAACGCGGTTTTCCATTCATCTCCTTCACTAATGCGGATTTGATGGCAGCCACTGCGAAGATCTATCTTAGAAAACTATTGGGAACCCACCAAATCGTCTAACATATCCTCAAGTCGCGGTATTGGGAAACGATACTTAACTGTAATTTTATTTACGGCGCGACTATCCACACACATTCGCCAGGAGCAATCTCTTTTGGGGGTAAGGAGAACTGGAACAGCACAAGAACTTAACTATGACGAATAAAGCCCTTAGCCAGCAACCCCTGAATTTGTCGATTCAATTCCGCTCGCTCAGGTGGATTCATACGATAATGTGGAAGATTAGGAATTTGCGAACCAAGAACAAGGTCAATGGCATGTTGAATCTCTCTCGCTGGAGGTAGTTCATCTAGTAAGTCATAAGGTATAACATCATAGAATTCAGTGAGGAGCTGCTGTATTGCTCGACAAGTGGAGTGGGGGTGCAGTCAGATGTCGGTTTAAGCAAGAGAGCAAAGATCACACCAGTGTCTTGCAGTTCCATTGCAAAGTCTACAGGTGATAAAATACTCAATCGATGCTCCGAAGCCTTCTCTTTAAGTGACAGTGTTGGTTGACCATCCTTTGTTGGTTTGATGGCCGGATTGGAAGGCTTTAGCGTGATGTTCTTTCCCTCATGTTGAAAAGTATAGGTGTTATCTCTGCCGCAACTTTTTACATGGCGGTCATAAAGCCAATGCCGGCCCAGTAGCACATGTGCGACACTCATAGATAGGATACAACAATAAAGTTGCTCGTGACAAGGACCCAATTGAAGTGGAACAAGGCATCTTTCAGTAACAGGTAACCTGGTTTTATCTACCCAGTCAACATGAAAAGGATGGGGATGTGGCTCGGCCTGAAGGTGAAGGCGATCGACAACAGTTTTAGAGATAACGTTCAACGTACTTCCCCCATCAATAACTAGTTGGCATCTATTGGAACCGCAAGTGACATAGGTTTGAAAGATACTTGTGCGTTTCCATGAATCAGGAGGTGGAGGTGTAGATGCTGAATAAATACAACGCATAACACTCAGTTGGTGAAACGCCTCTTCCTCACAGCAATTATCGAGTTCTAGATCATAAATAGGTTCAAGGGGCTTTACATACTCATCCACAAAAGGGTCCTTATTGTGGGAGCCAATGGTTAAAGTTCTGTGGGGACAACGGGAGGCGATGTGGCCCTTAGCGTGGCAACGATAGCATTCGATGTGAGCAGCCGTGGATGGGGTTGGATTTTTTTCTGTTGCGGGTATCGTAGGAGCAGCTGGACCGGCAATGCCATATTTGGAGCTAGGAGTACTACGGTTTGGAGTATGAGTGGCAGAGTGCCCGGTATATCTACATTGTGGACGCAAAAAAGTTTCAGCTTCTAATGCGTGGCAATATTCATCTTCCAAAATGTGCGGACGGAATCGACGGACTTCACGCTTGATATCATCATGAAGACCATGGATAAAGTGAGACATAGTGATGTTAGGTTCTTCACGAATCCCCGCACGTATCTTGTGTTAGATAAAACGAGCGTGGAATTCAGTAACGGTCAAACTTTCTTGTGAAAGGGTCCATAATTGGTCATACAATTGATGGCGATAGAAGGTGGGAAGATATTATCGCGAAGCTTTAATGTCATCTCGTCCCATAGAGTCACATACGACTGTCCAAATTGGTATAGTTGCTCCTCCACGGAATTCCAATATTGTCTAGCGGCTCCCTGTAGCGTCATCTTACCAATGCAAAGTTTATGAGCATTCGTCAAGTCGTACTAGGCGAAATAATCTTCCATGGCTTGAACCCAATCAAGAAACATCGTAGGATCCCCACGACCATCAAAAGTAGGAACGGTAGGCTTGATGTGGCGGATGACATCGTTGTCAAAATGGCGAGGGGGATGAGTGTCCTGATCATGTGGAACAGGTGGCAGGGGAGGAGCTTGAGTAGTCACTGGAGGAAGGCCCGTTGTGTGTTAGGTATAATGGGGCAGTGGCATAGACCCAGTTGAGTTATGCAACATGCCGTATGGCACAGCTTTGAGTTTTTGATCCACCGGTGGGTTGGGCAGAAGGCCACTTGTTGGCGGTGGCGTAGGCGAGCTCGAGAGCATCGCTGAGGTAGAAGAAGGTTCAGCGTGTCCAGCCCGAAAGTGGTTGATAAGCAACTGAACGAAGTCTTGGAGTTTGGTGATGGCAAGGTCCGTCGTCGCACGATGTTTGTGAGCCTGTACCAACTCTTCTTTTAGGTCAGTGCTGAGCTTGGAGAGTTGGGTTTCTATGCCAGCGATATCGTCAGAAACTTTGTCTTGAAATGCATGACATTGTTCCGCAAGGCTGGCCACGGTTTGGGGTGCCATGGCAGAGAGCAAACGCAAGCGAAAGGGAGGGAAGGCTCTGATTACCAATTGATGTAGAACAGCCCGTAGGTTTTTAGAGTAAACACTTAGCAATAGAATAGCGAAGAAATAAGAGATCGAGGAGAAGAATTAGGGACCGAAGTGACGAAGGGAAAGGGAAGGAATCAGAGAGTTTAAAGTAAGGAAATTTATCATTCATCAAGTCTGCCTTATAAGATTACAAACAACTCTATTTATAGAGGCAAAACCCTTTTTAGTCTAGGAAAAGGAAAAGTAAACTTTAAGAAATAGGAAAGCAAATTAACTAATAAGAGATCCTTCAACAACAAAGAATCTTTAACTAAATCAGGAAAACTAATCCAAGTAGAATTAGGAAAACTAATAAGTTGTGTGGGAGCGATTTTCGTCCCACTAGAATATTCGCCTAAGATTCCTTTGTCTTCTTCCTCTTCTCTCGGTCCCTGCAAAAATAGCACGGAGTGAAAGACCACACCCGGGGGGTGTTGGCCAAAGGCCCTCCGATGCCTTAGTTAGGTTGGGTGTTTGAAGGAAAACCGGGTGGCCGGAGCCGTGTGTGGTGGCCGGAGCCTAGTGTGAGAGAGAGAAAGAATAAGGTGGCTAGGGTTTGTGTGGAATAATTTCTGCAGAGTTTCAGTAGGAATTTAGACGTACCTTCACCCTTGTGCGTAGCCATCTATTTATAGAGGGCCTTGACGAGGTTGGTGAGGTTGGTGAGGTTGGTGTGGTTGGTGAGATTGGTGTATTTAGGGATTTGATTTATTAGGGATTTAAATCAAATCCCTAATTAAGGTAGGAATCAAATAACTCCCAATTAAATTGAGTAATCCCATATTAGGTCAGATAATTCCCAAATGGAAGGAAATCAATTTGACCTAGGGTTTTATTGAGGGAAGAATTCGGTTACCACAAGTTGCATTCTGCATCAGTACAAGTTGCAGTGCAACATTTCTCTATATGTTATTGGAATGTTATATAAATAAGTTGCAATTGACCTAGAAATCTAACTCCACTATATAGCTGAGTTAGTTTCCGTCTTGTACATCAATGTTTCTTATAGGTCCCTTGAACCATTTCCTTGCATCCAAAACCCACCAAAGCATTATTAGTGTCAAAACAAAAGTAAGAGCAACTGGTGCATAATTGAAAGTTTTCCATCTTAGAGGGTGGAAAGTTGGCAATAGGAAGGCTGAACAGGCATAGCATATCCACAGGAAGGCCACCAAACAAACTGGCCTGCTTGCTCTACCCAAATAAAATGCTCCTGGTTTGAAATTTTCTTCAGCCATCACCAGCCAGCCAAAATGGGAACTACATAACCACCCACCCAGCCAATTGTACTTACTGAAATGATGGCTGTGAACACTACATCAAGTTTCAAAATGGGTAGTCCAAGCAGCAAACCAATGGCTGCGCAGAGCCACACGACATTTGTTGGAACCTTGCTCCTTGGATGTACTTTCCTCCAGATTGGTGAAAATGGGATACCTTTATCCCTTGATAGAGCATAAACCTATGATCAGTAAAACAAATAAAATTATGAACTTTTAGCTGTTAAGTTTTCCTATTTTAGATTGGTTCACTAGATACTAAGTTATATCATGTTTTGATAAGAGTTTAAATTAGGTTATACCTTGAGGCCCAAAACCTTGTGGAATAAGGATTGGTTTTGAGGCCTATTAAGGAGTCCTATTTGTTTCCTTATTTGCGTGAACCGTTGCTTGGTGGGCTTGAAAGATTAAACAAGTCGGCCCTCGGTGATGAGTAGAGACGCCTTGACCTAGCCTATATAAGCTTAAGGCCCTGCTCTCATCAGACACGTTCTCTACCCTAATCTCATCATTGTCTGTGTTGTATAAATAGTCTAGATCCTGCACTAAGAATCATGTTCTAATAAGCATCCAATAAAGTTTTAGCCTTTAGCTTGATCAAAATCAAAAGAGTACTTCACCACAGCCTACCCTGATGCTGAAAGTCAGTGCCAAGTAGTACGCCCAACCAAAAACTGATATAATCCCAAGACTAGATAGAATAGCTACAGGTCCAGTTCTGTCTGCGTCTTTTGTCTCCTCAGTAAGATGAGCTGCAGCATCATAGCCCTATAGAGAGTAGATGCTCAGAAGCACCGATAAAATCACTGCGTAAGGTGCGCTAGATATTCCAGTTGACTCAGGAAATGTTTCAAAGTGAGTGAACACATAAGAAACTGGTTGTGTTGACTGTGCCACCAGAGGAAGCATTATAGTCACAAGCAACCCACCGATTACCTGCATACTTGAGTGAGAGGTCAGTGCTAAGCCTACTCAATAGATTTGGTATATATGATGGAAATGCAATAAGGAATTACACATTATAATAAACTAGATGAAGCAGAGTCTGCAGAGAACATGCTTATATATATAGTGAGCATATATGTTACCTGCCACCATATGGAAATGATGTTGAGATATGCTATCACTTGTAATGCAAATGTGTTTAGTGCTGCCCAAATTATGATTAGAGCCATATACATGCACAAGAACACACCCTTTGATGCAAAATGGCCTCCACCCTTGTTTGTCCCTGTGGCTAAAAGAATGATCATCTGCAATGCTTGTGATCCAGAATATGCCTTATAAATGGGGAAAAAGAAATCAAATTATTAGCAGTGCATGATACTTTTCTCTTTGATAGTGCATCTTTATCATCAATTCATTATTAATCTCCTGAAATTTATTGCTGCATTCAAGCACCAAATTCACTCAAGAAATATGCTAACAGATGGAAGTACTGGCAATACTTGAGCACCTATTGCAGATACCACTCCAATGGTCTCAAGCCAAGCACAACACCATGATGCAAATGGCCCCCACCTCGGTCCAGCCAAATGGGCAGCCCAGAAATAAGGAGAACCTGTTGTCTGGTCAATGGTCAAACGTCAAAGCAACCAAGGACGTCTTAGATACCAAAATTTTCAGAAAATGCTTCACATAATTCAAAGTTTCAGATTGTAAGTAATAAGGGGAAAGGAAAAGCCAAAAGATGGTAGAAATCCGGGAAAGAGGAGCAAATCTCAGCCATGGCAATTGCAACAAACCAAGTGAAGAAAGTGACAGCTACCCATCCCCATACTAAGGTTGCAGGACCTGCATAATGCAAGCTTTGGCCATACAGAGGTGTCCCACCAAACACTGATATGCATGAAAATGTTATTGCCAGTGTCTGTAAACAAAACCAAGTGAAAATGATTAGATTTCACTACTTGAAAGTTTTTTACAAATCCAAATTCAAATGGGAAATAAATGAAGTTAAATAAAACAGTGAGAGATACAAGTAGATGACCATTTCCCTTCTCAGTTCTTGCTTGTATCCAAGCTCATTGAGACGTTTTTCTCCAGAATCCATTTCCAAAACCTGCAAGGTAGTCATTCTGATATTCGATATTCCCCTCTTTCAATCGAACCTGTCTCAAATTCTTAAGTCGGATGATTATAGTATAAGACTGGTGGCTTGGAATTAGGCATGAAACTCAAATTAATGAAAGACTGCACTGACCACGCATGCAAGAAAATGGTATTAGTCATAAGCAAGTGGAGTGGAAGACCAATACTCCTATTATTATGGTGGGCTGTAGAGATAATCGTGCTTAAGATTTTTTCTAGGATGATAGTTGTGGCTTATCAGTTGAGTTTCTTTTGCCCAAGGAAATTAAGCACATGCACAAAATATGTATATTGGCTTATGTGTATCCATGATTCAATGCTGAATTTTACATGACATAGGCCAAAGAAAAGGGTGCATTTTTGCTCACCACTTTAACTATAGGTGTCAATCACCACCACGCCAATCTTGACACGTGTCCATAGGTATAACCATGGTTCCATAAATACAAAGTAAAAGTTAACTATGATTATGCCTATGGACACGTGTCAAGCATTGAAGGTGAGGCAGACACCTATGTTAAAGTGGTGAGCAAAAATGTTCCCAAAGAAAAAGGGTTTACAATAGATTACTATAGCATTTGTGACTTATTCTCTCTCTCTCTCTCTCTCTCTCTCTCTCTCTCTCTCTCTCTCTCTCTCTCTCTCTCTCTCTCTCTCTCTCAGCATGGCAACTCTCTTGTCTTTACTTGTTTGGATAACTAAGTTTGAATTCCAGTTGGTCCAGAAATACTATTTTTTGCTTTAGTGGAAGAAAAAGTTTATTTTTTTAGCTTCCAGATACACAAAGGAAAATCAACCTTAGTTATTTATTAGTATTGGCATTTTGGACCAACTAAATTTCAAACTTTCCAACTGCTTTTGCTTGTTCTCTTTTACTTGGACTTAAGATAAAGACAAGAGCAATCATGCAAAGAGTTGCCATGAGAGAATCAAAGAAGTCAGATTCTCAGATTCTATTGTTAGCCTTAGCGTAAATCAAAACACCAGTAGGAAATCTCATAACATTATTTTTTTCTTAAGTCAACTAGAAGCCACATGCTTATGACCCATTCCATTAATTTTGCCACCAGTCTTCCTCCTTTGTTGATCAAAGCAATAGTTTATTAACTTGAGTTTTAAGATTAATTGAAAATCCTCAATCTTATATTCTAACCATCCAGTTGAGGATTTGAAGACATGAAATATATTTCTTTCTTCCATTAATAGGTACATTGTAGCAACCGGTCCGAGAGAGGAGGATATCAGAATGGATCACCAGGCTTTGGAAATGGATTCTGGAGAAAAGCGCCTCAATGAGCTTGGATACAAGCAAGAACTGAGAAGGGAAATGGTCATCTATTTATCTCTCTTACTGTTTTCTTGCAACCATGTTGAGAATTTTCTTATTTTCAATCTGGATTTTGATCTATTAAGAATTTGGAAGTGTTGAAATCTAATATTTTTCACTTGGGTTTTCTACAGTCTCTGTTCAAGACACTGGCAATAACATTTTCATGCATGTCAGTGTTCACCGGTACACCCCTCTACGGCCAAAGCTTGCGTTATGCGGGTCCGGCAACCTTGATATGGGGGTGGCTTGTTGTCACATTCTTCACATGGTTTGTTGGAATCGCCATGGCTGAGATATGCTCCTCTTTCCCGGTATGCATTGCTTTTTTTTCCCTTCTTTTCCTTTGGACTTGCAAACAAGCATTTGAGATGACCTTGGTTGCTTCAAACATTGACCAGACCACTGGCTCTCTTTATTTCTGGGCTGCTCATTTGGCTGGACCCAGGTGGGGGCCATTTGCTTCATGGTGCTGTGCTTGGCTTGAGACCATCGGTCTAGTATCTGCAATAGGTGCTCAGGTATCAACTAATCAACTAATGATGATGATGATGATGATGATGCATTAACACTGAACCAATCTGATTTCTTGTATGATTATCTGTTTACCCTTTAGGCATATTCTGGATCACAAGCATTGCAGATGCTCATTCTATTAGCCACCGGGACGAACAAGAGCGGAGGCTATTTTGCATCGAGGAGTGTATTTCTGTGCATGTATATGGGTCTGACCATCGCATGGGCTGTGCTAAATACGTTTGCGTTACAAGTGATAGCATTTCTCAACATAATTTCCATATGGTGGCAGGTGTGCTCTTCAACTGTTCTGTTTCTTGCTACTTTTCTTTGTAAATATACACATGTTATGTGCAATTCTGCATCATGGACTGAAAAATTACTGATTTCATATAGATCATATGTATGTTTAAGTAGGCTTAATTAATACTGACCTCAACCAAATGCACAGGTAATTGGTGGCTTGTTAATGATCATAATGCTTCCTCTGGTGGCACAGCCAACACAGACAGCTTCTTATGTCTTCACTCATTTTGAAACATCTCCTGAGGCAACTGGAGTCTCTAGCATACCTTATGCAGTGATTTTATCAGTGCTTCTAAGCAACTATTGTCTATATGGCTATGATGCTGCAGCTCATCTTACTGAGGAGACAAAAGGAGCAGATAGAACTGGCCCTATAGCCATTCTGTCTAGTATTGGGATTATATCAGTGTTTGGTTGGGCGTATTACTTGGCTCTCACTTTCAGCATCAGGGTAAAGCTCAATAGAATTTTTTTTTACCCTTTTGTTCTTTGATCAAGTTTAAGGCAGTAAAGTTATTGGATCTTTATTAGTAGCATAATTTTTAATGCAGGATCTGGACTATTTGTACAACGAAGACAATGAGACTGCTGGTGCACTTGTACCAGCACAGATAATATATGATGCATTTTATGGGAGGTTCCAAAATTCAACTGGAGCTGTGATTTTCCTGTGTATCATCTGGGGTTCCTTCTTCTTTTGTGGGCTGTCTGTTACCACCACTGCTGCCCGAGCAGTAAGAAAATCCAAAACACTTAAGTCTTTACCCTCCCTTTCTATTCTCTGAAGCTGCAAACTAACTTTGCTTGTTTTGCTCCAAGGTTTATGCTGTATCAAGGGATAAATGTCTCCCATTGTCACCAATCTGGAGGAAAGTGCACCCAAGAAGCAAGGTTCCAATAAATGCCGTGTGGCTTTGCGCAGCCATCAGCATGCTGCTGGGATTGCCCATCTTGAAACTTGATGTGGTGTTCACAGCCATCCTTTCAGTTAGTACAATAGGCTGGGTGGGCAGCTACGCTGTGCCGATTTTCGCTAGGCTGGTCATGGCTGAAGACAACTTCAAACCAGGGCCGTTTTATTTAGGGAGAGCAAGAAGGCCAGTTTGCTTGGTGGCCTTCTTGTGGATATGCTATACGTGTTCAATCTTCCTGTTGCCAACTTCTTATCCTCTTAGATGGAAAACTTTCAACTATGCACCAATTGCTCTCAGTGTTGCTTTGGCATTGATAATGCTTTGGTGGGTTTTGGATGCAAGGAAATGGTACAAAGGACCTGTAAGAAACATCGATGCACAAAACGGAAACCATTAGCAAAATGAAAAGCTATACATAATATGTTAAAAAATGGAGAACTTCCTATCTCCTTAGAATCTCCATATTTTTTTTAATACAAGCATCTTGTGCATGACATTTTTTTAAGCCACCCACTAAGCCAGGTAAGGTAGGAGTTGTGCATGACATGCTCCTACATCCATGCCACAAAAGTTCCAACCGCTATAACCACCCGTTATGCGTGTGCACATGCCGCGCTCAAGCCTCGCTGCTATATGCTTGCACTAGCCGCCTGCCTAGTACCATGCCATGCCTACGGCATGTCTCTATCTTGCCTTGTCTTGGCACATGGGCGTGCATCCATCACAAGTGCAACTTATAGAGGAGAAATTATAGAGTGGTACAGTATACCGCATTTTGGCCTCCAACGTTTCCGGGTCTAACAGTAGACCAATTAACTTTAATTATCATTTCCCTATAGGTCCTGCTAAAATGAAGAGACAGATTATGGAAATATCTAGGTCGATCCTGTTGTGAACAGCTTGCAGACATGGCTTTGCTGATTTTGTTAAAATGCAAGTCTATTGAATGGAGACTGCTGTAACTAAATTGTTGGAATTTTAGGAGGTGTGTGATGAGTGTTTGTGACGCTCTGGTATCACTATTGGTTTTTAGAAAAACAATAAAGTGATTTTATTTATTCAACAATAGCTGAGTACAAGGCTTTATAGAGGACTAGGCTTATTGGCCTTCTACAACTAGAAAATGTTTACTAGGCTTGTTGGGCTTCCTTCCTTTTACTGGCTTATTGGCCTCTTCTCTCTTAGTTCACTTATACAAGAGGGCTCAACACCTATTTATAGGTATAGGCTGCCCCCATTGTCCAAGTCCACCGACTTGGCTTTCTTCTCATAGCCACTGGTTTACAATATAATAGTATTACCTTATTACAAGATTTTTATTAGGATTTTTCTAGCATGCCTACAACAATTATGTCTTAAAGCTTGATCTTGCCGACTTTGTCAAAATTGGTGGACATTTATTGAGTTTTCTACTCATTTTTTTTCTAGATTTTTCCAAATTCTTCAAAACAAGTGTGCAGTAAATTTAACATAAATTATCCAGAAGAGAATCTGAACCACTTTGTGCAAGCAAAAGTCATATATAACGATAAAATGGTTATCATCATGAGTTGAAAAGAGTAAAGACCAATATTGTTGCATCTAGCACCACCAGCAATGATGAAGTATTGCAGGAAGGTCTAGTTCATGTGCTTCTACAACTTAAGGAGTCTGGTGGCCTTCAATTTGATCTTACCACCAACCGCATAAAAGCAGTCATCTATACTTGGTTTTTCCTAATTTTTTATAAAAGAAATAGTATAGCCGGGCGGCTATACTCCTTTTTTCCTTTTTTATAAAAGAAATGGGCGGCTATACTCCGTTTTCCTTTTAAAGAAATAGTATAGCCGGCTATACTCGATTTTTTCTTATTTTTTAAAGAAATAGTATAGCCGTGCGGCTATACTTTGGTTTTCCCTAATTTTTTAAAAAGTAAACGTATAATACTCGTATTGAATATGTATGTAAGTATTTTTTATATTTAATACACATATGTTTGACTAAATTTTCAATAATACACAAAATTAACGTATTATACATATATTATTGAATACAAATAATATATACTAAAATATTATATAGTCGCCAAACCTTTAAGTTGTAATTTGACAAAATTTAAGTATTTTATTGGCATAGCCGCGCGACTATACCAAATTAATATCTATAAATTATACATAATACAACTAGGAGGGTCCTTCTTTCTCAATTTTTTTATTAAATAGTATAGCCGGCCGGCTATACTTTGTTTTTTCCTAATTGTTTAAAAGAAATAGTATAGCCGAACGGATATACTCGGTTTTTTCTTCTTTTTTTATTATAAAGAAATAGTATAGTTGCGCGGCTATACTTTGGGTTTCCCTATTTTTTAAAAAGTAAATGTATAATACTCGTATTGAACATGCATGTACGTATTTTTAATATTTAATATGTTTGACAAAATTTTCAATAATATACCCAAAATTAACATATTATACATATATTATTAAATACAAATAATATATAGTCGCCGAACTTTTAAGTTGTAATTGATCAAAATATTCGTATTTATTTGTATAGCCGCGTGACGATACCAAATTAATATGTATAAAATATAAATAATGCAACTACGAGGGTCCTTCTTGCTTAATTTTTTTTTAAATTTTTTTCCTAATTTTTAAAAAGAAATAGTATAGCCGCACGGCTATAATTGGTTTTCCCTAAATTTTCTTGAAAAGAAATAGTATAGCCGGCCGGCTATACTCCTTTTTTTAAAAAGAAAGAGTACAGGCGTCCGGCAATACTCGGTTTTTTTTAAGATATAGTATTGCCGAGCGGCTATACTTTGATTTTCCCAAAATTTTTAAATAGTAAACGTATAATACACGTTTGTTTGACAAAATTTTCAATAATACACACAATATTAAAATATTATACATATATTATTGAATACTAATAATATATATTAAAATATTATATAGTCGCCGAACTTTTAAGTTTTAAATGGCCAAAATTTTCGTATTTATTCGTATAGCCGCGTGACTATACCAAACTAATATCTAGAAAATATAAATAATGCAACTAAGACCTTCTTTCTTAATTTTATTTTATTAAATAGTATAACCGGTTGGCTATACCCTTTTTATCCCAAATTTTTGAAAAGAAATAGTATAGCCGCACGGCTATACTGGGCTTTTTCCTGATTTTCTAGAAGAAATAGCATAGCCGTGCGGCTATGCGTTGTTTTTCCTAAATTTTTTTTGAAAAGAAATAGTATAGCCGGCCGGCTATACTCCATTTTTAAAGAAATAGTATAGCCGTGCGGCTATACTTTGTTTTTCCTTATTTTTTTAAAGTAAACTTATAATACTCATATTGAACATGTAAGTACGTATTTTTTATGATATTCTAAATTTTTTTATAAAAAAAATAGTCTAGCCGGCCGGCTATACTCCATTTTTAAAAGAAATAGTATAGCCGTACCGCTATACTTTGGTTTTCTCTAATTTTTTAAAAAGTAAACGTATAATACTCGTATTAAACATGTACATACACATTTTTTTTAATACACGTATGTTTGACAAAATTTTCAATAATACACACAAAAGTAACATATTATACATATATTATTGAATACAAATAATATATATTAAAATATTATATAGTCGCCGAACTTCTAAGTTGTAATTGGCCAAAACTTTCGTATTTATTTGTATAGCCACCCGACTATACCAAATTAATATCTATAAAATATAAATAATACAACTAAGAGTCTTCTTCTTTCTTTAATTCTTTTTATTAAATAGTATAGCCGGGCGGCTATACACTGTTTTTTCCTAATTGTTTTAAAAGAAATAGTATAGCCGCATGGCTATACTTGGTTTTTCCTAATTATTTTAAAAGTACTCGGTTTTTTCCTAATTATTTTAAAAGTACTCGGTTTTTTCCTATTTTCTAAAAGAAATAGTATAGCCGTTCGGCTATACGTTGTTTTTTCCTAAATTTTTTTGAAAAGAAATAGTATAGTCGGCCAGCTATACTCCTTTTTTATTTATTTAAGGAAATAGTGTAGCTATTCGGTTTTTTTAAAAGAAATAGTTTAGCTGCGCGGCTATACTTGGTTTTTTCCTAATTTTTTTGAAAAGAAATTGCATAGCCGACCGGATATGTTGTTCTTATTTTTCTTTTAAAGAAATAGTATAGCCGGGCAGCTATACTCGGTTTTTTCTAATATTTTAAAGAAAGCCGTGCGGCGATACTTTGGTTTTCCCTAATTTTTTAAAAGTAAACGTATAATACTCATATTGAACATGTACGTAGATATTTTTTATATTCAATACACGTATGTTTGACTAAATTTTCAATAATACACACAAAATTAACGTATTATACATATATTATTGAATACAAATAATATATATTAAAATATTATATAATCGCCGAACTTTTAAGTTGTAATTTGCCAAAATTTACGTATTTTATTCGTGTAGCCGCGCAACTATACCAAATTAATATCTATAAAATATAAATAATGCAACTAGGAGGGTTCTTCTTTCTTAATGTTTTTTTAATTAATACTTAGCCTTTTAAAATTATTTTAATTAGTATTTAAATATTTTACTAATTCCATAAATTACTTAATAAATACTAATTAATTATATTTACGTATCTTAAATAATTTTATATCAACTAATTCCTTATATTCATATTTGTATCAACTAATCCTCAGTTGCCTATCATATATCACTATTGATTCGCGAGTTTGGGTAGGCAGTCAGGAGTCTGAAAGCCATCAGTTTATGTGAAACACACAAGGCAATATGTGATGAAACCCTTAGTCACAATGATAAAGGTTTAACTATTTTAGGGGCTATGTTTGAAGAATATTTTGAAGTTTGGTATGTCTCAACCATAATTTGTAGTCTTACAAATCTCCATGCATAATCACATGCTGCGTACTTTAAATATTGGAATCCTCCCAAATTTGGATTCTTGTTGTTTGAAGTTGGTTATGCTTAGGGTGTTAGAGAAGAACTATTGGTTAAGTGATCTCTTTGTTTTTCTCATTGATCGACATATGAATTTGATTCATCTTCTTCATTATCTACCATTCTCCTATTATTATTATTATTAATATTTTTTCCATTTGCTTTACTGGAAAAAATAGTAATGCCAACTTCTGAATCTACAGTAATGATGGATTGCTGGCTTTTGTGGAGTCCAATATTTTAAATCTATAGCCGAGCAAGTATACTTTTAAAATATATTAATATTTAAAGAATATTTTAAAAGTATAGCCACGCGATTATACTCGATAAATATATTTGAATGCTTTAAATTTTTTAGGAAATTTTGTGTTGTGCTATAAATTTTTACGTGACAATTTTGTCAAATTATTTTATGGTTTAGGGCTAAAATACCACTTTAGCCCATTGAGCTAGAGTTATTTCTTCAATTATTTTATTTACACAAGCAATATTTGAGAAAGAGAATTTAAATTCTTTCCGATACCTCCCATTCTAATGAGGTGGTTTTGCTCAGTGCTAACTAACTAATGAATCACAAATGACATTGTGTTAGACAAGACTCAGCTCATCAGTAGTATTAGCAATTTTTGTGTATTCCCCAGAATCTTGGGCTGCAAGCTTCTTTCGCAATCCCACCAACTCTTCCCCAGCATCACATATATAGGCAGAAGCTTGCCTGCCAGACAAAGTTGCCCCTTCCATGCTGTCTATATAGTCCTGTAAAAGGTACAGCCATTTAGAATTTACAACACTTGACACTTTACTTTCGTCATTCTTTTTCTATAGCAAAATCAGTTGCATAAACTTACTTGTTTTGTGTACGATCTGGCAAGGAAGAAACTTTTTACAGGTGTCTTCTAATCAGGTCTAAACGGATCTTTTCCAGGTGCCTCCCGATAAAGAGATTGCCCAATTTTGACAACAGATGACCAAGTGACTTCGAAACCTTGGGATGATGGGAATAAAGCCAAAACCTTGAATTGAAATTTTCAAAAAGATGCAAATCGTGGTTCTTTGGAACGACCATCCAAAACTGTAAAGATTATACATCCAAAGTATGATTCTTTAGGGCCCCAAAGCCGTTGACATATTAATGTATAACTTTATTATTGTAGCCCCAGTAAGAATAGATAGTGAAATCTAGGCAGCCTGTTACCGGAAGGAAAAAATTTTAAATGAAGAAAAATGTAGAGCAAATACATACATATTAATGTGTCAAGAATTCCATATTTATGATATAAATATTTCTTGGGACTCCATTGGGGATGACCAATACTGCAAAAGTGATTCTACTGTCAACCTTCGTGTTGCACTAAGCATGGATATGAAAAATCGACAACCATCAATTTTGTATTCTTCAAGAGGATTCCTGTGCCCAAAACTCCTTACGTTTACCTGCCAGATATTCCATGTAAGTCCATGACTATGGACAAGCTAAATGAAAGTAAAACCAACAACAGATTACATATACCGCTGAACTGAGCCTGTTCATGTTTACAAGATGGTCCCTCCAGAAACAATCAAGGGTTTTCACCAGAACTGCCCTCTGTTTTCAGATGAAATTTTAGTTAAGAAAAAAAATTAATTGTTAAAAGGAACACTATAAAAACAGGTAAGGTGCTGGAAGTTCTACTAAAGAACAAATGAGCATAATAACTACTGATAAGAAAATCTGTAAGCAAAACGATTATTCTACTTCTAAACTTAAACCTAGAAAACTGGAATTTCTACCTGGAATCAAAGTAAATAATACCATTTCTAGAGCAAACTCAAACTCAAACTCATTTATTTAGAACCATTATGCAGGTGTCATATTTACGTAATCATATAGCAACAAATAATCCAACTTATGAGTGCAGGTATTTTTTTTTTCTTCTTAAAGGCAATATAATCATAAGTTAATAAATCCATGTTAGCATTCATCACCTATCGTAGATATATAAAAAAAAAAATTAAGTATGCTTGACGAGAAGATTCTTACCTCAACTTCCTTCACATATGCATCATCGTAACCAGACTCTTCAATAACATCCAAGTATGAAACAATTAAAAAATCTCCAAGGTACTTGCGGAGGAGGCTAGTAGTAGCATGGTACTGTCTGTTCCTACATTAGACATATCAGGGGATGATAAAACTCATAATATTATAAAAAGTACAAAACAAAAAAGAAATGACACAAAATAAAAATAGCATGCTCAAATATGGGTATTATACGCACACACAAGCACAGAGTTCACTCACTTAGTCAAATCATCAGAGCATATAGCAAGCCAACGTTTCAATGAAGAGCTCTTCTTGCGGATTCCTCTGAAGGCCTTTGGCGGTCTTGGCAAGTTTGGAAGGTGAATGTCATCAAGATCTATAGAGTTTAGTTCATGTGAGTGTGCAAGAGATTTTAATAAAGCTTCCTCTGTAATTCCTGCAAATGAATCTGGAGAATATCCATTCCATGAGAATTGATGTCAAACAAACCAGGAAATGCAGGACAAGGATAATAATGTATCAGCTCACCATCCAGTAGTTTCCCAGAAATTGTCATAAACTCCTTCAAAAGCTTACCCAAACTCCAATTTCTTGGATGCTAATAAGCAGTAGGGAATCAGTAAGATGAATTAGTGGACAGCAGTATACAACATCCTATTTGAAAATCTCATACTACCTTCAGTGCGTTAACATTTGCAAAGACAATTTCATCTACCACTGCTTGCATGTACCTATTATCAACTTCCATTGAGTCAATTAACAACAAAGGTGCGGAAGAAAATGTGATATTTGCATGTTAAATCGAATAGGAGAATTTAGTAAAAACAAGAATATGAAACTGAGCTGGATTTATTAACAAATAAAGCAAAGATGTATAAAATATGAAAAACAGGCCAAGCAAGATATGGTCGCAGCAATCAGTAATACAAAGGCATACTTACTAATATACACTATCTATTTATTTTTAACACAAAGGCATTCATACATTGATAATTTGTTTTGGATGTTGTCACACTTAGCAACCTCAAGTTTTCCTATGCTTCAGATTGTAAAATATACTGATTCTCACAGCTACCTTTAGGTGATATGACTCAGTTTTGCATTCTGGGGCACATTTTCTAAATTTATTTGTAACATCACTAAATACTACAAACAAAGAGGTTTAAAAGTTAAACTAGTTATCAACAATCTTCCTTTGACCAGGTAAAACCATTTTTCTCAATGTCTATTGCTTTAAATTTTTCACCGATATCCAAATGTCTGTACAAACAAGCATGCTATTGTAAACTGATTACCTACTGTATTCTAGTTCAAAATATAGCAATACATTTGAAGTACTCACACAATGTTTATAATAGTGAGTGTTTATTAATTAAGAAGTTTAAGTAACACACAAAATACTACTATATTTGGGTGATAAATTAGATGGCAACGAGAATGAAGTTGGTGAGACTCAGAAACTTACTGGAATATGTGCTGGGAACAACTTTCATTATCACCAGTTAAAATGGACTGTCTAAGTTCATAGACATGCTTTCTCTGTACCTGGGACGAGGGAATAAACAATTCAACAAGCAACAAGGCAAGAGTCTTAATCATTTAAGCTTGACATGCAATGATTGAATTCAGATTAGAAAGGACCTTTTTTCTTTCTTTTCTTTCTATTTTTGAATTTATGCATGTAATTTTCATGCAAGATGCATTACTTGTAATTTGCTAACTAATATCAAAGATCTCCATGATTGAGTACTTAAAATCATAGAAAAGGCAATGTAACTCAATTTCTCATGGAAATTATGAATTACGAAGTCTACTATACTCCTCTCCAGTGAAAGAAACTTTAGAACTGAATAAATGAATATGATTAAGAACAAGTTTACTCAGTGTTTGTGGATTGTGCAGCAGTTAGCACTCCAATAAAGACATCGTTATTCACAAACGCATACCTCTAATACTTCATCAAACTCAACAAGGCTCTTCCTTATGCCAAAGAAGTACTTCTCTGCATTAATTTGCAGGGCCAGGAGCTAAAATTGTAATGGTACAAGTTAATAAAACGCAGATACTGTTAGAGAGAGAGAGAGAGAGAGAGAGAGAGAGAGAGAGAGAGAGAGAGTTAATTGAGACGCCATCAAGCACGCTCAGAAGATCAGATAAAGGAATGAGTTGATCATGAACGTGAGATTAGCCAATTACCTGTTTAACAATTGCATCACCTTCAATTGGCATATCCTCATCATTTGTAATTTTGGAAATAAGCCTCACAGCCCACTCAGTATCAAAATTAAACTTTTGAAACATCTCGTCCTGCAAGCTGTTACATAAATGAACAAATAATAAGGTATGGAATGATGGAATCTTCTTAAACTTCATGCTCTGCATGAGTTTTACAAAAGTCTTGAAACAAGTACAGTTAAAGACCGATTGTGGAGTCGGACCAGAAGGTTGCAGAGTTCAATGCAGGCCAACAATAAAGATGGTTACATATACATAAATCATGACTAATCAACGACTCAACCAGTCTGACAGGTCAGTTTGGTTCTTAAAACATTGATTGAGATAAAGCAATGTTGACCGAGCAGAGGAGAGCTATGCTAACTTGGCCAGGTTTTTCTTTATTTTTATCATGAGATCATCTCAATAAACATTAATAGACCAAAAATTTTAGACCCACAAATCACGTCCACGTCTTTGTGTGAGCATATGTATGATGACTCTGTGCAAGCCTAAATCACTGAAGAGTGAATTACCTCACCATAAATCGTGTTGATCCAGGGTCACCTTGCCTTCCTGCTCTGCCTCGAAGCTAACATAATAAAGATAAAATTGTCAAACAAAAGAAAGAACCGATATATAAAAGACAACTCTTGGCAGTTCCCAAAATGGAATTGGAAATCCACATCAAATCTAAATTCACTTCATGCCAAAACTCATGCTTCGCGAGTAAATGGTAATAAAATATGATTTTTAAAATGTATGCCAAAAACAATCACCTGGTTATCTATTCTCCGAGATTCATGCAAAGATGTTCCAATCACATGAAGACCCCCAAGCTTTTTTACTTCAGACCCTTCTTTGAGACAGTGTACCTCGCAATCCTTCAGAACTGACAGATAAGCAAGTGCAATTGTAGGGCCAAGAGGGTACATCTCCGACTGTTCATCAACAAGCCTCTCTAACTCCTTCAAATCCCTTGACTGACTCATTTCCACAGACTCTGATATCATAGATTTTGCCTCCTTATAAGTCCAGCTCTTGCCTTCATTTTTCGAAACATACTTAGCTGCACAATCCATGAAATATTAAAGATTTTATATATGCATCTATATAAGCACAATCCACAATCCATAATATGCATAAAATATTTTGTCAAAGAGCAGTCACAAACCCATTAACGCTGTCTTAGCCAGAAAAGCTAATGATGATGGACCGACCTTTATCTTGGACAATACCTACAACAAATGATTAATTAGAAATAGAATCAATTTGGTCTGTAGCTTACAGTTAAAAAATGAATCACCTTTTGTGAAATTGCCTCTCCATCAACGTCAATATTAGGAGATTCTCGTGTCAGGAACGAAATTAAACTGTCCTCTATGATCTCTTTTGCAAGCATCTTCAATCATAACAAGTACACAACGAATTAAATCCACCTTT
The DNA here is from genome assembly GCA_024362665.1 of Prunus padus. NCBI lineage: Eukaryota > Viridiplantae > Streptophyta > Magnoliopsida > Rosales > Rosaceae > Prunus > Prunus padus. The sequence goes on from JANFAM010000020.1 coordinate 39,917,238, forward strand.
CTAGTTTCTACTTATCCACAGAGGCTCCAAACAAGGATGCATTAGATAAAAGGATAGATGCATATGCATGAAACATGTTCCCAATTTCATAAACTCCTGGAAATAATGTACAGGTTCATTTTCACCAGTACATTTTGAATCAATTAACAATGGACAAGGGCACCTACTTTTGGATTTCCTCCTAGAATTATGTCAGTGCCTCTGCCGGCCATGTTGGTAGAAATGGTAATGGCATATTTTCGTCCTGCTTGGGCAACAATTTCAGCCTCCCTTGCCGCATACTGATGAGAAATGTATATGAACACGACATTAATGTAAAACAACCAGTCAAATGGGTACTAAAGTAAAAGAGAATGATAGACTACATCCACATGTAAGGTCCAATTAAGTTAACCTTAGGCCGTGCATTTAGAACATTGTGTGGGATATTCTGCTCCTTCAGTAGATCAGACAAGTACTCAGAATTCTCAACACTGCATTATGAAGATGAGAAATCATAGTTACAGATCAGCTGATGTCTGCATACTCAAAACATAAATTTGACCAAAATAATTATGTCTCCTTGTACATAAATTTATGCAGTGTAAATATGATTAGATGAATCCAACAAAATCCAAGTAATTAGCATCAAGGATGTTACATTTGATCCAAATACCATTGGAATTTCTATAAAAAGCCCAAACAAAAACATGCCACCACACATATGTAACCACATTGAAAAAGTTTGAAATAGAAACTGAGAAAACTGTTACAGCAGCATTATCTGAAATACAAGAGTACTTTCTGATTCAACTACGTTTTATATCACAAGTTGTCCCTCCATGACCTAATTAAATAACCTACAGGGCTGGGAAAATTATAAAAGGCACCAAAAATGCTTCATTATCCATGAAATGACACAAAATTCTCCAGTTCACAAAGTACAAAATCTAAAAAGTTTTGGATGCTTATAATCTATGATCACTGACACATAAGAATGTATAACATAGCAGCAGCTTATATTAAAATCACAGCAAACCAAGTCCATGAAATTAAACAGATTAGACTGGATTTACCTGGTGCTCCCAACTAAAACAGGACGCCCCTGTCTGAACATGTATTCCACCTCTTGACGAACATATTCCCACTTCCCTTGAGCAGTCTAAAACAATACAAACCGAAACCTTCAGTCAAGTTGATGATAGACTTTAATTGGAGGTATAGATATCAGATAAAATTGAGGTTAAGCATTAAATATCCTACCGCAAAAGCTTGAATAGGTAAATCATTACGAATGTTTGGCAGATTTGTTGGTACTTCAATAACTGGCACTTGGAACATTTTCAAGAACTCTTTCTCCTGAAATGATCAAGGAAAATTTAACATTAAACATGCAAATATGAATTTTTGCAATTAATTCCTTTAGAAAATACAATGTCAAAATGCTTGTAAACAGGAATACTTCAGTTTTTGCAGTCCCAGTCATCCCTGAAAGTTTTGGGTAGAGCTTGAATAGAGATTGATAAGTGATTTGTGCCACAACCACCGAATCAGCCTAAAAGGTATACTGATATTACAACTTTGAACTAAGACGGAATATTCTCCATGTAATGAATTATAGGTGCAGAAAAACTTCAAGCACTAATTGTCCAACTTTCAGATGTACCTGAATCTTCAAGCCTTCTTTAGCCTCCACAGCCTGATGAATCCCCTCAGACCACCTTCTCTTCTCTTCAACTCTGCCAGTCAGCTGAAAATATTTTAAGAACTTCAGTTTCTATTTCAATGAGACACTCAATTACTAATTGTAATAAAATGCAGCATCAATGAATTTATGTTCCTCATTTCTTTCCATTATTCTATCCCTTCTGCTGTCAATATAAGCAACATGATGATTAGATCCAAGACAATTCACAATCCATAAAAGTGGCATTGGGTATAAATTATAACCCACTTCTCGATTGAAACTAGAGAAATGTCAAAATATTGGTCTTTCTTAATTTATTTAAGGTACCTAAAACTATGATGCATAACACAATTTATCTTTTGCAAACACAATTCCGCATAATCTAAATATAAATCATACCTCATTTATTATGAGAGCCTTCCCATTTCTGACAATATATTGCACATCTTGCCGATAGAACTCTTTAGCCTTCAATGCATTCATCACAAATCTACACATTTCAAATTTCATGCCAAAATTAAAAAGTTGAAACAAATGCAAGATATTTTATAACAATAGATTCGAGCCCCACCTCAAAAAAAAAAAAAGGCAGAGGATAAAATTAAACATATACTATACACCTTTACCTAGCCCACGGATCATTTTCATCCCATAAGTCATTTGTTTCAAGGGCCATCTCAGCAAGAGCTATTCCTTCTTCAGTCAACTCAACTGAGTTATCTTTAAGTTCTACCTTGTAATGCTGTAGAACCGATGATTGTGAGACATAAATTATTCTCGACATAATAGAAAAAAATATACATATATATGCATTGGGAAAATAAAATGAATACCTACAGAAGAGTTAATCTGAAAATAAAAGGAAGAGACTATACTCACAATGTCTCGCACAAGCAAATCAGCCACTTTAGCAGCAACAGGATACCGTGCAGCATCCTTACTAGCCTGAGATAGAAGGACAAGCATCAAAAAATCATAAATCCACAACAATGAGCTCTTTCTTTAAATGGAATAACACATTACCACGCCACATTGAGCCACTACAAAATAGTAAGCATTCGCACTATTACATAAAAATATTCTATAAAGAAACATTAGAAAACTTACCTCCCCACTAATTAGCAATGGATTTCGTCCTTCATCAATAAGAACTGAGTCAACTTCATCAACTATGGCAAAATGAAATGGCTTTGGCCTGTTTTTTACACAGCAAAACTGCTAATAATTTTTTTTTAAAAAAAACAAGTATTTACAAAACTAAAATTATTTGAGATGTACCATCTCATAACAAGTTGTCCACTGCTTCCAGCAAGGTTATCTCGTAGATAGTCAAAACCAAGTTCCTGAGTAAATCATTATGAATGAGATATCAGAAAGAAAGCAATCTTCTTTTTTTGGATGGAATGCACTAACTAATAATCATCTACACCAAGACTAGAAGACGTTAAAACATAAAAAGTAAAATAAATGCAAAACTACCAACAAGCAGTAGAATTGACTTACCGAATTATTAGTGTAAGTTATGTCACAGCTATAGTTGGATCTCCTCTCTTCAGCTGTCATCCCCCTCTATGTTGCAAACAGGAATAAATGCACAATAACTATTTAAATAAAAAATACATAAATTGCAAGGTAATCATTTGCAGGCTGTCATGTCCCTGGAATCACGTATCTGGAATCAAGTATCTGGAATCAAGTCTATTGCAGAGAGATAAAAAAATATACAGAGACAGAAAATTACCTGAACAAGGCCCACAGTAAGACCTAAGAAGCGATGAACACGACCCATCCACTCAGCATCTCGTTGAGCAAGGTAATCATTTACAGTTACCACTGTTTTGAGAGAGAGTGCATTAAAAAAAACATTTTAATTTCTGAAAGTTCCCAACAAAAAGAAAAATAATATGCTAGAGTTTGTAACACACTGCAGATTACATTTGCATAGAAATGTACCAGTGGAGACAATTTGGACATTCCATCCATTCTACAACTATATCTGCATCCAAATCACAAAATTTCTATTACAACCAACACAGAAGCATACCATGAACACCTTCACCAGTCAGCGCATTAAGATATGCCGCTAATGTGGAAACTAACGTTTTTCCCTCTCCCGTTTTCATTTCTGCAATGGACCCATCATGAAGCACTGCCCCACCTATAATCTGGCATCAAAATTGACAACATATACAAACATAAGAAGTGAACATTATGTTAATAAATACACATAAAGTTACATATGTGGATGAAGCTATATGTACAAGCACAACAAATGTAACTGCAAACAAAATAAGAGCGAGAAATAGAGACCTGCACATCGAAATGACGCATACCGAGCTTCCTTTTTGCAGCTTCACGAACGACAGCAAAAGCCTCTGTAAATATGCATAATTCAAGGAACACAATTACTCCAAAATTTAAAAATCCCATATGACATTGTAAAATCATCTAGTAAGTAAAGAAGATTGCAACCAGCTTGGATATCTGCAAGTGTCTCGCCCTTCCCCAGCCTTTGCCGGAACTCTGCAGTTTTAGAAGTAAGCTACAAAAAACAAACACAACCCATTATTCAAATAGCCAAAAGAAATCCAATAGATCAAACAACAAGTGAGGGTAAACCAACAAACCTGGTCATCGGTGAGTCTCTGAATTTGGGGCTCAAGGGAGTTAACAGAGCTCACAAGGCGGTAATAGTCCCGAACAACCCAGCTGTTTAAACTAGTAACGTCACTCCAAGTTTTCGTAAGAAGACCCAAATTTTCCTAAAACAAACACAACTCATGCAAGCAAATCATCAAACATGTGATGGGCAATTCAGATAGAGCGAAAACTATGCTTGGAAGATAAAAACTTACCTTAAGAGACGCAGAAATGGGGGTGCGAGTGAGCCTGAGACGACGCTGTAGAGGCCGAGACAAAGTACGAAATGAAGAAACGGAGTGGGGGTGGTTGGTGAAGACGAGGGTGGAGCGTTGTGGGAGTGGTTTCAGGGACAGAAAACAGGGGCTTTGGAGACAAGGAAGGGTTGCCATATCATATCAAGCTCTGGGTTGTCAAAGTGAAGCCAAGTAGAAAGCGGGAACTCTCTATTCCGCTACTAAGGTCAGTACGATTTCCAGGCAGCAAGAGTGAGAGAGAAGAACTGGAGTATACCGTTTAGTCCGTTAATTTCCCCCTGCTCAAATCAAATGGTGAAATCACTGAAATGAAATTATTATTTATTTATTTAAGTTAAATGATATCTTAAATGGAAAAAGTGGAGGAGAATAGTGAAATATTCAAAATTTCACAAAATGCTCTTAGTTAATGAAAATATTAAGATATAAAACTATTCATTAAATTAGAATAATATTGTAAATTAACATATTTTTTTCATATTAAAAAAATTAAAATAAGAACATGAGTCTTATATTCATGACAGAAAACTAGATCTATTTTCTCTTACTTAATTCTAAAATGAAAATTTTAAAAATATATATATATATACTTCAAAAATTTAATTGTTTTTTTTTTAAAATTATAATGAATTATGATATTTTATCTTTCATATATGATGACCTCATGTATGTTCCTGCGCCAATCTGTGTACTGATATGCGTAGAAGGTGCTGAACAACACTTTAGGCTAACACACGCATTATATTGTAACTTTGTATTACTATGTACAAACATCGTTTCTTCCTATCAGAAAATACATAATCTTTAGTATAACATGTTTCTCCGTCGTGAACTTTGTATTTACATGAACAACATTTTGAAAGACAAAGATATCCTTGTTTTTGCACGAAATTGTGTATCTGCAGGACTGGTACGTTGCTGGTACAATGTGCAAACATGCCAGCAGCAGCATAATGCAGTCTATAACACTCTTCGACAGGGGATTCAAAGTTCAATCTACCGACAATGCACAGACAGGTGGTAGATCTCCTGAATCAACGCGCACTTGGCATCAGCTAAGCTTAATCAACAGTAGAAAACAAACACACCATAACAGCATTGCCTAACGGTTGGTCATTTTGCCAAGTAAAACACCTGCAGCAATCAAAGTATGTGATCCAGAATTTTATCATGGTTTTACCAAAAAAAGAAAAAGAATTTTATCATGGTATACAGAAGACAAGATACTCTCATCACCTAAAAAGAAGTGAAAAGAAGAGAGCATACCATGATGTTCCTATTAGCATGTCCAACAAAAAGCTTTCCTTGCCAGCTTAACAAAGTTGTTATGACAGAATCACAGGGGATAAATCCAACAGGCCTGTAATCTATTTGAATCTCATCGCCAGACAATTCCTGTGACGTGCAAATGAATTTGTAAGAATTCTTAAGTGTGATGACATAGCAAACCATCTTCAGCTGATAAAAATATCAGAAATAATTATAAATAAATAAATAAAAATAGGATGAAACCATATTTTGCACATGTACCTGTATATTTACAGTTTTATCCCAGCCTCCTGTGAAAAGCCATTTTCCTTCCATGCCACTAGCAAATACTGCACCATTGTGCATTTTAATGGATTTCATGAACACATCATTCCTCCAGACCTGAAGAAACCCAAAAAACAAAGGCTTATTTAAGTGAAAATTTAATCATGAAATGATGATTATTATCTTGAGAAGAAAAGGAAGATGTCGCAGTGAGGATTAAGGGCAACCTTTACACATCCATTTTCATGGGTTGCTATAAGCAAATGCCTGTCAACAGCAAGAGATAAGACAGAGGTCACAGTTCCAGATGTGTCTTCCTCTAGTACTGTCAAAGGACTGTGATCGCTAAGACTCCATAATCGGATGGTTCCATCCCAACTTCCGCTATAAAGAACACCATCACAAACTGCAAGTGTTGAAACTACTGATCTGTGGCCAGACATGGTGCATGACAGGGTGCCATCCTGAAATTTTTCAAAGGAGAAAAAGGTTTTTTTTCCACTTAAAATCTGAAAAGATGCATACAAATAGAAAAGAACAGAAATTTTTATTAATGCAAACCCCTCACCTGTACTGACCATGCTTTTACTGTTCTATCTCCGCTGCCAGTATAAACATATCCATTTCTGGAGGCCAAGGCATGAATACCACTAAAGCGCCAATCTTTCTCCTCATACAATATCTTTAAAGGCTCTTGCCCAAGAGGGGTACATGTGCCCCAGATAAATATGCCACCTCCACTGTCACCACTGATGCACAAGGGTTGCTCTTCATCTACATAAATGAGAGCCTTGATGGCATGCTCATGACCTTTAAATGTATGTACATGAGAGAAGTCCTGCATGGAATTTGACATCACAGAACTTAGTGAAAGGGAAAACATGCAGAAAGTGCTTGTTGTGTGAATATCTTCACCACATATTTGCAAGCATACAAACATAATAATCAACATTCCCCACCTTGTCAAATCATTAAGATATCAAGCGTTCAGTAAGCAGATCAATAAAGAAAAGCTGCATTCTAAGTTTAATACATTAGAAGAAATTATTTGGTAGATGAGGTAGCAGGAAACTACTAATGTTTGTACATGAACACACACATGCTCACACACAAAGAAACTGCATAAAGATGGTTCCACTTTAATCTCACGAAAAGACCAACTCCAAAAATTACAGCCGTTTTGAGTCTGTACCTGTAAAGACCATACATGGATGGTTTTATCAAATGAGGAGCTAAATAGAAGTTCCCCTACAAGAAAGAAGTGAAAATACAAATAAAATGTCAGGTACTTGATGAATAAAAAAAAGTGTGCAAGCATCACAACTAATGTATAAATCTATGTATCTTTCGTCCAGAAGGGAGCACTTCAACATCAATTTTCAGACTCTCCAGCATCATGAACACTTATTAACGGAAACAGTATGAGATATGCAATCTAAAAAGTACTCCGTAATAATTCTACCTCCAACAGCTAATCCTGTAATGGAGTCACGATGGCCCTGCATAACTTTAGATTTGACCTTCCCCTCTGCGAGGCCATCAACAACACCATTGTTAGTCCTCTCATCCCCAACTTGATCAAAATCTGCTCCTCCACTGACTTTACTTCCTCGCAACTCATTTTCTTTCTGTGTTTCTGATATTTGCTTGGGTATCTGACACAGTTCCCCCAGAATCAAGCAACAATTTGCGCTCTCGTCCTTAACTGCCCCATCCAAACCGGCCGCGATATCACATCGAGGTTTAATAATCAGTTCCCTAATGCATTTCATCACATCAATCACAAGTGGTCGACTTTCTGGATTGAAATTCAAACAATTGCAAAGATTCTCTTTCAATGATGCATATTCTGAACCGAATCTAATCTCCAGCAAAGCACTAACTCTTTCAATCCAGCTTGCATAAGTTGAATGATCACGAAAAAGGTTTTCACTAGTTTTCACAATCTCTTCACTAAATTCTTTTCCAAGAAGCAGCCTCACCAACACACAAGCTAATGAAAAAACATCCGAGCCATATCCAACCAGATATCTTGAGCTGTCACATTCTACAGCAATGCCTTCTTTCTGCAACGCCTCAAACAACACCTCTGGGCTAACGAAAACGTCATCTTTCAATAACTTCCCAAAGGTCACTCCCAATACTTCAGCATCAATTCCAATTGTACCAGAAACAGAATCTACAACACTTCTCCAAGCCTTCCTTCCTGTCACCAAGACTTCACTCAAATCCACAAAAACGTGACCAAAATCATCGAAACCAAAGCATGAAACACCAAAACAACCAGAAGCAAACCCCTCTGAGTGCAAACCAGTCACTGCCTCACACACCTCCATAGCAATCATTGCAAAAGCAGACAACCCATCTTTACCAAAACCATCCCCATCTCTCAACTCATTCAACTTCTCTGAAAAACTCCCATTTCTTCTCTCACACACCACATACAAAAACCCATCTTCCGAATTACCCCACAAGCCATAAACTTTACCTACTTTCCTACACTGTCTCACAGAAGCTCTCAGCAACAGACCCAATTCGTTTCTCTCTCCCTCTCTCATTCCACTCAAACACTTCATAACCCTTGCAATGTAACTAAACTCAAAACCAGAACTACCCAAATTCGGTAATGAACCAACCTGAACAAAGCTCACACTCTGATCCTCTCTAAACCAAACCCGACCCGACCCCAAACCAAAACCAGAACCAAAACCTGTTCTTCCTTTCAACACAGTACAGAGCCCATCTCTTGTTACATCACCAACTTCTGTTTCCATCGATAGGGCGTCGTTCGGAAGCACCCACTCCTTCCAGGTGTCATAAAACTCATCGGACCAAATGCGAGGCAGGAATTTACAAACTCCATTGGTGGATTGTTTTTGGGGATTTTGGGAACTGCGAGAATTAGGGTTAGGGTTTAGGGAAAGGGAGAAGGAGAGGAGGTCGATGTTCTTGGGCAGAGCGGTGGGGCCCAGTGGGGGGTAATTGACGAGTTGGGTGCACGCCGGGCAGCGAATAGTCTCAGGGTAGCGCTCGGGAAGCCTGACCAGGCAGGCCTCGCACGCCGAGTGACCACAGGCGAGTACGCGCGGAATTGTGTACTCGCCGTCGTAGTTCTGCAAACACACCGGGCACTCCGGCAAGTCCAGCGACTCCATCTCTCCATTGCCTCCAAACGACATCGTTTTGCCCTTATAGTTCTTGGTTTTCTTTTTGTTGGACCTTTTTGTCCCGCAAGTTTTCCGTATTATCGAAATTGCCCTTCTCAATTATATAACTCTTGGGCTCACTGAAACGCGACTCTGCTGATCGAGTTGTGACGGAAGGGAGATCTAAGACTGTAAGTAAGAGCTCATCGGTAGCTACACTGCTATTCCTAGGTACGTTTTCTGTTTGGTTGCTGAGAAATGTGCTCGCGCTCAAATGAACCTGCTTTTACAGTTGCATTTGTTTAGGGTATTGATCAGCTGATTTTCATTTTGGTTGTTCACACGAAAAATTCTGACGTACATTAGAAATCTGTACTCAAATTATTGTTTTGGGCATGAAAAAGTCTGTGTTTTTATGTAAATTTAATGGTGAATTTGAGATCTGGTGCGGTTTTAGTCCCATTTTGTCAAAATTGTACTGTGGAAGATAACAAATTGATGAACGCGTGCAAGCCCATTTTCCCTTTTCTTTTGATTTAATTGGTGCTTTTTAATTTTAATTTTAATTTTATTTCTCTGCAACTGAGCATTTCTCAGCTTCTTGTTGTTGACTTTGTTTCCTGTGGTCAACTAGGAGTTCATGGCGGGGCCGGGTAGTTCCATGTTGTATTCCTTCCTTCTGTTCACTGTCATTCTATCACTTCAACAGATGTACAGAGGGAAGTTAGCATCAACCGAGTTGTTTACCATTCTGGGGGTTTCATTAGTTCTCTCCTATTCCTTGTGCTGTTCACAGTAAGTTCAAAGCTCTTTATTATTATTATTTTTTTCTGAAAAACTTATATTGTTTATTATCCTGCATAGCAAGCTTATATCCTTGCCATTGGTTTCTGTTGTTGCAGTTCATTGGCAATCTCCAAGAAACAAGTGGCGTAAGGACTGGCTGGGGTGCCGGTGAGTGTGTGTTGGTTTGAATTTTTTTGTTACTTAGAGAATCATTGTGAATTGGAATTTCTTAAAATGCCACCCCCTATATATCGTACAATTGAGCACATTTTGTAGAATGTCATTGCTCATGGAAGTTTCATGCTTTCATTTTGTTGGATTTGACAACATGCTTGTCCTAGTTATGTTCTCTCTTTTCTTATCTAAGCTATTGAAGTACACTATCTTTGTTCGTATGAGTGAGCCACCAGTGATATGGTACTGTCACCAGCGCACTCTCTAGGAACATATAGAACTTCATGCATGACCTAGGTGTCGCCAGTGATATGCTAACTGCTTGCTCCATGACATCTCTAGGTTGTTTCCACTGTGACCAACCCTCTCTTTTTTACATATTTCTTAGAAGTTTGACGGAAAATGAACAAGATTAAAAGATTAAAAACAAAAGGATGCTTCATATTACAAATTTTTGTTGGCCAAAATATAAAGAAAAATGATTACAAGAGGCTTTGCAACTCTTATATTATAGTAGCCTACTATATCAGTTTTCTCATGTTCGGGATTTCCTAGCTGGGAAGAGAAAAGAAGATGGATGAAACATCAAGCTGGATGAAAGTTTATTGCAAGATTCAAGATGCTTCCTATTAAAGGTGTCTAAAAACTTTTTTTTGTGGTGACCAAAATTAGCTATTTTTCATTTGCAGTTATTATAGCAGAAGCAGTTGCTCTTATTGCTGCTGGCACTGTCCATCGAGTTTGTATCACAACATGGTAAGCTAGTTTCATGATCAACTATACATTTTATATATTCTTACATGAGCATGTTCTGGAGAACATGTTTGGGTGCAGTCCTCTTATAGATAGGGAGCCAGACATTTTCAGTGGGCCTACGCAAGGTGAAGCATAATTTTATTATGTCTTTCATTGGAGAAAAAGGTGCCCTAGAAAAAAAGGTCACAATCATCAGTAATTGATTAAAAAAGTATCTGACATTCTAAAATCAAACTTCAACACAGGTATTTGCATTCAAAAGCTTTTAAATAATAAATTATGCTCAAGTAGTACCTGGTATTAAGTTTTTGGTGTACAAATTGAACAGAAAGGTTTATGGTCAAGTGCATGCAATAAACTTTATTGAATTAAACCCAAAAATATATGTTGTATACTTGAGTTTGAGTGTGGTTTCAAAAAGAGAAATGAGGAAGAAGAGGGGGGATTATTATTTCTGCTCTATCTCCATTTTTTGTGATAATAAGATATTTAAATTTGGAATTTTTGAAAGATATGCCTCCGTTCATATGATTGACTGATGAACTTTTTGAGACTCTTGGAGATGTATATGCTGACAACATTGTTAATGATCTAATTTTTGTATGCAGTTTCTTGTTTTCAGCCGGATTACTGTATGAGGTCAACAAGCTTTCAGGGATAATGCTTGCCAAAAGTGAATCTAAATCGAAAAGGCACTGAGTCTACAGTGTAGGATTTGATGATCTGCTGTTCTGAAATTTTGTTGTTTCCTTTCCTTCTAATTATAATTTAGAGATAGAACTAAAACAAAAAATGAGTATCATTTTTATATGTATCAGTTCTTTGTCAACTATACAGACTCCGAAAGATGTTATTTGATGTGTTGCTAGTTTTACCCGCTTATTTAAGCCTTGAGATATAAGCTTCGCCAGGGCATACATATGAGTTTCTTTACTGCAGAAATTTTTTTCTTATTTACTGTTGATCGTGGATTCAACATTAGGTGCTTCAGGTGCTGCAAAAGTTTTCCACCAAAATGGTTTAACTCTAATTAGCAATTGCTTAGGTGACTTCTTCCTGATCAACATGGTGGCATAAAGATTAACTTACTAGTTTAAACCCATTTCACAAAGATCCGTCTTGATAGAGATGAGACAACCATCTGAAAACCAAACACAACCTAAAATATAATACAACCACCAGCACGTTGAAAAAGGTTCATTAACGTTCTTCAACCCGTACACTGATGATCAGACAGACCGTAGCTGATTGTCAGAACACATACACCATTGGGACTCACGCATATACTTATGCCTCAGAAAATATCCCACGGCCTCTGAAATGCTTCAAATTTGGCCTAGATAGAGTTTGAAGATATCTTTGTGCTTACTTTTTGTACAAGGCCAGGTAATTGTTATACCCTTTGCTTTTGCTTCAGTTGTGGCACAACAGATACAGTTGAAACACTTGTAGCTCCAAGGCTGTTCCTTTTGATGCTGCAGGTGACGGAACCACTTGCTGTTCCTCTTGATTTCTTTCTGTAAACTTGCAAAGCAGTCACAAATAGGCTATTTGAGACAACTTGGTTCTCCAATGCCAAATACTACTCCAGAACTCGTCAGTGTTGGATTGAGAATATCAAACACTACAAGTTTTCTCAGCTGCCAGTCTTGAAACCTCAATCAAATAAAGGCTCCTTGACCAGGAGATTGATTTTTTCATTTAGAAATTTGAGTACATCTTCTCTTCCTTCTTTTATCAGCAACTGTCTTAATCTCCCAAATGTCACACCTGCTGGCCGAATCCCCTTCTCTATCATCTCTTCCAAAAGGACACAAGCCTTTGAAGTATTGCCCTTCTCACACAATCCATTTATAAGAACGGAATATGTGTGCATGCTCGGCACAAACCGCCTCTGCTTCATGTACTTCCAGACTTTGAGAGCCATCTCTAGCTCATCTTTCTCACAAAACATCTTTATCATCATCGTATACGTATCTGCATCGGGCTCACATAGTTTGATCATTTTACGAAAGACACTAAATGCCTCGTCAGTCTCTCCACGATCAATCAAGCTATTCAAAATGATATTGCAGGTCCTTGAATTGGGTTTAACACCTTTGGAATCCATATCATTTAAGACCCTATACACGTTCTTGAACTTGTTAGCCTTACAAAAGGCACCAATCAAGGCATTATACACCACCACATCAGCCTTGATTCCATTCCTTTCCATCTCCAAGAATGCGTCAACAGCATCTTCAATCCTGCGTTCCACCCCATATGTATGCACCAAAACGCTGTAAATAAAAGATGTAGGTGTACAACCACTATCATCCATGCCCCGAACGATCTCAATCGCTTCATCCACCCTCCCCGCCTTACAAAGAACATCAACCATGATACCATAAGTCACTATATCAGGATTACAACCAGCATCAGTCATTTCTCTAAAGACCTCCCTTGCCTTAGGCAAATTCGGATCCTTTCCCCACCCATCAATCAATATACTATAAGTCTTCGAGTCTGGCTCAAACCGATCCTTCATTTTATCAAAAATCTCCTGAGCCTTCCTCACATTCTTGGACTTACACAAAGCACTCAGCAGGCCATTGAACGCTGCTAAATTCGGAGCACAATCATACTTTTCCATAACGTTAAATGTATAAAGCGCTTCTTCAACCTTCTGGGCCCTAGCATACTTCCTCATAATTATGCTAAATGTCTCCATGTTCTGCATTCTCTTGGCCCTCATTGAGTTCACAAGCTCCCACATGATCTGGTACTGCCTTATCTTGGCCAAAGACTCAATCATGGCATGGTAAGCCTTCACACTATGCGTGTAATTCCGCTGCTTCCCTGCCCATTCGAAGAATCGGTACGCAACCATACCAGCATTCTGGAATCTCATGAGAATTTCCTCTACCATTTCAGGTGAAATTTTGATCCCAGTTTGGTCAAGGGCAGTATCAAGTGTAAGTGTTGGGCAAGACATCATGATTTTGCATATTGCTTTGTTTGGGTCAGAAAATTGCCTTATGAGTTCACTTGAACTGTACTTCCTGGACAGCATCCTCCATCCAAGACACAATCTTTCCCCACATTTTTGTATTTTCAAAATCATATTTTTGGGAACCCAATTGAGAACCAAGCCACCTGAAGCATTGATAACTAAAATGAGTGACATCAAGCATATTTAATATTGAAATAACATAAACTGAATTCTCTTGAACTACATCACCAAATTGCATTGTTCACACAAACATGAAGCTTTATAGGACCAATGAATTTAATTTATATAGAGAAGAAAATTACAAAAATAAAAATGATGGAGTATCGGGTTTGGACTTGGGTTAAGATTTTCGGAAATTCCTGCAATTCAATTTGCATTTCTTACGTTTTCTCAGAGATGAAGATGAGACTCACAAAATTTCAGCTAAAATATTCCAGCAAATTATTCAAAAGAATAGAAAATCAAGAGAGAGAGAGAGAGAGAGGGGCGAAGCAAACCTACTTTGATAGTTTTGTATGCGCTTCTTCTAAGGACTGTAGACGTCGTCGTCTTGGCGGGAGAGCACGACTCACTGTAGCAGCTGGGTCTACTCTCTTTCTCCTCAGCAGAGGGAGGTGCGTGTGTTTGTTCTCGGCTTCTCGAGCTATGAAACGCAGCGTACGTACGGGATTACAAAACGACGTATGAATTTATGTCGTTTGATAAAAAAAAACTCGTGCATTTGCAATTTGCAAGAATTAAACACGGCCCAAGATTCAAGCCCTTCAGCCCAACAAACATAAAATGTGGAAAATTAAATTAAAAAGTAAATATAAAATTTGGCTAAGCTCCACGTTTACCTTTGTCTTCGACTTTTTAAAAAGAAAAAAGTTCGCCAGTGAAAAAGAGTCTTGTTTTGCATATAAGAGTTCTCAGGTTTGAATTTCCATAATATCATAGTTGCCCTCTAGTTTAGATTATCGTTTGTACTAAAAAAAAACCTTCATATACTTCTTTTAAGAGTATTTATTTATGGATTCGAGATTCCAAATTCAAACTCTCAACCTCATAACGTAAAGAAAAATATTGTTCAATTAAAACGAAATCGAATTTTAAAAAGAGTACTTCAAGGAAATATATTTGCCTGAATTTTGGATCTTAGTATTGCCACACCAACTTTTTAACTTTATATGAATGTCTTTGGCCGTTTGGTTTTTTATTTTATTTTAATACAAGCGATATTAAGGGAGGGGGAAATTAAACTTGGGATCTCAGGTGCAAAAATAAATGCTCTTAACAACTTGAGCTACAAGACTCTTGCAGTCTATAACATTATTCTCCACTTAATTGGAAAATATCTTGAATTCAATTCTCATTGAAAAATAAAAATTAAAAAAACCTCCTATAAATGTTTCCTATTTTACTTATAAATGATGTTGCAATCCTGTTATGCTTTTTTACTTTACATTAGTCAAAATCTACAAGCAAAACGCATGGAACCTTATTACGTGGAATCCGTGTGCAAAGTACATACCACTTTGAGTCTCTCTTTTTTGGTCAAGGGCTTTGATGAGTCTTCGACCAGACTAAAACCCAACCTGCAAAATTAGACTTTGATTCTGACCAAAAACAAATAAAAATAAAAAAAGAACACCTGGATTTTGTTGCCACAAAAAGAATTGCAAATGTGTATATATATATATATATATATACACAAAGAAATATCTCAAAATGATGAAAGAAAATAAAAGAAATATGAAAATTCACACACATAACCACCACCTTTGGAGTTTGATTTGAGAATTATTTGCACTACACCAATCTAAGCCTTCCAAATTAGTTCCAAATCTATGTTATGTTGTGCTCATGCTTGAACTACTAAATCTAGGTCTTGATCTTTCACTTGCCAACAATCTAGAAAAACCAAAGGAAGATCTATGAGACTCATTACCAAGAGGCATTGGTCTATCTGGTAATTTGGGAATATCAATGTCACCCTCTAACATCTTGAGGGCCTCAGAAATTGTAGGCCTAAATGCCACCATAACATGAGCACAAAGAATCCCAACAAGCACAAACCTCTCCATAACACCCTTTGGTCCATTCTCTCTTATTGCCTCATCAAAAATTTCCTCCACCTTCCCTGACTTCAGAACCATCCATGCCCAATCTGTGATCAAAACGAATGACGGATTTGAACCCGAATTATTCGATGTGTCCAGCACTTTCCTCCCACTCATGATTTCAAGAATCACAATGCCAAAGCTGTAAACATCACTCTTCTCTGTTAGTTGTCCATAGAGAGCATATTCTGGTGCCAAATAGCCATGTGTGCCTGCAACCCTTGTGGTGAGGTGAGATTGGCCCTCTGAACTTTGCTTGGCCAACCCAAAGTCTGCAACTTTTGCTTTCAGTTCTGAATCCAAGAGTATGTTTGTGGGTTTTATGTCTCTATGATAAATGGCAGGCTTGAGCCCATTGTGCAAGTAAGCAAGCCCTTTGGCAACATCAAGAATTATACTCTTGCGCTGAGGCCAGTTTAATCCCTGCCTGCTGCACAATTGGTCACTGAGATTACCATTTGACATGAGATCATAAACCAAGAACCTTCTTTTGCCTTTCAAATCATCACTTGTGACACAGCAGCCTCTGAGGGAAAGAAGATTTCTGTGCCTGATTTTGCTTATGATCTCGACCTCATTCGAAAACTCTTCATCCCCTTTTGAGTCCAAATCAAGAACATGCTTCACGGCAACCAAAGTGCCATCAGAAAGTGTTCCTTTGTACACAACCCCATATCCACCTTGGCCAATCATGTTTTTCTGGGAAAATCCATTGGTGGCTCTTTCAAGCTCTGATACAGCAAACCATTTTGCTCCTGAATTGGGCAGAAAGCTAGTTCTAAAACTGGTCACATATTCTTCATGAAGAGCAATTTGTTTCTCTTTCTTATCCCATTTCCTATACAGGACTATAATCCCAACAGCAAGCAAAATCCCAATCAGAGCCCCCAAGACCCCAAAAACCCATTTCAGCAAAGTCTTCTTACTCAGCTGATCATTTGACTGCTTATCAGCTGAGCCAGACAGAGGCAAGCCCAGAATGCAAGAAGCTGTTCTGGGTTCACTTGGACCCAACTCATTAACAATCCCTGCAGCATATAACACAGTGAAGTAAAAGCATTTGGTGGCATTTGGGTCAAGACCAGTCAACTGAGAATTCACCTTCATGCCAGATTCAAGACAAGAGCTGCATCTTGTTAGCCCCTCCAAGTCTCCCTTGCAAGAAGTGTCCAATGGGGTCATTGGGCCCACCTTCTGAGTCCAATCCTGGATTGTTACAATCCCAGCACAGCTAGAAGGGCTAGCCACAAACTGGGTTGAGTTCTTAAAGCACAAAGGGACTATAGAAGGATCCAGAGACAAGGCAGCAAGGCTGGTTTGGAAATTTGTGAGACAAGAAGATGAAATATTTGAATTGGGTAATTGGAACATTGAAGTGTTTTTGAGGTGCTGGGCAAGGCCAATGCCAAGGAGGCTGAGAAGGGTTTGACAGCAGTGTTTTCCATTGGGGTCCTGGCAGAGTGAAGTGTCCCATGGGAAGGTTTCTACATAGCTGAGATCCATGGGGCATGAAGAAGTGGCTGAGTTAATGTGGGAAATAATGGAGATGATTAAGAAGACAAGGGAGCAACATGCCTTCCTCATCTTGGGTTTCCTGTATTTTTTGTCTGTCTAAAATGGTGTCAGGACAATTTGGATCTGTAATTAAAGAGTTTTGGGGTTTGAACACTGAACTATCAACATTGGCTGGCGGATGGTCAAAGTGCACGGATGGTCAAAGTGCACGAAATACATCGGATTACGAGAATATTAAACACAAACAAAATGAAGTTTTAACAGAATTCTATCTAGAACTTGCATATAAAAAACGTGCAAGCTTTTGAAAAAATAAAATCAATGCTTTAGATGCATGATGAATGGAGCAACGTCTTCACACCAGTTCACACTATTTTATTTATGAATTTTCATGAGAATGTGTTACCTACTTTCTACATTTAAAATTTAAATTAAGCTTTGATCAGTTTGACTTTGCAGAAGCTACATATCAATGTCCAACATAATTCTTGGTTTATGAATATGATCAAAATGTGCTAGTTTTGCTTAGATGCAATATTTAATTAGAGCATCTCCAACAGTGGTAGCAAAAAAAACTCTTCAAATCAAGTTTGTTGGCCTACGTGGCGATTTGAAGAGCGCTATTCGCTTCCTTAATATTTTGTCTTCATCGATCTCTTCAATTCAATTAATACAATATTTGACTTAAAACAATAATAATTAATAACATTTGAAATAATTAATAACATTCTCTTTTTAAAGATAATATTTATGAAATTTACATCAAACCCATAAAAAATAAATGTTTTCAGTTTGATATGATTTTGGTTCTCCCAAAACAAACTAAATGTTTTGAAGAGCCAAGTCATTCTGGAGTTTGAAGAGAGAGAATGGGGTTGCGATTTGATGGTGAGGTTGAAGAGAAATTTGTTGGAGGAATTTTTCCGATGTAGCTCACCTATTTGAAGCGTCCCAAAGTGGTTGAATAGATTGGAGATCTTTCTTACCTTATTCAAAATTGCTTTAATCTTCAAATGTGGGTTATGTCAGTTGGTCATGACAGTGAGCCAATCCCCTTACACTCAAATTTGAGGCCCACTTTTTGTAAATTAGATTAATTTAGAATAAATTATCGTCTGTATAAAAAAAGAGAAAAAACCTTCAATATGCAAATATCATGCAGCAGCTTGCTCAAGGACTCTCAGCAGTTAAAATCCAAGATTATGAAGCAAACATCTGATGAAAATTTTGCAACAGCTGAAATCAAGATGGGGGGCCACAACACAACAGTTGAGATGCCATTCTGCTACTTGCTTTGCTTGTATTGAGGTGGATGCCCGGTTGTCTTTATTATTATATTATTTTTCCTTTCTAGAATTATTGTAGATTAATGCAGTCACGCTTTCCTTTTCTGATGGCTCAACACGGACAGGGACTATAATATATATATATCTCAATTGTTATTTGTTATATAATTTGGATAAAGAACAAAAAACCAAAAAAAATGGTCGATATAGAAAAAAGCATCAGACAAAGAAAAAAAAGAAAGAAAAAGCTAAATTAGACTTTCAGTCCTGTAGCTTGATTTATTTTTTACTTTGGTTTATCTCATTTCGATTTTTTACTTTGATGCACTGTACCATTTTGCAACAGAAGAAGGAGAACAACAAAACCAATTTTTTATATATATTTTGTTTGTAAAAACACATTTAAATGAAAAAAATATAAATCAAAATTGAAAAATGGAGGCTTTGTGAAGCTGCGTGGCATATGCGTGGTCCGCCACTCAAAAATTTTAAGAGAGGGAGAGAGAGGAATCCAGCGACAGAGATAGAAGGAAGAGAAGCCGGAATCTTCATACAAATTCCCGGAAAACTATCCAAGCCCCTCTTTTCTTTCTCCATCGTCCTCACCATCTGAAACCTAATTATCTCTTACTCACTCTCTCTCTCTCTCTCTCTCTCTCTCTCTCTCTCTGTGCACAGATTTTCCAACGAAAAAGTTCCCCAATTGCCCCCATTAACCCATTTTTTCTTTTTGTCAAAATTTCGATATTTTTAAGCTCAATTGTGACCCATTTCTCTCAAATTCTGATATGGACGAGTTTGGTGTCTTAACCGAGCAATATGGGTTGAAGCCCCAAGGCAAATCGGCTCCAATGGCCGCATCCAAACGACCCACGAGCGCCAACGTCACCCAGGCCTGGAACTTCGGTGTCGATTCGAATTCGAACCCCAAAACGTCATCGTACTCTTCCAGATCTCCTCCCGCCAATTCCAATTCCGATTACGCGTCTTTTTTCGAAGCTCAGGAAGGGCTCTTCCAGTCGGGCTATAACGACAGAACGCGCAGTTTTGGAGGTCTGGACGATTATGATGACATCTTCGGCGGACCCGTTAAGCCCACAAAGCAATCAGAAGGTTCTTCTTTCAATTTTGATTCGATATTTTCCGGTTCTAATGCAAAATCGTCGTCGTTTAATGGATATAAGGATGCCTATGACGTGTTTGGTGGAATGCCTGGCTTGAAGAGCCCGGGCTCTGGTAAGAGCAATGCGAAGGGGGATGATATTTTTGGGTCGTTTGCTTCGGCTCCGAAGCAGAGTGCTCCGGTTGATGATCTGCTAGGTGATCTTAGCGGAGTAAGACAAAAACTCCAAACTTTGAACGTGAAGAATGATAAAAATGTTAATAGGTCTGCAAAGGTGGGGAAGAATGGAGGTGATTTTGATGATTTGATACCTGGGTTTGGTGGAAGCGCTCCTTCAAATAATGGGTATGTATGATTTGAGCAAATAAATGATGGGTTAATTAGGTTTTTCTTCTTATGTTAGTCTAATGCAAATTGCTCTGGTAAATGGTACTTAGTCATTAATAGAATTGATTTAATTAAATTTCCATTTAATCATTGCATTTGAGTTCCCTGTCTAACTTTCCATGTAAAATGTACCACTTTAGTCTCATATCTGTGTCAGCTTACTGCATTTACTGTTGTGAAATTGTTTTTATACTACTTTTGGAATAACAATGGAAATGTTACTTGTTCAAATGTATAAGTTACCTCAGTTTGCTGTCACAGACATGATTATATCGACTTTCTTGATCAGAGCATCTTTTATGGCACTTTGTTTATGGATGTGATAATGTAGTTACTAATATCTTTATCTGCAAGTAACCTGAGTGACACGGATGTTCTCATTTTAATATTTTTGTTCAGAACATACGCACAGGAGAATCGTCGTCAGCAATCGACCATTCATTCAACTAAATCAAACTTCAGTTCATCATTGGACGACCCCTTTGTGGTGTTAGAATCAGTTTCAACTTCAACTTCAACACCCGCATATGATTCCTCGGATATTTTTTCAGAACTGGAACAAATCAGTAAGTTCAGCAATTCTGGAGGAGCAAAACTTGGTGTTTCATCAAATAGTTCCACAAAATTGAAATCCCCTCCGAAGTCAGCCCAAGTTTCAAAGGGAGATAAAGGTTTTTCTGCTTCCTCAAATTAAAAAGGAAAGTCGATGAATAATTTTTTCCCCTCATTACTCGCTTAACTGAATGCAGAAAGGAGCTCTGGTGTGTCTTCTATAGACGAACTTGAGGAATTTGCCAAAGGTATGGTGCGAAATAATGCAACTGGACGCACAAATGTTCGTTCTCATGAAGGTGTAGAAACCTCAGCCACTAGACGTGGTAGATCAAGTGAAGATGATCTAATGGGTTTTCGATCAAACAGTGTACCAAGGTCATGGGCTGCTCCTGCAACTTTGGTGAGAAGCATAAATTTAGTAAATATGCTGTTTTCAGCACCAGTGGATTATGTAATTGCTTACTGATGCAATTTTCAGGACCCAGTATTTGATGCACCGACAAACAACAGAGGAGGGCCTAGACCCCAAGGGACATCTGGAACCTCAAGTAGCATGAAGAAGTCTTCGTCTGCGACTGGGATTTTTGATGATCTTTTTTCAATGAATGGAGGTAATTAATTGTTAAAGTTCAACTTCATCTGTAGAGACTGTATATAAGCTTTGGGGGAAAACCTTTCTTGTTGCTGATTTCTATGATGTTCTTGTTTGCATCAGCTTCCCCTGGTTTTGTAGAATTTGAGGAAGTTGAAGGTGAAAGTGAAGAAAGACGCAGAGCCAGATTGGGACGTCACCAAAGAGCACATGAGCGTGCGGTCTGTGTTTCTCCCTCTTATCACTTTGCTGTTTTTCTTTTAATGCTTTGCTTTGTCTCTGTTTTTGTTTTGATGAGTGCAAAAGGATGGTCAATACAAAGAAAACTAGACAAAGTAGGGAAGCAGATAGAGACGAGTTTCTATTGAAAAGGACACAATAAACAAAAGTGAATAGTAAAAGCCTTTTATCTATTTTAAAAATCTACTATACCTTCGAATTTAGAGTCATCACTAAATTCCACAAATACTTTCTTTCTTTTTTCTCCAACAAGCAGTCCAATGTTGACCCCTTTTCACCATTTAATTACCTGCACTGTGAGCATAATATTATGCAGCCATGGGCTAGTTGACAAGCAGTTAAATTAACTGCTCTTTATTCTCTTGAGGTTCACCTACATCGTCTTGATGCTAAGATCTATAGTTTATATAAAATGTTTCTGATTTAAAGTTAATTCAGGCTTAATTTTCTATTTGTATCCCTCTGGCACAATTTGACTGTTTTCTTGTCATCATTAGTTACAAGCAGTGGCTGATATGAACCAACGCGATCGAAAGACTCAGCAGGAGCAAGAGGAGAAGCGTGTAAGTAGTATTGAATCTATCATTGGCATTTTGATACATATTTTGGGATTTTGTGCATAGGGATTCTTTACAAATTGGCTGATGGTATATCTTCAATCTTAAAATGTGTTTTAAATTATATATTTTCGCGTTAGGGTCTAGGGGTAGCTTTTATTTCATGTTTGTATATCGTTTTGTAATTTATTTGTCTACACACATCATCACAGCTTCTTATATTTATTGGCTTAGTTTATTTTTAATTTTACTCTGCAGAGAA
This sequence comes from Prunus padus, assembly GCA_024362665.1. Taxonomy (NCBI): domain Eukaryota; kingdom Viridiplantae; phylum Streptophyta; class Magnoliopsida; order Rosales; family Rosaceae; genus Prunus; species Prunus padus. The sequence continues at coordinate 39,939,807 of JANFAM010000020.1, forward strand.
TTGCTGAGACTCTTGATATCAAAATAAAGAGCTGGTCTTATGGGAAAGAAGGCAATATGCGTGCACTGTTGTCATCATTGCAAAGTGTATGTTATTCTACATCTAGTATGCTTTTGAGATTTTGCATAATTATAGTGTTTTAGTGCTCTCGTTTATCTTCCCATCTTCATCGCCTTTAACATCTTACTTTAAAAGTCGATGTAAGTTACTTCCTGCTGACTTGGAATTCCAAGCTTAATAGAATTTGCATAATTTTTGTCTCTAACAACACATCTATTTAACTACATTCTGTGTTGCAGTATGATAAAATTACTTATACCATGATATTTTAGAGAAAAATGAAAATTGTCATCTTGTAAAATGACGATTGACCTTTGATTCCTAAATTGTTGAGAATTTGGGCCTTTTCTTGCATCATCACCCAAGATATCATAAAACCTTTTCAATAGCAACTAACTTCTTCATTTCTGGAATGATGAACAGGTGCTTTGGCCTGAATCTGGATGGGAGCCAGTTTCACTGACAGATTTGATTACATCTGGCTCAGTTAAAAAGGTTTATAGAAAGGCCACATTGTGTATCCATCCTGATAAGGTTCAACAGAAAGGTGCTAGTCTTGAACAAAAATATACTGCAGAGAAGGTTTTTGATATCCTTAAGGTACCTCTATCAATGTATCACATTCCTAACAGAACCAAAGTATTTATTTCAAGACTTTATGAAGTGCTGGTTATTTCACTTTTTTGTCTAAGTAATATTTTGATGATTGGATAGTCTTTTAGGGGCTTCCTGATTTACTTTTATGTATGAAAATATCTTTTTTTTCTTTTTTTGGTTATGTTTTCACTCACTCTTTCATAGGCCTCATTCTCTGCTCATCAGGTTCAGCAGGTTTGCTGTACTTTTGAGTTGTGTGATTGTACCGTGAAAGTGATGGCAGTTCAATCTAGAAGATTTCTAATAAAACTTTCTATGTTAATATTAAATATATGTTCATACCCTCAATTTATGTTGCATGATCTGTCTGACATAATTCATTGTCGCTGGAAATGGATTTAGATATTTTCTTTTACCCTAGAACGACCGCTATTCGTTTAAGTTGTGCTTGTTTTCATGTTTGATATGGTTTCATACTGAAACAGGAAGCTTGGAACAAGTTCAACAAGGAGGAACTCTCTTAGGAATTTTGATGATTCATTCTTTATAGCTTGATCCGTTTAACATCCACAAGGGTTCCTCGTTGGGAGGGAAGATGCATGTGCTGTGCTGGTAGAAATGCTGGTTTGCAGCTGCAAAGCAAGATGGGCTGAATTTTGCTTCCGTTATCTATTACAAATTTACAAGACTTCACTTTTATCTGTAAAATCCCTGGTAAGGACTACCAATGTTTATGGTTTTGTATATCAACGGTGCCACATAATATTACAAATTAAAGTGGGATGAAATCAATCTATTCATCCTTTTTGTTGTGATATTGAGTTCTTCTATAGTTATGTTGTGGGATACAAATGAGTTGTTGACCAGACAGATATATATTTACAAATTTTCTGTCAATATTTCCCATATTTAGCAGTTCCCTGATGATTCTTGAGTTGCCTAAAGGATTATCAGCTTTGAATTGCCCTTCTGATATGACAACCCTTGCAGTTGCAGAATACATTCATAAGCATGGATGGGAGTCAAATTCCAGACTCTATTTTTGTTCGAAATTTATTTTGAAATATTGGATGGCCATCTGGGGCAAAAACTTGTAAATGAATCATTTATAGAAAAGTACTGGAAATAATTAATAAGGACATCCCACCACACCTCGAGCATTTAGTTGTAAATGGCTTGCAAACCAAACCAAAATGCCCGACCAAACTCCAACCTTAACAAGGATTTTATGACAAAAGTACTCCTACTCCTCCAACTTTCGTATCAAGCAAGGATGGAGAGCTAATAATAGTGGTCTTGCGGACTGGTTCTGCTAGGCAAGAAAGGCAGGCGGGCACGACCTTATCATCGGTCCTCATGGTGGTCGTACTGACAGACTTAGCAGCTGGGAAAGGTTATGTGAAAGATGATGAGAAAGTGTAAGTATGAGACTACTGAAAGCTTTTCTTGCTTCGCTAACAGGAGCCAAGCTCTTGAAAAATTGCCACTCTAGTAAGTAAATTTGCATATAATACGCGTATCGTATACGTGCATACATATATTTCATATTAAATACATGTATTATGTACAAATTTTTGAATAATATAGATAAAATTCATGTTTTATACACTTTTTTTTTTACATGTTATCAAATAAAAACAGTATATATTAAACTATTTAAATAAGTAATACTAAAATACTAAATATATCCATGTGCATGGTTAGAAGAACCTCTACAGGTTCTAGAGGTAAAGAGTTTTGGTGATCATGTTTTTGGATTTATACGTATGCTTTGTTTTTTTGGCTTTATACAGTAATGTTATGGTTTAATTTGTTGCCATACATATGAATATGATGGAACAAAATTTGGGGCATAGGGCTTTGATTTGTTTTAAGGGTGGGCATTGTCTGCTTTAGGACTCAAATCTCACACATGAACTGAATTACTCTCTCTCTCTCTCTCTCTCTCAGTATATACTATACATACCATGAGGGTCTCACAAGTTTGTGGGGTTGGTAAAGTTGATTTTGCAATGATTATCAATTGATTCCAAGAAAATTTCATACAAATCTGCACAAGCTTGAATCTCCAAATTTAAAAGTTTACATTCATTTTAGAGTTTTGCTATTTCCACCCATTGTCCTATTTTTCCACCAGCCTTATTTTTCAAAACACAATCCTATCTTTCCATCTACCATTATTCCTAAAATACCCGTAATTAATTTATGCAAATTAGTGAGGCTATTCCCCAATCTCACGGTGGCTCCTCCCAATACCCAGCACACCCACCCGACAGCCACCTAACCCCCTTCCCCAAATTTAGAAATCAAATCATTCATGGGCACCTATTTTTGAATTGCAGATTCTTATTTAAGGTTTGGATGCATTTCTTTTAGACCTTTTTGTTTTTTTTGTCTTCTTCACTTTTTTCTTTCTTGGGTTGTTGCCCTTTAATACTGTATGTGATGAATTTGGGAACTTTATGATTCATGAGGTGATATTGGAATAGAGAGAGAAGGGGTCGGTGCGCTGGTGTGTTGGGGCGGGTGGGTCATGGGACGGGGTAGGGGCGAGGGCGAGGCTGGCGTTGGGTGGATATCAGATGGAGGAGAGAGGGATAGAGAGCGCAGAGATAGAGGGAGACTTTTCTTTTGGTTTGTCCATTTTTAATTTTTATGAATTTTTAAAAATATTGTATTTTAAATTCATGTGACACTATATTATTGGATATGATAACTAGACATATATGTCATATCAACAAACTAACGAAGTTTTTAACGGAACCTGACGGCAAGGTTAATATTCATGAGTTGAGGGTTTTTTCTTCAAGTCTTTAGAAGTCATTTTACAAATGGGTATATTTGTCTTTAAATTTTTTGAAGAATAAGGTGGGCGGGGAAATAGAACAGAGAGATGTAAATAACAGCACTCTTATTTAACTGAAAATTGAATTCAGACTCGGGAAAATTCCACATCATCAAAATTTGTGCCTAGTTGCACTAAATCATAACCTAATCCGAGTGAACTTTACACTAAATTCCTTCCGCATTCCTCCTGAATCTGACAAATTCTTCTCTAGTTCTCCATTGCTAATAAATTATTATATGTAGAACACAAAACCCACACTTTTGTTTTCTTTAATCTTTACCCACCGACAAGGCACCGCAACTCACTAAAGTGCAGAAGCTAAAGAGAAGGAAAAGCATTTGAGCAAAATTTGATGATAGAGACAGAGGCCCTACCACTTGCCATCCACAAGTCTAGGATGGCTGCCAAGAGCAGCCCCCTTCCCACTACCGCTTATAAGTTATATGTCTTCAACCGGCTATATGCACAGAGGAGGGTCAAAGAGTCAACTGAGGCATTGTCATTTGGATGAACGGACAGCACTATCATAAGCAATGACTAAAACCAAGCTTCTTCATTCATGACCTCAAAGAGTCAAGCTTTTGATGAGCACAACCACTATATAATAATATATCTTCCACCTTTCTTTACCCTTTTGATTTTTCTGCAGACCCTTTTGATTTGTCTGCAGTCCCTTTTGATTTTTCTAAAAGGAACATTCACACCTACATCACAGAAACTTCTTTTAGTTAAACTACTCTTCCTTTTTCTTTTTCTTTTATGATAAGGGGGGCAAAAACCCCAGAAACAGAACAGCTAAACTACTCTTCCTTTTGCTGTGCAAGGAAAACATGCGATTTCAATCTTAAAGGAAATTAACTTTTTTTAAAGGATCACATTCACATTTGCAGAAGGATGTCCTTGTTGAGATTTCCAAGATCAATTGCTGCAATTGTGGACAGTTGGAGCTTTTTTTATTTTTGTGGACATACTAAATTATATTGATTTGGGCTAGGTGACTAAATTGGCTAGGTTGATTGGGGTCAATTGGTGAGGTAAATAAAGTACAAGAAAGGCTGAAGGCTAACATTCTTGAATCTTTGTGTTAAATGGATGTCAATGCCTAGATGTGAAAAGCTGACTCTTTAGCGTTTCGTACTTAGTACTTAGTTTTTGTAATAAAAACCCATTATCTTGGATCTTCCCAGAAAGCAGAAAAGGACAGATTTCACAACATTATCTGATTAGTTTAAGCATGATTTCATGGGGTCCATCTCTTTCTGTCTAGTCTGCAGCACATGCACTCCATGGAATTTTTGGATGGTTTAAATTTTCCCATGTTTAATTCTTTCTGTCAGTGGGGTTTTAACAGTTTGCTTGCACTCTCAATGTTTCTTATCAATGTCTAAAATATTGATAATATTATGATATTTTCATTGAAATTTTCGTGTTTTTGGACTACCGATATTTCCGATACCATCGAAATTTTAGACCTTGACCAGTATACTTGGTTTTAACCATGGACCAAAATATCGATAATATTGACAAAATATCGAGGATATTATCATTTTTTCGAGTCATATTTTAGAACATATCTATACACATATCGTATGAATATCGATAATATCGACGAAATGTCGAGGAAATATCGATGTCCATAATTTCGCTCAGACTTCAGCAATATTTTGGCAAAATATTGACATGATATCGCTATAATATCGAAAATATCGATTTGCACATGAGAATGAGTTTACTTTTCAAGTTTCAACTTTCCAACTACTATTCACAATACACTTACTCTACACATAGAAATGAAGAAGATAGTGAAAATTTTGAACCTCATAGGAATTTTATATGGTTCTAAGTCACTCATGTATCTTACCATGCAATGTATAAAGTGTAAAATATTGTAGTAAATCATTATATATAAATGATTTTGGTGTGTTTAATCTTCTTTCACTAATTACTACATATTTTCTACACTCACAGTGTTTGTCAGCTCGCTATATAATCAACTTAAATAAGTTAAACCCATCATGCAATGCATTTCCTTCTAATTGTTTGTGATAAACTAATAGATAATTGACTAAATAAACATCCTCCAAAGTTTCAATAAAAATTTTCAAGTTTTTCTTACAATTTCCATGGTTTTTATTTAATTTTTATCGATATCGATAATATCCGATATTTCCATCGAAATTTCCATATTTTTGAACTACCGATATTTCCGATACCATCGATATTTTAGACCTTGGTTCTTATGAAGGTACCATATTTTCCACTTAAGAACATATCAGTGGCAAGCAAGGATTGAAATATTGACTGATATATCGGTATTTTCAAGGGTTGACACCAATACTGGGAGGTAAAGTTATATCTTCCTTTGTATCGGCGATATATCCCCGATATGTGCGATATTTCCAATATTTTGCCGATATCCTCGATATTTCCCGATATCCATAACTGAACCCAGAAAATTTTCAGAAATTTTGAAGGCAATTGATGCAAATTGAAACCCAAAAATCTCTAATCCTTGCCCATAACCCTATAATATATTAATATGAAGAATCTATCCACAGTCCACTGCTCACATACCTCCAAAAACATCTGACTACCTTTAGTTCCATAAAAAAACATCCGATATATCGCCCACATACCTCCAGGAGATAGACCTAGTACTAACTCAAATGAATCTTATGATGGCTATGATTATGTCATGTCTGATTATAGTGGAACTAGTTATGGAGCTCAAGATGATGAAACAGATTATGGACCTACTAGTTGGGTCAATCCTAACTATCCCATATATGGGAGGACAATAGGGAGCTCAAGAGAGACATATGTGCACCATGTTCAAACATGGCTTACAAACTGCTTGGGTTACATGACTTGGGATGACTATTGTATGAATCTAGATGGTTGTTACTCATTGTTTGAACCTCATAGGAGCTCTTCATTTATGTAGATGGACACTTATCTAAATTGTAATCCAATGTTTAAACAAACTATGGATTTATGCATGGTTTATTCATTCTAATCAACATTTTATTTTCAAACTTTTCATTAACGCACATTACATACCACTTATATTTCATCATATGTATATCTTATTCTTAGTAAATTTTGAGTTTTATTTGTTGAATACATTCATTGATAATGTACATAACATCTATGAATGTTTTACTCCAAAATTCTGTGTTTCCATGCCTATATCTGTCATTTTTGTTGATTTTTTTCCGATACCTAAAACGTTAACAATATATCCCTCGAAATTTCCGTAAATTGGAGGCCCAATATTATCTACACGGCCGATATTTTAATCCTTGGTAGGGCAATATGATTGATGAAATATTGGATCTTTAAACTAAGAGTAATAAGCTTATGCCATATTTCTTCTAATTTGCATTGAAAAATCAGAGAAATTACTTGGGAAATGGGAAGTACACTTGATTTGATTTCAGATTAATACATACATGGCCCGCCTTTTCTTTCTTTGAAGACAGTAAAAACCAACACAGAGACACTAAGCAACAAAAACTAACATCAACAACACCAATTTACGCTTTGTTATATGAACATGAACAAGAATTGACCCCAATGACCAATTCTCTTTCCTTCCTTGATTTAGGAAATGCTGAGTAAATGGGCAGTTGGTTAAATTCTGCTAAATCAGTAGCTGGTCTTGAATGGCTTGTAGACCTTGAGATCACTAACCACCCCAGCAATTGAGCCAGCAGCAGCTGCTATGGTTATTATAAGGCAAGCAACACTTAGGATTTGGAGGCAAAGCCATGTTGTGCTCCACTTTGGGATCTTCTTTTGAACAATATACATCTCCACAGGGAAGTAAACTGTGAGTGGCCAAAACCCAAAAGCCCCGAGAAGTCCAACCACGTCGTTGAAGAAGGGGAGAATCATGGAGATCACAGTGGTTATGATCACAAAAGCTGTCCTCCAAATCATTCTGAAGAGGTTAAGGTTGTAAGGACCGATTCCAGGGATTTGGAGTCTGATGTCTTTCGTGATGAAATCGCTATCTGGGAATTTTTGTGCTGCGGTTTTCTCAACAAAGGCGAAAAGAGGCTGAGCATAGACTTGGTATGCACCAACAAGGTGGACTACTATAGCAGCATTGGCTATGTCCAGAAGCCAGTATGGGTTATAGAAACCAAAACCAGTGAGGAGGTTTCCAGGGGATAAGTCTCCAAAAGCAGCATATCCCATGCAGCCACAGAGCATGTAGAAAAGGGTAGTGACTGCCACACTAATTTGAGTGGCCCTCTTCATTGTCTTGGATTCAGATGGTGGGGATCTTATTGTGTCCTGAATTTCAATAAGGATGAGAGAGTAAGAGTATGCAAAAGCTATGTCACCAAGTGCTTGGAAACTCCTCCACATCTTTTGCATTGGAGTCACAGTGCCAATACTTATTCCAGTCATGCTTCCCATGATGTTTCCATTTGCTGGCAATTGACAAGCAGAAAAAGCAAGCTTCAGTCATCTTTAGTAAAACCCAATTTAATCCCAAAAACTAATAAGTTCAGATTTTAACTCATAAGCATAGCTGCAAAGCTAGCTATTTGTACCTGCAACTTGAGCAATTCCAAGGCCAAGTCCAATTGTTGAGTAAGTGAAGGACATGACTGCAGCAACAAGAGAGAGCCACCAAAGTTGATCAAAGTTTGGAATCTGAGAGAAAATAATTTCTGTGATGCCAAAAGCAATCATATAGGGATTGCTGTTTATATGGCATGGATTCTTCCCACCACTCTTGTGGAAGCAGTTAGACCTTTTTATTGCCCTGTTTAATCGATACCAGAAGAAGAAAAAAAACCATTAACCCATATATTATTTTAACATCAAAAAACAACGTCACCAGATTCTTAATTGAGTTTTAAATACTCAGACTTACATCATGCTAATAGATGATGCTATTGTGTAGCCAATGGAAACTCCAAAAAGGTTCAAGTACTGAACATATCCACAGATTTTGACCTTAGCTCCACCTAAGAAAATCAAATTAACAGAACAAAACTTTAGAACTTTTGGTAAAAGACTACCTTTTTTTTTTCATATGGCCAAAAAGATCAAACCACTAGCAAAATTTACCAAGGTTGGATCTAACAGCATCCATGTAAGTATAGTTTCTCTTTCCAGTGACAGAATCGCCGGAACGATAGCAAGCAGAGAGCAGAGTTGAAGTGTAGTAAGTGACAAAGGAGAACAAGAGCATGACAGAAGGTCCAGCAACCCATCCAAGCTGAGCTGTGGCCCAAGCCAAGGAAAGAACACCAGAACCAATCACAGCAGTAATTATGTGAGCACTTGAAGTCCAAACAGTTCCTGGTAAACAAGCAATACAAAGATTAATGACCAACAATTTAACATGAACATCAAAGCCAAATACCTGTCTTTTAAATGCTTTTTAGCATACTTCTGTGTTAAAGAAGAGAAATTTACCAGTTCGTTTGAGACGACCATCATCATCAAAGCACTTGGAGCCTCCTTGTGGAGGCACATCAACTGAGACGTCAAAAATTTGGTGGTGATGAAGCTGCTGCTTCTTTGTATTTTCACCCATCTTTGTCATAAAAGACACAAAAGTTCAAGCCTTTTAATTTGTGTAAGATAAAAGAACAAGTCTTTAGCTCTTTGCACTCAAAATCTATGAAAAAAGAAGGAAAACAAAGAGATGGGTTTTGTTCTTTAATTGATCTAAGACTAGTTATATGAGCTTGTTTAGCTCTCTCTGCTACAACACAATGAACTGACACTAAGAATGTCACACTAAACACACCCCAAGAAGAGCTACAGAAACCCAAATGAAGTACAGAGAATTGAAGTCGGTATGCAAAATGGAAATGGGAGGTGGGGCTATATATAGCAATTCTGTGGCAAGAAAGTGCAAGGCCACGTGGTCTAATAGACCCAAGAAGACTCAAACGTCAACCACCAAATGCAATATTTGCCGGTGTGCAACACACACTCCAAATTTTCATCAAACTTGACTGAACTTCAAAGATTTTGAAAATCTCTCCCAACCTTTTATATCTTTAGTGTAGTGACCCACCAAAAGCACTTTCTCCCTCCTCTCCTTTTAAACTTTCAACTCTCACACGTAACTTCTATTTTGTTCCAAACGGCCAAGACCCCCAGATCAGTAGGAGCCACTGTTTTGAGTTGCTCAATTTTGGGATGTAGTTATTATTATAGTACTTGTAGTAACAGTTGAAAACTTTTAATCATACAAGTCATGCCTTCTGATTATATGGTTGTGCATCAACCAAATGTTAGCCATGTAAATTACTAAAAAAATATAGCCAACGAGGTCTAGTCTAGTAAAAAAAACCTTGACTTGTAGATCAATAGTCTGAAGTTTGAACCCACGTATCCACATATTTTGACCTTGGCAATGAAAAAAACTACTATAGCATGACTTCGTGATACACACTTGTGCGTATATACGTATACATATGTGTGCATGTATGCATCAAGGCCAACTAGTGATGGATTTAACATAAACCATTTCCAAAAACAGACTAGTTTATACAGCAAGAAAGTTCATGCTAAATAAAAAAAAGTGCTCCAAACAATGCTATTAATTAGTAGCTGACATTGAAAAACAAGAGCTTCTTAAGATCCTTACCGTCATTAGTTGCTAAGCCTCTTTGCTTATGCAAAATGCAGCAACAACAGAGAGATGGATATTAGTTTGGTTGTTGGTTGTGCCTATCTTGGATCAATCAAAGCTTCCTTATATAGCAGAATTCATAGCTGCTAAAAACCGATATTTTAATCTCTCTTTAAAAGACCACCCTAGAAATCAGAATAAAAAATTGTCCCACGAGTAAGGCTTATCATCCATCCCTTACTGAAAGATAAGAATAATGAATATGGTTCTCACATAATTATTTATTCCCACAGCACATAGAGAAAGAGAGAGAGAGAGAGAGTATATAAACCCATTCGGAGCATATATGTATCAATAATATACCAGTCAAACGTTTCTTCTTCTTTTTTAAGTGATAGTGATATTAAAATAATGCAGACATACTGCACCAAAAGACCCACTAACTTTACCACTCACTCAATTTAGCACTGGAATTTTGACATCTTTCACTGGATACTCAAGAAAAAAGAGAAGAAAAACAGACATCTTGTTGGCCAGCTGTTATGCAGCTGAAAATAGAGGAGCAGATTAAACCAAGACATTAACTGGTTTTGGAATATTTATATGAATAATCTTGGTGTTAAAAAAACAGTTAATTCATTTAACTTCAAGGGAGGAATCACTTGGAATCCCTGTTCAGCAGACCAAAGCTGAGGCTCCAACATGTAAGATTCCTGGATAAAAAATAACAAAAAGAAGAAGAACAAAACTACAGAATTTAAATAAATATTCAACAATGATATTTGGTCTCACCAAGCCTGCAACAGGAATATTGTGCTCCAAAATTTAAGTGTTATGAGTTTTTTTTTATACAAGCGATATTGAAGAATAGGTCATTCAAACACAGAACCTCGGATGCAACTGTAACCATATTGATTTGCATATTGTTTCTTTTCCAGGCCAACCAAAATAACAGAGAAAAACACTCTCAAAGCTGCTTAATTAGCATCTCCAAGGGATGAGGTATGTAGCAAAGCAAACCAAAATATCCTTGTCAGCATTGTCAAGCTTCAAGGAATGATTCATCACCTCTTCTAGACAAAGGCAAAATACCTTGTTGTAAAGTGTGAGGCAATTTGAGGCCCAACAATTTTTATAAATTTAAAATAACCTCCATAGGTAAAACTAAATAATAAAGTAATAATTATTTTAACTATTTGCCTCATCCTTTATTTTTGACGAGGCTTTGAGTCAAAATAACACATTCGCCTCGCCTCCTCTCTTGGAGGTCTAGTAACTACTATTTCATTGATTCTATCACAAGTCAGTTTTTATTCTTTTTCTTTTTGTTTGGTCGAACGGATAAACGAATATTTTTTGTGGACAAAATAATAAACTAAATTCTTTGCATGTAAAAAGTCACAATATTTTTTTGGGGATAAAATTGGATAGCTTGATCTGAGGCAACCCAGAAAGCATTTGATCATGATCAGTTTGTAAGCCTACTTGCGCATGAACATTTACAAGTAAAACAAAATTCCTTTTCAATATGGGTAGTCGTACAACTTCCAAAGAGGGAATCTGACAATACAAAAACTGAAATATCCATGTTCAGAATTAAAGTTGAAGATTAAGGGCTCGTTTGTTAACCATTTCAATTTTAGTTTTTAGTTTTTATTTTTTATTTTTTATTTTTTATTTTTTATTTTTTATTTTTTATTTTTTGTGCTAGAGTACATAGGAAAATGAGAGTGAGAATGGGAGTGAGGATGAGATTGAAAGAGAGGATGAAAGGGGAGGATGGGAGGGAGGAGTAACAAAAGTGAAAACAATTTCAAACTAAAATTGAATAAGTTATCACTCCCATCCTCCCCTCTCATCCTCTCCTCAACCTCATACTCACTCTCATTCTCACTCTCATTTTCCTCTATACTCTAGCACAAAAAATGAAAAATGAAAACTAAAAACTAAAAACTAAAACTAAAATTGAAATAGTTGTCAAACGGGCCCTAAAATTTTGATTATTAGATTTCAAAAAAGAAAGTGCAAGTTAATTAATTGTTTTACTTCAACTCAGAAGACCACCATATATATTCAAATCTACCTAGAAATACCTTTCCAAGTAGTAATTCTTATGATTTGACGACCAGTTTCATTTTTTGTCAGTGGAAGTTTAACAAACCGCACTCTCAGTGGTGCTTGTGAAGGTACCATATTTTCTTGAAGGGCATGTCAGTGACAGGACCATATGATTGATGATTGATGATATAGAATTCAGTTGGACATTAAAAAATTGTAGCAAAAAATTAAAGTTCAATAAGGTTTTGCTAGAATTCTTGTGTTTGGCATTCAGAAATTATAATGGCACTACAAGTAAAGGCTTTGCTAAATCAACTGCTGGTCTTGAAGGGCTTGTAGATCTTGAGGTTTTGAACCACACCACTAACTGAGCCAGCTGCAGCAGCTAGAGCTATTACAAGGACAGAAAGACTTATGATTTGGAGGAAAATCCATTTTGTGCTCCACTTTGGTACCTTCTTTTGAGCAATGTACATCTCCACAGGGAAGTAAACTGTGAGTGGCCAATATCCCAAAGCCCCAAGAAATCCAACCACATCATTAAAGAATGGGAGGATCATGGAAATCAAAGTGGTTATGATTACATAAAATGTCCTCCACACCAATCTGAAGAGGTTAAGGTTGTAGACACCGAAACAGGGGATTGGGATTTTGATGTCTTTTGTGATGAATTGGCTATCTGGGAAAACTTTTGCTGCTGTTTTCTCAACGAGTGCGAAAATGGGTTGCGCAAACACTTGGTATGCACCAACAAGGTGGATCACTATGGCAGCATTGGCTATGTTAATGAGCCAATATGGGTTGTGGAAACCTTTGTCACTGAGGAGGTTTCCAGGGGACAAGTCTCCAAAAGCAGCATAGCCCATGCAGCCACACAGAATGTAGAAAATGGATGTCACTGTCAAACTAAGTAGAGTGGCCTTCTTCATTGTTTTGTACTCAGACGGTGGGGATTTAATTGTGTCCTGGTACATGAAATGTTTGGTTAAATGCAAAAATCACCGAGAAACGTATGGCATTGTGACTTTGGAAGAAGATATAAACCTGAATTTCAATGAGGATGATAGAGTAAGTGTATGCAAAAGCTATGTTACCAAGTGCTTGGAAGGTCCTCCACATCTTTTGAATTGGAGTCACAGTGCCAATGGTAATTCCAGTGATATTTCCCTTGATTTTTCCATTTTCTGGTGTTAACAAGCTTCGATCAATTTTACAAGAACAACTTGAATTCTTAAAACTAAGTTCAGATTTAGAAGCAAAAGGTAGCTATTTGTACCAGCAACTTTAGCAATTCCAAGGGCTAGTCCAATTCCTGAGTAAGTGAAGGACATGACTGCAGCAACAATGGAGAGCCAGGACAACTTATCAAAGTTTGGAATTTGAGACAACAAAATTTCTGAGATACCAAAAGCTATCATGTAGGGATTGTTGTTTATATGACATGGGTTTTTTCCACCACTCTTGTGGTTGCAATTACACCTCTGTATTGCCCTGTTTAATCAATAGAGAAAACCATTATCCCAAAGAACATTTGAAAATAACTAACATAATATGTATGGAAACGTCACCAAATTCTTAATTGAGTATTAACACTCAAAGACTTACACCATGCTTATAGCTGCTGCTATATTGAAGCCAATAGAAATTCCAAAAAGGGCCACGTTCTGAACAGATCCACAGAATTTGACCTGAAGTGCACCTGAAAAATTGAAATTAGCAGAACTGAGATTGAGCTTTAGACCTTTGGACAAAAAAAGAAAAAAAAAGAAAGGACACTTCTTTCATGTGGCCAAAAAGATCAAAACATCAGCAAAATTCACCAAGGTTGGATCGAACAGCATCCGAATAAGTGTAGTTTCGCTTTCCAGTGACCGGGTCACGATAGCAGGCAGCAAGAAGAGTTGAAGTGTAGTAGGTGATGAAGGAGAACAAGACCATCACAATAGGACCAGCAATCCATCCAAGCTGAGCCATGGCCCAAGCCAAGGACAGAACCCCAGATCCTATCACAGCAGTAATTATGTGAGCACTTGAAGTCCAAACGGTTCCTGTCCACAAACAACACAAAGAATAATGACTAACAATTTAACATGAACATCAAAGCACATACATTTTACTTCGCATTGTCAAGGTGCTTTGCTTTTAACCAAAAGTTAAGCTTTGAACTCCATTACAGAAGTATAACTTACCTGTTCGTTTCGGGCGGCCATCATCATCAATGTAGTTGGAGCCTCCTTGCACATTGAGTGAGACATCAAAAACTGGGTTGTGGTGAAGCTGCAGGTTCCTTGTGGCAGTGTGGTCACCCATCTTTTTATTTTTCTTTATTTTTCTTGTTTTTTTTAGTGCAAGCGATTGGAGGACGGGGGTATACACAAATATTCATTGGATGCCTGGGGGTTTTGGACCCTCTGGCCACATGGGTGGAGGATGTGGAAGAGCTCAACCAATTGAGCTATACCCCACTGGCAATGTGATCACCCATCTTTGCTACAAAAAGACCAACACATTGTTGATAAACTGATAAAAATCTTATTATTTCTCTCAAGGCAATTGACTTAACACATACAAGTGAAAGAATAACTAAATTATTAGCTATAATAACTCTAGAGCTGTGATCGAAGCCATGGCAGTCAATCTTAGCACAACAGAATCTCAATCAATATCAATCAGATCAAAGAATCGTAAAAGAACTCTGATATATTTGACTTACAGAAAATTCTTGCATAATGATATTGAAGGCTGGTAAAAGCCATATATAGTCCTGTAAGTATTTCTCTCACAATAATTACAGTAATCGGCATTGCTAATCTAGTTTAGCCACCACATCAGCACTAACCAGTTCAACTAAGTTAGCAGCTGATGTGGCGTAGGGTTACAGTTTGTTAAGGGTCTAAAGCAGTTTTAACAATACTTTGACTAGAGTGAGCTGACTGTGATGTGTGGCTGAGATTGATCTGAGAAAATAAGGGATGAGAAACAGATGGATCTTGTTCTTCAATGAATCTGAGCCTTGTTATGAGTTTCTGCAACTGTCATTGCTTCTGAGATTGACATACACTCAAAGAGTTACATAAATCCAATTTATTTACTGTTGACTAATGTGAGTGTGACTAAGTTTACTAGACCGCCTTATTAATCACATCTTACCTAAAGATAAAATTCACTTGTTTTGATATATCTCATTTTTACGAGACATGATCCTCTAATGAATGTGGTACAAATAGTTTTATTATTTTTAAATTCTAAAAAGACGGTGTGGCTCAACAAGAGAGAGAAAGAGAGACTATGTAACTCACTTTACTTGTCAAGATTTCTCCCAAACTTCGAAATTTACTGACCCACCAGAGCACTTTCCTAATGTTTTCCTTTCCAACACTAAAATTTACTCAATTTGCCTTTTGTTCCAAACGGTGATGACCCAAAGCAGTAAAAGCCAATGATTTGAGTTACACTAACACTTTGCAAGCATATAATTAGGACACTGATTGTGTTGAAATTGGTATTAAACTTCTCTGTATTTTAAGAAAACAAAATACGTAACAAACAAAGAAAATCTTTTATGCAACGTATGCAGAGAAGAATTGAGTAATGCACAGAGAGAATGAGAATGTTTCTGTATATTTTCTGTGTGTAATGACTGAGCCAAAAGCATGCCTAAATGCATGACACAAACTGCCAAAATAAAGGATCCTAAAATTTAGGATACAAGGACTCATCTCCAGCCATTCAAGGTCATTGGAGGCTAGGATTCTTACACCTAGGCTAGAATTGGTTATCTCAAGATGCACCTTTACAACTAGAGAATACAGCTGTAAAGCTTCCCAAAATAGAAAGATAACTAGCCGTTGGACTAACGGCTAATACCAAAAATAGAAAGGTTTTCAATTCTTCATTCTTCTCTTCATCATTCTCGCAGGATTGTCATCTGCAGGATGTTTCAAGCCTAGTATGCAAGCTTAATTCTCAACAGCCTCTCCTAAGTCGCTTGGCTTGACTCCAAGCTTCAGTCTTAAATAATTAAATCGATCTTTAGGTAGAGCTTTTGTAAATATATCTGCCAACCGCTTCTTCACTTCGCAATACTTCACATCAATAGATCCTTCCCGCAAAGTCTCTCGGATAAAATGATATTTCCTGTTTATATGCCTGGTTCTCTCGATGAAAACTGGATTTTTGACCATCGATATTGCTGACATGTTGTCACAAAACAATGGTGTTGCTTCGGTTTGCATTTCACCAAAATCATCCAACACAAACCTTAGCCATATAGCTTGAGTCGTTGCTTCGCCGAGACATATTCAGCTTCAGCAGCTTGACAATGCAATCGTGTTCTCGCTTGATCGAGGCCCATGAAAAAACACCACCGCCAAAATCGAATGCATACCCTGATGTGCTTCGCTATCATCTTCATGCCAGCCCAATCTGAGTCACAAAATCCAATCAAGACAAGATCCTTGTCCTGTAAACTCAATGCCATAGCCGATAGTGCCTTGAATGTATCTTAGGACCCTTTTTGCAATTCCCATGTGCTTCTTTGTAGGACTATGCATGAATCTTGATAACAAACTGGCTGCAAACATTATGTCGTGCCTAGTTGCGATTAAGTATAACAAAGCGCCAACAATTTTCCTAAACAACCCTTCATCGCCCAACTCACTTCCATCAATTCTCTTCACTTCTCACCAAGTAGGTAGAGGAATTGTCACCGACTTACAATCCTCAAGACCAAACTTTGCAAGTAAGGACTTTGCATACTTGCTCGATGGATAAATACCCCTTTATCAGTTTGTAGAACTCCCATTCCCAAGAAATGATGTAAAAGTCCTAAATCGGTCATTTCATACTTGTGCATCATGTCCCTTTTAAACTCACCGGCGAGTACTACCGCTTCCAAGTATAGACAATATCATCAACATATATAGAGACAATGATCAGTTTTCCTTCTTTATCGACCTGGTATAGAGAGTAGCCTCACTAGTGCTTCTTTTAAAATTGCAATTGATAAGATAAGTGTCAATTTCACTATACCAAGCTCTAGGAGCCTGCTTCAAACCATAGAGGGCCTTCTTCAGTTTATAGACCTTATGACTTGCATTCTTCACTTCAAAACCCTCTCGGTTGCTCGGTGTAAACCTCCTCCTCAAGTACTCCATTCAAGAAGGCTGACTTAACATCTAATTGAAATAACTTCCAACCCTTTTGAGCTGCAAGTGCAATCAAAGTTCTAATTGTGTCTAACCTTGCCACTGGGGGCAAAGGTTTCATTATAGTCAATACCAGGTTTCTGAGCATACCCTTTAGCCACAAGCCTAGCCTTGTGTTTTTGAACAGTTCCATCCAAATTCAGCTTAGTTTTGAACACCCATTTGACACCTATGACTGGTTTATCTGCAGGCCTTTCTACCAGCTCCCAAGTTCCATTCTTCTCAATGGTTTCAAACTCAGCATCCATAGCTTCCTTCCATGCTCTGTCTTCAATAGCTTCATGATAAGTTTCAGGTTCAATAATGGTCATATGACATCTTGCATAAATGTCTTCCAGAGTTTTCAACTTGACTGGAGTGGAACTAGGTGTGGAATTTCGACTGATATTACCACTCACATTCTCAACAGACTCATCAACTCCAATTCTATCAGGTTGTGGTTCATTATTTTCACCTTCAAATTTATCTCCTTCAAGGTTGAGAGGAATTTGGACAGATTCTTCTTGATCATTCTTCCAATTCCATGACATATCCTCACTGAAAATTACACTCCTTGAGAGTACAATCTTCTTAGATTGTAGATCATACACCCTATAACCTTTTTCACAGCTTCCATATCCCATAAACACTCCCTTTCTAGCCTTGTCATCAAATTTCTGCCTCAAGGGTGATGGGACATGAGTGTAACAGATGCAACCAAACACTCTCAGATGCTTGATTCCTGGCTTTCTTCCTGTGAATGCCT
Source organism: Prunus padus (assembly GCA_024362665.1). Lineage (NCBI taxonomy): Eukaryota > Viridiplantae > Streptophyta > Magnoliopsida > Rosales > Rosaceae > Prunus > Prunus padus. Next base: position 39,957,932 of record JANFAM010000020.1, read on the forward strand.
CAAATGGTGTTTTGCTTGACACAGATGTTGTAAAACATCTATTTTGAAGATATACTGCTGTACTTACAGCCACGCCCAAAAATCACAGAATACCTTTTTCACCATCATGGACCTTGCCATTTCTCCAATTGTCCTATTTCTTCTCTCAAAGAACTCCATTTTGTTGAGGAGAGTAGGCAATGGTTAGTTGCCTCTCCATTCCCATACTTGCGCAATAGTCTAGAAATTCATGTGAGGTGTATTCTCCACCTCTGTCACTCCTTAGTTTTTTTAAACTGAATCCACTTTGCAATTCAACAAAAGCTTTGAATTTCTTGAACACATTAAAGGTATCAGATTTATTTCTAAGAAAGTATACCCAGCACATTCTTGAAAAATCATCAATGAATGTGATGAAGTACCTATTTCCTCCAATTGACTCATTTTGCATTGGTCCACATAGGTCTGTGTGCACCACTCTAATGGACACTTGCTCTCCATGCTTCCTCTTTGTCAAATTTTTCTCTATGGTGCTTCCCGAAATGCACCCTTCACAAACATCTTTCATTTCACAATTCTGTAGTCCAAGTACCATTTCCTTCTGTTGCATCTTCTTCATGCTAGCAAAGTTTAAGTGTCCAAGCCTTCTATGCCAAATCCAAGAATCTTCAATCACAGATGCTTTTCTTGCTGCAGGTGTGATTGATTCTAGTGAGAGAGGAAAGCATCGATTTCCTCCCATGACTACCTTAGCTACAACATTGCTAAGACTGCTATCATCAAAAATTATTGCCAAATTACCTCCAAATAAAACATAGTAACCATGCTCCATCATCTGGCCTACACTCAACAAATTCTCATCCAGACCAGGAACTAGCAACACTTCCTTTATATATCTCTTCCCATGCTGAGTTTCAACCACAAGAGTGCCTTTTCCAGTTGCTTGCACAAGGTCTCCTGTGCCCATTTTAACTTTGCAAGTCACAGATCTGTCTATATTTATTAGCACAGACTCTTGAGATGTCATGTGATTGCTACAGGCACTATCCACAAACCAAACACTTTCATTTTTCACACTTGCAGAGTGACAAGCATAGAACATGGTGCCTGTGATTACCTCTTCCTCCTTTGCACAGTTGGCCACTTGCTTGTTACCTTCACAGTCTTTTGCAGTATGACCAAAACGATTACACTTTCCACACTTAGGTTTCCCTTTATATCTGCACACACCAAAGTGGTATTTCTGGCACACTTGGCACTGTGGTTTCACACCACCTTGACTGTTACTTCCTTGCCTGTTTTGTGAATTGAAACTGTTATTCCAGTTTCCTCCAGAGCCATTGTTCCAGTTAGAACCATTGTTGTTGCTAAAGTTTCCACCTTGAGACCAATTTGAGCCCCTTTTATTTTGTCCCTGCCACTTTTGATTTGGTCTGCCCTGTGAGTTTTTATTAGTACCAGTGACTTGGTTACTCCCAACTCTGAGACTGCTAAAAGCTTTCTCAGTTCCATTCAATTTATCCCTTTCATCATGCAAGTCTTCTCTTTTATCATAGACCTTGACAGATGCAATAACCTCTTCAACTCTAATATCATTCAGATCTCTAGTTTCTTCAATAATAGCCACAATGGACTTGTATTTTCTACTTAGACTCATCAAAATCTTTTGTACAATTCTGTTTTCAGTCACTTCTTCACCAAGGGATTTCAGGTTATTCACAGTTCCAAAAAATCTAGTCAAATAAGCATCTAGACTTTCACCATCTGTCATTCTCATATACTCAAAATCTGCTCTAACTGCTTGAAGTTTTACAGCTCTTACCTTTTTATCTCCTCTATATTCTCTTCTCAAAACTTCCCAGGCTCCTTTTGCAGTCTTTTCATTTCTCGATTCGAGGAAAAAGTTCATCGCTTAGTGCTCCTTGTATAAGACTCAATGCCTTGGCATTTTTGATCTTGTCTTCTCTGGAGATTACAGTGCTTCCACTGGAACTTGCTCACCTCACTTCCTTCACCTCCAGAGCCTTCTTCCTCCTCAAAGATCGGTTGTGGTTGTACTCCAACCTCTACTACATCCCATAGATCATATGCTATGAGGATGGTCTCCATTTTGACTGCCCAAAAATCATAGTTTGAGCCATCAAACTGTGGAGTTCTTAAATCTCCACCGAGAACTGAACCCACCATTTTGAGTGAATCTCAGTGAACCAAACCATAAAAGAGCAACCTTTATCCCTTCTAAGAGATTTCGTGTAAACCCCTTTCTTCACACTCACGCCTCTCTGAAATCGCATCAGAGCTCTCGATACCATGTTGAAATTGGTATTAAACTTCTCTGTATTTTAAGAAAACAAAATACGTAACAAACAAAGAAAATCTTTTATGCAACGTATGCAGAGAAGAATTGAGTAATGCACAGAGAGAATGAGAATGTTTCAGATATTTTTACGTGTGTAATGACTGAGCCAAAAAGCATGCCTAAATGCATGACACAAACTGCCAAAATAAAGGATCCTAAAATTTAGGATACAAGGACTCATCTCCAGCCATTCAAGGTCATTGGAGGCTAGGATTCTTACACCTAGGCTAGAATTGGTTATCTCAAGATGCAGACCTTTACAGCTAGAGAATACAGTGTAAAGCTTCCCAAAATAGAAAGATAACTAGCCGTTGGACTAACGGCTAATACCAAAAATAGAAAGGTTTTCAATTCTTCATTCTTCTCTTCATCATTCTGCAGGATGTTTCAAGCCTAGTATGCAAGCTTAATTCTCAACAGATTGCCTCCTTTCCTTGAAGGAGACACTTTTCTTGCAAATCATGGTTTGACATGTGTGAAAGAATTGATCATGTACCCATTCGTTCTCTCCCCAATTGAAATGAGTAAACATGTGTTATTTATGGGATGAAGTTAGCAAACACCAATACAAATTTTCTACTCAGAAAAAATTAAAGAGTCAAGAGTTGCAGAAACACAAAAGACCCAAAAATAAAAAAGACAGAAATAAAAGGTCATGGCCACATAAATAAAGGCATGGCATTTGCAAGTCACACTTACCTGAGCACTGTTAAAGGCCACAACTGGTGATTGATTTAAAAGCTTGAAGAAACTTTGTGCTCAAATATTGCCCCAAAAATTGCCAAATGGATCTAGGCCTAGTTAGTTATATGAGCTTATTCAGCTCTCATTAACACAACACACTAATCACACCCCAAGAAGAACTACAGAAACCCAAATGAAGTACAGCTTCAAAAGGGTGAAAGAGAGACTAAGGGCCCGTTTACGTGCCCGTTTTCCGTTTTCTCAAAATGAAAATGGCTGAGATGGCGTTCGGTGGCTAGTGTGAGAAAACGCGGAAAACAATCTTCCGAGAATGAATTTTAAACCACGTACACAAAGTGAAAAACCGAAATAACATTTTCAGCATTTTCAATGAAAAAGCGGAAAACAATTTTGCGTCTCTCTCTACGATGGGTCTTCCATTTATCTCAAGCTCTCGTCAATTTCCCATACTAGGTCTTCTAATAAATTTCTTTTTTTTTTCTTTTTTTGGTGTAATCAGTGGGTCTTTCTTGCTGGGTGAAATGTGCGGGTCTTCTGTTATATTGAAATTCTTGAATTAAAATAATAATTTCAAGAGGTTATTAATTATATACAGATAGCTCATCACAATTTTCTTTGGGTGCTAACTGTGCGGTGATGAAGAAGAAGATTGAGAGAGGGAGAGAGAGTGGGTGGATGGGTTACTGCGATTGTAAAGGGTGGGTGCGATGGGGTAGGGTGGGATTTGCAGAGAGTTAAAAGAGAAGGGGGATTTGATTAAAATAAAATAAATAGAGAAGGTGGGGAGGTACGTTTTTTTTTTTTGCTAAGTTCATTTTTATTTTTTATTATATATTATTCTATTTTTAATATATATAAAAAATTACATTCTTTTGGAGGAGGCATTAATAAAAATAACTCACATATTGATTTTATTTTATTTTGTATGAAACTCACATATTGATTTTATTTTATTTTGTATGAAACTCTCATATTTATTATATAATTAATATTGTACCTTTTTTTTGTTTTTGTTATTTTCAAATTGTACTACAAGACACATTTTCATTATTTTTATTTTCTAAATCTATTTTCTAATTAAAATACATAACGCATTCTTGAATCTTAAAAATGTAAATTCGTTTTCTCAATTTCATTTTCTAAAAACATTCTCCAAAAACGTTAGATAGGCCTAAGTATCCTTGTTCAGAGAATTGAAGTCGGCATACAAAATGGGAATGGGAGGTGCATATAGCAATAGGGGTGGGCTCGGTTTGGGTTGGTTCGGTTTTGGGCTCAAACCGAAACCAAACCGAACCCTCTCGGTTTGGCTATTTTGGAAACCGAAACCAAACCATAAGAGATGAAAACCGACCACTTCGGTTAACCGGACTTGTGGTTTGGTTTGGTTCGGTTTCGGTTTTTTGGCTTTCTTAGAGAGAGAGAGAGAGAGAGAGAGAGAGAGAGAGAGAGAGAGAGAGAAGAAATAAAAGCAATGAAGAGAGGGAGAGATGGAGAGGAGAGGAAGAAAAAGAGAGAAAGAGAGGAAGAGATGGAGAAGAAGAAGAAGAAGAGAAAAAGAAGAGAGAGAGAGAAGAAGGAAAAAATGCATTACATATATATATATATATATATATATAAATTTCTTTAAACTATGTAATATATATATATAAACTATGTATTATTTATATATATATAAATTTCTTTAAACTATATATTATATATATATATATATAAATTTCTTTAAACTATATATTATATTTTTATTATAATATTTTTTTAAATCTTCGGTTTGGTTTGGTTAAACCGTGGGTTTGGATATTGCAAACCGTAAACCGAACCATAGACTTCGGTTTGGTTTGGGTTCAAACCGATAACCAAAAAATTTGAAAAACCAAACCAACCCGACCCGATCGGTTTGGTTTGGCGGGTTGGTCGGGTTTCGGTTCCAAATGCCCAGCCCTAAGCAATTCTGTGGCAAGAAAGTGCAAGGCCACAGGATGTAATAGACCCAGGAATACTCAAACGTCAACCACCAATGCAATATTTGCCTGTGTGCAACAGACTCCAAATTTTCATCCAACGTGACCCACCAAAGCACTTTCTCCCTCCTATCCTTTATAAGATTCAACTCTCACACGTAACTTCTATTTTGTTCCAAACAGCCAGCCCAGATCAGTAGGAGCCACTGTTTTGAGTTGCTCAACTTTGGGAGGTAGTTTTTGTAGTACTTCTAGTAACAGTTCAAAACTTCTGATCTTACAAGTCATGCCTTTTGATCATATGGCTGTGCATCAACCAAATGTTAGCCACGCAAACTACTACCACATACATAGCTAACAGGTCTAGCCTAGCAGAAAAGGGTATTTACTTGTAGACCAGTAGTCTAAAACTCGAACCCTCATGGCACCATTGCAGTGTGTATGAGAAAAACCCCCTTCTTCCTAACTTTGGCAAAACTAAAAAACTACTATAACATAACTTTATAATACATACTTGTACGTATATACGTATATGTATGTGTGTATGTGTGTATGCATGCATCAAGGCCAACTAGTGATGGATTTAACATAAAGGATTTCCAAAAATAGACTAGTTTATGTAGGAAGAAAGTTCATGCAAAAAAAAAAAAATTAAGTGTTCCAAACGGTGAAATTAGTAGCTGACATTGAAATACAACAGCTTCTTAAGATCCTTACCGTCATTTTGGATATAATTTCCAATAATATGTAAAATGCACAGATTGATTGATGATATAGAACTCAGTTGGACATAAAAATAAGGTTTTGCTAGAATTCTTGTCTTTTGCATTGAGAAACTAGAATGGCACTACATGTAAAGGCCTTGCTAAATCAACTGCTGGTCTTGAAGGGCTTGTAGATCTTGAGGTCTTGAACCACACCAGTAACTGAGCCAGCTGCAGCAGCTAGTGCTATTACAAGGACAGAAAGACTTAGGATTTGGAGGCAAATCCATCTTGTGCTCCACTTTGGTACCTTCGTTTGAGCAATGTACATCTCCACAGGGAAGTAAACTGTGAGTGGCCAATATCCCAAAGCCCCAAGAAATCCAACCACATCATTAAAGAATGGGAGGATCATGGAAATCAAAGTGGTTACAATCACATAAAATGTCCTCCACACTAATCTGAAGAGGTTAAGGTTGTAGGCACCGAAACCGTGGATGGGGATTCTGATGTCTTCTGTGATGAATTGGCTATTTGGGAAAAATTCTGCAGCTGTTTTCTCAACGAGTGCGAAAATGGGTTGCGCAAACACTTGGTATGCACCAACAAGGTGGATCACTATGGCAGCATTGGCTATGTCAATGAGCCAAAATGGGTTGTGGAAACCTTTATCAGTGAGGAGGTTTCCAGGGGACAAGTCTCCAAAAGCAGCATAGCCCATGCAGCCACACAGAATGTAGAAAATGGATGTCACTATCAAACTAAGTAGAGTGGCCTTCTTCATTGTCTTGTACTCAGATGGTGGGGATTTAATTGTGTCCTGTTGCATGTAAATGTTTGGTTAAATACATGAATCACCACGAAACGCATGGCTTTGTGACTTTGGAAGAAGATATAAACCTGAATTTCAATGAGGATGATAGAGTAAGAGTAGGCAAAAGCTATGTCACCAAATGCTTGGAAGGTACTCCACATCTTTTGAATTGGAGTCACAGTGCCAATGGCAATTCCAGTGATATTTCCCTTGATTTTTCCATTTACTGGTGTTCAAAAGCACAAAAACAAGCTTGGGTCAAGTTTACTAGAACTACTTGAATTCTTAAAACTAAGTTCAGATTTAGAGGCATAGCAGCGAAATGTAGCTATTTGTACCAGCAACTTCAGCAATTCCAAGGGCTAATCCAATTCCTGAGTAAGTGAAGGACATGACTGCAGCAACAACGGAGAGCCAGGACAACTTATCAAAGTTTGGAATTTGAGACAATACAATTTCTGAGATACCAAAAGCTATCATGTAGGGATTGGTGTTTATATGACATGGGTTTTTTCCACCACTCTTGTGGTAGCAGTTAGACCTCTTTATTGCCCTGTTTAATCAATAACAAAAACCATAAGCCCAATGAACATTTTAACATAACTAACATAATATGTACTCAAACATCACCAAATTCTTAATTGAGTTTAAACACTCAAGACTTACACCATGCTTATAGCTGCTGCTATAGTGTAGCCAATAGTAGTTCCAATAAGGACCACGTTCTGAACAGATCCGCAGAATTTGACCTGAAGTTCACCTGAAAAATTGAAATTAGAAGAACAAAGATTGAACTTTAGACCTTTGGACCAAAAAAAGAAGAAAGAACACTTCTTTCATGTGGCCAAAAAGATCAAAACATCAGCAAAATTCACCAAGGTTGGATCGAACAGCATCCGAATAAGTGTAGTTTCGCTTTCCAGTGACCGGGTCACGGTAGCAGGCAGCAAGAAGAGTTGAAGTGTAGTAGGTGATGAAGGAGAACAAGACCATCACAATAGGACCAGCAATCCATCCAAGCTGAGCCATGGCCCAAGCCAAGGACAGAACGCCAGATCCAATCACAGCAGTAATTATGTGAGCACTTGAAGTCCAAACAGTTCCTGGTGGACAAGAAAAAAAAAGATTAATGACTAACAATTTAACATGAACATAAAGTACATGCATTTTTCTTAGCATTGTCAAGGTGTTTTCCTTGCAACCAAAAATTAAGCTTTGACCTCCATTACAGGAGTATAATTTACCAGTTCGTTTCGGGCGGCCATCGTCATCAATGTACTTGGAGCCTCCTTGCACATTGAGTGAGACATCAAAAACTGGGTTGTGGTGAAGCTGCAGGTTCCTTGTGGTAGTGTGATCACCCATCTTTGCTACAAAAAGACCAACACATAACTTAGCCTTTTCATGTAAAATACAAGTCAAACATTTCCTTACTCTTCTTCTGTTGTGATCTCAAAGTTTGTTCAGTACGTATGCAAAATCTATGAAAATAAGGGATTAGAAACAGATGGGTCTTGTTCTTTAATGAATCTGAGCCTTGTCTGTAACTGTCATTGCTGGAACTCATTCCGAGATTGACATATACTGTAGACTAATGTGACTAAGTTTACTAGACTATATTTATTGATCACATTATTAATCGCATCTTATGTAGAGATAAGACTCGTTTTAATATGTCTCATTTTTACGAGACATGATCATCTGATAAATGCCATACAAATAATTATATTATTGTCTAAATTTAAAAAGACGGATGAGCCTGGAAAAGAGAGAGAAAGAGAAAGACCTTTTTTTTTTTGATCCAGGAGAGAGAGACCTTGTAACTCACTTTACTTGCCAAGTTGTAGTGAATAAAAAAACCAGAAGTGAATTTCATTCCATATACAAAATCCCAATGGGAGTGAGGTAACATTTAACCGTTCCAGAAAAAAAGGCACAATACAAAACCTACTTTGGTTTAATCGACCCAGACACACCCCAAAGACTTCAAGATCTCTCCCAAACTTCGAAATTTACTGACCCACCAGACCACTTTCTTAATGCTCTATTTTTCGACACTAAAATTTCCTCAATTTGCCTTTTGTTCCAAACGGTGATGACCCAGAGCAGTAAAAGCCATTGTTTTGAGGTACACTAACATTTTGCATGCATATAGAATTAGGACATCGCTTGCCTCCTTTCTTGGAAGGAGACACTTTTCCTTGCAAATCACTGTTTGACACGTGTAAAATAATTCATCAAAAACACAAAAAGTAAAATTTATGCATAGACAGTGATTGGAAGGAAAGTAGGAGTTGCTAACATATTAAAATTATTTCAATTCTTGATTTCTCATGTGTTTACTAACATATGGGTATTAAAATGATTTTAATTCGTGACTTCCTTTACATTTGCTAAAATATAAGAAGACAAAAATTATGCGTGTTCCATATTAAAATCCTTAATCCAATACTTGAAAAAACAGAAATTAAATTAATTAAGAGAGTAATTGATCATGTACTCATTCATCCTCTCCTCTATTCATAACTTCCCCATTGAAATGAGTAAACATGTTAGTACTGGGATGAAGTCAGCAAACACCACCAACACAAATTTTCTACTCAGAAAAATTAAAGAGTCTTGCATCTTGAGTCAAGACTTGCAGCAACACAAAAACCAAAAAGAAAAAAGACAGAAATAAAATGTCATGGCATTTGCAAATCGCACTTACCTGAGCACTGTTCAGGCCACTACTGGTATATTGTCCCAAAAAATGCCAATGGCTGAAATTGAAATGACTGTGTTTAATAAAAGCTTCTCCTTCTTAAGAGCGCTTACTTGCCATCCATCTCTGTCTCTGTCTCTCTCTCTCTGAAAATTTCCTCTAGGTAATGAGACTAAACCCTCAACAAAGAATCTGTCTGAAAAAAGTAGAGAGATAAGCATTTTAATTTGTTGTTTTTCCTCATTTGGAATTCCAGTAACTTTCCATATGTGGTCAAAATTCATATCCTAAAAATTTAATAATATTTAGTCTGTCTTTTTATTAGACCACCTTAGCCAGTTCCTAAAAATGGTAAAAAACGACCCGACAATTGTTCTTACATAATTCATTCCCATAGACAGAGAGAGTATATAAGGAATTCATAACACTGTTGGAGTCCAGGACCCATGAACTTAATTAGAGTCTTTCTCATTAAACAAATTTGTTAATTAGGTATGTTTTACCATATGAATTTGGATTGAATTCAGAGCTAAGTACATTTTCAAATGCAACTCATGTCTACTCTAGCCATATATCAAATTCATTGCCCGATCGACTTGTGGTTTTAAGCCTAAAGTCTTTGATGCAGATATTATTGTCACTCCAAAAATGTCATCTATGTACATTTCAAAAATGTCATCTATGTACATTTTCATCATTCCTTTATTAACTTAACTACCTAAATTGTCCTTAACCTAAAATAAGTAAGTTTTTATTTTCTTTAATATACATACATTTGCTGTTTGACAATCTTTTTATTATGTTAAATTCCTCAATAATCTCCATCACCACTTATTATGTTCATCACCATCCATCATGCCCAATCATGCCTTACTCACTTCTGTGACGCTGATTTGACTTCCTAAGTTACTCTTTTTTTCATCCTCTTTTTATAAATGGTTATTTACTCAAATGGTCCTCAAACTTATACCCAAGTTGCATTTTGGTTCCTCAACTAAATTATTTGTTCAAATGATCCACCAATTCTTTATTATTCGGCTCATTGGTCCTAACGTTACATTTTTTGTGAGTTTTAGTCAAGTCAACGCTACAAGTGGGGTATAGGATAGGTATATGCGTCTTTTTCATACCTCAAAAGGCTTTGACAAGGTCGTTGTCTTTTTCATATCTCAAGAGGCTGCTAGATGTGGGCATGCTCGCTTGAATGACATCCTAAACTAGGGCTGGGCATCTATACCTGATATACCGAAATCGTACCAATACCGTGTCAAACCGCACCATTTCATACTATTTCATTTGGCCACAGGATTAATACGGTTCGCCATTGTATGACACGGGAGCGATACTGTATATTACACACCGTTTGCCACCGTACCATACCGAATAGTAAAAAAAATGAAATTTTACACTAATTTTTCACTCTCGACTCAATCTCTCACCTAGCTCTCTTGAACTCTCCTCCCACTCCCAGTCGGCTCTCTCTCTCTCTCTCTCTCTCTCTCTCTCTCTCTCTCTCTCTCTCTCTCTCTCTCTCTCTCTCTCGCCCTCGATTTAACCAGGCCAAACCCTTCTTCTCATCCTGGATCTCTGTCTCTATCTCACACACACACACACTCTCTCACTCTCTCGATCTTTGTCTCACTCACTCAATCTCTCGAATTCAATCGATCTCTCGATCTTTGTCTCACTCTTAATTCAATCGATCTCGAAGCCTCAAACTCTCGACTCGATCTCTTAATCTCTCTCTCAGTCTCAGTCTCTCGATATCTCTCACTTAGGTCTTTGAAGCCCCAAATCGACGAACTGTGTTGATCTCTCCATCTCTCTCTCTCTCTGTGTCTGGAAGCCCCAAATCGACGAAGCCTGGTCCTCTCGATCGCTCTCTGTGTCTGGAAGCCCTAAATCGACCAAGCCTGCTCTTCTCAATTGCTCTCTCTGTCTGGAACTGGAAGCCCCAAATCAAAGACTCAAACTGAAACGATAAGTTATGATTTTTGAGATTTTGTTTAGGGTTAATTTGTTTGTTTGATAAATTTGAATTGTGAATGAGAGATTGAGAGAGCTGGGTGAGAGATCGAGTCGAGAGTGAAATTAGGTTGTTTATGTAGGGTTAATATGTGATTAAAAATGCTGGAAAGAATGCAAAATTTGCAAATAGGTTGTTTCTGTTTGGTACTAGAAATGATACTGTTTCATTCTTAGGGTTTAACATTTACTGTGCAGTTTTTACTGTTTAAACCCTAACTATTGATACACGCAGTGGTAACTTTTATTTTTCACTATTTACTAGTGCAAGAACATATTCAGCTAATCAAGTCTCTGTAAATGTACCTATATGTAGAAGGAATAGATATTCCAATAATATATTCTAGATCTGTAAAGCTATATGATAATTAAGTGGTTGATTTTGATCATTGATGTAATTTTATCGATCATAATGCTGGGAGGACCACTTTTTAGCTGTTAGAGATCAGATGCAGGTTAATTATAGTGAATTAAGAACCAGTGAGGTTGAAGCCATGACCACCCCCACTAAAAGAAAAAGACTTTTCATTGAGAAAAGTTGTTAGGGACTGAAAATAACAACTACTTGAAGCCAAATTCCAAATGGGGTTCCTTGTTTTAGATAAAATCAACATATACCAATTGGTGCGCCATTGGGAATATATCTTCATTCCATCGATTTACACCATTTTGAGCAGTCAGAACATCCTAATCAATAGAATTCTATCCTAACTTGAGCTTCAATAATATAAATATATATGTATGCATCAAAACTTTATATACGTGTATATAAAGTGCACTCAAGCCCTAACAGATTAGTAAGTTAAAACGACGTTAACTAGTTGTTTGCACTTACTTCACAATGTCATTTCATGATCATTGTTGTTCAATTTTTAAGTTAACATTCAAAGTTCACCGTTGCAAACAAAAAAAAAAGATTAAATTAGACAACATTTGGTTATCTAGCTGTAAATCAAATAAATAAACGAACACGATATTTTCAAAAATATGCGAAATCAACCATGCGTAAATGAATTGTCCTACCAATCCACTCACAAGTCCTCTTGTTATCCTTAGTTCATAAAGTATATTCTGTTCTTCTGATATAATTAAAAGTTGCAGACTTTAAGTTTAAAGATTTGATGTTGTATATGTAGAAGATCGATCGAACCTATTGTTGATGTCCAAAATTGGATTCAACTTAGATAGGTGTGAGATGGTGGTTGATGTGTGAAGGTAAGGGCCTTAGCATAGGTAAAGTAAATAAGCCTGCACAAGACAAGATATACGTGGTTCACCGAATGATGGGCTACGTCCACAGAGATAGATGTTCTCATTATAGTAATGTTTGTTTGCATTTGTACAGAGATTAGGACCCAAAGTGAAGGGAAAAATGGGGAGGAAAGCCCAAAGCCCAAGTTGGTGGCCCAAGATCCAAGTCCAAGAGAGTGTCTCCAAATCCTAGTCCCAGAGGGTCCCCCCTTTAAGTGAAGGGTGGCCTCCTTTTATAGGTGAAGGAGTCTTCACCTCTTGTTCTTTGTCGATGTGGGACTCTTGATGTTGCTTAGAGTTCTTCTAGTTGCTCGGTTAGTCACGGTACTAACACCTATATATATATATATATATATATATAAATGTACATATGAGTCAGTCAAAAGGTCTTCTAGGAGGAACAGCTGACATGTTTGAATATGTATAATTTTTCTAGTAAGGTATACAGAATATATGACCCTCCTTTATCCCCAAGCACAGCCGGAATATTTGAGTGCTTGTTTGTTAATTCACTCTCTCTCAAAGCGCTTCTTATAAAAGCACCCACCAATGAAATGGAACAATTTCAGTGTCTTTGATACCCAGAAAACTCAACACTCATTCTTCATATAAGCTACTTCTACATAAAGGTACATAGTTTTTCTTCTGAAGTGTATTCTCCAACTATTAGTTAGACTCAAATATGAGAATTTACACGCAAAAATACTACGGTTCTCAATTAACATGATATTGTCTGGTTGAATTTTATACCATGAGTGGTTTTTCAATGCAATGATGTTGTGTCACATAAAATGTCACAAAGTTTGAAAAAAAAAATTGAGCTATTAAGTATTTTCCTAATTTCAAAGAAGTGGACTATCATATTTTTAAGGCAAGAAAAAAACTTGAAAGTGAGTGTCCATGCCAAAAATTCATCAATAAGGGGTGAATCGTAAAATCACACAATTACACAAAGAACACGCATAATAAATCGCGATTCTTCCAAGTTGAGCTACGGTCATTGGTTTTGGGTTGGTGAATGTCAATTTATAAATTTTGACTTTTGTCCAAATCCTAAATTATTTCCCCTATCCCAAAGAAAAGAGAAATACAATTTACATTAGAGATTTGAGATTTGAGATTTGAGAGCCAAAAGTGAGAGAGTAAAACTGAGATTGAGGATAAGCATGAGAGAGGGAGAATGACTCTTTTTATACATGGAGGCTAGAATGAGGGGTTATTGTGAGGGGGTCCTTAAAAACCGCTCGATTCAATGCAGAGCTATTAATTAACTGTTGAATTAAACCCCTCAGCATAACTCCTCATTATAGAAGCTCCTCCTTTTATAAGCTAAGGCTTGGGCTGCCCAGTTGTGGGCTTCTAATATGGGCCATGAGATAGGTGACATTGGTTTTTTATATTTACATTTTGTTTGAAAACTCATTTTCGACCAAAAAAATCCAAATTAAATCTTCTAAAATAATCCCAATACAATTTTTTAAGGTTATTATTTGAGATAATTATATACTCTAGAACATACTTGAATTGGGCCCCTTAAAAAGTGCAGAAACATATCTTCCCTTGAATGGAAAACAGCTAATTGGCTCAAAACGTGGAAGTTATGGATCATATGCATTTCTATCTACTATGCCTTATCTAAAACCCTAAAAAGGGATATGATAAGTTGTCTTCCATTTTCTCATATTTATAATTTCTTATTGTGTAGGTGCATTTAGCATGCACCACCACCATCAATGATTTTATCTGCACATGTGCTGCTATGGTGTATATGAACTAAAGTGCTAAACTGAGCATGCGATGCACCAATCTTTAAATCACAAAAGCAAGTCCTTATCTCAATATATATATTTATAGCCTGCCTTGCTTTGCATGAGTGATATATCATAGCTTGAAAAGATAAAGAAATAAAACCATTCCTTATTTATTTATTTTTGTGAATATGTGAATTTCATTAAAAAAAAACATGTTTGGCATCTTACACGTAAGGAGTCATATTCTTCTCTACCATCATAATTTGACGGGTTTTATTTTTATTTTTAATTTTATTGTCACGTAGACTGATTATATCACATGATTGTATTTCAATTTAATTTGTTTGTTTATTTGTCCATAGTGCTCAATTATTTTAGTTAAAACTGAAGACATACGGGACCAGCCTCTGGGAAGCATACATATTGACTCTAAATTTGTAATATTTGTATAGCTAGGTTACAAAATAAATATAAGATCAAATTATATTCAGGTTTCAAAGCAACCAATATTTTATTATCTGGAAGAAGAAGATCAACAATGAATAATAATTGATGAGGAATTTTATCACGCCAAGGCATTAGTGACGTTTCTTTCACATGCAGAGAACACAACAACCTGTTGAAGTTGAGGACCTATAGCCATTTTTAATTTAATCTTGAATTTGTGTGACAAGAATAAGATAAAATATCAGCCGTCGGATTTAGGGTCTTAGACTCTTTCTTTCTTGTGTCTAAAATATACCATGGTTTTTCTCTATGTTTGGTAGGAAATGGAATTAAAATTGCGTACGACTGTAGAGTTTGATTTGCACATGCAAGAGGTCAATTTGAAGGGAATATTTCAATGTAGAAAAAGTTAGAATTAGGTACTACTGCTAGCTAGTTGTTATTTACAAGTTTCCGCATATGTTGACAAAGATTGGAGAGTGACGATATTTTTTTAATTATTTTTTTGGGTGCTTTATCTAAGGAACAAGATCAAAATTGAAATTATTGAATAATGAAATGGTTTTTTATTATAGAAAATTCATCTGGTTCAGGGTTTTGGAGCATAGCATAGTACTTCTTAAACACGCGCGTGGGCGAATCCTAATCAACGATCTCTAAATACATCAACGGTTAAAAATCTCTCGTAAATGACCGACATTAACATACCCCTAGGAAATATGATCCTAGGAAAACCCAAAAAAAATGAAAAATGAAAACAGAGGATGACAAAACAAGGAAAATGGCTATTGGTCTTGGTCCTCATTGGATGGTAATAAAACAGTCCACGATGATGTAAGATAGTATGACCCACAGAGGACTTAAGGGAAAAATAAACGATATATGCCAGTCAACTGAGGCAGTCCATGATCGCTCATTTGTTTTCCACATCTCATCGGTTAAAGCCAAACTCTTCACAGCCTCACAACTCTCACACACTCTTCATTTGTAGCAGCAATAATTGAACTGAAAGAAACGTGGAATCTTGAGTGAAGGAATGGTTGGTTGTGATGTCGTTTTAGCTACACCAAGTCATCACCTAAGGATTTTTGTTAGGGATAGTCGTCCAAGTAAAGTGAACGACTCTCAACCGTTGATACATACAATTAGCTATATCATATCATCACGTTCACTCGTGCATGATTGTACCAAGTATTGTAGATGCGTCTCTGAGTTTCTCATTCAGTGGAATGTTTTTTTAAATTTTTATTAAATGAGGTTGTATGGGTATGTGTGGTTGACTGTTTAGAATACTGCCTCCAATATTTATTCATAGCTCATCGGAGCAGTGTCGTCTAGACTAGGACTGGACTCACCTGGAGCAGAGCTCTCATTTAATTTCATGTCATGGACTCATATGACTCATGAACCAAATTGACTGCATGTGTCACATTGTGTCCCATGCGTTTTCTGGTTTAAACTAATTCAGTATCTTTCGTCATTAATTACGAGTAACTTGATTCGTAATTGTCGTTTATGAGATTTGAATTCATAGTCTCATTGAGGTCGGGCCAAAAATTGACAACTTTGACAAGTGATAACTGTAGTGCATATATAACATTAATCATACCCGTTTAAGCTTGCTATGAACATAAACAAGAATTGAAATCAAAACTGACCAATTCTCTTTTCCTTGTTGGAAATTAGGAAACTCAGTAATTATGACAACATCTAGTGTTACATTTCTTTGCTAAATCAGTAGCTGGTCTTGAATGGCTTGTAGATCTTGAGATCACTAATCACACCAGCAATTGAACCAGCAGCAGCTGCTATGGTGACTATAAGGCAAGCACCACTTAGGATCTGGAGGCAAATCCATCTTGTGCTCCACTTTGGGATCCTCTTTGTTGCAATATACATCTCCACGGGGAAGTAAACTGTGAGTGGCCAAAATCCCAGAGCCCCAAGAAGCCCAACCACATCATTGAAGAATGGCAAGATCATGGAAATCACAGTGGTTAAAATCACAAAACATGTCCTCCACACCAATCTGAAGAGGTTGAGATTGAAGAGACCAAAGCCAGGGATTCTGAATTTGATGTCTTTTGTGATGAAATGGCTATCTGGGTACTTTTCTGCTGCTGTTTTCTCAACAAATGCAAAGAGGGGCTGGACAAAGACTTGGTAAGCACCAACCAGATGGATGACAATGGCTGCATTGGCAATGTCAATGAGCCAATAGGGGTTGAAGAAACCGAAACCAGTGAGGAGGTTTCCGGGAGATGAGTCTCCAAAAGCAGCATAGCCCATGCAGCCACAGAGCATGTAGAAAAGGGTTGTGGTAGCCACACTGACTAAAGTGGCCTTCTTCATTGTCTTGGCTTCAGATGGTGGGGATTTAACTGTGTCCTGAATTTCAATGAGGATGAGAGAGTAAGAATATGCAAAAGCTATGTCCCCAAGTGCTTGGAAGCTCCTCCAAATCTTTTGTGTTTCTGTCACATTTCCAATGCTTATCCCAGTCGTGCTTCCCCTGATAGTTCCAGTTTCTGAAAATTGATGAAAAAAAAACAATCATAAGTCAGATTTACTAGAACATATTTAATCATAAAAACTACGATTGAAGATCACCAATTTATCAATAAACAGTAAATATTATGGAGCTATTAGTTTTTACCTACAACTTTGGCAATTCCAAGGCCAAGTCCAATTGAGGAGTAAGTGAAGGACATGACTGCAGCAACAATGGAGAGCCACCATAGCTGATCAAAGTTTGGAATTTGAGAGAAGATGATTTCTGCTATGCCGAAAGCGATCATATAAGGGTTGCTGTTTACATGGCACGGTGCTGTGTCACCATTTTTGTAGAAGCAGTTAGACCTCTTTATTGCCCTGTTTAATCACAATCAACATCAACAACAACAAAAACCATTAGCCAAAATTACATATAATCAAACATCAACACGAAGTTCTTAATCAAGTTTTAAAACACTCATACTTACACCATGCTTATAGATGATGCTATAGTGTAGCCAATGGCAACTCCAAAGAGATTCAAGTACTGAACAAACCCACAAATTTTCACCTTGAACCCACC
The DNA here is from genome assembly GCA_024362665.1 of Prunus padus. Lineage (NCBI taxonomy): Eukaryota > Viridiplantae > Streptophyta > Magnoliopsida > Rosales > Rosaceae > Prunus > Prunus padus. The sequence continues at coordinate 39,975,708 of JANFAM010000020.1, forward strand.
TGAAAAAAAAATTCAAAATCAAATTAAAATAAGAACTTTTGAAAAAGACAAACTTTTTTCACATGGATGTCAAAAAGTGAAAAATATTATCAGAAAATTTACCAAGATTGGATCGGACGGCATCTGTGTAAGTGTAGTTTCTCTTTCCAGTGACAGGGTCACCAGTACGATAGCAGGCAGCGAGAAGAGTTGAAGTGTAGTAAGTGACAAAAGAGAACAGAAGCATCACAGAAGGACCAGCAACCCATCCAAGTTGAGCTGTGGCCCAAGCCAAGGACAAAACTCCAGACCCAATTACCGCAGTAATTATGTGAGCACTTGCAGTCCAAACGGTTCCTGGTAAATAAAAAAACACAAAACAGAACAAATGAGTAAAAAATTCATAGCATTTCCAAGGTGTTTGCTTTTTGACAAAAATGGTTGAACATGTAAAATGTGTTAGAGAAGTGAAAAATTTACCAGTTCGTTTGAGACGACCGTCGTCGTCAAAGCACTTGGAGCCTCCCTCTGGAGGCACATCGACAGAGACATCAAAAACTTGGTGGTGGGTAAGCTGGTTATCACCCATTTTAGCCATGAAACTGACCAAAAGCACGAGCCTTTTTGTATAATATAGCAAAATAGATAAGCCCAGAATTTATATATGCAAAGATCTGTGAGAAAGAGCAAAAGATGGGTCTTGTTCTTTAATGGGTTTAGCCAAGTTATGAACTTGTTCAAATCTCTCTGCTCCTGCAGGTCCTGGCACTGAGATTTTTCACACAGCCCAAAAATCACAGAAACCCAAATGATTTTTCTGGTTCTAGAAAGATGGGTTGGATTCAAAAGACTGAAGGAGAGGCTCAGAGACTTGGAAATGTATGAGAAAAGAAAACTGAGAAGCCAGAAAATGGAATGATTGGTGTGGTGAAAGGGGATGGGGAATGGGGGGTTTATATAGGGCTCTGAGGCAGCAAAGTTATGGGCATGTGGTTTAAAAGAGGCCCCAAAAGAGCGCGTACGTCAACGACAAGAGCAAGCTTTGTCCCTGTGACCAAACAGACCCCAATCCAAAACTCCAACTTGACTCGAAGATTTTCGAAATCTCTCCCAACCTTTGATATTTAGTTACCCAAACTGACCCACCGGAGACCACTTTCTCACTGCTCTCCTTTTCAACACGAAAAACTCAGACCCAGTACTGTCAGTAAAAGCCACGGGCCTAAGTTAGCCCAAGTTTTGTATATTAGTTAGTTACTGCAATTGTGGTTAAAAGTTAAAAATATGATGAACCAAATGTTGACTAAAGAAAATGGTAAAGGATTATTTGGCATTGGTGTTAGGAAGTCGTAATTAGGCTCGTTACCACAGTCACAGTCACAAATCTCTCTTACATGGTTAAGAAAATAGAATCAAAATAGAAACCTTAACCAAGTAGGAATTGGACTAGGAATCCAAAAACAATAAGTAACCGCAAAAAAAAGGAAACAATTGGGATAGTTAGTTCATAATCGTTATTTATGAGCACTTTTCAGTTACTGTAGATAAGTATCTGGTACTGGCCAATCACACACCAAACCAAAAAAGTACCGTGTTTTTCAGACAAAGCCACCGTCCTGAGTTAACCCTAGTTTTGTATGTAGTTAATTATACTACAATTGTGGTAAAAGTGAAAACTATAATGAACAAAATGTTGACTAAACCAATAGGAAGATTTTGGTAGTCGGTACCAATTTACGGTAACAGAAATTTAGTTAATAATTGATTAATATATATTTTGTCGGTGATCTTCGGTTACTATAAATTAGTATTCGTATAAAAAATACGGTGTTTAACTTACATGCGAGAACAATTACTCCAAATTACTACAATAGTTGGTCCTTGCAGAATTCATCCTTTTAATGGAAGGGAATATGGTTCTTTCATAATTAATTCTCATGAACAGCGAGGTATATATAGCCATTTATAGCTTGTTAGATATTATATATGTCAACTGGCTTCTTTTTTGTGATGGTGGTATCAAAATATCGAGACATAGTGTGTTAGGCACTGGTTGGGCGTACCTACGCGTGGGCCTGCAAATTCTGCCCTACGTTCGTCTTAGCTTAATAATTGAGAGCTAAGAAAAGGTGTTAATAACACGTAATCTAGTGTCGGGGTTTCCTAATTTTACAGTAATTCTATTGTAATCCAAATTGAACTATATATAATTAACCTTTTCTACATGGTATCAGAGCTTAGAGTCTACAAAAGGCCATGTAATTTACACATAGGCTTAGGTGGTGCTCGTCACCATGCACGCTTTATATATAGACATTGAAGAATGCAAATCACAGTTTAACACATGCAAAAATAGTTCACGAAAAACACAAAAAGAACAATCTCTACACACATGTCAAACCGTAATTAATAAGAAAGTAGGAATTTCTACTTCCAGAAAAGACAAGTATTTTTCTATATATATCTTCAAGATTCCAAGAAACCCTTAAGCTATTTACTGCTAGGCCAAAGATATAGAATATATCTCTCAAGTGATTAACTGGTTGATATTGATATAATCGAGAATATATAATGCTGGGAGGGTACGGAAATGAAGAACCAGTGAAGCACAAGATTTGACCACCCCACTAGGAAAAAGGTTTTATTGATGGCAAATAAAAGACATCTAGGAGGAAGCCAACTTCAAAATGAGGTTTTTCTTGTGTAAGATAGATTCAACATCGTTTCACAATTTGGAATCTTTAGTTCAATCAAATATCTTGATCGACTATTCAGTCCGTAAATATTTGAGTTTTTGAATATATCCAAACAATCTGTGGTCTGCAGGAGCCAGCCAACAGAGAATATATTGAGCTGGAGACAAATGATTTGCTGTCAGTGCATCATTTGCCAAATTATCTGAAATTTTGTTTGCTTGATTACTGATGACCGATGATGACTACTGCTAGTCTAAAATATTAAAATGGTTACGGATCCTGATTAAGATAGGGAATATATGTAGACATTAATATATTTATGAATTTCCCTTAGTTTAAGTCCAAATAATAGCACTTGATGTGCAAAGGGTTGATACCTATCCCAACTTTTCCACTTGATGATACTAACATATATATGACCAATATATAGAGAAATTCTCATATGCAGACGTTTGAACGTTATGAATTATCGTTCGGAAGTTGTGTATTTTCTATTATTCCTCATTGCTTTCCTCCCTATTTACTAAAGTGGAAACATCCGGATGAGAGAATAAATATATATATATATGAGAGTATGAATCTAAAGAGAGATAGAATGTTGAAGCCAGGCATGTGCAAAATTAAATTATTCGCAAAAATTCAGTCACAATCTTAAACTATATGCTAATTTAAATGAAAAATATGTAAAAGTAGGGGAGCTAGCTCAAAAAGTCACAGTGTGAACTTGGCTTTGAGTTTGATGCTGCATCATGATGTACAGAAGATTTCTTGAAAATAGGGTACAGAATTGTTTCTGGAAAAGGTTCTAAGCAGCAGTTTTATGGAATTTTTTTGTTCTTTTAATTATAGATGTGAGATTTTCTTAATCTGAAAAAAAAACTGACATCAGTCAAAGGTCTTCTAGGGACAGCTGAATTGCTGAAATGTTCGAATATTTTTAGAATTTCTGTTTGGAAGGTAGAGAATAAAAATCTTCTTTATCTGCAAAAGTACTGTTGATATAAGTGCTTGTTTCACTCTCAACTAAAGCGCTTTTGAAGTACCTTCCAAATACCAATGAAATGGTATGATTTTAATGTCAAGTGGGATTGAACTCAATCTTCACTGTAAAAAAATGTATTTTCTTCTCTCTCTCTTTCCTTTTTTGTACAAAATGGTAGTTTCTTTAATCTAAATTAAAGTTTATTCCTTTAAGCTTTGCTTTCCAAGGCCACGTGCATATGAATAAACCATTAAACATTTGAACCTTCTTCATCTTTAAAGTTTGGGTACGTGGACTAATAGGTGATTAACAACAACTAATTTTAAATTGGTAGCCTACAAAACCTTTGGAGAAGCTTTAGATGACAATGATGATTAAATAATTTAAATTACAAGGATTAGGTGGTTGCTCTCAAGAAACTTTTGTGTCCAAATCTCCAAGCAATTATATCTTCTTGCAAGTTGCAAAGACTTTTTAATCCTCGAATGGGCCACCTGCTTCGGATATAAGAACTTTGATCAAATTATTGGACAAACAACTAGCTTAGTAGATATGAAATTGGATTTTGTACAGATATTTTCTTTTTTGTGTAATATTGTATTTGTGTTATAAAAAAAACATTGTTTAAGGACTCCAGTCATAGGACTAAATGTAGATAGGGCTATAAATTTAGCCTTTCAAAATATTAACTTGTTAAAGAATAGCGCAGAGCTAAATTTTTCTATCTCCAGCCATGCAGAGCCTTTTTTAGGATCCTCTATATTTTATTATTGTGAGAAAAACTATGGTACAACACTCATATATTACACTACTATGTATTGTTTAATTTAATTACTATTTACAGACATTTTTAAAACAATGTGAATAACAAAATAAGTAAAGAGAATAAATTTGTAGGAAATGTTTGAATGAAATGAGTGTGGAAAATATTTAACCAAAAAAAAAGAGTGGAAAGTTGTGAATAAGTAGAGAATGTAATAGAATTTGTAAGAAATGTGGAATGAAATTTGTTTGTACCAGATCTACCCAAGCATTCCCAAGTCACTCCAAGCAAAGAGAAGGACGTCACACATCGACAAAACACAAGAAGAGGGGACTCCCTCTCACTTATAAAAGAGACCTCTCCTTCAAGAAGAACAAATGAACCTGACCCAACTTGGGCGAGTTACTGGGGCTCCATATTGCTTATTGGGCCACCATGGGCTGACCCATGAGCCCATTTGCAAGCTCACGGATATTCGGCCTTCGGCCTTCGGCATCCTTCCTTTTAACCCATTGTACAATGTATACACACATTATCATAATGAGAATATACTTCTCCGTGTATGTAGCCCATTATTCGGGTGAACCACGTACATTTGTCTTCTGCATGTATGTCTACTTGCCTACTGAATGCTCATGTATACCCAAGGTCCTCACCTTCATCATCCACATCTGATCCCTCGATCATCCACATCATCTTTAAAGAAAAGAAAAGAAAACCAATGGCAATTTTGAAAAATGAAATTTGCTACAGTTCAAAAGGTTATGAGCTCCCAATGGTCATAACCAATTGTTTACATTTTTTTTAACAAAGAATTTTATATACATTTAAAATGTAAAAAGATGAAGAAACAAAAAGTTAATGTTTCAAATAATTCTGATATATATATATATTTATTTATTTATTTATTTTTATTTTTGAAAAAAATTTAAATACATTTAAAAGTTAAAAGAAAAAAAATGAAAAAAAATTTGGCTTAGGCTACAAGTGGCTTGGGAGGATGGCTAAAAGGCTAAATGTGGCCCTCCAAATTTGGCCAAATTATTTTTTAACCCATGGCTGGAGATGGGTTTTGCATGTTTTGAGGGCTACATTTGGCCTATGGCCCATAACTGGAGATGGCCTAATGGTATTGGATTTAGGATATTTATGTTTAATATTAGGACAAACTACAGTAAATTCCCAAACTATAGGGTCATTTTCAAGTTCATACTCAATTTTATTGACATTTATGAGTACATACTCAAACTCCCGGAAACCTTACAATTTACCTACTCCGTTAGCCAAACCGTTAGTTAATATGTTAAATGCTGACGTGTCAAAAGTGGGACCCATTTTTTGATGACATGGACTTCCATGTTGACCAAAAAATAATAAAAAATTATCTTACTATTTCAATTATCTTCCCTGAGAGGTGAATTTGTGATCGGGTGAAGTAAACGCAATTCACCAGAATTTGACTCTTCAAGCTTCAAGAACCATGGTCTTAAATTTGATGAATTGGGTTCTCCGTCAACGAGTGGCTGCATACGGTGGACTGTGGTTTGGAAGAGCAAGGCTTAAAATTCAGCTCCGGCAACTACGTCGTCTGAGGAGAATTTGTGGGGCAGATGAGGAACAGTGGTTCGCTTGAAAGGGGAGACAGAAGAGTGCCATAACTTACAGACGCTGTGAAATCGGAGAACCTCAAGGCGACTATCGAGGCAATTTTCAATCGTCAACCATAGCTCATTTGGAAGAGTGGACCAATCCACGTAAAGGGGGAGAGAATAAATCATGTGGGGGAAGAAATTTGGGGGTGGGGGAAGAGAATAAATATGGGGGAGAAGAAATCTAGGGAGGGGGAAGAAATTGGGAGGAAGGGGGAAGAAATCGAGAGAGAGAGAGAGAGAAGAAATTGGGTGGGTGAAGAAATCTGGGTTGTGAGAAGAAATCGGGGGAGAAGAAATCGGGGTGGGGAGAAGAAATCGGGAGGAAGGGGAGAAGAAACTGAGAAGAAATAAAGAGAGAGAGAGAGAGAGAGAGAGAGAGAGAGAGAGAGAGAGAGGGAGAGATTTTTAAAATAATTGAAACAGTTAAATAATTTTTTTATTAATTTTTGGTCCACATGGAAGTCCACGTCATCAAAAAATGGGTTCCACTTTTGACACGTCAGCATTTAACAGATTAACTAACGGTTTGGCTAATGGAGAGGGTAAATTGTAGGGTTTCCGGGAGTTTGAGTATGTACTCGTAAATGTCTCTCAAATTGAGTATGAACTTGAAACTGACCCTATAATTTGGGGGATTTACTGTAGTTTGTCCTTAATATTATGGTGTATATTAAAGCAATGACAGAAAATTCTTAATAATTTGGGCATTTAGTGAGTTGGGCGAATTATTTTTTAACAAGATGATAATCTAAACTACTCTTATTGTATGGCGAGATCGAGCTTGAATGCAATTTGCCTAAACCAACTGATCTAATCCAAATCTACGAAGTACTAATATTTTGTTCCTCCTAACGATCCAAATTAAATCTCCAAGTCCCCAAATAAATTTTTGTGCCACCGTCTCAGGTTAACATATTCCTTAAGCTGCCGACACACAAATCCTCCTTTTGATTAAAAAATAATCAGCTACATGCGAACACGAACATCAATTTAAGGTTCTTGCAATTTTTATATGTACTTAGCATTATCTAAAACTGACAAGAGAAGAAGGAGATATCATCTTACGTATCTTTTTGATTTTCTTGTATTTGTTATATGTCTGGGCGTGCATCAAGTACTTTGTGTTTATGATCATTCTGCAAGTTGCATGAGTGATTTTTTAGTCTTTCTTTTTTAACAAATTGCTTGAAAAGATGATTATTATAAGGAAACCATTCCTTGATCTGATATGTGGATATACATAAGCTGCGGATTTTCATGTAGTGCATGCATCGTATGATTTGGTTTACTGAGTGAAGTTAATTAACATAATCAGAAGAAGAAGAAGAAACTAGTTTATTTTCGTTCATTATTGAACAACTTTCAGGTTTTAAAATTGACGTGGAAGCATATGGACCGTTCAACCTGTTACAAAGAAAAAGGTTAGCTCTGATTAAAACGAAAAAAATGAGTAATGCTAGCTACAAATTGTACCGACAAACAAGTTCCCATTGACCATTGTGCTCTATTATTTCACTTGAAACTGAAGAAATTAAGAAACCAGTGTCTGGAAATATGTTGAATTTTACAAAAGTAAGTTCCTTTGTGTCACGTCAAGTTATACCTTAACTCTAGAAATAAATTTATAACATATAATAAATATGATATATATATATATATATATATATATATATATATATATATATATATATATATATATATATGTATATGAGGCGGATCCGTGGCACTATGTTTTTACATTAATTTTGAACTATTAGATTTAAGCACTATTAATGGCTGAGATTAAATCTAACAACTAATTTATTATTATCTTTCTAATAATACATTTATTCAAATTATTATTGCTTTAATCTAATAATTATGAATTCCACAATACCCCAAATTTATATATAGTTATTCTCTTATTTGAATGTCCGTACGTTATTATTGTGCGGATGTATTTGTAAACAAGCAGGAAAGTAATGAGGGATAGTACAAAATACATGACGTCCGCACGATAATAACGTTTGGATGTCCACATAGGATAATTTATATATATATATATATATATATATATACAATCCTCTTCTGTTGAGTGATCCCTCAAATTTGAGGGACGCCCTCTAGGGTACCCTACAATTTTTTTAGACAAATCAAAAAGAGTTTAGACATCTAATTATGTCCTACAAAATCAATAAACACGGTGCTTCAAGAAAATACTAAAATTTCAATAATTTAATTGAGTGGTCAAATGATATCATATTCAAATAATGTTTTGTAAAAATGATCTTTGAATGAATATCTACCAAATAGACAGTTTGGATTAGTGAAATATGATGTAGAGAAGGCCCTATAAGAGTGTCCCTCAAATAAATTTATTTGAGAGATCCTATATATTTTTAAGTAACTATAAAGTAAACTATAGTAACACAAGATATGTTGGTCTTAAAGCAACCAATGCTTTAACTTCTCTAGAAAAGGACACACCCATAAAATTCAAAACCTATTGAAGTTTAGGACCGAAGGCTACTTAATTAAATCTTGATTTAGGGTAGACAATATAGAACCAGTCTGCGGGTTTAGTTGTGGCTACAATATACCATGCAGAAATATATAAATTCTCCTATGTGGACGTTCAAAGTCCGGACGTTATTATCACTTGGACTCCGGAAGTTATTATCGTGCGGACGCCTTTTTACTATCCCTCCCGTTTTTCTCTTTATTTACAATAACATCCGCATGATAATAATGTGTGGACATTCGGATTATATATATAGTTTTTTTTTACATTGGTTTGATAGGAAAAGGAACCCATTTCTTTGAATTGGAATCGCACTTATTGAGTATAATACAGATTTGATTGCACAACAAGTCAAAAGGGCAGATATTTTAGTGTAGAAGAAGTGAGAATTAGGTATATTACCTTGGTGCATTATCGTTACAAGTTTCCGCATATATATATTGACAAATCAAAATTGGTAATGGCTTTTGATTTTAAGAAGAAAAAAAAAAGATGATAATGACTAAATCAAAATTGAAACCATTATTAAATGAAGAAAAACGAATTAATTAATCCAATTGATGTTGAAAATTCTTAGCAAAAGAAAACTGATCCCAGAAACAAATTGTTTTTGTATTATTTTGGGATATTCGGATAGAAAATAAATGAAAAATGAATATAGCTTATTGGGCTGCCTCATTAGAGGGAGAAAAACTTTCTTGGAACGGGGATAGGACTATCCCCCTCTAATCGCTGTGCGCTATGTAGACAAAAACGCTCTCTCTTTCAACAAAGTTATCCACATGGCGCGCAGTGATTGGAGGGGAATAAGACTACAGTCTTATCCCCGTTCTAAGAAAGTTTTTTTTCATTGGAGGGTAATTAAAGAGTCCACGATGATGTAATACGAGGGATCAATATATATTTAGAAAGAAAGAAATAAACGAACGGCGGTCAACTATGGCAGTCCATGACCAATGTATATATATGATGCGTATTTTCTTCCTCTGTCTCATCAATCGCATTATTTATTGTTACCATAGTGATAATAATAATTGAAAGAAAGAAACATGAAAATTTAGGATAAGGAAGCAGCATGAAGAATCATTGTATGTACCAATAATAATATCATGTTGTTGTTTTCATACAAGTGATAATTTAAATTATTCTAAATTAATTTAATTTACAGAGAAAGAGACTTGAATGTAAAAGGGTCTGTTCACTGCCATGACCAATTGATTTAACCTATACATGCATAATATTAGGCTTTTAAGAGTGTATCACATTGTAAAATTAAAACGTTTAAAAAATTTTGAACTTCTTCGCTCGTTGTTAATTGATTTTGAGTTTGATGTTCATATTTTTAACGTGATATGAGAACCAAGTTATGAAAATCTTGAATATTAGTGCTTAAAATGACGTGAAATGAAATGCACTCAAATTATAATGTGCCATAAATTCCGTAACACCTCAAAAAGGGCAGGTCAGATGATGTTAACGTTTTCATGACTGAAAATTTTATCCCAAAGTTTATCTAGCTAGCAAGAAGAGTGGTTGGTTGTGATGTCGTTTTTTAGTACAGTGACACCACGAATCCTTGTGTGTGGTTGACTATTTAGAAGACTGCCTTATCTATAACTCACGCGGCGAATCGGCCTGGTGGTGGTGGTGGAGTGGAGAATATTGATCAGAATTAGTGTTTCATGTAATGCTTGAACTGACGTTGACCACTACGCACGTGTCTCATGCATGTATTTTGTATTGTATGACTGTGGAGAGTTTGCCATCTTGACTAGATTTAGAGTCGAAGTACAATTACGAACGGAGCTGAATAAAATTCAAAACAAAAGGTTGGGCCTAAAGAAAATGCCATAGACCAATCATAATATTCCAAAACTGTTCTCTTCCCATTGAATAACAAGTTTCATTTGTGTCTGGATGTTGTATCTATTTGTTTTAAATTTTTTTGGATGTTATGGCACTCTTTTCCCTTAACCGGACTTTTATCCTCCAAATGTTTTTTATGATAAAGTTTTAACGAGATCACTTTCAGCATCATGTTTGGTTCTATTTGTACATTGTTTTCTTCGTTGGAATGAAGTTAATTCTTTCTCGATCAAAAAAGATAGAAGGCTAATTAAGGCTCAATGCATTATGCCGTTGTCCGATTCCAAACAGAGAAAAAAGAAGGGTTAACTTAATGCGCTGTCCTTGTCCACAGTTTTCCGAAGATATTTCTTTATTTATTGTGGGCTTGTGTTCTTTGAAACTTATACAAAGCCCAACTTTAAAAGCTTTTTTGCTGGTGGTGGGTTCAGATTTTATTGGATTCTTCCATACTTTTTGTTCAATAGGAGGATCCCAGCCACATTGCAAAACTTACCTTCCAAAAAGTTGGAGAAAAGCTTTTGCACATAATTGTTGGATTTGATACACCACTACAATAACACTTTTAAGGCTTTTAGCTGAACATATAAATTCCATCCAAGTAGGTAAAGGAAGTTAGCACTGTTATGGTGAAACTGATTGGTAGGTAAAAGAGAAGTTAGCACCTGTCTGGTTCTAAATCTAACTGTGTAGCCAAAAAAATCTTAAACCTGCCTAATTCGAATTCAAATTGGTAGGTTAGAGTTAGATTTAGAATATATTATAGTGCAAATATGAAGCATAACTTAAACAGAAGCAAGCACAATACAGAATTGTCTATGCTAAAGCATTCACAAGAAGTTCAGTAATTTCTGTCAATTATCTACCAGTAAGTTACAGAGACATTGTACTGGTACTACGAACAAACAAATAGATTCAGAGAGCAACATCAAATTGTTTTGATTGAAGGCAATCACAGATCAGAATCGGAAATTCGATTGTGTGCAAGCCACCTCATGTCATCTGTGCTAAAGTTTCAAGTACCTCTACCCCATCTTCAAACAGCAACCGATCAACTGCGGGGTCTATGACAACATGTTACATATCTTCCAATGATGTTCTTGATGGGAAGGGGTCCCCTGCTCATAGAAGACAAGGAAAAGATTTGCAAAATGATGAGAAGAGGAAGAATGGGAAAATGAAGAAAATAATGAAGGGATATTATAGAAATTGGATTATACTTAGAATAGTAATACTAACCAAATATGGGAGTCAAAGCTGTTGTTGCGGTTGTCACCTAGCACATATACATGGCCTTCAGGCACATACTGCAAATCCCACAGAAGTTTTTAAATGATGTGTTAAGCAACCATTTCAAATTGCAGCCTCAAGAGAAATTAACAATTAACATAAATATCCAAATTATAAATGATGAAAAGGAGCACAGGTTACATAAATCAATATTTGATTGTCCTTTTGCACAAGCAGTTCCTACACATAATTTTGTTCATGAACAGTTCTGCTGAAAAATTGCACATAAAAGGAGCAGTAAATCAAAAGACAAAATAGTCGTAGAGATGGAGCTCACAGTTAAATTTGATACATATGTGGGTGGTTCTGCGATAAAATCTTCCTTCTGCGCAATTCCATTGACATAGAGCCATCCATTACGAACCTGCAAGGAGTTGGAAGAAAGTTGACATCAACGAACCTGATGCATGGTTATTCCAATTGGTTCCTACAAGTTGAATAACATAAATAAATATGAAGAAGTCTATCATCTTCTGAAAACAGCCTAATTGCATACTCAATATACCTCAACCAAGTCTCCCCCTTTCGCAACAATCCTCTTTATGAAAACGATCTGTTCCGAGTCTCCAGTTTGCTACAGAAAAAACAGAGAAGTAACAGGCTTGAGCAAAAGTTAAACCATTGTTCCTAGAGACTTGGCCCAGGTAGTATTATACCATGTGAAGTTATGAACAAACCTGTGTTGGATCCAGGAATGTTACAATATCGTGTATAGCAGGACTTCTAATATAATATGAGGCCTGAAAATGTTATCAAGTAACCAGAGTGTTAATGCAAGTGCTAATAACAATCATAAGCTAGAAACAAAGACTATTATTGAATGAAAAGGGTCAGAACAGAGATTCTCATTACTTTAACATAAATATTTAACCAACTGGATTTCAAAGCTCTTTTAAGACTGAAAATTATTTATAGCTTGAAGTGGTACTGGAATGAAATAAGGCATTCCCCAGTGAATTCATCATTGCAGCATTTGGGGGTAACTATACATAGTGGAAAGTCACAAGTTCAAAATGGGGGTTTTCAGAGAACTAGCTAAGAAATTCATGATTTGTCTGTATATCAGATGAAATTTTGTTGGATTTCCACTCTTCATCCTACTGGTTTTCTAACTTTTGTAAGATAAAAGCTCCAATTACATAAGCAGGCAATACTTATCGATATCAATGTAACATACACTTTTTGCTACTTGATTATAACAACTTAACAAGTACTTATGAAAAGTAAAATTAAGAAAGAAGAAAACCAGAAACAATGACAGGGATCGATCAATCACAATAAAGATCTCCAAAAAAATGAGTAAGAGCATAATTCTATGCAACATAAAAGCTCCAATTCCATCACAAGGCAATACACTGAACCCAAAAGTTGCTCATATCCCCAACACATTGACGGTAACAAAAAATAGTTCAATCCATAAAATGCAAGAAAACAGTGTTTGTACCATTTATGACAGCAATCTTACCATCTGTTCAATTATGAAAAAAGAAAAAGAAATCAAATTTCAATACGATCCCTGAGCTGAAATAATCATGGGTCAGCTACTACAATATTGTTAAAGGAAAAGAATAAAGAATGTGGCTAGTCAAACAATAGTAGTGGGAATTCAAATAGAATCACAAAGTCACCCTTTGAAACAGTAAACACTTATAGGGATACATGCATTGCAATTTGCAACCAAGATGTTACTTTCCTGGAAACAGGCTAAGACTTCAACAAGAAGGCTACAAGTTATATATATATATATAAAGAAAAGGTAAATGCATTATCCATTAAAAGAAAAAGGCAAATGCATTTATTTTTGACAAAGAACACAAAGCAAAGCAAACCATAATCTTTGACATGGGAACCACTTAAAATAGAGGAAATGTGTGAACTTCTTGCACAGATACTTTCCAGAAAAAGAAAATAAAAAGGAAAAAAAATCCAAAATTCTTACCTTTTCGACAACGACTCTATCACCAACACGAAGAGTCGGGTACATAGAAGAGGAAGGAATGAAGCGAATCTCAGAAAACGTAGTCCACAAAAGCACCACCACCAAGAGTCTCAAGAGCCCATCAAGCCCCGGCCATCGCAGAAACTCCCAGCTCTGGCATGGCATCCACCTCAGCGAAGGGAACGCAATGAAGCACTGGTGCAGAGCGGAGGGCCTCAAGAAGCTCATTTCCAAGATTGATTCCAAGAAGAAGCAAAACAAACCAAAATTCAAAGGAGGACAAAAAGAAAGAGAAGAAATGAGGGTTAGAAATGTGCGGGCCACGGGGGTTTTTGAGGTTCAAGCTTCAAAGGGTTTTAGCAGAAAGGGAAGATATATTGATTGTGAATGTGATCGCCATGGCCATGACTGAGTCTCCGCTTCAGGTTAAAAGACAGAGAGAAGCAGAGAAACAGAGAAAGGAGGAGAAAATGAGTGGAAATGGGGATATATATAAATAGCTTTGACCGAATGAGCTTGCTGCCTAAGTTTCTCTTTATGCTGTGGTACAGCTATTTTAGTGAATGTCAGTTACTATCATTGAATTTTCTTCTATGTGAAACCTCCACTATGTCATGGAGACCAACCACCAATTGTCATCACTCGGCTCCACAACCTACTCACTCAAAACTCAAATCTTTCGTGTAACCAATGCAAGTACTTTGAATAATAAAATTATAAATAAAGAAAAATCGGGAGCCCTATGCAGTGATACCAATTACACATCCTCAATTCGGCCATGATATGTATCGAAGCTTTATATTTTCTTCAAATAATATCGATAATCTCAATCATGGTATATATACTATAGTTAGAAATAAAAGAAAGCAAGTAGTATGTATAAAAAGCAATAATACTCGAGGCACTAACTTATGATACGAAGTTTCACTTACTAATTAATGTGATAATTTCTTATTTGTTATGTATAACCACGGTTAACAATTATTGAAAAAAAATAAAAATTTTGCTATAAATGACTAGCTGTTAAACTAAGGTTGTGGGTTTTCTTTATTTATTTATTTTGGTCGAATTGTGGGATTTCTTTTGTTGGTAAATAACAAAATGGTTGTGGTCTGTGGATAAGGAAATCCAAACAAACAGACAACATCGCAACTCTTGTACAAGGCGCCAACCAAATAGTGGGCCCACACAAGAAAATAACTTCCATACCCAACGTCTCCTAGATTGCCACGTGCTGTGATCCACTCCTCTCTCCACAATCACGTTATCTCCAACACCTCAGTAGGAAGAACTCGGACGACAATCCACAGAAACAACAAGAAGACTCTCTCACTCACTCACTCACTCACTCACTCACTGAGTCAGCCGCTGAAACAGAGAAACAATCAAAAGCAAAAACCATGAAACGCATATCGGTTTTCTGTTTGCTCCTCCAGTTTCTGGCGCTGCGATTCTGTGCAGCGGCGGACCACGATGCCTCCAGCATCGTCTTCACAACGCTCGGCAGATTAGATTACTACTTCGACATCTTCACCCTCCCGATTCAGGGGGGCCTACCTTCCACAGCCACCGAGACCCGAATCACAGATGCCCAATCCGTCAATTTCAACGGCCACTTCCCCAACCTAACCCGAATCCAATCCCATACCCGATCCGACCCATCACTCCAGCTCATCTACGTCACCGAAAGAAACGGCTTTTCCAACATATACTACGACGCCGTTTATCTCACTTCGCCGACGACGAGCGGCGGAAGAAGGTCCGCTCTCGAAGTCTCGGACCGGGTTCAGGTCCCGCTATTGAGCTTGGAGCAGGGCCAGAATCGTCTTTCTATGAAGGACCGGCCGAGCTTGACCGGAGATTACTTGGTTTACGTCTCGACTCACGAGGACTCGGGCGTGCCGAGGACGAGTTCGGCCGCGGTGTACTCGACTCACATCAACTCGGGCGTGACTCAGAGATTGACCCCACACGGCATCGCTGACTTCAGCCCCGCGGTGTCTCCGTCTGGGGTTTGGACGGCGGTAGCTTCGTACGGACCGAAAGGCTGGGACGGGGAGGTGGAGGAGCTCAGTACGGACATCTACGTCTTCCTGACTAGGGATGGGACTCAGAGAGTCAAGGTGGTCGAACACGGTGGGTGGCCGAGTTGGGTCGACGAGTCAACCATTTACTTCCACAGAAGAGGCGAGGATCAGTGGTGGAGTATTTACAGGGCTATTTTGCGGAGAGAGGGACCGAGTTCGGCTGAGTCGGTGGTGGTTCAGCGAGTCACGCCGCCGGGTCTCCACGCGTTCACGCCCGCCACATCACCGGGGAACCGCGAGTTCATCGCCGTGGCCACCAGAAGACCCACCTCGAGCTTTCGCCACGTGGAGCTCTTCGACTTGGTGAGGAACGAGTTCAAGGAGCTGACCCGGCTCGTCTCGCCCCAAACCCACCACTTCAACCCGTTCATATCGCCCGATTCGAGTCGGGTCGGGTATCACAAGTGCAGAGTGAACGGAAACGGAGAAGAAAGCCCCAAGCTTTTTCTTCAGAACATCGACAGTCCAATCCCTAACCTCTCGATCTTGAGAATTGACGGTTCGTTCCCTTCGTTTTCACCCGCTGGTGATCTTATCGCTTACGTGAACTTCCCGGGTGTTTATGTTGTGAACCTGGACGGTTCGAACCGGCGCCATGTGTACCCTGGAGCTGCCTTCTCAACAGCGTGGGACCCAGTGCGTAAAGGCGTCTTATACACTGGGGCTGGACCTGATTTTGCACCCGAGAGTTCTGAGGTTGATATCATCTCCATCACCGTTGATGACGTTGACCAAGCGAGCTTTAAGAAGTTGACCACTAATGGGAAAAATAATGCTTTTCCTTCACCCTCTCCCGACGGAAAACGGATCGTGTTTCGCTCGGGTCTGTCGGGTCATAAGAACTTGTATATCATGGACGCCGAGGATGGGGAAAGGGGTGGGCTCCACCGACTAACGGAAGGTATGTGGACGGACACAATGTGTAATTGGTCTCCTGATGGGGAATGGATTGCATTTGCATCGGACCGGGACAACCCGAGTAGCGGGAGCTTTGAGTTGTATGTGATCCACCCGAATGGAACCGGGTTGAGAAAAGTGATCCAAAGTGGATCAGGCGGTCGCACAAACCACCCTTGGTTCAGCCCGGATGGGAAGAGCCTAGTTTTTACTTCGGACTATAGGGCTATATCAGCTGAGCCCATCTCAAACCCACATCACTATCAGCCTTACGGTGAGATCTTCACAATTAACTTGGACGGCTCTGATCTTAGGAGGTTGACACAAAATTCTTATGAGGATGGGACCCCTGTGTGGATCCCCCATTTCATTAAGCCCACTGATGTTCAGTGGCCAATTGAGAGGCCTGGCTGTGAGTTTGAGGACTTGCACTGGCTCAGTAAGATGGGACCAAGTTATGGTGTTGCGGCTGCGTCTTGGGTCTTGAAAAAGCCTCAATGTGGTGTGTAGATGTATTGGTTTTCTGTACTAGATGTGCATGTATATCCTGGATGTACCACGGTAACTTTTCCATGTAAAAAGTAAAAACTTATATATGTAAAGCCACAAACTCTATGTACTTCTCACCAATTATCATTAGTTTATGTTCGTGGTGATTGTGAAAGGAAGGCATATATTTTCTGATCCATTAAAGATCTCACTCGCCAAACATCATGATTTGTGACAATAAAAGTAGAAGGTATGTGTATATACACTAGTGCTAGGGACAGTTATCCATATGTGCCGTAAAAGTAGAGGTATATACAATACAGAGTTATGTTAGGAGCAATCGCCCGCTCGCACAATAACAATAAATTGTAACTAGCAAGTATGGTGCATTTCAACTTTGGGGTCCGAAGGAGTGGTATGAATTGAACTGCTTGACCAGGTCTGGTAGCCTTCCATTATCTGAGGTTCCTCAGAAGCCATCTCCATTTTCAAACATGCCTTCAACTCATCATAGACATAGCTGATGTCTGGTCTCTGGATTGCTATTGATGGTATGCAAGCCATTGCCACTTCTATGGCTCTCCAGGCAGAATTTATGTTATAGCTTTCTAATCTTGGATCAACTATATCTCCAATGCCCTTTCTTTGAACATGGGGACCCACCCAATCACATAACTCTACCACTGGAGGGCCTTTTATTATTGCAGGCAAGCCAGTTATCAGCTCCAACAGAACAATCCCAAAGCTATAAACATCACTCTTCCTATTCAGCTTCCCAGTATGGTAATATCTGGACAGAAAATTGATTGCAGTTAGATATATAAAACAATCCCAAAAACCATAAAATTGATAGCTATAAAAAGACAATGGGTTTCTAGCTAATTTAGTTGGTAAATCTGTCAAGACTTACTCAGGATCAACATATCCGCGAGTACCCTTAGCATCGGTTGATATATGAGTCTCATTTTCAGTTGTGAAGACTCTGCAGAGCCCAAAATCACCTATCTTGGCTTGCAAGTCTTCACTTAGTAAGATGTTGGAAGTCTTGAGATCTCTGAGGACTATTGGTGGCTTGCAACAATTATGCAGATAATCCAATCCTGTATTTGTAGTTTGCCATCAGTTGCTTGCTTTTGGGGCATGTAAAGACAAAAGATTTACAAATCAGTTAAGATCAACCACCTCGTGCTGCATCCACTGCGATTTCAAGTCTTTCTTTCCAGGTTAAAACGTTTGTGCTTCTATCTGTTACAAAGATGCGACATATTTTCATTGACAAATCGAAGTTTAAAAAGTTTTATCAAGCAATAATGCAGAGGCAGTTCACTGGTGATGTTGATGGATAAGCCGCATGACCCTGATAGCAGAATATGTAATCACCTGCTAATAGATGCTGTTGCAAATTTCCACAGGCCATATAATCGTAAACGAGTGCCATATTTCCACCTTCATTGCAGTATCCAAAAAGTGAAACCAAGTTCTTGTGATGAATTCCCAATAAGAGCTCCACCTGCAATTGAATTTAGTGACCAAGTATAACAAGATGAAATTTTGTTTAGAAGCACTTCATATGGTTTATATCTGCAGATTCTCTAGCATGCAACTTTGGCCGTTTGTATCTACCTCATTTTGAAATTCGTCGGACCCTTGTCTTGATGATGAAGAAAGCACCTTGACAGCAACTTCAATTCCATGTTTTAGGCTGCCGTGGTAGACTCTTCCAAATCCACCTTCTCCAATAACAGATTTGAAGTTATTGGTGATATTCACAATCTCAGAGTATGTAAATCTCCAATTCTTTGCTTTCAGTGACCATTCTCTTCTTGTCCCTACAATAAAGATCATCATAAAGGAAACATACACAATTCATTGAGAAGGGTTGAGATTTTCATGAGGATGTAGAATCTATTTTCCAAGATGCAACTTTTTGCCTGCAAGATTCATTCCTTAGAAAGTGCAGATTGCAAAGACAAATTAGCAAATTTTCACCTAAACATGCATTTTGCAGTTCTATTCTTTCTCATAGTCTTTAAGAACAAGAAAATCTTAAGCACCGGGATCTCAAAGAAATGTTGACATCATGAGAAATGCATCAAGAAAATACCTTTTCTTTTCTTTTCATGGATCCGATAGATTGCTAGAGCACATAGTATTATGAAGACCACAACTGATACAGTTGGTGCAACAATGGCAACAACCTTCCTATTTTTTCCTTTGCATGAACCCACCAAACAAAGATCTGGATTTCCATCCAAACTAGCATGAAGCAGAAAATAGTAACTTTTCAAAGCATATTGTTAGGTCACAAGATACAACTGCATTGAATATTTCTAAGGAAGGCATACTTTAATGTTAACCCTCCACTATTGCGCTTTTCCATAAGA
Source organism: Prunus padus (assembly GCA_024362665.1). NCBI lineage: Eukaryota > Viridiplantae > Streptophyta > Magnoliopsida > Rosales > Rosaceae > Prunus > Prunus padus. The sequence continues at coordinate 39,995,232 of JANFAM010000020.1, forward strand.
TCCTTGGGAACTGCATCTTCAAGCTGGTTCCCCATTAAATTGCTGCAAGATGGCATAAAAATTCATTAGAATCTTCAACCAAAAGGCTCACAATATTGCAGCTGAAAACTTACAGGACTCTCAAGTATGGCAGTTGAGCTAGAAATTCTGGAATTGGACCTGTCAATTGATTGTGTGATAGATCCCTGAAACAAACGACAACATTTGGAAATAGGATCAGTCATTTTTGTAAAAGAACTTAAAATAAGCATGCCGAAAACTGAGGAGCACCCCAAGTGGTTGGTACAAAGAACAAAAATATGCATGAGGAGACTTATAATTCTTAAAGAAAATAAGACTTTGTTAAATTAATTTGTATAGTAGTTTAGGCAGAGGCAATTCATTATCCAAGTCTCAAAGCTTTTTTATTGCCCTGCACTATTTTAAAAACAGAAAAAATGTGTTATACTTACAAAGATTCTATCGTTCTGAGGTTGGAGAATGAAACAGCTATATTTCCTGTCAATTCTCTTGAACTAAGGTTCCTGTTTATATAGTTACCCAAGTTAGAGTTATATAGTTTAAAAACTACATATTTCCACTTTCAAACAACATATTAGAAAAGGCAAAAAAAAAGTTTACATATTTTAACATATTTTGGGAGTTTTAAGGAGAACACTCACAAAGAAATGATATTTGGAGGACTGATTGAGCTGCAATTCAAAATGTTCCATGAAGAAGGAAAACATGGATCGCCCTGCCACTCTCCAATTATGCCATATGTGTTTATAATGTTTATGATAGCATCCACTGTGATCTCGTTCAAAAGTAAATGGAGACCAAGAGATGGACATGAGGATGCAAAACGGAGAAATTAAGGGTAACACTTATGTTGGATAAGGCTGAAAAATTATCAAAATCTGATATTTCTTCACCATATATAACAAACAAGAACAAAAAGCAGTAAGTAACCAGCACAGTAAAGAAGAAAACTTGACTGTTAAATGTACCGTCTTTCTCGATTGTTGGCAAGCGATAAAAGTCTTTGTGCTTGTAAATTTCATAGGCGTTAAGGATCGGAGGAAGGCCACTGTCCACACTAGAAATAGAGAAGTTATATGTTGTCTCCCCAGTAAGAGCAAAACTGGCAACAGTTTGTGTCTTTAGATAGTCCAGGGTAAGAGTTTCCAAGTCATAAAAATCATTGAAACGGATATTGAGTGTTCTTTGTTTCCCACCCTCAAGCTTTTCTATTTCAGCAAATTGAAAGTAAACATAAAATTTTGAAATTGTGAACTTGGATTTCCATGAGACGTATATGGGGCCACTGACACACTTGACAGCAGTTCCTAACACTTTGTCTGGTACTTTGTAGCCATTGTTGCTGGTCTCAATTGTCAAGTTGGGTGCCAATGTCACTGGGATCCATTCATTTTTCTGATCATGATTCCATTTGCGATCATATATATCGTCAGCGTACCTGATAAAGAAATAAGATCCTCTACTTATACCATGTTACCAAGTACACATTTATAAAAACCGTAACACACTATTGCTTACTCGAAAACCGAATTACATAAATGTTTCCAGGGCTATAACTAGCTAGCTCACCTGATTATCTTATTCGAGCCACCAAGGTTGAGTCGCGAAGTCAAGGCCAGTGCTCCATTACCTGATTGGTAGAGGGAGTTGTCCAATTGCCTAACTTCCAGTGCAGAAATATATGGTGTTCCATTGTTTTTGTTCACAAGACACACTTGTATGGCATCTGTCAAGGGAACATATATGATCTCATATACAACATATGAGTCTTTCACCGTTGTCCATGAATTAACCCCAAGATACAATTGGAACACTGGAGTTTGATTTTTGCCATCATAGTTTCCATACATGAACACAGCTCTGATGAGATAGTTGTTTGATCTGCCTTGCTCAGGCTTCAAGGTGTAGCAATTCTGTTCTCCTTCTGGGAAATATCTCAAGGTCCTCAGCTCCATGTTAAGGCTTGAGTTTATGAACTCTGAGGATATCTGTGAATTCACTCCAGCGCTTATAAAACCTGTATCTGTCTGGTAAAACATGTTGGAGTCATCATAGTTCTGCAGAGTTGCGCCACAGTCGACGCTTATGAAACCTTGAAATTGTTGTACAAAGGGTGTTAAAAATACCAGTTAATATGAAACAGATACAAACAAAGATGCATAAATTACTGGAAAACAATCCTTTAAGCTTGTGAATAGTTTAGTCATATGTGTACCAGGAATGGTAGAAGCAAGCTTTCTTTTTGGGTCATGGTGACTAAGACCCCTCCCAGAAGGGGTGATAGGAGGAATGCTGAAGGCCAGCCACACCCAAAACACCATAACCAATGCAGCCATGTCCACTTTCTTACCTGAATTTGGACTGAACCAGTCTATAACTCTCACTGGAGTTAAAGTTGTACATATATTTTGATTTGTCAGTGTCTTTATACTAGAAATTGAATGCAATATTTGGCTATTCCCTTTTGTTTACTTTTTTTGGTCAGCTCTCAAATTTCTTTTCATAAAAGGTAAGCTGTTATCTTTCACTGCTAATAAATTGTTTATAATTTTATTTTATTATTATTTTGACAAAAAACAAAACCTTTTTATTTTATTGTAGGGGAAATTCTGATCAATTAAACTAAATGAAAAGCCTTTTGACTCAGTCCTGTGATGTACAAAGAAAATTGAAAAAAGCTTAATTAATCCTTAATAGAGAAAAGCAATATGTTAGAATTGTTCAATCCATCCTATTAACAGTACATCTCACATGATTTTTCATTAGGCTAGTAATTTTTAAAACTTCTCTTTTAGCCACTTTCACTACACATGTGATGTAAGTGCATAACAAATTTTAAAATACTCAATAGTTTTGCTTTTAAATAACTTATAACCATTATTTGTTTGGGGAGTGTGGCACTCTTTTTCCTTGACTGGCGAGGTTTTAATGATGCCACTCTTAGGGCTCCCCTGGTCTCTTTTTTGTTAAGACAATTGTTATTGGTGTTTGTAATCTTTGTTCCAAAGTTTCAATGAATTTCTCTCTTAACTTAAAACTATTTATGGAGAAACTTTTCAGTGTGACCTTAACACCGCCTAAAAAGGTCGGTTGTATATTTACAACAATGACATCATAGACATGAAAAACAACTTAAAATCTTACATGGAGAGACAAGGAAATGGAAATGGTCCATGTATTTACTGTGCATAGTGTGACTCTGTCGTACGTCCACTGTACATAATCCTTACTCAGGTGAAATCTACGCAACTCTTTTTCTTTTAAGTCCAAGATTTGACTGGACAAGAAACAGTCACAACAATGTTCACTTTCAATCAACGTAAGATAGTTTGTAAATTATATTTCAGACGAGGCTCGCCTAAAATCAGCCCCAAAATAGTTTTCACTTTCAATCAACGTAAGTCTTTAATTTTTATTTTTGTTTGGGGTCCAATTGTTGGACTTTATCAAAGTCTTCTTGGATTTCCTTTTTTTTTTCTTTTTTTTTCTGGTGTGGCTCCATCAAGAAGTTAATTGTGGGATTAAACTCCAATAGCAAGAACATGATACAAGCTGATCAACTAGATTGAGCTTTTGTTTACTAAAACACTTCAGTCAGCAGTAGGCCCCAAGGCGCACAAAACTATTGGCATGCTGAAGATACAAACCCAAATAAATAAATAAAAGAGGGAAAAAAATTTACAATGTAGGAAAAAAGCTGCTACAAGTTAAGTCACCAGAAGTTCATCCAACAGAACATTGGAAGAGTAATGTAAATGTTTAGTGCCCTCAAGTTTGATACTCTGAAGGTATTGTTGGCGGGCAGTACTTCTTCGCGACATGTTTATACTGAGGCAGAATTCAACAAAAACAAATGTCACTTTTAGGCTACTCATACTTTTGTGCACAAGTTGGCATGAAGTGTGGGAAAGAAAACTTTGTGAAATTTTTCATACCTTATGCTGACTGTATTTCTCCCTGATAGCAGGTAAACTAGAACTCTGGCTGTTACAACATAGGCGATGGAGATCCTTGACACAGTCACGCAAATCTGACGGCTGATAAAGTGTGTAATGCTGCAATGTGGCATTCTGGTTCCGAAACCAACAGATAAAAACAGAAAAGAATGGATGAGTAAGTAAGCCTGTATAACAAGGAAGTGCTATCACAAGTGTGATTGTGATTTGCAGGACACATACCCATGGTCTCTTTGAAGGAAGAAGTATAAAGTTGGCCAGGAAAATTGCAGAAGCAGCTACAAGTGATGGAGCATAACAAAGCATGCTGTACTCTAGAAGAGATAATTCTGCAAGGTAGTTTGCTAAGCACTCCAAATGCATTGATATACCCTGGTATGGAAAACAAAACCACCACAAAGAACAATGTTATTTTCAGGGTGGAGATTGTGACACTGAATTGTTTCTGGCTGTTTAATTAGGACACCATTCACTATCAGTATATAATTATGAACATCAGAGGAAGTTCTTTTTTTTTTATACATCTTTTGTTTCAAGGTAATTCCTTAATACACAAATTTATTTGGTCAGAACCTCTATTTGTTTATGTTCATGGCAGTATTTAATCAGTCATGCGTACAACAAGGAACATAAGTAAAACCAACGGACTGGGCATTCAAAAGTTCCAAAAAGATACCTCATTGGCCCCTTGAGCAGCACGCACAAATCGCCTACAGTTCAGATCAATGTATCATAGGTTAACACCAGTTGAATATGTGTAAAGCAAAAGTTGATAAATATAAGCTAGCCATCACCTTAAAAAGCATTTAGTTGTGGGGGCTGTCATTTCAAACTTCAAGTAATTCAAAACATCAGATTCCATTTGCAACACCTGCAGCATTTAAAAGTTTAAGTTAATGCGGCTTAGAAAGAAACGAGTAACTTGAGGAAAAATCTAAAATCCACAGTTCAGCCAAAGTAGGGTAAAACCAACCTCTTCCTTGAAATATGTGTTATCAGTAATGTAACAAAACTCTTCCACCTGGGGTGCACATATCTCCTCATATTTTCTGGAAATATAAACCATTTTTCTTGTCAATAATACACTCAGTGAACAAGAGAACAGAAAGGGAGAATAACACAAAACAAATCATATGTAAGTTAACACTCTAGAGATGGGGGCCATAAAAGCTTACGAAGCAATCATCATGCAGGCAACACCAAGTAACTGTAATCGTTGTCTATTCATCGGATTCCCTGAAAGATATCGGTCTATGTAGTTCACAGTCAAATATAATGTATCAGGTACAAGCCTGTATTCTTCAGCCACCTGCAGTTGGAATTGAATTTCAGCCTTCACATGATTACAAGCAAACCCTTGGAAAATTTACAGAAATGATACAATGGAAATCATCTCATGCCATCCAGAAACATCATTTACCTCCACAAGCCAATCAATTAGTATTGCCCGCATGCTGGGATTTATATCTTTCTGAGTTTTCTCCATGAAATCTGTGGAAGGCCTCTTCTTTACCTGAAATTTATGGTGATTGAGCAAATATCAAACAAGGATAAAGCAAAATGAATATAGTTTTACAGTGTCAGCTAGAACTGAATTTTGACCTGTATCAAGTAGTTTTTTAAAACACATTGTTCTCAATTTGAATATACTAGGAAGTATAGATATACATATCTCAATTTGAATATACTTGGAAGAGATGTCAAACCTCAGATGCACGCAAGTGCTTGTAAATATCACAGGCAATGGTTGCACAAAGCTGAGGATCCATTAAACTGTTATCCAAATCAGCAATTTTATCCTCTGCTTCCAACTCCACAAGTACTTCTCGTTTGCAGGCAATCCCTGAAAGAAAATCAGCAAAAACTATATTGGGAAATGAAGAAAAAAAATGATCTATTGTAGCTCAAAGCCATGGAAATTAAATACAAGTGGCATGGCCACGGGAAAGTAAAAAATCGCTACAATATGCAACCTGTTGTTTCCGCATGGTCTGAAATGTAGAGATTGCTGAATGTCTTCCGGTTAATAGAATCAATTGCTGGAACATCATTGTTGTCTATGTATTCAACTTCCGGACTCTTAAAAGAATCACAACTTGACATTGTCTCATCCATAGAAACTGAGTTTCCATCTGATTTACTTGGAGAAACATCCATGCTGCATGGTCCAGGTAAGGCAAAAGAGCTAGGGACCGCTTTGTCGCTTCTTGGGGCAGGTGTAAACTTTGGAAGAACAACTGCACTTGGTTTAACATTGAAGGATGCAGGTAGGCTACTCGCTGAGACGCCTTTGTTACCAGTGCAAGCAGGAGGTCCCTTTTTCACTTTGGCAATCTTATTTGTGCAGGGTACCTTCAGATATAAAATTCAGCTTATTAGAATCCGATACTATGAACAAGTTCTCCTCATATGCAAACACAAGGTGTCTAAGACAGTAAAAAATTCAAATTGGGACAGAAAGCAGCAGACATGAATACTTCTGATTCCCATCATTGACAATCAGACATCCAGTACTTAGAATAGGATGATTAGAAAACCAAATGACCAATAGATAGTTTCTTCTATTGGGTCATAATACAATCAATGCTTCATGCCCAACTCATTTTATATGCTACAATTAATCAACCCAGTTTACCTCTAATTTCTTATTATACTAAAAGAAACTATAATATCATTTTCTTGCATTTCCCAACATTTTTTTTCAGAAAAGATCAGAAAATCGGTGAAAAGGGAAACATATATTTTAGCACACCAAATTTGAATTACCCAGAAGTCAAAAAAACCAACAAAAGTAACACTACTGAAAGACAGACTAGGCATAGCAATCAAACAAAGAGAATCAAAGATTCAAACTTTCTGATCTTTCCAGCATTTTCTCATAAACCAAACACGACAAATACAAAACCAATTTTCACTTACCAGAGTGCATGATGACCCCCCTGAGCTCCGTAAACCGTTGTTAGACGCACTGTTTCGATTCGTCAGGTTACTGAGAGGCGCTCGCTTCTTAGCCAAGTGCGGCTCAGCTGCCACAACCTTCCCAACATTCCCCAATGCCGACGAAGACGAAGACGACAACGCCTGTCGTTTTGCCAGAGACGACGGAAATGCTGAACGGCGGTTCTGGGTCGACATTTCGGATCAAACCCAATTCAAATTATGGTCCTGTTTTAACCTTCTTGGCTCAGACCCAAGAAAGCAGAGCTCAAACCCAAGAAAAAAGAGTCGTTCTTGGAGAGAGAGAGAGAGAGAGTGAAAGAAAGAGACTTTGAGTGACTGTGTCTCTGGTTTTCAGCAGAGAAAGTGAGAGAGTTGAGTGATTTAATAATTGGTTAATTATACTTTTTAGGCGGGGAGATTGGATAATTTGAATTGAGAGAAGATCCGGACCGTTGGTTGGGCTCGGTATTCGTTAGGAGCGGACAAGGGTGGGGACCACGTGTTTTTGAACCTTAGACTTTTATTTTTTTGGATGAACCTGATTCGTCCGTTATTTGCATCTTACGTCACAGCCCGTCAGTTTAAGATTTTGTTTGCGGTTTTTGAATTCAAATTCAAACGGTCTGCGAGTCTGTCTTTACTCTACGGCAACGTACATAAATGACCTAACTCGTGAGCGTCATACTCGTTCTCGTTTATGATACATACAGTCATAGTTTCATTTCATGACGTGGCCACGGAATTCCTATTTTTGTCCAATTTTATTCACTTTTGTTGTATGGTCTCAAATTTGATCTATGTAAGGAATAGTATAAAGATCATTATTTTGAAAATCCTTATGATTAATTTATAATTTTAAAAACAACAGAGCTCGAAACTGATAGGAAATTATAAGTTTGGATCAATTTATTCAGTAATTAATACGATCGATAAAGTCAACTTATTTAAGTTATTGTAACAGGAATCTGACACTCGATTAGATGAGGATACTAGCATGGATGCATGGCTCATAGCAATCATATTAATTTGACATACACATTCATCATCACATCCATGGCTTGGCCTGAAACAAAGAAATCAATGTTAAAAACACACTGTTGCAAGGGTTTACCAACAGTTGGGCTTCATTTAAGTGAAAAGCTGTAGACATCAATCTTTCCGGTCTAACAAAAAAGCATATGAACAAAATGAAGGTAGACTACAAAAGTGAAATGGTTCTATACGTATTTTGATCTTTGAAGTACACTAAAGTATCTAAACAAGAATGACAATCGCACAAGTTGTACAAGATTCTAACTTCTGGTAAGTTTTCTAGCAAGAAAAAAGTGCAATGAGAAGCCAGCGTCGTGTCGAAATTCATACAGAGAGTGCAATAGGGCATTGTGGAATGACTCTTCATCAAATTGGAACAGTGAGTGATGTGAGCTTCTAGTTGTTTAAATCCTGGAAGAACTCCGTAGGTATTGATGGAGGGCAGTACTTCTTGGCCACGAACTTGTACTAAAGCAGAAAGAAAATGTCTTAGATCGGACAGGGATATTTGAATATGGATTTTTTTTTTTTTTTTGCGGAAAGGAATATGGATATAAATTCACTTAAGTTTCACAAATTCCATAACTGATTCTCAGTGAAGAAGTAAACCTCCATAAAGGTAATGCAGTAGGCAATTACGAAAAAAAAAAACCCATGCTTCTAATAAGTTATCACTACTTCAAATCATTTTCATGTAACCTCAAGTATTCAGTTTAAACAATGCACTTCCTTTTTCCTATTTCTCCCCTATCTCCTGGTTTGCATGATTTGTAGAAATGCGACAATCAAAGAAATCTAATTTGAAAGAAGGTAGAGAATGCAAAGGGGGAAGTGCTATATGCTCCAATTTCTATTTCATTGGAAGAGTAAAAAAAAAAGGAGAGAGAAAGAGGTTCTTCATACCTTATGTTGACAGTACTTCTCCCTAACCGCAGGCAAGTCAGAACTACAACCATTACAACATAGGCGATGCAGTGCTTTGACACAATCAAACAAATCAGCGGCTTGATAAAGTGCGTAGTGTCTCAATGTAGAATTCTGTACCAGAAAATAAAAAATTATATTCCATAAGTTTATTAGATAGGATGGAAATAGAAAAATCTGTCAAATACTCTAACACATAACATACCCAAGGTTTCTTTGAAGGGGAAAGTATATACTTTGCCAAGAAAGCAGCAGAAGCAGCTATTAGTGACGGGGCATAACAAAGCATGCTATATTCGAGAAGAGACAACTCTGCAATGTAGAAGGCCAAGCACTGGAGCTGCAGCGATGGAACCTAGGAAAAGTTGCAGGTTCAACAACACACCATATCAAGTTTTAGCACCACCACAAGACAAGAAGTCTCAGTACTATCAGAATTTAGTTAAACAAGATGTATGAAACACTAATCCATTATCCTGATGTATAACATTAAATGAAAACAGCAGCCAACATAATCCATTATCCTGCCCAAATTCAAGTCAAATTCAGACTAGGAAGCCACTTCTATTTTCATTAAAGCATATGCTCAGACCTGTTATCAGTGGAGGAAATTAAACAAAAAAAGCAGGCTAGACCAAGACAGATACCTCACTGGTCTGTTGAGCAACAAAACAAAACCGCCTGAAAAATTGTCATGAACTAGAAATCAATATCCATAGAAGCAAAAATAAACGTGCTTGTTTGAGTGATAATAACAAAGCTAGACATCACCTCAAAAAGCACATAGTCGTTGGAGCTGTCATTTGAAACTTCAAGTGATTCAGCACTGAAGATTCCATTTGCAAAACCTGCGTCCATTGTATTATTCAGTACTTTGAATCAAAATCAACTCAAACAAGCATATAGAACTGCAGCTAAGTTCAAAAGTCAATTCCCTACCTCCTCTTTGACGTATGTATTGTCCGTAATGTAACAGAACTGCTCCACTTCGGGAGCAATAATCTCCTCATATTTACTGGAAGATTGTCATTCATTTAGTTAAATTGCATCTTGAAATACTTTTATATATTTAGAGAATCAAACACATCCACATGCCCAAAGAAAAGATTAAGAAAATTAGAATCTTACGCTGCAATCATCATGCAGGCAACACCCAGCAATTGCAATTGTTTCCTATTCAGCGCATTGCCAGAAAGATAACGATCTACATAGTTGATGGTCAGAAAGAGTGTATCTGGTACAAGTCTGAACTCTTCAGCAACCTATAAAATGAAATTACTAGTCAAGATCGATGAGAGTTTTTTTTTTTTTTTTTTTTTTAAATGCAAGGAAAACCCACTGTTCAATATATGTAATGGTTGTCAAATGGTAAACATAATCCAGATAGTGGGTTGGCGGAGTTTATTGGATTAAAAAACCACCCTGGCAATATCATCGCCCACCATAACTTACCTCAACTAGCCAATCAATCAGAATTGCACGCATGCTGGCATTAATGTCTTTCTGGATCCTTTCCATAAAGTCCATGGAGGGCCTTCTATTTGCCTGAAACCGAAATATCGAACAAATCAAATGACACATAAGTGGATAAAAGGAAGGGAACATGAGATAGTGATGAGCACTTGAATTAGAACAGGGCAGATATAAGATAACTGGATAAGATAGTTGCAGAAAATTTATTGTGCAGTAGACAAATTTGTGCATAAAATTTTAAGAATTAGTATCTAATATAGAGATGGAGTTCAATCAAATTTTGTAAAAGCGTTCGCAAGACTGTTGTCCTGCTGCAACCTTAAAAGATTTTCTAGAATGTAGCATACATGTCATTTCTAAACTCCCAAAAAATACTAACAAATGTTTAGAAAAAGCTTGAAAGACTTTAATACATCATAAGAAGGTAACTATGTGTAAAATGTGTTTATCAGTAATATAAAGGAAGTTTACAAAATTAAAAGCAATATTTATATATAAGATCATTCATTGGAAGAAATATTTCAAACCTCAGAGTCACGCAAGTGTTTGTATATGTCAGATGCAATGGTTGCACAAAACTGTGGGTCCATAAGATTGTTATCAATATCAACAATTTTATCTGTTGTCTCCATATTGACAAATGTATCTTTCTTCCAGATATTTCCTGAAATCAAGATTGGAAAATATTATTTTGGAAAGGCCTGAAAAGAAGATTCAATTGATAAATTCAAGAAGGTTCAGCAATGTAGTACGGCTGACAACCAAACTGTTTATGATGTATACCAAGTTCATTTGACATATTAAATGAGGGAGGATACTGAACTGAAACAAATACTAGAGAGAATTTAGGGGGAAGATATAGTGTGTAAAAGAAGAAACCTTCTTTTCCTGGATAGTCTGAGATGCAGAGGCTTTTAGTTGTCTTCTTCTCAATCGATTTAACTTCTGAAATTTCCTCATTGTCAATATATTCAAATTCTGGACTCTTCAAAGATTCACACGTAGACATGTTCTCATCCACAGAAACTGAACCACTAACTGATCTGCTTGGAGATCCATCCCTACTTCTGAATGTATGAACTATGCTACTCGGAGCAGGAAGAACAGTAACACTGCTGCTCGGAGAAGGATTAGTGGCAACGATTTCAGTAGTCGGATTCCTTTCTGAAAATGATGTATCACTGAAAGGAACCACGATGCTTGATTTTGCACTCAGGGATGGAGGAAAGACATTCCCTGACAGGTCAGTATTACTCGCGCAAGTAGACAATTCCTTCGTTGTCTTAGCAATTTTAGTTGCACATGGCACCTTCAAGTATACAGCACAGTTACTCATTTTCTCAAAATATTATCATCAGTACACCTATCTGCCTGGTAGTAAGGTCAAAAGGCAATGACTTATCCATGTTAATACAATTTGAAAGATCAAAATGCTTTACTATGACCATAAATTGAAGGGCTATTTGATGTAACAACTCCACTAACATTTCATGTCAATTGTACTTCACACATTAAATTATTACTTAGCAAAATAAACACTTGCATTGTATGTACTAATTCAACTACTTAAGTAAAATTATTACTACACAACATTCAATGTTGTAAAAAGTGAAAGTCCATAATTTATACATTATGTATAAAACACCCATGTGTAATTAGGAAACCATTACTCACTAAGACCAGATAATGAACGCCATGCCAAACATATACTTGTAAAAAGTGAAAAATTAGCTTGACGTGCTGTATGAGATTTATGCTGTAAAAATTGAACAAAGATACAATTAAATTGAAGCTTAATCATTAAAAAGATTAGCATCTTCAGTAACATGATCTGCAGCTTGTCATGATTTGTTTCAATGTAAGATTCTGAATTTTCTTTTCTTTTGAAATTTGTCTGACTCATAAATCAAAGAAATCAACGAAACCCATTTTAGTAAAATATGGAATATCCTCTAATTGCATGGTGAAACTGAAAATTACTTCAATTTAGCCCTTGAAGAGGAAAGCAAAAGCATAAAGGAAAAAGCAGAAAACGAAAAGTCAATTCGCGTAAATGAATTCCTATAGTTCCCCAATTGTTTGGGTTACGTAAATAGAAAAATTCAAGGTTCAAGAAATCCTCATTTCAAGAATCAGAAGAAAAGAAAGGAGAATAAAGTAACAATCACTATTATAACAAAATCCATAAATAGAATATAGTAATCAACGTAGCGAAGATGAACAGTACACGAACCAGAGGTTTCGACGAAGCGATGAAGGTCGGTGGACCACTCTGAGAGCCATTTCTTTGGTTCGTGACGTCGGCGAGAGCTGTGCGCTTTTTTGCCACTTGGGCCCTGGTCGCCATGGGCTTCTTGTTCGGCTGACGCGAAACTGAGGGCCTCTTGGCCGAGGACGACAAGGATGATAATGGGGGTGGACGGCAGTTTCGGGTCGACATTTCAGGCCAAATCCTAGGCGAATAGCTCTGCAAGAAAGCCAAGGTAGGTAGTTTAACTTCTAAAAGAAGAAACAGAGCGTAGGAGGGTTTTGCAGAGAGAGAGAGAAGGATTAAGTGGAAGCGCGAAGTTGTACGGATTGTAAAGGCAGAGAGATCGTGACCGCCGATTGATTGTTGGCGGTAGTAGAAGAAATCTGAACCGTCTGTGCTGTGAGGAAATGGTTGTTTGGAAGTGTTAATCCCATTAATCGGTTTTGGGCTCCAATAATGCATGCAAATTATGCGATTTAATTGAAAAATGGTTTACAGGTCAACCCTTAATCAAAAAAGAAAGTCAACCTTTGGGGGAATTTCATGATCTTATGTCAAAGATTTTGGAAAAAGAGTTCCATACGTACTTTTGGGTTATATGATCTAATTAACTTTTATTGAGTTTCTATTTTCCTTTTTATAGGCCAAAAGTTACAAGTACCAAGTTTTCTATATATGTCAAATTCAGGCTCAATTTTTTCAATATCATCTTTGTGGGAGCAAATGATCCGGCTTCCAATCACAAGGTGCTATGTGGACAAAAATAATATCTGCTAAGTCAATTAATTGAGCCCATTTATTTGGTCAATTAATTAACATTAAAAATAGAGATATTATCTTTATTTTGAAATATAATTACCAATTAAAAGATAATATCATCAATTTATGATATTATCTTAATTTGGACACCACATTCTCGATTATTGCCGAATTGTCATCAATGTAACCTTGGACAGCCAAGAGGTCAACCATTTTATACACATCATACATGTGTATTAAAAATTCATAGACTTCTTTGTGGACCTCATTAACCTTCGTAGTACAACTTCAAGAACTTGATCAAAACTTTAGCACAATCCCAATCATTTGGGGTAGGAGGCCAAACTTTGAATGCACATGTCGAGGGCTTTATTGTGAGCACAATATGATTTCCCAAAAAAAAAAAAAACAAAACAGAGAGCTTGGCTTTGCACATGAGTGTCCCCACCCAATCACCACTCAATAGATGTCAATCACATTAACATTTAAAAAAAAAAAAAATTGTTACCGCTCCTCCATCCCCATCATCTACAACTCATCTCTCCCTTTCGTCTCCCACTACAAAAAAAAGTGACAACAGTTACCAATAATTGGTGACGTTTGGTGACTAATGTGGGAGTAACTAAAGGCTTTAGTCACCAAAAAAGGCTTTTTTGGTGACTAAAGCCTTTAGTTACCCTCACATTAATCACCAAACGTCACCAATTATTGGTAACTGTTGCCACTTATTTTTGTAGTCCCTACAACTCAAAATCCTCTCGTTCTCTCTCTTGAAATGGTACCTCTGGAGATACGATTGTTTATTGAAGAACAGAGAGAGCAACATGTCTACATTCCTAGCTATCACCTATTTCTTACTTAATATGGTTTCATTTTGAGATATTGTATGTAAATTTAATGAATATTTTTGTCACAGTTCATGGCCAACAATTCGTATATGAATAACATGGAGGCATTAGAGAGGCTCTTGCTCCATCCTGACGGACGGTTACCAACCTGTACAGGTGGTGGAGAGTGAGGCTCTGACTCCTAAAGAAGGTGAAGGGAAAGAAGCTCCGGCTCCTAAAGAATGTGAGGGGAGGAGGCTCCGACTCTTGCAGAAGTTGAGGCTCAGGCTCCGGGTCAGTATCCAACCGGACTACTAGCTTAGTTAAGCGATGCCATTGAGGAGAAAGAGTTGCAAAGGATGTGGAATGGCTGGTTTAATTATTATTTCTTTAGTGAATATTTAAATATGTTATTTATTTTATAAATTACTTAATAAATTATTTTAAATTATTTTGTGGACTTTGTTTTTTATTTTTTATATTAAATAATAATTAAAACATAATATATTTAAAGAGTATAAAATTATTGTATTAATATAATAAGCAATGTGTTTATACAAGAACAGATTATACAAACTGCAGAATAGAATAACACAGAAAAATAAAGAACACTGACTTTATTTTCATATAGAGGCTTGCGTATTGGCAATGTCCTAAAGACGGAATTTCCCCCCTTCGGAGTACTTGAAGTTCAATGGACGTCTATCTCCCATAATTCAACTATCTATAAATGCAAAGTTAAAAAAATATGTATTATTTTTGTATGTTCAAAATCTTGTAAGCGAGTTTCTGGCTATTGGATATTCAGTATTTATAATACTGATTGCACCCTTTCAAACCACAGTAGTCATAAACCTAATTTCATTCAAATTTAAATTGAAAGGATATGTCTTGTCATTTTGAATTTAAATTCTACTGCGCAAAAATGAAAAAAAAATTACTTATTTTCGTTTGGATGTCTTAATTAAATTTCTCTAAAGCCCAAGAGCCCCAAGGCCCAAGTTTTTGATTAATATAATTATTATTAATCAAAGCCAAATCCAAAATCCAGCCTATAACCAAGCTCATTAGCCCAACTCTCCAGTGTTAACCACAATTACCAAACTATCATAGTGCTTTGTTCATAAACACCTTTATAGGAGTGTGGATTTTCGATGTGAGATTTTCACAGAGGGCACCTCAAAAGATAAGCTTACAGAGAAATCCATATTTTTCTTGTTGGTGCATATATTTAAAGAGTATAGCCGCGCGGCTATACTCTATAAATAGATTATTTTAAAAGTATTCTATAAATATAATATTTTAACGGTATAGCCGCGCGGCTATACTCCATAAATATAATATTTTAACAGTATAACCGAGCGGCTATACTCTTTAAATATAATATTCTAAACGTATAGCCGAGCGACTATATACTCCATAAATATAATATTTTAACAGTATAGCCGGGAGCCTATACCCCAAAATAGAATATTTTAAAAGTATGCTCGGCTATACTTTAAAAATATAATATCTTAAAAGTATAGCCGCGCGGCTATACTCTATAAATATAATATTTTAACGCTATAGCCGCTCGCGGCTGTACACCATAAATATAATATTTTAACAGCATAGCCGCATGGCTATATCCCAAAATAAAATATTTTAAAAGTATAGCCGCGCGGCTATACTCCAAAATAGAATATTTCGACTATACTCTAAAAATATAATATCTTAAACATTATAGCCGTGCGGCTATACCCCAAAATAGAAAATTTTGAAAAGTATAGCCGCGCGAATATTTCGGTCATCTGTTACGTGCCTGTTTTCATGTCATTTCTCAATATTCTTCCATCCCCCAAATCATTCCCTTTCATTGTTCCTTACCTGCTTTTTGAGAACACTATGTCGGTAAAAAAATTCAACGCAATGGTCTCTGGATTGTTCCAGTTGGGTAGCTCTTATGAGCAGTGGCGGACCCAGAAAATTTAGGCAGTGTGGGCCATAAATAGGGGCCAAAAAAAAAATTTGCATGTGCCTTTCCAGGCAAAATGGCCTTAAAAAGAACACAAAGTCGGGAAAAAAAAGACAGAGGAGAAGGAAAGGAGGAAGAAGAAAATTAGAGGAGAGCATAGCCGGTTCCATTATTTTGAGCTACCAGATGAGAGGAAAAAAAATTGGAAATAGAAATAAAAAGGAACAAGAGGAAGAACTGGAGGAAGAAATATGCCTTGCTTGTGCATTTTTCAAATTTGAGACAAAATTTGAAAATCTTATATATTTTGTATAAAAACTTGATTGTTCTCTTGATTAAAAAACATGCCTCATTCGTAAAAAAATCTAAACTCAGACCAATCCTCATTGGTCAAAAGATTCAAACTGTAGCCATTGGTTGCTTTGTTGGCAATTTGGCATTGGTCCATTTTTAAAAAAGGTGAACAAGTAATCTCATAAAATGGGCTAGTATAGTATGCCCAGACCAAAAAAAAAGGGCAAGTATGAGCCAAACAACAATTGTTTTTATTTGGAGTATGAGCCAAACAACAATTGTTTTTTATTTGGAGTTACATCGAAATGGGGAGGGATTTACAACAAACCTACTAATTGGTGTCATGGTGGGTTTCGAACCTCAGCCTTGGGGCTAGAGGCCAACCACCTTACCATTATGGTAAAGACCCACTGGCAAGCCAAACAACAATTGTTAACTGTATATATAGATGAATAACAAAAATTGAGTGTGGGCCATTGCCCATACTGGGCGTGAGCTGGGTCCGCCAATGCTTATGAGTGGGTTATCACCAAGAAGACTGGCAGGTCATCAGAATCTGACTTACTGGCTGCTGCTGAAAGGGAATCAAAGATGGTAAACCAATTGCTGGTCCACAGAGGAGCTACTGAGAGTGAGCTTTCTGAGTTGAACCGAATTATGGAGCAGAAAGAAGTAGCTCCTAAGCCAATTAAGAAAGCTAACAAGATATATAGGAAAGAGCTTGCTCTAGCTAGCATTCCTCCTGCTCACAGCTTCTGTCAGGAGTCTGTTATCTGCTCAAGGAGTACACTTCTACTTCCTGCTCTTCCAAGGTGTGACCTTCCTTCTTGTAGGACTTGATCTCATTGGGGAGCAAATGAGCTGATAATTCATGGGTACAAGAGAAGAAAAAAAAGAGGAGAAAAAGCAAACACCTATATATACACATTGAGGAATTTCAACCCCTTTGCCTTGGGAATGTGCAGCACAGAGTTACCCTTTGGTTCAATAGCATGAATCATTTATAGTCCATACAGTGAGAATGATGAGAATGAAGAACAAGATAGGAACTTTGTTTGTCAAGCACTCCCCATACCACATTTCCAAATGTTTTTTCCTCAATTTTTTTTTTTAATTTTTATTTTCCACAGGTATTGAATTGTTCTTGTTCACCATAAGTGGGAACAGAATATTGGGTTGTCATTGATTATTGTGTTTTAGAATCCAAATAGGTAGATTGGAGTCTAAGGATGACAAGTTTGCCTGATGCTTTTGGTTTGTAGCTAGTGAGACATGCAAAGCAAGCATCATTTGTAATTAATTTATCTGAAAATAATAATTCCTTTATGTATATTCAGCTTCTATCTATTTGACAAATACTCTCTCTCTCTCTACACAATCTGCAAATAATGGAGTGTGTATGTGTGTGTCCATGCACACGTGTTTTTAGACAAATTTGAAGTGTCGACAGGCGAAATAGGTGAAACAAAGTTTGCATTTTATGGTATTTTGGGGCGGCTGAGGTTTTTGGTTCATAAAGTTTCAAGCTTTCCAGCCTCCAGTTTATGGCCACAGAGTTGGGGGGCCAGAGATCTTTGGTGGGCATGCATCTGATCTTTGCTGTTGTGGATAGTGCCCTTGGTTGGGTTGGGAGGTCTAATTATAGACAGATTCGATTCATTTCCTTGGCAGCCATGGCTCATGTAAGGCCCAGTGAATTGATTTTTTGCAATGGAATATCACTAGCTTCTAAATTTCTAAGAAAATCTTTGATTTGACAAGCCACCTGTTAATGTCCCCTTGTATTATTCACTGGGATATGCCTGCCTCACTACATAGTACCATGGATCAAAATATCCATAATATTCCGATATTTCCATTGAAATTTCTGTGTTTTTGAACTACTGATATTTCCTATGCCATCGATATTTTAAACCTCTATGGACCAAAATATCGATAATATCGACGACATGGACCGAAATATCGATAATATCCCGATATTTCCATCGAAATTTCCGTATTTTTGGACTACCGATATTTCCGATACGATCGATATTTTAGACCTTGCATAGTACTGTCTTGTTGCATTTGTATTTTTTTAAAAATTAATGTACCATAGATTTGCAATAAAAGTAATTTTCTTCTACTTATTTTTTCTTCTTATCATTCACTTTTATTATTGAGAAGAAAACAAAAGAGTGAAATTTCATGTCCAAATCACGAACGTCTATCTGGCCCATACCCAACTTATTTTTGTAGGTTTTTCCAATTGTTTTTTTTTTTTTGAAAAAGTAGAATTCATCGAAAGCAGGGCAAAAACTCATAATACATACCCAACTTATTTTTATAGGTTTTCCCCTTTGTTTTTTGTTTTTTGTTTTTTTTGAAACAGTAGAATTCATCGAAAGCAGGGCAAAAACTCATAATACATACATGAAGAGTCCCAAATGGAGATTCTTGTAATACAAAAACTCTAAAAAACATAAACAAATAGGAACAAACATTACAACTTGAATCCCAACTCACTTGGAGTTACAAATGAGAAGGACGCATACCCATTGGAATCTTTTTTTATTTTATTTATTTATCCATTTTGATAGCCTCGACTAAAATCAAGTTGGGGCTTGGGTACTGATTATAAACCCAATTTGGGAAGTCCCACAAGCACAAAGGGTTAGACTACACTTAGAGCATCCACAGTGGAAATGTGTATAATGAGGTGTATGTTAAATATACACCATTTGTGATCGAAATCACCGGCAATGGGGAGGTGTAAATGAGTGTAAATTTGCATCACCACCATGAGATGTAAATTTTGATGCACATGTACTTTTTTTTTACATCCCTTGCGGGTGGGAGCCACATGAGGAAAAGTGAGAAAAAGTGGCTTTACACCCCGAAAATACATCTTTCCCACTGGAGCAAAAACCACATTTACAACCCCCGGAGATTTAGATGCGATGTAAAACTGGCTTTACACCCCGAAAATACACCCACCCCACTGTGTATGCTCTTAGGTTTTCCTTTTTTTGTTGATCAGAGAACAAATTGGTCATTTGAATTCCATAATATCATATTCCAAAAAACCAGTTGCAACTTGCAAGTGCATTTTATTTACAAAACAGCAAACATCACTCTGAAACCCTTGGATGGAGCAAAACCCTAGGAACCCAATTTACTTTTCCTCCTCAACTTATATTATTAATCAAAGCCCAATCCAAAGTCCAGCCTATAGTCAAGCTCATTAGCCCAACTCTTCAGTGTTAATTATAATTACCAAACCATCATAATGCTTTGTTTATAAACACTTTTATAGGAGTGTGGATTTTCGATGTGAGATTTTCACAGAGGGCACCTCAAAAGTTAAGCTTACAAAGAAATTCATATTTTTATTGTTGGTGCATATATTTAAAGAGTATGGCCGCACAACTATACTCTATAAATAGAATATTTTAAAAGTACTCTATAAATATAATATTTTAACGGTATAGCTGTGCGGCTATACTCCATAAATTTAATATTTTAACAAGATAGCCGAGCAGCTATACTCCATAAATATAATATTTTAACAGTATAGCCGGGAGGCTATACCCCAAAATAAAATATTTTAACAGTATAGCCGCTGCTATACTCCAAAATAAAATTTTTCGGCTATACTCTAAAAATATAATATCTTAACAGTATAGCCGTTGAGCTATACCCTAAAATAGAAATTTTGAAAAGTATAGCCGCGCGGCTGTACTCTTTAAGTAGCATAATATGGATTTCTCTTTTTAAATTACTTTAATTAGTAGTTATGTTATGGGTTTTTATTTTGTGTCATTTCTTTTTTGCTTTTTACTTTTTACAATATTATGAGTTTTATCATCCCCTGATATGTCTAATGTAGGAACGGACGGTACCATGCTACTACTAGCCTCCTCCGCAAGTACCTTGGAGATTTTTAATTGTTTCATACTTGGATGTTATTGAAGAGTCTGGTTACGATGATGCATATGTGAAGGAAGTTGAAGTAAGAATCTTCTCGTCAAGCATACTTTAATTTATTTATTTTTCATATCGACGATAGGTGATGAATGCTAACATGGATTTATTAACTTTTGATTATATTGCCTTTAAGAGGAAAAAAAAAAAAATTTACCTGCACTCATAAGTTGTAATATTTGTTGCTCTATGATTACGTAAATATGACACCTGCTTAATGGTTCTAAATAAATGAGTTTGCTCTAGAAATGGTAAATATGTTGTTAGCTTGTCAATCTAATAAACCACTTTATTCAATGAAATTTTGTATAAATATGTAGCACAGTTTCATAGTCGGGCAACATAATATAAAGCAGTAATATTATTTCCAAACCGAAAATCCGCACTATTGATTACTTAGTTGATTCTTATTTGAATGTATGGTCTGAATTCACAATATGCTTGCTTTATATTGCTGAACTGTAAGGCAAGAGACCTATATATGCCATAATTCACGATGTTCAATTACGACGGAACGAAGGGAGTGGCGATAACATACAAGTCATTCCTCCTCCTAGAGGTCATTCCCAAAGACTCAGTCATGTCAAGCTCTTCTACCTTTTTCTCATTGGGGAGTTTCCAGTTGAAGTAGTAGAGCAGTTGAGAAAGTGCAAGCTCAACCGATGCAATTCCGAATGAGATGCCTGGACATATTCTCTTACCAGCCCCAAATGGAATTAATTCGAAGTTGGTCCCTCGAAAATCGATGGATGAACCATTAAACCTTTCAGGAAGAAAGCAATCAGCATTGTCCCAGTGTTTTGGGTCTCTCCCAATTTCCCAAGCAATTGATCAGAACTTTGGCTTCTGTTGGTATATCATATCCTCCAATTTTGATTCTTTGAGTTGCTTCTCTTGGAATTAAGGGAACAGGAGGGTGTAGCCGTAGAGTTTCTTTTATGACTAACTTCAAGTAGTCTAGTTTCTTAATGTCTTCCTCTTGAATATTTTTCCTCTTTCCTGCAAGCAGGTGCCGTACCTCAGCTTGTACTTTCTCCATTGCTCTAGGATTTTTCACAAGTTCTGTTATTGCCCATTCTGTGGTTGTTGCTGAAGTCTCAGCTCCTGCGAAGTACATGTCCTGTAAAAGGTTTGTTTAGTTATGTATATACAGTCCCCTTCTTAAAAGGGATCACGAAAGAGATCACATTAATCCTTGTCAGAACGTGTGTGATTTAGATTTACAGTCTCACAACATAAACATTTGTCGGGCAAGAGGACGTTACTAGATAATTAAATCATCGACAAATTAAGCAATTCATATAACTTGTACCAGGATGACAGCTTTTATGTGGTTGGTGGTGAGATCAAATTGGAGGCCACCAGCCTCTTGAAGTTGTAGAAGCACATGAACTAGACCTTCCTGCAATACTTCATCAGTTCTGGTGGTGATAGATGTAACAGTATTGGTCTTTACTCTTTTCAACTCATGATGATCATCAATGATTTCATCAAGAATTCTGTCAAGCTTCCGGTGTATCTTCTCCAGTGCAGGCTTCGTCCTTGTGACGTGACGGAGGAATTTGAGAGAAGGGAACAAATCAGGGAAAGAAAAGCCTCCAAGGATGATTGCCTCCTTAATCAATGATCTAACCTCTTGTTGGTATTTGCATTTTTTCCCCAAGGCTGAACGGGCAATGATGCTGTCTTGCATGGAGAAAATCATCTTACTGAGGTTGATAGGTTGGCCCTGTGACAAGCTAATTGATTCAACAAGGTTCCATGCCTCTTCTTCTCTTATCGATGAAAATGACTGCACACGCTTTGCGCTTAGAAGCTCCAAAACACAAATCTTCCTCATCTGCCTCCAATACTCATTATAAGGGCTAAGGACGATGCCTGGGAAATTATAGGACAAAACTTCAAAGGCAAGAGCAGTAGGCCTTTGTGAGAAAGCTGCAGTCTCATGAGTCTTCAAGACTTGTTTAGCTAATTCTGGTGATGAAATGGCAATGGCTGATACTTGCCCCAGCTTGAGGTGCATGATGGGTCCATGTTTCTTGGCCAAGTCTCTTAGGCTGTGACGTAAAGAGCCAGTCAAATTGTGCAAGTTTCCAATCAGAGGTAGCTTCCATGGCCCTGGAGGCAGCCTAAGAATTGGTGCTCTAACTGTAGGGGATTTAAATCTCTTCCAACATATAATTAGGGTAACTAGGATGACCAAAGAAGTAAAGAGAGGCAGAGAAGGAACTTGGATTTGGAGCATTATGAACATCAAAGGAACCTCTTACCTTGAAACCGAGTGGATGCTTGATATATATATATATATATATATAGTCATTCTCTTATCCTGATGCATTAACGTGCGGAATGTACGGATGCATGTGTAAATAGGCAGGAAAGCAAGGCGGGGTAGTACAGAATACACTGCGTCCGCACGATAATAACGTCCGGATATCCGCATAAGAGAATTTCTGTATATATATATGCTTAGCTATAAAGGGGCTCTATTGACTACCGATAATCAAGATCTAAAATATCGATGATATCGGAAATATCGGTAGTTCAAAAACAAGGAAATTTCGATGAAAATTTCGGGATATTATCGATATCGATAAAAATTGAATAAAAATCACGGAAATTGTAAGAAAAACTTGGAAATTTTTATTGAAACTTTGTAGGATGTTTATTTAGTCAATTATCTATTAGTTTATCACAAAAAATTGGAAGGAAATGCATTGTATGATGGATTTAACTAATTTAAGTTGATTATATAGCGAGCTGACAAACACTGTGAGCGTAGGAAATATGTTGTAATTAATGAAAGAAAATTAAACATACCATAATTATTTATATATAATGATTTACTACAATATTTTACACTTTATACATTGCATAATAAGATACATGAGTGACTAATACCACATAGAGTTCATATGAGGTTCAAAATTTTCACTATCTTCATCATCTCTATGTGTAGAGTAAGTGTATTGTGAAGAGTAGTCATCAAATGATAAATCCCCAAAATAGTTTTGCATGTAATTGTTAACATGTCACCCATATGGATCCGAGATTGGTTGACATTGTCCATAAGCAAAATCATTTGAAGATTAGGCCTCGGATTTTTCCATGAGCCGAGGTCTAAAATATCGATGGTATTGGAAATATCGGTAGTCCAAAACACGGAAATTTCAATGGAAATATCGGGATATTATGGATATTTTAGACTATGCCAATAATGCATATTGATGTGATGTGATATATACTACTTAGATGTTGGTTTGACGTCACAATTATTAGGAAATAATTAATAATGTGTGGAAAATGAGTTCTATTTAATCGTTATATATGACTTTTGCTGGCACAAAGTTCCTACTTTGCCTCCAGTACAGTAGGGTCAAGTGGTTCAGATTCTCTTCTGGATAATTTATGTTAAATTTAATGCACTTTCTTTTTCTTTTTCTTCTGGCAAACATTTAATGCACACGTATCATGAAAAATTTAGAAAAATCTAGAAAAAGTATAAAAATCTTGTAATAAGATAATACTGTTATATTGTAAACAAGTGGCTATGAGAAGAAAGCCAAATCCAAATCCAAAGTTGAGCCTATAGCCAATCCCATTAGCCCACTCTCTATTGTTAACTACAATTACCAAACCATCATCAGGCTTTGTTTATAAACACCTTTATAGAATTGTGGATTTTCGATGTGGGATTTTTACAAAAGGCACTTCAAAAGATAAGCTTACAGAGAAATTCATATTTTTATTGTTGGTGCATATATTTAAAGAGTATAGCCGCGCTATTATACTCCATAAATAGAATATTTTAAAAGTACTCTATAAATATAATATTTTAACGATATAACAGCTCGGTTATACTCCAAAATAGAATATTTTAAAAGTATAGCCGCTCGGCCAACATTTAAAAATATAATATCTTAAACGTATAGCCTCTCGGCTATACTCTATAAATATAATATTTTAACAGTATAGCCGCGCGGCTATACTCCAAAATAAAAAATTTAAAAGTATAGCCGCGCGGCTATACTGTAAAATATAAAAAAATATAAAATTTTGAAAAGTATAGCCGCGCGGCTATACCCTTTAAGTAACATAATATGGATTTCTCTTTTTTAATTACTTTAATTAGTAGTTATGTTATGAATTTTTATTTTGTGTCATTTCTTTTTTGCTTTTTACTTTTTACAATATTATGAGTTTTATCATCCCCTGATATGTCTAATGTAGGAACGGACGGTACCATGCTACTACTAGCCTCCTCCGCAAGTACCTTGGAGATTTTTTAATTGTTTCATACTTGGATGTTATTGAAGAGTCTGGTTACGATGATGCATATGTGAAGGAAGTTGAAGTAAGAATCTTCTCGTCAAGCATACTTTAATTTATTTTTTTCATATCGACGACAGGTGATGAATGCTAACATGGATTTATTAACTTATGATTACATTGCTCTATTGATTACGTAAATGTGACAACTGCTTAATAAATGAGTTTGCACTGGAAATCGTTTTGCTTACAGATTTTCGTATCAGTAGTTATTATGCTCATTTGTTCTTTAGTAGAACTACCTGTTTTTATAGTGTTCCTTTTAACAATTAATTTTTTTTCTTAACTAAAATTTCATCTGAAAACAGAGAGCAGTTCTGGTGAAAACCCTTGATTGTTTCTGGTGGGACCATCTTGTAAACATGAACAGACTCAGTTCAGCGGTATTGTGTAATCTGTTGTTGGTTTTCATTTAGTCATGGACTTGCATGGAATATCTGGCCGGTAAACGTAAGGAGTTTCGGGCATAGGAATCCTCTTGAAGAATACAAAATTGATGGTTGTCGATTTTTCATATCTATGCTTAGTGCAACACGAAGGTTGACAGTAGAATCACTTTTGCAGTATTGGTCATCCCCATTGGAGTCCCAAGAAATATTTCTATCATAAGGTTATACATTAATTTGTCAACGGCTTTGGGGCCCTAAAGAATCATACTTTGGATGTATACTCTTGCAGTTTTGGATGGTCGTTCCAAAGAACCGTGATTCGCTTCTTTATGAAAATTTCAATTCAAGGTTTTGGCTTTATTCCCATCATCCCAAGGTTTAGAAGTCACTTGGTCATCTGTTGTCAAAATTGGGCAATCTCTCTATCGGATCGGGAGGCACCTGGAAAAGATCCGTTTATACCTGATCATAATATTCTTACAGTATAGCCGCTCGGCTATACTCCTTAAATATAATATTCTAAAGGTATAGCGGCACGGCTATACTCCTTAAATATAATATTCTAAACGTATAGCCGCGTGGCTATACTCCTTAAATATAATATTCTAAAAGTATAGCCGCGTGGCTATACTCCTTAAATATAATATTCTAAAAGTATAGCCGCGCGGCTATACCGAGAAATATAATATTTTAAGAGTATAGCATACTCTAAAATAAAATATCTGAAGTGTAGCCGCGCGGCTATACCTAAAAATAGAATATTTTAAAAGTCTAGCCGCGCGGCTTACCAAAAATAGAATATTTTAAAAGTATAGCCGCCCGGCTATACCCTTTAAGTAGTGAATTTATTATTTACTTAGTGAATATTAAAAGAAAAAAGGTAGAAAATTCGAAGTTAAAAGACTTTTGTTTGTTGTTCTCCTCCGTCTCCCAAAGCGGGAAAGGCAAAAGCCCTACTGAGTATTTTTCAGGCGGGAGTGTTGCAGAAAAAGAGGATCAATGGCGCCACTGGTGCAAAGCTCTCAACCATGGGTCGAAAAATAGTATGATACTCGCTCTCTCTCTCTCTCTCTCTCTCTCTCTCTCTGCAATATATTCCCATTTGGGTAAAATCTTGTTGATTTTGATTTTGATTTTTGTGGGGTTTGTCAGTCGGCCGAAGCAAGTGAAAGATGTGGCTCAGCAGGACGAGGTGGTTCGGGTCCTCACCAACACCCTCGAGACCTCAAATGTAACATATATAGCTTCATTTTCCAAAACCCTACTGCTCTTGTTCCTGTTCATCAGTTTATTCATCTGAATTAATTGGGGTTTTTCTATTTTTCAGTGCCCGCACATGCTCTTCTACGGTCCACCGGGCACCGGAAAAACCACCACTGCTCTCGCCATTGCCCACCAGCTTTTCGGGTTTGCCTCCTCTCATTTATTAGAATTACAATGGTTCTATATATGCTGTTAACTCTTAAAAACTGTTATCCCAAATTTGCTTTTTCTTCTTTTGGAAATGTTCAATTGGGTTGAGTACCTGCGATATTCTTTCTGGGTAAACTAGGATTTAGTTGAGTGGGCATCTAAAACCGAAATACCGAAACCGTACACTAACCATACCGTACCATACCGTTTCATTTGGGATGGGGAGATAATCGGTATCATACCGTACCGTACCAATAGAGTATGGTATGGTAGCGGTATCAAGTATTTGGTACCGGTCAATACCGTACCGTACCGAAATATAAACATGTTCAAATAGAAACATATAGTTGTTGTGATGAACTGTGAAGGAAGGAAGGAGATTTTCCAAAGTCCTGTTTTGCAAATTTGTACATATAAAAAAGAAGAATTTCTGGAGGCTGCTGGGGATTTGGGTAGCTGTTGTTTACTTTCTTTGATCAATGTCTATGAATTGTTATTTTCTTTTTGCATCTTCTGTCAATTTTTCTCAGATAATCATATCTGTAAGTTCATTTTCATGGCTTAGTTAATGTAAATTTCATTTCCTCAATTTTTGTTTTCCTCATTTTTGCAATTGAGTTGGGTTTTTTCCCCATTAATGTCTTGCACATATAAGAAAATGTTGTAATTTAATCTGGGTAGCCAACATTATGATGAAAAAAGTTGTGTTTTGTCTTCAAGCTTCAGTCTGAAGCTTTGGATTCTCAGGGCATATCATATGAATGAATTATGAAATTTAGTAGCTATTTTTATTGTCTTATTCATTCTGTCTTGCATTTTTTTAGTTGTCATTTTGGTACCGAAATTAGGGCTGGGCATTTGAACCCGAAACCCTGGCCAACCGCTTTCAAACCAAACCGATCGGGTCGGTTTGGTTTGGTTTTTTTCAATTTTTTTGGTTATCGGTTTGAACCCAAACCAAACCGAAACTTATGGTTCGCTTACGGTTTGGAATATTCAAAACCGCGGTTTAACCAAACCAAACCGATGATATTAAAAATAATATATATAATATTATAATAAAAAATATATGTAATACATAGTTTTAAGAAGTTTATATATATATAATATATAGTTTAAAGAAATTTATATATTTATAAAATACATAGTTTATATATATATATATTACATAGTTTATACTTTATATATATATATATATATATATATAATACATCTTTTTTCCCTTTCCTTCTTCACTCTCTCTTCTTTTTCTCTTCTTCTTTTTCTCCATCTCTCCCTCTCTCTTTTTCCTTCTTCTTCTTCTTCTTCTCTCTCTCTCTCTCTCTCTCTCTCTCCAAGAAAGCCAAAACCGAAACCGAACCAAACCAAACCACCAATCCGGTTAACCGAAGTGATCGGTTTTCATCTATTATGGTTTGGTTCCGGTTTCAAAAGTGCCAAACCGAAGGCTTATGGTTCGGTTCCGGGTTGAGCCCAAAACCGAACCAACCCAAACCGAGCCCACCCCTAACCGAAATGGTACCGATACTGTACCGATAACGATTTGGCACGGTACGGTACGGTACCAACTTTAGTAAACGATAATCCCATACCGTATCATACCGATTTTAATTTCCGGTATCGGTAGCGGTACGAGCTCAATACCGTACCGTACCATACCGTGCCCACCCCTAGTTGATATAGGTTGGACTTTGATCACTATAGATGTGGCTTTTATGGTTTTTGGTTTTGTGGTATTTAAATTAAATGATATTATTTGGAAAGATTAAGTATACGAACTACAGCACTATTTATATCCTTTTACTAAAAGTTCATATTCAAGAACAGGGATTTATTTACTACGTTACTTTGAAAATTTTCTTTGATTTTAACCACAATTTTTTTGCAGACCTGAACTCTACAAGTCTAGAGTGTTGGAGCTCAATGCAAGTGATGATCGTGGGATCAATGTTGTACGGACAAAGATCAAAGATTTTGCTGCTGTGGCTGTGGGTTCTGCTCAACGTCAAGGGTATGTTCTCATACCTGAGAACGCTTATTCCCATGCTCAGTTCTTATATTCTCCATTTCCAATTTTTTGAGATATATTTGCCCTTTCTTGAATGCCTCAGGGGTTACCCTTGTCCACCATTTAAGATCATTATCCTAGATGAGGCGGATTCAATGACAGAAGATGCTCAGGTATGTTTGTTATCTGTTCATTTCTAGTGTTTTTATTTTATTCTTTTTCCTTAAGAAGTATTAAGAATGCCTTCTCAATTACTTTCTGCTATGCAGAATGCTCTAAGACGTACAATGGAAACGTACTCCAAAGTCACAAGATTCTTTTTTATATGTAATTATATCAGCAGGTGCACCTTCTCTACTATTTATTTGTTTAATTTGGCAATATATAATTCCTTTTTATGTTTTTGCTAAACTCATATTTATGGTAGCCCCAATCTCTTTCTTAATTTTCTATTTGGGGCAGGGGTGATTAAATATAGTTGAGTTTGGGTTTGTTTGGAGGAACTTGCATGCATTCTAATAGTGCGGACTAATCGATTTAGAGTTCTTGATCATTTTCAGTCCCGCATAAAATGTAAAGTTATCCTGATACCTGTTACAATATTTTGAGATAATACCTTCTTTATGAACTGTTCATGTGTACTTATATGTCTATGTAGGAAGGCTCATTGAAATGCTCTAAGGTTTTATATAATAAAATGTAAATTGTCATTACCTTTTGTCATTAAATTGTCATTTACATTAGCGAAGAGCAGGCCTTGCAGTTGGTGATCTATGAGGTTGTCTTTCTGCAGGATCATAGAGCCACTTGCTTCGAGATGTGCAAAGTTTAGGTTTAAGCCACTTTCAGAAGAAATCATGATCAGCCGCGTATTGCATATTTGCCAAGAAGAAGGCCTCAACCTAGATCCAGAGGTGTGTACATGACTAAATCTTGGATTAGATATTGTGGTTTGTTGAAAATGGGGATCTTTGCATGAGTGTTGGGTTTCTGACATCATCATACAAAATGTATGATCTACGTTGTAGGTTCTGTCAACACTAAGTTCTATCTCACAAGGTGATCTTCGTCGGGCTATTACATACTTGCAGGTAAGTGGGGGTTGTTCAATGAAAATTTGCCCCTTTTTTTTGTGTTGATATATCTTTTGTTGAAAAACACGAGAGATAACTACCAGCAAGAAACAGAATGTGTTACTGTTGTGCCTGCCTATGTTGAATGGGTTATTTGTTTGGTAGCTTGTTTACGTCAAGTATTTGGTATGTTTTTTGCTTCTTAATCGATGATGCATTTTTCATGAAGGATGATGCATTTTTCATAAAGCATGATGCTAGTTGAAATTCTATTGAGAATTTCTTTGGCTTTCATGCATCGTTGTCTCTTGAAATTTAGCACCCCAAAATTTCTCCATATTTTAAGTTTATTTAATATTTGTTTTGATGATATGAGAATATTGTTGAACTGATAACGGTATGATTCTTGAATTCTAAATTGTACTTTTGAAATATTGCAGTCAGCTGCGCGCTTATTTGGATCTTCC
This sequence comes from Prunus padus, assembly GCA_024362665.1. NCBI lineage: Eukaryota > Viridiplantae > Streptophyta > Magnoliopsida > Rosales > Rosaceae > Prunus > Prunus padus. The sequence goes on from JANFAM010000020.1 coordinate 40,025,305, forward strand.
ATTTCTAAGAAGGAGCTGATTAGTGTCTCTGGGGTAAGTAACAAGAGAGGAAAATTTGATGATGATTTTGTTTATCTATTTATGTCAGGCAGTAACCTTCGATGCTATTGCATACAAGTTTATGTAGTTGCAACAAATGGGCAATAGTATGTTTTGATTTGAAGTTGCATCCTTGCTCAGCTGGTTCCTATAATCCCAAATTCTAGCAACTTTTGTCAAGATAACCAGTATATGTCTCATTACAATTCAGTATTTCTGTTTTCTTGTTTGTTAGCAACTGAAGAAACTTATTACAGCAGAACATTTATGTTCTTCTGACTCCAGCCATTACCCATTGTTAGTCTCACTACATTGGAGGTCCTGGGTACAGTGATCCTAGGATGGGAGATTTGTATTTGATCCTAGATTGAGGATTTAACATGAAATGGCCTCTCTTAAGAATGAATCCAGATATGTGTTTGACAGCCCAAGATATACTTTTGTTTTATATCAAATCCCTGCCTTGTCCTGATATCTATTATTTGAGTTCTTCAGGTAATCCCGGAGGAGGTTGTCGAGTCATTTTTTGCTGCCTGCAGGGGTGATAACTTTGATTTGGCAAACAAGGAGGTCAACAATGTAATCGCAGAAGGATATCCAGTCTCTCAGATGCTTTCACAGGTTTTACTTTTGCTCTTTTAAATTAATCTAGTGGTTTATTCTTTTATGTAAGATTGTAATACTAATACAATGTTACTTGTAGTTATTTGAGGTGGTGGTTGAATCAGATGACATATCAGATGAACAGAAGGCTAGGATATGCAAAAAAATGGGTGAAGCAGATAAGGTAAGACCGGATTATTGCATTTTATAGGCATGTCAAAAGGTGTTAGATTATTAGGTTCAATAATTCGAAAATCATTAAAAGGACTGATATTCTGCTGGATCCCTAAAAAGGATGTGTTCTCTCAGATGCTGGACGTCAACTTTTACATTTTTGGGCATAATTTACTGATGATGTAGGCCTATCTTGGGCAAACTTCTACTTTTGCTCCTGTTTATGTGCAGCGTCTCGTTGACGGTGCTGACGAGTACTTGCAGCTGCTTGATGTTGCCAGCAGTGTAATGCGAGCTATGTGTAACATGCCCGAAAATTTCTCTTAGGAATGTTAGGTGGTTTCAGGTAATTTTGCGAACCGGGATGCAGACCCGTATGGTGCTAGATCTTGCAGAAACAAAGTTTCTTAAATTCGAAAAAAAAATACTTATATTGTGAAATAGACCAACCACTTCATGTTAGTTATTTTGTTTTCAACACACCAGAGCTTTAGCTAATTGGAATTAGTAGAGCATTACGTGGAAAGCATGATAAGGGGTTATTGTAGAGGATTATGATTTCTGAAAGCAACATGATTAAGTCCCTTTCACGTTTACATAATGAAACCGATCCTTAGTGAAATATGCAGCATTTCTGCAAAGCAATGAGACTAAGACTGCGGGGTCAAAATCATGCTTGGATTTGATAGGGGACACATGCGTTACATCTTTGTTGCTGTTGGACAAAATGTCCGTGAAGGAACCCTAATTTAATTTAGATTCACGAGCAGGAAAATCAAAGAAACTTGGCAGCTTCCATGGCAAACTGTGAATCCGTGATGCCATGTGTTACGACCTACCTACCATACATCAATAATTCTATACTCATTCAAATGGAGAGAAGTGTTAGCCATTTTATCCGTGAAGTATTTTAAAAACAAGTCACCTACTGAATTGGATGAAAAATAAATTGACATTATTTCCCAAATGAAAATTGCTGAATAAAATAAAACCAATGTCGTTGAAAAACAGTTAAGCTTTTTACAATGCTATGATTCTGTTTTTTAAACCCTTCTTTTTGAGACAAAATTTCCCTCCAGATACGTCTAAAAAGCAAAGAACCAAGCACCAAGCACCAAGCACATCTTTTCATAACTCTTTCAATAGGGTGGTGGAGATTACTACTCAACGAGCAAAAGTCGCGTCTAAGACGCAAGCAAAGCAGCCATGGGACTAAAAGATTCATCCAAGACCACTGGCCTTGTGCTTGTGCCATGATTGAAATGCTTTCTTTTGGCATTTCGGTCATCTGGTGACTCTTTGTATCAATCACGGACTAGATTTCAAATTCTATAAACTAAAGTCAAGTGCATGTTTGGACCCATCTACAACCTATGGCCCACCCACCCAACTCAATGCCTTTAATCCCGCCGGAACCAAGCTTTCAATTTTCTTGGCAGCCCCCTCACTCACACTCACTCTTCTCTATATATATATATGCAAATCCATATGATCCAATATCAACACAATGAAACAAATGGCAATATATGATTATGATGACTCCTTCACAAAACCAGGAGCAATCCCATTCAAATGGGAAATCCGACCCGGCGTCCCCAAAATCCAAACCCAACAACAAAAACAACCACTACCACCACCTCCACAGCCGCATATTCACAAACACCTTAACCTCAAACCCCCACCATCCGGGTCACTCTTCCTGCCGCCACCGGAGCCCCATACCCGAAGCCGCTCCTTCCGCTCTGCTTCCGCCGCTCGAACCCGGTCCGAGCGCTGGCGATTCGAGCAGCCCGATAACATCCTTGCCCGGCGACCCGGACGACCCGACGTCGTTTCAGCCGGGTGCTTCATGTCTCCACTTCTGAGGCGGAAGTCAGCGTGCAATAGCAAAAGGGGGAGCGGAGCTAGAACGGTACCCGTACCCGAGTCCGAACCCGATTACACTACGGACCTTGAGACGCTGGCCCGGTGGTCTCTGTCGTCGCGGAAATCGCTGCTCTCACCTTTCCGTTACTCACCCACGTCCACGTCCTCGTCGTCGTCCCCGCGACCCGTATGTGACGCTGAGTGGGCCGGGTTCGGGCTCTTTTGAAAGCTGATAGTAAAAAGTTTTTTTACTGTTGTATTTAATTAGTAAGTAATTATGGCAAGGCCAACATGGTTAATTGCTTAATGGGTAAGCTTAGCTCTCTAGTCATACAAGACTAAGAAGAGTACTTGGAAGTTTTTTGTTTTTGGTTTTTTTAGTACTAGATGGCAAAAAGTAGGTCAAGTCAAAAGGTTTTGTTGATACTTGATCTTGGATGTAGTTGTGGAATGAAAATGGGAGGGAAGGGATAACCTTTCTTTTTATATACATAAAGAAAATAAAGATAGAAGGTTGCCTTTTTTATTTTTGGGTCAGAAAAAGAGAATTGAGAAGTAATACTTATATGTGCATCTTTATTGATTCTCAATTAATCTTTCACAGAAAGAAAACAAAAAAACGCTAAACATGAACCACTCGAAGCCTCTGTGCCGCAATTACACACCCAATGTAGTGAACCAAGTCCTCACTGCCATGCTAAAAAACCAACCCTTCAATTCCGAGCTCGCTGCCTCAGCCACCACCTCTCAGCCATGGACCTCCGAGTCAGTTTCCCAAGTCCTAATCTCCATACCCAGATTCTTCTTCCAGTCCCCTCGCTCCGTCGGTCGCCAACATGGCTTTCGACACCGCGCTCCATTAAAGCAACGCAATCTCAGACAAGAATCTTATAGGTTCCATAACAACGTGCTCGTTCTTGGCCCAGCTGCCCACAGAGACGTTCACAAGGTTCAGCTGGGATTGGACAAAGCGCTTGAATTCTTCTACTGGGTCGAAACCCATTTTGGGTTTGTTCACAATGAGCAAACTTGTAGGGATATGGCCGTTGTTTTGGCTAGAGGGAATAAATTGAAAGCCCTCTGGGATTTTCTTAAAGAAATGTCGAAGAGAGGGAGTGGTGGGCTGGTGACTACCCAGACCATTACGTGTTTGATAAAAGTCCTAGGAGAGGAGGGACTGGTTACTGATGCCTTGGCTGCTTTTTATAGAATGAAGCAGTTTCATTGTAAACCTGATGTGTATGCTTATAACACTATTATTTATGCTCTTTGCAGAGTTGGGAATTTTAATAAGGCCCGGTTTTTGTTGGAGCAGATGGAGTTGCCGGGCTTTAGATGCCCGCCGGACGTGTTCACTTATACGATTTTGATTAGTTCTTATTGTAGATATGGCTTGGAGACTGGGTGTAGGAAGGCCACTAGGAGGCGGATGTGGGAAGCAAACCACATGTTTCGGAACATGCTTTTCAGAGGCTTTGTCCCTGATGTTGTCACTTACAATTCTTTGATCAATGGCTGTTGCAAAACCTACCGGATCGAGAGGGCTTTGGAGTTGTTTGATGATATGAACAGAAGGGATTGTACCCCCAATCGGGTTACTTACGATTCGTTTATTAGATACTACGCTGCTGTTAATGAGATTGATAAGGCGGTTGATATGTTACGGAAGATGCAAAATATGAAACATGGAGTGCCCACTTCGAGTTCTTACACTCCAATCATTCATGCCTTGTGTGAAGCAGGAAGGGTTATAGAGGCTCGGGATTTTCTTGCTGAGTTGATCGATGGAGGCTCGATACCTAGAGAGTATACTTATAAGTTAGTTTGCGACGCACTAAATTCAGCTGGAGAATTCGATTCGCTTGATAATGACCTGCATAGAAGAATAAAATATGGTATAGAGAGTAGATATAGGCAGATAATGAAGGTGAAGCCGATTATGACTCGCAAAGGATACGATAGCATGGTGGAAACTTGACGTTGTGAAGAAACTAGTTATGGTCAAGAACTGCAGATTATAGCCATTCTTTGACAAACATTTGGAGGTACTAAGGTTCATGCACTTCCGTTGGCTGGCCATACATTAATTGGTAATGACTTATTTGATGATCCTTGTTGTCGCATTATAAATTTGTGGCGCTGCTCTTAAGAGGTATCTTAGTTTCAAGCAATTTTCGATCAGCGCCAAGCAGCTCGAATTGCTACAACTCAACTTACTGATGGACCTTGTCATTGTGTTATAAATTTGTGGAGCTGATGTTTAAGATGTGTTACATGTTTTAAGCAATTCTCAGTCAGCCTCAAGCAGTTTGAATTGCCTGGTGCCATGAGCTGAAAGCTCAGTTCACTGGACTAGATGCTAGGTCTCAACAATCAGCACAGTTTTGACACGATCTTCTCCTATTGCTTTTGTAATTAATGAGGGAGAGTTTAAAATGGTGCAACCAAGCTCCAAATTAAGGTCAAAGTTGGTCAACTTCTGTCACAATGTTCTTCTCACATTGGGGATATGGTCAGGTAATTGGAGAGTGAATCCTTTGTTTCTGCAGATAAGTTTGAAAGCACATGAAAAACTTATAATACCATCTTATTTCTTTGATAAATATCAAGTTTTAGAGACTTCAAAATTGTATTGAAGATCAGCAATGATAGTATATAATCATAGGGTAATTTTTTTTGGACCCAACAATCTTTTTTTTAGACCCAAGATTTGTTCCAAAAATACCCTTACTCATGAAGAACCCAACCCAACATCTCATTTTCTCTTTGCACCCAACCAAACCTATTAAAAAGTAATTAAAATTGGTTGACAGTTGCCAACGGGGTCTAGCCTAGTGAAAAATGGCTTTGACTTGGCATACCAGTTATCTCAAATTCGAATCTCCATGAAACCGTGGTAGTAGTGTCTCAAGTTCGAATCCCAAATTGTTGACCAAGCAGTCGTTGCCACAAACTTCGCCTTCGATAGCACAAAATAGGCCCTGCACAATTACGCTCCGTCCTACGCTCTGTCCTGACCCGCCCACGTATACTTAAATGGTAATTGCAACTTGATATAAAATTGACCATGCAAATTTAAAATAAGTGTTGGGTCTAAAAAAAAATTATTCGGTCTTAAAAAAATGTTGAGCACAAACTCGTGAATTGTTACTAATGTTAATCCCAGAATCATGACAAATTTGTTGAAACTGAAATATGAATTTTGTTTTTACTAAATAAATACTTTTCCATAAATCATTTCAGGCATAAACGATGAAAGTTAGCCAAAATATGTTAGGATACCCTACCCTACTAGTACAATGTATTGATCTCGATCGACATTTCCCTTCAACTTGTTGTTAGTCTTTGTCCTCCAAAGATGGGGTACAGAGCCACAAGTTCTTGTTCCTCATTCATAGCAAGTGACCAGTCTTCTTCTTATTAATTTTTCTTCTGCTGAATCAGCTGCATCATGATTCATGAAATGGGCCATCTGACCAATAATTCGACAGTTTGCAAGAAATTTGATCCTGGAGGAACCGCACAACCCACAATTTAAATGAGAATGCCCCTTCCATCTGGGCATTATCCATGACCTAAAAGCTTAGTTCCTTAAAATAAATTTTTAAAAAATCTTTTGTTGGGGTTCAAAAGTGACCTAAGATCTTACTAGGAGAAAGAGGAGAGTACTCAAACTTTCATGTGTAACGGGTGTGTATACATTTTTCTTCTTATTAACATTTCGTGCATGAGTATTGTTCACCAAGTATCAAATTGTCTATTTAAGGTGAGAGAGGTTGTATATACCCGTTACGTGTAAATTTTCTCGAGAGGGAGGCTATCACCAACAATGCATCCACCTTTGATCGGCCATCGGTGGCTTTTCTCTTTCTTTCTTTTTGGCTTAAGTGCTACAGTGCCCCATGAAACATTGGTCAATTCCCACTAAACCCCATCAAAGTTAAAGTGACCCACTTTACTCCCTTGACCAATGTTTTGCGTCTCAATTTGCCCCTCACCGTCAAGTCTGTTAAAAATGCTGATGTGGCACCAATGATTTGTAGTTGGAATCTTTATCATCCTACCTGCTACCTTAGTTTTTCCCTGTTGTTTTTTTTTTTCACCCTTGAAAATCTAAGGCCATATGGCCCATGCCCGGCCCTTTCAAACAACTTATTTTATAAATTCTCTGAATTGCTTGAAAACGGTATCTATATAAAAAAATAAATAAAAAGGGAAAATAATATCTTATTAGGAAGATAGATATATAATATGTATGTAGGAAAATAGTATCTTATTGGATCATCTGGTAAGATAAGATGGTTACGATAGGTGAGTAACATATATAAATGCTAAAGTAGGGTTCCAACCAATAAAAAGGGAATTGGCATATGCTAAACTGTAAAATATATAAACTAATGTTGCAAGCATGTCATAACTAAGAATAATTTAGAAAGGGTGGCTTTTTGAAATACATAAATCCCTATTTTTGTTTGCATATGCAAACCCGTGAAAGTGATCGTATGATTTGCTAAAAGTTGACCGAATGACTCACACCATTTGCTATCACAAAATGCTACTTCCGTGCAAAATCATGGTTACTAAACATTCTCAAAATATCAAGAAGAAGAAGATGGAAATAGTAACATTCTCGAAAAAAACCGGCACCAGCCATATTTTGACCTAGGACAAAAACCACGTTGCTAATTTAGTTGTATTCATGTTATTGGCCCATTTGGCAAGAGAAGAGTGGTCCACGTGGCAACCTTCTTACCTTTCAATTGTTGTCCAGTTCTGGGGTTGTTATTAGATTAGTTTGTAAATCAGTTATGGGTTGTTAGATTAGTAGATAGCCAGCTGGTTTTGTAATGATTTTGGGAGTGAAATGTTTTGTAATTGTTCTGAGTCAATAAAGTTACTCATTTTACTTACACGAGTCAAAGTTAAAGTAGCTGGGGTTCCCTGTGATTGAGGGTTAAAGGCAATAATGCAGCTGCTACAGAAGTGTTAGTTCATCGGCAACACCATCCCAAATAATATATACGCAACAAGCCTCAAAAGTCGATTTCCAGATTTCAAACCACGAGCTAGCTAGTGTCGTGTTAGTTCATCGGCAACACAATCCCAACGAATATATACGCAACATGGGAAGACTATGACAAGCCTCAAAAGTCGATTTCCAGATTTCAAACCTCGTGGACAAGGTTGGTTTTTGGGGATAGTTGCTGGTAAAATTGTATTCATGTCATTGGCCCATTTGGCAAGAGAAGAGTGGTCTTGTTAGATTAGTTTTGGGGTGTTTCCTTTTGTTGCCAGGACACTTGCCCAAATTAATGAATTAGAAAAAAATATATATATCAATATTCCCTTTTGTTGGTTTGTTGTTGTTTTAGACTATAATAAAATGGAAGTATATTGGGCTGCCAAAGCTTGATATTTTAAGTCTTCGTTAAGCTTTCAAACTTATGGGAAGAGAAGTAAAAGAATATATTTTTTACATGTCAAACAATTTGAAGCATTTGAGTCCTACACAAAAAGAACAAAGAAGCTTTCAGACCAAATTTTCCCTTACTGTTTTTTTTTTTTTTTTTTGGCTAGCATTTTAGAGCTAAATGTTTCAAAATAACATGGGTCAAGGTCGGCCAATGAGACGAGGGGGGATAATCTTCATTGTCGAGAGGGAAACAGCCCGGATCTCCCCTCTGAACACAATTTACAACTTTCATCATATTGTGCTCTCCAAAGAGCAACTCTTCTCAAAATCTCAAACACAAAGGTATATCCTTTTTTTGTTTTTGCCTTTAGAGCGCTTCCAGCGCAAGAGGCAAGGGGAGGCAAAAGGCCCCCTTTTGCCCCAAAAAATTTTCCATCGCTGCCAGTCAAGCCCGGGCAAGGGCAAGATCTGCCTGGGCTCTTGCCCGAGGTCGCTTTGGTTTCTTGACGCCAAAGAACAAAAAAATCTTAAAAAATCAGAAACATTTTTTTATACATACCTAGCAATTTTATTATTATTAATCTCATAAATATAAATAAAATTAATCCCACGTGAAAATCTCATACATAAAATTTTATCCGAAATTTGATATGAGAATTTTATAATAAATAATGATTAGTGGCAACCGAAAATCTTATCCAAATTAATTTTTTAAGTATAAAAAATAGGAATAAATAAATAAAATGAATAGTAATTGCCCTTGCCTTTTTGGGGTGGAGCTACAAATGCAAAGGCTGCCACTATTCAAGTGAATAGTGGCTGCCCTTGCCCTTGCCCTTTGGGGTGGAGTTGCTCTTAGAAGAAGGAGAATATATTGAGTATTCTTAGTACTGAAAATGGTGACTTTTGCTCATTGACCAATAAACCCTAGTACTGTTGCCAAAAAAATAAAAGTGGTCGATAATTAAGTTAGCTCAAAGAATTTTAGTCAAAATGATTCCATAGATGAGATCGATGGCGTGGAGAAGGCAGCAATGGAATATTGTACTTGTTTATTTAATAACGACACAAATAAACAATGGACTCTCGTCTTACAATGGAATATTGTAATTGTTTATTCCATAGATGAGATCCACGCCAACGACTCAAATAGCAACATAAATTCTTTAATTATAGGCCCAATTTAATTACTATATTATCATGTGTGGTATTTTGAATGTTTCACTATTATCGTCAATCTCAGTCCTTTAATTAGGTGAATTATTATTTGAATATGTTTTTTTTATACAAGAGATATTTTATTTTAATATAATCTAAATTATAGGAAGGAGGATTCAAACTCGTGTTACATCCGTTCTAGCCAACTTAACTAAGTTCATGTCTGTTATTTATTATTTGAATATATAAATAAAGTTACAGTTTTATAACATAACATTTCAGATATTTAAAAAAATTACCATGTAGTAATTTGCATTTTATTTTATTTTTATTGAGAAGTGAACGGTTTGAGAGAGAGAGAGAGAGAGACCAAGATTAGAATCATTAGATAAATGTAGCGGCATGCTCATGACAACATTATATTTTGAGCTTAATTATTCCACAAACTCTCTAAACTATGGAAGCTTAATTAATATATATTAGTTATAATTAAACTATGCATACACTCATAAAGTCCAAATGAGTGGTTTTGGGATCACTGCTCTAAAGGTCAAAGGTCTATAAACTATTCTTGGTGTCCTTTTCTTTTATTTATAGCTAACATGTTATCGTTTGCAACTTTTGACTAAACTCACACACACTACACGGATGTTAGAGCTGAGGGTCGGTTTTACTAACATGCTAATCTAGGCTATAGCCCAGGAAACTTGTTTCTTTTTTAGACTAAATTAATACCCTAGCCTAGGCCAATCTTATTAACTAATCCCCACTAGGCTGGCTGACCAACAAAAAAAGACTAAACCCCCACGTGAAATATTAGAATTTGACTCCCACTGGCCCACAAACATTCCCTCTTTCCTTTTCAAACTAAAAAACAAAAAAAACTAGGGATTTGCAAGGCGAAGGCGAGGGTTTATGATCAATTACTAATTAGGGATTTCCAATTTCCGTTTATCAATTAGGGATTTGCAAGGCTAAGGCTTATCAGTTTATGAGTTGCAATTGATTTTGGTTTGTTGAATTATCAAATAGGATTTGAAATTGATTTTGGTGTTCTTCCTTGTATGAGTTAACTTATCAATTGAAAGAGAATTTGTTGATAATATAGATAATGAATCTATAATTAGTGATTTTAATGTTGTGAAGACTCGAAGGGTGCAACTTATATAAGTGTTATTTGTATTTGTATTTTGCATTGCATGTTTATTTCTTGTACTAGTTTCCATGTACATGTACTAGATGCATTTTGAGGGGTAAAGCTCATTATGCCCCCTGTGTATGTTTTTGTTATCAATGAAAGTCACTCGTACCGTCGATTTTCCAATAGGTTTGTACGTAGGTAAATTAGCCCACATCATTTTCAAATCTTGGGTCCGTCCCTGGTTAGAACTCGAACCCATGACCTTTTATCGAGGGAGCATTTGCTTTAACCACTACATTAGTGGGTCCTTTCAGTTGCAAGAAATCTTTGATCCGAACCTAACATAATTATAGAGTAGATTAATTTGCCAGATGATATTTAGGGGACAAGAATGGTTAAAGTCGACTCGAATATATGCTATACTACTATAGTTACAGGCCTCTATGCTTAAATGCTAGGGATAAAAAAGATTCAGGGCTAAAAGAACATGGCATTTGATCATTTTCGCTCCCAACAAAAAACAGAGATAAGATTTCAACATTTGTACTTCTTAAGATTCTCGATGTCACTTCCAGTATATTTCTTTTTTGTAATTGAATTACAGAAAATTAATTATTCCTACATTAACGTTAACGCAGATGATGTACCTGACCCATATAGAAAACGTTATCCAAGAAAGCTTGACCACTTCTACTTGCTGATTAATTTTATGTGACTGATCATGCGATCTCTAAGATCTTAATTGCCTTTCTTTCTAGTATGCTTATCTTTTTGTATGATTATAATACACTAAATAATTAGTTAAGGTAGTCTTTTGTATGAAATACTTTTGCTTATAAACGCTATGTTTTGAAATTTTTATAGAAATTCAAGGTTTTAAGGAAGTACACTTAAAAGTTATTCTTGAAGATATGATTCTCCATAAAACACTTTTATGACTCTAAAATACTTAAAAGGTTTTCTGCCGAACACTATTAAAAACGCTTTTAGTTATAAGACTATACAATTTAAATTATTAATCAGTTGTCTACGTCTACCCATGAGTAATGTAAAGAGAAATTAAGAAAGAAACAACAAGAAGAGTATATCAATCCCACCAAATACCATACAATATTAAAAAATTCATGGTATTTTGTTTTTCCAGTAATACTGGAGGGTGCAGTCCATCTATAATTGGAACAAAATTAAAGATATTATATTAGTTATTTTATATATATAAAAAATAGGTTTGTAAAAAGAAAAATAAGATATATAGGTTAGTGACTAGCGACACGTTAGAGTATAGCTAGCGACTACTCAATTGTCTACAAGCCAGGGAAGTGGTGTTGAAGTTTTGGATCTGCTCGTTGGGTCCCACTCTAACAACACCGATACTATTCCACTTTACCACCTGTCCAATCCGTCAGGTGTGGGGTTTTACCACAAAAGGCCTCGATATTAGTTAGAGTGTGGTAATTCTATTTAAACCCATTTGTTTTCTTTCACCCCACCGATGTGGGATTCCAACACTCCCCCTCACGTGTAACCCCTTTTAGTGGTTCACACGTGAAGATCCACACATCGGCAATTGAAACTCAGAGGTCGGCTCTCGTTGGGCCCACTTGTTTTCAATGAAACTCAGAGGTCAGCTCTCGTTGAGCCCATTTGTTTTCTTTCACCCCACCGATGTGGGATTCCAACAAGTGGGTGGGTTCACAATCTCCATGCAAGAGCTACCTCTATATATATGTATACATATGTATATCTTTGTTCATATTTCCAAGCATCATTTTAATTAATTAGCTAGCTAGCTTATTGACTGCCCAGAGAGAGAGAGAGAGAGAGAGAGAGAGATGGGAAGCCAAGAGCAGCAGCAGAGAGTGAGTTCAGATGGAGGAGCTACACGCATGGCAGCCATCTATGCAGAGGCCACACCACCACCCACCAAACACTTCGACGTTGACCAGAACATTGACCCCAAAGATGATCAACAGGTCTGATACAAATCAAATTACATTGGATTTTATTTTGATTATTTTGTCAACAATATATCTGAGTTTGTTTCTTTTGTTTTTGTTGATTAATTCTGATGATCTTTAGAAACCTGGATGGAGAAAGTTTATAGCACACGTAGGCCCTGGCTTCCTTGTCTCTTTGGCCTACCTTGATCCTGGCAACTGTGAGTCTCTCTCTCTCTCTCTCTCTCTCTCTCTCTCTCTATACATACATGTAACATTGTATATACACGAACAATGTTATTTTGCCGTGGCAACACGTATCAGAGTGCGAATTCGAACAATTAGCCGGTTAAATTCTTACCTGAATGCGCAGTTTAAATTGACAAAACTTTTGTCTATGACATCATAATCTCACAGTGGAAACTGATCTGCAAGCTGGAGCCAATCACAGATACGAGGTAAAATAAAAGCCAGAGAGGCAAAAAGAAAATTAAAAAAGAAAATTCCTGAAGAGTTTTTTGCATTATTTAGCATGCAAAAGAAAAAGGTTAAAGCAGTGGTCTTATCATAAATTTTGCTATTTTCAGCTGCTTTGGGTGATTCTTATTGGATTGGTCTTCGCTCTCATAATCCAATCGCTTTCAGCAAACCTTGGCGTGACCACCGGTACGAAATTGGACAAAAAATATTTCTTAACTCAATAATAGCAAATATATATTTATATATATGGATTGTATCACAAAAAGTTTCGGTGTTATTAGAAGTGGAACTACTCATTATTAAGTTTTCGATGTGAGATTTTATATTCTTCAACATCGTTTATAATTAAAATGAGAGGGAGAATAGAGATAAGATAGAAAGTATGAGAGAAAATAAACTGAAGATTATATTGTTTTCTTACAAGTTAAATAATAGTAATTTATTTATTTAATCTTGAATTTTCAGGAAAACATTTATCAGAATTATGCAAGGCGGAGTACCCACAGTTTGTGAAGTATTGTCTGTGGTTGCTAGCAGAAGTTGCCGTCATAGCGGCTGATATACCCGAAGGTAAAATATATTAGCTCAACTAAAAAAATCTAATTTATAATTTATGCTTTTCTGTCTTTAATTTGTATAAATTTTTAAAAATAAATAAATTTTCTAACATTGATTCTTAATTTTGGCATGTAGTGATTGGCACAGCCTTTGCACTAAACATACTGTTCAACATTCCGGTTTGGACCGGAGTTCTCCTCACTGGTTTCAGCACTCTCCTTCTTCTAGGCCTGCAGAGATATGGGGTAATTTTAATTAGTCTGCAAATTAATCCAAGTTTAAGAAATTAATTTAATCTTTTTTGGTGACATTATATTATATGCATGGGCAGGTTCGGAAGCTGGAATTGTTGATAGCAGTGTTGGTGTTTGCCATGGCTGCCTGTTTCTTTGGTGAAATGGGTTATGTGAAGCCTCCAGCATCTGGTGTGCTCGAAGGCATGTTTATCCCAAAGCTCAATGGCCAAGGAGCCACCGAAGATGCCATTGCCCTCTTGGGTGCCCTCGTTATGCCGTACGCTCAATAATCTTTTGTTAGACAAACACTTACGACTGTAATCTAAATATCTTTATTTTTGACAGGCACAACCTTTTTCTCCACTCAGCTCTTGTGCTTTCTAGGAAAATTCCAAAATCTGTCCACGGCATCAACGTAAGCCCCATTTGTTAATTATCTCTTATTTTGCAAAACTGTACATTAAAAAAATAAAACCTACTATCAGTTTTTCAAAACTATGCTAGACTATAAATTTAAAAATAATTGAAAAAAAAAAGCCCACATAATTATTATAATATAAGAATATTTATTGACCATTGGACTTGTAGTTGTGAAGAGCTAGGTAAAAAAAACGTATAAAAAAGAAAAAAATCACAAATAAAGTGAAGCTTGCTAATTTCGTAAACTGTTTATTTAATTAACACTAATTCAATGTTATGTTGTTGCAGGATGCGTGCCGATATTTCTTGATAGAGAGTGGATTTGCATTATTTGTAGCATTTTTAATTAATGTTGCCATCGTCTCTGTATCCGGCACCGCTTGCCATGACACCAACCTCTCTGATAAGGACGCCAAAACGTGCAGTGATCTTACTCTCAATTCTGCCTCTTTCCTTCTCCAGGTAAAACTCACCGCTCAACCTTCATTTTACTATAATCTTTATAAATAAAATAAAAACAATCTTATATACATAGTAACATTTTGTTACCGATACATATCTGACACGTTATGTTACTTGAATCATGGCCCGTTTGTTATTGTGAAAGTACTTTTAATAGAATTCAGAAGTACGTTGAAATTTTTACTAAAAGTTCAAGTACTTTGTGTTAAAAGTGCTGGGAAGTGCTTCTTCGGAACATGTTTTTATGACTCCGAAATATTTTTGAATTTTTCAAACTAAAGCTTACATAAACACTTTTAATTGTCATAAAGCGTTTTTAGCACTTCCAAAAACATAAAAATGCGGAAAAAAAAAAGTCTGACAATGGAGTATTTCCGAATATAAAACCAGATAACTAATCTCTTTTATACATGCAGAATGTGCTGGGACGGTCAAGCAAAGTCATTTATGCAATTGCACTATTAGCCTCAGGCCAAAGCTCCACAATTACAGGCACATACGCAGGACAATTTGTCATGCAGGTTACTTTTATGTTTTACTAATTACGTGAACTTAAAAGCACTTTTGAAAATTACTTTAAATTTGTTTGAAAAATGACATAAAAGTGATGCTGATTTACAGGGTTTCTTGGACATCAAGATGAAAAAATGGGCTAGAAACCTAATGACCAGGTGCATAGCAATTACCCCCAGTCTCATTGTTTCCATCATCGGCGGTCCTTCAGGAGCAGGCAGACTCATTATCATTGCATCGGTTCGTTGACTGGTTTGATATAAAACTAATGATTTTTAAAATAATTTAATTTAATTTAAATCGTACTGAAATATAATTAATTAAAGGGCAAACTTTTAATGTATTTTGCAGATGATACTCTCTTTTGAACTCCCATTTGCTCTAATCCCACTACTCAAATTCAGCAGTAGCACCACCAAGATGGGACCCCACAAGAACTCAATCTATGTGAGTGTGGTCTTAGTCTTAATTAGTTAATCAGTCGCCTCTTTATCAGAAGAGGTCATGGGTTCAAATCTTACGAACGTATGTATATTAAACTAACGGATACTTATATTTGAAATTGTGATTTGTGCATGCAGATCATTGTGGTATCATGGATTCTAGGCATGGGAATCATAGGCATCAACATCTATTACCTGAGCACAGGATTTGTGGGGTGGTTGATCCACAGCAGCCTACCAAAAGTTGCAAATGTGTTCATTGGGATCATAGTGTTTCCCCTGATGACCATTTACATCATTGCAATCATCTACTTAACCTTGAGAAAAGACAGTGTAGTGACATTTATTGAGCCCACAAAGAATGACCCATCAGCCCAAAACCAAATGGAAAGTGGGCTCCCATATTCTAGTGGGCCCCCAATGCCCTTCAGAGAGGACTTGGCTGACATACCTCTACCCCAATAGAGGGTTATTTGAGATCCAATGCCCTTAATTGGGCACATTTATAATTATATACATATATATGCTTCAGGGTTTTCTTGCCACTTAAATTGGTAATGGGTTAGAACTAGATAAGTAGGGGCTTTTTGTTCTTGGTTGATCTTTGCATCAATGTAACATGCATGTTGTTTGTGTTCTGTTTTATTCTAGGCTTAATTACTACAGTGCACCTTGAAACATTGGTCAAATCTCACTTTACCTCTTTAAAGTCAAAGTGATCCACTTTGCCCCTTGGACCAAAGTTTGATGTTCTACATTGCCCATTCCGTCAACTCCATCCAAAAGTCCGTTAAGTTTGATGACGTGGCATGGGTGTTTTAGTAATTTTGTGCACCTAAAGTAGAGCCCACCTCCAGCATGGATAAAAAATTAAAACTTGAAAAAATCAACCGAAAAAAAAAACCTAAATCTTCTCTCTATTGTATCTATCCCTCTTCCTTTCTCCACCGCCTGATATCACTCCATCCCCAACTCTATCCCTACCCCAACCATGACCTACCCACCAACCCCCCAACACCAGTGCACCGACCCCCTTTCTCTCTCTCGATCCGCAAAGCTCATATTACCGATTACAAACTCAAATTTATTAACTACCTCCACAGTTGTAGCAAAAAGGGCTCATGAAGTAGTTGAAGTTGATGATGATAACAATCTGTCAAAGATTCGGCATACATTTAAAAGATAAAGAATAGATGCAAGATGTCACACCCCGGATCGGCTCCGTCATAGCACGATATTGTCCGCTTTGGGCCCCGCCCTCACGGTTTTGTTTCTAAGAACTCACGAGCAACTTCCCAATAGGTCACCCATCTTGGGATTGCTCTAGCCCAAACTCGCTTAACTTCGGAGTTCCCATGGAATCCGAAGCCAATGAGCTCCCAAAAGGCATCGTGCTAGATGGAGGTGGGCATGTACATATAAGGCACATTACCCCCTCTCCGTTGGTCGATGTGGGATTTTACACAAGACCCCAGTTTAATTCTTGCATATATCAAGAATATTCAACCAAGGTAACTTAATCTAACTGCAAGATGCCAATACAAGAGTTTTTAAATGTACTAAAAACTAAGACAAAAAATCTATTAGCTCTCCTTGCAGCTTGAATTCAAGCCACAATCAAGGCCTTGGACTAAAAGGTTCAAGAGCTGGTAGATAAAAAGTGCTCAGACAACATGATATTTACAGTCACATACTGGGGTAGATCTATAGGTTAGTTTTATGCATATTTATTGGGAAGTGAGGGGGTGGATGGGTGTCTTGATTAGTTTTCTAGGGGAGAAGGTGGCAATGGTGGTGCTAATGGGACAGGTAGGCATCGGCTAGGGTGGTTGTAATGAAAGGTGGTGGGATCGGGAGAAAGAAGCATAGTGACCTGGGATGGGTGGGAGGGATGGTGGTGTTAGGGGAGGTGCTGGGATGGCTAGCGGGCTGGGGTTGGGGTGGTTAAAGACCCTGGGTCAAATCAAGGAGAAACCCATCACCCTCCACCCTCGCCAATTTCTTACACCTCCCCCCTCCCCGATTTCGTCTCTTCTCCCTGATTTCCATATTTCTTCTTTGCTCCCCATTTCCCCACCATAACCCACCAAGACCCATCACCCCCTCCCTCTGGTTTTTTCTACCCCACTCCCATAGAACCCTAGCCCCCATACCCATTCCCCTCCTCCTCGACCTGTGCCCCTCTAGCTCCCTTTCCCCATCGCAACTCAGCCTACAGAGAGAGAGAGAGAGAGAGAGAGAGAGCGCGATAATTTCAATTTTTTAAAGTTTTAAATTTTATGTTTGTATTTTACTAAAACACCCCTGCCACGTTATCAAAATTAACGGACTTTTGGATGGAGTTGACGGTAAGGGGGCAATGTTGAATATCAAACCTTGGTCAAGGGGCAAAGTGGGTAAAGTGAGATTTGACCAATGTTTCAAGAGGCACTATAGCACTTAAGCCCTTATTCTATTGGGTAATAATTATATATGTCAGGAAGAATAATCATCTAGTGTATCATATATAAAAGAATGTTACCCATCAGTCTACAGATGCAAATTAAATTGTTCATTTGAAATTTTGGATCATAATGTTTTCCCTGGTAAAGGGGCTCATCGATTAGTTATCGGTCACCAATCTACAATACCTAGCAAGCACATTGGAGATGTTTTAGTGATACGCAGCAGATGTTTGGTATTGTCAACAAGATATAGTTTTTTTTTAACGACATTAATTTCTAGATGCATATATAAACGAAATTCTACATAATTTTCCCAACAAAGTTACTCTACCAGAAGATTGAAGCAGAGTTCCAGAAGACAATTCATTTTTGGCTGAATTAAAACAGGCCCTACAAACTGCCGGAGGCATCATGAGTGAAAGAAAATTGAAGCACTAAATGATCATTCTTCCTAAAGAGGATCAATGTAGAATAAAAAGCTTGTTATACTTTTCTTATGACCAACATTTTGCAGTCAGTTAACCAAACAAAACAGGTTAAAGAGTTATAAATCATTCAACCATGTATTAACAGACACAAGTGCAAAGTGTGTTTGGGGGAGGAAAATTTACTCTTCCAGACAAGACAAGAGAAATGAGCAGGGAAACATTTTCCAAAAGGAAAAAAAGAAAAAGGTATCTGCACCATCACTTTCAGAAACACAATTATTTTTTGGCTGAATTAATTTCTAATGATCAAATGTATGAACATACAGGCCCTACAATCTGCCGGAGATATCTTCCATATAGAAAAAAAAAAACTAAAAAAGAATGTGAGGCAGATTGATCGTGAATGACATCTATGTTATCCACTACTTTCAGTTACAGTGCAGAAAGCAACGACCAAAAGGAACAACCATAAACCCCAAATCTACGTGTTTTCTTTCAACCTGGTACCTGGTACAGGCCTCAACATTGGATGATTTAGAGTCGGCTGGGCAGTCCCTGCAGCATTAAACATGGCATTTGGAGCCGATGAGGATGACTGTATGGATGTCAAGGGCATCCTCGGCCCCAACCCTAACATTGATTGGCGTGGCACAAATGGCATGTGGGGATGGATTGGTTGGTTGTTGCTGTATCCTGATACACTTGGCTGTGAAGCTGAAGGTGACATTATTTGTTGCCTACCGGTACCAGTGTTATTATTGGACATGGAAGGACCAATACCTGCTAAACCCATAGGTGCAGCGACTCCAGCAGGTCCAAACCGAGCTGACATAAGACGGGCACGTTCACTAGCCATCCTCTGCCTAGTCTTCTCCACTTGTTCGCATTCTTTCATTAGAAAAGTTTCCACTTCTGCAAACTGCTTTAACTTCAGCTCCAATCTCTTCAACTGTCATAAATTTCACACTAGAGATAAGAATACTCATCCAATTCAATTTAAGTATGATTTCCAATGGAAAACAAATAAACCCTGCTTACGAAGATACAGGTTAAACGATGGGAGGCAGAAACTAGTCGAAACCAGTCAGGTGTTGGGGCAATGCCATCTCCAGATAGTGATGTAGGATACGGGTGAATTGTAGATTTAGGTAGTTTAGCGGAAGCGAAAACAATGGAAAACAGAAAATAGAACAAATAATGATAGGTCTGGAATCACTCCAGGGGTTTGGCTTCACACCAAGAAGTCTCCAATCTCTGGAAAATAAACTTTACTCAATATCTCAAATCTCAACTCCATAATAAATTACATGGGAGGGGAATTTATAGCAAACTAAAACCTAGAAACAAGAGGATAAAAAAATCCCTTGCTTAAACAAAAATTCTAACCTAAATAAAATAGGAAACTTATAAATCCTACTAAAATCTGGAAAACTTAAACATCTTACTAAAATATGGAAAACTTAGAGAACAAGTTAGAAACTAATCGCAGGAATAAAAAATTGCCAGATTTAAAGACCAAATTAAATTACTTCCTCTTCCATCTCTTTCTTTTGTAAACCCTAATGAGTTTGACAAAGATGTCCTCATCATATAGGCTTTTGATTTTCAGAGAATATTCCGTTATCATGAGCATATGAATGTGTGCGTTAAAATAAAGTCCATAAACTTGTCTAACCATATAACAACACTAATATAAAGAAAAATTTAAAATTTAGCAGGGAACGCAGTCCCTCTTAAAATAAAATAAGTTGTTCTTTTGTCTGAAGTTAAGTTTCAGACCAACAACACAATGAATTACCCCATACTAAAGATCTGAGGATATAAGCCAGTACTCATTTGGCCAATTATTCTCAGAGATGATCCATCCTGGAGTTGAATGCCCAGGATACTTTTTGGTCCATCAATAACCAGTTAAGGCTACCAAAACACACTACATCAGTGGAAATAAAAATATCCAAGATACTGTACAGTATATACTGAATGCTAATCAGAATGGAATGATTTGTGTTACGACTGATACAACTTACAACAGACAAAGACAACTCCAACCCATACAAGCATGCCGATGGTCCTCTAAATCTTTCAAATAACGACAGATCTCAAAATTTGGTTTTTAAGTATGCAGCTTAAGTCAAGGTTCTAAAAAGGACCTTGTCCCTTATCCTGATTCAGGCCTTTTTAAGAGGTTCAACTCCATCTTCGCCCATCTTTTTTTTTAAAAAATTTCTGATACGAAAAACTCCATCCTCACATATTAACAACTAACAGGTAGCAACTAATAATGAGAAGAAAAAAAAATGGTTCAAGCCTTTTTTTTCTTCCAACTAGTAAAAAGAAAAAAGTTTCAGAAAAATATACAAATAAGAAGGAAACAGTTAAATTTAGAAGACGTTATACCTGATGATTTATGATATTAGCAGATAGTCTCTGAATTTCCCGTTCTTCATGATCAGCAAATAATTTTGCCTTTACTGCGGCAGCAGCAAGGCCAGCTTTGGCAGCAGCTATAACTTTTTCTGCAGGTATTGGAATTGTCCCTGCCTCATTTTGAACCCTAGAACCATGTCCTGCTGTGTTCTCCTCTGAAGTTTAATCCATGAATAACTGGAAGTTAGAGAGAGAGAGAGAGAGAGAGAGAGAGAGAGAGAGAGAGAGAGAGAGAATATGAAAAAGAACACAGGAAACTCCATGCCTACCCTTCTGCTGAAGTGAATTTGCAATATTTCCGTGAGCACCACCTTCTCTACCATGTATGCTCTCAGGGTTCATCCTTCATAGGTGAAAAATAAATTTTAAGCGAATGGAACAAAATTTGCAATATCAATGAAGAACATGCAACAATTAGAATGAAAAGCTTTTTAGTGGTTTCCAATGCTTTCACTAGATTAGCGTACTAGCGAACTCCTCTTTTACTAAAAAAGTTAGTAAATTAACAGAGCTAAAAAAAATCCTCATCAGCAAAAAAAAATCCCTGGGAATTATTTTGATATGACAAACATAAAATGGGGGGCTTTAAAGTTGAATTCCACTGTAAAACATTACAACAAAGAGAAATCACCTATGTCCTGATCTTTCCATCTGCAAAATACTTCCAGAAGCAGATACACCATTGTCCTCAGAAAATACCGTCAATGCTGCATGGGCACAAGATGCAGCAACTCTTGGCCCAACCGAAGAGGCCAGAAATGCAACCTACAAACATTTTCAACAAGTTATCTGTGTAAGAACATAAGCGAAGTCTGGGAAAACCTTCATCTCTTTCATTAAATGTGCATTTATAACTCAAGAACACATGTTAAGTCTGGGACCTCTGTCAAGTTTTATCTCATATTCTTTTGTTTTTATTTCACAGGTTGTAGGGATAAGATATCCTTTCCTCTGTACCACTCTCTAAAGAATGTAAAGGAATTATGATAAAGTAAATTCTTTGCAACCTCAGAATAACTGTAAATAATGTATGGTCCTAGTCCCAGCCACACAATAAGAATGAAAAAAGAACCAAGGAAAAGTATTACAAGACTCCCACAAGCATGTATGCATTCATCATCTGAGTTGCTAACTTAGAATCAAATACACTCAGTTTATTACTATAATTGCCACTCTATCAAAATATTTATCCTGATTGCATAGTCGGTCTACATCTGTTTGAAGTATTTCCACTTTCCAAACAGATGAAAAAGTCGCATCACGCAAGAAATCATACTTCAGTTCTCTTTGATATTGGGGGTGTTAAAAAATAAACAAATAAATAATTATGTAATCTTGTTTTCTTTTACATACTTGGGACAGTACCTTTCAGAATACACGTTCACATGTTTCAACTGAATTATAAGAACATAAAGGACCATGATGCATCGGATTAGTCACCTACCAGGGACATGACTGGATTCCCAGAATTCGCAAATGGGAACCTGCTTTCAGAATCAGCATCTTGTAGGCAGGATCCTAAAAAGAAATTGAGAAAGAAAAAAAAGTTGGCATATAAGGTCTAATATACATCAGGATAACTTGAAGGGTGAGAACCATAAGTAAATAAGAACACCTGCCGTATCCCCATTTGAGTTTGAATGAAATCCTCCACGACCATCTCTATCTGACGAGTTGGAAGGCATGGGCACGCCTGGAACTTCAATATTTTCCAGCAGGCCATCCTCCACAGGCAAACGAAGAAAATGAAGGATGCATTGTGCTTTTGACTTTGTACCAACATGGTCTGCGATTTCATTCCAGTTCTCATTGTACATTTCCATTGCCTCAAGCAGCAGAAGGGTTTCTTGATCAGTCCAATTCTCCCCATCTGTATCACCATAATCTTTTGTTGAATCCACCCGTATGAAATCTATGCTTGAATGACCAACCACAAATCTTCCCTCATGGAAGCAATTAGAGCACATAAGTACATCAACCTGAAAAATATGATACCAATCAGTTAGTATAGTGAATAAGAATTCGGCCAAACCATACTAAGCATTAATCTAATTAATTGGGATCAGCTATAAGGATACATTGTCGCCATTCAAGCTCATCTAATTAATTGGTTTCAGCTATAAGGATCCATTGTCTCCATTCAAGCTCATCTAAGATGACATGTTATCTTTTAAACATATAAATACAACTCCATCTACATGTTATCTTTTCGTTCATTTAATTATGGGCTTTAAATTTTTGTGTCACATGTTGGTGTGGTAACTTCCTGCAGTTTCATTCATCCTTTGAAGGAAAAATACTATCCATTTGATAAAAATTATGGACAGGAAAAACATAATATTATTGAGATGATAGAGATGTACCTCCTTCTGTGACTGATGGTATACATCGGGAAGAGAACAAGAACAATGATTGCATTGATTTTCAGATAGACGCTTCCGAATTGTGTTGTCCAAATCAGAGACATCATCATCATCATCATGACATGGCAAAGACGAATAAACATCAGCTGCCTTAAGCCTACATCTGGGCTTGTCAAATCTGATTAAACTATCAATGGATTTTAGAGCAGCTGATGGCACATGAATTTCACCATTTAGCTCCTCCCTTAAGTAGGAACTGCCACTCCAAGGCTCTCGACTCGGTGCTACAGCACAGTAATTGATAATTCCCCAGTGATCAAGAAAACGAATTATTCGAGTCAAATCATCAGAACTTAGATGACCTGCTAATGCTAATCTACTGCAATCAGAAAATGCAAGTCTCTTCTCTGGATTTTCCATGTATTTAGCAACAATTTCATTCCTACATTGCATGTATATCTCAGGAGTATGATCTGACGTTTTTCCTGAGAAAAAATGCGGCACCACTTGTCTCTCTAGTCGATGCACTGTGGCTGGTGAAAACCAATCTGCTAACAGGAGAATTCCACAAAAACAGAAATCCATATTTATACGCATCTATATACACAGAAATGCATAATAAGAATGTAGCTTTAACACATCCACCTTCCAAGCATTTGAGAAAAAAAGAATCAATATCTTGTTAAGGCCCTACAGATGATGGAAAATAAAGAATCTACATGATACCGACTTCATATCAAGGAATCCAAGGCCTCTTTCCAGAGTAAGTTCCAAATCCTTTTTAGAGACTGGCTTCCTCTAAACCCAAAAGTAAATCTTTTGTCTGGGTGCAAATCAGAAAAAAAATATAAAAAATCGCCCTTTATGTCCTTTTCAGATCATATAACTGTTATAATTTGAGTCCAGGTCAGCACCACAAACAAGTGACAAGTGTTGACTCAGATCAGTTAAATTATTTGCCTACCATGATGATTCCACATAAAAGAGTAGTTTACCGGTGCACAAATGCTTTTTTTCAGATAAAGAAACCTTCTAAACAGTTAAACAGTTATTAAATATCAAATAGCAATCTCATCAAAACTTTCCAACTGTTTTCTAATACAATATTTGCAACAAACAAAATTCCGATAATTGAACCCCTCGATTAGTCATGTCTTCAAATTAAGATCCTACAGATGATAAAAAAATTAATTGCCCAAACCCAGCAGCAGTTTCATAGTGAAAAACGAGTAGGCAACAATTAATGCAACACATCAAATACCAAAATTCCACTCAAGACGCAGTAGAGTTCAAAGCGTAACCGAATTTTGAAAACAGCCCAGAATTCAGAAAGAGTTTATTTATCACATAAAAACCCAGAAACTCTACAGCTTTAGCAACTCTTTGCCACTTTCTACAGCTCACAAATAACTAGACACAAACAAATAGTTAACTAACATATGAATACCTGCGTGCATTGGAACCACATGAACTCTGTTCCCAAACCGCTTAACAACGCCACGGCCTTCCATAATCGACGGCGGAGTGACCACGTAAGACGACCCGGCACCATCTGCACGGTCCGGATCCAACGCCGGACTATCGGCGGGCACGGCGGACAACGCCTGGAGCTGACCATACGACACATTCTCTAAGACAATCGGGCTGGTGAGGCCCTTGGCGTCCCCGCCGCTGCGATTGGCTCGCTCAAGCGCCACAATTGCAAGAACGGACGAGTGGGGCCTGTTCACGGTGCGCAAAACGACGGAAGGGAAGTCGCTTTGGCGGACCCCACCGTCGAGGACCTCGGTCTCGTTAGGGCCGGGATCCGGTGCGGCACCGGATTGGGGGTTATGGTGGGGATCCTCTGAAACCTCATCGTTCTGTTCGAGGTCGTTGTCTTCTGGGGCAGCAACCGTGTCGTCGTCTTCGTCGTCGTCGTCGTCGTCGTCGCGTTTGCCTCTGCGAATTTGGGGGTCGCGCTTTCGCTTCCTCCATTTGCTGCGGGAGTCTGCGAAAATTCAAACATTGTTGAAGTGAAAAACCAAAATTGTGGATTGTGAATTGCTGTGTATATAATTAATTGCAATGTAAAAATTTGAATTTTTAGAGAGAGAAATAGAGAGAGTTTTAGGTTTGAGTTACCTGAAGGGAATGAAGGAGAAGCTGGCATTTTTAGGAGAGAGAAGGAATTGGAGACTTGCTGGGACTTTGATTGGCGCAAAAATAGAATCAAAGGCAGAGAGACACACACAGACAGACAAGGGACACGGAGAGAGAGAGAGAGAGAGAGTGAGACAGAGAGGGAGAAAGAGTGTGTAGGGCTTCCCTTCTCTGTTTTTCAACAGTGTGTGTTTTGCTTTGCTGAGCAAATTCTAGTTTTCAGGTTTTTTCCTCTTATTTTTCTTTTCTTTTTGCTTTTTCGCTTCTTTCTTTTTTCTTTTTTTATATCCTTACCGCGCGTGTCATTCATGCACTAAATGAGTAGTTTCGATAAAATTTCATGTTAGTGCGCGCTACGCATGGCGTTCATGCTCTGAATTAGAAGTTTCGATAAGTTATTTGGTTGAACAAAATAGCTCACACTTATATAATTTCTTATATTTCACATGTATGTGATGTGGCTCTCTTATCATTCACATTCAACAATCAACTAAATAGTTTCAATTAAATGAAATCACTCACGTGTAATTTCATGTCAGTGCTCGCAACACGTGACGTTCAAGCACTGAATTAGCAATTTGAATTAAACAAAATCGCTCATGTATGATTTTATTCTATGTATTTGCATCGTGTGTCATTTGTGTATTGAATAAGTAGTTTCGATAAGTTATTTGGTTAAACAAAATGGCTCACACTTATAATTGCTATGTATATGGTGGGTTAAATGGAAGTACTCACATGAATCTTCTTTTTTTCCTTTCTTTTATGAGCTTGTGGTGCATGGCGTACATGCACTGAATAAGTAATTTGGTTAAAAGAAATCACCACACATATGTAAGGACGCGATTATTAGTTGTGGTTGCATATGTGTGTTCCACTTCCACCTCGACAATTGATCCTCACTCACGTTGCCTCGATCATTTCTCTTGGTCACTTTTGGTGCTCAAATTGGGTTCAAGTGTCATCTTGATTCTCATTTCTTCCAACATTTACCAATTTTTTGTTTTAACTATCAAGATTAGTTAAAGGGAAAAATAACATGAAAATAACTATTTTATTTCTTTGCCTTTGTAGACACAAGAGAGGACATGGAGACTCACATGTACATGAGATTACGGGTTTGGAAATGAAGCCTTGATTCTGAGCTGCAAATGTGGTGAGATTATTCCATTGCATGTATATGCATAGAACACACATAAGTCATTTATTTTTATCTTTCTTTTTCTGTTGCATTCTTTATTCTTTTTAATAGAAACGATAGACTAAACTACTTTAAACCAATTTAACTCACGAAAAAAATTTAAACTTGGGTGCAAGGAGGCGCCCTCACTACTCTCACCTGACATTGCCTTCTTCTTTCAATATCGAAGGAAAGGAAGGGATAATTTCTTCTATAATTTGAGCATATTTACAAAGATTAAACGTGTGTTTTATTCATGGGCTTGGCCCACACAATGCATAGTGATGAAGACAGCCCAGTACCCAATTATAAATTTACCTTTTTACCCTCTTCCCCCCTCCTCTCTCTGGGTTTGGAGGGAACTTCTCTGCAGACCTAAAATTCCCATTCCCAACTGCCATTTTCATGCTCTCACTGAACCTGAGACCCCTCTCAATCATGAGCAAGAGAGAAAGACCCATTCAATCTCCTCCATCAACCCCTCCAACCCCACAAAACCAGAACCCCAAAAGACCCAAAACCATCCTCAAACCCATCAAATGGGTCCCACTCAATCTCACCCAATCCGAGCTCTCCTTGCCCCTCACCTTCCCCACCGGCCAAACCTTCAGGTGGAGACAGACCGGCCCTCTTCAGTACACAGGCGTTGTTGGGTCCCACTTAGTATCCCTCAGGCACCTCGAAAACGGCGACGTTTCCTACTGCCTTCACCACACCACCACCTCCGAAACCAATGCCAAGTTGGCCTTGCTCGACTTTCTCAATGTGCGTATTTCTCTGGCTGGCATTTGGGAGGTTTTCTCGGCCTCGGATTCGAGGTTTGCTGAGCTCGCCAGCTATTTGGGCGGTGCGCGAGTGCTTAGGCAAGACCCAGTTGAGTGTTTGATTCAGTTTCTTTGTTCATCAAATAACAACATCCAGAGAATTACCAAAATGGTAGATTTTGTATCTTCTTTGGGGAACCGTTTGGGTTATGTTGGAGGTTTTGAGTTCCATGAATTTCCATCTTTAGAGCGCTTGTCAATGGTCTCAGAGAAAGAGTTCAGAGAGGCTGGTTTTGGCTATAGGTCTGTTTTTAATCACCACTCCATATATTTATATTGTTTGCTTCATATGCATATATTTATATTTGGGTTCTAAATCTTACTCGTAACTGTTATTGTGACCTCATAATATTGAGATTTGGTTTGTATGGGCAGGGCCAGGTACATAACTGGCACTGTAAAAGCTTTGCAATTGAAACCTGGTGGAGGAACAGAGTGGCTTTTGTCTCTGCGTAAAATGGAGCTCGAAGAGGTGATTGAAGCTCTTTCCACATTGCCTGGAGTTGGTCCTAAGGTGGCAGCATGTATAGCTCTTTTCTCGCTTGATCAACACCATGCCATTCCTGTTGATACACACGTGTGGCAGGTATGCTCTTTACTGCTTCCTTTTTGTATTTATCTACTTTACAAGTCGCATATATGTCATTTGGTGCTAGACAATTTTGTTAATAGCTTGGTGAGTTGTTGATCAACATAACTCTTTAAGTTTAGGGGTTCTTTTGCTAATGTTTAACAGTTATGTCTTTGTGTTTTGAAAATTCATAAAGTGCTGATGTGTGGATGGTTTTTTTCTTGATGGGGCTGAGTAAGATTGCTACTAGATACCTCATACCTGAGCTAGCAGGTGCTCGTCTGACACCTAAGCTCTGTGGCCGTGTGGCTGAGGCATTTGTGAGTAAATATGGGAAATATGCTGGCTGGGCTCAAACTCTGCTTTTTATTGCTGAATTACCTTCACAAAAAGCCCTTCTACCAGCACATTTTTCGAATGCAAAAGAGAGTAAAGCTGCAAAGAAGAAGGATCGTAAATCGCACACTGCAGTGGGTACTTCAATAGTTGATTAACATGACTTGACAATTGGAATCTGCATGTTTGAGTTAAAACCTTCTAGTTCGATGATTGCATCACACTGACAATGTGCAAGATGATTTTCTCCAAAACAATTTAACTCCTCGCAAATCAGGACTCAGGAAGATGAACAATAGTTAAATATAAGCCGCGTATTGGAAGGTGAGGTCCAAATTGCATTCTATGAAATTTGTCACCTGTTTCTTTCAAAGTTTATGCGCTCATTCTCATTCTTGTGTACCTTGCACTTTCCTCTGTATCATCACTGCTTGCTAACATATATTTCTAGGCGGTCATATTGATGAGAATAACTTAGATTGGAATTGATGCTTGTTCAAACATTATTTGTATCTGAATCAAGAAGTTGTAGATACCCTCACATTATTTTATGAATCAAGTGTCTATCTTTTTTTCAGTAAACAGTCAAGTGTCTGTCTTAGCGCTGGTATAATGTATGAACTTGTTCGGAGGTGCATTTAATTATTTGGAATTTTTTTCCTTAGTATCAGGTGTAGAAATGAATCATTGCCAACATGATTAGAGATATACTTGAATGAGAAGCTTAGCAACCAACCAAAATTTATTGCAAATTTAATATAGGCAATGACACCTCAGTCCAAAACTATACTCGCATCATGTGCATTGTGCTTCAACCAACAAAGTTTTACTGATGCTTGGGCATGGATCACCAAACTTTTGTAATGATACTGGGATGGAACATCTCCTCTTCCCTAGACAAGCCTGAAAATTTAAACCATGATTAGAACATGTGAACATGGAGAAGATAAGTTCTTTTGTGTTTTTGGAAACCAAATGAAGCACTGAAACTATGCAAAAAAAAGAAGGAAAAGAGATGCTCACCTGCTCTACAATTGCTCTGGAATTAGATGAGTGGCAGCTTCCGGTGGCATAAGTTTTACAATCACCGGAAGGGTTGCCAAAGCTTGAGAATAAGACTTTGGAGATGCTCTTCTTTGGAGGACAACTGAGTTGAATTTTTGGCCTTCTACCAAGTTTCGTTTTAGTGTTATTCTGATTCTGAGTTTTCTGACCCAACCATTTGCTCACTGGGGGTAAATGTGTTTCAGACACATGCCCACATACTTGTGTTACTGAAACTTTGTCCAGTGAAATTCCAAGGGGGTTGCCGTTTTCTTCTTCCAGGAGAACTAATAGGTTCCCGGTAGGCTTGAGGAACGATCGAGGTACATTGTACCTGAAAATTGAAAGGTGTAAAGTAATGTTGGGTGCCCAAAGTACTGAAATAACAACAAATGCATAAAGTTGGTATGAACTGCATCATACCATGTCTGTGAAGGTTTGCCTTTCGGGGTTTGGAAGGAGACCCAAAATCGACCGATGCTTTGGCCGTTAACCCAAGCTTCGCCCTTTCCCATGGAACCAAGATTTAATGCAATAGAGTCATTTCCTGCTGGTGCATCAAATTGAATCTGCCAAAAAGCCAAGAATTAAAGAAGTTGTGCAGAGTAGAGACAATAACTTAGAGCACACTAATATAACGAAATCTAAGATATATATATCTCAGTTAATTGTGCAGAATTTGATTTCATTAAAATTCTATTTTGGCCACATTTTGCAGAACCTAGATTCAAAGAACAATTATGTAAATCAGAATTACTCTTACCTTGTACCATAGTGGTTGATGACCAGACCTTCCCAACTTACTCCATTGAACTTTACTTGATCCACTGTCGCTATGGATTTGTAACTTCTCTCCATCCAGCCCAACCTTCATCGAATAAAATACAAATTTATGGAAGGGGCATTTTTAAGGGTAAGGTATGCTGAAAAGAAAATCACCTGATAGCCCCATGAGCTTTTGCTGAAATCTTGATCTTCAACCCTCACTTCATGTAATCCACCCACTCTACGCTCTAGATACGCTCCATTATCCTTCACATAAGAAGTAAATTTGACTTCAAATTCCATGCAGACAACAATGACAAATTATAAACATAATTGTAACTTTACACTGTGTTTCTTTGCCAAGATCATTGCATAAAAAATTCATGGAGAAAATAATGGAACAAGAACTGAGATCAAAATTACCGGTAATCCGACCATTGCACTTAGCAAGGAGATATAATTCATCCCTCTGCTCAGAGTAACAGTTTGCTCCAAGGAAAAACTTACATTCCTGTGCCTTCCATGTGCAGATCCTAAAGAACAGAGCTTTCCCCAATAAGTATGTGAAATTGGTGATAAATGAGGAAACATAAGTGAGATACAAATTTTACCTGTAAATACTCCGTTTACAAACGTATGCAAGACATGTCCATGCGATTTTACACTTAATGTAGATTGAGCATCTGAATCATGCTGAAAGCTGCTTTTACACAATGAATTGCAAGGACATCAGTAAATGGCATGGTTCAGGTTCAGCTCCTCATTTCTAGTTAATGATTTACCTGAAAGTGTACCAAAGGTAATCAGATTCATCTTTCGTTGTACTTATTTGCTCCGGTAATGCGTTTGCTCTCAATGTGGTCTTCTCGTAATTTGGAATAGCTTCTTTGTACTCTTCCCAGTTTTCAGCTGAATCAAACTTTTGAGCTACCTGCCATGATCTTGTAGCATGTTGTGCACTTACCTGTTGAAGGAGCCATTTCAGTAACCGAAAAATACATATGAAATATCTGAGCTAATTGCTGTTGCTGTGTTGAGTTTCATGAATGATAAGGTGTGTCTATAATATGCTTTGATTTTATATATGTTGAACTCAAACATGACATGAAATGATAAGGAGCATTACCTTTGCAGTGTTGAAGGCTACTTCTTTGCAGTCTGGTAGGATACTGATTGACTTTGGTGGCAATTGATATGAAGATTCTTGAAAGAGGATAGTGGCATGTTTAGGTCCCTTGTTCACCAAGAAAGCAGCACATTCTCCTGATTGTACTTTGAAGACATAAGCCTGGTGGAAAAACATCGAAACCGGTATGTTTTATTTTACTTAATTAGTTATGTACTTGCTCCAAAGAAACTAATCACTGCAAAGAAAATCAGTTTTCATCAATGCTCTTACATCTTGTAGTTGGCCCAAAGAGATACTAGTTTGGTCTCCAGAAAGTAGAGCACTGGAGGCTAGCTTCACTGCAGCATGCAATTCCTTAAGATGACCCCATTTTGGTTGCCTTATTGAACCTGTAGAACTCATCAGCTAAACAGTTTCAAATACCAAATACAAGAAGATGCAAATATGCTCCAACGAAAAAGATTGTAGAAAATCCTACCGTACTCATCAATAGGAGCTTCATCATAATAACTAGTCACCACAAATGCAGAAGCTGTTCTTCCGAAATTGGTTCCTCCATGATACTGGATCAAAACGGTATTGTAAGTGAAAATATCGTGTCGGGTTCAATTTAATTTAGTTTGATGCATATGCTATATGCCAGAAACAAGATGAATATACCATATAGTAATTAACATAGCTTCCTCTGTTCTTTGCAATAAACAGCGCAACCTGATATGCAATTTCTTCAGCTGATCTTATGCATGGTTCATCACCGTACACTTGGTATCTTCAAAATCAAAAACAAAATTTTGGCATAAGTTCAGAAAGAAAGGAAAAATAAATTTTTAGTCAGATATTATGATAAAGACAGGCATATCAGGAACAATGAAGACATACTGGCTTGTCCAGTTCTCTGTCCAAAGTGATGGCTTATTAGGGGAATTAGGACCAGCAAAAGTTTCTCCACAATTCATCCCATTGCATGAGTTGATCTGCAGATTGCAGGATTCAACTTGTCAAAGAATGAGAATAAAACCAAGTTCATGATTCGAATCGACAATAGAATAAGACGACATAACATGTCAAACTGTCGAGCAAACTTCATGAGTGCCCGTGAAAGCTTAGAAAGGCTATTGACCCTATTATTCAAAGGAAAGAAAACTAACCACAGGATCTGGAGCATCATCTTGTTTACACATAACCCAGGGCACACCAGTTTGCTGCCCCACTGCCATGGCTGCAGCCCAACGAACATAAGGGGGTCCTCTTTCATGAAAAGCTGGTTCTACCATGTTGTACTCGTTCTCAATCTACGTACATGTATACGATACACGTTTTAATGTTTATTTATTTATTATATATATGTATAAATAAATAGTGCAGATGATCAAAAAACCATTTATGAGTTTCTGCTATGGACTTAAACTGTGACAATATAATTGGTCCACCTTGTGAAGCATACAAATTTTCTGCTTTCATCATAGTGACCATTTTCGTTGTGAACTTTTCCATTTCAGTCTGCCATTAACAAATTGATAAGGGTGTTACAAAATTTTGATTAAAGAGATAACAAAGATGTTAACCCCTTCAACAATTTAAGTTTTTTTACCTTGAATGGTTCGTTATCAGATCGGAAAACAATGCCGGGAATGTCCCGTAACCAAATTGGCAGACCCCTGCATCACCATCACTATAGTGTTAGTTATATAACAATGTTATATTATCAGACGGTCAATTTCCATAATACATTTAGAGAATCTTACCCATACGACCATTCACTCTCAATGAAGGGTCCAATTCTAAGGCAGACATATAGGCCTTGTTTTTGGACTTCCGTAATGAAGCTTATTATATCCTGTCTTCCACTAAAATCAAACTGCAAAACAAAGATTACCCAGAAGTATTATTTGCATTATTTAGATTCTGAAAATGACATGAATTCATTGAATATTTATAAACTTAATTGAATATTTTTTTCTCACCTTTCCTTGTTGGGGTTCATGAAGGTTCCAAAACACGTATGTTTGTATCACGTCTATTCCTCCTTCTTTGGCTTTGGCTATCAAAGATGGCCACATCTGAAAATGACATGAAAATTGGAAAATATATACAATTAATTTTGTATAGGTTTAAACCATAGTTTTAGAAAATGTTACCTTAAATTATATAGGTTAGAAAAATGGTTACAACTTACAATGGGCTGAATCAAATTTCTTTAGAAAAAGAAAAAGTATAAAACCGTGGTCAACTTGCATGCTTTCGTGACGAATTGGAGTGCTGGTAAATAAGATTTACATTTGGATTAAAAAAAAATATTTAGATTTGAGTTTTTAAGACGCATAGACTAGCATGAGGCAATGGATACTAATTTATAACTAATGTGAATTTAATAAAGGCGTCATTAACTATAAGCATATGCCACGTCATTAATTATAATATACAACTATATATATAGGGATATATTAATACAAACAATAGTCTAAACTAAATATGAGGGGGTGTTTCACACACACTATCAAGGTGTCATGGAGGTTCGAATCGGAGACCACTGGTCTACAAATCAAGGCCTTTTTCACACTGAGCTAGACTTCGTTCGCACAAAATATGAATTTTAGTGAATGTTTGTCATTTACACACATTTTCCACAAATCATGCAGAAACTAGCTGCAATTTTCTCCGCAAGAAAATATCTTCTGGGAAGAGAACCCTTGTCATTTTCTTCCCCCTGTTTTTTTTGGGTTTTGTGGCGGTTTTTTATCTTCTTATTCTTCCTTTCACTTCCTCAACTAAAGGGAAGAAAACTCTTATTTTCTCAACTAAAGCAAGAAAGACCATTTTTATAAGTCATAGTTTGGCTCTTTTTGCATTATGGATTCTAGACTTTAAGAAGCTTTTTCATTCCTTTGCATCATCTTTAAATGAGCTTAAAAAATTTTAAATTAAAAAAAAAAGAATATGAGAAAATGTAGAAAAATAAAAGGCAGCAGAGAATCCAGCTCTGCTGCTGCACTCACCTACCCCAAAACAATGAGAAATGAATGATTTTGTTTCACAAAGCAAAACCCAGAATTAGGATATTCAAATAAAAATGGAAATGAAAACCAATCAAGCAAAAAATTATCAAGAACAAGAATATAAATTATTATGTAATGCAATAAGGGTACCTCAGGAGTGCTTCTGGGATAATGAATGGAACCAGAAAACAGAATTTTGTGTTGGCCATCTATAATCAAAGACCTTGCATCGTATGTGACACTGCCAGCCTCAGAGTTGCAGACAAAGCTCATCTTTAACAACAAAGCAAAGCTGCACAGAAGAAGCCACACCATCTCCATTTATGCCAGAAAAGCTCTTGTACAGAAGTATCTCAGAGTCCAAGAAAGGTCTCAAAATTCCACCACCTCCTTATTGGTTGCAGATTTCTGAGCCCAGAAAAGCAAAAGGGTTTAAAATTTTGTAGCAGATTCTTATTGGGATTGTCTGAGATGGCCAAAATTTTAAAAGAAAAAAAAAACTTACTCAGTGGCTCAGAACAGAATAAGTAGGCACGTTGCAATGGGCCTGCAGAAATAAATTCGTCTCTTTCACTGAGTATATTCAGGTCTCTTTTTTTAGTAGGGACTTAGCTTTCTCTGCCATGAGATCAGAAGCTTGGACCCTTCACTGGCTCCATTGCCTTTTGAGTTTCTTCAATGGCTCCTCTGCTTAGTTCCTATTACTTATAAAATGTTTGTCTTGTCTTGGTTACCAGGGGCATGTATGTGTGTGTATGTATGTAAGTATGTATGGATATGTCTAGTTTACATCATATATGGTAATGTACATTGGGCTTTTATACTCGAAATAATAATAACCATTTTTGCTTTCTAGCTAATTGTATAGAGTTATTAGCTAGAAAAGGTGTAACAAATTGTTAAGGTTGAATGCATTACCGAGGCCACTGTTAACATGCTCGTTCTTACCATGTAATGTTCTATTTGGGTTAAATGCATTACCATTTTCTCTATATAGAAAAAAAAAAGGTGTAACAAATTGTTAGAGAGAGAGAGAGAGAGAGGCAAATATGGTGCTGCAGCACGCCAACTTGGTTTTGCATGGTGGGTGGCGGTTCTATCAGTGTGAATCGGAACAAGGAAACAAAACTAAAAAAAGTGAGCTATATCTTTATACACTGTCACCACAATTAGATGAATTATGGTTTTTGTTTTTAATTTTGTTGAGTAATATGCCATAATTTTGGGGATTTGTAAAATGGTCAAAATGAAATTTGAGAATATACATTGGTTGTATCCTTGTGAAATTGCTCGGGGAAAATATACATTGGATAGAAAACATTTATATACTTGGGCCTTGTGCCATGCATGATCAGCATGATGCATATGTTTTCGGTTTTTCTTTGGCTGTATCTCAACCCTGCGTGATCACTAGGGTTTGGATGATGCATCTTGCTATACAGATATCATACCAACACTTCACGTTATCTACTTCAAATACAACTACTATAAGGCTGTTCCTAGCTTTAAGCCAAGATTTTTTTATTTTTTTTGGACGAAATTGGGTTGATTTGATAGACCTCACCCAAGCATAGCCCAATAAATTTGGATCCAAAAAATTGGCCTAGCCCATATCAATAGTTTTGACCCAATACAAAAAAAATTTTGCAAAAAAAAAAAGGGTTGAAGAAGACTGGAAGAGCTGGAGTGACGCCGAAGAAATCAGGCACCATTTTTATTAGTTTCTTGTGTTGTTGAGCAAAAGCATTTTGCACAAACAAAACAATCTCTAGCAATTTGATTTTTATTTTGAGCAACCTAATCCCCGATGTCGGTAAGTTGAAGCATATGCATTATTCAACGCACAGATGCTTATTAGGGTTTTGCAAATACCAAATTAAGATTTGATTTTTGTTTTCAAAAAATTCGGTTGCAGATCTTCGAGTACAATGGGAGTGCACTGATCGCAATGGTGGGCAAGAACTGCTTCGCCATAGCCAGCGATCGGCGCCTCGGTGTGCAGCTCCAGACCGTCGCCACCGATTTCAAGAGAATCAACCAAGTGCACGATAGGCTCTTCATCGGCCTCTCTGGCCTCGCCACCGATGCTCAGACTCTGTAGGTTCCTCCTTCTCTCACTCTCTCTCTCTCTCCCTCATTATTGCTTTTGCTTTTTGTGTGTGTAATTTTTGGGGATTTTGGTGTGCAGGTATCAGAGGCTTATGTTTCGCCACAAGCTGTACCAGCTTAGGGAGGAGAGGGATATGAAGCCCGAGACTTTTGCCAGCCTCGTCTCCGCTATTCTTTATGAGAAAAGGTTTGAAATTTGCTCCAATCTGAACCCCTTTATGTATAAGCTTAAGAAAATTTGATGGGTATTAAATATGTTAGCTTACTCTGAATGTTAAGTTCTGTACAATTATTTCACGTTAATAACATTTGATGAACTACAGTATAAGGGTTTTCTTCCTTTTTTGTGATTTAGGTTTGGCCCATACTTCTGTCAGCCTGTAATTGCTGGGTTAAGTGATGAACACAGACCATTCATCTGCACCATGGATTCAATTGGGGCCAAGTAAGTTAGTTTTCTTCTCTATTTTTCAGACTTTCTCACAATTTTAGAGCTGCCCAGATGCTTAGGACTTCAAAATTGTTTCATCACCTTCCTAAATAGGATAAATATGCTTGCTTTCTTACTCCTTTTGATTATATGTTTTTACATATATGTTTATGTGTATTTTGCTTCTTAGGGTAATGTTTGAATGTATATGCAGGGAACTAGCAAAGGATTTTGTTGTTGCTGGTACTGCATCAGAGTCCCTTTATGGTGCTTGTGAGGCAATGTTCAAGCCTGATATGGTTTGTTTCTCTATTCAACTTGCACTCCCTTTTCCCATGCACAGTCAAGATTTGTTATTTCATCTGCCCGTATTTTTTTTTCAAATATGAGATTTTCAGTTTTTGGTTCTCTGGATGTTCGGGCAAATCATACATGTCTCCAATGTATAGTTAACACTCAAGCGCTTGACAACTAGACAATGTTTGAGCGCATTGTGATTCATATATTAATTTTATAAATGCGTTGTTTCTACTGAAAGTAATAGAGAATTTGTTGCTGCTACTGAAAGTAATAGCATAGGGGGAAATACAAGTCAAGGAAAAACTAGCTGAGAGATATACTATTAGTTGTGCTTTTCTTTTCTTTTCAACTGAACTTCATTAACAGATCATAGGATTTTGTGGGGTTTAACTCATGGTAGAATTTATTACTTGCGAAGTTGCGAATAAGTTAAAAATCTCTGTGACATTGTTTGCTTCTAGTACCTGCTAAACTTGCGATCTCCTATTTTATTTTCTTACATTATGGGAGCAACTCTAACAACAGTGCATCTACTAATTGTCACTCA
This sequence comes from Prunus padus, assembly GCA_024362665.1. Lineage (NCBI taxonomy): Eukaryota > Viridiplantae > Streptophyta > Magnoliopsida > Rosales > Rosaceae > Prunus > Prunus padus. Next base: position 40,062,783 of record JANFAM010000020.1, read on the forward strand.
GGAAGCAGAGGAGTTGTTTGAGATTGTCTCTCAAGCATTGCTTTCATCTGTAGATCGAGACTGTCTGAGTGGTTGGGGAGGCCACGTCTTTGTTGTGTAAGCCTTTCATGCTATTTACTTATTCTTATTATGCAATATCTATACAAACTGTGTTTTAAGTAAAAATAGGTGTATACATGCACACACACACACACACAGGGTGGGGGGGAAACTAAGATTATACCTTTCGTTTTGTCATTCACAAATATGCTATGTATGTTTCACCTGAATACGCTATAAGGAAAATAGTTTGTCACTGCAATAACTCTGATGGTAAAACTGGGCTTTGCATAATATGATTAATGTTATTGTTAAAAGCCAAGAATCCTGTTTGTCCTGTAGCCACATTGTTGTAATGCTTCTTGAGACTGCTATGAAGCTACTTAGAAAGGAGAAGACACAACATTTAACAATGGCTCTTACCATTACATGTAGTCAGTTATCTATGTTGATGATGAAATAGAGCATTAATTGTAGCTAATTCCCTGCTTAGAATTAAATCCCAGGAATCAATTTCTATTGCGGACTGAATTCGTAATCCATTTTACTGGATTTCTTCTGCTTCCTTATATCCTTATTCCCTCTATATTATGAGTTTCATATTAGTACGATGATAAGGGTTATTTGTTTCCTCCTATTATGTGGGAGGTAATACTACAATTTAACGTGTGTATTCATTCACTTTTCTGCAGTACACCAACTGAAGTGAAGGAGAGAATCTTGAAGGGAAGAATGGATTGACCTTGCCACATGGCTTGTAGTGATACCTCCTACCTTTCGTTAAGGCTGCAATTTTCCCTCGCGTTTATGTAACTTTGACTTGAATGGGCAGCCATAAGCTTTATTGGTGATCAAAGGCCCCTTGTTATGTGGTGATTAGATTTAATGTACTTTGACGATTATAGACAATGGGGTCATTTGATTTATATTAGGTCACTTGGAGAAAATATTGGGAATTCAAATGTGCTTTTGAAGTTAGTCAGTTGTTATGCTCGTGAATGTTTCTAAAGAAGTTGCACATTTATGCAGTTCTATTTGCCTTTTCTTTTTCTATTCAGCTAGTCGTTCCTTAACCACTGGCATCTACTGCCACCGTTCCTCTGTTTGGTTGTCCAGTAATACGGGTTGTATTTCAAATTCTTGTAGAATAAATTTTTAAACAGAAAACCCGTAACAAATTATCTGCCGGAATTTAGTCGTGTAACATAGGTGTTGTGCATAATGAACCTCGTTCATTCAGTGTTTTTTGTGCACTTATAACTAGGCCCCTTTAGCATTTTCACCCATTTGTCATGGCAAAAGGTGAGGGGAGACAAGGGTTGTTACTATTTACATGAATACTGTTTGCCCTAGCAATTTTTTTGTTGATTTTCCACCCATTGTCATGGCAACCACTATTCACATGAGATATGAGGAGAGGAAACAGATTTTTGGTGTAGGAAGTGAAAAATATGGCTAGATATTTATAATATTGGTTATTGACGTCAGCATGAGATATGAGTAGAGGAATTATAGTTTTTTTTTTCCTTTTTCTCTTCAATTTTTTGTTATTTAAATTGGTTGCTGACATCAGCATTAGGTCAGCTTGCCCAGGTTGGTGAAGCCCAGCTTTTGCCCTTGCAAGATTTGGGCGCTAAAAACGGAATTAAGGGCCTAGGGGACCTCTTGCCTGGGCTAGGGGGAACGGTGGAAATGCTCAAACAGCATAATATTTGCCTGTGCGTATTTATGTCAGGTAATAGGGTGAAGAGATGCTCTTTGACAAAATCTTGCGTTTTGAGAAGAGTTGGAGAGTCACGCTGGTGTATTTACCATTGCTGGATAAGCATCAATCTTTTGTGCGTTAAGAATCTGATGAATGAATTGAAATTATATTCAGAGCAGATGAGTGAATGGATATGTCTATTTAGCAACTCTTCCACTAAATTCTGAACTAATTTCTTGTGCTATAGTAAGTTAGAAGGTGAAAAAAATACCGTCACCCCATATGGGCTTAGATTCATAAATGGCCTCAACGCTAATGGTTCTAATTTTAGGCCCTTTATCACTTGTGTAGGAGTTCTTCTGAACTTTCTTTTGGATCAAGCTTTCATTTGCTTAAAAGAAGCCGACAAGAACATAAAGGTAATTTCAACGAATTTCTTAAGCAAAAACAAAAAAAACCTAGTTCATTTCATCTAACGCAATGCTCTTCTGCTATGAGAGTTCAATGCGATTGAAGACCTCTTTAGGTGATCTGCTTTATGTGGTAAACCCCTAATTAATTATTCTGGGGATCATGGATGTGTCGATAAACGATGAGTTGACAAGGGCATTGCCTTTGCCTAGAGGAGAGGCACTTGTGTAGGGGACAAGTCTCAATCTAGGACTTTGAATTTTGGAATAATAGATTGTAACTTATGGCAGATCATTTTCTTTCGCACAAGACTTTGAACTAGGAATCTGGAACCCTGAAATCCATGAGAAATGGTTTCCCATTGCTTGCCATGGAAGTTACCTCTTCTCTAAGAAACCACATAAAAAATAATCCCTAGTTCCCCTCATATATCTCAAATTAATTGGGTTTTTGGCACTGTGCTCCCGGAAGAGATTGATCGTAGTTTTTCGATGGATGGCGGAGAAGATCAAAGCAAACAATCTACCAGGAGAACCCCTTTCACTGAACTCAACCAAGTCAGCTCGGATTTCATTCTAGCCATGGCAATGCAAGAACAAGAACAGGCGTACACAATGCTCGAAACCATCGAAAGCGATAGCAGCGAAGAAGAAGAAGATGATGCTTCCTCCTCTAATGAAAACTATGATCAAGACGATACGGCTTTCTTCCAAAGCAGAGAATTCGAAACAGAGTTCGGGTTTCTTGAGAACGAAGACGGTGGCAACAGCAGTGACCAAGAAATGGATGAAGATGATTTTGATGTGGATGAGCTAACCTATGAGGAGCTGATTGCACTTGGAGAGTTCATAGGGGAAGAGAAAAGAGGCCTGCCCAGCAATGAAATCTCTACATGTTTGCAGCCATACACAAGCAAATCACCATCATCTAATCAAAGCAAGACCAGCATTGACAGATGTGTGATTTGCCAGATTGAGTATGAAGATGGAGAAGCCCTGGTTGCATTGTCTTGCCATCACCCTTATCATTGGGATTGTATAAGCAAGTGGCTTGAGATTAAAAAGAGCTGCCCAATTTGCAGCACAGAAGTTTCATCAACATCATCATCCAAAACCAAGAACATATAAACTGTTATTAGAACCAGTCATTTCATTTCATTTTATTTATTGGGTTTGTTTGTGAAATTGTAAATGTTCAAGATATCTATTTGGAAATGAAAATATCACTTCTATGTAATTAATTAATCAATTGCAATTTGGAAATGAAAATAGAATTTATCGAAGATTATGGCACATATACTCTATTCATAATTTAAGAGCCTCGTCTTTCTGAAATTTAACACGTAGAATGCGTGACAGATAATTTGATATAAAAAACATATGTTGACAAAGAAAGCACAAGAGCTTTAAGTGCAAGAAACGCAGAAATGTCAATTTGTCAAACTGCCTTTTTATCTTATCAAGAAGAACAAAAAAACCAATAGAGTAGCATATAAAAGTATTTCGCATGAATGAACAAGAAGACTCTAAGAAAAGTTTAATTATAATTAAAAAGGTTGAAAGTTCCATGGCGCCGCCTTTGCCATTTAGGATACAGCTGCAGGGTCGGTCTCAGAGCAGGTCTAGTTTTGTCCTCATATGCACCATTGGCCAAAACAAATCTCGGCCTTCATGGGAGGACATAATTTGGCACACCGAAATACTAAAGTAAAACAAAAGCACCAAAACATGAAAGTCAAGAAGTCTTTGTCCCTTAATGGTGCATGCTTAATTTTTCACGTTATGACAAAGAAAGAATTATGTGCGGGAATAAGTTTCGATACAATGAACTTGGAAGATTGTCGACTGTTAATGTATATGAGTACCACAATATGTGTGTTTATATTTACTATTGACGATTATGAAAAATCATGCATGTCGGCAACAAGTATCGATCACATGTGCATAACTATTCAAAAGAAAACTAGCTTAGATAAGCATGTCTTAAAAAACAAAGTTGTTCGAATGGTTTCATGATGCTACTCAAGTTGCAAAACCAGCATGATCAAAGTTGCAATTTTCAGCGGCCTCCCTTCATTATTTTAGGATTAACACATGGACTAAGATTTCTGACTATTTTTGGAGGTGTGGAAAGAAAATAAAGCATGAGACAAATTGGCGGCTGGTTTTAGTGCGGCCCTTAGAAATGTGACCATTTTTCATGCGGGTTGCTGGGGACAGATTTTGACGAAAGAAATTTAAAAAACGTGTTCAATTCACTTGGACACTTGGGCCAATTTCTCCACAATAGCTTAGGACAAAGCTATAGCTATAGCTTCCCTTTAAAGTAATATTCGGTTTTGGTAATTTTGGGGAAGGTTGAGAATGTTTGTAAGCAAGGTTCATCTGGTTTCACACCTTGGACAAAGTCTTTGCTTCTATTTTTGTTGGGATTGTATATTTTTTTCAATACAAGCGATAGTTTTAACTACAAGGGGGAGGGGGTTTCTCACATATGCACTACCAAAGTGTTATGAGGGTTAGAACTTGAGATCATTACTCTGCAAGTCAACGTCATTTTCCACTGAATTGAGATTTTATTGGGATTGTAGATAATTAAAGATGCCCTCCACTAACTTCAGGATGAAAATTGCATCTCTTTCTCTCTTATTTAAACCCTTTTTTTGAAGGTCATGGTCTGTTGTACAAGAAAACTTTTTCATCTGTTCGTGCAAATGTAGAAATGAGGAATCCGTGTTTGACATTCAACCCTTCCAATATCGCTTGTATAAAAAAAAAACAAAAAAATTCAACGGAAAAAGGAAAAAAAGAGGTTGGGCCAACCACCAATTAGCCCATGGTGCCCATCATTCTTGGTCATAAGCCCATCATATTTTATTTTGACCATCGCTTGTCGAATTCTACCCTTATCATAAGCATAGTGAATCTCAGCCGTCCAATCCATCCTTGACCTCTCCTAAATACCACCTACTCCCAAAACTTCATTTTCCCAACAAGAAACCAAACCAAACAACCTAAAGAGAGAAATCATCGCAGTTAATTTAGGCATAATTAAGATTAAGATAGCTCCCAATCCCCTCATTATTTAGTGTCACATACGTCATAAGGTCATAGAGCAACATATAAAACATATAAATATATTAATAATATATGGTCATAAGGGTAGCCATCTAGCTTATGCACCTTTCATTTATAGGTCACTTTCATGTCCACGTGTCCAGCACAAGCGCGGAGTTAACTCGGCGAGTGTGTGCTTTTGGCACAATAATAATAGCTCTGTTCACGGCCACGGAAAGCGGAGGAAACTGAGATAGCCACGTCATGGGAGTTGATAAATCCACGCCCTTTTTATTTATTTATATTTTTGGTGGGTGTGTTTATCGAAGTGGACAAAAACTTTAGAGGAGGAACCGGTAATAGGGGGTGGAAATAACGTGATTTGGCAGTTTCGGTGAGTGCCCGCTACCTGGTTCTAATCTTCGCTGGTCCCTGTCGTCGGAGGAAAAATAATTACTGAAAAAATCTAAAATTAAAGAGTTTTTTCTGTCAAATTAACTCATTGTGAAGATTCATACGCAAAACTAAACAATTTTTTTTTTGGTATTTAGAAGAAATGTATGTATTTTAAGAGATACTATGAATGGTTCATGAGAAATGAGGTTTGGTGATAAGAAATTAATTGTTTTTTCATGTATAATAAGTCCAGGTATGAAAAATAGTTGTCTGACATATGGGAAAGTAGAGGGAAAGTAAAGTCCTCCTCTCTCCTTGGGTTTTGTTTTCTTTCTTCATGGGAAAGTTTCGAAAAATGAGCCAATATTAAATGCACATTTTTTATGATTATTTTGTCCTTATTAACAATTTAGAATTATAAAATATATCATTCAATGTAAATATATATAATACAAACTTTGTTTTCCATTTTTACTTAAAATAAAAATGAAAAATGAAATAAATTGATATATCCCGATGACTTTCCGAGTATTACCAAACATGAAAAATGAATCTTATATTTTTCATCCTTTGAAAAATAACATGAAAAATGATTTCCTCTCAAAATCATTCTTAACCACATGGGGCCGGAAGGAAATTCAAATTGGGAAGCTACTGCAAATGTAATGGCATGCACTCTCCCATGCCCTTGCAATGATTATTTGAGATTCAACATGACTGTGATGTTAAATATGAGTTTTACTAAAAGGTTTAATTTCTCCATTTATTTTATGTGGAATGTTGCGCCCGATTGAGGTGACATTTAATACAGTACACGCGTCCACTATTTGACCTAATGCCCGACTTTTGTACCCTGTCATTCCAAAACGGTGGGCAAAAAATGAGGAAGTGTAAAATTCGAGATGTTTGAAGAATGAATTGGAGCGGTTGGGTATGTTCTTACTCCACCAGGCTTTCGTGAGCTTGTCGAGTTTGGTTAAGGATTCCAACTCTTCAACTTTGTGGAAGCCTTTTAAGAGAAGAATTGACTGCAGAATCGTGACCCGATTATATGATGAAGTTTCTTTATGTTGATCAATATAATAAAATTAAAATGGCAAACAATCATTCACCATGTCAACGAGGTCCTAGTCTAGTGAAAACAATATTGATTTTCAAATAAATAGTCTCATATTCGAATCCTCATAACGCATTGACAACGTATGTGACAGTTTAATATCACTTGTCTTAAAAAAAATAAAAAAATAAAACAATCATTCACCATAGCATACCAAGAGTAAAATTGAGTCAAAACAATGGAGGGCATACTTACTAAACGAACACATTTGAGTATTATGGTGACACTTTATTTTCTCGCATATGAAAACACACACAAAATCACAACAGAAATATTGGATAAAGCTAGCAGCCGACCTATAAAGTTCATACCTATAACTTGGGATGATCTATTTTTACATTATTATTATTTTGATTGAAATGCATGATGAATTACACCTACACATAACCATATCCAATAAATAAATACATTGTATAATAATAAAAAATGCTTCAAAAAAGAAAAACCACAATAAATATTATTCCCACAATTTCCATATTTCGTTATCCAGTGAAGATAAGCTTGCCAACTTTAATCCAATGAAATATCTTTCCCATATTTTTGTAATTTCCATTTTTTGATTAAGAAAGGAAATAAATGATTGCCATAAGAAGAAATATATCGTTTTAGCCGAATTTAAAATTCAGAATTAAAACATGTGCGAATAATACCAAACCGCAACATTTACTTTTTTTTGTTGTTAATAATAACCGCAATTTTACTTCACCCAGCTGTCGACATGCCAGCACACGTGTAGGACGACAGCGCTGACGTGTTCTGTCCAACCCCACCAACGTACCATTGTCGGCTTCATTGACCCGCCGACTGAACTCGGATCCCGAGAACGACCCGGCCCAGACCGACTCACGCAACCGTCCAAAAGAGATGACGTAAGCAGTGACCACAGCGCACCCCATAAACCTCCATCGACACGATGCACCGCACTTCCATGCGCGACACGTGTCCGGCTGCGGTCTGCACCCTCCCAAAACCCAGTCCGCACGGACTGCCCAAGAGAGAGAATAAAACGTTATCGCCCACGTGTATCCTAGAGCAACCACCCCCTCCTTCTGCCACGTGTCCCCTTCTCTCTCCCCACGGCCTCTATATATTGTCCTCTCTCCCTTACGTTTCAAGTTTCAAGTGCCGACTAGCTTGCTTAGTCCAGAAGCCGAGAGTAAATTACCAGTGAAACGCACAGCACAGTCGCATCAAAAGACGCCGTTCAGAATGTCGTCCTCCGATTTACAGCTGCCGCCCGGCTTCAGGTTCCATCCGACGGACGAAGAGCTCGTGAAGCACTACCTCTGCCGCAAATGCCAGTCGCAGCCGATTTCGGTGCCGATAATCGCCGAAATCGATCTCTACAAATACAACCCCTGGGACCTCCCTGGTAATTGTTCGCCTTCCAAGATTCGATTTTGAAATTAAAAATTGAGTCTTTTTGGGAGTTTTCTCATTTCTTTACTTGTTTTTGACTAATTTCACATTTTCTGTTAACAGGTTTGGCGTTGTACGGTGAGAAAGAGTGGTATTTCTTTTCTCCGAGAGACCGGAAGTATCCAAACGGTTCGAGGCCGAACCGGGCTGCCGGGAGCGGCTATTGGAAGGCGACCGGAGCGGATAAGCCGATCGGGAACCCGAAACCAGTCGGGATTAAGAAGGCTTTGGTTTTCTACGCCGGAAAAGCTCCGAGAGGAGAGAAGACCAATTGGATTATGCACGAGTACCGCCTCGCCGACGTCGACCGCTCGCCTCGCAAGAAGAGCAGCAGCCTAAGGGTACACACGTTATTCTCTATCGCTACGCTTGTCAGATTAGGGGTAAAATCGTAAATTGGAAAATCTGGTCGATATGACGATGACGGTTCGGTTGACACGACGTCGTTCAAATCGTACTTTTGACCTGAATAGTGTTTCTAAATGCCGAATGCCAATTGGGATCGGGCCCCACCCATCCTTGTCTTGAATTGGCGGCCATATAAATTGACGGTAGAGATTTAGTCTGATTTTAAATCAACGGCGTAATGAACTCTAATTTGGTAAAAAATAAAATTAGCTTTTTGCGGGGGTGACAGAAGCATATTAGTTTAGCAAGATAAGACTGATATTATAGGGGACTTTTATGAGCGGTCTAGATTTAATTAACATTTGATTGATCAAATTTGAGATTGATGGACGGTCTTGATTTTGCAGCTGGACGATTGGGTTCTGTGTCGCATATACAACAAAAAAGGCACCGTCGAGAAACAACAGCAGCAGCAGCAGCAACCACAGCAAACGACGAGTCGCATGAGCAGCGGCTCGGAGTTCGAGGACAGGAAGCCGGATAATCTGGCGTGTCCGCCTCCGGCGGTTACGGTAGCCCCCAGTCGCCCGAACGACTACGTGTACTTCGACACGTCGGACTCGGTGCCGAGGCTGCACACGGACTCGAGCTGCTCGGAGCACGTGGTGTCGCCGGAGTTCACGTGCGAGGTGCAGAGCGAGCCCAAGTGGAAGGAGTGGGAGAAGGCCCTGGATTTTAACTACAATTACATGGACACCAGTGTAGAGAACGGGTTCGGGGCGCAGTTCCAGAACGCTAATGAGATGTCGCCGCTGCAGGATATCTTCATGTACCTACAGAAGCCCTATTGATTTTGATCAAGCGGGGCCTACAATTGCATTACTATGAGTCGACGCATCGGACGGCAACAGGAGACCCAGGTCGATGAGTGTGCCTTTTCGATGCTGTGACTAGCAAAAGGGAAGGGGGATTTGAGTCGCGGGGTCCACCATTTGGGCCCAAGGCTGGGTGATTTGGGACCGTTGATATATATAGAAAAGATGATGGGGCTGGTTTTGCAAGATAGAAATATGAACAAGTTTCGTTTTTAATGTGTACAGCATGTATATATAGATAAATAGGTAATGTTCTTCACATGATGATTTTGAAGGGCCGTCTAAATTCTAATATTTATTTTTGTATTTTCAGTTTTATGGTAGTGAATTAAATGTTTTTTTTTCATGTCATGTGTTCCTTCCTACCTTTATGTTTCTTTACAAAATGGTGGTTTGGTCCACTGCACTGAATTCAACATACTGACTCACCAACTTTGTAACAATACTTGACCTTTATACATTGAATGGATAAGTATTAAACGTGACAAGTATTTCAATTCCAAAAACGTGTTAACATGTCACTTGATCTTCACACTTAACATGCTATAATTTTTTTTGTTTTAAAGTTAAATAAAAGAAAGTAAAAACAAAAAGACTTGTCCTTATTTTTTAACTTGAACCAAAAATGATTTAGGTTTTTGCCGACATGTCTAGTCCGGTGGAAAAAGTTTCTCAAAAAAGGATTTCTCCTGATAGTTTAAACTATCGCTTATTAGATTTTATATGGTATTGAGATTTGCAAAGTCTACTAATAAAAAAAGAAATAAAACAATTCGGTTGAAACTGCTGGTCATAAGTTTGCAGGTTCATATAATCTTTGCCTGGAGAAAGTTGTTGCATCAAGAATGGCTCTGGGGTTTACTGGCCACGTTTCTAATTTTCAGGGCTACTTAGGCTTAGGCTTGGGCTAACATGATCAAACGGATCTTGGCCCATATCCATTGTTGGTCTGGGATGACATTGAACCCGATTCTGCCAATTTAAAACTCTGGCCCCAAACTTAATTTAAGTTGGGCCGAAATTTCAATTCAGAATAAACTTCTTTTTATTTTTTATTTTGATACAAATCATAACCTATACTATACTAATTACGGATATGAGAATTGGTTGTAATGGGGCGGACATACTGCTTTGACCAACTAGCATAACCTCTTTATGGATAAATCTTCTCCACTATGGAGCCATAACTTATACTTGCTATTCGGGATCAACTTTCAAGTACCGTAGCACAAAATTATCATAACCCTAAACCATATGCTTATGCTTCTTATTAGAATAAAAGTCGTTTTTCTTTTTGTCACAAAGAAAGCTTTAGAAAAACATGAGTTTTTGTTTGAGGTTCTTTAACTGAACTTGCCGCAAAACTTCAGTGCTTGACCTAATTAAGTCAAGGATTAAATCATTAAAGTAGGGGATAAAGAAAAATCATGATCCCGCAAAGCTTTCCACCTAAACTCTAGTTTACTTTACTAAACACCCAATTGACTAAATTGCTTACCGGACTTTAAAAAATGAGGCCATCATTTGAATTCACCACTTTCTCCAAGAGCCACCCAAGTGATGAAATGAATGATGATGGCTTTTGAGATTGCACGCTTGGTTTTTAGTGGTTTTAATGGCCTCCATTAGCATCATTAATTCAACCTATTTGTAATTCCCACTTTATTTGTCAATCAATTGGCTTTGAATTAAGCAGAGTAGATTGATTACCTAATTGGTGCTCCCACTAAACATCTCTATGGAATTCTTGTTAGTATTTTTCAAGTTTTGTATGTGTGGCGCGCACTCATTGCTCGGTTGTGATGGTCATATGAAATTGTCGCTATAAAGATTGGCACATGTTCACACGTTATCGTTTTTAATGAAAAATTTTGCGTACCTTGACGATAGAGACTACATGAATGTGGGAGCAAAACATGAAAAAAAAATACATGAATAGCCAAAATGATGACTTTTGCTAATACCAAAAACCATTTGCAATAAAAACTCAATCAATTCTTGTTGGTAGAAATGTCACTTTTTGTGTCTAACGCTTGATCAAATTTGGATCCAAAAATCAAATTCTTGATGTGAAGGTTCAAGATCAGACATGCCCCATGTGTAAAATATAATAGGATGAGGGGGAGAATCTAGCCTGGTATTATCTACAACTACTGTTTGATGATGATGTTTCAAGAAATGCAAGATTTGGGTGAGAATAAAACAAATTGTTGGGTGTCAAATAGATCTTCATTGAATAAATTACTACATAAAAAATAAAAAAACACCCCTTCCCTTTTATTTATAAACCCTGCAAATTAATAATAATAGGATATTAATTCGAAGATCTGTGGTCACCTGCCTTCCAACAAACCACATCATCATGTAAGATCTGTTCTATCAGATTAACCTTTCCCTATAAATTAAAACCATTCTCTTGCAAAGCATGTTTGTTATGTCTTATGTTCCGGATTGATCTACCAGTCCGCTCATACAAGCATTGCAATGAAGGATAAATTTTCGTGTATGACCGTAACGCTACAACGAGAAGAATATTGTTTGTCCCTTTTTATGGAACGAGATATTCATAATTCTTGCAAATCACAATTTGACACATATGTACAAGTAATTTATCAAAAACACAAAATGAATTTTTTTCCGCACACATATCCAATTGTAATGAACAAGAAAGTACGAGTTCAAACGAAAAATTACGCGTGTTATGATTTGAGTGGATTGATTACACCACATATTTGTATTACAATCACAACGAAGAGTTACTCAAATGTAAATTATAATAACACTTTGAATTATGAGAAAATAATTTTGTTAGAATGTGACATGTTACAAGTTCAAAATGTCGATCTAAAACATTGAAGAGGTACATTTGAGTTGTTGTTGGGGCTTTTGTGGCAGATCTTTTTCAGATCTTTGTGCTATGGAGGTGGAGGTTATGGTTTGGGTTGGATCTACAATTTTGGTGCTTTGGGATCAAGTTGGGGTTTGGAGATGCTGTGACTTCCGTTGGTTGTCCAGGTGGTGTTGAGTGGTACGCTTGAAGATATTTCCGATCCCGAATTGTTTGGGAGCTTGGTCTTTGGCTTGATCTTTTTGGTGCACTGGTTGTGATAGGTTTATGGATCCTCTCATTTATAACTCCAAGTGAGATGAGTTTTAATTTATTTATTTTTATACTAACTGTCTTGCAATATTTGTGCTTGATGGTTTTTTTTGTTCTTTGCATTGCAAGAACCTCCTTTAGGATGTGTTCTTCATGGTTGTATGCTGGGCTCTTTCTCTGTTTATCAATGTTTATCCTTGTTTCTCCAAAAAAAAAAAGAGTGTTATTGATCAATAAATATTGATTTGATAGCGCATGGGCTGGTTGTTAAAGAGTGTATTCTTCTTGGGTCCACCTAATGCTTGACCAAATGGCTTCTTAACATCCACATTATATAATATTAAATATTTTTATGTCACACAAATAATATATATATCTAAATCATAGACATTGTTTTCACCAAGATTCATTTCATAAAATCAGGATTTTGTCTGTGTCACCCCTTCAATTTATGTAAATAAATAATTAAATCTAAACAGAAATATTTAAATTAAACAAATGTAGCAGACATGCAGATCAGTGTATTATTTTTATTTTTAATTTTTTCACTGATCTCCAGGATGATTAAATAAATTGGGAGACCATAAGCTTGTGACTTGTCCCACACTGCATCTTGGCGTGCTTAAGGAAGGTTTAAGGCACTTGGACAACACTATTAAATGCAATAAAATCGTTGTAAAGTGGGAAAAAGGAAAAGGACAACTTTATTAATCAACAATTAAACCTTTACTTTTTAGGTTGCCAACTTGATTTCACATTTTAATTTCAGTTTAAATGCACGTATGAAAACGTCATGAACTTCATGCACAAAATTCGTAATGATTTGAGTGTAGTTGTTGCTTAATTAAAGAATCATCAAGCTTTTCATAAAAAAAAAAAGAAAAAGAAAAAGAATCATCAAGCTTAATTGAATGCTGCACATGAGATGTTATATGTTATACAACTACTTTGGTTTAGACGAATAATGTCCTCTTATCAAACACGTTAATTGTTATCTCAATCATTATAAAATAAAATCTTAATTATTTGTATATGTGATCATATTGACATATTTGACGGGACTAAAAAGTAACATATACATACACGAGAAAACTACTATTATAAGTCGTATATAACATATTACATTACAATTCACTCATTTATAATGCAATAAACATGTGATAATATTAAAAATAGGACTATCTTAAATCATTATGGAATCAAGAGTCCATATTTTAATGATTTTCGAAATAACATGCATAATGAAACCAAGAACCAACATAATTATTGTAATTTAAGGCTCATTTGGTGCGTTGGACTGTACTGACTAATTTATGTTGGATAGTATTAATCTGTTTCGGAGAGTACTGATTGTTTATCCATAATATTATAAGGTGTTTGGTGCTGTTCCAGATAACATCGGATCATACTATTTTTTTACAAAAAATTATTTGATAATTTAAGTGGATTGAAATTCAATTGACACAAAATTTTTTGATAAGATTCATATGACAAGATTTGTTTTTCAATTGTTTTTGCCAAGAATTTTTTTTCTTCATATAACCAGAAAACAAACCAACAAAGCACCAAAAGTAAAAAGAAAAAAAATACAGCAAGAAAAACATAGCCGCATGTATTGTTCTAATCGCTGACTTGGGATGATAATTTGATTATTGAGTTTGATACCTGGAGAAGATGAAATATATAAAGAAAAAAATGCAAGAAAAACTCGGCACCATGTATTGAGTTGGATACACAGCCACATGATGATTATTTGATTATTTAGTTGGATACATAGGCGCATGTAGGGCTGGGCATTTGGAACCGAAACCCGACCAACCCGCCCAAACCAAACCGATCGGGTCGGGTTGGTTTGGTTTTTTTTCAAATTTTTTTGGTTATCGGTTTGAACCCAAACCAAACCGAGGTTTATGGTTCGGTTTACGATTTACAATAACCAAACCCACGGTTTAACCAAACCAAACCGAAGATATTAAAAAAATATTATAATAAAAAAATATATATATAATACATAATTTAAAGAAATTTATATATATATATATAATATATAGTTTAAAGATATATATAATACATAATTTATATATATATATTACATAGTTTAAAGAAATTTATATATATATATATAATACATTTTTCTTCTTCTTCTCTCTCTCTTCTTTTTCTTCTTCTTCTTCTTCTTCTTCTTCTTCATCTCTTCCTCTCTTTCTCTCTTTTTCTTCCTCTCCTCTCCATCTCTCCCTCTCTTCATTGCTTTTATTTCCTCTCTCTCTCTCTCTCTCTCTCTCTCTCTCTAAGAAAGCCAAAAACCGAAACCGAACCAAACCAAACCAACAAATCCGGTTAACCGAAGTGTCGGTTTTCATCACTTATGGTTTGGTTTCGGTTTCCAAAATAGCCAAACCGATAGGGTTCGGTTCGGTTTTGGGTTGAGCCCAAAACCGAACCAACCCAAACCGTGCCCACCCCTAGGCGCATGTATTGTTCCAATACATCAAGAAAAAAAGTAAAAAATAAAAAACTCATAACATAATTTCCACAAAAATTTAATAAAAGATAAAATATATAAAGAACGAGAAGATGAAGACATAAGAAGAGAGAAAAAACATATCAGAGAGAGAGAGAGAGAGAGAGAGAGAATAAGCTTGGAGAAGATAGTAAAGAAAAACCCTAGGGGGAAGAAGATGAAAATAACGCCATCGAATTTTTCATGTGAACGTGTGTGTTCTTTTTCCCTAGTTGTATAATTAAGCGTGTATTATCTAAACTGGGGTGTGTGGGTTGTATTAGTTAGTCGGGTAAATAGAGTATTAAAAGCCCAATCTGTTTAAAATAGTCAGGTAATTAAATAATACAAGTTGACACCAAACACCTGACATGGACTTATTTACTCCTATACAAAGTCTAATACTGTATACCAAACGAGCCAGTAGAATGTTGGTACAAGAAAACTATAACTCATTTACCACTTTACCCTTTGCCACACAGCTTGAATCGAACAATTTACCCAAAACTAAATTTCACTACATGACAAACAATATGGCAGTTGAAAAAACAAAAATATCCCCATAAAAAAAAGAAAAAAAAGAAGAAATTAATAAATTAAAATAACGAATTTTCAAAATAAAAGAAAAAGTAATTGGGGAAAAGACAGTGAGAAAGAAAAACAAAACAAACAAAATGCACACACACATGGAAAGGAAACGGAAAGACTCGTAGTCTCTCTCTCTGTCACTCTGTCAGCCCTCCATTTCTTCACTCTCACTTTCTCTCTGTCTCGTTCTTCCTTCTTCGCCGTGGCTCTCTCTCGTTAAGCTTGTTCTTGGGCGGGCGTTGAATTGTATTGATTTCGAGGTATTTATGTTTATGCAATTTCTTCTTCTTTTTGAACGATTGTGTAGTTTGATGACAGTTGGAAATGGACGTTTTTTCTTGCCCTAGATTCTGTGATGCTGCTGTGATCTGATCTGCGTAGTTGTTGTTATTTGTTTTTATTTGCTTGTGTTCGTGTAAATTTGTGAATAGTCACATTGTTTGTACTGAATTTTACTTGATTAAATTGCTAATTGTTGCTAATTGTGATGTATAGGCGTAAAGATCTGACTTTTTGGTTCAATTTTGATCGGTGTTTGATGTGCAGAGTGTTGGGGTTTGATTGGACTGGGAAGGGAGTTTGCATTGTGTGAGCTGGCACTGTAGCATTTGTACTTTATTGAACAGTGTTTACTTGTTTGTGAAGAGAGGGTGGGTGTGTGTGTGTGTGTGTCTGTTGATGGACAACTGGGGATTGGATGCTGAGGAGCTGAGGTTGTGATGCTAATCAGGCAGAACTGCTGGGTTTTGCTGTAATAGGAAGGAAGGGAGTTCTTCGACATTTGCATTGGTGGTGAGGTATTTTTAGTTGATCTCTCCATTATTGGTTTCATTATTATCTATTTTTGCCTATGTTATTTTCGTGTAAAGTGCCTTTATTTTCTTCACAAAAAAGAGTGCCTTTATTTCAGAATGCAGGAGCAATCATTAGGGCCATGATTTCCTCTTTTTTATTTTATTTTATTTTATTGGAACAAATAAAACGAGAGGGAGGACAGAATGAAGAGAAGAGAGGTGAGGTAGAGAGCAAAGAGTATTTAGAACAAAACTACAAACCTTATATATAGTTTTCAGTTTTTTGTGTTCAAAACCATTCCTTGTATTTTCCTTATTTCGATGAAATCTTGTCAAGTATATGCAGCTTCAGGGATCAGGTCACTCAGTTTTAAGGTCGATTCAGTCAATAAACAATTAAAAATGAATAGTTGAAAGGTGGTTTATTTGTGGTGGGGTTCCACATTTGATAAAATTGTATGCCTATCCCGATTTTCAGGTGGCCAAGGAGAAATCTAAAAGTGGTGTATGGTGCAAATGTCAAAGTCTCCCTCCCCTGAACCGCGAGAACCCATATCTCCTTCTACTTCTCGCTCTAGGTTAGCTATGCTCTGTTTGCTTGGTCTCTTTAACTGTGGTGACAAACTGGTATTCTTAGTTCAGAAAATGAATGCTTCACAGATAAATTAGCCACTTAAGTGCTTCGTAAAGCTTTGTACACCAATATTAAAATTGAGCTGGAAAAGCACAATGAGAAGCCATTTCAGTGGGCTCATTAAATTTTGTATTTTAAAAAATTAAAAATTATTATCTCCTAAACTGTTGACTATTACTTTTCAAGATATTCAAATGAGTTCATGTTACACACAGGGATGGAACAGCAATGGATGATGAAGAAGGTACAATGGCAAGAGTTGCTCAATTTGTCGAGCAACTACATGCCAGCATTTCTTCACCACATGAAAAAGAACTTATTACAGCACGTTTGCTTGGTATTGCCAAAGCAAGAAAGGATGCAAGAACAATTATTGGTTCGCATTCCCAGGCAATGCCATTGTTCATAAACATTCTCAGGAGTGGCACCCCAGTGGCAAAAGTTAATGTGGCTGCAACTCTGAGTGTCCTGTGTAAAGATGAAGACTTGCGTCTTAAAGTACTACTAGGCGGGTGCATCCCCCCGTTACTCTCACTTTTGAAGTCTGAATCAACTGAGGCTAGGAAGGCTGCAGCAGAAGCTATATATGAAGTTTCCTCTGGTGGGCTTTCAGATGATCATGTTGGCATGAAAATATTTATTACAGAAGGCGTAGTGCCAAACTTATGGAATCAACTCAATCCAAAGATCAAGCAAGACAAAGTGGTAGAGGGATTTGTGACAGGGGCTTTGAGAAATCTTTGTGGTGACAAGGATGGCTACTGGAGAGCAACGCTTGAGGCTGGTGGAGTAGATATCATTGTGGGTCTTCTGTCTTCCGACAATGCTGCTGCCCAGTCAAATGCTGCCTCCCTTTTGGCCCGTCTCATGTTGGCTTTCAGTGATAGCATCCCCAAAGTAATAGATTCTGGAGCCGTCAAAGCTTTGCTTCGGCTTGTGGGTCAGGAAAATGATGTTTCCATCCGTGCTAGTGCTGCTGATGCTTTGGAAGTGCTTTCTTCAAAGTCAACTGGGGCTAAGAAAGCTATTGTGAATGCTGACGGTGTTCCAGTTCTCATTGGGGCTATAGTTGCTCCATCTAAAGAGTGCATGCAAGGTGAGTGTGGGCAGGCTCTGCAGGACCATGCAACAAGGGCTTTAGCAAATATTTGTGGTGGGATGTCTTCTTTAATATTATATCTTGGAGAACTTTCACAGTCACCTCGGCTGACTTCCCCGGTTGCTGATATTATCGGAGCTCTTGCATACACGCTGATGGTCTTCGGGCATATATCTGGTGCCAATGAGGAATCTGTTAATGTAACAAAGATAGAGGATATTCTTGTAATGTTGCTAAAGCCTCGTGACAATAAGCTTGTTCAAGAGCGTGTCCTTGAGGCGATGGCTAGTCTTTATGGCAACAACCATCTTTCCAGTTGGCTCAATCATGCACAAGCGAAGAAGGTGCTCATTGGACTCATAACAATGGCTGCTGCTGATGTGCAAGAGTATCTAATACTCTCTTTGACAAGCTTATGTTGCGATGGTGTTGGAATCTGGGACTCCATTGGCAAGAGAGAAGGAATTCAGTTACTTATTTCACTGATGGGATTATCCAGTGAGCAGCATCAAGAATATGCTGTTCAGTTTCTGGCAATCTTAACGGACCAAGTCGATGACAGCAAGTGGGCTATTACTGCTGCCGGCGGGATTCCTCCTCTGGTGCAGCTGTTAGAGACGGGATCTCAGAAGGCGAAGGAGGATGCCGCTCATGTGTTGTGGAATTTGTGTTGTCACAGTGAAGATATTCGTGTATGTGTGGAAAGTGCAGGAGCCATCCCAGCATTTTTATGGCTTTTAAAAAGTGGTGGATCAAGGGGACAAGAAGCATCAGCTATGGCACTAACAAAGCTTGTCCGAACAGCTGATTCTGCCACCATTAATCAGTTGTTAGCTTTGCTCCTCGGTGACTCTCCAAGCTCAAAGGCCCATACTATCAGGGTGTTGGGTCATGTACTCATAATGGCATCACATGAGGATCTTGTGCATAAAGGTTCAGCAGCTAATAAAGGACTGAGGTCTCTTGTACAGGTTCTCAACTCATCAAATGAAGAAACTCAGGAGTATGCTGCTTCGGTCCTAGCTGATCTATTCAGCACAAGACAAGATATTTGTGATATTCTTGCAACTGATGAGATTGTGCATCCTTGCATGAAGCTTTTGACCAGCACCACACAAGTTGTTGCAACACAGTCAGCTCGAGCATTGGGTGCTCTTTCCCGTCCTTTGAAGACCAAAACAACAAGCAAGATGTCTTATATTGCAGAAGGTGATGTCAAGCCCCTCATCAAACTGGCTAAAACTTCGTCCATTGATGCTGCTGAAACTGCAGTTGCGGCACTTGCCAATCTTCTCTCTGATCCGCATATTGCTGCAGAAGGCCTGGCAGAAGACGTTGTTTTAGCTTTGATAAGAGTACTGGGAGATGGAACTTCAGAAGGTAAGAAGAATGCATCCCGTGCCCTTCATCAATTGCTGAAGCATTTTCCAGTAGGTGATGTGCTCACAGGAAATGCTCAGTGTCGTTTTGCTATTCTTGCTCTTGTTGATTCCTTGAATGTATTGGATATGGATGGGACTGATGCTGCGGATGCTTTAGAAGTAGTCGCACTTTTGGCTAGAACCAAACAAGGTGTGAACTTCACTTACCCCGCATGGTCTGCCCTTGCTGAAGTTCCATCAAGCTTAGAACCTCTTGTCCGATGCCTGGCTGAAGGGCCTCCTCCACTTCAGGATAAGTCAATAGAAATTTTGTCTAGGCTTTGTGGGGAGCAACCAGTAGTGCTTGGTGATCTATTGATTGCAAGATCAAGATCCCTTGGTTCACTAGCTAACAGGATAATGCACTCTTCGAGCTTAGAAGTCAGAGTTGGAGGAGCTGCATTACTCATTTGTGCAGCAAAAGAGCACAAACAGAAGTCAATGGAAGTACTTGATGTTGCAGGATATTTAAAACCGTTAACATATGCTTTAGTGGACATGATGAAGCGAAATTCTAGCTGCTCCTCTTTAGAAATTGAAGTCAGAACTCCTAGAGGTTTTATTGAAAGAACTGCATTCCATGAAGGGGATGAATTTGATGTCCCTGATCCAGCCATTGTCTTGGGGGGTACTGTTGCCTTGTGGTTGCTATGCATAATTGGTGCCTTTCATGCAAAGAGCAAACTCACCATTATGGAAGCCGGTGGTCTTGAGGCTCTCTCTGACAAGCTTGCAGGTTACACTTCCAATCCACAGGTATAAAGTAATTAGTTTTGCGTGCACACACACACGCGCACACACACACACACACACAAATACCATTAGATAGGTTGTTCTGATGAGCACTTGTATACCTATATCTTTCGTTTTGCTGAATTATATGTTTGATCTAGGTAATATGGATGCTACATAATTTTGAAGAAATAAATCATTGTTGAGCGTGGTGGATTTTAATATGCGAGTGATGCCATCTGTTCATCATAGAGAATGATGCAGGAGCATCTACGAAGCTCTTTAGGATTAGTTAGGCCCGTTAGTCAATTGGGCTAGGGTTCTATTTACTTTAAATTATTAGTTACTTCTTTTGTTTTCCTATTCTTACTAGGATTTGTTTTAATTTCCTGTTTAGGTTTTTAATTTCCTATGTCAATTAGGTTTTCTATATTCTAGTATAAATAGGCTATTAAGAGACTCTTGTATTTAGTTTTGTTGATGAATATAATTTCAGACTTTAGTCTATAGAGTTTCTATTGGGATTTTGCCCTAGAACTCAATTATCTTCGTTCCAACTTCAATTCTACTGCCTTATCCCTCTATACTCTGTATTTTGGGTATGTTTGGGTCGCTGGACAGCAGCTTATAGCCGCTGCTCTGCATCAGAGAATCATACCCTTATTGTGAGATGCAAAGATGTTTATGTGTGCTACTTACATTCATTAAGAATATTATATAACTGAAAGTCTGATCCCTGAAATGCTTTCATACCCCCTGACCTCTTCCTTCCCCCCGTTATCATTTAGTACTGGCATTTTTCCTCTGGTGGTTTGGTTGCCTAAAATACCTTATAACAAACACTGTTTAGGACATATTTTTCTTGCACTAATGAATTTGGATTGAAATCTGGTTACTTGTGATAAGGCGCTTCTCTGTGGCATATATTCTGTATATCGCGTCCTCTTGGTTTCCTTTCAATTTTATTTATAGGACAGCAACTACAAACTATCTTATCTTGTTCAACCAGGCTCTCAATAACCTTCAAATGACTCATAGCTGCTTTCCACACAAACTGCTATTTTGGTAGGGAACCCTACTAGTATCACTTGATAGTAACTTTTGAACAGAATTATGATTCCTACTTGGCCTATAACACAGTGTATCATCTTCATATGTCACATTATTGGACTTGCACAAAAGGCTAGTGTTTATGGAGCTACATTAGTGACAAGAGATGTAACACTGGGGTTCCCAGAGTATAGCTATTGAAGAGCTTTGTAGTTTCTCATTTATAGTTTTGACTGTATAATGGTAGTTGTTGTTTCATGTTTTAGTTGCTTTTTTGGCACACATAAAATATAAATTTTGATATCTTACTAAATTGGTCATCTTTATGAACAGGCAGAATATGAGGATGCAGAAGGTATATGGATTAGTGCCCTGCTCCTGGCCGTTCTGTTCCAAGATGCAAATGTTGTTCTGTCTCCTGCAACAATGCGCATCATTCCTTTACTTGCTCTTCTTTTGAGATCGGATGAGGTGATTGATAGGTTCTTTGCTGCGCAGTCAATGGCCAGTCTTGTTTCTAATGGTAGTAAGGGAATAATTCTTGCCATTGCAAATTCAGGTGCTGTTGCTGGATTGATAACCCTAATTGGTTACATAGAGTCCGACATGCCTAACCTTGTTACTTTATCAGAAGAATTTTCTCTGGTGCGAAATCCTGATCAAGTTGTTTTGGAGTACCTTTTTGATTTTGAAGATGTAAGAGTTGGATCCACAGCACGTAAATCTATACCTCTCCTGGTGGATCTCTTGAGACCAATGCCAGAACGTCCTGGTGCCCCTCCAATTTCGGTTAAACTCTTGACCCGTATTGCCGATGGAAGTGATACAAACAAATTAATTATGGCTGAAGCTGGAGCTCTGGATGCTCTGACAAAATACCTGTCTTTGAGCCCTCAAGACTCCACCGAAGCCACAATAACTGAATTATTCAGAATATTATTTAGCAATCCTGATCTCATTCGATATGAAGCATCAGCTAGTTCATTGAATCAACTCATAGCTGTTCTGCGTCTAGGGTCAAGAAATGCTAGATATAGTGCTGCAAGAGCTCTTCATGAACTATTTGATGCTGAGAACATCAGAGATTCTGATTTAGCCAGGCAATCTGTTCATCCATTGGTTGACATGCTTAACTCTGCATCAGAGAGTGAGCAAGAGGCTGCCCTTGTTGCGTTAATTAAGTTGACTTCAGGAAATTCTTCTAAAGCATCTTTATTTACTGATGTGGAGGGAAGTCCACTGGAGAGTTTGTACAAAATCCTGTCTTGTGCTTCATCCTTGGAATTGAAGAGAATCGCTGCACAACTCTGTTGTGTTCTGTTTGATAATTCCGAAGTAAGAGGAAATCCATTTGCCTCTGAATGCATAGAGCCCCTTGTATCACTGATGCATTCTGATACAATTACAGTTGTCGAAGCTGGGGTTTGTGCTTTTGAAAAATTGCTGGATGATGAACACCAGGTGGAGCTTGCAACGGCCTATGATGTTGTGGATCTCCTTGTTGGATTAGTTTCTGGTACAAGCAATCTGCTCATTGAGGCTAGCGTCTGTTCTCTCATAAAGTTGGGGAAAGACCGGACCCCATGCAAATTGGATATGGTCAATGCTGGCATTATTGACAAATGTCTTGAGCTACTACCTGTTGCTCCCAGTTCATTATGCTCTTCAATTGCTGAATTGTTCCGCATTTTAACAAATAGTAATGCAATTGCAAGAAGTTTGGATGCTGCAAAAATAGTAGAACCTCTTTTCCTAGTTTTACTCCGTCCAGATTTCAGTTTGTGGGGACAGCACAGTGCATTGCAAGCACTAGTAAATATTTTGGAGAAGCCACAAAGCCTTGCAACTTTAAAACTTACACCTAGCCAAGTCATCGAGCCTCTTATTTCATTTCTGGAATCCCCATCTCAAGCCATCCAGCAGCTTGGCACAGAATTGCTATCTCATCTGCTTGCACAAGAACATTTTCAGCAAGATATTACAACAAAAAATGCAGTTGTTCCTCTTGTTCAGCTTGCAGGAATTGGAATATTAAACTTGCAGCAGACAGCGATAAAGGCATTGGAAAATATCTCCACAAGCTGGCCAAAGGCAGTCGCTGATGCTGGAGGTATATTTGAGCTTGGGAAGGTTATTATTCAAGATGACCCTCAGCCACCTCATGCACTGTGGGAATCAGCTGCTTTAGTTCTCTCAAATGTTCTGCGCTTCAATGCTGAGTACTATTTTAAGGTTCCTGTGGTGGTTCTTGTTAAAATGCTGCATTCAACGGTGGATACCACCATCATGGTGGCTCTCAATGCGTTACTTGTTCATGAAGGGAGCGATAATTTAAGTGCTGAACAGATGACTGAAGGTGGTGCTATAGACGCCTTGTTGGACCTTTTAAGATCTCATCAGTGTGAAGAAGCATCTGGAAGATTACTTGAAGCTTTATTTAACAATGTCAGGATACGACAAATGAAGGTTTCCAAGTATGCAATAGCACCCTTATCGCAGTATCTGTTGGATCCACAAACCAGATCACAGTCTGGAAAACTTCTTGCTGCTCTAGCTCTTGGAGACCTTTCCCAACATGAAGGGCTTGCAAGAGCCAGTGATTCTGTTTCTGCATGTCGTGCATTGATAAGCTTGCTTGAAGATCAGCCAACAGAAGAGATGAAAATGGTGGCAATTTGTGCATTGCAGAACTTTGTCATGAATAGCAGAACAAATAGGCGAGCTGTTGCAGAAGCAGGGGGCATACTGATTATTCAAGAACTGCTACTGTCTCCCAATACAGAAATTGCTGGGCAGGCAGCATTACTTATCAAAATTTTGTTTTCTAATCACACACTCCAAGAGTATGTGTCAAATGAGCTCATCAGATCTTTGACAGGTAATTCACATTTGCAGTCCTCTGGTTTCAATGCTGATTTGTTCCCCTATAGTCTAAAAGACTAAAGCTAAGCTCGTTCTCATGTACATTCCTTGTACATATTTATGAGTTGGTAGCATATGTCTTGATAACCATGTTCATGCTGTCATTTAAATCTTCCATCAAGGTAGTGAAGAGTAGTTCGGTGTGTGTGTATGTGTGTGTCTTATCCTTTCTTTCATTGGGTTCTGTTGATTTATTGGATCCAATGATTGCTGTGTCTTGCAGCCGCATTAGAGAGAGAGTTGTGGTCCGCGGCAACTATTAATGAAGAGGTCTTGAGAGCCTTACATATGATATTCATCAACTTCCCTAAGCTCCATATTTCTGAAGCAACCACTCTCTGCATTCCCAATCTGATTGGAGCTCTGAAATCTGGAAGTGAGGCGGCTCAGGATGTCGTCTTGGACACCCTTTGCTTTTTGAGACATTCTTGGTCAACCATGCCAATAGATATTGCGAAGTCTCAGGCTGTGATTGCTGCTGAAGCCATTCCCATCCTACAAATGCTCATGAAAACCTGCCCACCAAGTTTCCATGAGAGAGCAGACAGCCTGTTGCATTGCTTACCAGGTTGTTTGACGGTCACAATTAAGCGTGGGAACAACCTTAAACAGGCCATGGGAGGCACAAATGCTTTTTGTCGATTGACAATAGGCAATGGTCCTCCTCGACAAACCAAGGTAATGGCGCCATAGACTAGTTATGTACAAAAAGAAACTGTCTATTTCATAGCCCCTGCTCTTAAGTTAGGGGGATGAGAAATTGATTGTTTACTCCTGGAAAAAGTTTTCTTTTTCTTTTCTTTTTTCCTTTTCCTCAGTTCATATGAGGTATCAGATTCTGGCCTCTTTAGAGCACCTGATCAATCCTGGGCCACATGTACCCCAATCCCATACATACTGGATTCTGGATAATTACCAGGGACCCCTTGGGGGTGGCTCTCAAGGGATTGGCATGATGTTATTTGGAAAGAAATGATTCAAAACATTGTTGCTACTGCAGTGACTTGTCAGCATCTAGATCTGCACTATAATTTTGACATAGCTGCCTGCAAGTTCCCTAATCTTACATTGGTCTTGCTAAGATTTACCAGTTTATTTGTTTCTTTCTTTGAATCTAGATTATATGTATATGTGTATATATATAGATGAGCATAGTGGATTTGACCTATAAATTTACTGTTTACTTTGCCTCTGGATTTGTCAACACATGTTGAAGCTGCAAAGTGACTTTGTTTCATACGCTTCTTTAATAAAGAAGTTTCATACTGTACATATTAGTAGTGATGTTTATTACTTGTCTTTGCTTACAGCTTTTATGTTATACTAAAATGTTGTTTGTCATTAGGTGGTGAGCCACAGTACCTCTCCAGAATGGAAAGAAGGCTTTACGTGGGAATTTGACGTCCCCCCAAAGGGACAAAAACTCCACATCATTTGCAAAAGCAAAAATACCTTCGGAAAGGTAATTAGTTTTCTATTTCGATCATCAAATCATTTACAAGCAGGATGAGCTAATCGTTCAATTTTTGTGATCATAAGCGTAGGCCTTAAACATATATGATGAGTGGCATCGCCACACTAATATTGTTTAGTCCCATGAGTTTTCCTTTTCATTTTGTGATTGTTTTTCTTTTTTCAGACAACTCTGGGAAGAGTGACTATCCAAATTGACAAAGTTGTGAGTGAAGGAGTATACAGTGGATTATTCAGCCTAAATCATGACAGCAACAAAGATGGATCTTCCCGTACACTTGAAATCGAGATTATCTGGTCCAACAGAATGTCCGACGAAGAAACATGAGTGCGTCCTAAAGTCAGGTGCACAATCTTCCCATGAAGCTGAGAATGCCAGATTAAGTATCAAAATGGGGGAGAGGTTGGTCTGCTTGTAATTAATTTTATGTTTTGAAGGTCCAGTTTTGTAGTATGAAAGATTAAGCTGCTTGAGGAAAGTGTAAATTACATTTATTAGCTTGCAGATACGATAGAGTGAAAATGTGTTCCCACTTTATAAGGGAATTTAAAAGCTCAATAGAAGTTTGTACAGGTCAGTCAGTCAGTCTGTAGGTGCTATAGCAATCCAAAGATGCTGAAAAGATTGGCGTTTGAAATTCTTGCAATGTTGGAATAGCTTTTTGTTGTACAAATGTTGTGTTTCCATTATAAGATTAACAATAAAATCCTTAATTGTTTCCTCTAATTAGAGCCATTAATTATACTCATGGACAAGATTCAACCAGCTCCATAAGCACATTTGCAGATGACACAAGCCTTAAAGCTCAATACTTCCCCAAAATTGCCTTGAGAAACTAACATCCGGCATTATAACATCTTGGCATTCTCTCTACTTCTTGTGCATTAACAGAGTAATGAACCAAAACATTTGTCTCATAAGTACATTGGTAACAGAAATCGAAACCCACAAATTACCCGAGCATAACTACTTCGCAGCAGAAACAAGTGCAGATCGAGCTTTCGTAAAAGAAGCTACCAATGATCCAAGTTGCAACCTATCATTGCACCCAAAAGTCAACCTGTACCTGCGATTCAACATAACTTGTACTGGTTAATGTTATCGGAAGCTCAGCCAGTTCCAACTTTAACTGCATAGTCAATTGGTATTGAACAAAATCCAAAAACTAAATCAAAATTATATCGTATCTTTTAATTTTAACAACTTGGAAGATTAATTAGAAAGCTCGTCTTAATTTTGTTATACAATCTAGAGTATCATATATTTGCAAGCCCTTAAGGCAGCAATAATTTCTGCTAATGCATTATACCAGTTCCATAATGATTATAGCTGCTTGAACAATGAAATGACTTAACATCTAATGCAGACAATATTATATTCGCGAAAATATTGACAGTAATTTAATCTACACAAAGCGTTTTTGAAGCAAATTGATGCACTCTATCGTTCATTATATTGTGAACATGTGTATCCATTACCACATGGCAATAAGCTTGTATCGTTCAGAATGAAGAGAACAATAAGCAAATGAAAGGAGAGTAAGACATGGGCGCATACTCTATGTCAGCTAAATCATTAATCAACTGAACCCGAACATCTGGTGGCATCTTAATCTTAAAAACGAACCTGTTCAAAGAAAGTAGCATAGATGAGATGAAGCAAGCAAAAATTGTCAAGAACAAATGTAGAAAAATGTGTACGACTTACATGGTCACTTCTCTTACAATATCTATCAAAGCCAACCCCTTAGTTGTTTTCATATCAGATATTCCTGCGATAAATAAAGTGTAAAATGTAAACACCAAATAACTTTTTCCAGTGGCATACTGCTCTTGCCTATGAGAATAGAATTATCAACAAATAAATAAATAAGATAGTTGAATACGTTTGAAACTCTCAGCAAATGATTCATTCAAAAGCCAGTAGGATATTTGCTCAATGTCTTTGGGCAATGGATTTCCTGTGCAAAGATATACTGCTTCTTCTGTTATCTGCTGCTGTGAAGCCATATGAGTTGACTGTGTACATTGAAATAGGAATCACAGTGTCATTTAAGATCTATTCGTGAAGAAAAAAAAATCATCAATTTCATAATTAAAACTGTCCATGCAAGATTATTTCAAAATCATACTTAAACACGAAATACTTCAAGGAAGTAAGAATAATGCAATTTGTTCTTAAATACAAAATATTGCCGCCGGAGCAAAATGATTAGAGGAATGCACAAGTAGCAAACTTTTGAAACATTAAACACACTGCAAGAAAAAAATCAGCAAGTCACCCCTACACATGTAATTTGAGTTTCTGCTACAACTGATTTTACTTATACAGTCATACTCAATCACTTTGACAATATTAGAGACTAAATACAATGACAATATAATTTGATTTCATAAGATTCTAACATAATAGAAAAATTCATTTCTCTAACCTGTCATTTTATGAATCGCTACATAGCCACACACAGATTTTGCACAGAAAAAGAGAAAGAGGAATAGACAAATCCACAGAAAAGAAACATCGGAGTAGAGATCTTATAACCTGCAAAATGTTCAGAGCCTTTCTCATGTCACCATTGCTAAGCCGCACAACTGCCGCCAAGCCACTCTCAGACACATCAAGCCTAGTCCAATCCATAAATGTCAACATATCAATATATTTCTTACTGAAGCCAGATAGAAAAGCAACAACCATCCCGTTTACTAGTGAACCACATTTTATAATTCAATCCCCTTAACTAGTGAATCACATTTTTAGAGATAACTCTTGATGCATTTAAGGCAAAAATAAAATAAATCCCCCCTAGCATGAACTTGTTGAACAATGCGTAAGCCAAAAAAAATAAAAATCCAGCAGTACACCTCTTCCCACTTAAACCTAACTTTGATGAAATGGATATAATTAGTAAACTGCAACAGAGGGGAACCTTGCATGAATACTAAGGGTAAAATCAGAGCAAAACTTAACTTTCATACTCTGAAGGAAGACGCAAAAGCCAACATCTACACTTGTGCAAAATCAGAACACCCAAAAAAATGTGAATAAAACAGTACTTACCCTTCAGTTTCTATAACATGTTTGAGTCTCTCTGAGACATGAAACTCCTCCAGTGGAGCAAATCGAAAACGAGTACATCTTGATTGTAATGCTGGAATAATCTTGTTGACATGATTACAGATTAGTGAAAACCTAGTGTTCCTTGTGTATTTCTCAATCACTACACCAAAAACAAAAGTATAGAAGGAAAAAGAATCAGTGAAATAACTTGGAACTGATAAACTCTAGTGCATTAAAAAAATTCATACCTCTTCGCAAAGCAAATTGAGCATCCTTTGTCATAGCGTCTGCCTCATCCAGCAAGACCAATTTTACAGATGACTTTGCACCATCACCCCTGAATGCTTGCTAATCAGTTATATAATAAGGTGACACATGTCCAGTGATTATTAAGCTAAAAAGCAAATTATCTTTGAAATTACAACAGACGTAATCAGACCATAAGATTAATTTACACGGCTAATTGTTGGACATGACAACATTGCACTTGTAAAGAACATGCACCAGCTAACATCAAATAATATCACAACGCATAGCCATCTGTGGTGGGCTGAAATCTTACAATCTTAAGAAGGGAGAAAAACAACCAGCAGACCAAACCTGGATATCACCAAAATATAAACTAATAAGATGATTGGCAATTATTGAAGTCTTACCCAAATGAGAAACTCTGTGTGCTAGCAAAATCTTGGATCTGTTGTCGCACAACATCAATACCCCTGTCATCCGATGCATTCAACTCCAGAATCATATTGTGGTATTGTGCTCCATAGAGCTTGCGTGCCACAGCAAGAATGGTTGAAGTTTTGCCAGTGCCAGGAGGGCCGTACAACAAGAGGTGTGGCAATCTGTTCTCACCAGTGAGCCTATCAACTATTTAACCCCACCACAAAAAAAAACAAGATGAATGAATCAATAACAAAACAACTAAAGGGAGGATAATAACTTATAAGCATTGAAATTATCCTCATTTATGCTCTTTATAATTGCTGCAACTCATGCAGAAAATTGAAACATTAGGGAAATGACGCAAAAACCCTAGGCTCTCCTTATTGATGGTAAGCAAGGGAAAATTGTGCTTCTTTTCTCTATGTACTCCTTTTCTCAAATATATACATGCATACGAATCTAAACACACAAATGAAAATCTTTTCGTTCCCACTTTTTTTAGCCAACCAAACATTACGGCAAATAATTATAATGGAGAGAAACTAAACAAGCAAAATCAACAAAAACCCTAGAAAGTGCAACACTTGATATGGCAAATCGTGGGAAGAAGAAATTTCTTACTGGTGTCGACAATGTCGCGGTGAGCGGCGACGTCTGCGAGTGACTGAGGACGGTACTTCTCGACCCACGGCGTAGCTTTGCCGTGGGAAGGGGCGGCGGCGACGACGACGTTTTTGCCCTTGTTGTTGTTGTTGGGTTTTGGAGATGGGTTGTTATCGTCGTCGATGTCCATGACAGTGATCACCTCCGCCATGGTAGAGTCGACTTCTTAGCTCTTCTCACTGAGAATCGGAGGTTTTTCAGTGAGCCCAGCCAGCAATGGCGCCAACTTGATTTTTGAGGGCGGGATACCCTTTTGTTATTCAATCTAGAAATTGGGCTGTTTGGCCGAAAATAAAAATAAAATCTACATATTGGGCTTTGCTTCTCTGGTAAAAACCATAATAATACTAATTTTATTATGAGCTACTTCTGCTCATAATTGTCTTTATTAAGCGGTTTATTAGGTATGACTTGAAATTTTTATTTAAAATCCAAATGTTTTCTCCAAAAACAAGTGATTCATGAAGAAGCACATATAAGTTGATTGAATTTAGCAATCGAGTCTAGTCCAGTTGAAAAAGATATTGACTTGCAGATAAGAAGTCTAAAGTTTAAACCCATATGACATTTTAATTGTGTGTGTACGAAATCTCTATCCTCTTTAATTTAAACTATCGCTTATACTCATAAGTTGATTGAATTTAATACACATATAGCAATTTCATGACCCACAAATATTTGAAGTTGCTTTCACTGACCTTTTTAGTTGTCACCTTTAACAATTTAAAAAGCAGTCCCAATCCCAAACATATAAGTTGCATATCAAGGACTCGTTTGTTACACATGACTGTCTTAGCATGGACTATGCTTAGAGACTGTCTTGGCAACTCTTAATTGGATAATACTTATTCTACGTTTGGTGTATGCTTGACTATGACTAAATTTTTTTATTTTTTCAAATATATATATATATATGTATATATGTATAAATACATACATTATGTACGTATATATATGTATTTTATAATATGTATAATATATATGTATGTATAAATATATATAATATAACATATATGTGTACGTACATGAATACATGTATATTATAAATAATATAAACATATATATATATATATATATGTGTATATAGGTGTATATATGTATATTATAATACATACATGGGTATAATACATATAAATATACATACATATATATATATATGTATATTATAATATATATATATATATATAATATAAGGGTATGTTGTAATAATAATATACATATATATATACGTGTATATATGTATTTTATAATATATATATGGGTGTAGTACATATACACATATATATACGTGTAAATATAATATATATATATATATTATACATGTATAATGTATATGTGTGTATAATGTATATACGTGTGTATATGTATATTATAATACATACATGGGTATAATATATATACACATATATGTATATATACGTATATATGTATTATAATATATAATATTTATTGTATATATACACGTATACTATTATTATAATATTAATATGTATATGTGTATATGGGTATATTATACTAATAATAATATACATGTATATATGTATATGTATATTATATATATTATAATATATATATTATACATGTATAATGTATATGGGTATGTATATATACATATATATACATATTATAATATATAATATATGTTACATATATACACGTATATTATTATTATAATATTAATATGTATATGTGTATATGGGTATATTATAATAATAATATACATGTATATATGTATATTATATTATATATATTATATATGTATATACGTGTATATATGTACATTATAGTATATGTGTTTGTAAGTATAATATAATATATAAATGTGTATATAATAATAATAGTAATATATGTTATTATTATTACAATATAATATATTCATCTTATACATCACGAAGCGTGAGATTAAGCATCTCCTTTTTCATACGTTTAGTTAAGCCTTTCTAAGGAGGTGTTTTTGGTGGCGGTATTAGCAATCCCATCTAAGACAAGGATGAGATGAAACAAACACAGACTAAATTTAAATTTACCCACCCAAACCAAGCCTCGTATAACAAACCACCCACAAGTGTTTTGGAGGTGTTAATGACCAAAGTGACTATAATCAGGCCGGCCGTGTTTTTGTTTGTTTTTATCTTAAAAAATTGAGGAAAAAATGTTTACAAGATTAGTGGCCTGTTTGATAATTATTTTAGTGTCTATTTATAGAGACTATTTTATAAAAAAGAAAAAAGTTGAAAAGGTCACGTTGGTTATCACACACACGGCCAAAGATAAAACTTGACTGAAATATTCTTCCACTAAAAAACAAGGAAAAAAGGAAAAGCAGAATAAGAATCATCAGAAGGGCATTTTGGACATTTTACTAGGCATTGAAAATGAAAACCACAAGGCGCAGACAAAATGAGAGTGGAAAGAAATTTTCAATTCAAAGCACCAAATACTAAAGCCAAAGTCTTGTTTTTGGAGGGAGGAGAGGAGGGCTCAGCCTCTCAAACACCAAAAACCAGCTGCACCCAGCAGACGCCAGACAAGGCTCTCTCTCTCTCACGTAAACCTGCACTCTCCTCCCACTAACTCTCTCTCTAAACCCAGCTTTTCTCTCTCTACACCCAGCAATGTTCTCCGGCGGCACCTCAAGCTCAAGGTCACAAAGATCCTCCATCTCACCTTTCCGCTCCCGGAAGCCTGCAGGGTCCACAAAGCCCCCTACGGCGTCGTCTCGGCCGGCCACCCCTTCTTCTTCCACGATGTCTTCTCGGCCCACCCCGTCCAAGCCCTCTCTGTCTCCGCCCTCTTCCTCCGCCAGCCCGAACCCGCCGTCCCCGTCCGATGTCTCCAAGTCCAAGGAAAATGTCACGGTCACCGTCAGGTTTCGCCCCCTCAGGTACTGGTACTTCTCCGTCACCTCCGGGGTGCTTATTTTAGTTTTTTTTTTTTAAGAAGAGAATTTGATGTTTTGGTTGAAATGTGGGTTTTGACTTCTGGTTTGGGCAGTGCTCGGGAGATTAACAAAGGGGACGAGATAGCGTGGTATGCAGATGGGGATTATACAGTGAGAAACGAGTTCAATTCTTCCATTGCTTATGGCTTTGGTGAGTTTTTTTTTCCTCACTAATTTTGCATTCAATTATGCTCTTTTTGTTGTTGCTTCAATTTCTGTAGTTATAGACACAAGTATATTTTACTCATAAGCTGCATTTGGAAGTTATGGACTTTGGCATATATTGTTTTATTTGTTTATCGGCGAGTTGTTAGAAACTTTGGTTTTTTTAACTGCCCATCTACTATTTGGGGGGGTGAGGGGTGCAGATAAGGTTTTTGGTCCAGCAACAACGACACGCCATGTCTATGATGTTGCTGCACAGCATGTTGTCAGTGGTGTTATGCAAGGGATTAATGGTAAACAGTTTACACTAATGTGGTTTTAATTATTATTGTTGTTTTCTGATGCAGATATTATATAGGAAGGTTAGTATGTAGATGGTGATGGATATCTTGTTGCTGGCTAAAAACTGATCTGTTTGTATGCAGGTACTGTGTTTGCATATGGTGTTACTAGTAGTGGGAAGACGCATACAATGCATGTAAGTATCTGTCTAAAGTCTAGAGTTGTCCTTTCTAGGCCAGTACTAGCTCATGTTGGACTTTTTGGCTACCAGCTGTTCATGAATTTTGCATCTGCAATCTATAGCTGTCTCAGATTGATGCATTGATGCCATTTGAAAAAGAGTCCATGTCATAAGCAGCATTGTTAGTTGTGTTTTCTTTACATTTCACCCCCAGTGAAGGGGATTCCTTCTTATTCTCCTGCAGTTTTCTTGCTCATTGTGGACCTTACTGTGATAGATATATCACACGTCTTTCAATTTTTCAGTGTTTGTAATTTTTAAAAGTACAAATTTGTAGTTTTTATTTTGTATTTCAGGGGGAGCAAAAGTCACCTGGAATCATTCCACTGGCAGTGAAGGATGTTTTTGGAATTATACAAGAGGTAATGGATTTCTCAATTATTAGTAATCTTATTTTTATATATGTATTGTATTTATTTATTTTGAGTTTACATAACCTTTTTATCATGTGCCAGACACCTGGGCGGGAGTTTCTTCTTCGTGTTTCATATCTGGAAATTTACAATGAGGTCAGTTTTATCTGGCTCCTTTTTCTAAAGCTTTCAGTTGGAATGTGTTCATTGTTGTATATAGTCTTTTGAAGTGTAATTTCATTAGGAAGGGTAGTGATATATTACCATCTTATTCTTTTGTTCCTTTTGTTTTTTCCAGGTCATAAATGACTTACTTGATCCAACAGGACAGAATTTACGAATAAGAGAGGATGCTCAGGTGCTTATGTTCATAAGGGAATTGACACTCTTTTTGTGTGCTTGGCTCTTTCTGTTTTTTTTTTGGCTCAACGATAGCTCTTGAAAGATCTTTTCCCTTTTGGTTAGGTTTCTTGCATGTTTTTTTTTCTTTATCTAAAGTTCTAAACTGACATACTGGAAATTTTGTATGCTATAAATGTAATAATGTGCATGACTCTAGAGGACAAGGAAATATGAGTATAGTACAGGAAAAATAAATTTCTGCAGATGGAGTTGACATGAGTGTGGTCTTTGGCCACCTAGAGGATTTCAACTTACATAATCATACTCTAGAAATAATTTAGAATATGGCCTTTGGATTTAGATAAGTTTTAAAATATGTTGAATGGAAAAGAGACAGTTGCAGTTCTTAGAAATCATCTAGTTCATAGGCAATGGTATGGCTTGCCCCAAGCCACCTAGAAAACAGGGGTTGAGTCTCGGTACTATCTCTCTGGAAACATGTTGTGTATGTCTTGCCCCTAGACCATGCATTGGCGGGAGGCACGTGCACTATGCTACCCTTTATGTATAGCCCCAATTCATCAATCTTTGCCTCATGTTGCAGTTATAGTATGTTTAGCATCACCTTCTCCCCTTCTCTCATGATAGGATTTTTTGGCTCAAACTAGTAGTTTTTTGGCCTATGTATTCTGGTGACAAACTTTCACCGGGCAATTTAGCACCCTTAACTCTCAAAAGTAGAGTGACTGTCTCCTCTTTGATTGATACGTAGTATTATGTTAGTTTCAAGGTTTGTCTTTAAATCATTGATTCCTTTGACATTTACTCAAAATTAAACCTTAAACCATAAATCTTATCTCCTGAACTGAACCCTTCATATCTGGTTCTGATTAATTTCAAGTAATTTGTATCTTCAACTTGTGCATTTCAGGATTTGTAATTAACATTGACTAAATACCCTCCAGTTCACATATTGTTGGATGTAGTTAGACTGATTTGCCAAAAGTGTTTAACCTTATCATTTGAAAGTTCTATTTTATTGGGCAGGGAACCTATGTTGAAGCAATCAAAGAGGAAGTTGTTTTATCCCCAGCTCATGCTCTTTCTTTGATAGCAACAGGAGAAGGTTTTAACACGTTTACTTTTGTCTACACGATATGGGTGGAAACTTTATTGTCTCTGCTTTATGTTCATGTCTGAATCTAATATTACGATTTCATAGGCATTGATGAGCACTGCATTCCCTTTGTCATTTTTCTACACATTGTTGTTGCTTTTCCATCCCATTCGCATATTCTCTGTATCTTTGCCAGCCACTGTTTGTGCGGCTGAGCACCCTTAACATTCATTTTTTCCTTGATATTGCAGAACATAGGCACGTTGGTTCTAATAATTTCAATCTACTTAGCAGTCGCAGCCACACTATATTTACATTGGTAACTTTTTTTTATAACTTTCTATGTGATAAAGGTGTCTATTCTGTTACACAAAGCTAGATTCTGTTAGGTTGTTGCCTTTTTTCATCTAATCACTCTTTCCCATGAGTCTTTTCTGAATTTTTAATTTACTCAAAACTACTGATTGTTGAAAGGAATTTTAATTTAAATGTAATCAACCATTTAAAAACAAGTTAAATAACCAATTGTAGACTAATTTATAAAAGTTGTAGTAATTTGTTCATACGCTTAGCATTTTCTTTGTAAAGCGATGGCAGTGTTATAAGGCTTTCATGAAGTAGCTACTAAATCTTGTATTAATCGCATTACTTTTGGTTCAACTTTTCTAACATGTAACAATTCATCAGACTATTGAAAGCAGTCCACGAGGTGAGAATCATGATGAAGAAGATGTCACCTTGTCCCAGTTGGTAATGCCTTTCTCATCTTTGAAATAGCCCACCATAGTTTAGTTGATCTGGCCCTGTTATCTGGTCAAATATTATTTTCATTACAATCTGATGCTGAACCCTATATAATTCAAATTTCCTTGGCAGCATTTAATTGATCTTGCAGGATCTGAAAGTTCTAAAACTGAAACAACTGGATTGCGAAGAAAGGAGGGTTCATACATCAATAAAAGCTTACTCACGCTTGGCACTGTAAGATAATGCTTATTTTAGTCTTTGTTGATTTGCGTTGTACTATCTGAAGTAAAAACAAGTCCCATAAGTCCACCTATTAGCATAATTTTGCCCTTCGTTATTTCATGTAATAATTTTTTCCAAAATTCCTTTATGCTGCAATGAAATTTACTAAAAAGTTTCTAATATTTTAATTTATCATAATAATATAGTATGTTTTGTTTTGCACAGTTCTCATTTTTATCATCTATCGGTGCATAATTGTGTATATAATCTCTGAATATGGATAGTTAACTTTGGCATGGTTCTTTGTTTACTTATCATGGCATGATGTTGGAGAACTGGTCGACTCCAGATATATTACCATGAGGTGTAGGGCTCGAGATTTTTCATTTGCCTATATGTTGCACTAGGCAATAGATGTTTTCAGTGCATTTCTCAGTAACCTTTTTAATCTAATAACTGGCTCTTGTTGCAGGTGATTTCTAAATTGACAGATGGAAAGGCAACTCATATTCCATATCGAGATTCAAAACTCACCCGTTTGTTGCAGTCATCCCTCAGTGGTCATGGGCGTATATCTGTAAGTTCAATGCAACCCTTCTGGATCATCCAGTGTTCATGTTATTAGATTTCTCTTTGGAACTATCCAATTAGTTGTCATGTAAGGTATCTTTTTTGTTAATAGTTAATGATTCTGGAGGATGTTCTTGTTATGGTGTTTTAGCTCATTTGCACTGTGACCCCTGCGTCTAGCAATAGTGAGGAAACACACAACACATTGAAGTTTGCACATCGGAGTAAGCGCGTGGAAATCAAGGCTTCCCAAAATAAGGTGAATTGCAGATTTGTTTTCTAAGTTCTTTTTTTTTTTGGGGCGAAGTGGAGCTAATAGAAATTATGAATACATGTAACTGTTTCCAATCACATTTTTGTTTCCTCTTAGATTATGGATGAAAAGTCTATTATCAAAAAATATCAGAGGGAGATTTCCAGTTTAAAGCAAGAACTTCAGCAATTAAAACGTGGCATGATGGAGAATCCAAATACGGCTATATCTACTCAGGAAGACCTGGTTAATTTGAAGCTTCAGGTCGGTGCTACTACATTGGGAGAGCTAACAAATATTAGCATACTTTCGTCTGTATGTGTTACTGAAGGCTTTGGGTAGAAATCAATAAAAATCCTATCCTAAGGTCCTTAAGTTAGATCTTTGAACGAAGTCATGTTCTGTCTTCTAATTGTTAGATTAGAGATGGACGGCTGGGATGCATTGTGGTTCATCTTAGGCTTTCTTCATTTCATTCTCCCATATTTAGTCAGTCTGCTGAAAATTTAAGGACCTTAGGAGGGAAGAACTATCTATAAAACAAAGGGCTAGAACCATATGATATATATTGCCTGACGAACAATATGATAATCTAGATTGGAGTGCAATGTTACAATTCCTTGAGGTGCAAGCTACAGAATGTTTGAATTCCCTAATGCCATCTATTTAGAACAGCCAATTTTCATTCTGGATTCAGTTGTTTGTTGTTCGCATCTAATAAGTATTGTTTTGTCATGTAAAAGCTGGAAGCTGGTCAGGTGAAATTGCAATCAAGATTGGAAGAGGAAGAAGAAGCCAAGGCAGCTTTAATGGGAAGAATACAACGACTGACTAAACTAATCTTAGTGTCCACGAAAAATACTATCCCACCAAGCGTATCTGAACGACCTAGTCATAGACGGAGGCATTCTTTTGCGGAAGATGAGGTGTGGGATTTTCAGCGGTTAAGATGGATTGCAGATTTGCTGAATTGTATTTTGAGTGACATCTATTGGCAATATGTTCCTTGTTTGTTAGATACCATTGACCCATTTTTTTTTCTGCAGCTTGCATATCTGCCTGATAAGAAACGGGAATACCTGGTTGATGATGATGCTGGAAGTTATGTTTCTGAGCTTTCAGTGGAAGGAAGGGATGAGATCACTAATCTAGATGAGTTGGTCAAAGATTACAAAAGAAACAAAAGACGCGGAATGCTTGGATGGTTTAAACTGAAAGTAAGTTCGGTTTTTTCCTTTGACATATGATTTGAATGTGGACACCATATATTTATGTTGTTTGTTGGAGAAGGAAAAAACATAGGATTTAGTTGATGAGATGACATTCCTCTCCTTTTTAAGCTACAATTTATTTTGTCTGCTCTATTGGGCCATCATATCGGTATATTACTATCCATCTTTAATAATATACACTACTAAAACGTGTATTTTCATTTAATTTATGCAAGAGCAGATTAATATTTCATTCTTAGCTTTCATTGATATTCTACTGATTGAACTCACCTAGACAAAGCTCAAATGCTTTCTCTACAGAAACCTGAGAATGTCATTGGATTATCACATAGTGCTGATAGTGAGAGCTCTACAAGTGGGTCACCAGCACCTTCTTCAAAATCTTCTCAAAATAGAGTCAAATTCAGTGATTTGAAGGATGGAGGAAGAAAGTCTGTCGGTAGAGGGGGAGATGATTATACCATTATTGACCCATTTCCGGAAAGAACACAAGCAGGTGATTTGTTTGGTGCGGCTTTTGGAGGTCGCCGTTTGCCTCGGGTGAGTGGTCCTTGCTATAAGTAGATAAACATCTGATTCAAGTGAATATGGGTCTATATATAATAGAGAAAAGGACGTGTGTGTGTGTGTGTATGCATGCAGCTGCTTGAAGTGTATTTGTATGAAGTATTCACAGTGTCGCATGAAGATATAATGTTAAGGGATTACTATAACTACTCTTCTGCAGACTGGGTCCACTATTACAGATCAAATGGATCTTCTTCGCGAGCAAGTGAAAATGTTAGCTGGGGAGGTGGCGTTGTGTACAAGTTCTCTCAAAAGACTGTCGGAGCAAGCGGCTAGAAACCCTGAAGATTCACAGCTTAGGGTGAGACATCTCTTTAAATCTAAAAGAACAAATGTCTAAATCTGATTGGTATTCCTGTCTCAGTTTTTTATGGTTATTTTGGTTTGAAAAGGAACAAATGCGAAAATTGAAGGAAGAAATTAGTGAAAAGAAGCTTCAGATACGTGTTCTAGAGCAACGTATGATTGGATCACTTGAGATGACTCCACAAATGTCAAATAACAGCGAAATGTCTCAGGTAACTGTGCATCTTTATGCAGATGGGTTTCAAGAACTACATGAAAAGTTTTAGATTGCCAAATGATAATCTGATAACAATATTTCAGGGCTCTACAAAATTGAAAATATGAAAAGGGCGTTGTTCTTCCCTGTTTTACATTCTACTCGTAGCGATTGTTAATATAGTTGAACTTTCTAATACCATTTCAACAGAGAATGTCCTTTGGCTACATGTCTCCTCTTATCATAAGGTCCTTCGGTCATTTTCGTTTGACATGATTGAATTATCTTAATTTAACAACATAAGAAAACAAATCATTGATTGGGGGATTAAATATAACAAGATCAATTATGCAAGGGACCTAATCTAGAAAAGAAAGAAAAAATCTACTTTCACCCAGAAAAATCTACCTTAGCTTAATTGACTATTATTTTAATGTCCTAATTTATTGGTTAAAACTGCATCTCATATGATCCTTCTATTTTTATATATTAAGTAATCAGCTTCTGGCCTTTATAGTAGAGGTCTATATTGGTTGTGATGACTGTCATTTATTTGGTTCCTTAACAATATGCTTCACAAAAGCATTGCTGGTTTTCCAATTTTTTTTTAATTATTAATGCATTGTATATGCTTTCTGATCAGTTTGCTACATTCCCATGTAGGCTCTGTCCAAGCTTACTACACAGCTAAATGAGACAACTTTTGAACTTGAGGTTTGTTATTTTTAATCTTTCATAAATATTTAAGTTATGAATGCTAAAAATATTCTACTAAGTTGATCACTCTGTCTTGGGATGATCATTCAAGATTAAGACAGCAGACAATAGGATACTGCAGGAGCAACTACAAATGAAGGTAAAATATAAAGATTTTAATCCCTTTTTATGTACTTGCATTTCTGTCTTTCTTTTTTAAATCATATTGTTACTTGTGCAGATTTCAGAGAATGCAGAAATGCAAGAGACGATTCTTCTGCTAAGACAGCAGCTCATTTCACAACAAATTTCTGATAGCGAGGCTACCAGACTAGAGACATGTTCCAAAGAACTAGTGCAAAAGAACAATGAAGAAAGAGAAAGGTTTGGTCTGTGTCAAGAAACTTGTGCTGATGAAAATACACCAACCAGTGTGATGAGCTTAAACAGAATCCTTTCCCTTGAGGACTCCAAAGAGTGCAACAAAGATGCACTTTTGAATTCCCAAATCCATGTACAGGTTATTCTTGTTCTTCCTGGCATCTTCAGAACAATGACACCCAATATTCACCCTTTGTCCTTTTGAGCTTATTCGTTTTACTTGGTTGAATGATGATATGTTTTATATTGCTATGTTGTCACCAGTGCCCTTTTAATTTATTTTCTTAGGCTTCTGAAATAGAGGATTTAAAGCAAGACAAGGTGAAACTGTCTGAGGAAAAGGAGGGGCTTGAAGTTCAGAATATGAAACTTTCAGAAGAAGCATCATATGCCAAAGAGTTGGCTGCAGCTGCAGCAGTTGAGCTTAGAAACTTGGCTGAAGAAGTAACCAAGCTTTCTTATGAAAATGCAAAGCTGACTGGTGACCTGGCTGCTGCAAAAGAGGTTCAGTGCCGATCAAACTGTTGTCAGAGGCCCACTTCATATGATTTTAAGCGAAATAACGTAAATGGAGCTCGAGCCGGAGGCCATAAAAAGCCAGAGGATGTAGTTTTGGTTGAGGAGCTGCAAAGGGAACTTAGTGCAAGATGTCAAAGAGAAGCTGCTCTGGAAGAAGAACTATCTGAAAGAGATCAGATAGAAGATGATTTACGAAGAACATTAGACAAAGTAAAACAACGTGAAGTTGATTTAGAAAATGAGCTGGCAAATATGTGGGTGCTGGTTGCAAAGTTGAGAAAGTCTGGCATTAACGCTGAGGATGTGTCACTTCAAGGGGTTCATGTACCTGAAAGTTCACGTATAAGAGTTAGAAATGGGTTTCCGCCATATAATGTTCATTCAGATGTTATGTTCAAAGACAATGAAATCCGTGAAAACCTGAACGAGATGGGCACATTAGAAGATTTAAGAGCCAGCTATCAGAAAGAAAGGAGAAGATGCAAAGAGCTAGAATGCTATATTTCTAGACTGAAGGTATGTACTTTAGTGATTTATCTTTGGGGAAAGTACAGATAGCCATCTGCAGTTTACCCCAGTTCCATGAATGATCCAGTTGGTTATCTGTGACATGTCCCCCTGTGGTTTCAAAAATCTTATTGACTGTTAACGACAATTGGTCATCCATTTATCTCCACCCTTCCCTTCCTCCCTGAACATGAATGGAATAATACTATGACACATGTTATTATACATCAGTAGCTGTTAATATTTGGAGCTGATCTTATGAATGAATAACAGCTCTATGCTAGACATAATCTCATTTACATCATAAAGTCCTCAATTGAGCACTATAATTGAAATATGGATCAAAAAGTGTTTAAAAATTTATTAATTTTCAGGGTGAAGATGTTGCTGGTCTGGATGTCACAGCTCTTGAAGAATTGCAGAACCTTCATGTTGAGGCTATAACGAAGATTTGCCATGCAAAGGTGATTCTCTGTTTGCTTTCTACTGATGTGCTTGTTGCGTTATGTTGATCAACAATTTTGCTGCTTTTTTATTTTCACTTACACCATAGTTTTTTCAACTCATGTTGGCTATCTTGTCCAGTTATTACATCTGTTTCTTTGCAAATTAGTTTGATGTTGACCTGGTTTTCTTTTCTTTTTTGGCTGACAATGTTTTGGGATTCCTTCTAATCCTTAATTTTTACTGATAATATATCTAATAATAAGCAGTGCGCGAATCATGTCTTTTAGCACACTGAGCTCAAACATCATCGCACGGAGTTCGATATTTCAGGTCAGTTTTTTATATGGTTCGTTTTCATTAGCAAATGGGAACTGCTTTATTGCTCGTGTTGCCCATATTTCTATTATGAATTATATTTGAGACAGCACTTGTAACTGTAAATGGTGCAGTGCATCTTATCATTTTAAGAGGTGAAAATATTTCATCCGCCATGGATACCAGCTGAGTTTGTGCTCATTGATAGCATGTAAATGGATAATTTGTGTGATGTGCTTTACTGGTTAGCATGCACATCTTGAACTTGTAATGGTACTGATGAATCATACTCTGCACGTCTTGCAGGTAGTTTGCAGGTGTAATCTATTTTGTACAGAATGGGAACAGTAACCGGATTGATTTTTGTCTCCAATCAACGGCTTCCAGGCACAAATCAAGGAAGGGCTTAGGAAACGATCGTTGAGGAGATGCAATTTTCTTGTAACTTAAAAATTCATGCGACTAGTTAGCAGCAGAGATGGATCAGATCAGGGATATTGCTATATATGAATTTATCTATATCGACCGCAAGTATTATCACGTACTAGGGTATATATACCCACTTACATTTCCCACTTTGTAAGTTCACAAAAGACAACTAGAACTAACTTCTTTTTTCTTCACTCTGCTAGGGTAGTAGACAAGAGAACTATTGTAAAACTCCTGTGACCAAAATGTTGTATGTATCTGCTACATAGATATGTATATATATATAAAGCTATTTCCCGTTTTACTCTTGGTCTTTGGTCTTGAAGCCCTCTCTGTATACTGCCTTACTGATCATACGAAGCATAAGCAGGACAATGCTGTTCCAAGATACCCAAATTGGCTACACTACGCCAAGAATTACCTTCAGAGTATTCACGATCCACACTGAAAAAAAGAGTTCTCTGATGAGAAAACCCTCACCATATACATAAAAGTGAAAAGGAAATTATGAGAGAACGGATCAGGACTTGGGAAGTCTATTGCAATTTGCAGGAGCCCATCCAATACGCTGGTTTTCATTGTCATATATCAGCATTTTATCTAGCAACGTAATGTCTGCAGATAGAAAATATTAGATCAGATTTTGCTCACAGGACCAAAAAAGGAGCCAGAAGGTATTGGTTATGTTAGTATTCGCTACCTCCGATGATATTCAGATTTCCCAGTCCTACTTCAGTGCCATTCAAAATCCCGAAGCACACACTGCCATGTTTCTGGCACAACAAAGAAAAACTTAGATATGGGGTTTTCCAGTGTTTTCTTCTCTTAACTAATGGTAGATGGGATAATGTTAAAATAAATGGAAAGACAGTTGGGGTGCTCACCGAAACTATAAGATAATCTTCGGGTGATAATTGCAGCTGAACATTCTTGGCATTAATGAAGCTCAGTGCTAAGGGCTTGAAAAAGTTCTTCGCATCACCAACAGATTTGAAGGGCTTGCGGCCTTTCCAGCAGATTGGAAGGGATTTGTCCTCACTTGTTTCCTTTATTGGCTTTCCATCTAAATCATTTCTTACCTGATCACATGAAATGATGGTTAGTTTTTCCATATAAGTTATTAACAATTAACTAAAGGAAGAATGGTCTCCTCTGTTTCTTTCTCACCAGATTAACTACCGCCTTGTAAGCTTGGGAATTGAAATAAGTGTAGGAGCTCCCACTGTCAAAAACCAGATAAAGCCCCTTAACACCGGTAGACTTTCCATTGAATACAAGTTCTGCTGGTCCAGAGGAGTAGTGATTTCTATGAAATTGGCAAAGACGCATTACACACGAATTAGAAATAACGGAATGTGATCATTTAAGAACACTTAATGCTATATGAGAAGGTAAATATGATAAATTATGACTACTCACTCCGTGGAATTGCGTGACATTGGTGTCCACATG
This sequence comes from Prunus padus, assembly GCA_024362665.1. NCBI lineage: Eukaryota > Viridiplantae > Streptophyta > Magnoliopsida > Rosales > Rosaceae > Prunus > Prunus padus. The sequence goes on from JANFAM010000020.1 coordinate 40,107,135, forward strand.
ACTCCAGAAGAAGGGACAAGATCATCCCCGAAAAAAAGAAATCCTCCTCCTTGCCCACTTAGACAGTGACCCACCACATTACGCGTTAAACCTATGCGACTTAGTTGTGACACAATGCTGGCTTTGCCATTGCCAAGGCCGATGACTCCTGTGGTGGGAGGTGTGTTTGGACCAGGATATTTTTGATCATATCCACACCTGCAGACAACAGGAAGAGAAAACATTATAAGAACTTAACTCAGAAATAGAAAGTGCTGGCACCTTAGTTGCAAGGCATTAACTTAACTTAAGTTTGATTTATTTGTACATTTCTAAACCAAACGACCTGAAGTTTAAAAATGGGAAAGCTTACGAAACTAACAAAACCTCAAGATTTGAAATTAAAAAAATAACATAATCAGTATAAAAATTCTGAAATGCTGCTAACTGATGTACAAAAAGAAAACACTGAATACCCACCCAAAGGCCAAACGAGGACCGAGTTGAGAGCCGTTGGTGAACTTCAGGGGGAAGTAATCGTTGACCATCACACCAAGAGATGATCCTTGATCAGCATATTCAACCTCATAGTCGCATTGATCATCTGGGGTCTTGCATGGGTAGCTTGCTGATGAGTGGAAAGCAACACAAAGAGGGTCTCCACATTGCAGATGGTTGTTTTTGGGTTTATAAAGATATTCACGGGGCTGCAAATGCACAAACAGAGACAGAAACACCGAGTTGAGAACATGGTCATTAGAATGTTAGTCTCACAGTCTCAATATCCATAAAAGTTTTACCTTGGTACAACCGGTACAAGGAGCATCACATTGGACCCAAGTGAGGTCACTGCCAGTGTCAATATCGAGGTCGAAGCGCTTGGCTGGGTAGCCTATGTTGATGGACACAGAGTAGTACCTGCGGAGTGAAAGTACAATCAAATCTTGAGGTCATTCACCACACATTGAAAAAAAAGAAAGAAGAAAAATATAAAAATGGAGGCAAAATGCAAAACCATAACAGAAGACCAATTCATAACATAAATAACATAAGTATTTTAAAAGCATTAAATTTAATGGACAAGAAAATAGAGGCTTCAAATTCATAAAAAATAATCATACAACAAGTCGAAAACAAAAAACATGTTAAAATTGTAATTCTGGCAGGCATATGGGTAGCTCATATGTAGTGCAGGAATACAACTAAACTATGAAGGGAAATGAGTTACCTAAAGAAAAGAAAATGAAAAAAGGGATCGGACCGACAGCCTTTCACTTTCTATACAGTGAAAGATTAAACTTTTTGAGTATGCTATTAGATAAAAAGCTTCCAGAAGAGAGTAAGAGGTCTAAGAAAAAGTTCAGACAATAAAAAAAGAAAAATCAGAAACTGGAAAAGGGTATTCAAAGTATAAGCAGAGGATTAAAAAAATACAAGGCGGAGTCAACAAAACCGAGCAGTTGTTAAAAATGAAGAGGTGGGTCAAGAAACTTCAATAGATTTCCAACTCTAATAACATGTTTAGTGAATGTATGAAAGATTAAAGCTTTAACCCGAAACCAAGTCCAGGAACCCATAATCACACCCACAACAACCAATCAGAGAAATTCAAGAAAGAAAAACAAAATAATACAACAAGAATACTTGATAATGCAATAAAAAAAATTGAAAGGAACAAAATTTCAAACCCCAAAACGAAAGAGGTGCGAAAAATCATACCCAAGAGGATAAACATTTCCACGAAGAGGAAAAACAGCTGAAGAACCAAATTTATTCGCTTGGGCCGATTTTTTCTTGGTCTGGGGCTGATTGGCTGCCGAGAAACAACATGGGAAGGTTACAGACAAACCCAGAATGAGCAAGGCCGTCAATGCAAATACTCTGTTCCTTTTATCACCACCCATCAGAATCTGTGAGTGAAAGAGAACCTCTTTCTCCTTTAGACTACTCGGTTGGATCAAAATCCCAAGAAGGGTTCAAAGCTTTGTAGTCTGCTGAAAATCGAAAAATATAAATAAACAAAAAAACAAGTAGTAAACTCTGGGGATTCAACTCTCAGTACAGGTCCTACTGGCGTGTCAGCGTTGGAAATTGGATATTGGAAGTTTCACAGCGGGAGAGAGAGAACAAAAGACCCGCGTCGAAACCGCGGAATGCTAGACGAGGTGAGATGTTGAGAAATGTCCAGATTACCCATCAGATGTTGACTTGAATTCTAGTATTTGGAAGGGCAAATTAGTCATTGGAAATTTAGAAGGAGATAATGGGTCCCACTTGGATTTGGGTTTTCACATTTTTGTGAATGTGGTTGAAAGTGAAAGGAACAAAAGTTGAGACTTGAAAGAGTCCTTTTAGGTTGGTTTGACTGTTTTATTGTAAGAAGGTGTTTAGATTTTCTTTTCCTTTATGACGTGTTTATTAATCCGTAATTGAATTGAGGAGTAGTTAGATTGAGGAGAATTAGATTTTAGATTTTTATTGAAGTTGTTTACTAAATCATATAGAATTGGGGTATGAGTGGTACTAATTACTAAAATATCATCGTTGTTGAGTTATAGTAGATGACAAATTTAGAATTTTTAAAATTGTGTGAGGATATAATGGGTAAAAAAGATGAATTTATAATGGGTTAGTTCTTCATGAATTAGAATATCACCTCCCACCCAAGAATTGAATTCCTCCAAAATTAGGAATTCAATTCCTAATTTTATGTGGGCTCTACTTACTATTTAATTCCTTAATATGAAGTAAACACAGGAAGTCTCTATAGGTCGAATTCAATTCCTGATGAGAATTCCAATTTGCTTTATAGTTCTTAAAGATAACTTGTTTTAGGTAGCCTGAAGGTGTTATGTATCAAATCTCAAATGATAATATAAAGTAAGCAATGAAAGGGACAAGCTTTTTCTTTGGTTGTCTTATCCTTATCTATGCACCAAATTACCAATTAGATGTTGTGGGTTGAATTGATACTATAAAAAGCTATGCACATATGCTGTGCCAAAGATAAGTAGAAAGGCTCCTATCCATTTTGCCTTTGCGATAAATGCTAGCAACATTCTCTCTAATCTTCTTTCTTCTTCTTATGACAAGTGTCACTTTCCTTACACTTAAAACAATATCATTAATGCATCACACAAGTTAGTTTTTGTTTTCCAAGTTTACCCTTATTAAATGTATTAGCTTTTATATTTCCTTCAATTTATCCAAATTTTGTTACAACTTCCTTAGCACATTGTTAAAAATTAAATAAGAAAAAACGTCATTTAAACAAAAAATTAAAGTTTGTTTCATGACATTGTTATCATGAAAGGGATATCATCATTATTTTGTGTTTAACAAAACATACGTCCTCTTTGGAAAAATAAAAAATAAAACTTCAGTTTTTATTTTCTTATTTAATTTTTTAACAAGGTAGTAAGAAAGTTCTAAAAAAACTAGCTTGATATTAAAAAGAGTTAATACATTCAATAAGGGTAAACTTGGAAAACAAAAACTAATTTGTGTGATGCATTAATGACATTGTTTTAAGTGTAAGGAAAGTGACACTTGTCATGAGAAGAAAGGAGAATGTCCAAAAGAGAAGGTTAGAGAGAATGTTGCTAGCATTCCCCTTACAAAATAGGGTGCTACTTGAACCCTTATCGTAAATGGCATATATATGTTAGTGGGCAATTTGTATTCTAGGTAAAGACCAATTCAAAAAGAGCGACATCCTCGTCTGGCGCCCTCTCTGCTAAGGATGCTTATGAGTTCACACGGCTTAAGTTTGCCGAGGTTCCTTGGTGTAAGTTAATTTGGAAACTTTTTATTCAGCTCCGGAAATCATTTTTAGTGTGAAAAGTTATGCATGGCATGCTTCTCACAGAGGATTTTCTTCAAAAGCTTGGTATTGCCCTTGCTTCTATGGGCTTACTTTGCCGGATGGCTCCGGAGAATATTAATAATTTATTTTCTGAGTGCCCCTTTACTTGTTCCATATAGAGTTCTATGTTTATTTTTCTGGTCTGCACTGTACTTCGGGGCCTTTAGCGCTTATTCTTTCTTCCGGCCCATCTGCTCATTTTAGCCCTCAGCTCATGGATCTGTTACTTCTTATGTTCGGAACTACTATGTGGCTAATTTGGGATTTAAGGAATAAGTTGCGGTTTGAGGAGAAGGTTTCTACGGTTTCTTCTACTTGTCGTACCATTATTAATCATGTGTGTGCATCTAGTCCTCTGGCCAGGGGTCATATGTCAAATAAGGTGCGTGATCTATGTACTATTCATTCCATTGGGGTGCGCTGTCATCCCCGCCCCAATCCCAATATTGTTAAGGTCATGTGGCATCCCCCTTGTTTTGGCTCTGTCAAAATTAATACTGATGACGCTCGTAAAGTGACTCTGGTAAAGCAGGTAGTGGTGGTGTGTTTCGCAATTATCAGGGCCATGTTCTTGGGGCATTTTCGGCCAATTTAGATGTCCCTAGTGCAGTTCATGTTGAAGTTTTAGCGGTCATTAAGGCCATTGAGCTTGCTTGGCTCCATGCTTGGCATAATGTTTGGATTGAAACTGATTCGTTGTTAGTAACTAAATTATTTCGCTCTCCACATTTGGTCCCTTGGCGTCTACAAGTTGATTGGCAAAATTGATGGCATTTTCTCCAACACATATCATTTAAGATTTCTCATATGTTTCGTGAGGGTAATCATGCTGCTGATGCTTTGGCAAATCATGGTACTTTGGGCTCTGGTTTAATTTGGTGGGATATTGCACCTTTTATTTTGCCTTTTTGTCAGCGGGATTGGGTGGGCATGCCTAATTACCGGTTCTCCTAGTTTTTTTTGTTTACTCTTTCAGAGTTTTGGTCTCTTAGGTGCATTTATGTCATTGTCTTTCTCTTCTACAGGGTTTGGTTTGGTCCCCCCGATGTTCTTGTATCTTTTTTTATTTCTTTTTAATAAATTATGATTAAGGGGACGGGCAGGGGCTTCCAGAGTGTTGGTCCCCTCTTTGAGGGTGGTGGACGTTTGTGCATCTGATGACCAATACTGATGAGCTAATCTCGCCTAATCCTTTGGTTTATTTATTTATTTATTTTTAAAAGCGAGTAATGGAAACTCAGATTTTTGGGTAGCGCCCCTTTGCTAAAAGAAGAGACCATTATATAAAATTATTTGAGGGACGCCCTTTAGGGTACCCTACAATTTTTTTTCCAATGATCCAAACCATCTATTTTTTAGGTCTTCATTCATAGATCATCCTTACAAAAAATTAGACAAATCGGAAATCGTTTCGACATCCAATTCTGTCATACAAAATCAATGAACACGGTGCTTCAAGAAAAGAACTAAAATTTCAATAATTCAATTGAGTGGTCAAATGATATCGGATTCAAGTGATTTTTTGTAGAGATGATCTTTGAATGAGTATCTACAAAATGGACGTTTGGATTAGTGAAATACAATCCGGAGTGGGTCCTACCAAGGGTGTCCCTCAAATAAGCTTATTTGAGAGATCCTCAATTGGAAGCTCCTATATATATATATATATATATATATATATATATATATTATTACTTTTATACGAGAGATATCGGGGTTGAGGGGAATCAAAACCTTGGTTATAGAGATAAATGCTCTTAACTACTTTAACTACAAAACAGGCGGGCACTGTCAGGTAAGTGGAGCCGACCCAAATTTTAAAAACCCTTCCTTAAGTAGCCCAAGTAGCCCAACATAAAAATAATTGTTTAAGCCCAATATTATTAATAGCCCAGTCACACGTCAAGACAAAAGAAACCTTTTTAAAAATGGGGTTGTGAATTTAAACAATAAAGAGTTAAAAAAACACAAGAAGATTCGTCTTCTTCTCTCCAGCAAACAACCAAGAAGCACGGCTGGTCCCTTCCTAACACAAAGTGAGTCATCAATTTTACTTTTTTTTAAATTTTTACCTTTTCTTATTCTTTCTTCTATTTTTCTTCTTACAGTCTTCTTTTCCTTGTGAATCATGTTTTAATTTTAAGCTTGTATCAAATTTTGATTTAGGGATTTAGAAATTAGGGCTCCTTTTTTTTGTCAATTTCTAATTTATTAGTACCTAACTTGTTAGTTGATATGCTTATTGTGATTTGTTTTATGTACATACTCACATTTTTTTTTAATATTTCACACATAGGTTATAGTTTATAATGTCTAGTCAAAATCTCAAGCCAAGAAAGACTATTCTATCATTTTTCAATAAAAAGAATGACGGTCAATCATCAACACAACATTCTTCTCCATTTGTGTTTGAGTATGCATTTTGAGGGGTAAGGTTCATTCAGTCCCCCCCTGACTAGGTGTGTGTTTTCTTACTTATCAATGAAATTCATTTGTACCGTCGAGTTTTGATTTATGTGTAACTTAGTCTAAAGCCCTAGTTAATTTTTAATCCTGGGTCCGTGCCTGACTACAAACTCTTGCTTTTATATATATTGAAATAAGGAGAGGTGGTGCAAAGCCAACATGTCATCATGGAAAGTCAGATTCTTGGTCAAAGCTAATATGTGCATTGAATTCTCATTCTCTTTACATTTTCCCTTGGGCAATCCAATTGAAGGGAAAATGTACCAAATGAGATCACTAGAGCCATTGTTCATAACTTTGCAACCAAACACTCTAATATGTACAATATTCAACATAGATAGCATTTGTCCCATGAAACACCTAAAAAAAGCAGCCGCTGGATTCCATCACCTTCTTTTGAAAGTTGAGGCCTTAGTATCAAAATAAAAGTCATAACAACTTCAGAAAAAATCCAGCCATCAACCTTGCCAGCTGCCGGATCCCTAGTAATATCATCCATAAAGGACAATGAAGCCTTGTTTTTCAACAGCTTGTATGATCATGTTTCAGATAGCAGTTGTTCCAATTCCTGATCAAAGTTCTCATCATCACTCAGCAGCTGCAGCTGCAGCTGTTGTGGTTCTAGTTGCTGCTCTCCTTCAGGGAGCTTCAGATTTGCTCCTGTTTGTTGATAAAACACTTCTCTTTGAGCATCCCACTGCCCTACCATCTTCTCCACTGCATCTCCAACCAGTTCCTTATCTTCTGATATGTGCTTTATATCTTGAACATCCACGACCTTGCTGGCCTCTTTAACAAGAATTCAATTTGAAAGAGGGAAAATAAAGAAATGATTAGATAGTTGAAAACTAACAAATACAATAATGCCAAAAAAAAGCAAGCGGGAAACTAGCATTCGATAATTATTTGAGATAAAGACTGCTGAAATCATATTACAGGCAGCAATAGTGAAACAAATGGAGTGGGGAGGCCTGATAAAATTATTTAATAACTGTGAATTAGGGGAAAATGTACCATTAATTGCTATTTTCTTGGCCTCTGCATAATCTGTTGACATTTTCTTGAGCATATTCAGGTCAACTTCCATTCCCTGGTATATGTGAGAACAAGAATGGATATTACTATATTAGACACCTAAAGCTAAATTGAAAAGATATAATCATTCTATCAACAAGCAAACAACGGGACAAAAGTTCGAGGACTATTTTAACTGACCAAATCCATGTGGAGAAAGTCCTCAATCTTAGTATTAGCAAATAACCTATTAGTCAAAAGGAAATCAAAGAGTCAGTAAGAAAGTTTAGAGAGATTTACAATTATCACAAAACCTCTATGTTAATGCAACAGTTAGAGAAAAAATGTAAGTTTCTACATACTCCTTGTATGCAACTTGAACTCGAGCATTCTGTAACTGTGTCAGTTGGTCTACCGTCTCTGTAAAAGAGCCTTCATTTGTGTCTACAGACCCAAACAGGAAAACATTCTTTTCTAGCATCCTTTTCACCAAAGCAGATACCACTCTTAAATCATGTTCCCTTGCATTAATAACCAGCTTTCGAAGTTTCTTCAGTTCTTCTGTCAATTGGAGAATAGAAATGCACTAAGCATGAAAAACAAAGAAATATGGTACCAGGAAAGCAGCCATCATAAAAGCTTATACCTTCAATAACCAAGTTTTTAGCCTTATTTGAGAAAATTATAAATATCAAGTGCCAAATAGGAACTCCATATCAGCATCTTGTTTGGGCTCAACACTTGATATTTGATTTGATAAAGCTTGTGTTCAGAAATTGATCAGAAGTTCACATTTTATGTTTCCCTCAGAGAATACACACAGATATCCATGAAATTCACAAAGACACCCAGACTAATATTAGTTAAGGAGTAATACACAAAGACACCCAGAGTGTACATCATCTATTGTCAGTACAAGGCATAAGGACACATGCTCGCACAAATAATGCATATCTTATCTCTGTTTCCATGTATTGACTTAATGCTGTGTAGTGCCATTTCATATGGCGTAAAGCCATTTCATTAAAATAAACCAGACTCAGGATAAATTTAATTTGAAATCAAGCTCAATTGTTCAAAGTAAAATCTACATACATACCAAGAGATAGATAAATCTTAAAAGGAGGTTTGAATGGTTGAGTCTCATAGAGACAGAAGAGGCAATAGAGCCCACCCAGTCTGTGTGATAAAGTAGCTGTACCGATTATGTATCCTGCACATAAGCATATGAAAGTTAGTCTCAAACACTGAGCAATAAAAAATTGGTAATGGAAACCCCTATCTTGAATGTTTGATGATAATAAGCATGACATACAACGAATCGGGTAGTTGTTAAGAGTTTTCCAAAAACCAAGTGGAAGAGATAGGTAAGTGACCCAATGTAGTGCACTGAAAACATCACCAGTACTTAAAAACTTTTTACATTGAAAAACAAAAATGAAAAACCAACTACTTAATAGTTTTCTTTCACAATTTAAATTTCTCATTAGGTCTCCCTAGGTTGTCAACTCCAAGCTTAAGTATTTCTTCAATTTTGAGGTTCTATCTCCAGATTTATTTACAGTTTACACACACCATGATTAACAGCACAGCTCTAGTCACCATAACAACTATTAACTGAAGTGAAAATCTTGCATTGGCAACATCCCAGCAGCAAAACTAAAGTACTTGCCTAGTTTAATCAACTAGAAACCCAAGTCAAACGTGCAAGAGCCTACCAATTGAATGGGCATATAATGACTGCATAAAGAAGGCCAAGTTGGTAGAAGGACGTGCCTCGTAAATGTAAGAGAACTTTTTGGAAAGCCATATTCTCTTCATGTCAGCCAAACTCGTTGATTCACCCTGTCAATACCCAAAATCCACATGCATCAAGAAACATCAAAGACCAAAACCCAAAAATAACCTCCATGTAACCATTTGCAGATAACCCACAAAGAAGATGGTAACAGGAAATAAAAACAAACCCAACTCTACCTCAGCAAATGCATCTATAAGCTCATCAATGTCACGCTTAAATGGAGTGAGATCCATTGGGACTTAATTTCTCTGTCACTACGAAGCAGAAGAAAATTGCATTAAAATGGGTAATAAGAAGCACACAATTTTCAGTACCTAAAACCCAAAATCATTCAGGTTTTCTCTTGATAACGGAGAAAATGTGAAAATTTAACAAAGATCACTCTTTTTGTCCAATGTCCATACTTTTTCTCAGCAAACAATCAAACAAATATATTCATGATAATTGAAGCGAATAAGCAAAGATACAAACACGTGGGTCAGTGTTTCCAGTCTGTTCAGCGTTTGATGATGGACCCAGGATTTGAAAATGGGATGGCTGAACTTTTAAAGCCAATTTTCCTAGGTCAGAATTTTGCCAGAGTCTCCTTCATTTTATGACATTACCCACATTTTACACAACCTGTTAATCACTTATATTATTTAAGCTAACAACATGAGGAAAACCAAAAGGCTGAAATCTGAAATAAAACAACGAGTCCAATTCAAAAATCAATTAAAATCCTATAATGCTATGTTTAAAAGCCTAAATTGAAATTAACCCCTAACAAAAGGTTCAAATGGACACTTAGGGGGAGTTTGGTAACAACAACCGCAAACGATACATAAGCATGCCCTCTGAATTTAGAACTAAAATTTGCTAATAACAATGTTGAAGCAATCATTTAATATGCGAATCTAAAACTGATCCAACCCAAAACTGGAAAAACAACGAGATGCCAAAATCAAACCAAATTCTAAATCATGAAAAATTTATGGGTAACCCTAAATCAAGCTCACCCACATCCTTAATAGAAGACCCAAGTCAGACAAAACCAAAGCTACCAACATATTTCATCGTAAAATCAAACAAAATAAAAATTGAGAAGAAGAGAAACAGCTCAATCAGCAATGGAGAATGAGAAAGAGAGTAGCTTTACCTCCTCAGCTGGTTTCGTGAGAGACAAAGTGACGGAGAAGAGTGCACAAAATTGGAACTAAAGAATTAAGTTGAGATGCTTGCAATTGCGACGAGAATACGAGTAGGATGAATGGGGCCAACTTAGTATTCTCATTCTCTCCTGGAACCCTTGTGCCAAGCCAATAGCATACGATAAGTCAAATTTGCCCCATGGGGCGATTTGGCTGTTTGGGCTTGGGTGGCTGCGGTGGTGGTTGGGTTACAGGGAAGTGATGGCTGGCCGGGGTTGGGAGGAGAAGGGGAGAGAGAGGCTTATTTTTTAAAAAGTTGTGTATTTATATTTGGGAAATAGCGGTAAATACCACCGCTTTACTAATTCTACCAAAAATACCACCCAACATTTACACATTTTGTAAATGTAATCTATAAATACAAAATTATTGCTCACCTATCGGCCACATAACACTTATGGTCGGGCCTAGCTCTCAGCTCTCTTTTAACTCGACTCTCGCCTTCTCTTCGTTCTCTCTCTTCGCTCTCTCTCTCTCTCACTGTCTTCGCTCTCTCTCCTCGAGCTCTCTCTATCTTGGCTCTCTCTCTGAGCCTCTATCTTAGCTCTCTTTCAGCTCTCTCACTCTCAGCCTCTCTCTATCTTCGCTCTCTCTCTCTCTCTCTCTCTCTCTCTCTCTCTCTCTCTCTCTCTCTCTCTCTCTCTCTCTCTCTCTCTCTCTCTCTCTCTCTCTCTCTCACCTCTCCCTTTTGTTAACTATTAAATAAACTACCCGATTAAAAGTCGCCGTGCATGTCTTTGTTTTGAATCGCAGAAATCCCCGTGAACCCCAACTTGTAGGTATGTCTTCCGAATAAAGGTCACAAACATTGCAACCTTGAAGCTCAACTCCATGGACCTCCAATAGGTAGTCTTTATGGTCATTTCCTTAATCTGTGAGGGTTTCTGGAAATTGGTTTTATTTTGATTGCTTTGGGTTATGTGTTTGAATCTTCATGCTCATGTATTTGGGTTTTTATGAAATTGATTTAGATTGCTCGATATGTGAATCTTGAAGCTTGGGAATTTCCATGGTCCGATTAGGATTTGTTTAGTCCGACTATGATGAATCCTTGTTACATTTTTATATTTGTTGTGGTGTTGTGTTGTTATTCTATTGAGATTGTATTGCGTTGTATTGCTTATGTATTGTCTTTGTTGTATTGATGTTTTATTGTTATTGTATTAACATTGTATTGCATGTTGTATTGTCAGTTATATTGTCATTATATTGCATGTTAGTTATTATATTGCAATCAATTGCTCATTGTCTTCGCTTGTGTTAATGAAATGTTGTTTTGTCATTGTGAAATGGAGACAATTGTTATTACAGTTTTGCTACAATGGAAAATGGGTAACCTCAAAGAAAATGTGCAAATACGAAAGCGGGTGACTCAAAAGGCATAATAGTGCCACGGACTATCACATTTCTTTGAACCTGTTGGATCGTGTGCATAAGATATGTGATACAAATACCAAGGAAGACACTATTTGCTTAAAGTTTTCCAGTTTTGTTAGCCTCCAATGAGTGGAAGCACATAAAGATTGAGGGACGATGATGATGTACAATTTTTATGAAGTATGCTTGTGAGGTAACACCTTCAAAACTAGCTCCCTTACTCGTGAGTGTAGAAGATAGAGGACTCCACAAATGATATAGTTGATAGTATGCATATGAGGACAGAGATAATAGTCGGATGGGGCGTTCTTGATTTGCCATTGTTGAAAGTAATGAAGTAACTCGGAATGATACTAATGCCGTTGATGTGGGAGGTGAGGTTGGGGACAGATTTGATGGACATGATTGATTTTAGCGTGGCGGAGGAGATGCATGGTGGTGATAATGGTATTGAAAGAAGCTGAAGTGTCGGGTGTACTCGCCCCTCCTATTTTGGGCCACTTGGACACATCAGCCCAATTGCCAATAATGCGTTTAGGAGGTGACTACGAACCCACTCGTGAACATTATTTGAGTCATATGGGTGAACTAAAGCGATACAATATGGCTTGGTGTAAGGGATGAAGAAGCATATTTGGACACAGGATATTCGCTGGCATTGGGATTCGAAAATTCAAGTTGGGCAAATTTTCTCTAGTAAGGAGCCTTGTTGACCAAGTTACTGGCGGCATTGAGAGGCCACTTTGAATTTAAGGTGCAATTGTCTTGCACGAAGAGGTTGCTTGTGGTTTGTTGTCAACGTCCATGCCCATGACGCGCGGCATTGAGAATTGGAGAATGCAACTTCATCATTGTGGAAGTGTACACGGTGGCCATGAATGTGATTTGAGGTTGGTAAATGACAACCATCGCTCAAACAACCGCATCACTTGTAGCTACTTCATTGAAAAGGAAGTTGAAGGATTCTCGGACAATATACACACCTAGTGACATAATGAGAGATGTGAAACACAACTTTGGGTTGACCATTCATTATTCCAAAGCTTGGAAAGCGAGGAGTTAGCTCTAATGTCCATTAGAGGATCGACGAGGAGGCATATTATATCCTTCCAGCCTATTGCTATGAATTGGAGCGTATCAATCCTCTGGCACAAAGACACATCCATACCGATGAGAACAATCACTTTGTGTATTTTTTTATGGTCTGTTGGGCGTGTATTAGAGGTTTCGTTCTTCCATGTGCCCTGATGGATAGTGGATGCCACTCATTTAAAATCAAAGTACAAGGGTGTTATGTTTGTAGCAAATGCATTTGATGGTAATCGAAATATATATCCTCTTGCTTTTGGGATTGGGGATTTGGAGACGGATGCATCATGGCATTGGTTTTTCACTAAACTTCATGAAGCTATTGGTGAGTGTCCCAATCTTGTTATCATTTCTCGATCGCAATGTTAGCATAGAAAATGTGTGGAACAAAGTATTTCCAACAGCAAAGACGGCATATGCTTTTCTCATATGAAGGGGAACATTAAACGCACTTGCAAGTTGAAAAAACGTGATGAAATGTCTTTGATGCACTTTGAGCGAAGGTTGAAATCTTATTCAATGGCTGAATTTGAGCGCCATTTCCGTAGTAAGATAAAGGAAAGGAACAGTTGCTCAATATCTGGAACAGTGAGTTACACAAGTGGTTTAGAGCTCACATGGATGACGACGCCTTACAATGTAATGACAACAAATATTGCGAAGTCAATCAACTCACTCCCTTAGGTTTGCAAGGATGCTTTGCCTGGTTCATTTGATAGTGGAAATTATTAATCTCCTTGTGAAATGGTTCATTGACGCGTCAGGATAGCTTTGAAATGCGAGAACAACATTGTGCCCCAATTTTGGCGAGAAGAAGTTGAGGAATAGGTTGGATGATGCTTGGAAGGATGAATGTCGTTAAACTAAATGATGTACGTGATAATGTTACGGGATCGGTGATATGACGGCCTCGTGCATTTGACAAACAACACTTGTAGTTGTAGGAAGTTTCAACTTGAGCAGCCTACCTTGCAAGCATGTAGTTGCAGTTTGCCGCATCTTGAAACCGAATGTGTACTCCAAGGCTTCAGCGGTATTACACTCGAAATACATTGGTTGGATGCTTATTCGGATACCATATACCTTGTACAACCTCGGGGCATGTGGGTTATTCTGAAGATGTCCGAAGTCAAGTTGTGCTACCTCCCATGACAAAGGTTATGCCGAGGCGAAGGAAGAAGCTAAGGATTCCCTCGCATGGAGAGGGCACTATTAGAAGAAAGTGCTCAAGGTGCGGTTCCACGCCACAATAAAATCACGTGTAAAAACAATATTCCAGTGCCTAATGTATCGTAGACAATATGATTTGTGTTGGTTTGGTAGGTAAACTGCGTGAATGAGAATTCTGATTTGTGCTAGGTTTGGTGTTATGTAGACTCGATGCATTACATTTGCAATACTTAGGTTGAATTGCTATACAAAGATGGTGTATTCCCTATTTATAATGACAAGATCGGCCATATTGCAATGTTATTGACATGCGGTTCCCATTATATTTTATTTTTATTGTAGTGGTATTGCTATTTCAATGTAAAGCTGTGTATGTACAATTTAAAGGGCTTGGAATGTAACTAAAAATGGATCCCTAACATTAAAGTCATTCAAATGCAATTATTATGTAGTTACCGTGATACTCCTACTACACCTTCTTTTCTCATTACAAATTCAGATGAGATATGGGCCAAATGTGGGGCAAATAGAAGGTGAAGTGTCATATGTGTTTGAGTAGATATAGTTGCTGACGACATGAATTGTAGAGGATGTGATAGTGCAAGGCATGAATTCTATATAGATTCCATATTTAAGGTGTGTATTGTAGGACCTACGCTCTTTTAAGAGATGTATAAGTGAATGAAATCGTTGTCCTGATGCGTTATCTTTACCTAATATGATTGTATTATTGCGGCTGTAATCGTTATTCATATCATATTGCCATTAAACACATGTGTATTCAAGTGAGTTATTTCCTTTAATAATCGTTTCAACCGGACATGGCTTAATGAAATCAGATACTTACATAATACAAAAAAGGCAAGATAATTCCATCAAATCCATTTTAGAAACTTACATAATCTAGAAAGAGCCACCCCATAGTTACATAATACAAAAGAGGCCACCTCAAAGTTCCATTTACAAATGTGTCAAGTTTCCACTACATTTGACGGTGTCCAAAGTCATATTACAAGTCAAAAGTTTCTGCTATTCACACATTGAGTCGTACTCTTCAATTACTACGACCCATCACATTCATGACCCCACAGTGATGTTGTCCCATTTTCCTTCGGGATCCACTATTTTTGCAAACTTACGAGATAGCTCGAATCCGGTTTCCACTGCTTTTGCTTCAACCGGGCCATTTCCTCGATTCCTTGAATATCATAAGCTAGCGATGGCGGGGGCATTAACAAGTTTGGCTTTCATACCCTTTATATGTAGGAGATGCATCCATGCATGATAACGAGATCGTGTCGTTTTTTATGACACCCCACCTAGCTTGGCCTCCAAAATTTTAGAAACTATGTCCATGCAGATTTTTCCAAAACATGGTATTGTCTCGACATTCTTTGCAGCCATGGACCAAGTCTGCCGGTCGGTGAATTTGCCGACGTGGTCATTGTTTAGCTTCCCTCCTTCGATGGTGAAGCGTTAGGTTTTGAGTGAGGTTAGGGTCCATGGTTTTTGGGTATTTATTAGGGGTTGGTGTTGGACCTGAAATGGTAGGCGTATGCGATGTGAGTGAAATGAGTGGGGAAGGTAATTGCCTTAAGCTAGAGTTATTGTGATGGAAGTTTTCGCTTTATGCAGCGGATCTAGCTAAATATAGGGAGGTATTAATCATGTGGCTGATTGGAGAGTTAGTAATTGGCAGAGTGAATGGGAATAATTGGCGGAGTTATTGGGCTAAACATGGGTGTTTACGACTTGCCTACTTAAATTACTATTTCCCCTATATTCCTAATTTGGAATTTTCCAATTTCAATGTTTTAGCCTATTTTTATTTTTAGCATTGGGCTAAATTGGCACAATTACCAACCATGTAAATTTGTCCACTAGGGATATTTTTTATATTTTCCAATTTTGACATTTCAATTGGTTTCCAATTTTCCAATTTGTCCAATTTGGCTCATTTCCGTTTTCCTATGTTTGAATCACATGTTTGGGAATATTATGTATTTTCCTAAATTCCCAATTTCATTTGCAAGGCTTTGAATGTATTTTTCATTTTGTATTGTACTATTCATTCTTTTCTATATGACTTTTTTCATTTATTTAATTTTTTTCATTACGAATTTCCGTATTTTCGTGTTTTTAAGATTTTCCAAATTTGCAAATTCAAAATTTCCAATTATGTAAATATTTTAAATTTTCCAATTATGTAAATATTTTAAAATGTCCAATTTTTAATTTCTTAACATTTCCAATTATGTAATAATATTTTCAATTTCCAATTATGTAATGTGTTACAATTGACAAATTATGTAAAATTTTAAAATTTCCAATTATGTACTTTTTTACAATTTCCAAGTATGTAATTGTTTACAATTTCCAATTATGTAATTTTTTACAATTTCCAATTATTTACTTTTTTAGAATTTACAATTATGTAATTTTTTTCAAATTCGAAAATTGCTTAGTTAGTTACATATTTCATAATTTGGCAGTAATTGATTGTTATTTTGTTTTTATTGAAATGCTAAATCCTTTATTTAATGGTCAAACTTACACCCATCACATTGGTGTATAGTGCAATCGCATCAAATAAATTATGCAAGTCCATAATTACCCATTACCCATGGTGACGAGAAGTTGTAAATAAGTATATATAATAGAATATTTAATAGACCAGCTACTATATATATGTAGCGGCACATTCTTGAACATATCGGACGTGTGAATTATTTGCGAGACTATTTGCATCAAGCTAACCCTTTCATTTTGCGTACTTGAAAATGTTGGATGTACGCCCTCCAAAACGACGATGTCGCTACCCGAGACCAGCCGTGGCATGTGTCGCTCCCATCTCCACCTCTAACTCAAACTCACGATCCGACTTCATTCCGAAGTGAGGCGAGAGTAATGATCCGCTTGACCAAATATGTGGCGTGAAGCGCGAGCCGCAATATTTGTGCAAGGCAACGAGTTGTGGGAGACAAAATGTGATATTCATGGCCAAGTGATGGGAAACTTGGCCAATAAGTTGAACAAAGCATATGGAGAGAAGTTAAGCAAACTCTCAAAGCAATAAGTCGGAATAGAGTTAGAGTCCCTAAAGTTCAAATTGGAAGAGACAAAGAAAAAGCTGTTCAACATTTGGGAAAATCGGAAGAATATAATCATGAAATGGTTATTTGTTTTAACAACGCTTGAGATGTTCCGAGATTATGCTTCTGTTGTCTCACCGCATCACAAATTGGAGTGAAATTGATGTAGGTGGTGTCCGGGAGGTGCTCCATGGGGTGGAGAGGAAAGGCTGATCATGCTCGTGCATGCAACAGAGAAAGAAGACCAAAGACATGGATCTTTTCATGGACCTCTAATGTAGGGTTTGTGCAACTGGATGAAGGTAAATTGAAGGAAGTCTGTGTATTGTAAGTTTATTGCCGTCATATTTGTACCATAATGTATGTATTTTGCGTATGTTTCAACTAAAAAGTGAGGCCTGGATTGTTAATTCCGTGATGTATTTTGAATGTGTACAAGAAGGTCCTCCAGAATGGAATGGATGCGTATTGTATGTTTATTGACCTCCTATTGTCACCCTATTGTATGTATATTGCGTCTGTGACATATTTTGCATCAAATAGCTGAAGTAAATCGTGGTAAACAAAAGTATGGTAACGACAACATAAACTCCCGGAACAAGCACAATTTCAAAACCGAATCATAAGTACATCCCTACGGGTATCCAAAGACAACTTATCAATAGGGTTGTTGCAAAAATTTGAACTGATGCATATTCCCAATACAAAATTAATACAACTTATCCGCTATGTGTACAAAAAGCGGATCTGATTATCAGCAATGTCTACAAAATGGTTACGCTTATGTGCCATGCAAGGCAATTAGCCAACTGCTACCCATCGTACAATGTTGCATATGAAGAAAAGCGGTATCAACCTTTGATGGATTACCATATAAATCAGCTAAACCGGAGCATCCATGTCTGCATATTCATATAATAAAAACATTCAGACTTAAGTCCCATATTCATAGTGAACACTTCATTGAATTGAGAAACATTATCACATTTACCTCATACATACGCCTCTCCCTCAAAACCTCTAGTGCAAGCTTCAATCGTAATAGGTGATCTTTGATGGGTCAATTGTATCAAAAGAAATGCCAGCACTCAGATACTCAATAAATTTCACCGTCATGATTCCACAAGAGGCCTTTGTCGGGCCAAGAAGTTGAGAAATTAGTACACTTATTTACAACATTGATAAACTCCAATTACATTAACACAACTTACGCATCACTTTGCTGCACATCTCCAATGCTGCAAATTGTTAGTGGCTTAAACTTGGACATCTTCATTCCATGTTGCTTCACCTCTTCAACCTCAAGCCTCATAAAGCGCATATCGTACAACACATGAGCAAGAATATGACTAATTGGCTCCAGATATTTCCCAAACTTGGCATTTGAGGTAAAGCAATGTATGAGTCATACACATCACGGTATGTCTCATGAAATCTATTTCTAGTGGCACCCAATGGAACCCTTTGAAGATTGTATGGACGACACCTTCCGCACTTTGGTCCATGGTTGCCCATACCCATGCCGCCATGAACCGTACACGAAGTGATGTATCTTTTGCAGTAGTGGGCAGGTGCGATCAGATCGGCAGCACGCTTTCTTTGATCCTCTTTTCTTTCTTTGGGGTCAGTCGCCTCTAAAAATTGCTGCAAACCATTTATCGTGCAAATTACATCATCATGAACCAATGCAACCAAGCAATGTATTTCACATGTTCACATTTTTACCGCAAAGTGAATCGCAGTTGTCCGGGTCATCAAATACCAAAGGATTAGCAAGTCGTCTTTCCTTATCCGAAAGCATTGCCATGTCCAGTCTTGAAAGTTCAATTACATTTACAACCACAATTTTAATACAAATGTACACATACTCAAGGTTAAACAATAATTTAATTATCATAATAACGTAGGGTTCAAATTCTTACCCTCGAGCTAATCCATTCTTTATCATCAATTAGTTTGTAAAAAATCAAGCTCCAATCGAACATGCTTCGCACCTCCGCACTGATAGGCAAACTTCCAAGTCAATTTTGAAATCATTCAATAATTTGAACATTGTATAATATGACAAAGCTTGTACAAACACATACATGTATATTAAAGTTACCTATATATTGTTATTCTAGATCCTTGCATACTACAAAACATGAATATTGGATTTCCAAGGTTAAATATCCAAACCTTAAATCTGTTTTCCAAGCGGTGCAAAACCCTATTACTGCCTTTCACATCGTCAGTGGCACGGGTTTTGTTGGATCAAAACATGGCGGGGTTGCGTCTCCATCCAAAACAGTGAATCGTCCTCTTTTTCCTCGAGGGATCATTAAATGGACTCAAATAATGTAGTAGACGCTTCTTCTCGCACCCTTTACCTTCGACATCTTGTATTTACGACAAAGTGGCACTACCTTCCTTAATCGCTTCATCACCAGCCAGAACATTACTTATGATGGGAGGATTTATCTGACCTCCAACGCGATAATGTCGCTTGTCCAATCCTCTAACAAACTCAACAGCTTTCTTGCAAATTACACGCACCCGTTCACATCTCCTAGGAGTATGAAGCTCTTCACTGCTTCCTTCATTAATTTTGGCAGGAACCAAGTACCAACTTCTGCTACTTCGACTTGTATGGCTCGCAAGCTTGGCTCCATCACCACGGACTGGTCCTTCCATTTCTACCTGGTTACGTAGTCGGAGTAATATATTCATGTGCGGCGACATGTCATTGTCGCCTCCGTCATTGATATCAGGACTACCCACTTCTTCATGTCCTTCAACATCTTCATTCAACCCACTATATTGTTTTTTAAATCATCCATCTCTAGCTTAAAAAAGTGTTCCATTGAAGCAAGCGGTGTTGGTCAAATCCTGCACACACTTTTATGTTTTTCACACTCCTTCTCATGTTTCTCTTCCAAGTCACGGACTCGCTTTCTAAGCTCGTTGGAACTGGCTAGCTTTGCCAATTCATCCGTGGTGGCACGCTGAAAAGTGCGTAACTCTGGAAGAGAGTTGACCCTGCATACAATTATAAAGCAAGCTGTTTCCAACACGCATTAATATAACCCAAACAAAGTGTGTACTGTGATTTCTACTTTATTGTGCCGGTATTGCCTCTTTGTAATGCTACGTATTGCTACTTTATTGCCATCGATTGCTAATGTATTGCTACTTTATAGATTCTTGTTTGTTTATAATATATTCAATACATACGCTTAAAGATGAGTGCCATTGACTTTATTATTACGTTTATATTGCAAAAAAGCTCATGCTCACCTTAGAAGACGAGGAAGGGTAGCGGATTTCCTTAACTTCTTCATCTTTTTCTTCAACGGAAGTGTTGGTCTTTTCTTGGCCCTCAGCTAACAATTCAACAATTTCTTCATACTTTTCATCACTGTCACCCCAAATCCAATAGGTTGTTGCTTGTCAATTGCAGTTGGCCGGAGTTTCACATCAACCTCCAATTTATGCACACAAAAACATATCGATAAACTTCATTTTGTTTTTCATATGCACAACATAATCATTACGAACACAACTAACCTCGCAGTTTTCAAATACTTGGCTCATTAGCTCGTGAAAACGAGCCGAACTATTGCTCCTCCATTGTAATATACGGGGATGTAGTTATTCTCTTCGTACCTGACAAATAAATGCGGTGCGACCAAGGTGAAACACCTCAAACGCCCAAATCTAGTTTGAACAATAAAACATGAGCAAGCTGTAAAAATAAATTAAATTTAACTTACACATTTATGGATATTTGCTCACCAGAAGTGCAAAGCCAAAACCTTTTATGTGGTACTCTCTTGGTCTACCACTTGCCATTGTCTTTGATTTCTTTTCAGATTTTGTTGCTTTTTTCATTTTTTGGGGCACTTTTACTCGCTTAGTAATGTGCACACACCGCCCTCAAAAGTGAGGCATTTGTCTTCGCATATGACACGAGCGCCCCATGGATACTTAAACTCGTCAAGGTCTTCCGATAATTTCAAATACTACATGTCAATGTGACGTGTTTTTCACTAACAAGCACAAACACAACAAAATATAGAAATCCGGCTTCACGACATCTTCACATCAAACACTCTGAAGGCTTTTTCAAGTTCGAAAGCGGTCACAGCTTTATTGTCGCAGTATTTCCTTTTCAACGAAAGCGGTTTTCATTTGTTGCAATCGGAATGAGAGGAAGGTTTCGAACCTTAGCCCAGTTATTATGCAAAAGCGCTGTGCGTGAATTGTATGACCTTATTACCAACAATGAATTTTATCCCATTCACCTGGGAAATTGTTTTCGGATCAGCCTTCCTCAACAACAACCCGTGAACAATTTGTGCAGTACCACTTAAGGTCTTCAATGAGTAAAGAGATGACCAAAACAACTGCGCAACCTTTATGCAATCGCTTGGACTCATTTTTCGCCTTGATTGTACTTATGGCGGTCTTCGTATGGGAAAGGGACAACGCCTTTCCCCTGGAACTTTTGATCCTCATTGTTGAGGCCCAAAAAATCGGGCGGGTATGCCCAAATGCATTTTTGGCCCGACATGGCATTTAACCCTGAAAGAAAGCGCCCAGGTTGAGAAGTCGCGAGAATTGCCGTACACGCTGATATATGCTGCATGCCATGCCACGTAAGCACGCAATCCAGCAGAAAGTTATAACAAGCCTTTGAAACATGCTAGCTCTACAAAGCCCATGCTAATTATCCCATCAAGCATTATATCCCTTTCCAAAGCGATAAAATTCGAAACCGCCTAATCAAGACGCCATGCCAGCGGAATATCATTATTTTACACCTAGCCACGCTACAAGCTTGCTGGGCCCAAGCCACGAATGTCCGGGGCTTGCCGAGCAGTTGTGGTATGGATGGTCACAAAGTATTCACGAGGCCCATTGATGGACCAAGTGGAAGTTTTGGGCTACTGGGAGCACCAAAACTCGGGCTCATTTCTTGGGCCCAAAAACATGGGTAAGCAATAGAGAGAGAAGAAAGCCCAATGCCTTAGGAAAAATATCTAATAGTAAAGCCCACATCACCAAAACGTATAGCACCATAAACCTTCCTAGACAGCTGACGAAACCCACAGTGTTGGAAATAAATGAGCAACACCCAATGGCTTCACCAAGAGCTCAAAGCCCAAGATCTTACACATAAATAGCATTACTGTAAGCCTCAAAACCTGGTCAAATAGCAAGCCACTACAAAAACCAAACAGATCGAGAGGTGCGAAGGAATACCCCGTTGTGCCTTAACTTTGTTTCTTTCCTCTCGCAAGCTCTAAAAGGAAAATCGTGGTAAAAAGAGGGTAACACCACATCCTATAGAGAAAGCCAGGCTGCGTGGGCTTGGAGCTCCAAAAGCTTCGTGCCTATGTGTTTTAGGTTAGGGAGTTTCACCAAATAAGATAGAGTGGGAGAAAGTGAAGGAAAGAGAAGGGATGACTTGATAAAGATGGAAGTCCACAGCGCCTATAAGAAGAGACACCCCCTACGCGACAAAGGACAATCCGATCCAGAGCCAAGCAACCCACACCCGGCAGAGCAAGCACATCTCTCGCATCGAAACTCCATAGTTTCAAGCCCTATCCTCCATCTCCTCCCATTCTCCCTTCTAGCAAGCAACGACAACAATCTCCAGTAGCATAAGCAAGCTTCATCAAGCGGCGAGATTTACTCAAGACACCCCATACTTAGTTTCCATAGCTCTCCCCTTCCTCAAGCCAAAACCCCACCAAATCTCTCCTTCCTCGTTTCGACCCTTTACTTTCCATAAGGAACCTATGCTCTATCTCTCTATTGCTAAACTCAGAATACTTAGCTCCCATGCCACAAGCTTCTCATGTCAAGCCATGCTATTAATCTATATTTCTTGTCTTCTTTGTTGGTGAAAGGAACCAAAGGGCTTCCTAAGGCTTCTCAAACCTTCGAAGCACTCTTGAGGGCCTAGTTCTTGAACTCGAGGCAAAGGGGAAATTTCATCGCTTTTGCACTTCATAGCCAATTAGTCAGCCTGCTTGGAAAGCCCATTTGTCAAGTCGCTAGGAAAGAAAAGACCCCTACACTCATCAATCATTAGCTTTACTTTAGAAACCATTTTGTCCTGCACACCAACATTATACATCTCGCATTATTACATACAAAATTATGATACCTACATTATCAAACAAATAATTTCAAGCCATTCAATTATACAAAATCAAAAAGCAATAAACATACAATACATAGGCAGATAAAGGCAATAGGACGAGATACATAATTGATAAAAGTATAATATAGGGCAATATACACACGATATGCAATACATTTATGTTCACCAATGTGTCGCATGACAAAAATAATGCAATTTGCATTCTTTACTACGAGAACCTGTTCATCCCATTTCCTTCTCTTATATTTTCTCCCCACAAGGTTGCTAAATGCCACAAATCCAATTTCATACATCACTTTCATTTATTGGATTATTGGATTCAATCGAGATGAAATGGCCATTCCCATCAACTTTCAATCCCCCCAAATGTGAAATAATGCAAATTGCATTCTTACCCAATTTCACTTTCTTATTTACTTGCAAACTCTCTCCACACTCCACATTCCACTCTTATGTACATTCCTTTTTACCAAATATGGATTTCATTCCATCCACAAACCAAACACCACCCAACTTTCAAAGCGGTTTGATGCCCCAAGGATCAACTTCATACATGGTTTGAGAGAAAAGGCTAAAAGAACTAGCCCAACTACATCAATGCTTCCTAAAATCTACTAATCACCATGTTGATATTCATGTATCAAATAAATAGACAACATATGAAATACAATACAGATGGAACCTGAAAATATAAATTTTGGACCCTGTCTGTATAGCACCATAAATGGCTATTTAAGTTCTAACTACACATAAAAAACCTCTTTAACCCGCAAAACAAACTATAAATGAACACCTACAATTTCCTTATTTGGATGAAAGAAAACAACACGAAACACAAAATGCAATTGCATAAACCGCCAAAATCATTCAAGCCAAAATGGAATGGGAATAAACAAGTTTAGAGAAACCCCTACACCAAATTCAGAGTAGCCCCTAAAATTTAAACCTATTTAAAAGAAACCTTAAACCAATTTCAGAGACCAAACCCCTAACCCATTTTCATATAAACTCTAAACAAATTTCAGAGAAACCCTTAAACCAATTTTGAGACCCCTAAACCCTAACCCATTTTCAGATGATAAACTCCTAAACAAATTTCGAGAGAAACCCCTAAACCCTAACAAAATTAGCATCAACAATAATTGCTCGAGAATTCGGCGACGACGTTCGGCTTGAGGTTGCAATCAGTCTGCGAGACGAGAGAGAGCAAGAGAGAGAGAGAACCTTTGCGTGAGCGACGTGATCGAGCTGCGTGACGAGAGAGCGAATGAGAGAGAGAGAAGTGCTGCGTGAGAGAGCCGAGAGAGAGAGTTGAAAGATGTGAAAAAGTGTTATGTGTGCAATAAGTGGCCAATAAATATATATTTATAGATTATATTTGCAAAATGTGTAAATATCGGGTGGTATTTTTAGATAGAATTAGTAAAGCGGTGGTATTAACCGTTATTTCCCTTTATATTTGTATTGTTCACAGTGACAAAAATGACCACGTTGACAATAATCTAACCGTTAAAATAATCTAACGGCTTAAACATAACATGTAAATTAGTATACAATTTAATTTTTATTATCCTTTCTTTTTCTAAACTAATAGTATCCTTGTCGTTATCTCTGTCTCTCTCCCCCTTCCCCTCGCCTGCCTCTCCTCGATTCCCTCTCTCCAATTTCCCACGGGTGCATTTTTGCTCACCACTTTAACCTTAGGTGTATGCTCACCACCAATCTCAACACTTGACACGTGTCCATAAGCATAACCATGGTTCCATAAATACAAAGCAAAAGTTAACTATGGTTTTGCCTTTGGACACGTGTCAAGTGTTGAGGTTGGTGGTGAGGATACACCTAAGGTTAAAGTGGTGAGCAAAAATGCTCCCATTTCCCACTTCACAACAACTTCAAAACCCAAATCAAAATCCCAAATAATATCTGAAATTTGATGAATCTTTTTTAACTTGGAATTTTATACAACAATTTCAAAATTTAATTCGTGGGCACTGTTATTGACGAAGACTTCGACTCGGCGTCGGCCTTTATTTTCGCTTTCTCTAACTCAAGTTCTACCATAATCAGACCCATCGCTACGCAGAATTAGGCTGAGTAGTGAGGCAAGAACTCGGAGTCATGGCGAGGAGAGCTTGGAGGGCCAAGCCAATGTCGAGCTCAGGTTGTGGTTTCGGTTATGGAGGCATGCTAATGAAGAAGAGATAAGCTTCATCATTGAAACTGTATGAAAATAAGAAATTAAATCTATGGTGTTGAGTAGTAGAGATTGTCAGAACTTGGAAGCAAGAATTGAGATACTGCAGGGAACTGAGGAGATGGGAGAGAGCAAGGAGGGGAGGCACTTTGAGAAAACGGTAACAGTATCGTCAACTTACCCCAAAAAAAAAAGTAAAAAAACTAAATTTTATGTTATAATTGACGTGTCGTGTTTTAAGTCGTTGGATTGTTGTAATGATCGAGATAAGGTGAAATACGGATAAATGCATAGAGTCAAAATACAGATACTCGAGATCCAGCTTTCAATTGTATCCCATGATTTCTAGTAGCTTTCAAACACAACCCATTAGTAAGTTAATATAACTATTCGTTTAGGTTTATTTCACACTATGTTCATCTATTTATTTGATCATACTTAAATAATTGAACAATTTTCAGTTTTAGTAAAATTTTGCATTATTGATCTTTTTAGTGAGAAACTAAATGATAAACAGTGATTCGGATCATAAAATATACTATGAAGTGAATGAGGGTGCAAGATGGATTGGAAAATCTGATTTTGGTTGATTCTGATATGAAAATTTTCAATTTTGGCAAGTCCAAATTAATTATGACATCTAAAAGTTCTGAAATTCGAAAATTCCGAAAAAGAGTTGAATTGGAATTGAAATGTATCTCGAGATTCCCAAAAATTTCAAATTTCGAAATATATTGGGATTTCAAGCTTAGACTACATACAATTACTAATTTCATGTTGGACTAAAAATAATTTAATGACCAAATAGACAAGTTATTCGATAAAGGATAACAAGATCCAAGCACTAGAATATAATAGATTTTCAAGTGTTCGATATGAATTTTAAATTTTGAGTTTTAACTATTTAAATAAATGGTTGTGCATGTTTAAAATTTTGAACTAGTTTCCGAAATTTTCAAAAAATCCGAGTTTTCGAAATTGGAATGGATATTGAAATTTCGAAATTTTTTGAATTGAAATTGAAATTCCTTAATTCCGATCTGATCCGTCCAAAAATCAGCCCTAAATGAATCCAAACGAATAATTAACGTCCTATTAACTTATTATTTGATAAGCATTTTGAGCGGTAACTAACCTTGGTTTTAAACATCTGCAGAAGTTTGACAACAACAAAAACATCTGTAGAGATGTATCATGTATTGATACAATTACAAGACCGTTTCTTAAATATATGTTTGCCCCTTTTAATTAAAAAACAAAATTATGTTTGTCCCTAAAGCAGTTGTCAAACTTACCTATCTTATGTTCACTCATTCATTGATAAAGGTTGACTAGAATATTGTTTTGAAGACGCACATTCACAACACATTACAACCATCTCCACCCTTAAAGACCATATACAACATCGAAAATAAGAACAGATTTCTTGCATTGATCTGTCCTATTAGAAAAATTCTTCTCCGCAACCGATTTGTGCAACCGGTCTCTCACAATTAGTATTTACGTGACTACGTGAGAAGTGAGACATGATCTTTATCTTCAATAAGTAGTTAGGTGATTAGCACGTGAGAAGTACGAGGTACGTGAGACACGTTTGAGACCGATTGTACATATATAACAGTTGTAGAGAATTATTTTGTCCTGTCGATTAGCTGATTGTGCTAATTATCAATGAAAGGCCTTATAAAACGCTGCTAGTTTCATCATATTTGGTAAAACACGCATTCTTGTGGATAGAGCCATTCTTTTAATTTCTCTCTTTCTTTCTTTCTTCCTTCTTCTTCTTCTTCCAATCTGTGGATGGTGCGTGGATTTTACCCATGCGCCCTCTTCGCAACCTCTATAGAGCTGCATATAGATCCATTGTCAAAAAATTGCACCACGACAAGAAGAAATCATCTCCAGATCGGGAAGCCAAAGTAGACCAAATTGGAACCTCTATAACCAACGATGTAATCTTTGAGGTAAACATTTGTGTCATCATTCTAATATTGTCAATTAATTGGATCCGTACATTCAAATAAGAACGCATTTCCGATGAATATATTGTATGGATTAACAGACTAACAATGTAACATGAGAAACAACATTTCTATTATATAAAAATTTATAACCATGCATTTGAATTCCTTAGAAACCTTGATAATTTATATGCGTATTCATCTATGTCTGATCATTATTTATAAATAAGCAATAAGTTTTCATCCATGTGCCAATTTAGCTAGTTGCATGCATGCATGGAGATTGATTAATTTGTGTCCTCGATTCTTAATATTGTGTCCTCAATTCATAATATACAGGAAGTCGGTGATGATACACCAAAAGCAGAAAAGAAAACCATGCATGGATTTCATAGCTTTAGATGCATTAGCCTGCAAAGAATGCGACGCGACCATGATACTCCAAGCCCTAAAGCTAAAGGTCACTTCAAGCAATCAAGCTTGGATAATTTCTTCAACATGCATTGTCATCATTTCTCAAAAAGCTCTAGCCGAAGGAGTCACACCCCCTCACCCTCTCTCAAGAAAACTAAGAGCCGGAAAAGCTGGCCGGATTCCATACCCTCCCCGTCAACCCCCAAGGCAGCCACGTGTACTAAGAGCGCCGACTCCACGCCCGCCCATCCCTCCCTCTTGAAATGTGAAAGCCGGAAGACCCCCATCATGTTTTCCAACTCGTCTGGGATGTTGAAACCCCCAGCCGTTGAGAAGCAGCTTGAGTGCACCTTAGAGGAGTTGTGTTTTGGATGCCAGAAGAAGATGAAGGTCACAAGGGCTATCGTCAAAGACACCGGGTTGGTTACCTTGCACTTGATATAGAATAAAACTAGGGCTTACCGCATTGCTGACTACAACTCTCACGTATATACAAGACTTCGCATCTCTTGTATAGTGTGAGACCTATTGTTTTGACAAAAATGTAATCAGCAATATGATTAGTAAATGTGGGGTACCCTAATATCTTTTCATAATATTGGTGTAATGTATTCTTTATGGCAGGCAAATGGCTGAAGAAGAGGAAGTGGTAACAATAAATGTGAAGCCAGGATGGAAAAAAGGAACAAAGATTACATTTGAAGGATTGGGAAATGAGATACCAGGTGCCTACCCAGCAGACATAGTTTTTGTGATTGCTGAGAAAAGACACCCTTTGTTTAGAAGAGAAGGGGATGATTTGGAGTTGGCTCTAGAGATCCCATTGGTAAAGGCTCTCACTGGCTGCATCATCTCAATCCCTTTGCTGGGTGGAGACCAAATGAAATTGACCATTGATGACATCATATATCCCGGCTATGAGAAGGTCATATCAGAGCAAGGCATGGCAAACTCCAAAGATGAAGGAAAGAGGGCAAATTTGAAGCTCACTTTTCTGGTTGACTTTCCTGCTTTTCTAACAGATGAGCAAAGATCAGATATTCTCAATATTTTAGAGGATTCTTATTATTGACTGGTCATCAGTGATTTTGGTTTTTTTTTTTCCTGCATGTTTTCTGTAAAGATTGATTTTATTCTCATGGCGCAGATAGAAACTCAATACTTCAACTGTACAAGATAGGTAGAAAGCTTAACAGATAGATCGACTGGCTCTTGTATTTATTCCATGGCTAACCAAACCTTGTGTCTATGAATTTAAAAGGTTTAGCTTTAGAATTGAATTCAATGGATGCCAAAATGGAACCCAAGTTAAAGCCTCTAAGCACAAACAAAATACAAACACATACAATTTATAAACCTATATGATACTTACCTACAACTTTTACACTTTCCATTTTCCCTTTCCCTTCTTATAAATAATCAAACCTTGTTCAAATTGTAATCATATTGCCACAGCCGGATCGTAGTGTCTTTTAAGCCTTGGACCATCCAAACAGAGCGCGGATTATGCTTAATATGCCACCGCCGATCAGAGCCTTAAGAAGTCTTAGCTTCCCCTTTGTGTATGGTGGGTACCTCACAGAAGCATCACCAGCGAAACCTCGATAAACAACTGCCTTCTTATGGCTAAATGCATCAAAGGAGAATTTTCCATGGTATGCACCCATTCCACTTTCCCCAACTCCTCCAAATGGCAAGGACGGAACAGCAAGCTGTACACCGATTGAAGATTCATATTATACAAATTAGATTCTCAACTTAATTCACAATAAAGAAATAAATTAGCTAGTGTGTATATAATAAATTTATATGTGAGAAATGGAGATGCCATGATACATGCAGTAATGCCTGTATAAATAACTATGATATCAGTAAACAATGAATAGAAAAAGAAAGAGGCAAGACTAGAAATGCAAAACTACTAAAATCTCATGTTTCAGTATTCATATAACAACAATAACATCTATATGGCCCTATTTGGCATGCATGCATGGATGAACATGTGGCTTGTCTCAAGAAGTTGGAGGGAGAACTATTACATGTATGGTAGTGTCATTGACGACCAAACCCCCAGCGGAGACAGTCCTTACAAAGTGCTCCTTCAGCTTCTTATTGTTTGTAAACAAATATGCAGCAAGGGGCTTTGTTCCTGAGTTTATCAAGTCAAAACTTTCTTCCACTTTGTCGACCTGTTATGAACAACAGAGAAGATATTTTAAATTTGATCTCTAGTTTTCAATAAATATAAAGGCAGAGAAATCCAATCAAAAAATTCCCCCTAATAAAATACTGTAACAACATCTTTCTCAGTGCCATTAGTCCAGCAAAAAGATTCCTAAAACAGATTGACGCCTTCTAAGGTAGCTGCTTTTGTGGCACACGATTAAGGTACCTAACTTCATTTCCCTTTGAAATCATCCCCAAAGAGCACCATGCTTGGTTTTCTGTTACTAGTTTACAATTCAAGGAAGCTGATTCTATAGTTTTTGTTCAGTGTGTAGAGAAGTTGCCCAATAGATATTTAAATCAATTAAGAAAGGCTCTCACATTTTATTGCAAAATCTTTTTGTTGGGAAACAAAATCACAGAAACAGAATTTTTGGTTCCTACCGTGAGAATGGGAAGCAAAGGACCAAATATTTCCTCATTCATGATCAAAGAGTCCCGTGAGACATCGAGCAAGATGGTGGGAGCTATCCTCCTGCAATAAAACACAAAAAAAAGGAGCATTAATCACATGCAAGATACATTATTGTGCCTAATATTTCAGATAAAGATCTAAGAAGAGAAAAATCAGAGAAAGAAAAACCTACAAGTTGGTTTTGTCCCTTTCACCTCCCAGGACGATCTTACCAGAAACCTTATCCTCATCCAAGAGCTTTATCAAGCGAGCAAAGTGATTTGAATTCACAATACGAGACAAATCTTTTGATTCTAATGGATTCTTTCCATAAAAATTCTCCAATTCACGTTTCAAAGAATCCACCTGAGAACAAGAGAAACTAATGAAGATGACAAGAGCAGACAAACAAATTCAGATCTTCAATGGCATATGAGGGTAACCTTACCAGCTTAGGAGCAAAATCTTTTGTTGTTACAATGTAATCGGGGGAGATGCAAGCCTGTCCATTATTACACCCCCACTTTCCTACAATTATTCGCCTAGTTGCAACCTAGGAAAAACAAAATACAGAAGTTTCTACATAAGACACAAGCTGAAATTACAGCACCATTCGTAGCAGCAAGTAAAATAAAAAAACTACTGATAGTGTGCAAGAGAGAGAAATCCCATACTTGTAAGTTGATACCAGCATCAACAACAACAGGACATTTTCCTCCGAGCTCCAGAAGAACAGGTGTAAGGTGCTTTGCAGCACTAGTCATCACTATACGTCCCACTCTTCCATTGCCTACAATCAAATATATTTGTTTTTCAATAAATATTTTATTTGAAGTACAAACAATGATACTGTGTAATTTCAGTGCCTAAAGCACTAAAAGTCAACTTCAGACTGAAGGCTGCAATCATCCCTCACATTTTCTTCTCTAGAGAAACACAGTGGAGATGTCATTCTAGCAAATGACGAGCAAATGATATTTTATCTATGAAGGTTTAGGCATAAGCTCATAGGCAAACAAAATTCAGATATCTGTTATTAAAAATAATAATAATAAATGAAATAAAATAAAAAGAGTACAAAAGCTCTCAATCTATTTGACACCAAATCGCTCTTTGGCAAACCACAAAAAAGGGCCCCATTTTTAATTATAAATTATCTACATGTTTTGTTATGGAAACTCTTCGAACTGAAAAAGGTAAAAGCTCAACTTCAGATGAAGAGCAGAGCGCCAAAGCAGCCCCCTCTTAATACATTATGCAAGGACCTTATGGTCCCCTGTTAAAGCCATTTGCTATAGCTGCAATACAGATACCTCTGAACTTGAGCTAAAAATTCACTCTCTCTTGCTTCACATCCAAAGAGAATTTTTCTTTCATCTTCACAAAATATTAATATATCTATATCTATATCATATGCAAGGAGACCTAAAACAGTGATAGTCATTTATACAAAGTTCAGCTCATCAAAATCTTCAAGCGTGCAATATCAGACTATAAATTGAGGAAAACAAAATATCAGACTGGAAAGAGAGGAAAATGAATACAAACCTGTGTAACATATTTTGTCCCACTTTTGCTCTAACAGTGCAGATGTTTCAGCAACAGCCCCCTCAACAACTCTTATAGAAGAGCTATCCATATATTCACCGATTAGTTTTGCAAGCAATGACGATGTAGCTGGAGCAAGTTCTGATGGTTTAAGGACCACAGCATTACCAGCTGCTATGGCACCGACAACTGGGTCAAGGGACAGCACTGGAAAACAGATATTACACAATTATTTTTGTATGAAGACAGAATTAGGACTGAAGAGTAAGATTTGTGAGCTCAGTGCTTAAATATAAAAACACATGTCTGATATTAACGTACAGAAAGGATAATTCCATGCTGAAATTATTAGTATAACACCAAGAGGTTCAGACACTATTTCGGCTGACGAAGGGAAAGTGGTTATTGAAGTTTTAGCCTGCAGTTAAAGGGAAATATTATTCGTTAAAAATAATAATAACAAAAAATGAAAAAGGAATGCAAATGTTGAATCAAACTATAAAAAAAATTGCCTGCAGAGACAAACAATACGCTAGTCAAAAGTTTGCATTAAATAGACTTTCTGACAAAAACATACCTTTTCTGGCTTCATCCAATTTCTCAGCTCTTTGAGTGCCAACTTACATGAGTTCTTTAACATAGATATCTACATGGAAAACCATATAAATCAATATTGGGGGTCAATAACAAATAAAACATCCATGTAGAGTTTTAACACAGAAGAACTTATTAGACAAGGCCCTATACAAGTTTGGATGACTGTATTGGATAGATAAGCAGTATCTTCAACAATTTTACATTTCACAAATGTAGTAAAGCCAAAACATTGCGTCCATAACCACAAATGGTTGCTGGAAAAGGATGCTCTCCATTTGTTTAGCAAATGGGGAGTGACGATTTTTCAATCCAAACCGTCCAAAGGATTTGCAGATTTAAAAGTATGCAGTCTAGTATATACTCAAAACCACGCCATATTTGTTTCTCTCAGATTTATATTCCTATAAATTTCTCAATAGTGACTAACATTTTCTCCTGCATGAATAAAACAATCAAAGTTGAATCCCAAATTTAACTTAAAACCCAAACTTCAGCAGATATCCCAAGTTGTTCATGGCAGTTTCATTCTTTACTTTTTGATAACACGTAGCATTTTCCAATTAAAAGAAAAATAAATGATTTTGCTTATCTCAGAACCTAAATGGATCCTACATTTCATGACATACTATATTTATGACACCAAAACAGACTTGAAAAGTACCCCTCAAGTCACAAGAGTTATTACTGAACACAATAATAAACCCCTCACCCCCCCTCCTAAAAAAGGTTGCCTTCAATTGGAGGGAATGCATGATGCATCTCATGGAAAATGGAGACATCATTTTCTCTATACAATAAATTTGAAGTTCTGAGCTCTTCACATCTGTCACAACTCACAACCACATCCAAGTTAAGTAGCATCTTTTAGCGAATTGTCTTGGGTATACCTACGTACTCAGTACATAGACATTATCCATTGTTGGATGGGCTTTAAAAGCATTGATTGATTGGAGTATCCACCCATCCAACGGTGGATACTGCCTATGTACTTAGAGCATCCGCAATGGGCTCCCTAAACCACCTCCTTTAGACAAATTTTAGGAAGAAATTGGAAAAATACAACTCCAACCATGCTTCCTACCCACCTCCTAAAATAGGGAGACCTCTAGGAGCTCCTAAATCTGAGGAGAGAGAAAGGACTCTTGGTGGCTCCCTATAATTTAATGATGTTTTGTTTTATGAATATTTTAACCTTTTAATTAATGCTAATTATTTTTTCTTTTTTCTTTTTATAGAGATGGATCATTTATATTGAATTAAAAATTAATTATAGTATTTATGACACCCTAAACTAGGGAGTATCATTAGAATTCAAATTTTATAGAGAGCCCCTAAAATAGCTTTTGTGAGTTTTTAGCTAAATTTTAACTAAAAAATGGGAGCACGCTTGTAGATTAAGATCTTACACTAACCATCTAAAAACAGCACAGTTAACCTGATGACTCCCGGTCATTAATTACTCCTATGGCGCATGAACGTTACGCGTCATTGGAGAAAGAAAATTTGAAGCGAAACCAACAAAACAAAAGCAAATATGAATCAAGTTTTCAAACCAAGTAGGTGGTTAATGCTTCACTACCGCAGACCCCACACAATACATACGTTAAAAGAAAAAACAATACAGGGTGACAGAAACACGTTCTCGCCAACACGGGTGACAATGACTCCGCACCAAGACAGGTGACAATTACTACAGTTTTTGGAAATTATAACTCGGATTGTTTAGAGTCCATGTAAGGGAAAGTGCAAAATGGCCACCACCATTATATAATTCCCTGACAGACCAATTGAATTTGGGGGAGAAATCAACGCTTAATGGAGTGTCGTGATGAACTAAATGCTAGAATGTGTTCATCAAAACAATTCAGCAACCAACGAAAAACAAAAACTTTCAAATATAAAAAAAGATTTAGAACCCATGATTCTTCTGCAAATTCTAATCGCAACCCAATTCATGATTGGGCAAATAGACATAGATTTTTGATATGTGCCAAATCAGAATACCATGTGTATGATAAAAGAACAAGAGCATTGAAGAGGAATTGAGCAAGAAATTGGAGGACCTCGTAGACTTGGGACTCGAGCTCGGGCTTGGAGAGGTCAGAGCGAAGAGCATCGACGATCGCCGGCTCGTTGCTGGTGATGAGCTGGAGGAGGCTCTTGAGCTGCGACAGTCTCCATTGATAGCTCCGAGTCTTGGCAAAGGCGAAGGTGGCTCTCAGCTCCTTCGCAAGCGCCGACGCTGCTTCTTCGTCGAAAACAGGCTTCGCTGTCTGCTTCTCCTCCTTAAACGCCATCGAAAGTCTTCAAGTCCCCGAGCACACAATAAGAGCAAAACCCCAGAACGATCGATGCAGTAGAAGAAGAAGGTATGGGACTATAAATATATGCGAAAGCAGGGGAAGGGTCAAAGGTGGCCACGCGAACTCGTACTGAGTTGGATCGTTGGACTCGGAGTCGGAGGTGTTTGCGTGTGGCTGTGGGTGATGAGAGAAAGTGTGAAGTGTATATTTATCTGACTTATGGAGAAAGAGAACAAAAATTTGATGACGGAGGAGATGTCGTACACGGAGAGGGAGAGAGAGAGACTTTTGGGAGTGGAGAGGATTAATGCTCTCTCCAGCTACTTGGGGAATTTATATATTTCCCAAAATATTATGTGTGCTAATTTGTTTTAATTTACACGTGTGATTATTTGGTTGGAAGAAGTTAATAAGTAATATTAATATTTACCAGAATTTATATATATATATATATATATATATATATATATATATATATATAGTTATAAACTTTACACCGACAGTACAAGAAATTGAATGCAAAACGGATTTTTTCCAAAAAATCGCTGGAAAGGAAACCAAATACTGACGGGATTAAATTTGGCAAAAAAAAGAGGTGACAGCGTAAAAACTTGAAAAGGAGGGTCGCATACTATTTTCCTTGTTTTAAAAAAATAACAAATCCACCAACCAAAAATAAACTTTAACAAAATTAATAAAAAATAATTAAGGCATATGTTCAATTTTCAACACCAAGGGTTTAGGGGAAAAGGGAATTTGAATTCAGGTGTAAAAGCGGGTATACCATTATGATTAACTGAGACAACTCACATTTGCATCATATTTCAAAATAAGAGAACAAAATCGTGCCAAAAATGTATTCACATTTCAAGTCTTATTTTGAAACGGGAAGAGTAGGAAAATAAGAGAATTTCACTAATCAACTCATTTTAGTGTTATCTATTTCAATTCATGGGCAGGCCACTTGTGTATGCGGTCTATTTGAGTTGAGGAAAAATTAGAGTAATAATGCCAAACAAAAATCAACATCAGAATACATACCCCAAAACTATATTTATCATGCACCAAAAATGGCGACCTTACATTATTACATGACAAAACCATCCCTAACACACCAAAGCAATCATCACAAGATTTCAGAAACTTAATTCGAAGGGATAAATGCATTATGTCCCACAAAAAGGGACCAATTCTCTCCCAATGGCACACATAATGAGTAAAGACTCAACAACCCATTATTCCTTCTCATTAAGGAAGTTGGTCACCTCACTTATCTCCAATATTTTTTTTTGGTAAAATGGGGGGGCTGAGCCCCAAACAAAGAAAAGTTACATAGAAATAGAACCAATAGCACGGGTTCTGGGCACCCTTAACAAGTCATCCATCAGATAGGAACCCACCCAGGTAGGCGCATGATCAAAGGTATATAAACCCAAGTCCACGTTGTAACTCCATTTGGCAAGACAGTCGGCCACCCCATTCGTCTCTCTGTAAATGTGACGCAAATCACAACAATCAAACCGATTCATGAGCTCTCTACAATTAGATATCACCCCAGCAAGAGGATGAGAGTGGAGAGCATCAGTCATTTGGATAAGGTGAACCACACTAGCAGAGTCCGTCTCAATAATGAGTTTAGAGACCCTTTTGTCAATAGCAAGTCTGATACCAAAGAACAGACCCCAACATTCAGCATCCAAGATTTGGCCTATGCCCAGGTTGACAGTGAATCCGCCAAGCCACCCACCTCCGAGTCGCGAATCACACCTCCTGCACCAATAGTACCAGCTCCAAATCTCCCGTGATCCATCCACATTTAATTTGAACCACCCATTGTCAGGGGGTTCCCAAACAAGATGTACCAAAAGTTTTATCGATTTTTGGTGTAGTAGTATAAGCATTCATAAACCATTCCTTAGCAGCAGCTACAATTGTATTCAGAGGGCTAAGGGGTAACTCCTCCTCATCTTTGAATATGAACTTATTTCTCCACTTCCAAATAAACCAACAGGTAAATACAAAAACCAAGCTCCAAGATAGGTTGGTACCCCACTTGATTTTGGAGAGAAGATTACTTATAATCCAAGATTGCAACTCGGTTTGGAAGAACCTAGATTGTTGTTCAGGGGGTAAAATACTCTTCCGTGACATAATGGGCTCTAGGACAATCTCTCAAAGTGTGTAAATGTATTCAAGAACTCCACCCACAAATCACACACGAGGGGTCAACATTTATCTGCCTCTTCGCACGTTGCTCATTGACAAGAATTTTTCCTTGGTATACTAGCCAAAAGAAGATCTTCAATTTAGGAGGAATTCTCGCCTTCCATAGAATATCCTGCACGAATGGATCGGTTGAGCCATGGTTGCACACAAGTAATTCATAAGCGATTTAACGGTAAAAAGGCCATTATTAGAATGCTTCCAAATCATGGAATCCTCGCAAGTTGCTACCAAAACCAACAGGGCAATTGATAACTGCTGAACAAGATCTTCATCGAGAACAGATTCTAAGTTTTTCGATATCCCACCAATCGCCTTTGGACAAAGTGAGAGATCTTGGAGTTCATAGTATCAATAGGCAAATGTACCACTTTGAGATAATAAAGGGCCATTAGAGATCCAATGATCTTTCCGAGAAGTTAACAGAGTCTCCATTACCAATTCTCCAAATCATACCACTTACCAAGAAGAGTCGAACCATGTAAAATGGCTCTCCATGTATTGGAGCTTCCATGTTTAACTTGCAAACAACCTTCCAAGACAGAGTGGCCTTTTAGATACTTTTCTTTGAAAATTTGTGCCCACCCTGATCCTTATTGTGTAGTCTCCACCCACTTTTTGCAAGGAGGGCTTGGTCTCATAGCAGGTTTTCTTGAACCCCGTGCCACCAAGGTGCTTAGGTCTACAAGCCAAATTCCACCGACATAGGTGAACTCTCTGCTTTTTTGTCACTTCCACCCCAGAAGAAGGTTACGGTTGATACGATCTAAATCCTCACATATACTCATAGGAATCTTGACAGCTTTGCATAGCATAGATGGGGATGGCAGCAGAATGCCTGCATCAAAGTAGCTCTACCGCAAGGGATAGTAACTTACTTTTCCAGGTAGCCAACCTTTTTTGGACCTTAGCTACCAGGCCACAATAAGTAGATCTTGTAATTCTAGAATGGATCGAGGCATCCCCAAATATTTGCCAAGGTTATCGCTTAGTGGGGAACCACATGCCATCGATCTCGTTGGCAAGTACTTTACAAGTATTAGGAGAGCAGAAGATAGCAAGACTTCTCAAAATTAACAGCTTGCCCAGAATTTTTACGTAAAAGATCCAGACACTTCTTCATAACTCTAGCTTGGGAGGCGTCTGCTTCAAAGAATAGCACCAAGTCATCAAAGAAAGAAAAGGTGGGAGACATGAGGACCGTATTGGGAGGATTTCACCGGTTTCCATCTTTTCGATAACGATGTTTCAAAGATAATATGAGAAAGCTTTTCAATACACAAAGACAAACAGATAAAGGAGACAATGGGTCGCCTGTGCCGATCCCCTTATTAGGCTTGAAACAACTGCAAGCTCCCGTTAAGGCACACTTGGTATCTAATGTAAGAGATGCAATCCATAATCGATGGGTCAACTTAGTTGGTAAGTTCAACTCATTAAGCACATAAAGGATAAACCGCCAATTCAAATTTATCATAAGCTTTAGACAAGTCAATCTTCCAGGCAATGAACCCTTTTTCCTTTAGAGACTCGAATTTATGCATTAACTCTCGAGCAATGGGATGTTGTCCGTAATATGTCTCCCAGGAACAAAGCTTACCTGGTTAGGGCTTATCAACTTAGGCATAAGCGGCCTTAGGCATTTAGCCACAATAATTTTGAGATGACTTTATACAAGGTGCAACACAAACTGACAGGTCCGAATTGAGACATAGGATCGAACATTATCTACCTTTGGCGAAGAACGTAATCGCCAGCAGTCATTGAGCCCTTAGGAATACAAAGAATCCTGAAAAGCATGGCAAACCAACTTAACAATATCATTAGCACAAGTATTCCATTGGTTTGGTAGAACCCAAGAGGAACCCGTCCACACAGTGAGTTTTGAGACTACCAATATTAAATAAGCTTGTTTTGACATCACCGGATCAATAGTTCTTGATAAAACATTGAGGTCAACCTCCTCAATTGGGAAAGAAATTAGGAATGTCCAAGGAGGTAGGCGTCACATGTTGGGAAAAAAAGATTGGAGAAGTACTCACAAAGAAGGTCTTTGATGCCATCGACCTCATCAACCCAATCACCATGCTCATTTTTCTACCTTTCAATTTTGTTTCTTCTTCTCGAATAATGGTAGGACAGTGAAAAGAATTTGGTGTTCTGTCACCATCATGAATCCATCGGATTCTAGATTTTTGGTGCCAAAAGGTAGCTTCCTCGATCTAGCAGAGTATTGAAATCATCCACAAGTTAGAAGCTCTAACTCCAGTTAGGAATCTATTAGGCCCCTCACTCAGAGCCTTTTGAACACCTGCAATTCGAGCAAGCAACTGCATTTTCGTTGTTTAAGGTGACCAAAAACTGACATTCCACTCGCTTGAGAGGTTCAACAAGAGTCACAGACTTCTCGAGAACTGGAGCAGTTTTGCTCCCATAAATTGCTAACAAATTCCTTAAATTGAGCATGTCTCATCCACATAGATTCAAATTTGAAGGGCCTTTTGTCAGGGAGGCAATAAAGCGAGGATCAGAGATGCATTTTAATAGGGTTGTGGTCGATTTGGTTCTAGGCAAATGTAAAACATGTGCCTCAAGAAATGCCTTCTCCACTTCATATTACGTATAGCTCTATCAAGTCTTTCAAAAATCCTCTTGTTAGTCCATGTAAAATTAGGCCCAAAGAAATTCAAGTCAACCATCTCACGCTCATCAAACCATTTCTTAAACCCTTGATTACTCGTTGTAGGGAGCACCCCCGCTTATCATCCACATGCAGATCTCATTGAAGTCCCCTAGCAACCAAGGCATGTCATGATGGCTGCCCATTCACAAATGTGAGATAATCCCAGCTTGATCTCTTTTGATTCCACAAGGCTTCGCATAAACAAAGCAGGAATAACCAAGGAGGTTGCCCAGTGCCAAGAAACACAAAGTGTGATAGCTTGATCATTGGTGCCAAGGACTTCCACACTAACTTTATTATCGCTCCATAACAACCAAAGCCCTCCGTGAGAAACCAACAGGGTCAATAATTTCGCAGATTTAAGTAAAACCTAAGGATCGACCATAGTTAGAGCTTTTTGGCCACCAATCCGAGGTTCACACACAAACAATATCCAAATGATGACATTGTATTAACTCCATCATATTAGTTCTAAATTTCTTTGAGGCGCGCCTAGCATTCCAACATAAGAGATTCATAAACAAAAGTTTAGCCGGAAGGAATCCTAGGATCCTCAATCCTTTAATTAAGCTCCGCAATCCATACCTTCAACAACAAGGTATTGTGCACTAAGTCTCCACTCAAGAATTCAGTTTGTCCCAAGTCCGATTCACAATCTCACTTGGGATCATACCATCATGCTCTTTGGACACTAAAGGGTTAATTCCTTCCTCAATAGCATGTTCCTCCCTATTCTTCATTACTGGTGTAGTGATGTTAGGTGGTTGGTGACCAAAGACGTAGACACCCTTCTCCTTAAAACTTTTTTCACCACTGATCCAATGGTTCAACTGTTCATTCACGGAGATGTAATGCCTTCGCTCACCATTTAATGGCGTTCCCTCGGAAGCCAAGCCCCCAGTCGCATTGTTGCTAGATTGCCTCCCAAATATAGACCCTCCAGTCCTCTTGACTGGTTCCAAAGCATGCTTATTAGAAATGTCGTTTAAAGCTGTCCTTGGACCATGAGGTTTGTTTTTAGATTTTGTCCAAACTTTGTTCCCATTAGCCTCCCCACTTTTAGAAGAGCCAATATGACCATAATTGTGCTTTCCGACATTCACACCAGGAATTACTCCATCATTTGCAGAGCCTTCACTCATATTCTTTAAAACATCAAACCTGGACCCAAAGTTTCCGCCTCCAGTACCCTTGTTTCCCACTTCCTTCGCCACGTGTTTAGGCTTCCTTCTAGCAGGCACATTCATCCAAGGGCCTCTCAAGTTTTCAGAAGTACAATCAATATTCTCTTTTTCCATTGCAACAACATCTCCCCCGGAAAGGGCCTCACCTGTAGCTTTCTCCACCGTATCAAAATCAACAGTAGCTTTCAGTTCACAGTTTTCTTTTTTATGCCCATATCGCCCACACAGATAACAAATATCAGGGAGGCCTTCATATTCAACATTGTACCAGACTTGGTTGATCTGTATAAATGCCTCAAGAGGCTTAGTCAGATCCAGTTCAACACATAGTCTAGCAAATTTGCCCCTATTTTGGTCGGTTGTTAGAGAATCAATTTTTAGCAATTTCCCCAACAAGTTACCAATCCTTTTAAGAGCCCAAACATCAAAACATTCCAGTTGGATACCTGAGACCCGAATCCAAGCAGCCATGTTTGTAACTTGGGCAGTTACTGGGTTAAATCCGGGCCTCCATTTTTGCAGAATCAGGTATTGTCCCGCAATAATCCAAGGTCCTCCTGTCAGTACAAAATTAAGATCCTCCTCCAGTTCAAATTTTACCACAAAATAGTCATTAGCCAGATCAACAAGCTTCCAACTACCTTTAAGTTGCCATTTTTGCTGTAATCGTGCTTGGAGGTAGTTATATGTGTGAGACCTTCCAAGCAGCTTGATGATCAAAGCATTTTGCCATGGTTGACAGAGCCGAGTCATAGCTCGCTCTGAAAATTGAATGCTTGGACCACGCTCTTTCTTAGCTGTCACAACATCCTCATCATCATTCAGATCTTCATAATCAGTAGCTAGGCAATTGACTTCAATACCCACATTCTTAGTAAAATTAACTTTATTCATTAGTTTGTCTCTGAAGCTATGAGTCCCAAAGGGGAAGTTGGGTGTTGTAGTTACCTCAGGTTCAGGACCCATGGGCATTTTTATAGCGGTTTGCTGAAGGTTCTCCGTGTCGCACTCCTCTGTAGCGCGGCTTCGTTTGGGTAAGCGAGAGCCCTCCGTAGGGCCCCCAAGTGATCCCTCCTCCATCAGGTAAGATGGCTCTGGATCTTCGCAACTAGAACAATGAAAGGGATCAGTCCCTGGAGACCACCAAACGGCAGTGTCCAGGAAGAGGACGGCGGCAGAGGGTCGAGTTAAGCGTGCTTTCTTCTATCTTTGCCTTTTTTTATTCTCTGGCGCATTAGGCAAAAGTTGGCCTTCTTCTTCCCAACCCAAAGACAAAACCCCACTTATCTCCAATATTATTATTACTGTTTATATATAATTTTTTTGTTGGATATTTATATTATTATTATATTAAAACCTAATAGCATTTTTGGGATTTAAAAAATTTAAAAGGAAGGGCACTTTGGTCATTTGCTTTTTCTTTTTTGGTTTGATTCATAAATTGAAAAGCCAAGCCTTGGTGACTCGGTCAATTGGAATTTTTTCTTATGACGTGGCCGGCGAAGAAGCAGTTACTCCATTGATATTTCCGTTAAGGTCTGAACTGAACTGAAGCACATACGTAAGAAGCACAAGTAACCAACTTACAACACTTATATATATAACACACAACATACCTTTACTATGCTGACATACCAAAAATCTTAAAAGCAGACAATCAATAAATATGGTTTTGTAAAATATATTAACTTTGATTTTGTAGTTTTATTCACTTTATTCTCACTAATGTGTAGTTGAAATTTCATTAAAACACGTCGAACGCAGAGTATAGTATCCTAATTAGAATTGAGAGCTTGAGAAAAGGTGTTAGGAGTGAACAAGAGGGACATAGCTTTCGGATAATAAAAAACGTTTCTAACAAAGTTTGACATGGAAACTTAAAAGGGCGTTTTGGATTGTAAAAATGCTTTATAGAATCAACTATCAAGTACTTATTCAGAAAGCACTTCCAAATATGTCCTAAATATTTAATAAAAAAATTATTTATACTTCTAATGAAACTTTATGAATAGAAATACTTCCCTCCTAAATAATCCTAAGGAGTTTTGAAGCTTGTCGATATCATCCTAGCTAAAGTTCCATTTTCATGATTTATTCCTTTTGTATAATTACTATTGTACTTTGGTTAGAGGCCAAAGATCAATAAATTGATGGCTATGGTGACTGGCGCATTAAAGTTTATCCAAATCCGTGGCTTTCAACTATAAATTCAAGATTATATAGAGTTCTATTTTAACTAATATTATAGATGATGCTTAAGAAATAATGGGATTTTCATGGAATTTGGAGGGGCCACGGCCATGGAAGGCCTGCATGTGGCTCCGCCCCTGTGTACCTATCTTCGAGAGAACATGCTCTGTTTTACAAATTTTATATAACTTGTGAGAAAATCATGATGCTGACATTGTGTGGTTGTGGAGTTTTCTCTCAAATTCATATCACACGGGACTTTAATATATAATCGAATTAAACCCACATAAACAATCATGAAAATCAATACAAAACACATACACGCGACATGAAACGGCCCCGTATCATGGCACGGTTTGGTACGGGGACAAGTACCCCTCAGAACAAGTGAGATTCATGAGTCTCACCTCATGCAAGATACAATGTTCTGTACAAGGAGAAACACTTGTGTCAAAATAGAGATAACACTATTTTGCTATTTCAGTCAAAACATACTATCCTCAAGTGATAACTTTCCCATGTGGCAATCTCTAATTGGTTAGGGATAGCAAAAACGTATTATCCTCGTTTCACACAAATTTTTATGCTATACAAAACTCACTCCTAGTCGGGGCACAAAATCCGTGCCCCGTCAAGCCATGTCAAGCTAAGCACACAATGTTAAAATAGTTAATTTTTTTCCTTCTTCATATTTTAAAATCAACTAACATTATTTACTGGATTGGGTTGGGATGATAACCGAACCGACCCTGGTCCAGCCCAGCCTAATCTTCAAATTCACAAAACCAAAAACTCAAAAACCAAAAAGATAAAGATACATTTAAAATTAATAATTAAAAAAACAGAGAGATTGAGAGAGAATTAGAACCTCTTGAACGTAGGCTTCAAATTCGGGTTTGGAGAGGTCAGAGCGAAGAGCATCAACAATTTCTTGTTCATGGTGTTCTGCTACTTTCAAAAGGTTCTTCAACTGCGACTCTCTCCACTCGTAGCTTCTGGTCTTCCCAGAACCATAGCTGCCTCTCAGCTCCTCTACCATGGTCAACGCATCTTTTGAGTCAAAGTGCACCTTCTGCTCCTCCACCATCGACGCCATGAATATCAATCAAATGCTCTCTGTCGTATTACAAATAAGAGCTAGCTAGCTTTGGTGCCAAAGATATCGCATATATAAGAGAGAGAGAGAGAGAGAGAGAGAGAGAGAGAGAGAGAGAGAGAGAGAGAGAGAGAGAGAGAGAGAGAGAGAATGAGAGGAGGGGAAGGTTCA
Source organism: Prunus padus (assembly GCA_024362665.1). Lineage (NCBI taxonomy): Eukaryota > Viridiplantae > Streptophyta > Magnoliopsida > Rosales > Rosaceae > Prunus > Prunus padus. The sequence goes on from JANFAM010000020.1 coordinate 40,151,519, forward strand.
ATAGAGGTTGGTGCCAAAGATATCGCATTTTTATAATGGGGGTCTTAATTTGTAATTATACGCTTGGATTTTATCTGCTAAAATCGGAATCGACGTTACAATAGAGGTTAGGTCTTTGTTTGCATCTCCTGCTTTCGGCTGAAAAATGCTTGTGTGACGTTTGTCTCTAACTCTCTCAAGTGGGAGTATTGCACGCGTTGGAGTAAATGGGGCCTCTCAGCTAATTAATATTGTGTTTTTCTTCTGCTTTTTCCTATGAAATTACAATTTTTTATTTTATAAATATCACGATGTGTCCCTACACTCAATAGCAGGATTAGTAGGATTTAGGAGAGTTAAGGCGGAGGAAGGGAGAGAACAAGAGTTGAAACTCTTGTAAGTTGTAACAGGTTTGATAAATGCTCAACCATTGAAGTTACAAACTCTAATTTGTTCTCTTGACATTATATATAAGGAATAATGTTATTCTTACCATATTTGTATACTATATTCTCGTATCATCGTGGTTCCACCAATATAATGGCCTCACACTCTATTTCTATTAGAGTTGACACAAAGTTTCTGGCCTCCTAAAGATTTTCCTTTGTATTGACACTTGTTAATTAATGTGGATATCCACTTCATCTGCCACATAAGATAGTATGAAAATGTGATATACAAATATAATAAAAGTAGCATTATTACTCATATTATAAAAAATCTTAATTGAGTAAATCCGAAAACCAATATGTCGAAACAAAAGGAGGAATATATGCCACTAGGCTACAAGGTCATATGTAAAATGCGGATCGAAAACTAATTCAAAATAAAGATTTATAAAAATTGAGGTAAACACAAAAATTAAGTAGTATTTAGTACTATTTAAGCGTGTGTTTTCCTTCCAAAACATTGAAATTGAAAATAATTATTAGTTGGTTGACCCAACTCCTGTAACGTCTGCCCCTTGATTAAGATCCAGATTGGTGAAATGTATTTTGTATTAGGTTAACGACTTCTATCACTCAGAATTCAAATTTGAATAAACAATCAAGAAATATGAATATAAAACTTTCAAAACTACTCATATCTGGGTCATGCTCATGGGCAAGCAATCAGCTAAGATAAAATACATTTATTTAAGACCTTTGTTAGGGCAATGTGAGCCGCTCATTTGATGATCCACCCATACTTTATATGGTCCGATCAATGGCCTATAATCGTCCACAGACATGGACTACTGTTACCCCTTATTTTCCTTTATTTAATCATATATATCTTAGCTAGCACTACCCCATGAATTCAAGAATCATAATCAAGACAGGTATCCATACCCATACCCATATAATATATAACAATCGTATGGTTGCAAAAGTATATATTTTATTCAACAGTATTTCTTTCAGTCATTCACAGCGTGCATTCATGCACCTGCACTATTGATGCAAATGAATCTCTCAATACATTACCCGGCGTAGCAATGACTACCACCTACCTGAATCACAACATTGCTCTCCTTGTGGTGTTTTCTGTTAGGCTATCGGTCAAAGCTGCACGATTTGATCACGTTTGGCCACATAGTTGTCTTCTTCAAACCGAGTTCATTGTCTGTTGAGATTGTCAAGCCGGTACAACAAAGTCTAGGTGTTCTTTTTAGTTTGCCACACGTTACACAATTATATACGCAACCTTCTATTTCTAAGACTAAGCCTTTCTGGAAAGGAAAGAGTTGTATATGTTTCATCATCACACGAAAATTAATACATAGATATCTGCCGAGTGCTATCATTAGTTTCTCGTTTGCGCATGGGCGACGGATGATATGATAACTCTTAGGCCCAATTCGAAAGATTTAAAAACCTAATTGGTTCGCTTTGACTGAAGTTCAATTTTGAAAGGACTTGATTAGTTAGATCCCAATGTTTTACGTTTATATACCTATAATGTTTGCCTAAATTTGTGACTTTGTGATTCCAATGTTTGCAAAAAAATAAGGGTTATTGACTTCAATGATCCCCCAACTATTACTCCAGTATCATTTTGGTCAACCAACTAAATTTTTGACTTCAATGGTCTTTCAACTCTCATTTGGTATCAAAGTGATCCAAACCGCCAAAGTCTGTCAATTGTTCCGTGAAATCCAAGGGTAAAACCGTCTTTTTTGGACAAAACCATCTTAAACAAAAGGGTTATTGACTTCAATGGTCCTTCAATTATTGCTCCAGTATCATTTTGGTCCACTAACTAAATTTTCGACTTCAATGGTCCTTCAACTTTTTATTTGGTATCAAAACGGTCCTCCTTGGTGACACACCATTAACAAAGCTCTCACACTCTTCTTATATATTAAATAACAATAAAAATTCAACAACCCCAAATATATATATATATATCATATTGTTATAAAAAATAATCAGAGTATGAAAAGTATCATTGAATATTTGAAATGGAATTGTATTTTGCTCTTGTGGTTTTACATGGATAGAACTTTCTCCCTTAGATAAAACTCTTCTAAGATAAAGCTCCCTCAAATTTCTCTTTCAATTTACTCTTTGAATTGGTATGTTCTACAACTGAATGAGTAAGCCTATTTATAAGCTAAGTGAAAGGAAGCAGCCAAACTTCTCGTGGTGTTCAGGAGAAGCTTTTGCACCAAAGTCTTCAAATAAATAGTATGTGGGTTCTATATGTTTATTCATTACAACACATATAATAATGGTGATATAGAGTAGTGATCTATTGGTCACCTAGTGACTAAGGATTCGTGGTCACCCACCGTTGAATTTAAATCCAACAGTCCAATAGAGGCATCTTGAGAGGGATGTGATGGGACATCTTGGATGAGAGAAGCAAAATCAAAATGTCATTAGAGGCTTTGGTTCTTTGACTCCCTCATAGCCCATCCCATTAAAAATGCTAAAACTGGCCAGGCCCAGTAATTGCTGGGCTACAAAATCCCATGCATGTAAAACTAAAAGTATTTACATGGAATGTGTATAAGAATTACTCTGTTTCGTGAGTTTCATTTGCGTTTACTAACACATGAATATTGAAATTATTATGATTTCTGACTATGTTGTTTCACACTACAATTCGTAAACTTATACCTGAAAAAACCAGAAATGAGATTGATTAGTAAAAAATAATTGATCTCGTACCCAAATTTGAGTTTAGACCTCATTTCAAGAGAAAATGTAAATAAATAAATAAAACTATACATGCTTAGACAGAATCCTAGTCCTCATGTGTCTGCCTTACCTACCAAAAGGAAAAGGCTCCTATGCAACATATTCTCTGCTAAATATGCTTTCTTGTGCTTGGGGCAAACCAAAAAAGTTTTCCACTTACGATTATTTCGGCCATACAATCAAAGTCAACAATCAATTTAATTTGACAGACGTCAGTTTCTGAGTTAGCAATTCAAAATTTGAGTTGTCTACGTGAAATGCATCCTTACTCATAAACATATTGCGCCTAAAAGATGATGAATTTTTAAGACTTTTTGAGTGTGTGTGAATAATTAAATGTGAATGGAATATTGTGACAGGAATTAAGCATGGTCAGTGTTTCTTGTCGATAAATTCTCCAAACTAGAGCATCCTATTCCTACTCATAATCATATTGACCCTAAAATCACCATATTTGATAAGGTCATTCTCTCACTCACACCCTCTCTCTCTCTATCTAAACTACACCACCAACACACTCTCTTCGCATTCTCACTCTTCAACTCCCGCCATGGCCTCCGTCGCTTTCAGCGCCGCCGCCGCTGCCGCCACTGCCGCCACCACGTCTCGGCTTCTTCCCGCCTCCGCTAAACTGTCTCTCTCTCCCTCCTCCTCCTCCTCGTCTCTCAAACTCCTCGGCTCCACTCCGATCGTCTCCCGCCTCTTCCTCAACCCCAAACTCCGCTCGGCGGCTCAGCTGCCTAGCCGAGCGTTCAGCTCAGCCGCCGCCGCTCCCAAGTGCCTCGCTTCCGACCCGGAGCAGCTGAAGCTCGCCAGAGAAGACATCAGGGAGCTTCTCAAGACCACTTTCAGCCACCCAATTCTGGTATCTCCCTAACCCATTTTGTACAATTTCGTCTGCCTCCGATCTCGCCGAGAAATGTTGAAGTTAAAGTGACGAGCTTTTTTTTCCGACAGGTTCGGCTGGGATGGCACGATGCTGGTACTTACAACAAGAACATTGAGGAGTGGCCAAGAAGAGGTGGAGCGAATGCGAGCTTGAGGTTTGAGATTGAGCTTAAACACGCAGCCAATGCAGGTACTAACCAAACCCAATTGCTAATAAGTGTTCAATTAACTTGTAATCTTTGTTTACTCTCAGTTACAATGAGCTTCCATTTCACTATTCTAGGTCTTGTCAATGCATTGAAGCTCATTCAGCCTTTAAAAGACAAGTACTCTGGTGTAACATACGCAGACTTGTTCCAATTGGCCAGTGCTACTGCTGTTGAGGTTAATATAATCTCTTCTTTAACATTCATATCAGTCGAAATTTGTGAATTTATATAAGTTCATTTCACTGACCAAACCCCTTTGGATTTTCAGGAGGCTGGGGGACCAAAGATTCCTATGAAGTATGGGAGAGTTGATGTTTCGACACCTGAGCAGTGCCCAGAAGAAGGGAGGCTTCCTGGTAAGTAAAGCGTGTATATTTTGATATGTGTATTATAGATAAACATGGAATTTTGAATTATTTTGGTGAACTCTGTATACGCCTTTGCTTCAATTTTCTCAACTCATATTGAAACATTTATCTGGGTTTGTTTAGCCGCTGGCCCTCCTTCACCTGCTGATCATCTGCGTGAGGTTTTCTACAGAATGGGGTTAAATGACAAGGTGAATTTGAGTGCTGTATACTAGGTTTCTTGACGCCGTGATCTGCTTGTGATGTTTACTTATGAAGCTGTTTGATCTGTAGGAAATAGTTGCATTATCTGGGGCACACACTCTGGGGAGATCCAGACCTGATCGCAGTGGTTGGGGCAAGCCAGAGACAAAGTACACGGTATTGAATCAGCATATAATACTCACTGAAGCCACCCAACAGAAAAAAATACTTCTGTTCAAGTGGCTTTAGAAATATATTTTCCTTTCCATTCCTATTTGAGGTTTTGAGATTTTACTACCCGATTATGAGCATATGGAGTTGATTAAGGTTTTTGTATAATGTGAATTATTTTATCTGTTAGCATTGTAATTACTTAGTCATGGCAGGTATGATAACGTTAGCACTGATAAGAAGAGTAATTTCAACAAAATAGCTAGAAAATTAACTAGCATCATTTACATTGCAGAAAGATGGGCCAGGGACACCAGGAGGACAGTCTTGGACAGCACAATGGTTGAAGTTTGATAATTCCTACTTCAAGGTATTTGAATTATATCCTGATTTGTGTGTGAATGCTCATACTCCAATAGGAGGCTGGAGGGATTTGGTACAAGGTTTTCCATTTGCTTATTGTGGATGTTCTATACAGGATATCAAGGAAAAGAGGGATGAAGATCTTCTGGTGTTGCCGACTGATGGCGTTCTTTTTGAAGATCCAGCATTCAAGGTAAAACAAAATAAAATGGATTGTCATGTTGTTTTAAATGCATTCTTTGTTACCTGGAAATTTTCATAATTATTTGCAGGTATATGCTGAGAAATATGCTGAAGACCAAGAAGCGTTCTTTAAGGATTATGCTGAAGCTCATGCTAAACTCAGCAACCTGGGAGCCAAATTTGATCCTCCAGAGGTTTGCCAGACTTCAATGCTTGCCTATGTTATTTTTTCTATGGATTTAACAATGCCACATGAATGATGCATGTAAATGCTTACTCTTTGAAAACTTTATCCCCACTTCAGTTTGTGTAAAAGAGAAAGAAAAAAAATATGGCATGGTTATTTGCAAATGCTTTAGGAACTAAAATCTGGCATTTTGGAATTAGCGTATCTGGCTCTTGCCATCCAGCTACATAAAAGCGACATAGATCGCTTCTTTCTTTACTATTATTTTGCTTATTAACCTTAGACTGTACATTAAATTTGATGCTCAGGGTATTGTGATCGATGATGTTCCTTCATAGCCAGTACCAGAAAAGTTTGTGGCAGCCAAATATTCGTCTAGCAAGGTTGTAAACGTGGAAAACTCACACTTCAATAATCAATATTCTTTTTGTCAATAATTTTAACAAATCCCTTGCATCTGCGAGGATAGAAGACAACTCTGGGGAAATCTCTTCATACAAAATTTTCATGCTCTTTACTTTTTATGGTTTTCTGCAGGATTAAAAAGCGAGTATCATGTTTTCTAGTGCCGTCTCTTTTGAGAATACAAGATGAAGCTATTTTCAATACTCACATATAATAGTTGGAAGTCTTAAATGAAGGAGAAAGGAATAAATTCAATAGTATTACAAATGTGAATTGCAGAGAGAGCTGTCAGAGAGTATGAAGCAGAAGATTCGGGCAGAGTATCAAGCTGTTGGTGGAAGCCCAGATAAGCCTCTTCAGTCTAACTATTTTCTGAACGTTATAATCGTGATTGGGGTTTTGGCACTTTTGACATCATTGGTTGGAAACTGAATTTTGGGTTTCTGGTGTTGTTTCTTTTTCTTTTTATCAATGAGAGAGTTGCATTGGTTGCCTATGTGTGGGGTTTATCTAACAATATCAAACAATATTGTCCATATATGTAAGGCTGTGTTTAGTTCAATTTTGGTCACATCTGAGCAAGGTCAGCTTTTGAGAGTATCAAAAGATTATGTGTTCTTCTGTCTTGACTGAAAAATGATTATTGAAATTTGCATTACTGAAAAAACCCAAATGAAACAAGTGTGACCGGACGGCTGAACTGATATGTTGTATTTTCTGACTGATAAATTGAATTCCGATGATCAGCTCAGGAGCTGATTCTTTTGCTCCATTAGTTTTCACCTGCGCTGCTACAAAACCTGTCATTATTCTCTATTCAGCACCAATAAAAATGTATTTGCATTTCTTAATCCATTTGTGGCTATGTTATTTTACCATACATTTTTGTAACACAAACGTGTAAACAGCGGGAATAGTCCAAGCCGTCAATTGGCTTTGTTCTGTAATTTTGATATACAATAGACAATTATAAGCTTCTTCTCTCTTTTCGTTTTTTCGGTTTTTTTGGGTCAACAGATTATGAGCTATTGGTTAACGGACCTGGGCCCGGGTTCAGTTAAAACTGGGCTTGTTTCTATCTATTTTAGTAGCTCGAATAATCTCACTTCTCTTTGTCTAGTTTTTACCTTGAATCGCATTTCTTTTTTTCCTATCAATTATTCAAGCTTCATCATGTAGATTTAATAGAAGTTTGGAGGTTTTAGCTTTAAAAGGGGAAGTGAGATGAGAGTGCCAGAAATCTAACTCATTCTTCCACTTTCCGAGTCAATGTATCGATGAGATTAATCGGCACCGGAATATATGAAGTTTAACAAAAATAGCTTTCATTTGGCAACAATTGGCTTGAGGGCTTGAAAAATTATAGAATTTTGGGTGAGAACACAAACCTTCAACCAACCAACCAACCAAACTATTTTTGGTTGAAAACCTACTAGAAAATATTCTACTCAAGTGAGGTTGGAGTTAGATTTCCAGGATTTAAATGATGATGATGCCATAAATATATTGCAAGTGCTTGCAAGAAAATGCATAAATATATTGTAGGAGATAAGTGAAAATGTTATCTTACTAGACATGTAATCAGAATGACAATTTGAACTTGAACTCTTGATTAGGTTGATTTTTATATAAATATGTAATCAAAAATTTCATATTAAAAGTCTGACAACAACAGAATCCATAGCCATATTGTGTATAAAATGGCATGTTGCTAAGATCTAAATAGTGGGTTCATGTATTCTATGAATACTAATTTTAAATTAATGTTTTATATCTGTTATTTTTAACAAATTTTACTAAAATTTGGTATTGACCAACTCGAAGTTTGTTTTTCCCCAAGTGTGACTTATTATTTTTCTGTGAAGCATATGATCCCAATTTCCCAAGTATGACTACATTGCTTTCTTACAAAATTCACACACTGCTTCACCACAATTTTTTTACTAAATTCACACACATTACACGCATGCTAGGATTAGAGCCCAAAATTTTACATAATGGGAGCAATTGTTCCAAATCACTACATTAGTGGGTTCTTTTTAACGTGACCTAACATGGGTTTAGGGTAAAGAGAGGGAAAGTGTAAACAATGGGTTTATGGTTTAGGGTAAAGAGGGAGTAAGCTTTCCCTGGAGAAAAAGTGGTAATGATATTAAAGAAACCAATCATACAGCTCTGCAATTTGCTGTCTTGCCATAATGATTGTTCTCAATGGAGCCATTGAGTGAAGTTACTGGTTTGAGATCAGCCTTTGTTTTTTTTTTCGTCAAAGAGATCAGCCTTTTCTGATAAAGCCTTTGTTTGTTTTCCCTTTATGGGGCTCGTGCTATCTAATTCTGCCTTTTTCATATGGACCCAAAAAAAGTGAAACCCTAGCTACCAGCTACTTTAAAATCTCAGTCAAAAAGCAAGCAAACTCTATATAGTTGGATAATTTTACTCTGTTGGCTAGTTAGTTCAACGTTGTGTGCCATGACTCATGAGAGAGAGAGCTCGAAGATGGGCAGTTTGTTAATTTAAAAGTAGCTTTTCATGGCATAGAAAAGAATACTTTCAAATGAAAAGACAACTTTTTGGTTTTCTTTTAACCTGTTTCTTGTGCTTTTATAATTCAATTCTTTCCAAATGTTTGTATCGAAAATTCATAGAGTAATTGAAATAGTGTTTTGAATCAATTCCCTCCTTCTATCACGGGGGAAAGAAGGGCAATCAAAAATTCATTTGGGAAAACTATTCTGTGATGATTTGTTGTGACACTTTTAATTTCATACATATATATGAGATATTTATTTAGTGTAATAGTCACACCGTAGTGTTTACGACATGATTAATATATCATGGATTTATATTGATGAATAAATACACGTATGAGTAAAATGATAATAACACGTGGAAATAGTATCCACGCACAGCTTTTGATTGAAGTTTCATATCACTTCCTGTCAACATGCAAAACTTTTGATTGAAGCTTCATGATTTTAATGCATGGTAGAAGATGGCCTAGATTGGGTATATATGTACTACTCTAAATGATGCTTCTCATCCATTCCCAAATTAAAAAATAAACTAATTAGGTTTGTTTTGTCCTAATGAAGTGTGAAATATATATATACAAGGACGGAACCAGGAATTTTTATAGGGAGGGACTAATTTTTTTTTTTCCAATGAGATATCTAACATAAGCTTGTTTTTCTTAAAGTAATATATGAATAAACACCAAATTAAATACACATTAATTTTTTTCTTCACTCACTTGTTTGTAAAACTTTCACCAGTTCAAAGATGGTCTTGATTGTTCTTTTTAGTGCTTCTATATGTCGGTTTGATTGCTTAAGTTGCCCATGCAATTCAGCAACTTCACCTTCAAAGATGCAACTTCAAACCTTCAATGAGGCACATTCCTAGTTCCTCGCTAGCGACGCAAGCCTATATTTGTCGCCAAAGACAAAGTGAGCACTAAAAATTGGTCTCATCCACTGCAGCCTTATCTCGACCTCCTTGCCATCAAGAAGTTCCCATATGGTGTAACCATAGTTGCTAAGCCTTCATTGTGTATATTTGCAGCCTTGCACAAAGGCGTAACTGTGTGAAAATTGGAGTGTGGAAACACACTATTTTCGTGTGTTGTTTTCTGGCTAAAGGAGAAGCAAGAGATAAATTCAAATCTATGGAGGTTTCAGAATCGAAGGAAATTCCATCTCTTGATTGTTTTTCTCGCTTAAGATTTTTTTCTCTCTAGTTTGCTCTTCTTTTTCGATTGAAGGGAGTCTTGGTTAAATGGGCAGAAAGCATCGACAAACATTCGTGAAACGGAAAGCCGCTAGATAAAGCGTTCGCTTTCCTCTTCATCCTCCAATGCATCTCGTCCCATTCGACGCATCCAAGCCGTCTCTTCCATCGCCTTGTCACAATCCCGCTCAATACCCGTAGAAATACAAATACATATAAACCCCCAAATATTTAAAATAGCATTTTATCATTTACCAAATACACCATAAGCAAATAGATTGAATTTTGAAATGAAAACTACAATGAAGTTTACCTCTTGAGATGAAATCAATATTGGCTCAAAGAGATGATGAGAGATTTCAGTGGCCTAGATAAAAGAAAACAGAGGCTTGATTCTTGATGTTGATGTTAAGCCAAAAAAGAGAGCTGTAGAAGGTTAAATGTGCGGGAAGGTTAAGGGAAAAGAGAAGAAAGTTTTTATTAGCTTATTAATATTATATTATAGACACATGATGGGCTTTATTTTTGGTTTTTGTCAAAAGGGCTAGACTAATATTAAACAAAAGAAAAAGCAAAAGACAAGAATATTATATTAGGATGATGGGCTAAGATTTTCGGAAGTGCAAAAACACTATAAAATTTGCACTCAGTTGGATATTTTACAGGTTTTGCACTAGGCTGGAGCCCCTTTTAGCCTGTACAGTTCCGTCCTTGTATATATATATATATATATATTAAGTAAGATAACAATTAATTATCAATTGAATCATGGGACTAATCAATAATTTGTGGCTAAGTTTTGTGGAAAGCTACGTAATCCAAAGCGGTTTGGTGTTGAAAAATAACTCAACCATAGCGTACGATGATGCAACAATCCATGCGCAATGAATTTATTCGAATATTAATTTGACAAGTCATGCAAATCCTGAATGCGTTACCAATTTATGTGTCAGTGTTTCATTTATTTTCATTATCTACCCACCCTTGACAAATAATAAATCGTCAAATTAATTGGTATCTTAAAGTTAGTGTCTGGTATTATTGTTTAAAAAATTCAGTTTGCACGTGTGATGATGCAACAACCCATGCATTTTGCATGCGCAAGCAATTTGACATTCATCATAAGAAAAAGCAAAACCCACAATTAAAATAATAATTTAAGACCAAAAAGTAAAAGAAAATCATATAAAAATAGAAATTAAATTATGAAGGCAATTGCATATTTTGAAATGAAAAACTACAAGACAAGAAATGAAATGTTTTGTAGGGGACCAAAGCGTGTGTGACCTAGAGATCTTCAAGCCATGTGAATTCAGAACTTCCCAACTGGAAAACATCGGTCTTCTATCGCCCAGTATGTTGGTGTCAGCCTGACATGATTCCACGTGGCGCACATGCTTAGGTCGGGTGGGATCCATCGTATCTAGTGTTATGCTATGTGCATGTCGTTTCCCGATTAGACGACGGTGGACCAAGGTCTCCCCGGCGACCCCACGTCCACAGCAAAGTCAAGGTATAGGTCCCACATTTTCAGTGAGTATACGTCGTTCACGAGAAGACTATGGTCTGGTATTGCATACATTACTACATATATCGAAGTAGAAAATACAAATATATAATATAAATTTTATTAGAGGCAAACTAAAAATATGAGAGATCAGGGCCACTTCAGGCCTAAAAGTGGCTCCGCCACTTATCGCATGATAATATAACGGAACATTACCCCATACTCTTAACAAATTCTGTTTTATTAATTTTGCACATCAACGAGATATTTTACTAATGTCAATGGTCGTTTACTTTCTTTTATTTGCCGACATAAGATTAATGATGAAGATTCAAAAAAAAGAAAAAGATTAATGATGAAGAGGGTCGGTTGTTTTGTCTTTATCGAAGCGTATGTACTTTCAAGTACTTGAGTCCCTTATTCAGGTTTTGTATTCAATTCCTAGTAAAGTAAACAATTAAATCCAGTTTATAATTTAGTCATTGTGTTATTAACTTATTATTAGTGTCAAACAAACACTAATAGTTATTAGTGCTTATGATGGTAAGACATAGAAGCAATAGAATAATTTTTTTGGATTTGAAGTCAAATGTTATGGCAATATTTATTGTCAAAAAAAGACGTTTGATTTAGATGCTTCTTCGTAAATCAATCTCGTTGTTATCAATTAACTTTTAAATTTAATAATATTTTTTAAAAAATGCTTTTTTGTTGTCAGATTATTTTATGTCGATTTCAATTTAAGGACAATTTTGAAAATTTTCTTTAATTGGCTTCACATCACATCCAAAAACTTGTTTAACCTCAGGAATTTCTATTGCCTTGAATTCGATTAGAAGGGATGGCGGGAAGAGGATAACCATGTAGAGAATGACCAAAATGTGTGGCAATGAAACGAAGTGGGGTTCATCTATCCAAGTACACCTACCTCGTAGCGGGTCTACAGAGGACAAAAGTCAACAAATCGTGTGGTGGGTGTTTGGCAGTCAACCAATCGTGTGGTGGGTGTTTCGTATTACAATGGACCTATGTTTAGTGGGTCCATGAGCTGACGTCTTTTTTCTCGAAGGGTAGCCCAAAGTGGGTGGTCGGAAACTGCCCAACTCATTAATTAAAATAAAAACATTTTTTTGTTTGGAATGGAACAAAACTAGTAAAACTGGAGAGGACAATAGTTCATCTAGAAAATGTTTTTTTTTTCTTCATCCGAGGCCCCTCCTTAACAACAACCTTTTAGGCTTTTAATCCCATGTCCCTTTCCAAACCAACCAAACCATCTTCATTTCTAGAACTCCACTTATCTGATTTTGCCAAAAACTTATTACATTTTAAAGAGTTTGAGAATGCTATTTGAATGTATACATGTCAAAATGTGATTTATCTGTCAGACGAAATGATTCATTGCAAATAAAAAGCTAAATATTTTTTAAACTTCTCTTTCACATTAAACTCCACACACGCTAATCGTGTGACTAATTTTATGAAAAACATGCTCGGAACACACTACATTAACTATTGTTTGTGCAACGACTCCACACTGTTTTTGCTGAACGCTTGATTATCCGTATTTGTAGGGTTAGTTCGAGTTTGTGAAATAAACATAATGAAGAGTTTAGGTTATAGCTAAAAACAAAATTAACGGTGAATTAGCGTGTGTCTTACTCTTTTAGATTGTATCTACTTTTGAACATGTTCTGGTGGAAAAGGGATAAAGCCCCCCAAATGATTACAATGATTCTGCTCACCAAACCAAACGGCGACGAATTCCATTACGTTATAACCAAACCAGTTCTCACCCAAAAACTTTAAATATATGCAACACGCCTTCATGAAGGTCAAAGTCTATGTCCATTCAAAATGGAGGAAAAAAATGAAGAGAAGAAAACCATATGGATTTGAATTCACATTCCAATGGAAAAACAAAAGATTTGTATGAAAAACTAGACTTGTTTCATTATAAGCTGGTCTTGGATTAATTCTACCATTGGATAGGATTTGTCTCCCTGAAAATTCTAAGTCTAAATCGAGAAAGTTAAGAATAGAGAACATACTGAATTGGAATTGAATTATATGTTCCTCATAATCAATCTAATTCCTAATTGTTCAATCATTAGATTATGAATTGTGACATGAAACTTATATGCGTTTTGATTCCGTATGTGTAAATTAGGAATCAGAATAATTCCAATAATACCCACGTATTTATATCGTATGAGAAGTTAGAATATGAAAAATTACAGTACTCATCCCAACTTTCCCTATAAGTAAACATGCCATAAAATAAGATTAATGGTTTCATTCCCTCCATGCTAACAAAAAGGAAAAGAATTATTTACTATATTTATATCAATTTCTTTTATTTGTGAGTACGTGCAATTAACTACTCAGAAATACAATTTACAAACTCTGATCATTTACTATCTTCTTTAACTATTCTTAGTATGAGTTAATGATGAGCTGTGAAATTTTTTTTACGAGACTTTTTTTTATTAAGAGGGACGATAAGCTCATCACGAGCTGTGAAATTTTTATATCAGCTAAGAAGAGGCGGTAATAAAAATCCACGTGAAGAAAGAGAGTGGTAATTTTGACAGAGAACAAAAGGATGAAGAATTTACCCACTTTCTTCGCGGTAAAAGCAGAACAGGAGTCAGAAATGCGGAGGCTGAAAATGGTAATAATGACAAGGCCTGTTTCCAGGGGCGGGTTCCACGTCCCTTCTTCTTAATTCATTTAATTTCAGACACTTTCTCTCTCATCGCTCCCCCTCCATCTCTCAAGTCTGAAATTTTCTGAATAAACAAAACTCCAAGTTCCAAACAAACGAGAAGAAGCAAAATCTAGCTCCCATCTTCACGCATTTCCATGCCCAATTTTTTGTTTACTATAATTTATTACAATATCCCACAAAATTAAATTGAAAAATCTCTTTGCATCTCTGCACGCACCTTTCACTTCCTCCTCTCAGAGACTCTCTGAGGCCTCTGTCCCCTCCTCGCATGGACAGTCTTTACTCATCCCCATCGATCTCAACGGTCAGATTTGATTCATCCTCTAAATCACTCATTTTCATGCACCAAATCTCACTCTCTATTTAATTTCCTACATTACCCATTTAATATATTTCTCATTTGACCCGTCTCTGTTCATCTATAGGCCCCTCCCCTGTATATCTATGTATGTATGTATATATGTATATGCCGCCTATGCATGTCTGTATTTTTTCTCTGCGTGTCGAAGTGTTCACTTTCTGCTGTAGGGTTTTCCGTTAAATCTCAAATTCTGATTTGGGTCTGAATTCGTTTTTTCTTTCTCTTTGTGTTCCGGTTAGATCATCTTTGTATCTGCGGTTGTTCACAATGCTTCGTTTGTACGGACAGGCGTGGAGGACACCATGAGGAGAAGAATCGCCGTGAAACGCAGAGATGGTGGTGGTGGTGAGTGGCATTGGCTTGTAATTTTGGGTTGTCTTCAGGGGTTATTGGCCGGATGATATGGGCTGCGGTGGCTCCAAGGTCGACGACTTGCCGCTAGTCACTTTCTGCAGAGAGCGCAAGGACTTCATCAAAACGGCGTCGGATACCCGCTACGCTCTCGCCGCAGCCCACCTCTCCTATTTCCACTCCCTCAAGCACATCGGCGACGCCCTCTGCAAGTTCGTCGACGAAGACCTCATAATCTCCGGCGGCGGCGGGTCTTCTTCGCCACCGGGATCTCCGGTTCTCACGTTGCCCTCCGACGAAGGCAAGCCCAGAAGGCACCCCCACAAAAACGACAAACACTCGTCGTCGTCTACCTCGATTTCGCACTCTGTTTCGGTCGATTCGCCGAAGGAGGAGGACATTGAAGACTCGCACCTGCATTTGTCATCTGGGTCCGGGTCGGATTCTGACTTGGACTCGCCTTCGGGTCACATTCACATCGAGGAGAGCCCAGAACAAGAGTTACCTTCTTCTTCTTCTTCGTATGGTTACCCTCCGACTTCGCATATGTATTACATGAGAAGGTCTGAGACACCGATGCAGACGGTGTTTTATGAAGAGCCGGGAAGATATCCGGCCCAAAATGGTCCGTACCCGGATCCCTATCCGGGTTATTCGGGTTATCAGCCGTATGGAGGTGGTGGATTTTTTGGGTACCCAATGGGGTCATCCATGACAAGTGAGTATCCGTACAATCGGCGGCCGCCGAGCCCGCCGCCGTCGGGTCCTCCACCGGCCCCGCCTTCACCTCCGAAGACCTCCACTTGGGATTTCCTGAATGTGTTTGATACTTTTGATAATAGTGGTTATCTGGGTTACAATCCGAGGGCTAGATACGGGTATGGGTCCACCACAAGTAGTCCGGACTCGAAGGAGGTGAGGGAGAGAGAGGGAATTCCGGAGTTGGAAGATGAGACAGAGCAAGAAGTGATGAAAGAGGTTCACAAGGAGAAGAGGAAGGCAAATGAGGATGGTTATTTGAGTAGGAATCGGAATTCGGGTGAAGGGACTTCAAGGGGTGTGCGATTGCAGCAGCCAAGCAGTGAGGGGAGTTCAGGGACAGTGCCATTGCATAGCAGTGAGGGGAGTTTAGGGACAGTGCCATTGCATAGCAGTGAGAGTTCACACTCTGTCCAAGGGAAGGAGATAAAGAGCAGTCCAGATACAATTGGATCGAAAAACTCTGAAGAGGAGGGTGCCAAGAAAAAAAGAGTGAGTTTTGAGTTGGAAGCGCCATCGACGTTGGGTGTTGGATCTTCTAAAGGGAGTAGCTTAATCACATTGTCAGTCCACGGTACAAGGGATCTTCAAGAGGTTGTGAAGGAGATCAGGGATGAGTTCGAGACCGCCTCTAGTTATGGGAAAGAGGTTGCCATGTTGCTTGAGGTGGGCAAGTTACCTTATCAGCCTAGAGGTGCGGCACTTAAAGGTAGGAGTCTAAGCTTTAGTTTCCTGGTGTTTTGTCATGCATTTTCTTGTTTAGTGATTGCTTCCAACATCATTTACGCCATGACATTTTTGTTTCTGTTGCTTGAGAGTGTAAGTTATGTACTGTCCCTGCATTGCACTGCGCCAGATTCATTGTAACAAGGGCATAATTTCTCCCATGCTTGAATTTGTAACTACTCTGCTTCAGATGACTTTATGCATCCTCGGAGCTTATAGTGTGATGGTTGTTATTTATTTATTTTATTATTAAATGTGTTGATTATAGATAGAGTGGGACGAAAACTAGAAAGTCTGTAAAATATCATCCCTCAGATGATTAGATTTCTCTATTTTTTTTGCAGTTTAAACTTCTCATTGAACCCTAAATCCTAAACCAAAAAGTTAAACCAAGTCCAATTTAATCTGAATATTAGTTTGAAATATAAAATATTAATCTCATTGTTTCAGCTGGACAATACTTGTGGGATCGATAATCAAATCCTATTATTGTCTAGTGATTCTTTATTGTGATCTTGAAAGAAGCATTGTTCTTACTGTTTCATTAAAACTTATGCATCTCTATGCAGTGATATTTTCCAGGATCCTGTACCTTGTAGCACCTTCCATGTTGTCGTCACAACCTCCATCCGGGCAACCAGTAAGACTAACTTCTAAGACAATGAAAATGGCAAAAGCATACCAGGGAGAACCTGGCAAGGATTTCAACATGAAGTCTGGAAACCTCTCATCAACTTTGGAGAAACTTTATGCATGGGAGAAAAAGTTATACAAGGAAGTTAAGGTAAAAAGTGTAAAAAAATCATGGATGGCATGCAACTTATTTTTTCTACTATGATGATACTTAAATCCTTGATAGTCGCAGATAGTCGTCAAGTAGTTTCATTGTAGCAGGTGGCAACGGACTAGTTGAGATTCTTTGATTTAACAACTAGAATGCATTTTCACCCATTGAGAACCTGAACTTCGAATTTTACAGTGTTGTTTGAAATCTTTGAATTCCTTTATATTTGCACTTTATTTGAATTCTTACTGAGTCTATATTTGTTTGTCTTGACATTTCCTTTATATAACTTGGGCATTCCGACTCTCAAATTTTTTTTTGCTATTGGCATCCATTCAAATTGTTAATTCTTCAAGTGCCTTGGTGCTTGCTTCTTTTGACCTTTGTTTATGTATTGGTGTTGTACTAATTTCAGGACGAAGAAAAGCTACGGGTTGACTATGAAAAGAAGTGCAAGAGATTGAAAAGTCTAGATTATCATGGAGCTGAGTCAGCTAAGATTGATGCCACCCAGGCTTCCGTACGAAAGTTGCTAACAAAAATTAATGTTTGTATCAGAGCTGTTGATACCATATCGAGCAGGATACATAAATTGAGGGATGAAGAATTGCTTCCCCAAGTCACAGAATTGATTCATGGGTAACAAAATGCTTCAACTTCTTTTACTAAATGCTCATTTCTTTGGTTCCCAGTAATATTTGCAGTGGTTCATAATTAGTATTGGATGACCTGTCTGAAATTTGTCCTTCCTCTGTTTCTTTCATCCTATTGTTTTTCTAATGTATAGAACTTGTATATATGAGGTAATGAGGTAGTAGTGTTAGAGATTAGTTTCCTAATAGTCAACTGAATATTTGGTTGTGGTTCGTAATGAGCCTTCACCTGCTCAATGGTTATGGTTATCTTCTGTTTTCTATTAGAATTTAGGTAAATGCTTCCTTATTAGTTCCTGCTTTAATCTTACCCAAGTGGATCTGGTGCATTGATTGGGTCACTTTCTCAAGCATGACCCGTTTAAGGCTTTTGGTGAGAACATTTACACTATTCTTGGTAGGGAGAATATATGTGACTCGAGTTTTATGGTTTCTGAACTTTTATGTACTCCACCACTCCATCCATATTTTGAGGGATTGATTATGGTATGCTAAAGGGACTTTACATTATCTTTTCCCTTCAACCAAACATAGGTTAATTACTTACTGGTGATGGTATACCTAAAATTTGCCGGGACTTTACACTGGTCTTGTTCTCCATCACTTTTGTGTGATAAATTTTTCTAAAAAGGGGGTTTGTCAGGGGGAGTTGAAGGACCCATTGAATTTATATGTTGAAAGTTCTAAAAGGATTTCTTAATTTCCCAGGGTTCTTTTCTTGATATTAGGAATGTCTTTTTATCTGCAGATTGATAAGAATGTGGAAATCCATGCTTAAATGCCACCAGAAACAGTTCCAAGCTATTATGGAGAGCAAAATTCGATCTCTTAAAGTAAATACCGGCCTTCGAAGAGATTCCGGTTTGAAAGCTACTCTTGAACTTGAAATGGAGCTTCTGAAATGGTGCACCTCCTTTAACAATTGGGTTAACACCCAAAAATCATATGTGGAGTCCTTAAATGGGTGGCTTTTAAGGTGCATTAATCAGGAACCTGAAGTAACTCCTGACGGAGTTGCCCCTTTCTCCCCAAGCAGGATGGGAGCTCCACCCATTTTTGTAGTCTGCAATGATTGGTGCCAAGCAATGGAAAGAATTTCTGAAAAGGGAGTGGCAAATGCGATGCATGATTTTGCTTCAACCTTGCACCAGTTATGGGAAAGGCAGGATGAGGAGCAACGTCAAAGGATCAAAGCCGAGTACGTCTCCAAGAATTTGGAGAGCCAACTTAGAAAATTGCGTATGGAGAGGGCAAAGAGAGAGCATGACCATGATGCATCAACAGACAAAACTGCTCTGTCAAAGGCTCCTTCTGAGAGTGGAGTTTCAGCACTGGATGATCTGAAGGTGGATTTGGATTCGATGAGGAAGAGATTATCCGAGGAAAAAGCAAGGCATAAGGAGGCAATCAAATTGGTTAATCACGCAGCTTCCAACAGTTTGCAAGCAGGATTGGTCCCAATTTTTGAAACCTTGAATAATTTCACTTCAGAGGCTTTGAAAGTTCATGAGCAAGTCAGACTTCAAGATGCAGGAGGCTCATAGTAAATGTATAATCTTATGCATACAAGTCGGACATGTGATCTGTGAAGTAGCTAGCCGTTTTGTATATGTACAGTCGTTGTTTGAGATTTACATACATTTAGAAATGGTAGATTAGCAGAAGAAGAAAAGGGAACTGTATAAGTGAATTTTTAGGCATGACACAGAAAAAGGGAAACATGGGATGTTAGAATTGCTTTGTAGAGCTGATCCCTTGGTTGCCTGGAAGTTGATGCATATGTCTCATCTTGACTTGATATCTAGGTCTGCACAACCCCTCTAACAGATTGGCAAATTTGTACAGGAATTCATTTATTGGTTTATTGGTTTTCAGGTGTCTGTTATTCGAATGTGTGGATGAGGGGGATGTCAGCTTGGTGTAGTTTTGTAGTAAACAAACTAAAAATTTTGAATGAGCTTATTCCGTTATTAAAGTGGTTTCTGTTTCATTTGTACTGTCCATTCTTGGTTGATGTCTTAGAAGAATGCTATGCTCTGCGCCCGCAGGTGAATTCTGGCCCTTGATGCATTGTGGGCTTCACATGCATCAACGGTCAAATATTGCTTATCTGTGGACGACTACTGCAACGCATCAACAGTCAGAATGGATAATGCCTTTTGTAGTTGTGAACTTAACTTGGGGATCTGATCTGGAGCATGCATGGGGCTTTCAGCTGTTAACTTAGAACTGTGGATTGTGATGTGGACTTGGACTTTCTGTAAACCTAAAATCTCTGACCATTACTTGTAGGGTAAACTGCCGAATATCTCTTGAATTATATTGACTGTCGAAATCTCCGACTTAAATTATTTTTTCAGCCAATTTAGCCTTCATTATTTTAAATGGTCAATTTAGCTCATGCCGTTAGTTTTCATGCAATTTCATCCAATTTTCTGTTTAAATGTCACATGTTAGGCACGTGACTCACTGTTCAATTAAAATTTAATTTTTTTAAGTTTAAAATAATTAAATTGTTAAAACTACAAAACTGAAAAAAAGAAAAAAAGAAAAAGAAAAGGAAGGAGCAGAGCTTGACCGACATTGGGGCTGAGAATCTGACGATTACGATGCAAAAACGCTCCGTTTCGTCGGTGGATGGGGCTAGTGGGAGCTTGGCTGAGAGGACTTTTCCCAGGATTTGTATCTGGGAGTCTGATGGAGAAGCTGGGGATATTACTTGTGATATTATCGATAATGTGGAGGCTTCGATGTTCTACAGAAACGGCACAGGTTTCGATCGAGATGGGTTTGGCAAGTTCCGGCGAAGTCCCTGTTGTTTTTCTGGCGAGCCCAAGAAGCCAGGCCACCATATCAAATGGGCATAAGAACTACGATTTGATGCTCAATCTTCAACTGGGTATTAGGTACTTCTTCTGATTTTTCGATTTTACAAATCGTGGAGTGATTTTTTGCTTATGGGTTTTCTTTATCAATGGAGGCTGGTGTTTGATGTTGTGGTGTTTTTGGTTTTTAGATACTCTATTGGGAAGCATGCTTCGATAGTGAGGGATCTTAAGCCTAGTGATTTCGATCCCAAAGAGAAGTTCTGGACCAGGTTTCCACTGGAAGGATCGAACAAAACGCCGCCCCATCAGTCGTTTGAATTTCGGTGGAAGGACTATTGTCCTATGGTGTTCAGGTATCTTGATGCTATTCAACTTCTAGAGGTATCTGGATGTCCATTTTTTCTCTCATTAGAGGTTAATGTAATTAAAATACTATAATTAGAAGCTCTGCTAAACAAGCCACAACTGTTTGCTTCTTCTTCTTTGATTGTGAGTGTTGTTACTAAAAGAAGCTGTCACTTCTCACAGCTTCCACAAAGGCTTCATGAAGTTCTTGTGTCCAACGCATTCTGGGTTTGGTTGGAGGTGCAGTGGACAATGGTTCAGGGCTGGGACGAAATTCTTCAGATTGAACTGGCTGATGCTGTTGAATCTGGGGCGAGTGCACCAGGATATCAGAATATGGGTTGCAAAGAAGGCGTCGTGCACTTGGGGAAGACGACAACGCCTACTTTGAATTCTTGAAAGAAAGTGAGAGGGAGAGAAGAATAAGAAGGAAAGATGAGAGAGAAGAAAGAAAAGAGAGAGAGGAAGAAGAAAAGGAAAAGGAAAAAGAACAGAGAAAGAGAAAGAGAGAAATGACAAACTTACCCTTATAATTAACAGAAAATTGGATGGAAGTTTAAAAACTTGACGATAGGTGCTAAATTGACCATTTAAAATAATTCGAGGGCTAAATTAGCTGAAAAAATAATTGAGGATGGATATTTCGACTAGCGTCATAGTGCAGGGATTATTTGACAGTTTACCCTTACTTGTATTGAATGAATGCTGCTAACCAGTAACCAGTCACCACCATCCAATTTAATCGTCCAATCAATGCCAAAAATAATTTTATTTTTTCTTCTCTGTTAAATGCCAAAGCAAAATTGAAGAGACCCAAAAAAAAAAAAAAAACTATAGAAAAGTCCAGCAGCGTGCAGGAAGGAATGCTTGTAGTTGTAGCACTAGTCACGGGCCAACATATTGAAAATGATAAGTGCAACATCCAATATGTTTTTGATATTGAGCAATACATTATTTTCATAAATTTTCAGATTTTTTTTTCTTTGTAAGTTACTCTTGAATTTCTCAATTTAATGCCACATGAAGATTAGCCGTTTCTTTTATTTTCTATTTTAATACCGATTACAAATTCGAAGCCGTTTTTTTTTCTTTCTGGGATTTTAAGAGGAAATAATGTATTAACCCTCGTGTTTGTTATTGAATTTTTTTTTATAATAAAAGCAGTGCCTATCTTAAACCATTTCGGTTCTTTAAAAATAAAAAATAAAAAACCATTTCGAATCCTATGCGAAATAGCCCACAGAATGAATAGTCAAGACGTCAACCTAATCTCTCACTCTATGACGTGTTGTATTTTGAATGGACAACCTTATCCGGGTACAAACTCATTTAAGACCATATGAAACTAATGACGCGTTTACTAATCCGTAATCAAATTGAAAGGAATTGAATTGAGGATGAATTGGATTGAAGATGAATTGAAATGAGGCGGAATCAGAATCAGATTCATATTGAAGTTGTTTACTAAAACTGTCTGAAATTGGAATAGAATTTCATAAAGTTGTTTACTAATTCAGTATAATTGGAATATAAATCAGTATGATTACTAAAATGCCATTGTCCCAAATCAAATATTTTATATATATTTTTTAAATAAAATTTGATATAGTATATAATAGTAAGAAAAACTTAAATTGTTTTTTTATTTTATAGACACACTAAAATGATTTTGTTTATTTTTTATTTTTTTTTTATAAATTCAAGTATTTCTATTAAGTATTTTTTTAAAAATAAATGTAAGTATTTCTATTAGTTAATCCTTAACACTTAAAATGATTTTATTTTTATTTCTAGGGTTAAGGATGATATTGGAAATAATGAAAGTAAGTGAGGGCATAAAGGGAAAAAAATTATCATTCCGATTTCTCCCTAAACCCGGAATCCAAATACATTCTCTATGTTAAGAATACAAATCAGCCAAATCTTGGAATTGAATTTCATTTTTTGTGTGGGCCCCAAGCACTTTTAATTCATCTCAATTTTAGTAAATATAGGTATAATCCGTAATCGGAATCGAATTCCTTATCCTTATTCCGATTATGGGTTAGTAAAATTAAAGGCGGAGTTTACTTGCCAAATTTGCGCGCCACAGTCCAAATTAGCAGCCCTGTGACAATGCCCAACCAATAAACCACACCCACGTGTACATTTACCGACATGTAGAGCGATTACGAACAAAATACACACTCGCGCGAGGACGGAAATGGAAATTAGCCCGAGAGAGTGTCACGTGTGACTACCATGTTTGTCTCGTTCTCTCTCTAACCGATCTCACGCTATCTCTCTCCTCCTAGCCCATAAAACCCCCTTCGCTCCAGCCATAGAGTGACTCTCAGAGACCTCCATAGACCAAAACTGCCTTCACAGAGCAAACGGAAATGGCGTCGTCTAGGGTTTCGCTCTGCTTCTGCTTGTTCCTCGCTCTGTGCCTCACCACGATCCGCGCCGAAGAGGCTGAATCGAAGGAGTTCGTGCTCACTTTGGACAGCTCCAACTTCTCCGACACTGTGAGCAAGCACGACTTCGTCGTCGTCGAGTTCTACGCCCCCTGGTAAGTAATTCGCATCTCTCGCTCTCTTATCGCCGTTGATTCTGTTTACTTTTGCCGATCTTCGTTGCTCTGGTTTTGCTTAGTTGTGTTTGGCCTTTTGTGAGTGGATCTGAAATTGGCTTAATTCATTTTCTGGTCTTTTTTTTTCAAAATTTATTTTTGATGTAGAATTTTTGATTTGATACTGAGGTTGGAATTTACAGTCATGTTTCTGAATTCAAGTTCCAGCTGGTAATTTGCAGAGCTTGCTGCATCTGCATGCAGTGGTTGAAAATGCCCTAATATCACTTGTCGGTTATAAAATGATTGCTAAATGCACGATTTAGCGTTTTGTTTCTTATTTTTCGTAAAATTTTTACTAAATTAATATGATCTGAGTAACATGCATGTGGAAAGTTCTCATTTGTGCTGAAGATAGGAGATTGTGATTTGCTTTTGGGTTTCTTTGTTTCTATACTTTGTGGATAGGTTGTCCTAATTTTGACTATGTTTTCTTATAGGTGTGGCCACTGCAAGAAGCTTGCTCCGGAGGTACGAAATTCAGTTATTATATATTAATTTCTCACCAATTTTGCATTTTAATTGGGAAACTACGTATATTCTGATTAATCTGACATTTAAAAAACAATTATGTTGGTGTAGTATGAAAAAGCTGCGTCTATTTTGAGTAGCAATGACCCACCAGTCATTCTAGCAAAAGTTGATGCCAATGAAGAAGCAAACAAAGTACTTGCCTCAGAATATGAGGTTAAGGGTTTCCCCACAATCAAGATTCTGAGAAATGGTGGGAAGATTATCCAAGAATACAAGGGCCCTCGTGAAGCCGATGGTATTGTTGATTATTTGAAGAAACAAAGTGGTCCAGCTTCTGCTGAATTAAAGACTGTTGAAGATGCAACTAATCTTGTTGGCGACAAGAAGATTGTTGTTGTAAGTATTAAATATCTGTTTGGTTTTTTGTCTGATTTTATTTAATCTTTTGAGTGTTTTCAGGCTGGTATAGTTACCCATATTTCATATCTTTGCAGGTTGGGGTGTTCAAGAAGTTCTCTGGAGAGGAGTTTAATAACTTCACAGCTCTAGCTGAGAAATTGCGTTCTGATTATGAATTTGGTCACACTCTGGATGCCAAGCTCCTTCCACGTGGTCAATCATCATTGTCTGGGCCTGTAGTTAGACTTTTCAAGCCATTTGATGAGCTTTTTGTTGATTTTGAGGTATTATTGGCTCTGTGTGTATCAGTGATGATTAGATTTCAGTTTGTTTTGCTGATTTTGAGGTATTATGGCAGTATATGTAATAATTGGGTAATCATGCTTGCAGGATTTTCATGTGGACGCTCTAGAGAAGTTCGTTGAAGAATCTAGTTTGCCCCTTATTACCGAATTCAACAATGACCCAAGCAATCACCCTTTTGTTATCAAGTTTTTTAATTATCCAACTGAGAAGGTATATCCCGAGCTGGATTTATTTTCTTAATATGATGGTGCAGATTTATTTATTTATTTATCTTAAGATGATGCATATTTATTTATGTTTTTCTTTAACTTATTAAGATTTATTTTTTTATTTTTCTCAACATTGTCTTTGATGTTTGTGTTTCCTATTAAATGATTTCTGTTAGGGAAAAACAAAATCTTGAAGCCTAAATTTGATGTTGTCTTGTGAAATTATTTGCTTCTGGTTTCATTTTACAGTTTCATCTTTGAATTTGCTCGTAATTTGAAGTTGTTTATGTTATGAATCTCTTAGTTTTACCCTATATGAAGGAAGTGCGTTTTCCGTGCTTTAGAATAGAAATTGGTAGAAACCCACGTACTCTTGATTCAAATCACTAAGGATCGCATGCTTGACAGTAATGTTTTTTTTAATATTTAATATTTTATGTATGTTCTTCAATTAAGCCATATAATGCTTTATCATATCTCTTATGTTTTTTTGGACAGTTTTTTAGTGTTTTTGTTCTTCCTCCCGTTTCTAATATTTTCGATGGACAGTCTTCTGACACCAATTTTGAACTTGGCAGGCCATGTTGTTTCTGAACTTCAGTAGTGAGGGTGTTGATGCTTTCAAATCAAAATATCGTGAAGTTGCTGAGAAATATAAAAAAGAAGGCATAAGCTTTCTAATTGGGGATCTTGGGGCTAGTCAAGGTGCATTCCAGGTTCGGATTATCTCCCTTAGTGAGCCTTTTGTTTGTGATATTGTTTTGAGATTATGTACACTTTGCAATTCTATTCATGTTGTTTTCAGAGTATTTTTGTGATATAGATTAAATGGCATGTTAATCTGTTAGTTTTTATGAACAGTATTTTGGACTTAAAGAAGACCAAGTGCCTCTCATCATCATTCAGACAAATGATGGACAGAAGTTTCTGAAACCAAATGTGGAGCCAGATCATATCATAGCTTGGGTGCAGGAATACAAGGTGAGGCTTCTGCTTTTTTTTTTCTTGTAATGCACTTGGCCTGCGCGGGATATTATGATAATCACTATTTTTTTTATATGCTGATTCGAGTAAAGGTTGATTAAAGCACATATCTGTTGATATACCTATTGACTGAATCACATAACTGCAGGACGGGAAAGTATCA
Source organism: Prunus padus (assembly GCA_024362665.1). Lineage (NCBI taxonomy): Eukaryota > Viridiplantae > Streptophyta > Magnoliopsida > Rosales > Rosaceae > Prunus > Prunus padus. The sequence goes on from JANFAM010000020.1 coordinate 40,177,560, forward strand.
CCATACAAGAAGTCTGAACCTATTCCTGAGCCTAACAATGAGCCTGTAAAAGTGGTAGTTGCTGACAGCATCCAGGACATTGTTCTCAAGTCTGGGAAAAATGGTGTGTAGACCGACACCGTGGTGCTGAATTGTGTAGTGTGCCCTTTTTTGTTTTTTGGGTCTTGTTTCTTGTTAGTATTTCTGTGGGTTATCTGTTTATTATATGATTTTCTTGATTGACTATTACTACCTCTGAGAGACAATTACCTTGAGGAGAACAACACTTGCTCTAAATACCTTGCCTTGATTATATGAACTAAATTTTGGGGATTCGCTTAAAAAATGATGCAGTTTTCTGATAGTTCGATGTACATCGAAAACAACATTTAATTATGCTCAGTGGCTTGAAAGTTTTTTGGTGTGATCATTTATGGTCTAATAAAATACCCAAAAGTTTCATTGGAGTTTATTACACCTTGCATTCTTCCTTGCTACATAAATGGTTGAACATGTTATCTCCCTCTTTTATTGTTTATTTATTTTTTTGTTTTTCATATATTTTCCTATGCAATAAAATCGAATAAGGTAGTGGTTTGTTAATGTCTTTGACTTATTACAGAACAAACTGAAACTTGATACATATTTTAATTAGTGTCTATTTAATCTCTGCCACTGTTGTCTTCACATGGTTGTTGGATGGGAATGCTAGAAATATGTATAAAATGACCTTGTTTACTCTGCAGTGTTGCTCGAGTTTTATGCTCCTTGGTGTGGACATTGCAAGAAGCTTGCTCCAATTTTGGATGAACTTGCTGTCTCATATGAAAAAGATTCTGATGTTGTTATTGCAAAATTTGTAAGATTCTTTACCCTGCAAAGCGGCATTTCTTATAATCATCATTATGAACATAGAGAACAAAAGTTGGGTTCTACCAAATTCTTTCATATATGATTTTGAGTACTGTTCTTCCCTCAAATTGCTCGAATGAGATTCTATCGAAAATGTTTTCCTAATTATCTCCTGTTATTGTTTCTTTTCGTCTCTGCGAATATATTTTCTTACATCTACATAAACATTTGAAAGAAGATATTTCTTGATGGTTAATTCATTTCTTGCTTTCTTTTTCCAGGATGCCACTGCAAATGATGTGCCAAGTGATTTCGATGTCAAACACTACCCAACTTTTTACTTCAAGACAGCAAGTGGAAAGATCTTGCCATTTGATGAGGATGAGAGGACTAAGGAAAGCTTCACCGCCTTCATCGAGAAGAACCGGGACAAAACTGAGAAACAAGGGTCGGAGAAACAAGATTTGGGCAAAGATGAGCTCTAAAAAGGTAAACAGTGCAACAAATTTTCAGAAGCATCGAGGCAGCTAGTTGGATGTTATGGCGGCTGAGATAAAAGTGACTTTGAGAAATGGTAGAGGAGAGCATAAAAGCAATGTCTGACGGTACCTCCCCTCATATATATCCCTCCTCATCTCTATCTATCAGTAGTTATGGTTTTTTTTTCTTTTTAAATTTGAATAAAGTGGGAGGTGTTTTCGTCAGCTACACTAGTTTCAGGGATAGCTTAGGGTTACAGTGTGCAGTTTTTGGTAATGTAGAGACCCTTGAAGAAGCAGTTTAATTTACAAGCCCTGAAGTTAATTATCTCTTTGCAATTATGATTTAAGTTTAATTATGTCTCATATTCTGCATTTTTAGAGATTATCAGATGCCCTTAATTATGTTTTATGTGGTTTGGATGTAGCGATGAATTTTAATTGCTTGTTACCCAAGACAGCTAGTAATTCGGCCCAAAACAAGCAAAAAAACCCATTTGGCCCATTTGGTTTACAATAATTTCTAACATTTTGGTAAATATTTCTCGGAAAAGAATAATCCTAAAGGGATTTGGAAACCAATTAGAAACAGGGTAGGATTTGGAAACTGCTATCAGTATATATATATATGTGCTTAGCCTCAGCCTTTCCATTCACACCAAAATCCCTTGCAATTACGCATAGCCTTGAATTTGCTTTCTCTTCTCCTATGGCTTCCATCAAGTTTTCAATCTGTTTTCTTCTTCTTCTCTCTTCAAGTCTCTTTGTTATTAGTACCAGCCAAGCTGTCGAGCAAACACACCAACCCAAACCATCAGCCGTACTCTCTGACAAGGGCTATCATGCCATGTCACTAACCCTAGACATCATTCTTGAGTCTGTGATCATGCCCGCAATACAATCCCTGAACCACACCAACACCACTTTTACCCTCTTTTGCCCTCGAGACCAAGCTTTCTTCAACTCCAAGTATCCACAGCCCCCATTGACACTCCTTAAGTACCACGTTGTGCCATTCAAGTTCGACAGAGACACAATAGAGGCGTTTGTTGGTCATGATTCCAACGTTCGCACTCTTCTGCCCAGTCATCCTCTTGTTGTTACTTCTTTACCAACCCGCACTGGTGGATCATACGCGTCTATTAACCAAGTCAAAATCACTGAATGGGATGTCTACAACAACGGACGGCTCATTGTTCATGGGGTTGAGGACTTCTTCGATCCAGCTTTCCAAACCCTATTGTATCCGCAGTACGACACCGTTGTGACAAAGGTTCAGTCGCGTGGATTTTCTTGGCAGAGAGAGGTGATAGAGAATTGGATTCTTTTGGTAGCTCTTGTGGCTGCTTGCACTTGTGTGCTCATTCTCGTACATATCTTTTGTGATAACCCTTCGGACGAGGACGATGTTCAATATTATCCTTTGTATTATTGGCAAGGTTATTGGTCATTTAGGCATAATTGATTCTTTTCTTTGTTTTTGTTTTTCTTCTTTATTCGTGGAAGATTATTGTAAGGCATACATCAATTGGATCTTTTTTGTATACGGAAAGAAAAACTCTTTATGTATACAAAAACTAGATCATCCTTCATGCAAAATAGAATTGTAATAAAAGAGAGATGCAAAATAATTCATGAAACAAAAATTGTACTAACTGCGTGAAGCTGGCAAACACTAATCTAACCCTAAAAGTTCACTCTCAATCACAAATTGAACTGAAATCAGTGAATTGCCCTCAATACTAGACAGTCAGTGACAGTTTCAAATTCGAAACCTTATTCAGTTTGAACACCAAAAATCAGTTTCTCGTCATAGAAACTTCTTACATCCCCTTTTTGGACACAAAATGTGGAGTTGAAGGACTACATGATTTAAAATCGAGTTAGAGGACAAAAATCGAGACTCGACCTTTTAAGGGGATGATAATCCCTACAAGCACATTTCGCTTCACGAATACAAAACCTTTACCACATGTTTCTTTTGGGAGAGTAATTCCTTTTTTTTTCTTTTCTCTATTTCTAAAATTAAACCACATTTCTAAAATAGAGACTGTTAATCCTTGGCTTAAAATTGGATCCATGGATAATACTATTCAACTAAAAGACACCACCAAACCAATAGCACCAAACAGGTACATGCATGCATATATGAATACAATTAAGGATGTGATTATGGTAATATGTAATAATTAATCACCCCAGTAAAATATTTGTATACTAATCTTATACTACCAGAGCTAACCCCTCCATCTTGGGCCTTCTCTCTGATATTGTTTGAGCAGCCACTACTGCCTTCCTCTTGCTAATAATAACATTGTTGTTGTTGTTGCTGCTGCTGCTGTTGTTGCCCTTAACAGTATTCTCAGAAGCAGTGCTTTTGATTTGGTCAACGGGGTCAATGCCACCGACCTCATTTACTACGACATTGTTGTTGTTGTTGTTGTTGTCGTTACAAGAATGATGTTCAAGGGATTTGAGCAGGTAAGGTTGAAGCTTCTTCAAATCGGATAGCTGAAGTGGCTTCAGAAGAAACTCCTCAGCCCCTCCTTCCAAGCACCTGCACTCACATTTTTGAAGTTGAAGTTGTGGGTTTTGCAAAAGAAACAAGTAATTATATATAACAATTAATGTATGTAAATTAATTAATTGAAGAAATAATTCCCTACTTACATGCTGATTCTCGAAGGAACATTCTCTGATGACATGACCACGACTGGTACGTTTTTCCAAGAAGATCCCTGCAAGAATATAAAGCAGGAGTCTCCCTGTAAGAAAAGTGTCTCGTGACTCTGATATGTGGCCATTTAAAAAAAAAATCATGTACACGTTGGTCGATTTGGAATGAACTATTTCAATTAAATTAGACTAATGTCGTGAGCGACGGTTCTACGTAAGGATCACGTTGATATTTGGTCAAATGGTATAATGCTAGAGTCGGGTCTAGACTCACTAAAAATTCAAAACAGTAAAAGAATGTGTGGTACTTAATAATGAAGTGGGGTTATATATGTGGTGGCTAACCTTGACCCGTTTCAGCAAATCATAGCCGCTCATCCCGGGCATACAGTAGTCTGTCATGATCAAATTGATGACTTTTGATCCCTGCATTTGATTGAATATTGAGAATTTAGTATGGTATCCACATTATTATAACCTTCATCAGCTCCTGTTGAAGTTTAAGGAGAGAGAGAGAGAGAGAGAGAGAGAGAGAGAGAGAGAGAGAGAGAGAGAGAGAGAGAGAGAGAGAGAGAGCATGACAAAGAAACCATGAAGTAATTCACATGCCATTTGTTGTTTCATCAAATCTAAGCAAATCAAATGTAAGAACCTGTTGTAAGATGAATATTATCCATAAAAATCAATGCAATTTCGAAAATAATGCATTATCAAGGAAGGTATTTGATGAATTAATTTAATATAGAAAATATTGTGGACAATGCTAGCCTGCTGCATGCACATATTTTAATTAATTTTTATATAAAAACTCTTGTTATATAATCATTATAATCTCTCACCTCTAGTACTTGTGATGAGTGGGGGGAAGTAGATGAAGAGGAAGCTGTAGAATTTTGGTTTAGGTTATCAACCAAACCCAGATATTTAAGAGCTTCATCCCCAGAGTCCACACAAGTCACTGCCACCACAAAAATAAAAATACAAACAGATAATTATAAGTATAAAACTTAAACAGAAAGCCAGCTTTTTATTTAGAAATATATATATACTAATTAACAAAATACACAAACGGCATTTTTTTTTTTTTTTGCTAAAAAGGAATCAAGGGGAGGGAAACAATCACATGCAATGTTGGATAACAAATCCAAGTTTTTAAATTTAAAATGATATTAAATTAAAATTAGATTATCTCTATGGATCTTCATATGATATTATATGGGAGGATGTATATATACCTTGATATGAAGAACATCTAAGGAGCCTCTCCAAGAGCTTCCTGTCCAAAAGACTATCATCCACAGCCAAGACATGGAAATGTTGTTCTTCTTGTTGCTCTTGTTGTTGTTGTTGTTGTTGTTGGGGTTCGGAGTCTGCAACATCTGACTTCATCAACTCCATTTTCAGGCTCACTGATGACATGAAAATTGATCCTTTTGAATTTCAATGGCTGATGTTAACACACAATATTCTTTGGCAGCTCCTGTATATTAATTCTGTGTATGCAAATGTACACCTTTTATATTCTCTTGAGAGAGAGAGAGAGAGAGAGAGAGAGGCGTGCCTGAGGGGAAATGAATGAGAGGTGGCCTGTGATTATTCTTTAGGTGTAAGGTGTACTGAGTAATTAGGTGGGTGTATATATGAGAAGAGAAGAGAAAAGCAAAACTGGTTTGCAAGAGAGAGAGAGAGAGAGAGAGAGAGATGTTTTTATTGTGTCATGTGTTGTTTTCTCATCACTCTTGTTGTGATCTCTCACTAGATTCTCTCCACCGCGTTGGTACAACCACTCATATCTCTCTTTCTCTCTCTCTCTCCTTTTTTTTTCTTTCTTTGGATTTTGTTTGATTGCAAAGGAAAATCCGGAGATCTTTTTACCCATTTGGTCATGATGATGATGAAAAGGAGTTGATTTTGGGTGAAAAACGGACTAAGACAGAAGTGGTTAGCTTTGTTGCTAAATTTGGGTTGAAGGTTTTTCTTTTTCCACTTCTTAATTAAATGCGTGGGAAGTGTTGTTCTATTGTTAATTTTTTTTTTTCAAACGAACAATAGACTCATCATCCATGCTACTTGCATGCCTAGGACTTTTTTTTTTGGGGTCAAAGCATGCATAGGACTTTGGTTAGGAATGTAGGATGTGTGATTCATGGCATGTATGTGTCACAAGCCGGCATACATAATGCCTAATCTATATAAAATAACTAATGTTATCTTGTCAAATAGTAGCATGGCCAGGTGATGCTTTCTTAAGTAAAATAAGGATATTCTATTTTTCGGATGTAATTTAATAATCATAATCATTCCGTTTTTAGGTTTTCTTTTAAGGATTATTCATGCAAAAAACCAGTTAAATTATAAATTATGGTAATTATTTAGCTATTTGATTATTCACATTTTCTCTTCAATTTTATCTAACAAATTATTTTTTTTACACACTCGAGACTCAAATTTAAGATAATATAGAAAAAAAGATGTGTAAAATTAATATTCAATATACAAGTTTTTTTATAACTCAAATTTTAAAAAATTGAATTAAAAAAGAATACCAAATATGCACTTAACAATTTGAATTGGTAGGTATGACATGTAAACACAAGCTTTGCTTAAGCTCCTTGAGGCTCAAATAGAGGCATCGAGTGGAATTATGAATCTTCTTGAGCAATAAACCAGAGGGCAGAGAGAGAGAGAGAGAGAGAGAGAGGCCAAGACATGAAATTAAAGAAAGTTTTATGGTAGGGGTCCACAGAGAAAATTTTGAAGATCTTATGTGGGCCTGCAAATATAATCTTTTGTGGGGTCCAAATTTCCCTTCTCTTCCAAATTTCGAATCTGTTTCCATCGAGGGTGTCCAAAGCAGAAAGTTTTTCTTTTTCTTTTTTCTCTGCTAAATGCTCTTAGATTGTTCAAACTTTTTCACACTTGACTGTAGGTCCCTCATTCTTGTCTGCCAAGTCCTAGTGTTGGTCTCTCCATCTGTTACCCTTATCATACGTTTCACACAGTGAAAAGCACTGAATCAATTGAGCTGATCCACTCCAAAAAAAATCAAGAAATTCTCTACCATACCACAAAATCTTATCTTATATCTTAGTTACTAGCTAGTCAGCTAGCCCTTGTGAACAAATTAAGACAGCCACTTGAGCTTGACCTGGTCTTTACCCACCCAAAGCGTACTCTCATTCATGTATGTAGCTAGATCCATTGCATATTCACCAAAGCAGTGAACATGTTATGTTGGGCGTGAAAAGGAGGAGTTTTGGGTGTGGCTATCATGCGTGTACGACATCACACTCGTAGGGTTAGGATTAGTATGGGGTCAGATGACACCAAAATGCAGAGATATTTACTTTGTCAGACAATCCATGCGGTCCGACGACAGAAGGACGAGAATTTTTCGATGAAAATCTCATCCTCTAGTACTATATGTCTTTCTTTTGTCTATTCAAAACACAATCTCACATCTCTAAACCCTAAACCCTAATTAGGTTACAAATATATAATCTCTTGAATCTGCATATTTATTGCGAATTGGTTTTAGAATGAATGCTCTAATCTTTGCACACCCATGGTAGAAGAAACCTGAGTGGATGGAAACCCTCCCATTTCTTCATGGCAAGTGGACAACTAATTGACAAATGTTATTCCACGATCTATCCAAAATCTAGGAAATCTAATTGCAGAGGTCCTTTTGTTTTTGCTTTTGAAAATTTTAATCCATGATCAAATACCCAATAACTTGTGCATTTGAAATTTCCACAAAACCATAAAAACAGCAATATTCCATCCAGCCCTACACCCTAAATCCCACAATATTTTAATGCAACAAGTATATATATATATATAAAAAGAAAAGAAAAGCGTGTTTGTTGGCCATCTTTTTTCTGTTACACCTTGGAAAATTAGTCATCCAGATTGATTGTGGACTTGCTGTTTATAAAGCACTCTACTGTGTTTCCAGCTGCTTTGACTAAGAGGCAGCAATGTGGGATCCGTTCTCATTAGAAATCTGGAATATCTTTCTTGACCATCTTTCCAAGCTTTTCTTAATCAGGTCATCCTCAAATCATGTAAGAGATTTCACCACATCTTGCTTCAGGGTCCACAAAATTTTTTACTTTTCTATTGATATAGCAAATTATAATTTTACAACTTTAACTTGGGCCCACTCTTGTCTTGGTTCTCAGTCAAACCCAGAAAATAATAAAAAATAAAAATTTCTTGTCTTCGTTAATTAATTAACGTGTTAAGTTGTTACATTGTCAATTTACACGCTCAAGTCGTTGAGCCATTTATGAAATGTGCTTCTAGAGAAAAGAAAAAAAAACAGCTATTGCAGAATATGGGCGACTGGCTTTATTTCAAATCAGATTTCTTTTGGTGTGTAGACAAAGTATATGCTTTACCAAGTTACGCATGATCCTACAAAAGATTTCACGATTGGCAAAAGTTTGACAAAACTTCTTCAATGCTCATTTCTACGTTATTTCTTCCCATGGTATGCGGTCCCCACCTCCTCCATCTCAGTGAAAATCTCATGTGCAATATTCCTCTTTAGTTACCTTACCATACGCTCCCACATCGCCGTCGGTAGCTATAGCAAAAGCTGGCTGAGAAGAATACACTTCAAAACACATTTGCATGTTGTTTTTCTTGTTTTGGACCACAATGAAAATAATGTTTCTGTCTAAAATATAATTCACAAATCACCTTGTTTTGTGCACTCTAAACTAAAGAAGATAAGAATCTCAAGTAGAGAGTAATATTACTAAACAAATAGCTAGTTGGTATTTCAACCGGGCATTCTTAATTTCTCGAGTTATTTGTATAGGTCCTTCTCATTTTTCTAGTTCAATCTTTCATTGGCCACCGTCAAAGTCACATCGACATAACATTAAGGTGTCACATGCAAATTTCATATGATTAATTAGTGGGGTGACGTTGCACTTGTAATCTTTGTCTGGAAGGAACTCCCGGGCAACGTGTTGTATAAAACATTGTCTCTGTCTCTCTCTTTACATGTTTGCTGACGTGAGAGATTCGTGATGAACAACCTAACCAATTGAAGTTGGGTCTGTTATGTGCCACCCATTCATTTGGGGTACTCATAGTTCTAATGGAAACTTCTATACTGAGGGGCTATGTCGAGAGGTTATAACGAGGGGGTTCAATTTAACAGTTCAATAATAACTCAGCACTTGATCAAACATCTATTAAGGACCCTCACTACAATCCCTCATTATAGTCTCCATGTAATTCCAATAGGCGGAGTTAGTCACTGCACCTGGCTACTCTTTACACGTTACACCTAAAGTTCCATGGTTATGAACACCCTTGAACCAATTGAAGCTGGGTCCACTATGTGCCACCCAATCATTTGGGGTATAGTTCCAATAAGCCCAAGAACATATGGACCTCATAGCTTTCTAAATGCACCCAAAGATTTCATCACTGCAACCAGCTACTCAATACACATAAACCCAAATTCAAATGTAAGACCCCTCTGGCACTAAAATTAAAAAACCGAACTGGTCCAACTACCTTTCTAATTATAGGATTGAAGATAATGGATTGATGAAGGGATCCTCTATCAGCGTCATTAGCCATTTCTCTCCTACGGCCCTCTTCTGATTGGCTTCACTAACTTCTTCCCTTTCAAGGTAAGATTCTCAATTTTCAATTTTCAAATTTCATGTCTGAATTATCAACAAAAATTTGTACAGCATTTTAAGACTGGTGCTTTCTTCTTAGCAACCAAACCAAGCAGACAAGACACTCTCCAGTTCATATGGCGTCAACAATTGTTAACGTGGGACCCATCCAGGGTCTGGATTACGTCGGTCTCAGACCCGCAAAACCTCTGAAGCTGAATTCGGGTCGGATCCAGATCAAGACCCGCCCGCAGCGCCTCTTCACCGTAAGAGCCAGCGACGGCGATGGGCCCATCGGGAAGACCCGACTGAGTGACGCCGAGTGCGAGGCCGCCGTCGTAGCCGGAAACGCGCCGCTTGCGCCGCCGGCGCCGCCTAAACCCGCCGCCCCAGCGGGAACTCCAGTGGTGCCTTTGCTGGTGAGTAGCTTAATAAAAGTTAAAACCTTTTCTCTATTTTCGTGTTTGGGTTTGGATTTGGGTTTTTGATGGGTTTCGTTTTGTAACTTAAGACCTTTTTCTATATTTTCATATTTGAAAAAAAAAAAAAAAAAAAAGTGAAATTTCGGTTGTGGGTTTTGATGGGTTTGGTAATATCAGCCCATCAATCGCAGACCTCGTCGTAACCGAAGGTCGCCTGCTCTGAGGTCGGCGTTTCAGGAAACAAGCTTGTCACCTGCGAATTTTGTGTACCCACTTTTTATTCATGAAGGTTGGTGCTTGCTGGTGATTTTACTATGTGTTCATGCTTAGACCTCTGCAAATTTTACATGGCGTGCAATTTTTTGCAGGTCAAGAAGACACGCCTATTGGAGCTATGCCTGGATGTTATAGGCTTGGATGGAGACATGGGCTTGTGGAAGAGGTGAAGTAGCTTAGCTCTATCTCGGTAGCACTAATCTTGTTGTTCTGTTTAAGCTTCTTGCTAAGTGGATGGCTTAATGTGAATGTTAGTATCGTGCATTTTCTAAAGATGATAATTTCATTGGTTTTTGGAATCACCATTTCTGAGTAAGCCTCGTGTGGAGCAGGTTTCAAAGGCTCGAGATGTTGGTGTCAATAGCATTGTGCTCTTCCCCAAAGTTCCAGATGCTTTGAAGGTTTTACTCTTGTGCTTTTGCTCGACTATTCTGTAGAGTAACTATTTTGTAGAGTGATGTAATATAATTGGATTGGTTTTGCCCGTTAGAATTCAACAGGTGATGAAGCCTACAATGATAATGGTTTAGTGCCTCGAGCAATAAGGTTGCTCAAGGACAAATACCCTGATCTTGTAAGTCTATGTACTTTGTTTAGCCTTTCAAGTCAAATTGGCTTATGCATTACAGGTGCATGGAAGAAATTCATTTTGTTAATATTGTTGTGGTCATCAGGTTATCTACACCGATGTTGCTTTAGATCCATACTCCTCTGATGGGCATGACGGTATTGTTAGAGAGGATGGTAAGGCAAATATGCCATGAGAAATGCTCTTTCTAGAAGAGGTTATTTTCCATTCATACATACATGGTGTTATTAATTGCAATACTTATTCCTGATGCTGTAGGAGTTATACTGAATGATGAGACAGTACATCAATTATGTAAGCAAGCTGTTGCCCAGGTAATCATGGCAGATTAAGTCCCAAGTAATTTCAAAATTGTAACCATATGAAATGTAAATATATCAGTAACCTATTGTTTGGCGTGTTTACTTCTATCATCAGGCCCGAGCTGGAGCAGATGTTGTCAGTCCCAGTGACATGATGGATGGTCGTGTGGGAGCTATTCGAACTGCTCTTGATGCTGAAGGTTTTCAGCATGTATCTATCATGTCCTATACGGCAAAGTAATTTGATCCTGTCATTACAATTTTTTTTTCTTCTTTTGCTGTTTCATTATTCTTTAAGATCCCTTACCCAGATACACACTTTTGGTCATTTCTTACATAAATTTTATCAAGCTGCATTTGCTGAGATTTATACTTGCATTTAATGTTCTTTCTGTCATTGAGTGTACATGTCACAAAAAATTTCAGTGAGTTGGATAGCGGTGGTGGATTGGTGTAATTCAGTCTTTTTTGCGGTTTTAACATGCTGATCTCTACTATGTTGCAAACAGGTATGCAAGTTCATTTTATGGTCCATTCCGAGAAGCATTGGACTCGAATCCACGTTTTGGTGACAAAAAAACGTATGTAGTTCATTGAAGTTAAACCTTATGCTAATTTCATTTATGTAATGTGGCTGGTGCTGACTTGGCATATAAATCTGGCTTGAAAAACTAAAGTTATCAGATGAACCCAGCAAATTACAGAGAGGCTCTGATTGAGGCACGTGAAGACGAGTCTGAAGGAGCTGATATCCTCTTGGTTAGTATCGCTTTCTTTGGATATTTGTCCATATTTACTTAATGGCAGAGACTCTAGTTCTAAAATTATGCAATGGTTCACAGGTGAAGCCTGGTCTACCATATTTGGATATCATAAGGTTACTCCAGGATAGCTCTCCTTTACCAATAGCTGCATATCAGGTGAATCTTTTCATGAACGACCTCCTCATTTCATTGTTTCATTCGAGAACAGAAAGTTTATTCTCTCCTTATCCCATTTTAAGCTTTGAAACCACATTTTACTTGAAGCTATATGCTCGACAAGAGTATGGTAATGGTTTTAGCAGGTGTTACAAATGTTATTGTTTCCTATAGTGTGTTATTGGTTGTTTAACTAGAATCTCCATTCCTGCCACCTTAACTTCCTGGGCCCTTGTCTGCAAAATCACAATGCAGGTTTCGGGCGAGTATTCAATGATCAAGGCTGGTGGGGTTCTCAAAATGATTGATGAAGAAAAGGTTATGATGGAATCCCTTATGTGTATACGAAGGGCTGGAGCCGACGTAATCCTTACATATTTTGCCCTGCAAGCTGCCAGAAGTTTGTGCGGTGAGAAGAGGTGAGGCTTGTAAACTAGATGATTGTTTATTCAGGAAAACTATGGAAGCTTTCTTCTAGAACTTGATTTGTACGTTTTAGTACAACGAAGTTGAGTTGTAAAAGAATGTGATTGAATAAGAGATGTTTCAAGTGTAAAACTATATGTTCAATCTCCTAAAGTATAATGTGGACCCCACCGCCGATAATCACATATATTTTAACACTTGACTGTAAAAAGGAGAAAGAAAAGAAAAAGGTTTTCTTACTGGATAATGTTTTTCATATCATTCTTAAGAAAATTATTGGTGTTGAGACTTGAATTATTATACATTGGAGAAAGTTTGTGCTTGTGAAATGTTAGTGGAGTTGTGTGATTTAGGATGATGCATGAGACAGAATATGACAAATGGTGTCACAATCACTTCATTATCATCATGATGATGACCCTAGATTTGGAAATCTAAAATCAATTTATTGTTTACAACTTACAACATTAACCACTAACAACCAGAAAATGCTCCACTAGATCCTTTTTACACAAAGAAAAAGGGACAAATCTTACCCTGTACCAGCCCCCCTAAACCCTAAGACCAAAATTTAAAGAGCGCACACAAAGCATTTTATGGATTTCATGCTTTGTGCCCAATGAAAACAACCACAATCGCATATTTGCCCTAACAGCAGCTCGTGGGTTTTACTAAAACCACCCATCAGTGATCTCATCTCATCCATGCTCATTGAGGTACCTTTCAGCTATGGTGGCATGAGTTGCTGCCCCAATTGGCAAAACATCTTCATCAATGAAAAAATAGGGTGAGTGGCCGGTGTGTGTGGAGCCCAAGGTCTCATTCCTTATCCCTATATAGAAAAAGCCAGCGGGGATGACCTCTGAGTAGAAGGAGAAGTCCTCAGCACCCATCATGGGTGGAACCACCCTGAAGTTGGCTGGACCCAGCAAACCCATGGCCACCTTCCTCACGTGCTCATGCATCTTGTCATCGTTCACGGTCGGGGGATATATGGTGCTCTGGTTTTTAAAGAAGTCCACTGTTGCTGAGCATCTGTAAACGCTTGCCTGCTCCACAATCACCTGTTTGTGATCATCCAGATTAATTCAGTTTAATGGTCCAAGATTTGTTAGTTAAGATATTTGATCTCATATCGTATTCGTATGGTTAACTGAGACTGATGCTAAGGACAGTCGCTTATGCGAGAGTCGGGACTTAGAATTAGAACCGATGGCTGGGAGAATGTGTTTGATGACAAACCTCTTCAATTCTTTGAAGAAGTCGGTAGAAGCTTGTGTTGGAGAAAGCCCTGAGAGTGCCACCAAGTACCACAGCGTTGGGTATCATGCCAAGATCATCACCTCCATTGAATGCAGTAACAGACACAACCTGAGTGGTCAAAAGATGAGTACAAATGGGCAACATGTATGGAGAGAGAGCGAGAGAGAGATCAAATGGCATAATGTACCTGCGAGTCCAAAGGGTTGGATTCGCGGGACACAATGCCCTGCAAGCTGATGACGGCCGCGGCGGCCGCTAAAACAGGGTCAACGGAGGAGTGTGGGTTTCCGGCGCGGCCGGTCTTTCCACTGATAACAGCTCTGAAGAAGCCACAGCCAGCTAGCAAAGCACCTGACCGTGACCCAATGATGCCTGTAGGGTGCTCATGGGATACATGAGCTGCAAATATGGCCTCCACGTCCTCCAAAGCTCCATCTCCAATCATTCGCTTTGCACCATTACCAGCTTCCTCTGCTGGCTGAAATATCAATATTACTGTTCCCTGTGATTGCAAACGAGCAATTTTGTCAAGGAGTGTGCAATTATATTTGTGGTCCTAAATCCTATACCTAATTAACAATTCTTTTCTCCATGAAGCAATTTATTTGGATACAAGTTTAGTCCAACAATTTGACCCATCAGCCAGCCATCGGTTTAAGCATTTAAATCATTAACCAGACCCACGACCAGCAACAACAGACAGGAACAAGGATTATTATTTTCTTATTCCATTTCATAACGTTAATGTAAGATTCCTCACTCAGACCGGCACACCCTAATTGATCCACGTGCTTCAGCCACACTCTAAGACAAAAACAAAAAGTTTAACATTCTATCTGGTATAGCAAAGTATGAACACCGACCCCCTTTCGGGGTCCGCGGCCTCCATCCCTCTACTGCTCCTCTTTACTCACCCACATCTCCTCCCAGACCTTCATACAACCATTTTTTTTAATTAATTATGCATCATAATTAAGGGTTGATTAATCAGAAATTAACAAGTTGCCGTCAATAATTAATTAGCCTAGTGTATCCGTATTTTTTCTACTTCTAGAATTCACCTGGACTTGGTGGTTGTGTGCACATGTTAAGCCATGATATGCATAGAAGAAAATCTTTGTTCATTTGTCATAGTTCAAACATCATATGACAAGCATGATATGTGTGACAATGTTCTACCCAAAATATCGAAGTAAAAACAACTTTAAGGACACATCAACTCAACAAGGAATCTTAAAACTATCTGCCTGCTCCTTTGTAAATCAATGCTGTCCATACAATATGAACATGTGATATGTACTCTTTCGAAAAAAGTTTTTGACCCTTAAGATTCCAACATGAGTAAAAAGGAAAAAGAAAAATGAAAGAAGATTATAATGATTTCATCATAGACTGCAATTAGAGCATCTTTCAACTTTTCAAAGGACAATTGATAACAAACAAACACAGACCTCGGATGCAAAGAGAGAACTACTCTTAACCGCTTGAGTTATAAACTCATACAATGATGTAATTAAGTGAAAGTTTAACAACAAAAAAACAAAGGGAGAATAGAAAAATACCCTTAATGAGAGAGGAAATTCAATAATCAGTGGAAGAGAAAAATGCTTGTAATTTAGTTTTCATTCTCCCTCTATGTAAGAAAAAAAAATGGAGGAAAAGACAGAAGGAGTTTCAATTCAAAGATCAGCACATGTGAAGAATGAGGAAGGAAATGACAAAACCATGGAGCTCAAAGGAGGCATCGCGAATCGTGCTCATGACCACAATTTTTAATGCAACCCTACCCCTTTGCTAGCCTAGCAATAACTCAAAGTAAAAGACAAAAATCTGCCACATTTGGCCAAAAGTTTCGCCAAGTAAAGAGGCTTTAAAATAAATACAAGTTTTTAATATAAATAAATAAATAAAAGGTTTTTTTTTTTTGGACGAAGGTATCTAGCTTTAACGGAGTTTTGTACCCCTAAAGGCTGCCATTTTTGTTACTCGGTATGTTGCACATGCATAAAATTAAAATAATTTCAACTTTAATTAAGCATGAAATTGGACTAATTAGTGAAAGAAATTATTGGTTTGAAACCAATTTACCTTCAAAAGATGTTCACGGTTCTTCAAGATCTTGGCAGCACCAATGAGCATGGTCACATGCGCATCGTGCCCACAAGCATGCATTTTGCCGGCTACTTTGCTCTTGTGCTCCCATTCCACAGCTTCCTACAATTTTTTTATTAATACTCCTCATATTAGAACAAATTTTGCCAATTTTCTTCTCAATGTCTTAGGTTGAGACAGTTTTATTTTAATGAAACACAAACAAATTTACATTCATTACTCGTCGAAACATGCTTTATCTTTTTTTAATTCCATATTTTCTCTCTCTATCTCTGAATCACATACTCTCTGACATTTATGTACTTATAAGAATCGAGAATCTAATAATCTGTCAAGTACAAGTCAAGTACATATATCTTGTTTCTTGTATGCATACCAACTAAAAAAATATACAGCATACATTCGTTAGACCTCGTAAGTTTTATTTTCCTTGTCAACATTAAAAAAGGAAAAAAGAAAGAAGTTAAACCTTCTATGTTTGTTCTTTGTCAAAACCTTTAGGTTAATTTCACCATTAACATCTCATCAAATGAATGTTTCTTTCCCAGATTCTAGAAATTCTAATGCAAATTTATTGCCTTCATAACCAATCTAAGAGAATACCGTCTCAAATTCCTTTCCAAAAATTGAAAAATAGAAAGGTTTTTTCAATATAAAATTTTTTTCTAAAAGAAAAAAGAAGAGAGAGAGAAAGAACAGTTCATGCGTCATGTACAGTGCAGACACCTGTACTCAACTTCAAGTCTAAGTAAAAAAAATACCTGAATAGGAAGAGCATCCATGTCAGCTCTGACGGCGACAAAAGGCGGACCTCCGGTTCCGATCCAAGCCCGAATTCCGGTCTTGGCCAAAGGAAACCGGTATCCGATGTCCAAACGGTCCAGCTCCTCCCGAACCAACCGGCTCGTCTCGAACTCCTCGAACGCCAGCTCCGGATGCTCGTGGATCCTCCGCCGGATCGCCTTCAGCCACTCCACGTTCTCCGGCCGCTTCGCGAAGCTCAGCACCTCTTCCGAGCAGGCCTCCGTCCAAACCTCGCAGCTCCGGTGAGATGACGGCGGAGATGACGCCGTCGGGGAGGTCAGGGCGTGGAGGCTCCGGTTCTTGTTGGCTTCGGCGGTTGGCTTGCAGCTGAGGCAACAGTCTTCCACGTCGAAGAACGGGTGGGCGTGATCACACGGCGTCGTTTCAGCTGGTGAAATTAAAGAACCGAGGAGGAAAAGGGAGATTATTAATATTGAATTTGTGGGAATTAATTTTGTTAAGAATTGAGTGAGTTTCATTTTGAGAGAAGGAGAGATAAGGGTTTGGGGATGGGATTATAGAAAATGTGTGTGTGTGAGAGAGAGAGAGAGAGAGAGAGAGAGAGATGAGGGAAGTTGAAGTTATGGGGATGGAGAAAGAGGAGGGGGTATTTGAGCACATGGGGATAAAGAGGACCTGGGCGACTGAGGGAGGGAGGGAGGGAGGGAATTTAAGCATGTGGATAAAGAATATGATTATTTAATTTATTTATTTATTTATTGAACGAAGGAGCTGGGAACAGCAGCACTCGAGACTCATGAGTGAAGGCGTCGAAATTCCAACGCCAAGTTGTGGGGTCCACCCCACTTCCCCTTTTTCTACAGTGAAGACTTTCCGCATCAAAATGTCTTATTACCGCTCTTTCCTTCTTTTCTATCCTCGACAGAAGTTACCTTCTTTGTTTGTTTTTTTTATTTATAAAAAAAGAATTTTCTTTTGGAATCTTTCGTTTTTAGTCAATATAAATTGAAAATATTTAGGAAAATATCAAAGCAGAAGGCAAAATTCAATCCACAATTTACCTTGTGCTTTGGCCTTTTCCTGCTTTGGCATTTTCCTAAATATTTTCACTTTTATTGGCTAAATCCTAATAATTCTTTTTTTTTAAATATCATCTAATCACTTCATGGCCCTAAAGCGCCAATCAATAGTAGATCTATTGTGACTAAGCAACAATGTCTCAAAGTGTAGCTAGCAAGATGATACACATTCAATGCCAACCCAGATCCATGGTAAAGACAATAAATATGTCAAAGGAATATCATATCGACATAGATCAACCAAAAGTTAGAGAATATTGAGAATCCGGATAACCCCGGATATAAAGCTCTTTCTCTCTCTATTAGGATTTTTTTTAGTGTCCGTTTATGTTTTCATGTGCTTTTTTCTGAAGTTGTTTTTAAAGTTACCTCTCTTTCAAATTATATAAGTTTTTCTTCTATTTCATATGACATTTCAGAAAAACAAAATGTTAAGGGCATGCATCCTTTAGTTGATTTTGAATAGTTGGATTGTCAACGTCAACTTGTCGCATTCCTAAATAAATTTTTAAAAACAAAAATTGTGGAGTTGTAGGAAAAATTGCAATAAATTAACATGAAGACCTTTTCAGAGTTATGTTGTTGATGTTCCTGTTGGTTTTATGCAGTCCGATCTCTTGGATCACAGGGGTTAAAGATATTTGTAGTTATCTATCGTTGGATTTAAATTCAACGATTCAAAAAAGTTTTTTAAAAGAAATGCAAGAGTGATGGATTGTTGGATTTAAATCTAACAGTGGATGACCACAAATTTCTTGAACCCTGTAATCCAAGACATCGTGACTATGGTTTTATGTAGCAAATGTGTCTTCGCACTCTGTGGGTGTGGTTGGAAGAATACGTTATCGTATATTTATTGTTGATGTACTTTTTTATATATTTGTTTTGGCCACTGTTGTGAGCGGTCCTTTGTAGCTAAAATTCATGAATGCAATTTCTATTTTATTTTTTTATAAAAGAAAAAAAATTGGTATAGGATGACGAATCAAACACATCAAATACAAAATTTAATTCTTTTCTTAATCTCATATTAACGGTAACAAACATGGAGTTTAGGCAAAAGTACTAATTAAACAAATAAACGTACTTATCCCACATCAGATATTTACAAAATGTGTGACATTCTCTACTTTCTTGTGAAAATATAAGACCGCTTCTTTAATAACGTAAATCGCATGAAATTTTAAGTGTTTGTAATTTAACTATCACTTACTTTCTCATTAAATCAAAAGTTTTAGAAACCAAATCCCAAAATAATACAAGTGCAAGATCGCTTGTCACGCAGAGTGAGGCCCCCATGATCACTATACTTCAACTTACATGGAGTTTAATTACAAGGACAAGTAAAATGTCCCATCAAAGGCAAAAATATAAACTGGGGTTTAAGGACATATGTTTGTTTGGACTAAGAAGGCTAGTGGCTAGAGGATAAATTAATCCAAAAGACTCGTTAAGATTATTATAAATCAAACTCATTCTTTCTAAATGCGAGGTTCTTGTACGTAATGGGACACTTTTGATTGATTGGGAATTCAAACTTGATACCTATTTCACTATTAAGAAATAATGTAACATTAATTAACCTAGTGCTAATTGGGTGCGGGCTACTGTTGCTGTGTGAGAAAAACAAAGAGTACTGCTAAATGAACCCTAAAATTAACTGAGTACACTCTACTACAAAAGTATTTATTGAATTACTAAGTTACCATGATATAAAATGACCAAAAATGATATATGGAATTGGGAAACAAATATCATTTTAATAAGTACGCCCTACTCATTATATTCAACCCTAATCAAATGATGTGCAGAAAATTGATGTCGGTTTGCTTCCATAACTACGAGCATCTCTATTGCTTTTGGCATCGGGGCTTCATCTCTGTTTGCTCTACACATGGCCCGAGGTTCTGTATTTCAAGGTGATGTCTAAGAGAAAAATGTTTGCTCTACACTTGTCTGTATTTCAAGGTGATGTCTAATAGAAAAATATCAAGGTGATGTCAAGGTGATGGCATCGGGACTTCATCTGTGTTTGCTCTACCAATCGGTCCTTACAGACCGAAACAACAAATTTTTTAAAAAGACCATCAATAGCACCTCTAGAAGGCAAGGTACTTTGCAAAAACAAACTTCTTTCATGTCTGCACCTATTTATAAATTCTAACTCGGCAAATTTGTCACTATTCCATTTAGCATCATATAGTTCTAGTTTCATGAACACTCCTACGAGCAGCCCACTACACAAACTGGTTCACATTATCATTTCGATAATGAGATATGGCAACAGGAGAGACATCATATAACAAAATCATACCCAAATTTGGTCCAGACCTAGCAACTCAAGAAGATCCAAGACTAATTTTTCATATTCTCCCTACCATTTCTCAACAAGATCCAGTAGTAATTTTACAGAAAGAAATCACGGGAAGAACAAAGAACATACAGAGTCGAGGGCATTGGGCTCAAATCAAAGCCATAATCAACAGTTGGTAATGTCGAAGAGAAAAATATTTATTGATGTACACAGTGCTCTACACTTGTCAAACTCCTCTGCACCAATCGGTGATGTCTAAGAGAAAAATATTTGTCGATCGTTGAGAAAATTGCATAGGGTGTACTCAGTTAATTAGAGTGTTGTATGATAGAGTGTATTATGGTGTATATATGTATTTTTGGTAGTTAAATAGGGTGTACTTAATTAATTTTATATTTTGATTAAAATATTAGGGTGTACTTAGATCATAAGGTACACTCAGTTAATTTTAAGGGTTCATTTAACACCACTCAAAACAAAAGGGAGGACCATCTGGATACTCCCTTCTCTCTCTTTTTGGGGTGATGGTCCACTTGAATTATAATCTTACCGCCACTGACTCATAATCTGTGGATGCTATTTCTGTGGTTATTTAATGCTATATATGGTGAGAAACAGTTTTCTTTTATCTATAGCAATTTCTTTACTCTGTCAAGGGCTCATCAAACCGATATTTGTCTTCTTTTGCTCCACGACGTGATACTTTTTGAAGTTTGTTTGAAAAATATATAAAATAAAGGGTAAATTTCACTTTATTACTAGTAAGTTTATCAAAATTCTGACTTTGATATCCAAATTTTTTTTTCTTCTCACTTTGATTCCCAATATTTATTTTTACTATCAATTTCATACCTCCGTTCATGTTGCCGTCAGAATCTCCATTAAACACCGACGTGTCATTGTTGTGGCCCACCACTCATCACCAATGTGTCCTTGCTGTGGCCTGACACATTAATAATTAAAAAAACAATTAAAAGTAAATGATAATATAAAACTCTATCCATCTTTCTCTCTCTTTGCCAATCTCTCTCTTAGAATTATCCATAAAAAATCAAAATCAAAATCAAATGCAGAAGGAAATAAAAATCAGCATTGGACTATCAAAGCAGAAACACAGAAATCAAAACGAATTACCCAACATCTATTCTTTCTCCTTTAATTGGTCAAACCCAGATAACCAAAAATGGATTAAACCAAATAAACCCAACAACTTCTTCCACTCCAACCTCAGCCCAAACAGAAACCAATATTATAGATCACAATTAGGGTTTGGAGCAGCCGATGAATGTTGAAATTAGGGATTAGGATTAATTATAAGAAGAGAGAAAGAGGGAGAGGGAGCAGTCACCAACCTCCCTCTCAGTCTGCTGTAGTAGCTAAAGGAATAATTCTCCAGGAATTAGAATACCACCTCTCACCCAAGAATTGAATTCATCCAATTCCTAATTTTGTGTGGGCTTCACTTACTTTTTAATTCCTTGATGTGAAATAAACGTAGGAATCCTCCATATATGGAATTCAATTCCTGATTAGTAAAAACACCATGACAATAAAAGTAAACGTTGGGAATGAGAGTGAGAGAAAAAAGACTTTAGGTATCAAAGTCATAATTTTGAGAAACTTGCGGGTAGTAAAATGAAATTTATCCTAAAATAAAAGTTGTGCTAGAATGAGTCGGTTCGCGTGAAGTTGTGTTAGAATCAGTAGTGCACGTAATGCTTTTATTTCAGATAAATTTTCTCCATTTTTAGTATCGAATGAAAGATTTAAGGTAAGCTTTAGATAAGCGCAGCTTTTAATTTAGAATCCCTTCAAGTAAATTTTATATACTTACATTCATTCACAAATCATACGTATGAGCTAAACTCGAGCGTTTTTTTAATTCTGTAAAACTTGAACTTCGAACATTAACTTTACAGTTTAACTGCCCACCTTTATATCATTAAACTACTCATTAAAGTTAAATAAAGAATTACGCATAATACGCCAGAAGAATGCGGCCCTCCTTCCAGAAGAGACAAATGCACTGTAATAAATAAAAGTTAACCATGATGGATGATGCGTTTTAAGATTATTAATTTTGCTCTAACACTGTGTATAATTATGTTATTTTTATCTTCTCGAGATATTGCGGAGTTTGACTTATCTATATCTTTTTATTGTTCTTATGATTTTTTTTAATTTACTTTTTTTTGTGAGATATTTCGGGGGGCTCCACATTTAGTATTATTGTTTGTTTTGTAAAATCATGATGAATAGCTTTGGACATGAACCTGTTTAGAGACAAGCTTTAGCCGCCCACTATTGAAGAGTACTCATTGAGTCACCCAAGTATCACAAAACATGGGTACGTTCTAATATTGTGCGAGGGGTTATATCTTACTTCATTTTGAAAAAAGAAAATGAGTTTATTATCTGACTTTTCCATTCTACACTTGGATATTGTATTCATCATTCTCGTCATGACCATTGAATTTAAAAAGAGTTGTAATATGAATATCTTATTGTTACACCAGAAAATCAAGGTAGGATGCAAAGTGAAAAGTTGTCTACCTTTAGAAAATTAAAGGATAATGTAAATTAAAGAGTTGTCCCACATCGTAAAATGAAGAGATAATACTGAGTAAAGAGTTGTGAAACTTAAGAGACCTTGCATATTGCGCTCATATGTTTGAATTAGTGGATTGGATGGTTCCTAAAATGAATAGAAATCTTCAACCAAAAAGAAAAGAAAAGAAAAGAAACTATTGAAATCGATAGACCATGTACATATATAGTTGTATAGCATGTAGTCAACACATGAATAAGGACGGAAGTGGTGGTGGCTGTGTTTAGATAAAGGCATGAGAAAAGAACTTGTAGTGACAGTTAATTGATAGGACTTGAGAAAGCTAACTAACAAAAGCAGCACATTTGATGGAACACGTCAAACAAATCAAATTGAAGACCACAAAATATTGCATACGAGAATTGGTTTTGAAAACACGATCGACTTAATTGGGATACTAGTACAATACAAGGACTTGACACCAAGTTGCAATTTGGTTTTGCTTCTTCTTCTCTTCTCTGCCCCATCTCCTTTCACAGCTTTGCATGTTTGGCTTGAAAGTGATTGAAGCCCTCTTTCCGGCCATTTGTTTTGGCATGGGAAATACTTCCGTGTACAATTCAATTGCATATATATATACGCCGCAATTTAATACAGATATTTAAATTTTTTAGGTTGATTGTAACATCGTTACGTACAGGGACGGACTCAGGATTTCAAAATGAGGTGGGCTAGATTCATCTTATTGAACTCTTAGATTTTAGGCTCCGCTAAATCCTTAAGGGAGGCTTATGGAATTAATCATAAATATATATTAATTTAATTTAAGAACATATAATTTTTATTTTATTTGTTTAAAAGGCCTATTTTCACACCAACAATGCCAGCTAAGGTCTACCATGATGAACAAAAATGAATTAAGAGAAAAGAAAATTCAAAAATGAAAATTTATCATCACAAAGATAGAGCCAGATAGACGCACGGTACCCAAAGGTAAGACTACGATTATCCAATTAGTTTAATTGATATTTATACTCTAAATGGGCTTAACATTAACATTAATTATAAGAAAGAAAAAAAACTCACCTGGGCTATAGCCCAGGTTGTACATTGCATGGGTTCGTCCCTAGTTATGTAGTGTTATTAATTCACTTATGAACAAAGGCTTATTTCACACCAACAATGCTAGTCAAAGTCTACCATGATGAACAAAAATGAATTAAAAGAAAAGAAAATTCAAAAATAAAAATTTATCATCATAAAAATAAAGCCAAATAGACGCACGGCACCCAGAGGTAAGACTACGATAATCAGGGGCGGAGGCACTTGAGGACCAGTGCAGTCACTGGCCCCCACTGAATTTTTTTATTTATTTTAAAAGTACCTATTATGCAGCCCAATTTCCTCCAAGTTAAAAGTACTTTACCACATGGCCCATATCAAGCAGTTAAAAATACCTTACCACGTGGTCCTACTCTACTTACCAGCCAAATTTCCTATAACTATACGCTACCCATTCCCATAAGAATTCTTGACAAAAAAAAATCCCAAAAGGATTAGAATTATTATCATAATTACATATTGCCTTCTTGCATAAATCAATAAAACCTAAACATTTTTCTCATTTTCTCTTGAATGATTGTTTGGTTTCATATATTGAGAAAGACATTTTTAATAATATAGATGACGAGGTTGTTATGCAACGATTTCAAAATATGAAAACTCGTCGAGAACAATTATGATTGTAATGAATAGACTATGATTTTGTATCTTTTGATGTCTTGTGAATTCGAAGTTTTTATTATTTATATTTTGTGAGAGGCCCCCAGAGACATAAAATCCTGGCTTCGCCATTGACGATTATCCAATTAGTTTAATTGATATTTATACTCTAAATGGGCTTAACATTAACACTAATTATAAGAAAGGAAAAAAAAAACTCACTTGGCCTATAGCCCAGGTTGTACATTGCATGGGTCCGTCCCTGGTTATGTAGTGTTATTAATTTACTTATATGTTAATACACTTATATTTTATTAATATTATTCTTTAAAGTGTAAAATTATTCACCCTTGTTATGATACGTGAATTAATAATACCATGTGATGGTAGTACATTCACACTTGAACTTGGAAGCTTCCCTTTTGAACACATCAAAACTAGTTATATGAAAGAGCCCTACCTATCTTTTTTTTTTTGGAGAACCTTTACTATTGAGACGGGTGATAATATACTAAACTCACATACACTACATGAATGTTAGGACTCGAATCCAAAACCCTGTATGAGGAAGCAATTACTCCACGGATGCTACTTGAAGGAAGTTGAGGTTCCACCTCAAAATCAATTGGCAATGGGGAGAGCAGCCCAACTCCTTATAAGCCCTTGCTAGGTTGCTCAATTTTCTAATATGAGACTCTTTACCTTCACACTACCTACCTAACATCTTTAAGAACACACATGTGACGAATTTCCTTTGCTGGAGGAGGGTAAGGCCAAGAGCTCCTTTCAACTAAATAGACATTCTAGCACAAGATTTATGTTACAATAAGAGTCATTGTCGGAAGTTGTTTTCATATAAACATCTATAGCGTGGTTGATAAAGAATAAACAAAAGTGGCTTTTGAAGTTACAAAATGACTCAATTACTCCCTAGAGAAACACGCATACAATAGGTTTCCTTATACAAGAAATATTTGAATTTTCAATAAAATTTTCAACATGCAACAAAAAAGAGGTGCCGGGTAAAAGCATCCATATGTAATTAAGAACAATTTTTAAAGAGAACAATAATTATGCTAACGAAGTTAAGGAGAAAAAAAAACCTCTAATCACAACCTAATTGTTGATGTATCAATTGACACCGAATATTACTCCTAAATTTATGATATATCAATTTTTTAAAACCCAAATTAGTAAAATTAGGTAACTATGTGATCGTCGCACTAAAAACTTTCTCTTTTCATAGACGCTTTCACATGGAATTATATGTATAAGCAGTGGCGGAGGTAGAGTTTGATGTTTGGGGGCCACAAGCTTAAAATTATGAGATTTTTGTGCAATATATGCCTATACTCTCTATACAATCAAGGATGTGAGAAAATGGTAGGGGGGCCAAGGCCATCCCAGGCCTGTGAATAGCTCCGCCCCTGTGTATAAGAGCTTCAACTACTTGTGGAAAATGTGTGTCGGAAACATTTTTCATTTCTGGAAACAGTGTGACGAGGATCCTTGTCACATAGTTCATGCTGTCACTACTTCATTTGTCACAGACTTTGAGATTTCGTTTTCATGCTCATTTTCTAACATATGGTTAATAATGTTCATCATCCCTTCTTCCACGCAACAAATATTCAAACGACTCTGGAGGTGAAAGACCTAATAATGGCTAGTGGACCTAGCAAGCAAGGACATTTCAAAAACGTGTGATGAATTTTCTTCTCTTAAGGTCACGTCATGCTTAAGCACCTCGCTGACATTGGGAGGCAACCGTACAAAGATAAAGCCTAACACAACGGATGCATATCTCTACCCTCTTTATATACGACACATTAGTTATCGGTCCATTTTAGTAGAAAAATTAGGTTGTATGTCTCTCTCTCCTCTTCTTTATCCCTCTTCACTCCTACGTGTCAAGATCGAAAGACATAAAGAAATGAGTCTGCATTCCGTTACATACAAATTCTTTGCTCAGAGTCTTGAGCAAAAATAAAAAATGAGGTCTATGTACTCGTTACTCACGCATAAAGAACTTTTTTAATTTTTCGAGTCTGAAACACAAAGGTAAATCACACTTTTTTTTTTCTCTCAATGACAAGACAATATGTTCAAAGGAGTTTTACATAAAAATTTATTTGAATAAACTTAGGCACTAATAGTAATAAGACAACCATTATTGTCAATAATAGTTCCACCACAGCGTAGTGGATTCCCCCTTCCCTATGACACTCATAATCGAACTAGAATTTCTTTCCTCCAATATATAAAAAAAAAAGGCTTAAGGCTCGAGTTTATTATCACTTAAAAGCAAAATACAAAGACTCGAACTTGGTGACCATAAAAAACGAATTAGCGTCAAGCCAACTCTACTATACACGACCACTGTTTAATGTCTAATGCTTGGAAAATATTTATGCAAGTGACACTTTTATCTATTGGGAAAAAAAGAAAAAGAAAAAAAGGGGTCTCCTCGATGAGGAGCTCGGGCGGTCACACCACATGCTTCTAACATTGAAGTATTGGAAAAACTCATATAAGCAAAAAATCTCAAATATCCCTGATCATGGGACGTATAATTATCACCCCTTGCTCATGGCCGGCCTGTATAATACTAAATTTGGAGTATCAGATAAATAGTGGTTCATCTGGAGTCATTTTACTGTGCATCTCAGCAACGCATTGGGTCAATTGGGCTAGGCACAAATTCTTAAGGCTAAAGAAAACTTAGACGTGCTTTGCTTGTCAAATTCGTATGGGTTTCAATTGGGCTTTGTGTCAACCCAAAATGGGCTGTTTATTTTTTTTTTCCTTCTCTTTAGTCCTGACCTGAGAGAGGCATTCTGAGAAGAGAGAAGAAAAAGCCGACCCAGAAATTGGGGAAGCAAGTGGAACAGTGTTTGTGACTTCCAAGAAGAATCATGTGTGCAACTTCTTGCATTTTTTTGGGGGTGGGGGAAGTTGAATGGTTGGTTAGTGAAAAACGTGTGTGTTTGAGGTTTGGTTAGCAAGATTGAGTGCAAGTTTTATGAACATAAAAAAAATATCCTTTTTGTCAGCCTATATGAGCATTTGGATTATTCATAATTGTGCATAGAGAAAGTGGGTGCTTATGTATTTGGTTAGCAAGAAATGGGACTTTGGTTCATTGTTTATAGAGAACGTGGTATTTGGTTAGCAAAAGAATGAGGGAGTTGTTAGAAAGAAAGGCATAGTTGCACAGTTGTTTAAAGAGCAACAGAATGGCATGAACCACTATTGTTTCTTAGCCTGCATTTAGTTTCTATTTTGTTAAAGTATGTCTGAGTTTTTATTTAATCATCAATCAATATATGAGCAACTCAAGATCCTTTTTTAACTAGAAAATTCAACTTCATTAACGCAAAGAAAAATAAGAGTACGCGTGTCATTCTTGCTAATAACCAATCAGTATAGTGATACTCAGTCTTCAATTTATCATAAAAAAATTATAAGATTTTTAGCTCATAAATTATAATTATTGGATTAAAAAAAGAAGAAAAATGCTCTATTAAAGATTATATGTTAAAATTGGTTAAAGATTTCTAACCTTAGTCATTTGATTGCATGTATAATGCATATTAATTCCATTAACACATTTAATGGATGATTGAGATTAAAAGTCTCCTTAACTTAAAAATTCTTAGTGGAGAAGCTCCTAAAAGAAGTTGTGTTAATGAGGAGAAAAAATTGAGCAAAAGAATGAGTATGAGATGATGGTTTGGTTAACACTTTGGTTAATTTGTTTTTTTTTTCCTTTTTTTGGCTCACACTTTGGTTAATTGTTTGAAAAAAATCATATAAAAAAAAGAAAATCTTAGAAAGAATAACACGTGTTGCAAACAACCAGATGGTATACAGCCCTTGTTTTGGTCAAATAGTCTCCCGGACTTGAAACAGAGTGAGTCAGTGAGATATCAATCATCTGCTTCCAAAAATGAGTAGCAGAATCTCTGAGAAAACCAACACAAACCCAACGTCTCAGCAACAAGAAGAAGAAAAGGAAGATGAAGAAGTGGGCAAGTTGGCTATAAGATTAGCCAATGTGGTGATCCTACCAATGGTTCTAAAGTCAGCCATTGAACTCAACATCATAGACGTCATCTGCGCTGCAGGGGATGGCAAGTTCCTCTCACCTTCTGAGATTGCGGCTAGCCTTCCCACCAAGAACCCAAACGCCCCGGTTCTGCTGGACCGGATGCTGAGGCTTTTGACAAGCCATTCTATTCTCAAATGCTCGGTTCGAACCGGCCAAGATGGGAAGGTGGAGAGGCTGTATGGTGCTGGAGCTCTATGCAAGTTTCTTGTCAAGGATCAGCACGATGGAGTTGGGTCTGTTGGGCCTTTGCTTCTGCTGCATCATGATAAGGTCTTCATGGAGAGCTGGTATGTTTCGAGTTGGCTTTTGGGTTTGTTGGGATTTGGGGGTGTTGTTATTAGTTTTTCTTAGTGTGTTGATTAATTTTGTTGTTGGGGTTTTTGGGTAGCTACTAATTTTTAATATAAACTTGAATGTTTTTTGTTTGATGTTGCTGTTGTGTTGGGAATTGTTTTATGTTCCTTTGTTTCTGCTTCCCCATGATAAGGTCTTCATGGAGAGGTGGTGATGTTTTCAATTTGGCTTTTGGGTTGGTTGGGATTTGGGAGTGCTGTGAATTTTGCTTAGTGGGTTGATTAATTTTTTTGTTGGGGTTTTTGGGTGGCTACTGGCTTCGAATTTTACTAGAATGTTTTGTGTTTGATGTTGCTGTTGTGCTGGGAATGTTCTATGGTCTGGAATGTAACTAGATTCACTGTTTTAGACCATGAATTTGTTGTTTAGTATCAAGTAATGCTAATACTTCAAGTTAGATGTGTGTTTGATAAAATTTGTGTTTTTATGTGGATTCTTTGGCATACCAATTATTTGTGACTTCCAGGTGCCACTTCAATGATGCTGTATTAGAAGGCGGAATTCCATTTAACAGGGCTTATGGAATGACAGCCTTTGAGTATCCAGAAACAGATGAGAGGTTCAATCGGGTATTCAACCAGGCCATGTCAAACCACACTACCTTAATCTTGAAGAAGATATTTGATGTTTATAAAGGGTTTGAAGGCCTCAATGTGTTGGTCGACGTGGGGGGTGGAATTGGTGTCACTCTCAATTTGATCACCACCAAGTACCCCCACATTAAGGGCATTAATTTTGATTTGCCACACGTTTTAGCTGATGCTCCTTCTTATCCAGGTACTGAATTATTTCTTGGTATTGGAACGTGCATTGTCAGTGTTCTACATGATTTGATTATGCATCGATGCTTAACTGCAACCTATGTTTCTTATCAATTTCGTGCTGCTCGTATAAAAACTTAATGAGAGGTTTGTCATTGTGCAGGTGTGGAGCATGTTGGGGGAGATATGTTTGTAAGTGTTCCACAAGGAGATGCTATATTCATGAAGGTAAGGCCTCTGTGTTCTTGCTGTTATCCATCATTTAGTTGACAGTAAATTTCCAAAATCACTGTATTCGTTTGCATACTTTAGTGCACTGGGCATATAAAGATCTTCTTCATGTTGTCTGTACATTGCACTTCAATTTTCTGTTTCGTTTGAACTCACTACTTTTGAGTGAAGTCCAGAGTGATTATCATCAAAATGATAATTATGTGCTGATTTAGATTACACATTGAGAAACCCCTCAAGAACTAGAGTCTATGGCCATGAATGTGACCACTAATATTCTCCCCTGATATATACTTAGGAAGAAGCTGTAGATGAAATTCCTTTTTTCTCTTGCGTAGGCTGTAGGCTGTTGTTTTAGTCTCATTTAGCCCCAAATGGATATAATTTGGCCTCATAAAACTTCAAATGTTTTTATCTCGATTGTTGTGCTGACTTTGTTGATGAAACTTGCAGTGGATACTTCATGATTGGAGTGATGAGCATTGCTTGACACTTCTCAAGAACTGCTGCAAAGCTCTTCCCAGCTCTGGAAAAGTTATCATTGTGGAATCAATTCTTCCCGACATTCCTGACAGTAGCGTTACATCGAACATTGTCTGCGAGCAGGACTTACTCATGCTAACAGTAAACCCCGGAGGGAAAGAGAGGACCAAACATGAATACGAGGACTTAGCAGTAAAATCTGGATTCTCTGGATGTGAAGTCATTTGCAATGCTTACAACAGCTGGATTATGGAGTTCCACAAAAAAGCAAATCCCTAAAAGAAATTTGTAGTCACCTGATGCTCTTTGTCGCTTGGTTTTACATCAAAGAAGCTGTGTGTTTTCTAATAATAGGTGGCCATCACAATGGTCTGATCAACTTGTGTCTAGCTGCATCGGTAGTGCAAGAAATGGCAGGGGTTTGAGAAGCATGAAGAGCCCTCCTCTTGTGCCATTGCCAATGTAGTGGTTAGATGCTGGCTGAGTTCACTGAACATCAAGCCTAAACAGCTGTTAGGCTTTCTATTTTATAAAGGGAGTGGAACTTAATTGTGGACAGTTGATTGTATCTCTTGTTTTCATCTCATTTCAGTTTGGTTGTATGGTTTACTAATGCTATGATCGTTTTCTTTGAGCAGGGTAAATGCTTTCAACTATTTGAGCTATTACTTGCCAAATTTTTTAATTTTTATTTATTCTCGGGTGCATGGATAATTACTCTTAGCCACTCGAGCTATAATTCTCTTGCAAAAAATGCTATATTTTTATTCAACAACTTTCGTCAATGCTATTTGGACTCATAATCTCTTTCAACAAGGGAAAGGTGCCACTAGACTAAATAATTATTGACAGACTATTTTAGAGTTCCAAAAACTGACGGACTATTTTGGAGTGCCAATAAGGCGCTCTTCATTTTTCTGTCTCCATGAATTGAAAGTATAGATGAGAATGAAACATCCATTCATTTGTGTATTAAAATTCAAAACAATTTAGCCCCCTGAATTATAACGCTTGTTGAAATGTCCAGGGTGTTAAATTGGCGAATAAATTTAATACAAGGGTTATAATTCAAGGGTGGACATTTCAACAAGCGTTATAATTCAAGGGGGTATTCATGAATTATTACCTCAGGTTTTAGTACAGTTCGTACGGGTTTTAGAAATTAGAACGAACATCACCCAGAAATTGGGACAGGTTCATATCGGTAAATGAAAATTGGGCCGAAGCTGGGCCCGGTGGTTGATGGGTCAAATTTTTTGAAGTCAGTTAAATAAAACGGTCGTATATCAGCGAAGTCTCTCGCTCCATCTTCGTCCTCTGTCGTTCCTGTTTTTCCCTCATTTTCCCGAGAAAATCGACAGCAAAGGCTTCATTTTTTCCCGGAGGAAAGAACCAGCCTTCATTCTCATGTCTTCAGGTATCTAATTCACCACTTAAAGCTTGAATTTTGTGATCTTCTATTGGACTCGTCAACGGTCGAATTTTCGCGCCCTTTTTTGCAAAGGATATACTTTTTGTATAATTGTGTGGAAAATTATGATTTCGATGTTGAATTTTGGGACTTGTTGCATAAATTATGAGGTTTCAAGTTCTGGGTAGTGTTTGTTACTCGAATATGCATTGTGTTCTGCGTTCTTAGAAATGTTTAAAACGAATTGGAGTTGGAATTCATTGACCACTAATTTGCTTGTTGGGAATTTGGAAAACAAATGGAATTGCGAGTTTTTGGAGTTTAATTTTGGTTAGTTTTTCAGAAAATGGAATTCGACAGACAAGTAAAAAAAATTTTCTTTTACCAAGTACTGTCTGCGTTGGTTAATTTGATTAGAATTAATGGTTTATCTCTTGCAGATTTTGCTTTCAAAGTTCCAGCTGAACTTGAATCGGCTATGCGGTTGAACACCGTTCAGTACTATATAACTAAGAGGCCGTGGCTTGGTATGTTTGTTAATTTCATGTTGCTTTCATGCCACTTTCAAATTATGCTGCCCCGAGCACACACATGCATGTACTTGTGTTGTGTATGTGTGCGTGTCAGGTATAAATTTAATCATCGATGTAGATTGTCTTTGATATCTTATTGTTCCCTGGTTTTCTGTTTCAGATCTTTATGGAATCAATGTGAGACCTGTTGCACCAGTTGGAAGTACGAGTAGAAAAGTACATGTTGATCCAGCGCTGTTGCACCGTACGTTGCCGGATGAGCTGCTCTATGAGGTAATAACTGTGTTGAAATAGCTAGTTAAAACTTTGGTCAAGTCTTTCACACAAAGACACTGTTAGCGATGATGGGATTACAATATTCCTTTACATTCTTCATCCATTACATTCTGCTTGGTTTTTGAGAAAAATATAGAACAAGGGATATGACTAATAAATGTTTCAAACTATTTTTTGCTCAAACTATAGGTTTTATAATTACTTTCTTCTACTTTGGAAGTATTCATTCCTGGTACCAGAGCATGAAATATTACGAGTGCTTAAGAATTGATGTTTCATGGATTCTGGATCATTTTGGGGCAGACAACTGGAATAGGAGATTGAGTACCATGTTGCATTCCATATTTTGGTTATGTGCAAATACATTAGAATATACAAATACTTTTGGGAAATGCAGGTCTTTGGTTAAAGATTAGAATATTCATATCCAGGTTTTTGCACGAATGAGTCCATATGACTTAGGAAGGGCAGCTTGTGTTTGTCGCAAATGGAGATACACTATTCGGAACCCTGTTTTTTGGCGCATTGCATGCTTAAAGGCTTGGCAGGTATAATGGTGCTGGCTTTAAAGTTTGATCCAGTTTAAATGTTACTGTATGTACGTTTTGGATTTAAAACTGGGGCATCTCTTCTTAAGCTCTCTGGAGTGGTTGAAAACTATAAGATTCTACAAGTGAAGTACGACACTTCATGGAGAAAAATGTGGCTTCTAAGACCAAGGATTCGCACTGATGGTAAGAATAAGATGCATTTGTTTCCCCTCCCTTTTTCCTTTCGTTAAAATCTCAGCAGTCTATATCTAGATTGTAGACCCTATACACTTTGATGATATTTTTCCAATGTGCTATACTCAATATGTTTTCTTTGTTTTTCACATCTCAGGTCTGTATGTGAGCAGGAATACCTATATTCGTACTGGAGTTACAGAATGGAAGATCACTAACCCAGTTCACTTGGTATGAATATATTAAGTAATACCTCTGGGATTTTGGTATTGTCCGTGTCTAAGCTTCTAGGTGGTGTCAGTCATTAGAAGTATTGTCCGTGTCTAAGCTTCACTAGGCATACAATTTTTTAAGCATTAGCAAGGCAAAAAGATTTTGTCAGATTTAAGAAAATAGATTGTGAAGAAGCCAATTCTGAATTTCCCCTAAAATGTGAGCTTTAGGAGTACCAAAACTCAGATATAGCTGTATGTGACTTGAGGAACTAGTACACTGTACTTGTGATGTATGTGCAATCTGGCGTGCATTATGTTCTGCCAGTGAAGTGGACAAAGTTACTTCCTCGTGCATGTTTGTGTGCTTGTACATACTTTGAACAAGTTATTCTTTACATTTCTGGAAATAGAAATCAAGAGGTGAATGGGAATGATTTACCTTCGCAGGTCTGAGATTAGTATTTTACAATTTGCATGTACTCCTTGTTTTAGATCTCAATTACACTTGGCAAATCTGTAAACCTAGCTAAGTGGACTTAACACCCCAGATGCTTGCTCAATGTCTTGTTTTACATGGAGTCAATTAAGTTTTGGACATTACTACTTTATTTCTCTTGTTTAGGTCTATTGGAGGCCAAGTGGCCTACAAAGCTACAGAGTTTAATGGGGTATTTTCCCTTTCCCATCCCAAATAGCCCAAACCGCCACCCCCTGGTAAATGCATGACTTGATCCTAGGTCCTTGAAAACGATTCTCATTGTGGATGCATATTTGCCATCCTAGTACTTGCAACCTAGTTGTGACTTGTGATTTTAGCTCCCTCAATGAGTTTTAGCATTAGCTGAAACTGGGAAATCATATAGTCAAACAAAAAGTAGTTGCAAAGCTAGTCTTTTATGTAATTATTCCCAGCAGTTGGCAATCATCCCTTTATTATTTTTTTTTCTGCTTTTGCAGGTGTGCTATTACCGGTACATGAGATTTTTTCCTTCTGGCCGATTTCTGTACAAGGTTGGAATTTCTGAAGTTTTTCATAATAAATTTAAGTATATTAACGATAATTTTCTGTATCTGATTGTTACTATTTTCTCTCATTTTTTGCACTGTCAGAATTCATCTCAAAAACTCAAGGATGTAGCAAAATTCATGAACTTCCGTTCAGCCAAGGCAGACTGTGTTTTCAGTGGCCATTACACATTCTCAGATGATAAGGTCGGGCTATGTTTCTTTGCATCCGTTTAACTACCCTCCAAGTTTTGGTTGATCGTCTTACGTAATTTAGTTTCACCAGTTATTGATTTTCCACTTATAAGCACACATATTCTACTACTATTCTACATTGTTTTGTTTGCATCTTAAGTATTTTTCTTTACTCTTCCCTTGTAGGTTGAAGCTGCAGTTTTGTATCCAGGCATGCGCCCTACTGTGTTGAGAATCCGCCTAAGGTATTGCAATAGCTTGTAGATCCTTCATTGATTTTAAGCTATTATCATGTTTATAATCTCCCTTACAGTTTATGTAATGGGCTCAAGGTTGTATTTTTAATGGGTTTTTTTTTTATGGTGCAATAGTTACACTGTGTAGTTAAGTGCTGCGATTAAAGACTGACTTATGGGCACATGCAACCATTGGTTCCACATGTTAGAATGTGATGGTCACACCGCTAAAATATAAGTTTTGAAGAAATTGAGCTAACAGAGGCATGTTTGTCATATTAAAAAAACTTCCATAAGATTCTGTTTCTTAAAACGGGATATGTTTGCGCACTAGATAATGCTTTCAAATGGTGTGGAGAGATTGTCATGTGTTTTTTTCTTAGCTTCTAATTTGTAAGTTTTTTTTTTCTTTTGCTTTTCTGCTTCTCATATAGGTTAAGAGGAACAACAGTAGGGGCAAACAATAGGATGGATTTACTCTCACTTGTTACAAGTGGTGTGAACGATAATGAGGTTTGTGGCCCTGATGAGGATATCCTTGGGGTGGTTGAAGGGTGGCAGGATGACGAGACTCACAACCCAGATGTGCCGGCTGTCTCACACAAGAGGGGTCTAACACCCTTTGTCTTCGTTCCGTTTGAGGAGGTATGTGTGTTTCTTCTTTTTCACTTTACTTTCGGCAACCAAATCCCTTTGCGGCCAAGACGAGTTTTCATCAATCCCCTGCTGAAAGCAAAGAAATGTTCACATCATATGATGTCGTGTTATCTTACTTTTGTTGTGAAATGTTTATTATTTGCTTTTGTTGTGATGTAGGTAGAGACATCGTTTCTGAATCTGCCGGTGGAGAAGATGGATTATTTCGTACCTGGCTGATACCTCAAAGATAATCTTCATTGTAAATACATTGTATAGTCAGAAGAAGGCATGAAAACATGTATTTATTGGTGTGCGCTTTTGTTTTTTGCTTCTGATATTCTCTCGTTTGCCGGAATTTTATGTATCAAAACGTAAAAGTTATGTTCAATATGAGTTGTTGTAATCTGTTGGTATGATGGATTTGAGGAATAAAGTGTATTATTTCCCAATACTACATTTTACTTGATTTCTCATATTACAACCCCATTGGAACTTTTATTACTTTCCAATCATGCTGTAATATTTTCCAGTTTAATTTCAACGGATGCTATGTAATCACATCAGCGTTAACCATAACATCAACGGTGCATATTTATTTGTAAATGATATAAGTAAAGCAAAGAAACTTTTTTCCAGTTGAAATAGAACACCCAGACCCAGCTACAGGCTTACAAGCATTTCACAAAAATCCCATTAAACTATAACTTTAGTAAATCATATACTAGACTTCATCTCTCCTGGTCCTGAGTACAAAACAGAATTACAGGAAGGGTTCCGCGGGAGAAAAGTGTCCTGCCAACACAGAAAAAAGAAAACAAAGAAATTATGTCAACCCAAAATAGAAAACAAAAGGGAAGAAGACGACCCAAAACCAGAGAGTACTTTTTCAACAATCTCCACAAAAACATTTGTTTTCCCTATGAATTAATCATCAAAATGAACAACATATAAAAACAGTCTCATAGGCCAATTAAGCAAATTACAACATACACACACAAAAGGCAGAAACAAACGATTTCCAGTTATGGAGAAAAAATTCTTAGTGAATGGAAAAAAACAGGGCCAAAAATCACCACTAGGACCCAGAAATGAATCAGATTAGAAAACCCAAAAAATAAAAAATAAAAAAATCCATAAAGATCAAATTTTGAGAGAAACCCAGAGAGAGAGAGAGAGAGAGAGAGAGAGAGAGAGAGAGAAGGTAGTTTACTGACAGAGACGTAAGAGCAGGTGGGGATGACAGAGATGGAATTGGACTTGGCGTGGTTGAAGGCCGCGACGCAGAGATGGGAAGCCAAGCCTAAGCCTCTCTTGGAAGATGGGACGAAGGTGTGCACCAAGTCCATCACTTTTCCATTTTCCCTGAGCACATACTCTATGTACGCCTTCTGGTCCTCCGATTCGAACCTTCGCTTGGCTTCGTTCCACACAATCTTTGGAGCTTCTGCCGCGGACGAAGCTGCTGGTGTTGCCATATTTTCAATTCCCCCTTTTCTGTGTGTCGTCTCTATATCTCTGTTCTCTGGTCTTACCAAATACCCAAAAGCCTCAACTCTCTATATGGTGGGCACGCTGTTTGAACATGATAAATCTTTTTTCTTTTTTCCTTTTAGGACTTCGGGTGCAAGGTAAATGCTTTATCACTTAGCTACAAACTTCTTGCATCATATGTAAGTTCCACATTTGTAATTTAATATCGAAAAACTCATGAATCAGATTAATTAGGGTGAGTAGTTGATTTCATACGATTCCTTCCCTTCCCATTCATGATTTCTCCGTCTATAACTTCTTTCCTCATTCTAAGTTCTAACTAAGTAAATATGCCATTAATATAATTACTAAATAATACACACCAAATTGTGAATAAAAGGCCCTTTTGCAAGGAAAACTATAATAGTTATTTATAATTTTTTTTTTCAAAATCATTACTGAGTTTAAGCCTTTCTAGAGGGGTTCATATTTGTTTTGGTGGGGTGAGATTAGGGCTCATCATTTGGCCCGCGGGCTCATGGGCCGATGGGGGCCCGCCCGCCCATCGAGAAAAGCCCGGCCCGGCCCGTTATGGGCTTTGGGATGGCGGCCCAGAATGGCTGGGCAGCCAGCAGGTGTCCAAAGCCCAGCCCGACCCGATTAAGCCAAGAAAGCCCGGCCCGCCCGCCACAAAAGCCCGGCCCGTTAGGCCCGCATACATATATAATTATGTATAAATAAGGGTTTAAAATTGGTGGTATAATTATGTATAAATAATTATATATATACAAAAGCCTGTGCATCAAAGTTAAGTGGCTTTGGAAGATGAAAACATACCCCTATTGATAATTAGCATTTGGTTACATTAAATTCAAGCACTAGAATTATATTACTTATTCGAAACGTTATGTTTGTTTCCACTGAATTCTGCTCATTTTTGTATCCAGTTTTGACATTTCGTCCGCGTTGTGTTCTTCATTTTTCTGTGTTGAATCCAACCATATAAAGAACACAAAATTTGGATAAACGGTTGAAAAGTTATAGGTAAAAAACTGGACATATGTCGAAACTGAAAAATAAACTTCGTTCATAAACTAGTGATACAAAATTTAATTATGTTTCTTTTGTCATCTTATTCTACTTCTTTTTAAATGAAGTAGGCCCATTTCGGCCCGGCCCGTTGGGCTTAGCCCGACCCGGCCCGATGGGCTTTTTCAGGCCCAAACTATGGGTAGCCCATGGACTTTTAATTTTCTAAAAAAGCCCGGCCCGGCCCGGCCCGTTATTTTCTCTCTCCTCCTTAAAGCCCGACCCGGCCCGGCCCAAGCCCATTAAATTTGGGCCGGCCCGGCCCATTGACGAGCCCTAGGTGAGATGGAATATCAAGATGAATTTTTTAGATACCGGGAGAGGGAATACATTGCATCCGACACTTAGAAGATCGATCTATATCTATAGACTATGTGTGACCCGAATTTATTCTGGTGAGTCTACCAAGTATTCGTATAATCATATTGTATCGTGTCGGGTGTCGGGTACAATGCGTCTTATGTACACAAAACTAGTGCAGTCGTGGAGTAGGATTGATCACGACCAAGAACATCACAACATCCGACAGTAATAAGACAAAGTGAGATCCAACTTCATGTTAGTGAGTCTCATAAGCTTTTTGATATAATGACAGTTGGTCTTGGCGGCTATTGCTTAAATTACAAAACAGCAATCAACTTCATCAGAGCATTGCTACTCAGATCTTTACGCAAATAACTAACGTTTAGAAACACACGGGCACAGCTTCTCACCTCAAATAGCCACTCACAACACAACAAATCTTAAAAACACCAATCCTCTTCAACAAGGTGAAGTTTTCATTGATTAATCTGTCCTTATTTCGAAGCATGAGAAAATTGACATTCAAAACAATTGTTTCTTCATAACTACAGGCATCGTGCATCTCAAATAATATAACTCTAACTAAAATTAACCAAGTTTTATAGAGACAACACCATTGTAAAGGCATAATATCCTCTTCAAATAATCTAGAGGAGCAACAAACTTGACTTCCTTAATCTGCGCGAGATTGCCCTGATCGGGATGAGAGGATGATCCCCACAATGAGGCCATACAAGGCAAGAGCTTCGGCGAAGATAAGGATAAGAATCATACCAACGAAGAGCTTTGGCTGCTGTGCATTAGCCCTGAAAATAATCCAAAACAAAATATGGAGAAAATATCATCCGCTTGACATGTGTTATAGAGCAAAAAGACAGTACTAATAAAGCTATGATAAATGTCATGAGAAGAGGAAAAAAAAAGAACCTACGATCTAACTGTAAAATCAACTTAACTAGAAAGGAACCCGCTTATGAAAACACAGATCTAAACAAGCATTTTATTGAAAACAAGAAAATTGTCTAGAAAACAAACAAGCTGAAGCTGCTCAACCTAGTGTAGTTTCGGCATGTGCTGCTGTCCTTGTTATTGTTTTGAGTCTTTTGATGCATTAAGATTATAACTCAAAGTTTGGAATCATATAGAAAACACATCTAGTTTTTAAAAGATGAACACCCTTTAACCAGACAGTCTTACACTTAAGCACACAAAATTAAAACGCAAAGGTAATACTCATATTTATCCCAAACTAGCTTCATCTATTTCCTTGGAACCGAACATAAAAGACCCAATAGGAAATGCATTTCTACATAAGTAAAGCATCTCTGCATTCCACATTAGACACACAAAGCACCACCAACTTTGACAAACTATTGGCATTTATGAGATCCACCCCTTCTTGTAAGGTAATGCATCTCTGTTAATAGTGCTTTTCGTAGAAAACTTTTATTATAAACCCAAGTGCTTCCTGGGTATTCATCTAGCAGTCCAAATATTTTGTTTATTTTATCATCCAAATGCTGGAAAAAAAAACGGTTCTGTACTTTGAAACTGCTGTTGGCATTCTCAAACATTAATTTCTTCCATCGAATGCTAATCAATAGGGAACTAATTCACTGGTCCAATAAAAATGACATCTTACTAGACAAGCATATATGATCACGACTAACTCAGTTAAAACTACGAAACCACAAGCAATCAAGAGCTAAGAGTAAAAGGGTTACCGGACACCGGCGTCACCGACGATCCCAATGGCCATTCCGGCGGAGAGTCCGGCGAGGCCACAGGCAAGGCCAGAGGACAAGTGCGCGTACCCATCAAAGAGGTAATAAGGTTTGGCCTTTGG
This sequence comes from Prunus padus, assembly GCA_024362665.1. NCBI lineage: Eukaryota > Viridiplantae > Streptophyta > Magnoliopsida > Rosales > Rosaceae > Prunus > Prunus padus. Next base: position 40,217,815 of record JANFAM010000020.1, read on the forward strand.
GTTAATCCCGGTACTAATAATAACAGCTATGATGAGCCCATAGATCCCAAGCACTCCAGCCATAACCACCGGCACGATCGATTTCATCACCAGCTCAGGCCGCATCACTCCCATGGAGGCCACACCCACCCCACTCTTTGCTGTGCCGTACGCCGCACCCATGCCTGTGCAATCGCAATCATTTGAATCAGAAAGATCGAATCTTTGAGAAAATAAAATTGAAATTGGAAGGGTTTGAGAAACTGGAGTTACAGGAGAAGACGAGAGCTGCGGCGGCTCCGAGGAAGCCGAAGAAGGGAGCGGTTTCGTCGCCGCTGAAGGTAGAAGAAGCCATGTCTGTGTGTGTTTGGTTGCGGGGATTGGTTGTGTGCGCGAATCTGCAATTTGGATGAAGAAGATAAAGCTCTGTTGTTGTTTAATGTATGAAATTCTGTGGCTTCTGGATTTTTATGAGAGAGGAGAGAGAGAGTCGAATCGGAAGAGGACGGTTAATTTTGATTTAGAGTGGCTCACGGTTCGCGGTCAAATTTTTTTTTTTGGGCACGTTTTCAACTAATGTTTTAATCGCACGATCCGAAAAAAAGAAGATTTACTAATCACAACTAAATATTGGGAGAAAATAAATCACAGCTGATTTATTTAAATTTATACAATTTCCTAAAAAAAAAAAATTTTAACAACTAAAGTGGAACCAATTAGTTGGAAAAGGAGCAACCAAAAAAAATGAAACCAATTAACTTTTAATCTGATAAAAATAATATAGTTGTATTTATCTCGACTTTATTGAATAAGGTTTTAAGTTTGACTCTCATGGACGACGGTGATAATATACATTTGTAATGAATCGTGGCTAACTCTTATCATGGTAGTGTAGTTTTGTTGTTGATGTATTGGCTCCTTGACGAGAGAAAAGAAAAGAAAAAAATTGTAAAAGAGAGAAAAGAATGAGGAACTAAAAACCCTCATTTGTCTTTGTAAAAAAATAAAGCCCAAATAGGCTTGAGTGTATTATTATTATTAATAATAATAAAAGTTATGTTTATTCCACTCAAAATCCAACTTTTTACAAAATAATCAAAACACTTTGTCAACCCAATTTTAGCTGCTACTCGCTATGACCACCTCGGTGTTGGGACCATTGAAGCCGTGAGGGCGTGTTGAGTCCATATTGCCGGTAGGTTGAGAAGCGTCTAGGCGACTTGTGAAGCTAGCAGGCACAACGACATGGCACTGTGCAACACTAGGAGAAGGAAGACAAGGGATTGATCAAAGGTAAAAGGTACGGAAGCGAAGTGGGCTAAACTTTAGTTTTATTAATAATAATAGTAATCTAATCATAGCTAAAACAGGTTTTATTTTTTTACAAAGATAAATATTCCTCCCTGTCTACATTTCACAAAGAATTTTTAATCTTACAATAATGCTGTGCGCTCAAAGTGGTATAAACCCAATTGACTTGAGAATGGAAGAAAATAAAACTGGCCACATTGGTTTCCTTGTGTTAAAAAAAAGCTCTCTCTCCACCACCACAACTTTATACACAAATTATCGCCACCATCTCCTTTTCAAAACACTATATCACCAAGCACAATCCCTGATTAAACCTCTTCTTTATGATTAAAATGAGGCTTTGTTTATTAAGTTTTTTATGCCTTTCTTTTGTTGCTTTCTTCTTTATTAGTCATGTCCCACTCTCTTCTCTAGTTCCATTCAAGGAATAAAATATCCATAATATCTTCGATATTTTCATGAAATTTCAGTATTTTTGGACTAACGATATTTCCGATACCATCGATATTTTAGATATCCATGAACCAAAATATCGATAATATTGACGACATGGACCCAAATATCGATAATATCCCGATATTTTCATCGAAATTTCCGTATTTTTGGACTATCGATATTTCCGATATCATCGATATTTTATTCCTTGGTTCCATTTTGGTTGGTGGACACCTTTACTTCCACAGCAAGGTTGATAGTGCAAAGTATACAACAAATCAAAAAAGAAAGGAAAAGGTTACTTTCAACAAAAGAGTCCCCAAAGAAGTAACCTACTACTACCTTTGCCACCATGAACATGTCCGCAAATAATCCTGTAAAAATCTTCTGAGAAATCAGATTAAAGAAAAAAGAAATGCCAGAAAAGGAATTTATAAAACAAATGGTGTAGTTTGACTTGAAATTGATCACGCCACGTACTTGGCATTGCCGTAAAAAAAGGTTTGTCTACAAAACTTAGTGACGAAGGTCAAAAGTAAACAAATCAACAAAGACCAAGTCAGGGCCAGGAGTCACAGAGAGTGAGAGAAGAGCTTCATCAAAAACTTCAAAGGCTGGTCAGAAAGAAAGCTCAAAACTATGGCTGATTCAAAAGTAGAGACGATCTCAAGACTTGCCCAATGGAGAATCGAGAATTTCGGGCCTAGCTCTTACAAAAGATCAGATCCTTTCAAGCTCGGAATTTGGAATTGGTACTTCCTTCCCACAAAAACCATTTTTGCCCAACTCTCCTTTTTCTTTGATTTCTTTGTTTTCTTTGCTGATACGGGTTCTGAAATTGAGTGTTTTTTGTTGGGTTATTAGGCATTTTTCTATAGAGAAGAATCGGTACCTCTACATTCGTTTGTTTCCAGAGCCATCTCGTGTGTCCAAAGAACAGCCTCCTCTTGCTCGCTTTGTTCTTAGAGTCTCCAGTTCCGGCCCTGGCCGCAGACCCTACATCTCTCCTGGTATGTCTTTCTTTGATTTTTACTTCAAGTTCAAATTTTTTGCTTTGGTTTATGATTGTTGGCAATGGTTGTTTGAATGCAACACTTTTAGAAATGTGGTTAAAATTGTTCAAAGTTGTATAATATGCGTAGTTGGTCTGGTGCCCATCAGCTCAAAGTTGTATAACATACAACTTGAATTGCTAAAGTTTGTTTCTTTTCCGATTGAAGGGCTAACTGGTAGGCTGAATTTATATCATCTATGTCTTCCATTGTTCATTTTGCTCTTGAAAGTTTAGTGATTTTTGTTCCTATGGGAAATATTGAACTTACATATATTTGTTTTGGAAGTCTCCAATATGATAGCCATTTCGTTTTCTTTTTAAGGAGAATGCACTGAGCAGTAATTCTGTTCCTGTAATGCTTCTCTGCTTCTTGTTACAGTTCATGAAAGACTGCTTCGCACAAGTGACGACTTTGTCTGGCCTGTTGATTCCACCTTCCTTGGTCGCTTCATCATTGACGTTGAGTTTCTTGACTTGAAGATAGGCCCTTTAAATGTGAGTTCCATTACATAGTGTTTTTTGTGTTAGTTTCATTGCATAGTTGTCTTTGTGGTACTTACATATGGGTATGGGTATGCGTGTTTTATGAATTGTTGGTATTAGAACAGATAGATTTTAATTATTGTTGATTATCTCTCTCACTAGTGGACTGTGGGCCACAAAAACTTCATTAAATGGTGAGAAGTTATAATTTACAACTCAATGATTTTATTTTCTTTTTGCTTTATCTTGAATTAAGTAACAAGTAGTGATATCTTGGGGACTTGATTTCTTACAATTATATTTTAGTGCAACCATGTGTCCTTACATCCTCTAAGAGTGGTCTCAGGGTGGGGAGGCGAGTCCTGTATGGCCTGCTGATGGATTGATGCAATCCGTATCAACCCAAAGCACTCTCCGATGCCTCTCTCGCATGCTTGATGAGGGCATCCATGCTGATGTCACTATCAACACTGCTGAAGGCACTTTAAGAGCTCACAAAGCAATTCTTTCTGCAACTTCTCCTGTGTTCCAAAGCATGTTCAATCACGACCTTAAGGAAAAAGAGTCCTCCACAATCCACATAAAAGACATGTCCCTGGAATCTTGTATGGCTCTTCTCAGTTACCTGTATGGAACCATTAAACAAGAGAATTTCTGGAAGCACCGATTGGCACTTCTAGGTGCTGCGAACAAATATGACATTGCAGACCTAAAAGATGCCTGTGAGGAAAGCCTTCTGGAAGATATTAACTCCACAAATGTCCTTGCGAGACTGCAAGAGGCTTGGTTGTACCAGCTGAATATGCTGAAGAAAGGATGCTTGATGTACTTGTTTGATTTTGGCAAAATATACGATGTTAGAGACGAAGTAAATGACTTTTTCAGGCATGCAGACAGAGACTTGATGATGGAAATGTTTCAAGAGGTGCTTACTGTTTGGAAGCCTGTATAACTTTCTTTTTATGGAGTTCTTACTGTCATATGCAGTCTGCTGATTGATAATTGTATATATAGTCTTTGGTTCAAGTATCCGCAGAGATTATCTGTGTGGTTTAATGGTGATGTTGTTCTCCTATGTATGATAAAAAAAATTACGATCCCAGGTGACCTGCTTGGCATTCGGTTTCGAGTTCATATAGTGTCATGCCCCATATCTCATGAGCATTATAAATTGCTTGTGTTGGTTTAAGTTCCAAACCCTACTTCTTTGTACATAAGAATCTGTTGTACTTATAATTTTGTTGTTACATTGGTGAAGGAATTAATGGGTCTTACTTGATGCTTTTCTTTCTTTTCGTTCGTACTCATTAAACACTAACGTTTGGTAGTGGACTTGCTTTGATAGAGAGGGAGTAAGTTTTTATTGAGCACTCTTTTGAAACTCATCATGTTTATTTGATTTAATCTTGATTCAGATATATTGGGGGAAATGTTTTTCAGAGCCACATTGAGTCAACTGCCATAAAGTGTACATTGTGAAACTTTCGGATGTTGGAATAACAATAGGAAATATGAATTTAAAAATAATAATAATTCTCAACAAAATTGTAATAATCAAAATACAATAACAAATTTATATAAAATTAATGTAAATCAATAACCACAAATAGAAATAATGACAACTTTAGTGATTGAGGCTTGCAAGAATTGCAAGAATTGCAATGTCCTAAAAACAAATTTGACCATACTCTTGTGCACGCAGTTGTATAGGTGTTCATCTCCCAGGATTTAACAATCGATAATCCTAAATTGAAGCACTTCAATTTAAGACTATAACGAATCAATTATATATTTGTACTCTCAAGACTGGACTCAGAATTGATCAAAAGAGTAAAACTAGAGCACTAGAGAATACTCTATTTTTTCACAGGTAAGTACCCCTCTACAATGAGGAAACTGTTGGGTTTATATAAGGGAGTTGATTTTTCCACTCCCATTTTCTCCACTTACACTTCCTTTTGCTTTTTAATAAATTTTGTTTTTGTTTTTGTTTTTCCTTCCTATTCTACCCTTACCCCATTAATTTATTTTCACTTCACTTTTATATTATTTCTTTTTACTGAACATTATCTTTGATATGGATGAGATTGCTGAAAATTCAAAATTTGTAATGTCAAGGTAATGGTATTGATAATAACCGAAAATTGATATTTTGTCTATGATCAGTGAAGAAGATATGATGATTGGTTATTGGGAAAAAAAATTGGTGTAAAATATCAAGTAATCAAGCATAAAGTACTCATGTCATATCAGAAATTAATGTAGAGTAAGGGTATAATAGGAAAGAGAGAACACAAAGAACAAAATTGATTAAAAAGTATTAAAAAGCAAAAGAGAGTGTAAGGTGAGTGGGAAGATCAGCTCTTTTATATAAAACTCAAACATTATTCTTAAAAGGCTTATTTATTAATTTGTCCTTTGGATTTTACAAAAAATCTCAGTTTACCTCATGACTTTGCAACTGGATCAATATGCCCCCTTTGCTTTTATTCCGTGTCCTACGTTGCTCCATTTCTTCAATTTTCTTAAATACTTAAAAGATTTAAGATCAAAGAGTTAACTATGATTACAAGTATGGACATGTGTCAAGTTATAAGAATAGTGGTGATAATACACATTGGATTAAAATAGTGAACAAAAATGCTCACATTCTTTGCATATCGCAAATAATCCTGTAAAAATCTTCTGAGAAATCAGATAAAAGAAAAAAATCTGCCAGAAAAGGAAAACATTTGCAAAACAATATTGTTGGGTGGCAGTAGAAGTTGGTAAAGTTTGACTTGAAATTGATCAAGCCACGGACATTGCCTTAAAAAAAAGCTTGTCAACAAAGCAAAGACAGTCAGCCAGAAGAAGTCACGGAGAGTGAGAAAGCTCAAAACAATGGCCGATTCAAAAGTAGAGACGATCTCAAGACTGGCCCAATGGAGAATCGAGAATTTCGGGCCTTGCTCTTACAAAAAGTCTGATCCTTTAAAGCTCGGAATTTGGAATTGGTACTTCCCTTCCCACAACTGTTGAAATGTAAACTGCCTGGCTAATTTCTGATTAGTTGATTAAGCTAATATGTTTAGTTGAGTGACTTGAGCTAATATGCCAAGTGTAAGGTGTAGAAAAGTCCGTTATTTTCCAACGGCTCTTAGCCTTTGAGCTGCCATGTGTCATATCCACATTGGCTGATGTATTTGATTGGTTGAGATGATGTAATGAGAATATTCGAAAATACAAAAGGTGTGATCTCTGCGATGCTCCAGAGATTGCATCTGAGAACATTTCCAAATTCAGATTTTCCCTTCTTAGCTCTCTCACTCTCTTCCTTCACTTTGAGCTCTCTTGCTAATCCAAATTTCAACAACACCCATTTTTACCCAACTGTCCTTTTTCTTTGTTTTCTTTGTTGATATGGGTTCTGAAATTGAGTGTTTTTTGTTGGGTTATCAGGCATTTTTCTATAGAGAAGAATCAGTACCTCTACATTCGTTTGTTTCCAGAGCCATCACGGGTGTCCAAAGAACAGCCTCCTCTTGCTCGCTGTGTTCTTAGAGTCTCTAGTTCCGGCCCTGGCCGGAGACCTTACATCTCTCCTGGTATGTCTCTCTCTTATTTTTACTTCAAGTTCAAATTTTTTGCTATGATTTATGATTGTTGGGGATGATTGTTTGAATGCATCACTTTTAGAAATGTGGTTAGAATTGGATATGCATAGTTGGTCTGGTGCCCATCAGCTCAAAGTTGTATAACATGCAACTTGGAATGCTAAAAGTCTGTTTCTTTTTCGATTGAGGGGCTAACTGGTAGGCTGAATATATATATCAACGTCTTCCATTGTTCATTTTGCTCTTGAAAGTTTAGTGATTTTTGTTCATATGGGTTTGATGTAGTTTCCGTGATGAAGTTAGTATATGAATGATAGAAAATGTTCATAAGTTGGTAATAACTGAAGATAGTGATTGGAAGTAGTACATAAGTCATGGTACTATATCTGAAGGCAGTTGAGTTGTTTTGTTTAATTTGTGTCCTGGTTTGGTACGAGTCCTACAATGTATAAGATTTTGTTTGAAGGAATTTGTCCTTACATCATATGATTCCAGGCATCGGGTAGTGAAGTTTGGGATTTGCATTACCTTCTTCCTCTGTATCTGTTAATTTAATTTGTACCTCTGCTTTGATATACGACAGCTGTTCTGTCAGGATGTTTTAGCCAAAAAGACAGAAGCTTGGTGCCATGCCCCTTTTTCTTTTATTAAAAAAAACCATCCAAATGTCTCTTGTACTGTTTATTTCTGTCCTTATACACTCATTGTGAAAACTTTCACATGGATTTGCGATCCTAGAGGTTATCTGAAATCTTGTTTTATCTCATTTACTGGGCTCTCAATTCATCTTCCGTTTCTCTACAAAATTCACGTGTATGGATTCTTGGATGATATTTTGAGGCAGAACTGGTAAGTGATCTAGACATATCTCAAACATAGCATATTGCTGTGTTTCAGATTGTTCATCAAAATATGATACTGTCTTGATACTTATTTAAAACACTAAATTAATATGTAACTCATATTTTGAAATAAAAAGGTTGTGATGCAATGTGGAGAGGACCATTAATAACCTGGACATTTCAACCCTTTTCTGATCATCAGCTACAGTTAAAAAGAATATGCTTCTGTGTATGACTTATGCTACAATTGGTTATTGTGCTTTGATGTAATACATCCAACTCATGGATCTGTTCTGTGGAAATAGGGATTCAAAAATGAAGGCAACAAACTTATGTGTTTCCTTGCCCATGGGCACTTTGGAAAATCCTACCTGCATCAGAAATATTGAACTTACATTATTTGTTTTGGAAATCTATAATATGATAGCCATTTCTTTTTCTTTTTAAATAGAATGCACTAAGCAGTAATTATGTTCCTGTTATGCTGCTTTGCTTCTTGTTACAGTTCATGAAAGATTGCTTCGCACCAGTGAAGACTTTGTCTGGCCTGTTGATTCCACCTTCCTTGGTCGATTCATCATTGATGTTGAGTTTCTCGACTTGAAGATATGCCCTTTAAATGTGAGTTCCATTACATGGTTATCTTTGTGTTAGTTTCATTACATAGTTATTTTTGCGGTAGTTTGATACGTGTATGGGTATATGTGGTTTATGAATTTTTGGTATTACAGATGGATTTAAATTATTGTTGATTATCTCTCTCACTGGTGGACTGTGGGCCACAAAAGCTTCATTAAATGATGAAAAGTTATAATTTACAACTCAATGATTTTAATTTCAGCTTGCTTTATCTTCAATTAAGTAACAAGTAGTGATATCTGTAGGACTTGATTTCTTACAATTCTCTGATTAAATCAGGGTGGGGAAGCTAGTCCTGTATGGCCTGCTGATGGATTGATGCAATCTGTATCAACCCAAAGCACTCTCTGATGCCTCTCTCGCAAGCTTGATGAGGGCATCCATGCTGATGTCACTATCAACACTGCTGATGGCACTTTAAGAGCTCACAAAGCAATTCTTTCTGCAACTTCTCCTGTGTTCCAAAGCATGTTCAATCACGACCTTAAGGAAAAAGAGTCCTCCACAATCCACATAAAAGACATGTCCCTGGAATCTTGTATGGCTCTTCTCAGTTACCTGTATGGAACCATTAAACAAGAGAATTTCTGGCAGCACCGGTTGGCAGTTCTAGGTGCTGCGAACAAATATGACATTGCAGACCTAAAAGATGCCTGTGAGGAAAGCCTTCTGGAAGATATTAACTCCACAAATGTCCTTGCGAGACTGCAAGAGGTCTGGTTGTACCAGCTGAATATGCTGAAGAAAGGATGCTTGATGTACTTGTTTGATTTTGGCAAAATATACGATGTTAGAGACAAAGTAAACGACTTTTTCAGGCATGCAGACAGAGAATTGATGATGGAAATGTTTCAAGAGGTGCTTACTGTTTGGAAGCCAGTATAACTTTCTTTTTATGGAGTTCTTACTGTCATATGCAGTCTGCTGATTGATAATTGTATATATAGTCTTCGGTTCAAGTATCCGCAGAGATTATCTGTGTGGTTTAATGGTGATGTTGTTCTCCTATGTATGATAAAAAAATTACGATCCCAGGTGACCTTCTTGGCATTCGGTTTCGAGTTCATATAGTGTCATGCCCCGTATCTCATGAGCATTATAAATTGCTTGTGCTGGTTTAAGTTCCAACCCCTAATTCTTTGCACATACGTGGGAATTAAATCAATGAAAGGAAGATGAGAGTTGTGAATAAATAATGCATTGCAAAAACCCCTAGAGCAAAAAAACTGACCTGTTTTATGAAGCCAATCTTGAAATGGATCTGCTTAGTTATCTTTTAGGTGGCAAAAGCTAAAAGTCGAGCAACAGGGTTTGAAAGCCTAATATGATTGTCGTAAAACCTCCCTATTCCAACAAAATAAGAATAATAAGAATAATAAAAATGAATAAATGGAGAAAAAAAGAGACGACTTCTCTTTTTGTAATGCACATCCTTTTAATTTCTTTCGGGTGAAGAATACTTTTTACCATATAATTTATTAAATGTTTAATTTAGTCTTGTGCTAGTTTGACGATGTTATCCTCTTTTTTGTCACCAAGGGAACTAAACAATATTAACATATATCTCTCATAGACTCCAACTCAAATATTATTATTATATTTTCCTTATAAGGAAACTGTTAAAATATTTTTTGACAAGGAAATTGTACATTGATTGATAATAAAAAAGAAACAAATTAAATGAGATTATTACAATGCAAAGCCGAAAATGTAATACCACATTAACAAAAATAGTGTAATTATTAGGAAAAAATATTTTTTACTATTTATTTTTTGGTGTCGATCTTGTGTTTATTTTTTAATCGCGTATAATTAAATGAAGTCTAAAAAGATTAGTAGATGATCCGACTTAATTATTAGCGAGCAATGCATAATTTCCTTTCTCTTTTGTCTTCGTCAAAAAAAGAAGTTGCGATTTTGGTACTTCAAGTTTAGCTTTGACACTCCAAATTAAGTATTTTAAATTAAATAGAGAGCGTCGAAAAAGAATGCTACTCTAAAAAAATGTGATAAATATATTATAAGCACATAGTTAGAAGCAATAATTAATGTCCCTAACATAAAAACGAACACTGCTGATCCGGTGCCAAAATTAATATTATTATTTTGGTACAAGAATTCATGTCTTCTTTTTCTTTTTGCGCAAAAGAATTCATGTCTTTTTAATACCTACTTATTTTATTTTTGTTTTTTGTCTTTTGCCATATTGTGGTTCTTGTGCCCACTTGTAAATTTGGTAATGTTACTTGGAACCTGGGTAGCCCAGCAAACCGACTGGCCTAAGTAAGTAAATAAATTTACATGATTCGCTTCGCTCATTCGTTTCACAACCTCGATCGAAAAACGGAGAAAAAAAATTTCCCAAAACTTTTTAGAAAGACCCCTTTCACTTTTCTTAACAGTTTTTGAGCTCTCTTTGTGTTGCTGAACATGGAGACCATCTACCAATACTCAATCTCTCCAGTTGAACAACAAAACCAAGTTTTGCCCACAACCCATCTCCTCCCTTGCGACTGTTTCATCTTCCACTTAGACTTCACCCATCAACTCAAATTGTGCTTCCCTCAAGATTTGAACATACCCTTGAACTCAATTCAAGAATCCTTCTTTGTACCCTTTGATGTGTTTTTCTCACACACCCAAGAAACCATCCAAACCGTACTCTCTGGCTCTGGTGTTTCAATGGACTTTGTTCATGTCCTGCTGCCTGAAGTTCATTCTTTTGCTATGGAGGTTGCCCAGGAGCCTGCAAATGCTGGACCCAGAATAGTCCCATTGGTTTTGGCTGTTCTTGCTGTGACACCTTTTGATGACCGTGACCAAATTGAGAGGGCTATAATGGAATCTGGGCAAGTCTTTAATCCAGTCCCGGCTGCCAAATCCTCCATTGCAGGGCTCAAGAAGGTCAAGATTGACAATTTGAGCGTGACAGAGGAATGTAGCATCTGTTTGGAAGAGTTCTCTGCTGGGTTGGAGGTTGTGCTCATGCCCTGCTCTCATCTTTACCATAAAGATTGCATTGTTGAATGGCTAAAAAGAAGTCACATGTGCCCCTATTGCCGCTTCAAATTGCCAACTTGATTGCATTGAATTATCTCAGTGTGTGTTGAATTGGATTGCCAAAGGTAAATTTCTTGTTTTTCAACAATTGGGATTTATTTCTTTGAAGTGATTGACGTTGATTGAATTGACGTTTTGGCCTTTCTTGATCTTAAACCAGTTGCCACATCTCGTGGTGCATACAGCATTTTGGCTGTGTACATTCAAGAACAAGTTTGATGGGTTGATCACATTCAAGGCTTACACGCATATCAAGACTATAATGGAAATTGGGGTGTTTGCTAGATCAAGATGAGCTTCTTGTACTGGTATGGCCGCTTCACTATGCATTCTATGTGTTTCCATTTTGTCATCTGTGGCCATTCTTGGTCATATAAATCTCATTCTGTATGTATAATATTGTTGTCAGGGTTTTGAAATCTTGCATAAGAATCATTGCTTTATACTATCAGTTTTAACTACTGATTATTCCATGTTTCTGATTTATATGAAGCAACTAATGATTAATTGATTGCATTGTGTAATTCAGCGTTTCTGCTTTGTTGCTGAAAAGATCAAGGGAGTTTTACAGCAATGTTTTGACGGTTTTTCTTGGTTACGGAAGATTAAGAGGGGAACTTGTATGGCAATGCACAGGCTAGTTACTTTGAATATCTGATTGAGAGGAAGAAGCAACATGTTCTGGTAAGGAAGTTATCTCATTTTACTTTCTGCATATTTTGTTCACAATAGTCCAGTTTACCTTAACCTCATGGTAGCTTGTTTTCTTCATTGCTCAACCATTTTGAGTTAGGATGCCATGCCTTCTTCATATTTTAACATTATGGCTCCCTAATTATTAATGCATGATTTCAAAAGTAGGACTTTTGAAGGGCAAATAGATTTACAAGATCAGATAGAAAATGAAGATATCTGCTAACTGTACAAAGGACAAATTGAAAAATTTCATCTAGGGTACTAATTAGTGTGGTATTGGTAGATCGAGTGTAAATCAAATTGCTGAAGAAGTTGATATCTGATGTGTGTTTCTGTAAGAGTTTCTTGCACTGATTTGTGCTGTGGACTCATAAGGTGTTAAGTTATTATGAGAGTATGTTCAGTTGGAATGAAATTGATGTAATGGGAAGTCTGGATAGATCATATTTCAGATTTGCATTTGATTTATGTGTCTCCACTTTTCTACTGTTTTCCTGGGCATTAGTGAAATTCATTGTATTCCTTATCAAAAAGCTAAAAGAAATTATTGTATTTTGGTACAGAAATTTGCACATCAGATGCGAAAGGGTACGTTCAGAACAGATCATGAAGTGCTGATGAAGCTGAAAGCACTCGTGCATTCCCCTTTTAAATGCAAAAAACATGGACAAAGTTTGGCGCCTGTGATGATCCTTGTCCAGTGAACACAAACAGTTTCTATTTTTTTGAAACAGGGGGCTCTTTGAGCCTTGTTTGATCTGCTGGTTACAACAAGATCAGCCATGCTCTATTTTAGCCCTGCTTTAGTCTGCAGTTGGCTTCCCAGTTCTTGTGTTATTTGCGGGGTTTTGGTTTTAGTCCCCCCCATTGTATTCTTTTTTTAAAAATGGTTTATTAATAATATGGAGGGACGGGCGGGGGGCTCCCAGAAGTGTAGGTCCCCTCTCCTTCAGGATTGAGGGTGGACGTTTGCGTCTTGTGACCTTCACTGAGGAGCTAATCTCGCCTAATCCTCTAGTAGGAAAAAGTTTGTGTTGCAATACCACAAAATATATTAGCCAGTTCTGCTATATACCAAAGCCGCAAATCCGTTGGTTGAAGCAAAATAGTGAGATACATCAGATCAACTCTGCCATCCCACTCTCGCCTATATCCAGCAAAATAATGGCCTTTTTATAATGTCCTCCAAGTAGAGGAAAAAACCACTGCCATAGATGTTTTGGAAGGGAGGTATGAGCTTCATCTTCACCAAGCTTCTTTCAATTAGACTTGTATTGTTCGTTTTGAATTGTTTTCCAAACCCAATGAGAGATTTGCTATCCAAGCTTCTTCAAAAAGAAATTTTGAAATTCAAATAGATAATAAACATTATGAGAATTGCAACGGCTAGTCAGGGCGGTGAGTTCGTTCCCTTACACCTAAGTTGGAGTATTCCTCTATTGCTTATATAAAAAAATAGAAGTAATTTTCATTTAATGAGAATTGGCATCAAAGGTGCTAAACACGAATTAACCGTACTTAACAGAATAATAATTACTTTAATTAATTAAGGCTACACAACACATGGACCTCCTGTAAAACACCCTCCAGAATTCCACCGAACCCTCCAGAAAAAAAGCTTCAACTACTAAACGCCTCCATCTCCTCCCTATCAATTTAAACCCAAAGCGACAAACCGTCCGAAAACAAAAGAACAATAAAATTCAGAGAGAGATTTTGAAAAATTAGAAAAGAGAAAATGTTCTTCTTCTTCGCTGGAGGAGTGGAGCAGCAGGTCCGGCAGGTGCTGAAATCCAGTGCGGGCAGGTGCATAGTGTGCAGGTCGCCGGCGGATCTGGTGGACTACGAGAAGGTACTGAAGGTCTTCTTCGTCCCCGTGTGGCGGTGGCCCGGAAAGGAGCCTGTCATGCACTGTAACAATTGCAACCTCTTCTTCCCTCAGTCGTACTCTCTGCCGCCTCCGAAGACCGCCGATGACTCTGCGGCGGTCTCGGACGCTCTGCGGTGTCGTTTCTGCGATCGGGTTGTGGAGCCGGAGTTCAGCTTCTGCCCCTTCTGTGGCTCCGCTCTATGAACATCATTGGTCCCTTCATGACTGCTCTGTTTTCTGTATCTTTGTAAATTGGAATAAAATTGGATGTTTCAGAAAATTGGGTTTTGTTCTTCTTCCCATTTGTGTTAATGTAATTGTTGAGAAATGAAAATGTGGCAGAAGGAAATGAAATTGGTATCAGTTTGTCATTTCAATCATGAGAAACACTCATTGGCAAAAGTTTGAGCTTGTTCTTTGGAAATTTGGATTTTCTGAAAAATAAATGCTAAATCTTTAGCCATGAATTTGCATTTACACAAAGCAACACAGCAGATTCTTTGTTATAAGCGGAATAAAATATCGATGATATCTAAATATCGGTAGTCAAAAATACGGAAATTTCAATGGAAATATCGGGATATTATCGATATTTCATGTCGTCAATATTATCGATATTTTGGTCATTGATATCTAAAATATCGATGGTATCGGAAATATCGGTAGCTCAAAAATACGGAAATTTTTGGAAATATCGAGGATATTATGGATATTTTATTCCTTGGTTGCAAGAATTGGGTAATTGGATTTTCATTGAAGAGATTGGTGTTATCATACAAGTAGCAACACACATAAATATGTTATTGGGAAACAAATGAAAGGCATAGGCATGCAAGGAGAAAAGAAAAAAGAAAAGAAAAGAGAAGAAAAAAATATGAACACTGTACACAAAAAGGTTATTAAAAAAAAAGTTGGGAGTGTACAGTTTCTTCTCTTTCAATTTTACAAGGGTGTTTTCTATGCAGATATCATTTTCTTCTTTGCCTCAAGATCAATTAACAGTTCCCGCCAAGTGACTCTAGGATTTCCGTTGTTTAAGCCAAGAATCGCCAAACCGCAGGGCCTTGTCATGGTTGATCATCCATTCAAGAATGCAGGTTGGTTCCAGAGTTTTCATCAAAATAAGGCTTTCTTGTTTTGGGTTTGAATTTAACTTGACTTGCTAAAGGGAAGTTGTTTCTCTCCTCGTTCCAAGGCATCTCTCCATTGCCTGTACCTCACTCCTAGCTTGTCGTATGTCACCGGCCAGTTCCAGATGTTTGCCCCCTTGTTCATGCGCTCTTGTTGGCCAAGGACAAGCCTTAGATCCTCATTCAAAACCTGTGTCAATTTGAATGCAACAAATTTTTAAGCTGGAGTCTGAGTGAGAATATCTTAATCAAGAGGGTTTTATTTGGTTCCACCTCTGAAGACATTGCGAAAAATCATGTCACAAAAGATTTAATTACCTGTTCTGCAAAATGCCTCCATAGGAAGTTCATGAATGGAATGTGCTTCAGCACAGGTGCAAAATCTAGTGACATTCTGTATAATAACCTTGTTTTATTTCTAGAAGAAGGTAAACACACATGAAGTTGATGAAGATGTGTGGTACACTGTTTAGTACTCTGCCCTTCCAGTTTTCCCGGTTTTGAGATACCGATCGTTGAGAGCACCATACAAGGCGGCCGAAATTCCATATCTATAGGATATGGGTCCCAATATCCTTGGAGGCCAGATGCAGGCGTCAAAAATTTCACAAAGCTGAAAATTCAGATTATTCTCAACATTAAGTTATTATCTCATCTTTTGAAATATGAAATCAAGTTTAGAGTAAAAATGCTCTATATATGCTCTAGTTGGATACAAAAAATATGGCAACAGAAACAATCTCACATGATAGATAGATTGTACGTTAAGTAAACAGAAACAAACCTAGGAACACTCCATCCCTTGGCGAAGGTGGACGTATGAGTGAAAGGAGCATGCGCAAGATCTAAAAGGTTATCAAGAAGCAGCCCATGTTCCACTGGGAGTTCTATGACCAGCTGTCAAATGAAAACATTACAAAAATGTTACAACTCTTTCCACATATATAAGCAATCTCTAACCTTCTTTAGGAAGAGCTAAAAGAATCAGAATTTATCCATAACATACCTCAGCATGGATTTGAAACCCTGAAGGAGGTTGTAAAGAAGGAAGAGTGGCCGACGGAGGGCCATCACCAGGCCAAATCCATAACATTCCATCTTTCTCGAAACATGGCAATGACTTAATCTTTACTTTGTGTAATCGTGTAGATGGCATTTTCTCACATGTGCCATCGGTTGAGTATTCCCACCCTGAAATTCATCCATCACAGAGGTGTCAAACTGTGATTCCTATAAGAGTTAGAAAGCACTGGAATATTACTCATAAAATGTCTACTGTTGTACTACATGACCTAGATGCTATGCCTTTCTAAGATGTCACTAACCATGATAGGGACACTGGATACGGCCCTCATTTACTGAACCGAGGTCAAGAGGGCAAGCTCTATGCGCACAGGTATTCTGGACGCATCCAGGTTTACCATCTTTTCCACGAAAGAGAACCCATGGTTCCTCAAAACAATCAAGTGGAACCTGAAAAGCAAAAGTGATAAGGCTCTTGTTAGAAGACATCCACAAATAGACTAAATAATACTGGACAACAAGAGCTATAAAAGAGCTACTCCTCAGAAGAAGTGCAATCCAATAAATAATGCCACACCGCCATAATGATCAAATTAATGATATAGCCAACAAAAACCTATGGAACTAACACAACTAATTTTTCTTTGTTGTTAATGAAGAGGACCATGCCTTTCCAGAAGAAAAATGAAGAAGATCATGCCCTCCCAACACAAAATTGAAGAGGACCTTCCCTCTGTTAGTAGAGTGATAATATTTTCTTCCTCTCTTTTATACTTTTATTCTTTTTCTTGTTTCCACACTAATGCTTTTAGTAGCTAATCCACAAGAAATGAATCAAAAGCTTGAAGAACTAGCCTACCATGGTATTATCTTTCAGGTCATTGGAGAAGGCAACAGGGTACCAAAAATTCTTCAATCGGGGATGGTAGCGTTGAACTGGACCTGAAATGTTCAACCCTTTTCGAGGCAGCCTCCTTTTTACAGTATCCAGAGATTGCGTAGAAGTGCTTGGAGAAGGGGATGCTTCCTCAGAATATGTAGTTGCTCTATCTTGTAACAGCTTGTCATTCACCAATTCTTCCATGTAAGCCAATTTATCTAAAGCAGTGGAAACCCTTGCTTCAGATATATGAACCTGTAGTAATTCATGGATCAAAATTTCAGAAGTAAGCATCTGGTCAGTTGGATGCTCTATAATTAATCAGTCTTTGTTACTAGTACTATTCAATTTTCAAGGAGGATAAATTGAAGGTGATTTCAAGTTATGCAAGTTACAAGACTTTATCTCCTCAAGTGTTAAATTTACACACCTGTCTATGAGCCTGTCCTAGCTCTTCTTGCAACTCTGCAAGCTCCTTCTTGATGGTACCTATAGACTTATAATCTCGGGCTAGAGGATTTAGAACGTCCACAACCTGCACAGCCATATTTGAGTGTAAGAATCCGAATGAAACATTTAAAAACTTTAAACAATAAAGATTTTTTCAACAAAATTATAATTCAATGCTCAGCACTAGAATTGTTCCAAATAAAAATGAAATTAGAGTCAAGTTTCAATCAGTCAATATGCTATCAAAAAGGAAATTTAACTCATCATCTAGATATAAGAAGTTGCTCAGATTAGCACTCTGACCTTTTCATGGAGGAGCATGATTGTGAGCACATCTTGTCGAGCCCGCCAATCACAGTATTGTATATCATATCTAGCAACTTCCAAGGCCAGATTTGCATCCAAGAACTTCCCTTTAGTTTGTGGAAATTTAGACCTAGGATCCTCCACATCAAAGAGTGTACTCCAAGCATTCTTCTTTTCTATCTCTGATTGCTCTCCAAATACAGCAAACACCCGAAATCCTCCTTTCACACCCTGAAATTTAACAAGTCCAACAATGTAAGCTATTATATATAACAGCTCACACTTTATTACATCTAGATAGATTATAGATATGAAAAACAAGGATACATAATTAAAACAGAAGATGGTACATCAAGAACTAGCATGAGCCCACAAATGTTTATAATTAGCATAAAAATCATATCTTTAATTTGGTATTAAGTGCTAGTTTCAATCAACAATTTAACCAACCCAACTGAAATTCTACTTCAAATTTAGCATGTACCCACTAAAATTAAAGGTGAAACCTATCCAAATATATAGTTTCTCACCAAGTACCTATTACACACGAGATTAAGCACATACCACTAGAGTAAGCCACATTTCACCTAACTAGTCAACCATGTTAAGTGTTAATATACAAGTTCCAAAAATCTAAGAAAACCCAGATAAAATTTATTGAAAAATTAGCAAGTGGTGTATATATCCGTACCTTCTTGGTGCTAAGCTTGGTTGATCTACAAAATGATATGGGCAAAGATAGAGCTGCAGCTGTGGCAACAATGGTCATGGCGTTTGAAGCTGACAGACTCATGGCTAGGGAGAGAAAGAAAGAGAGAGAAACGTAAGCGATTTTAGTGTCACAAATTTATTGTTGGAAATTTCTGTTGATAAGTGGGTGGCTGCTCTAGCCCGCGATCTCAGTTGGCCTCCCATGGTATGCCACGTGGATACGCTTGGCTCCCACGTGGCAAGCTCTGCTTCCACATGCTCTTTGCTTGTGTCTGTGAGTATCTGGCATGAGTGGGGCCCTTATATCTTGCCAGCTCGGATGACCGAGATATCTTGATCTATCCCGGTTTTGTGTTTTTAGTCCTTGTATTTGGATTTTTGAAATGGGTTGGGTTTTGGCTTGTGAGGTGGGTGATAGGCCTCTTTTTCTTCTATCCGGTCATTTTGGAATATAATCCGTTAATCCATTATGATAAATTTGATTGGCAATGGTGACTATTTTGATCAAAGGCATTGATAGTCATAGTTGTGAATTGTGATTGATGGCTTAGTGTAGCATCTTATTATTAATACATGAAAAAAATTGAAAACAGAGAAAAGTGAACTTGACATGCTTGATGGGTTGGGCTCATTTTCAAAATGGGCTTGTCCCTCTCATTATAGCCTCACTTCATCGTTATATCTGGTGTAAAGGACCAAGGATGGTGTTAATATGAGAATGAGTGCGATCAAGATGAGTCTCAAACCCCATTTTCCATTTTGGGTATCCAATGACCATCGATAAGCCGAATGACAGTGATTGTGGTGCGACCGCTGGTGTGGTGGTGCACTGGCAACCGATCTTCATCGTAAGAATTCTATAGTGATGACCTTATATATGGCCCTTAAACGTTGCCTTATTTTTTAACCGTTGAATCAAATTGGTTAGCATGATCCAACGGTTAAAAAATAGAACCTCACATAAGACCCTCACTATAGAATGACTCGTCTTCATCATCCGTAGGGATTTTGGGCTTTTCGTGCCGGCCCAATTCCAACCAATTCTATTGTTTTTCTGTTATTGGGCCGGAAACCAATCTGCTTATGGGGTCTTGCTTCCTGTATATCTGGTTTTTCTTTAAAACGGACAAAAACAAAACAAAAAATCTGAACCGACATCCCATTGCCCAAAGTTTATTTTATTTTATTTTAGTGGCCCAAAGATATGATTGCGGTTAACGGAAGCAATCTCTAATCACACAGATAGACAGTCAGTCAAAGTTTACTCAATTTCCACCAAGAAATAACTTCAAATTAACGAATTGAATCCAATCCAATATGAACAAGGCAGCAGCTTTAACCATGATGAACAACCCTCTAAAAATATCTCTACCACTCTCATCATCCTCTGCGCCCCTTTATTATGGATTTATTGTAGAGAGAAACAGAAAGTAAGAAAGAAAGAGAAACAAAGTAAAATGAGTAGAACGAGAGCTCAAAAGGAGGACAAGGCAGGGCCTTTCTTCTTAGCCACACTTGTGCTCTGGTTCGTCTCCGTTTTGTTCGAAATTCTGTTCCACAGGCGCTCGCAGCTGCTCTCCATAGTCGCTGGCTGTTTCTTTTACCAATTGGCCAACTGGGTTGTTCGCGCTTTCGTCTCCCGCGACCCTCTCTTTGTCAACACCTCTGTTTCTCTGCTCCACTCCACCATAACCTCCTCTTCAGGTTTCTTTTCTTTTCAAGCTGTTCTTTTTTCTTGGGAATTTTTTTTGGGGGTTTTTTGAGTATGTTTCGTGGTCTTTTTCTGTGCATATAGTTTGGTGATAGGTTTAACAAAAATGGAATCTTTGTACTGAAATTAACACTTTAACTTTGTTGGGGACTGTTTTCTCTAGGTACCAAGTTCATTATTGAAATGATAATCACAACATTTGCTATATAGATTACCAGGTGGGAAAGCTCATGCTCCCATTTGTTGGTTCCAGCTTTCCCATTGCGTGTGTGTGTGTGTGTGTGTGTTTTTTTTTTTTCTTTTTCTTTTTCTGGTTCTCTCATTCTGAAACATGGTCTTTGTGCTATGCAACATAGACTGTCCTAGCTAAAATGGGTACTGGTACTTTGTAGAAGTGGAGGATATGAAGATATCTTATGCTAAATTGCAGAGCCAGGTGTGTTGGTAAGTTTAGGGTGGTGGGATTAAGGTTGCCTATGCGCCTAGATTTATCTCATCTTGGCATTGAGGGTGGTTCGGGTACTATTATTTCTTTGATTGGATTGGCTATGATGAAAGGGTGATATAAAGTCTAAACTACAATGTTATCCTTGATTTATGTCCTAAAGAGTAGAATCTTGGGAAATGGACAAAACGAAGCATATGTATAGAATAAGCAAAACTTAAAAAGATCATAACTTTCGATAGGTAACTTGTGAAACCCTTAAATGTAAGATAAAAGATCAAGGTGCTTACCCTTGGACATACATATCCAAGTATATTTTAACTTGCTGGTTTTTACTTAATTGTTTTTATAACTTTCTTGAGCACATCTTTCGTTGTTGATTCCAATGTAAAGTTAAGGGATGCAACTTCAATCTTGTTTGTCTCTGCAGTGATATTTATTTTGGCTAATCAGTGGTTAAAAAATGGTTCGATTGGCATGTTTGAGCACTCACAGTTGTTTGGAGGTACTTGGCCATGGGCATACCCAGCTTTGTGTTTTTCGTGCGGTTACTTTGCATATGATCAGTGGGATATGCTGCATTATGGATTATATAGTGGTTGGTTCCCTTCCATCCTGATGCATCATCTGATACTGCTTATTTGCTTTACTCTTGCTTTGTATCGGAATGTGACCATCAATTACCTAATTCTCACTCTCATTTGTGAGGTACGTTGTACTATCTTCTTAAAAGCTTTCCTATCCCTTGGTGAATTGCTTTTTCTTCTTCTGATAATATTTCCTAGTGCTGAGAAAATTGGATCAGTCAGTCTGATCGGTTCAGTATTTCATTAAATTGTTGTTAATGTGAATTCTACATGAAACTGATTCTGATATTTCTATTTCTGTTGACAGCTGCATTCTATCTTTCTGCACGTGAGGAAAGTGCGGCGGATGGCAGGTGTTCGCAATGCCAAGAGCAAAATTGTAATGGCAGAATGGCTTCTTAATCTGGTCACCTACATTGTAGCAAGGGCTGGAGCTCACCTTCTCATCACCGCCAAGCTCATCTGGGATGCTCCCAAATTCGGAAAGGGCATTGAGCTGCCTCTTGCATTGTTTGGGATGTTTGGAATGAACTTTCTGAATGTGTTTCTTGGCATCGATCTCTTCCATGCTTTCAAGAGAGAGAGGAATCCTCAGAATACTAATAGCCATCATGAATGACAAAAGTAAAGGCCAAAAAATAGTTACCGATCTTTTTCGTTTGTGTTGGTTTTTTTTTTGTCGGAATTTTGTTTGTGTTGTTTATTTCATTGATTTTGCACATAAATGGTTGTTGACGAAAAGAATGAATTATTCATGTGAGAAATCAACAGTGTAAATTATGCGAGCGAGAGTATATAAAGGCATGGTTTGTTTCCCTTGATATTTACTTTCTTAAGAAAATTGTACATGCTTTTAGGTGCCCATTTGTGTTTCATGGTTAAAAAAGAATATAGGAATTATATAAAAAGAGGTCCTACCGGGAGTCGAACCCAGGTCGCTGGATTCAAAGTCCAGAGTGCTAACCACTACACCATAGAACCCAATTGAGCATTAAGCTGCACCATGTCTTATATATTCAGAATCATTAGTGCCTCATAAGCACGAGAACAATAGTATATGAACACGTGTGCGCCAATTATTTGTCACTTTCCAATGCTATCAGTGTAGTTCAAAATTCACTCCGACAAATGTCGACGACGGTTTAGCCATTACGGGTTTAGAAATTAAGTTTAAATGTTTTATATATTGAATTTGTCCAATAAATAAATAACAAGGGGTGGTGGCGCAGTTGGCTAGCGCGTAGGTCTCATAGCTTCTGAGTTATCCTGAGGTCGAGAGTTCGAGCCTCTCTCACCCCAATATATATATATTTTCACCTATTTTCTGTGTGAAGTTTTCTCCACCTTCATCTTTGTTTATTGTTTCTTACTTAATAGAATAGCATTCTTCTCTTAATTTCAGATCCAAAACCCCCAACTCCAACGCCTTGTTTTATTTTTTTGGTTGCCAAAATAAGCTTTTTAGGCCATTCAAAATCAACATAGTTTGCAGTTCTTCCTGTGTTTATTAGTTAAAGGGCAAACCAGTTATGACAATCTTCAATCATCAGTTCTTCCTGCATATTCCAAAACATAATGCCCCAAAAAAAGGAAAGAGCTGATATTCCAAATTGGAATTCCCTTAGAAATATACTTCACCAACAATTTTAGAAAATGCGTGGTACCGAAACAGGAACAAGAGCATTTTAGGGCAAATCTGTGGACATTCAGAGTTTGATCCATTACTGTTCATTTGAAAACAAAATGTGCCAATTAATCAGCATTTAATTAGCAACCCTTAAAATACACTGAAGCACTAAATTCTCTGTAATACAAACGCAGAAAATCAATTATATCTATTGTTTTTCTCTTCTAAAGAATGAATCTTGGCTAAATTTCTAGTCGTATGCCACTCTTAGTTCGAGAGAAGAACTTTGCGAACCCGTTTCGATTCTTCTCAGAGCTGACATGAGTTGACAATACAGTAGATGAGGTTGATGAAGATGAAGATGGTGGTGAAGTATCCTCATTTCTAATTACTGAAGGACCACAACTCTCATGGGCTGGTTTTGACACAGAATCTCTTTTAGGTGAAAATGTCACATTAGAATGAAACTTCCACTGGTCATCAGCTTTAGGAATCTGTGGTGCAACAGCAGAGAACCCTGGTATGTTTGCAGTGTCAATCAGGAAATCTTCTAGTGTTGCTAGAGATTTCAGTTGATTCCCAAGAGATGCTATTGTCTTCTGACACTCGGCAAGTTTTCCAGCAGCTACAGCTAGGTCTTCCTGGAAAATTAGTTGCAACACCACATTAAATTTTACGGCGTATTATTTTTGTTTTAACTTTATGAATGATTTGAATAATCAAAATTTAGACATGTAATGTAGATAGTTTCAGTCTTTGATCACCAACCTGCTTTATCTTCAATTCACCATTTGAGCAAGCATTTTTCTGAAGATTGACTTCTTCATTTTTTCTTGATAGCTCTTCCTCTAAACTTTGACATTTGACAGCAATTTCTGCTGATAAAGCCCTCTCCCTTTGAACCTCTGCTTCTAAGAAATTAACCTTAGCAGACATGGTCCGCGCCTCTGCTTCCATGCTAATCAGCTGAGACTCAATAGTATGTTTTGATTCTCTTGCACTATTTAGCTCCTTTTGTAACTCCTCCAACTTCATTTCTGCTTCTTTTAGCTGAAACTCTGCTGCCTCAAAACATTCTTGACTTTTGGCTAAAGCAGTTTGTAGTTCAGCTTTCTCTACTTCCAGCTTTTCTTTCTCTACTTCCAACTTTTCTAACATGTGCTCTAGTTCGGCTGTTCGATGACTCATAGCTTCAAGTTCAGCTTTCTCTACCTCCAACTTTTCTTTCTCTACTTCCAAATTTTCTAACTTATCCTCTAATTCAGCTGTCCGATGACTCATGGCTTCAAGTTCAGCTCTCAAGGCACTTTCTTCATTATTGGACTGATTAATTATGGCTTCTGATTCCAGGCAACTAGTTCCAATCTCAGTCTGTGGCAATGAAGCAAGTCGTTCCATCTCAAGAAAATCATCCATAAGATCAATATCAACAGAAGAGGCCGGAAAATTTCTGTTAACAGCCTTTTCATTCTTGAATTGATCAAGCTCAGCAACCAGGGCCGAAGCCCACGAGTCAGAGAAATTCAGGTCACGCTTGTTTGGCTCTGAGCCATTCATCTTTTGAGAATCTATCTCCATCATGTTTAGCCGTTCTCCACTGTCCGATTGACTATCCATGCAAGACTCCACATAAATTGAGGAAGCAGCACTGGATTTATGATCATGAACTAAAGGTATTTTGCAACCCAAAGCTTTTAGCCTCCGGCACTCAGCTTCAAGCTTTGCAACCTTCCTTATACTCTCCAAGTGTTGCTTACTGGCTGTTTCAGCTGCTTGAGTACTCAAGTCCCTCTCAATTGTCAAGATTTCCAACTCCTCTGCTTGAGACAGTAGCTCAAGCTTAAGGGCTGAGTTTTCTTTTTCCAAAGATTGAAGCTTATGAGAAAGATGAGGATCCACAAAAGCAGAAACTTCAGATCTATTAGCTTCCGCTTTTCTCTGGAGCTCAATAATTTGACTTTCAAGCTTCAATTTGGTAGACTCCCAGTCACGGGTTTTCTTCACCACAGCTTCCTGTATGGCTTGTTCCTGCTCCTCTCTTGCTTGTCTAAGCTGCCTTACACATTCCTTGAGGGCCCCATCAAGATGGCTTACCCGATCTTCCAGGGCTGAGTTTTGCTGCATTGTAGCTTCAAGTTCTAGCTTAAAAACGGTCGCCTCATTTTCAGCCTTTTCCCAGCCTATATTGACATCAAAACTAGATCGCTTTTATATATAGAAAGGTGACAACATTATAACAATCATTAGAAATATAGAATTTGTGGTTGAGATTTGGCTAAAATTATCCTAGACGTCCCACTTCACACAATCTCTTAAATTTGGAAACATTATGTGTACACCATTGCACTTAGAAATGTCACAAATCTTTAAAATCTCATCCTCATCATTGTGGACAAAACCATTCCTTGTACAGGAGACAAGACACAAGGGTTTCAGAGAGCTGTTCTTCATGTTTAAAAATTTGAAAACAAATTAGCAGAGTTGGTATGTTATATGTCAAAATATTGCTACACACTATTACCTGCAACAGCTTCTTCAGCAACTTTGGCATGCTGCTTCACCAAGTCTTCTTTGGCACTAACATTCACAAGAGCTGCTGATAATCTCTCTGTTAGACTCTTCACACTATCATTAACATCTTCAGCATTGGATGCAGCTTTTGATGTGACTTCGGGTGATTGAGTGTCATGATTAGGAGATGCCCTAAGTGCCTCCTGCTACAATGATAACATAAGAAATAATACTCAAGTTAAACACGCATAAAATCATAGTTCAGATTACATGGACAACAAAACAACACCTAATAGAGGCGCTTGCAAATTCACCCAAAGGTATCTTAAGAAGAGGAAAGGAAATAGCATTTGTTTAATATCTAGAGTGACATTATGAAAACTTAAAATCTTATAAATGGTTAAATCAAAGTGGCTGCTGTTATGTATGCATGCACACAGCCACACTACAGGATACCCTTTGTTTCTCTTTTGAGTGTGTAAGATGTCCTCAAATACCAGTAATTATTTAGTTTTGGGGGGCCCGTGTCTGTAAGGTGTCCTCTGAGTACCAATAAAACTCATTTGACATCAAGTCTCTGCCACTTGAGCTAAGACATGGCGTCGATACCATATAAAGACAAGGAAGACACTAAAGAAGCAGGAGAGAAGATAACAGATAAGGGGTATCCCAAACAGGAAATGCAACTTAATTGTTTGGTTGCATAAGCAGACATAAATTCCTAATGCAAAGCTATAAGGAATGCCAAACACAAATTTCAAATCAAAATAGCCAAATCCGATCTTATAGTTATTTAAAACACTTACTCATTCTAGGCAATTAATCAAAATAGACGCATCTCACATACGTTTTAGGAAATTAAGTTATGTTACAAATACAAAATGAGAAGCAGATGTAGGACGGGAAATCAATCAACATGTGCATAAGGGGAGGGAACTTGATCTCCGTCCTCACGTCATACACACTCTATTCCAGACAACAAAGAAATGTACAGAAGAGTATCCATCCACTGAAAAGCAATTTTCAACTTTTGAAGGACATAAAGATTCATCAGTAAAGCACGGCTTTATGTGGAAGATTGATGCCTTGATGGCTAAATATGTGGTAAAAGCAAACGAAAGTATAATGTCAAATTTCCAAAATTCCATCAAGACCATGCAGAAGATGAAAATTTGCCGGAAAGGAAGGAATCCAAACAAAAAAAAAAGATAGGGACGAAATCAGTTTAAGTAAATGCAGAGCATTCTAGGTGAATTACTTAGTTAAATGCCCAGAGAACAATTTGTGCAGGCTTTGCAGAAGTAAGATTTAACTCAGTAGTCAGGGTTCAGCTACCTACCTGTTCATCAGAGTACCTCTCAGAGTGTGAAGATACTGAACCTGAACAGTCAGTTTCTCCAGAGCTCTTCTCAGAAGACTTCTTCTTCCACAACCACTTGCGATCCATCTAATGTTCTATTGTCCAACTTCCCAACTAGCACTTCACAGAATGTTTATCTGTACACACATTACAATTTTACAGACAAGTCATCAAAAACCCACCACAAATCCTCTTAAAAGTTGCAGGCAACAAAAGAAGTAAGCATAAATAGATATCTAATTTATTGGTTGTTGCTGGAAAGTGGAACTCCAACCAATATAGCCGAGCCTTTTAAAAACAGAAAGCCATGTTCTTTCCAGCAAATCGCAAGCATTTAAACAGAAAGAAGACTTCGCTTATCATTCTCTCAGCTTTGCTTCAAATCCACTCCAAAACCATCTACCCCAACAACAAATATTACGACATTATAAGAATCAAAATGGATCTTTGCATAGCTCAAGAGCACGAATAAGAGTATATATAACACACCCAAACACAGACTTGCTCGCTCTGAAGATGGAAGGATTTGTAGCTCCAGCATCACATCCAACGCAATCAAGTGCTTCTGAAATGCCATAAAGTTGTGTAATCACTAAAGAGCAAACACCCATTTTTTAAATCACAAAAACAAAACTACTCAATTGATAAATTGATGAAATGTTGCCGAATATCCACTTTCAAAAGACAAAATTCGCATGAAAAGAAATGGAAGAAACCAAATTACCCAACACAAAAGCTCCCATTTAGCAGCAACCCATCAAAGCAAAAAGACACAAAACCCTCCTCACTTACCCAGAAACCCTCAGAATTCAGATGCACATAAAATTCAGCTAAGAAAGATTAAAAAGAGCAAAACCCAGATCAAATACCTTTGACTGGAGGAGACCCCAACAACCTAAAGAGTAGATGGAAGCCCAGTAATAACAAGAAGTAAATGAAAAGTTGGTTCAAACTTCAAACTTGAGACTTAAGATTACAGATCAAAATAATGAAGAGCAATAAAATAAGACTGCAAAAATCTGTAGAATGTCAGATAACAACTAAAAGTAGCAGTTAATGTGGGTTTCTATTTCTTGTTTTCTACTTTACCTTTTTGGGTACTCGGAAATATAAAAGAAAAAAGAGACGAGCATGTGCTTGTTTGTGGATATCAAGCTGTGAAGATGGAGAGAGTGAGCAGAAACCTCAAAATCCACTTTTTCAGCTTTTCTTTTATTCAAAATTGAAAATGGTTTTCTCTCATTTGTTTATTTTGTGGCTGGATTTTGAAATCCAGCTACCCTTATTCCCGCCCATAATCGCGATTGATTATTTGTAGAAAACGTTGCAGCAGCAGTTTTTTTATTGACAATTAAGTTAATTTGTTGCAATATTCTATGCTGCAGAGAAGCTGGCTCCTATTTTCTTGTCGCCTCTCAGCTTTTCAACACTGTTCTTTATTGTTTGTATTGGTCACTGGGCCACAGGCATAGTGAAGGAATCTTTAGCATGAAGCCGAGCTTGACGTGGACATCTTCTTCTTGGCTGATTTCATGATCCCATGGAGGAAATTCGAGGCTCTTTTTGTTTTTTTTGAAAAATTTAGCGAAGCCTTATAAATTTGGGATTTTGAACAATTAATATCCCCCTTACAATCAATATTGTCACAACTTTTATTAGTATTTATTATTTTTTGCATACAAAATATATTATCGTAGTTATTTATTTTTCATTTTGTCATTAGTATTATTATTTATTTGCATACAAAATATATTAATTATTGTATTCTGGACAATACGTACGTAAGTGTCGAGGTTTCAAAATACATATAGAAAGAGGAAAACAAGACCATGCAAATGACATGTCCTTTTTCATTTTGTCTCCAACTCCTACTCATTTAAGAATCTACATATTGCAAGAAATCAATCAAGTACCAAAACTGTCATCCTTGTTCACCACACAAACATTATTTCGGAAAATGTCAGAAATAAATAGTAGCAAATTACATGCTGCAAAAAGTCTGTAGCAAAGAGGACTAAACAAGTGAAATCACACAACAATTAACTCAGCTCCTGGAGGTAGTTTTTCTCCAATCTGCAAGGCCCGCTTTCTCGTTGCCCTCAATTTTTTCTGGGTTGTAACAAATTCAGACAATAGAGTGGATTCTTCAACGACAACCTTTTTGAGATCGACGATAAACGTTTCAAGCGCAACGGCATTCTCAGTGAAGTACATGACAAGCTCAGTGTCGATAATAATAGACCCAACGAACCCAGAAAATTTCACCACCTTAAGGCACTGATGATGAGGACATTTATTAACCTTCTGCATATTCCTCCTACATGAGTCGCGTACCCATCTTAACTGCACAAGGACATAACAAAAGCTTACCAATCTACCTTGGAAAGTTCATTCCACATAAATCAATTACACTTTCACAGTTCTCAAACCATTATATAAACTTCCCAACTATTAAAATTTTAAGATATACTGAAAATAAATTTACCTTCAATGTAAATCCATGCAAGAAAGGAGACCGCTCTATCAATTTAGTCAAAGCAAGGAGGCTAAGCCGATCAGTTGCGATAACACTCAATGATAAGTCCTTGAGACTAGTTAATTCTGGAAATTCTGGGAGCCCAAATCTCAACCAATCCTAAAGACTTACAGTCACTTATTTGTAGGGACTTCAACTGGAGTGATGAACCAGCAACTTTCAAATTTACTAATTGATATGAGCAAGAAACGCAGAGATGCTCAAGGAGTTCACAGTAGGATAGAAAGCGCTCAACAAGTTCGCCGGTTATATTTACAAAGGACAGAGAGGTGTTTAAGGGACTTGATGCAGGAAATACCGAAGGGGCTTCTAAATGGCTTATCTGGAAATATATAACTGGGAGAAGAATAACGAGACCGTCTGCCTGCTTCCAAATCTATCT
Source organism: Prunus padus (assembly GCA_024362665.1). NCBI lineage: Eukaryota > Viridiplantae > Streptophyta > Magnoliopsida > Rosales > Rosaceae > Prunus > Prunus padus. The sequence goes on from JANFAM010000020.1 coordinate 40,247,439, forward strand.
CAAGGCCTTGAACTCTCCTCCACATTGCAAATTCAATCCAATTGTCGATTTCAGAACTACTAGGACTGCAATCGGGTGAGGAAGAACGAATTTTGAACTCATCTAAGGATGGACCCTGGTGCAATTGCAAGACTTGATTCACCCAATTGTAACTAGATGTTGTTTTCACTCGTTGCCTTCTTTTCTTCTGTGGTTTGGATAATGCATCTATATCATCGAAGTTGAGACATGTAATCTGTTTCCACACATAGATCCACCTCTTCGAGAGGACACAAGTTCTTGCTGCTTCCCTAATACCCAATCGGGAAAGAATGATAATTAGAATGACATCTGGTAGCTGACTGATCTGATCCTCCTCCGAATAAGTCTCTTCCTTATCACCCAAATTGATTGGAATCTTTTTTCGTTTCCCATATGTCCATTCGGAACGCTTAGCCTTTCTTTTCGGCATGGAAGTTGGAACACCCAAGCCCCTGCTTTTCATTCAAAACTTTGCAATCTAGAATTACCAAAGCAGCTACTCTATTATTTAGAGGCAGCAAACCGACTAAAATCCACCAAATCCAAATCCAAGTCCAACTGGGAAACTACATTTCTATTTCCCTCTTTTTGAAGAAGAAGCGGAACCTTTTCTACTTATTTGGTACAACTACAACATCTAAAGACAATTTTCGATGTAAGCCATGGAACATAATTGCGCCTTTGAAAGAGTAAATCTGACACTGATAGGTATTTTGATTTCAAATACGAAAAAGCTGGCGAATTTGATTGAAAATCATCATGTAACTCAAAATTCCAAACTTATAACAGGAAATGAAGTTACGCAAATCGAAAGGGAAAAACTTACTTATTTGAGGGGTGGACAGTCGCGGCATATCTGCAACGCCAACCTCTAGCCGCGAAGGGAAATGGGAAAGTCATCAACGGCTCCGAAGACCAACTTCTGTGGTTTTTGTTTGGAGGGGTAAAAGGGGAATTTTAAACGTAAGTTGGGTCTAAAATTAAAGGCTAAATTATTGAAATGCCCCCTATAACTTATTTTTAGTCTCACTTTCCCCCTTGAAACTTCAAGTGTCTCATTTTCCTCTATGAAATTCTATTTAATGTCTCACTTTCCCCCCTGAAACTCTATTTAGTGTCTCACTTTCCCCCCTGAAACTCTAAATGTCTCACTTTCCCCCCTAAAACTCTATTTAGTGTCTCACTTTGTCTGGATTCCATCTGGCCTTAACCGAAATCATCAAACTTGACGCCCATGTGCCTTTTTTCTAAGTTCTTGTGTCCATGGAGGGTCGAGAACGAAAGCATTACCATTGTAGGAAGCTCTGCCAAGTTCAGACGTCGCTAGGGAATGAACAAATGTTGTCGCTTCTTTGAGTTGTTTGATCTAGAGATGTGTTATCGTTCAAAAGATATAATACATGGGTTGCTGAAGAATAAGGGAAGATTAGAACAAGATTTAGCCAAGCTTCGAGGTAGAGAGAAATTGTTGTGGGGTTTTCTGTTTCTTTTTTGGATAATGTTGATTTCCATGATGGTTGGCGGTTTAAGGGATAATCATCATCAGGTTTAGAGTTGGCTATGTAATGTAGGTTTAGCAATCTTAACTGTAACCAAGGAGAGGAGGGAGGTTTGTAATCTGCAAGTGTTTTAGGAATGGTTGAGCACAATGACATTTGTGTGTTATGTAATCTGCAGTTTTTTGGGAATGATTGAGTACAATGACCTTTGTGTATTATGTAATTTGCAGTTTTTTGGGAATGGTTGATCCAATGGTATTTTAATATTGACATACTTTTTGTTGTAACAAGCTTAAATATTTTTCTTCTGTTTCTATTTTTTTTCTTTCTAAAATTTGTTTACCTATCTAAATATGCATATAGAATAATGAACATATAACAAAATATGCATATAAGATGAGATGAAAAAAGCAGCACATGGGCGTCGAGTTTGACGACTTGGTTAAAGTGGATGAAATACGAGGCAAAGTGAGACACTACATAGAGTTTCGAGGGAAAGTGAGACACTAAATAGAGTTTCGGGAAAGTGAGACACTTAGAGTTTTAGGGGAAAGTGAGGCACTATATAGAGTTTAGGGGGAAGTGAGGCAACTTAGAGTTTCAGAGGGGAAAGTCAGACTAAAATTGAGGTACAGGGGCATTTCAATAATTTAGCCAAAATTAAATAGACCCAACTCTCACACTGATGGACGAGATCGGTCCGGTCCGTTTATTAGCTCCGCAGCTTCCTCCTCTCTCACACTCAAGAGAAGCCCTAACCACCTCTGGCCTCACACTCTCTTTGGAGAAACTGGAGCTTCTTTCTCTAGGTACCTTCCTTTTTGATCAATCTTTACATTTGATTCTAAACATTTCAACTTGCCTTGTAGCTAATGTTTCATGTTGTGAAGTATTTATTTAGCTAATGTTTCACTGACAGTAGTTCCCTTTCTTCTTCTTCTTCTTCTGGTTGTTTCTTTCTTTTGCCCTGATTTTGTAGCTAAGGCCTTGAAGGGAAGTCTGAAGCTAATATTAGCTGTACATTAAATTACACATACTTTGGTGTTATGATTGAGCAGAATAATTACAGATGCTTCTCAGTACATTAAATTAAGTAATTATGACTTAGATCTCTAGGTATTCAGGGTATGACATTGACATCACTTGTCCATAAGGTGCCCTTTACATATATGAAATGTAGGCATGTGTGGGCATTCTTCCATGTGATCATTGACTTGTATTCTTCATTTCGTGTACTAGACATGGCAAAAATAATCATCATGTTTGCAGAAAAGGGCCAGTAACTTTCAAATTACTCATCCACAGAATTCTATTTCTTTCACAGAGCAGTGTTTAGTTGTTCACTTGTTAGCACTGAGAAAGGTTTCCTAAAGATCCTTGGTAAACTTGAACCCAGGTCTGGGTAGTTGACCCCCACAAGACTTCACTAGGGAAGCAGTCCACATCTTTGGAGATAGATAAATTGAGTTAGAGCCTTGATTCTAACAACTTGGGATTCACCACCCCTTTTTTCCGCTTAGCTTCATTCAGGGCCTTTTAAAACTTTATAATCCTGTTCCAATGCTAATTTGAGGGCCCTTTGCCTTGAACTTGAATCTAATCACCTCTGCAGACTATTTAGATCTTTTCCTCCTCACCCGTCTCATGGCCCGACAAAGTGGTGACTAGATTAAATATGCAGTGAAGATTCCTCCCCTTCTTTCTTCTACTACAAAGTGGTGTCTAGATTAACAGCTTCCTCCAAATTGGAATCAACACCAATACGATGTCAGCTTTACATATAGGGCTTCTGTACATATCCCGTGTACATCTAAGTACTGCTTTTCTTAGGACCACTGTCCCAATGTACATTCAAGTGATGCCTTTCTTAGTCTACTAGTATCCCCAATTTAAACAGTACATGGATTGACAGATATGAAAAAGATGAAACTTGGAATTTCGACTATGCAAACCAAGCCTAGAACTACAACAGAAACACACAATGTCCCATGAACGTAATGAACCAAAATAAGATCCATACAAAAAGTCATAGGCCAAAGAGTAGCTAGGCAGCTAGATTTAAGAACTTATAATAGTGAAGATTTCCACGTCTTCTCCAACAATCATTGGTCATCACTAGTTTTTCTGATTTGAATTCCCCAATAAACTTTAATTGCATTTTCCCCGTAGGAAGGACATCCAATCTCACTAAAGATAAACATCACAGAGTCGGGTAAAACATTGTATGATGGTCAAGGAAATAGCAGAAACCGTTAATCAATAGTTCACCATATCATGATTCTTCTTTTTTGACTTGGCTAAAGCTAAAAACTATCCACTATCACTAATTATTTAGCTAATGTTTAACTGACAGTAGTTCCCTTTTCTTCTTTTGGTTTAAGCTTTCTCTTTCTTTCTTTTGCCCTGATTTTGTTACTAAGGCCTTGAAGGGAAGACTGAAGCTAATATTAGCTGTAAATAACACCTTTTTTTTGGGTACAATGAGTAGTTCAGTTTTTTGCTTTTCTGAGTTTTTTTCTCACTAGTCTCACAAAATGCACGGATTTAAATAAACTATGTTCTTTTACTTTCTCTGTCATTACTTTTGAGCAAAGCATACATATTTGGGAGTATTTTTGTGTGAATTTGTTGGTATTTATTGCTGGCCTCCCTACCTGGGTTCCTTGCCTAAACGTTTTCTTTGATAACTGTTACTTGTTGTTAAGTATTTATTTAGCTAGTTGATTTATTGGTTTGCTCATTTGTCTTTCTCCACTTTTTTTTATTACAATTTAATACGGTTTATTTAGCGAGTCAGTTTATATTGCTCATGTATTTTGACTTCTCTCATTTACAATTAGCTATTTGATTTAGTTTTGTGTTTTTTTTTTCATGTGGTTTTGTACAGGAGAATGACTACCCAAATTTCACGTAACAACTTCAACAATTGCAATTCAAGTCTAAAAGCGTCATCCAAAAACTTTTGTTAGATTCATTCATGGAGAATATTAAGGATTTTGTGGCTGACTGTGATGTTGTCCAAGAAGGGCATGTATGGAAATGGGAGTTGGTTCACAAGGAAGGATGTATTAAGAGGACAGTTCCACTCTTCATTCTCAAAGAGGTAGTGGATGATTCAAGACATGAATCCGAAGAAGATTCGTTCTACATCTACTCGGGATGCAACAACAATCTCGTCTCGAAGTGCAAGTATCACATCGTAATTCTAGCTGATTACGAGTCCGGGGAGCAATTGGACGATCCTTTTGACAAGGATGATTACTTTTTTAAAGATCAGACACACATCTTACATGGGTTGCTCCACAACAACGAGATCAGCCACCTCATATGTATCAATGGGATTAATGGGGGTTCTGCTTTCATCACTGGTCGAGACATCATGCATCTATGGGATTTACTTTGCCTTTATTTTCAGGCGAGGTAGTTATCATTTTTATATTAGTTGTTGTTTCATATTTTTGTTATATATAAAACATATGAATTGAATCTGATTTTTGATTTATAGGAAAATAATTGTCTGTGATGAAGCATGTAAAGCATTTAGGCATATCACATTGATAGACGGTCTCCGTGAGACGTGCGAGGGGGCCATGGAGACTAGGTTGCTGTTTAGTGTCACTTTTGGTAGTATCTGGTTTGGGAGATGGGGATACATGTTTCTACGTGGAAGCTATGGGGTGTCGAGAGATACCTACATGATCGCTATTGAGTCCCTTGGGTCTCGTCCGTTGACTGAAGTTGAAGAAATTGTAGAAAAATACAAGAAGATGTTCCTTACTCCCTTAGAGTGCATGAGAGATTTATTATCTTTCATGCTGCAGATGAGGTGTGGCGCAAGAGGCCGAAAGAGAACGGATCTAAATAAAGATTTGTGAACAGTGTATGATGAGGTTTTAATGAGGAGGAAAAATCACGTCTAAACCATCTTGAATTGCAAAGTCTTTTGCAAGGAAATCCCGTTGAGGCAAATGTCAGCTGAAGTTTAACAATTACCTTTGTGGTGAGAGATGCAGATGACAATGATTTGCCGGGAATGGTTGGCTGTGAGTGTACCATACTCCACGTAGATGATGTGGCTGATTCTTGGCAACTCATTGTCATCTGCATCTCTCACCACAAAGGTAATTGTTAAACCTTTAGCTGACATTTGCCTCAACGGGTTTTCCTTGCAAAAGACTTTGCAATTCAAGATGGTTTGGACGTGATTTTTCCTTCTCATTATACACTGTCCACAAATCTTTATTTAGATCCGTTCTCTTTCGGCATCTCGCGCTACAAGCATGAAAGATAATAAATCTCTCATGCACTCTAGGGGAGTAAGGCACATCTTCTTGTATTTTTCTACAATTTCTTCAACCTCAGTCAACGTAAGAGACTCAATAGCGGTCGTGTAGGTATCTCTCAACTCCTTATAGCTTCCACGTAGAAACGTGTATCCCCAACTCCTAAACCAGGTACTATCAAAAGCCACACTAAACAGCAACCTAGTCTCCATGGCCCCCTCGCACATCTCATGGAGACCATCTATCAATGTGATATGCCTAAATGCTTTACATGCTTCATCACGGACAATTATTTTCCTATAAATCACAAAATCAGATTCAATTCATATGTTTTATATATAACCAAAATATGAAACAACAACTAATATAAAAATGATAATTACCTCGCCTGAAAATAAAGTAAATCTCATAGATGCATGATGTATTGACCAGTGATGAAAGCAGAACCCCCATTGATACATATGAGGTGGCCGATCCCGTTGTTGTGGAGCAACCTATGTAAGAGTTGTGTCCGATCTGTAAAAAAGTAATCATCCTTGTCAAAAGGATCGTCCAATTGCTCCCCGGACTCGTAATCGGCTAGAATTACGAAGTGATACTTGCACTTCGAGACGAAATTGTTGTTGCATCCTGAGTAGATGTATAACGGATCTTCTTCGGATTCATGTCTTGAATCATCCACTGCCTCTTTGAGAATCAAGTCCTTTTAACACATCCTTCCTTGTGAACCAACTCCCATTTCCATACATGCACTTCTTGGACGACATCACAATCAGCCACGAAATCCTTAATATTCTCCATGAATGAATCTAGAAAGGGTTTTTGGATGACACTTTTAGACTTGAATTGCAATTAGGATAACATTTTAATAGATTACTTCATTTGTGTTTTTTGAATTGTTCAAGTTTTCTCTATTCATTCTTGTTTCATGGTTACTGATGTTGTTGAACACTCCATTCTTTTTTCTTGGTGAAGAATAAAGTAGATCTTGATAAAGTGTGTCTCCTAATTAATCAAGGAGATTTATTTCCTTGATTAATTAAGGATTTACTTTCCTTATTTTATATAGTTAACAAATCATTGTATAATTAGGAGATACTATCCTAATTGATTACTATTTCTATTTCCTTGTAAAGCCTATATGTAAATTCACTATATATACCTCCTTATGGAGAAGAATAAAACTTAACCTAAAGCATTCAAACCCATATTCATATTTTAGCGTGGTATCGGAGCAATCGATCCTCGGTTGCCTACTAGAATTCTCGTATCAAATTTCTCATATTCAAATCCCAAATCCAAAATCAAATTTCTCATATTTAAATTCGCTCAAATCCAAATCACTTCAAATCTAAATTCCTCAAATCATCTTATCAAAATCCCTAAACACATACCTCGTCAAATCTTATACACATACCTCTCAAATCAAATTTCTTATCAAATTCAAATTCCTCAAATACAAATCTTACATATCTCAAATCAAATCCTCTTATCAAATCCTTACATCAAAGTCCTCAAATCAAATTCCTCAAATTCTTAAATCATCTTTTACTTCATTGCGATGTCAAGACCCACTACGATTCTCTCTCCGCCTTGAAGACTCACGAAGCATGCGTTCCATCCTGGCCGACCTACCATCCGACTGTGCTTCCATCGTCACCACCAAAGGCTCTATTTTCATCGTCCTCAAAAAAGCACATGGATCATTGACAAGGAGCCCACCGATCATATGACCTTTGACCCTAGACAAATTACCACTCATACACCATCTCCTCAATCGGTGGTGTCTAATGCTAATGGTACCCCCTCCCCGTGATTGGGGAGGGCTCACTCTCTCTCTCTCGACTCTCTCAAATTGGATTACTGTGTTGATTGTTCGTCTTTACACCATAATCTCTTGTCTGTTGCCCAAATTACTACGGCTTTGAATTGTATTGTAACTTTTTGGCGAATCATTGTGTTTTTCAGGGACATCCTCACAGGGGAAAGACGATTGGTTGTGGTACTCGGCGGGCAAACTCTACTACTTGGTAGGCGCGGATAGTGAGACCAAGGTTGGTCAGCTTTCACAACAAGCGGAGCTCGTTGAGGGGGAGAGACAAAATTTGGTTATGGCATAACGTCTTGGGCATGCCTCGTTCGGTTATCTTAAGAAGTTGTTTCCATCATTATTTTCCAAATCTTGATGTTTCCGACTTCCAATGTGATACGTGTGAATTGGCTAAAAGCCATCGTGTCCCGTTCCCATTAAGTTCAAATAAGGAGTTTGGTTCCGTTTTCTCTTATTCATTCCGATGTTTGGGACCTGCTCTACCACTCACGGCCGGAGCTCGATGGTTCGTCACGTTTATAGATGATTGCACCACGCATGACTTGGGTTTCACTTCTCAAAACTAAAGGGAAGTCAGTTTAAGATTTCAACAGTTCCATAAAATGGTGGACACACGATTCGAGCCGAATCCAAGTTCTCCGATTCGACAATGGCGGAGAATTTCTCAACCATGATCTTAACAAATTCTTACAAGATCATGGCATCATACATCAACGCTCATGCCCTACACTCCCCAACAAAATGGAGTTCTTTGAAAGGAAGAACAGACATTTATTGGAAGTAGTTAGTGCCTCTCTCTTTGGTGCCAATATGCCTCGATCTTTTTGGGGAGAAGCGGGTTGTCTCTGCGGCATACATCATCAATCGGATTCCCTCCAAAGATTCTAAATTTCAAACACCACTTCAAACACTTCACCAACATATCCAAACACCTCAAACCCCAAACCTAGAACCCCCGAATTTTGGTTTGTGTTGTGTTGTCCCTTACATGATCTGTGAACCAACGAAGCAAATTGGACCCTCGAGCCGAAAAGTGTGTTTTCATTGGTTATGCACTCATCGTAAAGGATCACCGGTGTTATCATCCTCCTAGTCGGAAGGTCTATACTCCATGGATGTTGTGTTCAGAGAACACGACGTATATTTTTCGGAAGCACGGAGGAGAATCAAGAATCAAATACTCCCCAAATTCTTGATTTTTTTCCCAGAAACAACTGTGCTTCAAACGACTGTGCGTCGGTGGAAAGCGGCCGGCCGCCAGAGAACATGCTTCAAAACGACTTGCCGCCAATTGATTGCGATCAGTTTCTAAGTTCTTCAAACTCAGAGAACCTTCTTCAAAACGACCGGTCGCATGAAGAAAATGTTTTGTTGTCTCCACGCTGTCAAAATCGGAGGAGGAAATTGAAGCCGTTTCATGAGATTTTGCCGCTTGGCTCCAGTACCACACCAATCCTGCTTGAGGAAGTCATTCGAGTAACATCTTTCCTAAACCGATAACACTAATGAAATACCCCATGATGATTTGATTTGAAGGCCGCTGGCATATCAACTTCCGAAAGGAAGAACCGTGGCAAACCTCGAGTACAATATGAAGCTGATCTGAAAGCCAAGGAAATATCCATCAACAATTACATATCTCTCAGAGATTATCGGAGGCACGTGTACACTTTGTAAAGCAATTGGGTGACATACATGTCCCAACGATGTTCTTTGAAGCACTAGAAGACCCAAAATGGAAAGAAGCCATGAATGAAGAGATACGAGCCCTCCAAAAGAATGTCACATGGGAACTCGTGCCCTTACCTCATGGAAAGAAGGCAGTGGGATGCATATGGATTTATCTTTGTGAAGCTCAAGCGAGATGGATCCATTGAAAGATATAAAGCTAGATTGGTGGCGAAAGGGTACACACGAAAATATGGGATAGACTACCAGAAACCTTTGATAGTCAAGATTAACACTATTAGAGTCCTATTATCTCTAGCAGCAAATCTTGATTGGCCATTACATCAGTTTGATGTCAAAAATGCATTCTTACATGGAGACTTGGAAGAAGAAGTATATGGACTTACCCCAGGATGTAATTCAGACTCGACAAGAAGAATCACGTTTGCAAGCTTAGAAAATCATTGTATGGATTAAAGCAATCTCCCGGAGCATGGTTTGGCGGATTTACTAAATCTATGAAGAATTTTGGATATACACAGAGTAATTAGGATCACACCCTTTGTTCGTGAAGCGTGATGGAAGAAGACTTATCGACCGATTGTTTATGTAGATGATATAGTCGTATCGTGGAAATGACAACAAAGAGCAATCAAGCCGCAAAAGTATTTGTCTCAGAATTTGAGATGAAGGACTTAGGTGATCTAAAAGTACTTTCTTGGAATTGAAGTAGCAAGGTCAAAAACTGGTATATTTCTCCTCAAAGGAAGTATGTAATGGATCTACTCAGCAAACAGGAATGCTTGGGTGTAAGTGATGACACACCTATTGGAGATGAACCACAAGTTGTGTGAAGATATGGACCAAGAACCAACCAATAAGGTGATCAACGCCTTGTTGGAAGACTAATATACCTGGCACATACAAGACCGGATATTGCATATCTGAGTGTGGTTAGTCAGTTTATGCATTCACCTAGTACTTCTCATAGGAATGCGATTGATCGAATTTTAAGATACTTAAAGTCAGCCCACACGGGAAGGGATTAATGTTCTCAAAAAATAGAGATCTTGAGAGTTGTTGGATATCTGAGATCTTGATTAAAATGAGTCATTACAGATAGGCAGCTACTACTGGTTACTTTACATTCGTGGGAGGTAACCTAGTCACTTGGCGGAGTAAAAAACAAAATGTGGTTTCTCGGTCTAGTGCAGAAGCGAGTATAGAGGAATGGCTCAAGGGTTTGTGAATTATTGTGGATCGAGAAAACTCTTAGATGCACTGGGCTTCAAACACGAAAGCCGATGGGTTGCATTGTGACAACAAGTCATTATTGATATTGCTCATAATCCGAGTTCAACATGATCAGAACCAAACATGTTGAAGTGGATGAACATTTCATCAAGGAAAAAATTGAGAAAAGATCATCCGTCTACCGTTTGTAAAATCGTAAGATCAACTGAGATATCTTAACAAAAGGCTGTTTGTGGAAGAGTATTTTATGACTCACTTTACTAAGTTGGGCATTGGTGACATATATGCACCAACTTGAGGAGGAGTGTTAAAGTGTGTCTCCTAATTAATCAAGGAGATTTATTTCCTTGATTAATTAAAAGGGATTTACTTTCCTTATTTTATATAGTTAACAAATCATTGTATAATTAGGAGATACTATCCTAATTGATTACTATTTCTATTTCCTTGTAAAGCCCATATGTAAAATTCCTATATATACCTCCTTATGGAGAAAGAATAAAACTTAACCTAAAGCATTCAAACCCATATTCATATTTTAGCAGATACTGTGGAACTTGCTTGGACCTTGGGTAGTATCAGCGGACTTGTTATCATGTTGCATCCTGTTCCTTGATCAAAACACATTTGTATGTGCTATGCAGCTGGCGAACTGGATTCCGCATCCCATTACTTATTGTTTTCGTTGCAAGTTACTAAATTGTCACATACCCTCTTTGTTGCCTTCTAGATGTGTGTGTGGCATGCATAAGCACTTGTAAATTGTTTCCTTGCAGCATAAATATGCTAGGCTGCTTATTTGTCGTAACATGATTTGATTTAATTAATGGCAGGAACGGCATGGTGAAGTCGTTGAGTGTGCAGGGATTCTTGTTTGGAGACTGTCATTGCATAATTGACTAAACTTACTCAGTTCTGTACTTTTAATTAAAAGATTGGTCCATACTTACTGTTGTATTAGCGAGCTAGGATGCATATTGTAGTTGTCTAGTTTGTTGTTTGTTTTTACATTACCTTGTCATATGAGGCATCAATGGATCATTTGTTGCAAGCTTCATTTATAATTGTACTAGCACTACCCCTTGGCCACAAGTTGTTAACCTTCTTATTTTGGCTCCTGATCTAGTCTACGCAGGAATGCAAAATATGTAGCCATTAGTTGGTTGGCGATCAAAAGCATATGGCAGCCAATGAATTCTGGAATGATCGATCTCTGTAGAGAGAGAATGTTTTGTCTTTTGTTTTCTTTTCATTTTGTTAATGGAAATTTCTGTAGCATTGTGTGTACCTAATCTTCTTAATGTTACTATATTCAACTTGTACAGAGGAGGCAAAGTAAAAGATCTCAGAATCTAGGATGCAATGACGCATGAAAACCGTTGGACATTAACAACGAGCCATTGCGCATCATAGACAGCTGGACAGATAATTTGTCTCATTTTTGAGATAATGTCACACTTCATTGTTGACATTACAGTATTTGAATATGCAAGTTCCCTTCAAGATTTAGGGAACATAATTCAATAAAAAAAAACAAAAACAAAAATGGTATACTATACAAGCAAGCACCAAGAGCTTTGAATTATTCTTCTGCATAGATGATTCAGGTCCTGGTCTCATTTCGTTTGGCATGCTTGTCTTTCCTATAGCACAACAGTTAGGCTGATGTGGTAGATTGCGGAGATTGAGAGAGAAGGCTGCAAGCTGAATATTGCCGAACTTGCCTTCCTCCGTTGCTAGCCTAGAAAAGAAAATAAAAGGGAAATTCAAACAGTCTCCACCATGCATTGCAACAAGACAACGGAAGCACAAACAGGATGCACTGGTTTGGATAAGTGATGAATATGTAGTTTCCGCCTCGAGGATTTAGGGGTATGATCAAGCTGTCAACTTGCTTTGCGAGATCATATCGATATCTGTGCCACTTCTCGTATCTCTGGAAACCAGGAAGAACAGGTCTAAGTCGAGGAGCACTTGTGCATTCCAAACAGCATCATCCTCTAAAATATCCTTCACACAGTTCATACAGCAGCATCCTCTTAAATCATAACCTCATTGTCATTAGAAGGCATAATTAGGAAAAAGCAATGCATATACCTTCATGGCCACGTTTGACAACTATTATTGTAGCTAAGAGGCTTGCGTTTTGCTATATTTATAGTCAATCATGTTCACTTCTCTCTCTCTCTCTCTCTCTCTCTCTCTCTCTCTCATACACACAGATTTGTCATTAGCATTATTATTTTTTTGCATACAGAATATATTATTGTATTATGGAAAATACGTACGTAAGTGTCGAGGTTTCAAAATACATATGGAAAAAGGAAAACAAGACCATGCGAATCACATGTCCTTTTTCATTTTGTCTCCAACTCATTCAAGAATCTACATATTGGAAGAAATCAATCAAGTACCAAAACTGTCATCCTTGTTCACCACACAAACATTATTTCAATTTCGGAAAATGTCAGAAATAAATAGTAGAAAATTACATGCTGCAAAAAGTGTATCACGTCTGTAGCAAAGAGGATTAAACAAGTGAAATTACAAAACAATTAACTCAGCTCCTGGAGGTAGTTTTTTACCAATCTGCAAAGCACGCTTTCTTGCTGCCCTCAATTGTTTCTGGGTTGTAACAAATTCAGACAATAGAGTGGATTCTTCAACAACAACCTTTTTGAGATCGACGATAAACGTTTCAAGCGCAACGGCATTCTCAGTGAAGTACATTGCAAGCTCAGTGTCGACACTAGACCCAACGAACCCAGAAAATTTCACCACCTTAAGGCACTGATGAGGACATTTATTAACGTTCTGCATATTCCTCAGACATGGCACTCGTGCCCATCTTAGCTGCGCAAGGACACAAACAATAGCTTATCAATCTACCTTAGACAAGTTTAATTCCACATATACAAGTTTTTCAAAAACCACAGAAAAACAATACAACTTTTAGAAGTTTGTGTGCATAAACATGAATCAACAAAAACCTTTCTGAAACCATTAAATAAACTTCCCAACTTTAAATTGTAAGATATACTGAAAATAAATTTACCTCCAATGTAAATCTATGCAAGAAAGGAGACCGCTCTATCAGTTTAGTCAAATTAAGGAGGCTTTGCCGATCACTTGCGACAACATTCAATGTTAAGTCCTTGAGACAAGTTAATTCTGGAAATTCTGGATGCCTCACCATTGCACTCTGAAAGATGAAAAGCAAATTTTGAAAATAAAGTGTGTATATATATATATAAGAAATACTGAATTATTTCATATACTGACCATATTCAGATTCATGTGCAAGTTGAGATTGAGAGTCACCAGCTGAGGAAGACAACTTTTAACCGAAAGAAAAGTTGGAACTATAGACCTAGTACTTTCTGCAAGAGATACATTTACAAGCAAGGGTGCATGCCTCAAACGAATACTGTCATAAAAACCCAGCATTCCGTGATAAATAAATGACATGAGATTAGGAGCACAAATCTCAATTTTTTCTAAAGACATGCAGTCACTTATTTGTAGGAACTTCAACCGGAGTGACGAACCGGCAACTTTCAAAGTTACTAATTGATCCGAGCAAGAAACGCAAAGATGCTCAAGGAGTTCACAATGGGATAGAAAGTGCTCAACAAGTTCACCGGTTATGTTTACAAATGACAAAGAGAGGTGTTTAAGGGACTTGGTGCAGGAAACGCGGAAAGGGCTTCTAAATGGCTTATTTGGAAAGATATAACTGGCATAAGAAAAAGGAGAAAGTCTACCTGCTTCCAAATCTATCTCAAGCCTTTGAACTCTCTTCCGCATTGCGAACTCAATCCAATTGTCAATTTCAGAACTACTAGGCCCGATATAGGTTGAGGAAGAACAAATTCTGAATGCATCTAAGGATGGACACTGGTGCAATTGCAGGACTTGGTTCACCCAATTGTAACTGGGTGTTGTTTGTCCTCTTTTCTTCGACGGTTTATATAATGCATCTATGTCGTCGAAGTTGAGACATGTAACCTGTTTCCACACATAGATCCACCTCTTAGAGAGGAAACAAGTTCTTGCTGCCTCCCTAATGCTCAGTAGGGAAAGAATGCTAATTAGAATGGCGTCAGGCAGCTGACTAATCCGATCCACCTCCGAATAAGTCTCTCCCTTGTCACCCAAATTGATTGGAAGTTTTTTGCGTTTCCCATATGTCCATTCGGAACGCTTAGCCTTTCGTTTCGGCATGGAACATACCCTTCTTATTAATTTGCTCTCTTCTTAAATATTACAGGGTAATCAAATAAACATAAACTGCAGATTAAGAGGCACAGGAACCCGTAGCTAATGAAAATCCCCAGTTTTTCATTCACAATTTTGCAATCTAGAATTACCAAAGCAGCTATATGTACTCAATTATTTATAGGCAGCAAACCGACTAAAATCCGCCAATTCCAAATCCAACCAGGAAACTATTTTTCTCTTTCCCACTCTTAGAAGGAGAAGCGAAACCTTCTCTTCTATCTCTTCTTTTGTACAACGTAACCCATAGAACACAATTGCATCTTCGAAAGGGAGAAACTTGCTTATAAGTCTTTAGATCTCTTAAAATCCAAGGATATTAGATTCATGTTTCATAAAATTAACTATGGAAACTGGAGATTTGAACAAGATTATTAATAACATTTGTCTTAAAACAACAACAACAAAAAAAGTAGTCGCAAAGTTTAATATCCCATGAATTTTCATTTTGTCACCAATAGGATGGGCTATCACAACAAATAACAAAGGTGTTGGAGCAGTTCACAATGGGATAGGAAGTGCCCAACAAGTTCATCATTTACTTCTATGTCCTTCAAAGATTCTCAAAAAAAACAAAAAACAAAAGGGCAGAACACAAAACGTTAGCAGGCACTAGGCAAAACAGAGCACTTCATCGAGAAGAAGACAGAACGACTGGTTGGAAGCAAACATGAAAAAGATCTGAGCCATGAAAGAATTTGGATTCGGCAGTCAACTTGCGCAGCTGTGAACTTCAAAAATGGAGTTTTATATTTTATTCATCTTCACACAAACTAACTACTTAGACTTGCTGCGTCCTACTACACAATATCATTTGAAGGTCAATGACTCAATGACCTAAATTGCCTTGGTCTTCTATTTCAGATTGTTGGGATGCGGTCATAGAGTCTTGTGCTGCAGCAATTGTAGGAGAAAACAAGAGAGGCTTGGGTGCAATTTGCAAGGAATGAAGGGGTCCTTCGAACATCTCTACTACTTTGCTCATTGATGGCCGATCAGAAGGATTGGTCTGAATGCACCAGAGACTTATTAATACCATCTTTCTTGCTATTTCTTTTTCCTCCTCTGTGATTGCCCCAAAAACATTCTCATCATTGTCTAGCTCTAGATCTTTATAAATGTAATGTGGAAACATTTCACTGGTATGAGACACTCCCAAATCCAAATTCTTTCTTGCTCCAACCATTTCAAGAACCAACATGCCGTAGCTGTAAACATCAGATTTGTGAGACACGCCTCCAAAGTTCCGGCTAAGCACTTCTGGTGCAATGTATCCTGCAGTTCCTCTTGTCCCCATCATTGATACAATACTCTCCTTCGTTTTGCATAGTTTGGCAAGGCCGAAATCAGCAATTTTTGGGCAAAAATTGTTGTCCAAAAGAATGTTCTGTGGCTTGATGTCAAGATGCAGAATTCTTGTGTTACATCCACGGTGTAAGTATTCTAGTCCTCGAGCAATGCCAACAGCAATTTCAGATAGTGTTTTCCATTCTAAGCGACAATTTGCCGTTTCAGATCCCTGCTTATGTATGAAATTATCTAGAGATCCATTATGCATGAATTCATATATCAAAGCTCTTTTGTCCCTCCTCTCATAACAGAATCCAGAAAGAGTGACAATGTTGACATGGGAGGTTCTACCAATGCTAGCAACTTCATTAATAAAGTCTTCTGCATTACCCTTGGACTCGCTTAGGACTTTCACCGCCACGACAAGGCCATCCGGCAGCCTGCCTTTGTACACGGTTCCAAATCCACCTTTACCTATTTTATCTTTGAAGGAGTCTGTCATTTTCTTGACATTTGCATAACTATACCGTTTTGGAGTAAGGGATTGATAGTTCCTTATAAATTCCTCAACATCAAACTCATCCATTATATCTTTCTTGAAGAAACCCAATATTCTTTTCCTTGATATGCATACAATACAAGCAATGATTATGAGGATCCCCGAAACACCAGCCGAAATGCCTATATTGAACAATTCTTCAAGTTAAGTATTTTATTGATATGTGAAAGAAAGCAAAGATTGAAACTTATGGTACTTGATATATATTTATCATATATACGCACCTATTTCATATTTAGCCTTTGAACCTGCACATAAAAAAGGTTAAATCATAAGAGTTCTTCGGATGGTATATCATATTCTTCTTCAAAATCCAGTTATGACGCCAAGACTACAAACTCAAGTATTTTGTGATGTTTCATTGAATTATCAAAGTCAACAAAGATAGGTGTATTTCTTAGGCTGCTTGGAGCATATATTACTGCAGAGTGTTGAAGTCCATAAAATGTTGACTGGTACCATCAAGACTTCCAATTTGATGCACGTACCGATAGATCAAAATGACCATGAACACTCATAAGGATTTAAGCTTCAATTGGTTTACAAAATTTTCTATCCAAGGTGTTCAATTGCTGAAATTCATAGCAATGACACGATCTCTTTTCTTGTATCTGTGTGAGGTTCAGCAGTTTCTATTTTCTGTTTCTGCAGATAGTTGGCTCTAATTACCATGAACTCTACCTACTTTAACATGGACTCCATAGTGTTCCAACAATGGTATCAGAGCATCACACTCACACCTCCTAAATTCTAAATGACATAAAAAACTTATAACATCTTCTTCCTAATAGTCTGTAAGTTATAAGAAAAATGACAAAGGACAGACATACTACCTTTTGGTCTGGGTAAAATATTTGTTGTATTACATGTGGTTGCATAGGCCCGATCCTGGCAAAAGCAATTGAACCCACCAGAAGTAGTGTTAAAACCACACATCCCTCCTGATTCCACACAAGCGTTGCATTCATCAGTACGGACTTTCAATTCCAATTCAAAGCCCCCATCTACCACGTCTTGGATAGCTGTTCGGTTGGCCTTTAGAGCCACAGCAGCTGTTGTAGAAACCGGAACAATGACATGATTTTTACAGGCGACAGACGAAACAGTCATATTAGTTCTGTTTGTACTGCAAATTTGGGATGTACTATTGCACTGGGAAATGGTCACCGTTGTAAGCCCAGAGGAAGCATTATTAGACAGAGAGAGTGGTGTCACACATTTGCTTCCACTGCAAACTTGGGAAGTAGAAGTAAGCTTTGGGGTAGTATTACTTGTACTTTTATTGCACCCGTAGTAAAAGGTCAGGTTTGTAAACCCCGAGGAAGTATAAGTAAACAGAGAGAAGTTGATGCTGGTGTTAACAAAAGTAGGAGGACAAATAGTTTTCCAATAGTCCTGCCTAGCAACTGTAACAGATGGAGGAACCCTGCTGGAGTTGGTTTTAAGAATTCTGTAGTTGATATTCGACATGCTGATCACGGGGACATTGTCTAGGCATTGGACCTTGAACCCGGGCAGACCACAGTGACTAGCTCGGTTTTCTCCCCAAAAGGGGTACGAGATGCCTCTGATGCCACCGCAGTTAATAGCTTCGCTGCAGTTAATCCTATCCATGGAAAGTGCCACGGCCCGCTCTTGAGTGTTTAGATGGTATTGCTCGTCACACTTGGCTGCACCTCTGCCTTCCCCGCCTTGGCTGAAATCGTTGAGATCAGGGTGGTTACGGTTGAGCTGACCAGCACAGTCGTCGAGGGTTGCGCATGAGCCGTTGCAGGAGGATAGTACCATTGATGGGTGAGGAAGGGAGATGAACATAAGATAAACAAACATCAACACTAAATTTGCCATTTTGGAAGTGCTTTGTTGCTTTGAGGAGGCGGCTACGTTGGCTAGCTACTTTGCTTTCCTTCCAGTTTCACAGTTAATTAATTTTTGCTGCTACTTTAATTTATCTACTTATTATTTGAGTTTGAGTTCGAAAATGAGTAATAAATTTATCTATTTGACCAAAAAAAAAAAACAGAGTAATAAATTTATCCATGAGCAATAAATTTGAGGTCGAAAATGAGTGATGATGTTAAAAGCGAACATGGCCAACCAAATTCCAAAAGTATCAGAAGGAAAGGCTGGTCTTCACCAGAGTCCACGCAAAGTAGTCTACACGCAAATTGAGTTGTCTATTTTCGATTATATTGGAGCGAGGGATGGTTTACTTTTTGGACCCTCCCTTCCCACCGCAAAACTGAAGAGGAGATGAAGACCTGAGGTTCATCCCAAGGAGGCACAAAAGCTGCAAGGTTGTTGACACCTCACCTCCTCATTTATTAAGCAAATCCCCCAATCAAGGATAACCCATGCTAGTCATACATCACGTGCCACCAATCAAGGGGTAGGGAGCATTGGCGGACCCACGTTGGAGCAAAGGTGGTCAATTGACCCCTGGAAACCCAAAAAACACAATGGAAGGCATGAGGATTGACCCCTGGTCGTGTTTGATGGCTGGGCAAGAGTGCCCACCAATTGCTCGATGAAATGTCTAAATGAAAGAAGGCATGGCAGCACCTGCCTTGATCTCAAGGGTTGCCTTTCGTCTTCTTGTTTGTGTTTTGTTTTTGGACCTGGCCAAAATGACACCGTTTGGGGCCAGGTCACTAAACTTTTTTTTTTTCATCATGGCCTTTTGGACCAGGTTTGGGAAAACAAAAACCCAAAACAGGGCTCTTACCCAGCCCGATATTAACAACCCCACCCAATTTAATTTTTCTGTTTTTAATTTGAATTACATCTAAATAAACATCAGTTCCAATTTCACCGAAATATGCATATAACAATCTAATAAACATGTTCCTCATAAAAAAAATTATAATAAATTAACATGTTCTCTAAAAAATATATAATAAACAAGTATATATATATACTAAAACTACATGTATGTACTTTTATTGCATTTTCATTAATTTCTATGGGTCTTATATATGTAAAAAAAATTGTGAGCTTATATAAGTTGACCCCCGGAAAGAAAATTTCTGGATCCGCCACTGGAGGGAGCCATAGCTCTCAGATACTTTCTTCATATCCAAGACCCCAAACCAATGATATAGCCATACAAAGCCTTAAATCAAGGAGAGTCATGCATTATTCACTAGAGCATCTACAATGGGCTCCCTAAATCATCTCTTTAGATAAATTTTAGGGTGGAATTGGAAAAAAACAACTTCAACCATGCTCCCTATCCACCTCATAAAATAGGGAGACCTCTAGGAGCTCCTAAATCTAAGGAGAGAGAAAGGACTCCTAGTGGCTCCCTATAATTTAATGTTGTTTTGTTTTATGCATAATTTAAACTCTTAATTAATACTAAATATTATATATATATATATATATATATATTATATAGAAATGGACCAATCGAATTGAATTATGAAATAACCATAGTATTTATGACCCCTAAACTAGGGAGTATGATTGGAGTTCAAATTTTATAGAGAGCTCATAAAATAATTTTCCTGTGTTTTTAGATAAATTTTAACTAAAAAATAGGGAGCATGATTGTAGATGCTCTTAGCTAGACTACAAAAAGGAGCTAACCACCTCCAAGCAAAGGGACCATCGACTACCACTCTCCATTTCTCCAACACCTATTGAAAGCTCTCTCAAGCTCTCTATTTCTCTTCTACTAGAGCTCTCAAGCATCTCTCCCTATATCTCTCTCATATACAATGTAATCCCCATATTCAAATACAAATACAAAGCTATAAACTATAGTGGATGTAGTCCCATTATGGGTGAATCACTCAAACACTTGTGTTATGTGTGTGATAATGTCTTAATCCGTTATGTACAAATTCGCCTGTTAACAAAGGTAAAGCATGGCCCAATCTCCATTATCGTTGGGAAAATACTCCTTTCGTGGAAACAGGAACTCCTACTTTCATGCTAATCATAGTATGACATGTGTGTAGAGATTTCTTTCGGAGTGTTTTTGATAAATTAGTTTTGAATATGTGTAAAACTGTCATTTGTAGGAAATAGGAATGCCTCATTCTAGGGAAGGAGAGAAGTAGTGTCATTATCATTGTATCGACTTTTTTCTTCTCTTTTGTGTGTGTGTGTTTTTTTTTTTTAATTTTTTTTTTTTAATATAGCTCAATTTTTAATTGAGTTATGTCATTTTCCTTTGTGGGTCATGCTAAGATTTTGAAAGACTTCTTTTAAGTGACAGATTTCATGGATTTATATAGACTTCTACGGTGTGTTTGGATGAGGGAAATAAACATGAGATTTTGACAAAAGTTAAATTTTCTAAATTGACATGAACCAATTTTTGTGTTTGAATTTTTTAAAAAAAACATATAAATTTAGAAATACTGAGTGAAAAAAACTTGAAATTTGGAGGTCATAAATCTTTAAATTCTATCCAAATAGTCGTTATTTATAAAATTTCAAGAGATTAAGTTTTTAAAAAAAATTAACTTTACAAATAAACGTTAAATTATGTGTTTAAATACGTTATGCAAACAATAAACTTTATAAATTTTAGAACATTAATTTTCGTCAATTTAAATTCTATAATTTATAAATTTTCATCAATTTAAATTCTATAATTTATAAATTTCATCATCCAAACACACTAAAGACATCTATTATAGACAATAATGTATTTGTATAGACTTTTGTTTCAGACATTGGATTATTTTTATAGACTTGTTTAATTTCTTCAACATATTTATTTGTTATTGGTATGACACGGTCGAAATGCGTTCATTCTTTTGTTCTTGTTAAGCTGCTATATTTAAAAATAAAAATAAAAAAGACAAACGAAAGATATGATTAATATGAGGAGAGAAATTTGTGTAGAGTTTTGGTGTGGGAAGTGAAAAATATGATTAAGTATTTATTTTAAAAAAATCTGAAATTTTTTGTATTTTTTGTAGATTTTTTTCAATTTTTTTGGTTGCTGACGTTAACAAACCCGGGCTTAAACTCAGGCTGAACTCCCTCTCGGGCCAGCCCAGTCTCGTGGCCCCCACCTCTTGCCAGGGCCAGCCCTTGATGCTGGAAACTGTTTTTGGGCCTAAACCCCCTAGCCCCTCCCCCCCAGCCCTTGTTGCTGGAACTGCTCTTATATAAAAAGAAGAGATGCTTCACAGCCAAAGGCACACAACCTTTCAACAACAAACTCTACACAAAAATCCTAACCCGGTTTATTTGTTTTATTATGATGCCAAGCCTTTTTGGTATCGATTGTCAATCAACTTAGTGTTTTACCATTTTAACCCTATTATATTAATTTGTAGTCCTTTAGCACTTGGTTAATTAAGGGTGTTGATACCATATCTAACCAAGCAACTAGGAGCAAATCCAAGCAAGGCAAAGAGTCCCACATTGAAATATTACAAGAAGAGAGGAATCCCCCTCATCTATATAAGGAGACCACTCTCCACTTAGAAAGGGATCCCATAAATTGGGCTTCATATTTAGTCATGGGCTTCGCCCTTCTTCTCTTTATCTTTGGGCACAACCCCTTGTACAAATGTAAAATACACATTATTATACTAATGTGAATACACTTCTCTGTGGACGTAGCCTATTCATTAAGGGTGAACCACGTATACCTTGTCTTCTGTATATTTATCGCTTACCCAAATCTTCACACACATCCTGAAGGTCCTCACCTTCACCATCATCCATCACACATCATCTCTAAGTTGAGCCCAGAAGTGCTAAACCATTTTTGAGCATCAACAAAGGGTATGTATTTTTTGATTTTTTTGAATGTTTTACCATTCTTTGACTTTTGCTTTATATATTTAAATTAAAAGTAAGTGGGTGGGTTGAATGGTTATGTTAAAGAAGACCCAAGTAATTAGGGCACCAAATATAAGACCCAAGTAATTAGCGCTCACTCTCAACTCAATGTTATGTTGGTCTTCATGCGTTAATGCAGACTGCAGCCCCATTTCTATATTGAACCTATAAATTGAGCAAATTGATTAGAACATCTTCAACTGTAGTAGCAAATTAAAATATTTAAATTAAAGTTTGTTAACGTATGTGGTAATTTGAAAAGATTTGTTTGATACTTTAATAATTTGTGCCTCAATAGACTCTTTAATTCAATTAATGCAGTGTTATACAGAAAAAAAAACAAAAACATGTAAAGAAAGTCTATATATTTATTATATGAAAAAAAAAGTGTAGGTGTGATAGAATTTTCAATGTAGGTTTTATTATTCTAAAGTAAAATTAAATCTTTTTAAAGAGCCAAAGACTTGTTAGTTTTGAAGAGAGATAAATGGTTGCATTTTTTGTACTGAGTTTGACAAGATTACTGCGGTTTATATTGTGCCAACAAAAACCCTGAAATATCAAGGGTGCTTGTTCATCGATGTGTTCAAACAAGATCTGTCTGCTTTGGATACTTTTTGTACCCAACTTGTCTTTTTGTAGGCATTCTAGTGAGTGTGTGTGTGTGGTTTACATCTCCAATACTTGTGTGGACACTCATACGCTGAGGTTTGAATGTGACCCTACACAAAGTTCCAAGTGATGGCATGTATGTTTTTGTAAATATCCCCATATGCATCTTGGTTGGAGATTCATTTCATGCATAAAGGAGACAACCCGATTAATTAACCTTGTTTAGGTTTAATCAAATCATCTCCCCTATGCTGACCTCAACTATAGTTGGCCGTGTCCCCTTTCTCCAACTTTAGCATTTCACGTAAAATTTATATTAAATTTCTGTAATTATTGGGAAAATAAAAAATTTATATTGTTGTAACGTATGTTCGGGTCACATGAAACTTACAACGGACTACCATGTCCTGTCCTGACTAGAGTGGACTATATTTTATTTTACTGTATGGAAGCACAAATCTAAATTACACAAGGCTTAAGTCATGTTGGAGAGCCATAAAAACTCTACACTAGTTTAATCTAGAACATAACTTTTCTTTTGGTTTGTTTTAAGTTATTTATGTATAAGTGTCGAATTGTGATAACTCAAAACAAAGGTTGTAACAGGGCTACACTTGCAACAGTTGCATTGAATATTCTGTTGTTATGCTGTGTTGTTGAAGGTTTTGAAGCCTCTCAATTGAACCTGCTGAAAGGTTACATGTGTCAATTTGAGTGCTATTATGCAATTTGTTGAAGCCATACAGAGGTAGGCTCCAACATTATCAACATCACAAAGTAGAAAGTACACAGACGTGGGCACTCTAATTGCCCATCAAATTACACACACACCATATCCACATCTCTTATGATTGAATATTAGAACTACAAGCTCTCACACACACCTCTACCACTCTCCCTCCTTAAAAAGAACTGTGAGCAACAAAGATAAGCTTCTCAACAAAATCAATTTAAACCCAAGAAAAAAAGAAAAAAAACCAAAGCCATGGCTCAAACAATGTTGCTCATGTCTAGCAGTGTGTCTTCAAGCCATGTGGTGGATTTGAAGTCCTCAGACCCTTTACTTCAATTACAAGTGCAAAGACTTAGGCCCAAGTCTTTCTCTCAACTTGTGTTCAGACCAGTTCCTTCATCCTCTTCTTTTGCCTCCTCGTCATCTCCTGCCATTTCGACCGTCGTCGCGATCTTCAAGTCAAAAACCAGAGCCCCTGTCAAGAAGGTTTTCATTTTTTATTATAAATATTTCTCATAGTGCTTTGTTTTTATTTGTAACCAAGACATAATTTATCTACATTTGTTTGATTTGGTTTTGTTTTTACTAAATTGAGCAGGCACCACCGCCGAAGCCAAAGGTTGAAGATGGTATCTTTGGAACCTCTGGAGGCATTGGTTTCACAAAGCAGAATGAGCTCTTTGTGGGTCGGGTTGCCATGATTGGCTTTGCTGTGAGTCAATCTTTGCTGTCTTTGTTCTGTTTCTAGTCTTCTTTGTCATTTATAAATAATTTTCTATTTTTTCATAATTTTATTGCTAACATAAAGTTGAGACAACTTCCGCACAAGTTTTTTTAAGGCTGGTTTAGGTTCAAAATCTCCGACTCTCTGGTTTGAGATGTCTTGTTCAATCTTTGATTTCAAAAGAGCTAAAATTTCAAAATTGGGTGAGCTGTGGGCTCTAAAAATGCTTAAATGTTGTTTTTGGAATGTGGATTGTGGGCTGTACTTAAATAAATTTACTTTCAAAAATTGCATATTTCTGCTTAAAATTTATCACATACGAATAAAACACTAATTACATTATTATGAAAAAACAGAGTAGTACATATATACACGATACAACCAAAAATTCATTGAATGAAAAAAAAAACAGAGTAGTATATTTAGAATTTTATATAAAAATTCTCACATTATCAACCTATCCTTTCTAAAGAATTGCACAACACATTAAACAGTATTTCATTATTGAATTCTTCCCAATATAGCTTGTTTTGCTTTAGAATCAGTACTAAATCTATTAAACCCGCCCAAAATTAAATTGAAAAGTGAGCAAACACAAGCCGCATCTACTAGTTTTTATAGTGCTTTTTAGTTTTCACCAATATCTCAACATACTTCCTAAACAATATCAATAACGTTACAAAGTTAATGCTAGAGAAATTTTTTTTTTTATTTGTCATAAAACTTTCCTTCCTAATACTACCCTTGAATTAGAGTTCATGGCCCAAAAAAAAAAACCATTTTCAGACTTTCAGTAAATAGTATAGATACATTATATATATATAGAAAACACTCATACAATGAGCATGAGATTTAAAAACTTTGTTCAATGTTTTTCCAAATAAAAATAAAGTGATTTCACATCATAAATAAGCCATTCAAATAACATACACATACAAAATAATGGGCTAGTCATGTGTGATAAGAATTAGAAGAAGCTTGAAATTTTACTTTCTTTTTCTTCTTCTTTTGTTACGAGCCTTTATTTGCAAACATTGCAGGCATCATTGTTGGGAGAAGCAGTTACAGGGAAAGGAATTCTTGCACAACTGAATCTGGAAACTGGAGTTCCGATCTATGAAGCCGAACCTCTCCTTCTCTTCTTCATCCTTTTCACCTTGCTTGGAGCCATTGGAGCCCTAGGTGACCGTGGTAGCTTCGTCGATGACCCGCCCACTGGAATTGAAGGGGCAGTCATCCCTCCAGGCAAAGGATTTAGATCAGCCTTAGGTCTCAAGGAAGGAGGTAACCACTTTGCAACTCTACATTAATGTTTAAATTAGAGTAATGGCCTTTGTGAAGTGTTATGTTGTCAAAATGTCACGTTCGAACACAAGTTCATACAAAACTCTAATTAATGACTCAGATTGACATTTTTAGACAAGAGAACATCTTACTAATGAATTTTTGTTGCCTTATATATATAGGTCCTCTATTTGGATTCACAAAGGCAAATGAGCTATTTGTAGGAAGATTGGCACAATTGGGATTTGCATTCTCTCTAATAGGAGAAATCATCACAGGGAAGGGAGCTCTAGCACAGTTAAACATTGAGACTGGGGTCCCCATCAATGAAATTGAACCCCTTGTATTGCTCAATGTTGTCTTCTTTTTCATTGCTGCTTTGAATCCGGGGACTGGTAAATTTGTCACAGATGAGGGAGAGGAAGAATAGAGGCTTGTAAAGCTCACAAAAAACAACTTATTTCAATCATGTATGAGATAATACTCTCTCTTCGTTCTCAAATTTTCATGTCATGGATTTTTGTTGTTGAGATATTTAGTTATATACCAATTCTTAGCACTAGTGATATAGATAAATCCTGCATCATTTAATTTCTATAAACAAACCCAAAAAAGGACAGCTGGGCATGTTGAATTGAATTTTGATTATTAAATTACTTTGATGCCCTGTTTAGTGTTTTGAGTTTTTTTTTTCATAAGGTTTTGGGGTTGAGCTTGTTTTAAGAAATTGATGGAAGTTTTGTAATTTATAGGAAGTTCGAAGCCTCTTTGTTATGCTGTAAATGGGCATTGAGTGTGTTTCTAAAGTCCATTTAATATATGGTTTTTTATTTATTATTTATTTATATAATTTGAGCCCTTATATTGGGCATAATAGTGAATCCCTCTTTTTTGTTATAAATTTTTTTTATAGCTTTTCACAAATAGACACATTCTAACATGACATTTTATATATATAAAAAACCTTTCAAGTCCAATACTTTAGAAAAACTCCATGTGTATATATTATATTGTGAAAAATTCTAACATCTAAGAACCAATTAGAAAATGACATGTGGCTAGTTGATGATTTCCAAATAGGTGCTTTAAGAGTTTTTATATAAAATGTCATGTTAGAATAAGCCTATTTATGAAATGCACTTTTTCCCTCTGTCATATGGGAATTACAATGGCTACCAAAAGAAAAGAAAAAGAAAAAAAGAAAAAAAATTATGAGAAATTTGAAGCAAACTCTATCATATATGTTATGGTCCTACGGTTTAGAGGCCCTAGGCGAACAATCTAAATGGTGCATTCTACTTTATATGTATATTTATGTGATTTTTTTTTCCAGTAAGTTAAACAGATATATTATATGAACTCAAATTCACAATTGTAATATAAAAGAAACAAACAATATGCAATTTACATAACAACTTTATAAAATTTATCAAAACATCATTTAAATATAATTCATCTTGCATTTTTTGATGCAAAAGTATCAATTAACTTTACATAGTATTTATATAATATAATTTTTGTTAAATAACATAGGTATGTATATATAGGAGTTTATACAAATTGGGGGCCCTCATAATTTGGGGGCTTTAGGCGACCGCCTTGCCTGTTTGTGTCTAGGGCCTTCCATGTGTATGTACCAAAAAAATTGTGACAGGGGTAACGACCTAAAATTTCGAAGTGGTAATGGCCTAATTAATATTGTCGAAAATAAATAAAAAATTCCACATTAATTTATCTTAAATAAAAACTCTCATATGATATATAAAAAACGACAATCACAAAAGAAATATTTGGCCAAGTATATACCTAACAATCTTAACTATTTAATTCTCACTCAAACTCCCTTTATCCTGGACTAGCTTTTCCCACTCAAACTCCAACACCTCTTAACTATTTAATTCTCACCAATATCTCAAATAATTTTTTTAGTTTACACCCACAAACACATATTCATAATTTTTTTGCATGTTCATCTACCGTTGCACTTATCATTCTCATCATTGCCTTTTGTTAATCTCTATTATTATAAAGTTATGCCTTGGCCTTAGCCTAGTGTCACACAGTTTCTCTTTATGAAGCGTGAGCAAGAAAAAAAATCATATACCAACACAAAATAAATTAAAAAAATCATGATTAAGATAAAAAGCACATGCTAAGAGGCAGTAATCTTTAATTCTTCATGACTTTTCTTTTGTCCCCCGTTTGGTAAATTGAATTATGTAGTTGGATAGGATTCATATAGTCAAATGTTTGGTGGCTTAAAAACAACATGGATTTGATTATGCCTTATCCTACTAAGTGTCAGTTTGGCATTGCTTATTTGGGATGATAAGTGATTTTTTAAAAATTTTGGGAAGCCCAACCCGTTTGGTAAACTATGAGAAAATCACTTATTATTAAAAATTGCTGTGAGAGAAAGCTATAAGGGAAAGCAGCTAATGAGGTGCTTTCATTTTCTGATTATGCAGGAATCAGTTTCGAAGAGGCGCTGAGTTTAATAATTATGCGAGAATTATTTTTCTGATTATGTGGGAATTAGTACCAACAATACTTTTAACAAAAAGTTTACCAAACACCAAACTGCTTTCTCTCACAGCTGATTTCTATCACAGCAAATCTGACAGCGATTATTTTCACAGCACAGCAATGCCAAACTGGCCCTAAGCCATGTAATAGCACATTTCAATTAATCCAACCCCATCGTGGGTAGTACCAAACATATCATTGGATTAGTATTATAATTTTCAATTCAATACAATCCAATGCAATCTAATTCTACTTCATTATCCAATTCAATCTCAGTCACCAAACATGACCTACAAGAACATGAGATTATTACACTAGCTAATTTTAGTTTATTTATATTTATATTTACACTGAAATGATAACTCATAACTTGATCTACTCTTTGATTCTTTTCTCTTTATTAAGGTAATCCAATGGCAATGAATTTTGGGATTAACAAAAAAGTTGGAAAAAGGCAAATTCATTATCAAAGCAATTGGTTATCATAGTCATCGAGCCTTTACAAAAAGGGATGACAGCCAAACAAACACAAAAATTCCGAGTTTTTATCAAAAATAGCCAAAATTTTGCTCATATTTTCATAAATGTCAGTTTTCATAAAAACTTTCAGATATAGCAAAAAACCCACTTAAAAAATACACAAATGCCCTCACGATTAAAAGCCAGATAAACCTAAAAAGTTGTCAGTAAAATCGATTGCTTGCATCTCTGTATGAAACTCCTTCCCACCTTCTTCGACTAGCTTCTCTAATCTTTTCACTGCAATGTTTAAACTCCTTTCGTAAACTGCTCCTAACGACCCTTTCCCAATTCTTCTTTGAACCTATTTGTAGCTCTTCTCAAGTGGTTGTATGAAGCTCTCAAAGTAAATTCCTCATCAGTCAGTTGTCTAAAATTACCATTAATCTCAGTTAGACCGCATAAGTCGAATTTTGAAAATGTAAAATCCAGAAATTACGAGGGCCACACTTGAGAGAATATGATGAGAGCTAAATTTAAAACAAGAATTTTCTCTCACTTTCTTGTTTGTGGTAATTGGACTCCCGGGGATGGGTATTAGATTAGTGTTGCTTTGAGTGTTGTCTATGGTGCTACTTGTTATGCCTACCTTGAAGACAACTGTGGTGGACTACTTGAGATCCCTTCTGACATGTCTGAGTGGTAAGTTTTCTTTGCCACAAATATTATTCCCACCGTCGAAAACAGCAGCCGCGCAATTGCAGTCTTCCAACAAGACCTTCATATCCACAAAAATCAGCCCAAAACCTGCTTGACCAAACATAAGCAATTTCTATGTAAGTGAATCAAAGCCACCTTAGCTTTAGATGTGTATGTATCCATACCCAATCAGTCCGAGGAGGAAACCTTTCAAAAGCAAAGAGAGGTTGAATGAAGGAAGCCTTGTTTTGTATCATACTCGAAAAGTAGAATTGAATTAATTACAACATGTTATTTGTTGGATGATATTCTTGACAAGTCTGGTAAAAGATGATCGCTTGCGAAAGATTAATAGTTTTTTTTTAAAACTTTCAGGTTTATGTGAGTTTTAATTTTGAGGGCATTTGTGTCTTTTTAAGTGGAGTTTTTGCTATATATGAAAGTTTTTATAAAAACTGACATTTATGAAAATAAGGGTTAAATTTTGGCTATTTGTAATAAAAACTCAAAAATTCCACATCCAAAACTTAAATAAGGACAAGCATAACGTAAATTACACAAAACTATTTGACATTTCAATTTAATTAATGTCGTTTCTCATGATCTTCTGGCAAAAATCCAGTGTTCATATTCTTTAGTGACTAGATTATCATTGATTTTGTTTTTTTTTTTTTAGACTTAATAAAAAAGAAGCTCCTTGTTGCCGTTGAGGTCCACGTCAGCACAAATAAAAATTATTCATGGAGAGAGAGAATAGCAAACAGAGTCTATTTACTCTGTAATTGATTCCTCTCAGCTTTCTTCTCTCCTCTTCGTCTTCTCTGCGATATCTTTTTAGTCTTCAAAACTGAGTCGTATTGGATTCAATCCGAGCTCAAACTGCCACTATTGGCGGTTAATTAAACTCACCCGAATCAGGCGGGGCACGTTCATCACCAACTACTTCTTATCCACCTCCGTCGCTCTCTGTTCCCACAACTGTAATTTCCAAACAAAAAAGGTCCAATTTTCAGAAAAGTCACCGTCACCGTCACCATCGTAGCCGTTGATTTCAGCGTCTAGGATGGAGAAATCGAATGTATTGAGAGGAAGTTACCTAAATGGAGCTTACCATCCTTCCCTATCTTCTTCTCGCTCAGATGTCAATTACAGGTTCAATCTCTCTCTCTCTCTCTCTCTGTGAAATCAGACTTGCTTATATAAAAATGGGGTTTTTCTGTTTTTCTGTAATTAATTTGATTATATGAGAAGAAAGATTGAATCTTTGATTTTTGGGTGTGGATTTAATTGTCATTAATTTTTACTTGATAATAAGAGAATGAGAAAAATGAAAGAATCTGTAGGATGTATTTGTGCTTGATGAGTGTTTGGGCCCAGAAACCCTTTTTTAGGATTAATTGATTAAAAAAATGAGAAAATCTTTTGAGATCTATGAAAAGGGTCATCATCAAAATTCCCGAAAATGGTATTGATTGGAAGAAAAGGGTAAATCTAAATTGACTTTCTTTCTTGCTGTTGTTGACAAATAAATTACAGTTCCTTGAGACTGCATCTTGTGGGAAAGAGTGGGATGCAAATATTTATCATCAGTTTCAGTATTTGAAGTTTTGTTATAGTGGTAGAGCACTAAGCCACTTGCTTCAGCCTGCTTCAAGCCGAAACAGAGTTCTAAGACCTTGTTGTTCATGATCAAATTGAATAACTCAGAAGTGCTGAGAGTAGCAAAATTTTGTTTTAAATGTTACAGGAATATAGATGTTTTAAACTAGCTTCTACTATATGAGCTCTATGGGTCATTTTTAATTTAGTTGGCTTCATTTTGGATGGATTTATAGAGCATGTTACATAAATGGTTTTTCTCATGCAGCTGTGGATCTTGTGGCTATGAGCTAAACCTAAGCTCCAACAACCGGAACACTTCTACCATTGGCTCTAACAAGTATGGGAAATCTATAAAGCGAGGGATTATATCATTCTTTCACATCGATGACAGCAGATTTACGCAGGTTGATGAACTTCAATGTAAACCCCATTTCTCTAAGCGGTCTTGGGGTTTGTTCAGCCGGAGAACTAAACTGCTTTGTCGCAAGTGTGGTAACCATATAGGAATTGCTTATGATGATTATACTTCATCTTCTTTCCCACTAGTATTAGATGGATTGGATTCATCCTCAGGCCATGAACTTTCGAAATGCAGAAAATATGATGTTAGAATTCGATCTTTGCAGCCTTCAAATTCTGAAGAATGCGGCACTCCGATTTTTGGTTGACATATCTGAGCAGGCCTAGTTTGTATTTTCCTTCATGCTAAAGAAGCACCTGCAGCAACAGCTGCCGAACATTTGCTTCTGCAACACTCCTATGTATGAGGTTGTTCTCTGTATTGATTGGATTGCAGTTTTGTGTTTTCCTCTATTTATTTAGAAAGTTACTTGTATATAAAAAAGTTTGTTCAGCATTGGAGGAATTATGGTGTGGAATTTTTGAAGTGCTTTGAATGATTAAGCAAAGTTTGTTAGAAGATAGCATTGCTGGCCCCTTAATATGTTAAATTTTATCCAATTTCTGAACTATTGCCATAACCTTGTTCATGTCTTTGGACATTTAACACACATGGGAAGAGCCTGAGTTGATCTTCTTTTTCTTTTTTGGGTTTAAAAAATGTACCAATGAGAAAAGTAGGTAGGTGAGGTGCCAAACTTGGTGGATTTACAGATTTGCTTAAATTTGTCGTAGTATTATGTTAGGAAACCTGGAGCCATAGACACTTGTAACAACCACTGTGAGAATCTGAAATTACTCGATCATGTAAGAGTTTGCTGAATAAATAAAAAAATATTACACAATTTAATGCGTACAAATCAACCAAAAAAATACAAACCAACCAAAAATGCAGTGATTCTTGCGTAGTGACTGCCGCATACAACAAACTCTCACATGAGGCCCAAATGCAGGGAGTCCCCCTCGAGTCGCCATTTTATGCGGCGGTCCCTACACCACAACTTCTCTCATACATATATACTCTTGATGTCACGTTTTACAGTTTCATCTTATAGACATTATTTAACATTTGAAACCCAGATTAAATTCTGCTTTTCTAGGTTGGACAATGCAACCCACGCATAAAATGCTGAAATTTGTCCTTTGGCATTTGCCTTTCTGCAAATACAATCGAAAATTCCACCTTCCTTGCACTATATAAAAACAAACATACTCTTGGATTTCCTTAATTCTCATCTGCAACATCACATCTTTTTGGTATTTTCTTTTTCTCCACAATGGAGTCTCCCAGAATTACTGTCAAAGTTATCATTTCTCTATTTTGCTCTTATATGCTTTTGTCACATTATATCACCACTTTGAGCCCTGCCTTGGCTTTGGAAGACTGCCACTTTCCAGCAATCTTCAACTTTGGAGACTCAAATTCAGATACTGGTGGAATGGCTGCAGCCATTTATCGACCACCACCACCTTTTGGGAAAACCCATTTTCATACGCCGGCGGGAAGATTCTCAGATGGCAGGCTCATAATCGATTTTCTTGGTATGTATATTTTTCTTTTTTATTTAAGGAAAATGTATATCATCTTTGTTCTTCTGTGTATGTTTGGCTCTCGTTCTCTGTAAACAACCATTCCTACTTACATGCGATTGCGAATCACAATTTGCGATATGATCTTTACACATGTTTGTCAAATGTCATGACTTGATGATAGACCTAAATCGATCAAATTTTTTGGCCCAAGTACTTAAAACTCTCTATATCCATGACCCAACTTTTTAAAAATTTAAAGGGAAAAATCAGACTTAAAATCATCCCAATTATTTCCCACATTGGTTGCAAACTTGCAACATGCTTTTCTTTTTCTTTTTTTCTCTTTAAATTGTTGTCTGATAAAACTTGTGGTTTAGCCAAGAGTCTTGGTCACCCGTTTCTAAGCGCATATCTGGATTCAATTGGGACCAACTTCTCGCATGGTGCAAATTTTGCCACTGCATCTTCCACCATCAGATTGCCAGATCCCATTATACCAGCTCCTGGTGGATTTAGTCCCTTCACCCTCAATATTCAATGCTCGCAGTTCTTGCAACTAAAATCCAGATCACAACTCATAAGGCATCGAGGTAAAACAAAAACTAAAGCTCTATAATTATTTAATTATTCGGGTGACAAAACTTTGTGACTGGAGCTTTGTTCAATATGTATATAGGGGGAATATTTGAAAGTTTGATGCCCAAGAAGAAGTATTTTTCCAAAGCCTTGTACACATTTGACATTGGCCAGAATGACCTTCCAGAAGGGTTTTTTGGTAATTTGACTGTTCAAGAAGTCAATGCATCTGTTCCTGATATAGTCAGTAAGTTCTCAGCAAATATTAAGGTAATTAATCTTCCAGTGAAAAAAAATTGAATTAATATAACATGTCAGACAGTCTAATAATGAAATATTTTCTATTTTTCTGCTCGCTCTTTTTTCACTTTACTTAATTATAATCTTAATGTTTATGATGTAGAAAATATATGATTCGGGAGGGAGATCATTTTGGATCCACAACACTGGGCCAATTGGCTGTATCCCTTACATCTTAGTTAATTTCCCAGCTCAAAAGGATGAAGTTGGCTGTGCAAAGTTATACAATGAAGTAGCTCAGTATTTTAACCACAAGCTGAAGGAGGCCACAGTTCAACTTAGGAAGGATCTACCCTTGGCTGCAATAACCTATGTAGACATATATTCAGTCAAATACTCTCTTTACAAGGAACCCCAAAAATATGGTAAGCCACTTAACCTTATGATATTCACAAAACATACATAGAGAAATTCGGTGAATGAAATTTATTTTCAGTTTGTATTAATTGGTTGGAAATGTTTCAGGGTTTGAGCAACCACTTGTTGCTTGTTGTGGCACTGGTGGCAAGTACAACTTTAACAGTAAAACTGTTGAATGTGGAAGAACAGTTACAGTTAATGGAAGACAAATATTTGCTGACTCATGCAAACGTCCTTATGTTAAAGTGAACTGGGATGGGATTCATTATACTGATGCAGCTGCCAAGATTATTTTTGATAAAATTTCAACCGGAGCATTTTCCGATCCACCCCTTCCTTTGAAGCAAGCATGTCACAGGAGTTTGGAATAACTCATAAATTAATCAATAATTGTGTGGTACCTTTGTAACTGCAGGTCCCATGATGTTTCTTTCTCTTATTTTTGAGGTCATCAATACTTCTCTTGGAACATTACTTTTTGAGAGAAAAGCGATAGTATTTTTATTTTTATTTTTCGGTTACAAAAGCGATAGTATTTTATTGAATATGGATAAGTAATAAGTACAAATTGGGGTTTTGTGTTCATCCATTTATTTAGAAAATTACTTGTATATATAAAAGTTTGTTTTGCATTGAAGGAATATGGTGTGGAATTTTGGAGTGGTTTGAATGATTGAGAAGTATGTCAGAACATATTAGCATTTCCGGGCTCTTAATCTGTTACATTTTATCTAATTTGTGAACTTATTATCATTAATCTTGTTCATGGCTTTGGACATTAAACACAAATAGGACGAGCCTATTTTTTTCCTTTTTTGTTTTTTTTTTGGGTTTATAATAATCTACCAATGAGCAAAATATGTAGGTGAGGTGCCAAACTTGGTGGATTTACATATTTACTTAATTTGTCAAAGTATTATGTTAAGAATTCTGGAGCCATAAACACACTTGTTAGGTTTTTTGGTTATATATTTTTAGCTTTCCTTGATAACTTTGTAATTGTGATTGTTTTCATTGTAAATGACTAGTCATCTTTTAGTTCACGTGTTATTGCCACCTCATCTTCTATAACTAGTTGTCATGTTGTAGCCTGGTTTGTTTGATTTTAAGTTTTTACCCCTTTCACACCTAAATATCAATTTCACTTGTAACAACCATCATGACAATTGAGATTAGGGGTGGGCATAAGAACTGTAAAACCGTAAAACCGAACCAAATCAAATTGGAAAAAATTGAAAAATCGGACCGGAATCGGTGAGAACCGAACTGGCCGGATTAAAAAAAAAATCACTAAAACCGAACTGAACAGAATCGGTTAAATGAGACTATTTCAATTCTAATTTGAGGTGAGAATCGGACCAAACCGAACCGTGCACACCTCTAATTGAGATTACTCTTAAGAGTTCTCTCTATAAAAATCTAAACAACAATGATCAATTGAATGTACACAAATGGACCAAATTCAAAATCAATCTGAACATTTTTTTTCTTTTATGGTAGGAGTTATTCTAACTCTCGACATGAGTGTGAAGGGTGAACGTTTTATTACAGGAAGAAAGTCTTCACAGATAGAGTTGTGTAGAAACTGACGCATACGACTAACTCTTACCATGTGGCCCATTGTGAGGAGTTGTTGTATACGGCAAGGAGTGACATGGACATTATTTACATTTGAAACCCACAGCTCCAACCTAGATATTTCAAGATGTGGATGAAAATGTAAGCACCTTGTCGAAAATTCCACCTCTCTTGCACTAAACAACAAACATACTCTTGGATTTTATTAGTAGTTCTACTCTGCAACATTTTTCTGCTTCATGTGTTTTGAGATTGCATTATGTGTTTATAGATGGCCTGTTTTAATAAAGAGAGCAGTGCTTGTCTATAGTTTGTTTTGTCTAATCGCTTTTCACTGTAGCTTGAAGGGAAGGACTTAACTTTTTTAAACTCATGGCCAAATAAAGATTATCAAACCTTTTGGAATACAGAAGCTTAGTGCTCCAGTGCTTGATTTAGTGGGAGAATGTTATGTTTCCTATTTAGATCGGTGCACTAAATACTAAGTTATATCAGGTTTTGATAAGAGTTTAAATTAGGTTATAATTTGTGGCCTAAAACCGTGTGGAATAAGGAAAGGTTTTGAGGCCTATTAAGGGGTCCTATTTATTTCCTTTTTTGCGTGAACCGTTGCTTGGTGGGCTTGAAAGATTAAACAAGTCCGCCCTCGGTGATGAGTAAAGACGACTTGACCTAGCCCTATATAAGCTTAAGGCCCTACTCTCATCAGACACATTCTCTACCCTAATCTCATCATAAAGAGAGAGCTGAAACAGATTCTGAGAGAGAGCAGAAGTCTTGAGCGGTTCCTGCTCTTGCTAGGATTGTTGCTGCTGCAGTTGAATGAGTTCAGAGGTCGTGTACTCAAGAAAGACGGTGCCATGTATGTCTTTACATATTTCATATTGTGTGAAAGATCATGAACACATAATAAAGAAATCTAACAGTTGTTGTATACGGCAAGGAGTGACATAGACATTATTTACATTTGAAACCCACAGCTCCAACCTAGATATTTCAAGATGTGGTTTGAAAATGTAAGCTCCTTGTCGAAAATTCCACCTCTCTTGCACTAAACAACAAACATACTCTTGGATTTTATTAGTAGTTCTCTTCTGCAACATTTTTCTGCTACTTGTTTTCTCCACCATGGAGTCTCCTAGAATTACTATTAAACCTCTATTTTTCTCTTATATGCTTCTGTCACATATCACCACTTTGAGCCTTGCCTTGGCTTTGGAAGACTGTGAGTTTCCAGCCATCTTTAACTTTGGAGATTCAAACTCAGATACTGGTGGATTGGCTGCATCCCTGTTCCTACTACCACCACCTTATGGGGAGACCTATTTTCATATGCCAGCTGGCAGATTCTCAGATGGCAGGCTCATAATCGATTTTCTTGGTATGGATTTTTTGTTTTTTAGGAAAAGGTACTAAATGATAAGTTCTTTTCTTTTTCAACATCCATGTTGTTGTTATGCGGTTTTCTTTTCTTTTTCCTTTTTTTTTTCTTCCCAAAATTCTTGTCTAATAAAACTTGTGGTTCAGCAAAGAGTCTTGGTCACCCCTTTCTAAGCGCATATCTGGATTCCCTTGGGACCAACTTCTCGTATGGTGCAAATTTTGCCACTGCAGCTTCCACCATCAGATTGCCAGATCACATTTTTCCAGCAGGTGGATATAGTCCCTTCTACTTCAATATTCAGTACATGCAGTTCTTGCAACTAAAATCCAGATCACAACTGCTTAGGCATCGAGGTAAAAATCTAATTTATTAATTAGGCTTTTCATCACAAATGGTCACTAAGGTTTACAAAATTGTCACAAATTGTCCTTTTGGTTTTTTGTGACATTAATAGTCCGTAACGTTACCCTTTGGACATCAAAATCGTCCACACTCGTGGAACTAGGTAGAGGGCTATCATGGGCTCTAGCACACTAGTGGAACTAACCGATTAAAATTAAAATATATATGTAATTTAATGTTATTTCATCCCATAAAAATTTAGTAGCTCATCCAAATGTAGCCTAGTAATCCATTGTCCACTCAACTTTGTAGGCCTATAATCATCTTAAGAAACATAATCTCTTAATAAACACTCATGATTTTAACTCTCTACCTTTTACTATTTTACCCCAATGCATACTTTTATTTCTAAAAAAAATTATAGAAATAGTAAGTAAAAAAAATTGGTAATTATATTTTAGCCCTCCCATTGAAAATAAACGGAGCCCACATGTCCAATGAGATCATGACATGTGGATTAGAAAAAAAAAATGATAATCCATTAAAAAAA
Source organism: Prunus padus (assembly GCA_024362665.1). Taxonomy (NCBI): domain Eukaryota; kingdom Viridiplantae; phylum Streptophyta; class Magnoliopsida; order Rosales; family Rosaceae; genus Prunus; species Prunus padus. The sequence continues at coordinate 40,285,591 of JANFAM010000020.1, forward strand.
CTTAAAAAAATAATAATAAAAACAAAGGGAAATGGAGAGCAGAAAGGGGAAGGGAGAGTAGAGGAGGAGAGGAAAAATAGAGGGAGAGGATGGGGGTAGGGGTAAGGGGGTGGGTTGCGGGTGGGGCTAGGGCTGGGGCGTCGGTTGCAAGTGGGGATGGGGGTGGTTGCGGGTCGTGGGAAATTTAAAAAAACAAACGGGGAGGGTGGGGTGGGGTTGGGTGTGGGTTGCGGGCGGGGATGGGGTTGGTCAGGTTGTGGGCAAGAAAAAAATAGAGGGAGAGGGAGAGCACGGGGAAGAGAGAGAACATAGGGAGAGAGGGTAGAGGGAGAGAGAGGGCAAAGGGGGAGAGAGAAGGAGCAGAGGGAGGGGGATGGAAAGTTGCAAAGGGGAAACATGGATTTTTTTAATTATTATATATTTTTGTATGGATTTTCAATTTTAAACTTTTAAAAAAAAACATTTATCCATGTGTCATGATGTCATTGGACATGTGATCTCCACTTATTTTTCACATCAGCCACTTAACAAAATTTCTAACAACATGGACGAATTTGATGTGCAAAAGGTAACGTTAAGGAATATTAAAGTCACAAAAAAAACCTTAAGGATGATTTGTGACCATTTCGTAAACCTCATGGACTATTTGTGATAAAAGCCTATTAATTATTAGCATGACACATTATTTTCAAGCCAGAACTTTGTGACTGGAGCTTTGTTCAATTTGTATATAGGGGCATATTTGCAAGTTTGATGCCCAAGGAGAAGTATTTCTCCAAAGCTTTATACACATTTGACATTGGCCAGAATGACCTAGCAGAAGGGTTTTTTGGTAATTTGACTGTTCAAGAAGTCGATGCATCGGTTCCTGATATAATCAGTGGGTTCTTAGCAAATATTAAGGTAATTAATCTTCTAGTGATGTAATATAATATAACATATCAGATTATCTAATAATGAAATATTTTACATTTTTCAGCTCGCTCTTTTTTCAGTTTACTGAATTATAATGTCAATGTTTATGATGTAGAAAATATATGATTCGGGAGGGAGATCATTTCGGATCCACAACACTGGGCCAATTGGCTGTCTCCCTTACATCTTAGTTAATTTCCCTTCTCAAAAGGATGAGGCTGGCTGTGCAAAGTTATACAATGAAGTAGCTCAGCATTTTAACCACAAGCTGAAGGAGGCCACAGTTCAACTTAGGAAGGATCTACCTTTGGCTGCAATTACCTATGTAGACGTATATTCAGTCAAATACTCTCTTTACAAGGAACCCCAAAAATATGGTAAGCCACTCCACTTTATGATATTCACAAAACACACCGACAAAAAGTTGTAGATTAGCTTTTTATTTTCCTTACGTGCTTACTTTCAAGTGACTTTGCGGACTAATCAAGGACATATCACCTGTCACATAATGAGGCTTAAAAATATGATCTCTTAAGTATTATTGTAAAGGAAAGCATGCATCGAGAAATTCCGCGAATGAAATTTATTTTCATTTGGTATTAATTGCTTGGAAATCTTTCAGGGTTTGTGCAACCACTCGGTGCTTGTTGTGGCTCTGGTGGCAAGTACAACTATAACGGCATAACTGTTGAATGTGGGAGAACAGTTAAAGTTAATGGAAGACAAATATTTGCTGGCTCATGCAAACGTCCTTATGTTAAAGTGAATTGGGATGGGATTCATTATACTGACGCAGCTGCCAAGATTGTTTTTGATAAAATTTCAACTGGAGCATTTTCCGATCCACCCCTTCCTTTGAAACAAGCATGTCGCAGGAGTTTGGACTAACCCATAAATTAATCAATCATTAAGTACTGCAAACACAAGCATGCAGGTGGAAACTATTTTGTAACTGCAGGTCAGGTCCCATGAGCCATTTAGGTAGTCATTTCGAATCCCATAACAAATAAAGGCTCCAGTACTTGGTTTTTAATTAAAAGTTTATTGATTTTTCATCTTCTTATTTTTGAGGTCAATACTTCTCATAGAACATTACTTCAATTTAGTGTTTCACATGAAAAAAAGAGGTGTATTTTTTGTGTGGAAGGCTTTTCTTCGATTTAGTGTCTCATCCCACCATTCGACTAAACTGGGTTATCTCCCCCATATTTGTGGAGGGCTTTTCTTCCTAGCTGATTTCGTGCTAGGTTTTGTTTCCCTTGTGTTTTGCAAGAGAGAGAAGAGAGAGAGAGAGTTAATTATTTTTATTTCTTTTAGATATTATAATTTTTTTTATTAATATTTTAATCTAATTTTAACAAATAGGATTACATTGGCTAACGGTGTTACACAGGGATCAAATTGGCCAAATTGAAACACATGGACTAAATTGGCCAATGGGCTAAAACACATGGACCATTTTAGTATTTAAGAGGTGTCAAACGGATCGGGCTAGCCTCGAGCATGGCACGATTAAATAAGGCCTAGCACGGCACAACCCATATCTTTAGGTGGGCCGGGATGAGGTAATTAGGCTTAATGGGCCTGTCAGGCCCGTTTAAAGCCCATTTATTAAATTATATTTATTTTAGAGAAAAATAATACATAATATTATAACATTTATATATATATATATATATATATATATATATATATATATTAAATTCAAGTATATTTCTTTTCTCTAATAATATATATTAAAATTTAATGTTTTATATATATATATATAAAATAATGATTTTGTTTTTCAAGTTTTAATTTTTAAAATCAAAACAATAATCTAGTCTTTTTCTTTTTAAATATACTTTAAATAAAATTATTGGCCTCTTTTTTAAACAAATAATAAATCTTGTTTGTATATACATAGTTGTAAAAAAGATTTAAATGAAGTTGTAACAAAAAATACAAAAAAAGAAGAAGCAATACGTAAGTAAAATTTGGCGTGGGCCCATCTCGGCCGGTTTAATGGCCCGACACAAGTACGACCCAAGCCATATGGGCTATAGTGATGGGCCCGGACTGAGATTGATGATTTTTATAAATGAATGAGCCCGACACGAGCACGGCCCAAGCCATATGAGCTAGAGCCGTGGACTCGGATTGAGATTGATGATTTTCATAAATGAATGAGCCTGACACGCCCCCATTTGGCATCTATAATTTAAGCCTATGGTTTAATATATTCAAAATTCTGCATAATCTTGTTTTAACAAAAGGTATATTATTTCTCTATAAAAAACAGGCATATTATTCCACTCTACGGTATAAAGTAGGTCTAACAGGCAAGATTTTTCTAGTATTTCTTCATTGGTGATATGGGCTGAAGTAAGAAACTAAAACCAAAAAAGAAACCGTAAAAGGAAACAACTCATTTTACTAATTGAATTGTATATTCACAACTCAACAAAACACACATCGGATGGGAAGAGCCTTTATCTTCTTTCATTTTGTGGGTTAAAAAAACATGTACCAATGAGAAAAGAAGATAAACTTGGTGGATTTACATAATTGCTTAAATTTGTCGTAGTTGTTGGAATTGTAGGGTGTGTGATGTGTGTAGTGCTCTGATTGCATTGTTGGTTTAAGGGTGAAGGGGTTTAGGACAAGAGGACAATAGTTGAAACAAAGTTATTTTATTAATTTGGAGGAGAATAGTACATGGATGTAGGCTAATTGGCCTTCTTCAACTAGAATATTGGCTTTTTGGCCACTACATTTGCTTAGAGTAGTTTGGGCTATTTGGCCCTCCTCTTAGATTGGTGATCTTATTGGCTCCCTTAGTTAGGAGTTCTCTTGATTACTCCCAACCTCTAATTGATTAGCTAGATAAGCTTAGGTTACTAGCTTTCTAGCTTAAATACATAAGTGGAGTTCAAGCCCATTTATGGACTCTTGATTGCCGACATTGTCCAAGTCCACTGACTTGGGTTCTTCAATAATAGCCACTAGTTTGTAGTTTTTGTTCTATAAAACTCCTTCACCGCCTCAGTATCCAGCCACAGCTTTTATGCATGTTTCTAGAATATAGATTGATTATTGTAGATATTATATTTCCCACTAGAACATTCTTTCTCCTCAGCCGACATTAGCTCTTCTTAATTCTTCAGCCATATGAATGTGCCTTGCTCTAGAAACTTCAACTATCTTAGAGATTGATAAGTAGCCAACTTATTCCATAATTCTAGACTCATTTGTTCTCTTGATTTTTCTAGAATTGTGTAGTTATATCTACACAAATATGCATTACTTTTTCAACACTCCTCCTTAATGCATATTTGTGTTTCTCCGAGCATGCTCCCCTGAAGCTAGTATTGATGAGGCTTTTGTTGATGTTGTAGCTCCGTGCTCGTGTGGCACTTTCTTCGTGCTCTTGTGTCTCTTTCTCCGTTCTTAGTTAGCTTGATAATTCTTCGCCAGCAATATTTTTCTTCTTCTCAACGCCCAATTTTTAGTTTCAATATTCGGGCTTCTTTTTTCTTTTTTTGTTTTTCTGGGTGCCTTAAATTTTTCACACCCCACATGGAGGAAAGTTTTTCCTCTCATGCCATCTCTTTTATTTTCACTATCTCCTCCTCTAGAACTTTCTCTAGATTTCCTTCCCCTTCTCTAGATTTTTTGAAACATTGAATTGAGTTTTGATAGCACGTACCTTGCTTCTTTTGCTTCCTTAGAATCAGCCCATGCGCTTGATCGAACACGACCCGTACTCCCAAAGTGATCAAACTAGCTCTGACGCCCATGCGATCGAACCAGCTCTGATACCACTTGTTGGAATTGTAGGGTGTGTGATGTGTGTAGTGCTCTGATTGCATTGTTGGTTTAAGGGTGAAGGGGTTTAGGACAAAAGACAATAGTTGAAACAAAGTTATTTTATTAATTTGGAGGAGAATAGTACATGGATGTAGGCTAATTGGCCTTCTTCAACTAGAATATTGGCTTTTTGGCCACTACATTTGCTTAGAGTAGTTTGGGCTATTTGGCCCTCCTCTTAGATTGGTGATCTTATTGGCTCCCTTAGTTAGGAGTTCTCTTGATTACTCCCAACCTCTAATTGATTAGCTAGATAAGCTTAGGTTACTAGCTTTCTAGCTTAAATACATAAGTGGAGTTCAAGCCTATTTATGGACTCTTGATTGCCGACATTGTCCAAGTCCACCGACTTGGGTTCTTCAATAATAGCCACTAGTTTGTAGTTTTTGTTCTATAAAACTCCTTCACCGCCTCAGTATCCAGCCACAGCTTTTATGCATGTTTCTAGAATATAGCTTGATTATTGTAGATATTATAGTTCCCACTAGAACATTCTTTCTCCTCAGCCGACATTAGCTCTTCTTAATTCTTCAGCCATATGAATGTGCCTTGCTCTAGAAACTTCAACTATCTTAGAGATTGATAAGTAGCCAACTTATTCCATAATTCTAGACTCATTTGTTCTCTTGATTTTTCTAGAATTGTGTAGTTATATCTACACAAATATGCATTACTTTTTCAACAGTAGTATTATGTTTTTCTTAGTACAAGCGATAGTCTAAACTAAAAGAAGGGGGGTTTTCCATGCACACAAAAGCAAGATTTCACGGAGGTCCGAATCTGATTCTGGTATGCAAGTAAAGGCCGTTTTCCACTAGGCTAGACACACTATGAGAATCTGAAATTACTCGATCATATAAGAGTTTGCTGAATAAATAAAAAATATTACACAATTTAATGTGTACAAATCAACCAAAAAATACAAACCGACCAAAGATGCAGTGATTCTTGCGTAGAGATTGCCACATACAACAAGCTCTCACATGCAGGGAGTCCCCCTCGAGTCGCCGTTGTATGCGGCAGTCCCTACACCACAACTTCTCTCATACATATCTATTCTTGATGTCACATTTTAGGATTTTCTTAGTTCTCATCTCCAACATCACATCTTCTTGGTATTTTCTTTTTCTCCACTATGGAGTCTCCCAGAATTAATATCAAAGTTATCATTTCTCTATTTTGCTCTTATATGCTTTTGTCACATTATATCACCGCTTTGAGGCCTGCCTTGGCTATAAAAGAGTGTGCATTTCCAGCAATCTTTAACTTCGGAGACTCAAATTCAGATACTGGTGGATTGGCTGCATCCATTTATCCATCACCACCACCTTATGGAACAACCTATTTTCATATTCCGGCTGGAAGAATCTCGGATGGCAGGCTCATAATCGATTTTCTAGGTATGTTTATTTAAGGAAAATGTATTATATTTATGTTTTCAAATTTCATCTTTGTTCTTCTGTGTGTGTTTGGCTCATTCTCTGTAAACAACCATTCATCCTTACATGCCAATCACAATTTGTGATATAATCTTTACACATGTTTGTCAAATGTCATGACTTTATGATCGATCTAAATTGATCAAACTTTTTACAAATTTAAAGGGAAAAATCATCCCAATTATTTCCCAGATGGTTGCAAACTTGCAACATATGTTTTCCTTTGTTCTGGGTTTTTCTGTTTCTTTTTTTTTTCTCTTTAAATTGATCGTCTGATAAAACTTGTGGTTTAGCAAAGAGTCTTGGTCATCCCTTTCTAAGCGCATATCTGGATTCACTTGGGGCCAACTTCTCGCACGGTGCAAATTTTGCCACTGGATCTTCGACCATCAGATTGCCAAATCGCATTTTACCAGCTCCTGGTGGATATAGTCCCTTCACCCTCACTATTCAATACTCGCAGTTCTTGCAACTAAAAAACAGATCACAACTCATTAGGCATCGAGGTAAAAAAAAATTACTGAAGCACTATAATTTATTAATTATTAGGGTGACACATTATTTTCAAGCCAAAACTTTGTGACTGGGGCTTTGTTCAATATGCATGTAGGGGGAATATTTGCAAGTTTGATGCCCAAGGAGGAGTATTTTTCCAAAGCCTTGTACACATTTGACATTGGCCAGAATGACCTTGGAGAAGGGTTCTTTGCTAACTTGACTATTCAACAAGTCAATGCATCTGTTCCTGATATAATCAGTAGCTTCTCAGCAAATATTAAGGTAATTAATCTTCCAGTGATAAAACTGTATTAATATAACATGTCAGATTGTCTAATAATGCAATATTTTCTATTTTTCAGCTTGCTCTTTTTTCACTTTTACTGAATTATAACGTTAATGCTTACGATGTAGAAAATATATGATTTGGGAGGGAGATCATTTTGGATTCACAACACCGGGCCAATTGGCTGTCTCCCTTACATCTTAGCCAATTTCCCATCTCAAAAGGATGAGGCTGGCTGTGCAAAGTCGCACAATGAAGTAGCTCAGCAGTTTAACCACAAGCTGAAGGAGGCTACAGTTCAACTTAGGAAAGATCTACCTTTGGCTGCAATTACTTATGTAGACGTCTATTCAGTCAAATACTCTCTTTACAAGGAACCTAAAAAATATGGTAAGCCACTTGACCTTCACAAAGCACACCGACAAAAAGTTGAAGCATTTAATTTTCCTTACGTACCTAATTTCGAGTGACGTTGTTGGACTTTCAAGTATACATATCACTTGTCACATAAGCTGCTTAAAAATATGATCTTTTAAGTATTATTTAAAAGGAAAGCATATACATAGAGAAATTTTCCTTGAATGAAATTTATTTTCACGTTGTATTGATTGCTTGGAAATCTTTCAGGGTTTGAGCTCCCACTGGTTGGTTGTTGTGGCTCTGGTGGCAAGTACAACTTTAACGGTAGAACTCTTGATTGTGGAAGAACAGTAACAGTTAATGGAAGACAAATATTTGCTGGCTCATGCAAACGTCCTTATGTTAAAGTGAACTGGGATGGGATTCATTATACTGAGGCAGCTGCCAAGATTGTTTTTGATAAAATTTCAACTGGAGCTTTTTCCGATCCACCCCTTCCTTTCAAACAAGCATGTCACAGGAGTTTGGACTAACCCATAAATTAAACAATCATTAAGTACTGCAATAATTGTGTGGTACCTTGTAACAGCAGGTCCCCTGAGCCATTTAGGTAGTAAGTTAGAACCCCGGAAAAAATAAAGGCTCCAGTACTTGGTTTTTAATTAAAAGTTGACTATCCAGCTTTCTTAGTCTTGGGTTGGCATTCTTGTTGGAGTGATAAGTGATTTTTTAAAAATTTTGGGAAGCCCAGCCGTTTGGTAAACTATGAAAAATCACTTATTATTAAAAATTGCTGTGAGAGAAAGCTATAAGGGAAAGCAGCTAATGAGGTGCTTTCATTTTCTGATTATGCAAGAATCAGTTTCGAAGAGGTGTTGGGTTTAATGATTATGCAGGAATTATTTTCTGATTATGAGGGAATTAGTACCAAAAACACTTTTAACAAAAAGTTTACCAAACGCTAAACCTGCTTTCTCTCACACGATTTCTCTCACAAAGAATCGGCGGTGATTATTTTCACAAAGACAAAGAATGCCAAACTACTTAGTTATGATTTTTCTTTCTCTTGTTTTTGAGGTTCAATACTTCTGTTGGAACATTACTTCGATTTACTTATATTCAAACTCGAAGGATAAGACACACGATCACTCACATTTAAAGTCTGAGTCACTAAAATTAGAAAATAAATATGGTAACAGACATTTCATATAACTAAAATATGGATGTCCCAAACGGTGGTGCCATAGCTAGATATGCCTTTGTTTGCCATCAGATTGATGTCTCGTACTATTAGCTCTGCATGTACTGAAGTCATCCACATAATAGATCCCCCTTGTCTTAGTACCACGACCAATGATCTTCTTGGTGAGAATATCATGAAGAAAACAAAAACTCGGGTAAATTAGCGCACACCAATTAAATTGTTCAGTAGCCTAACCAATAAACATCAATTTCTTTGACAGAGATGGAACAAGCAAAGTATTAGACAGTGAGACGGCAACAGTGCCCACCCATGTCCCAGGATAAGCAACTCCATTTGCATTAGCAATACTCGTTCGTCTAGGTTGGGTGGTACGTACTTAGAAAGTCATTGGGATCAAACGCCGTATGGTCATTTGTGACCGAAATAATTATCCAACTAGTGGAATCATTCTTATCATAAGTATGGAAAACATAACCATGGTTACATGAGTCACTGAGGGTCGTAGAACCATCATCAAGTGTTGAAGCACTAGAAGATCCTACCTGAGGAACAAAAGATAACTGGGTTTTGACAGTTACAAGGGTGGCACGACCCGAACCACCACTTGTAGCTTCTCGTTGCTTTTGGACTTTGAGTTCATCCCACCATTTTGGATAGCCATTCAACTTGGAACAAGTTTCACGAGTATGTTTCGGATTGCCACAATGTGTGCAACCTCCTCCATTTGTCTGAATCTTCAGTCATGAAGTCGTATTTGGCTTTGCGGTGTTCATAGGTTGGGTGGTTGTCTTTCCATATGACTGTATCTGAAGCAATGCAACGTCAGTAGAAGGCGGTGTCGGTCCCGACCGATCGGTTTGTACTTTTTTTTGGAAACAGATTCATTTGGAGTACATCCCTGCGAGCCTTGTCAAGTCGATCATCTAATCCATCTAGGAAAGTGTAAAATCAGTGAAACTTAACCAAAATTTGATCCTCCAAAACCTAACTTCACTCCAATATTTGATCCCCCAAAACTTAACCAAAATCAATGAAATCAAAAGGGTTTTGACCCTTGCTATTCCTAGTTTCCAAAACATCAAAACCTTTCAAACATATACTTCACAGATCAAAGGAACACGGGAGCCAAAGTATGGCTCATGAACTGAAATTTTCAGAAAAATACAAAGTTTCAGAATTTTCTCAAAAGTCTCTTTCAACACACCTCAAATACCATACTTAAGGCTCGAAATCATACTCCAACATCATACCCTTGGCCTAAGCTTCCCAAAAACAAGATTTGGATCTAAAGTGTGAACACCCAAACCCAAAAATTTATCAACACACCCAAAATCCGAAAATCTTGATTTCAAAATTCTTCTTTTGATTTTCTTATGCATCAAAAGGTTCATAAATCATTCTCTAACTCAGTTACTACTATAAATCCACTCAAACAATTAATTACACAAAAACTCAAGAATTGAAAATGAACTTAAAACAAGAGTCCCACCTTTCATCCTTCCAATTGCTTCAACACTCCATCATTTTCTTTTCTACCTCTCACATTTGCTTTCTTAATTCTCTCATGGATGTAATAGTAATAAACTCCGTCTCCCTTATTTCCAAGTCTTCTCTAATAAACTCCATCTCCCTTATTTCCAAGTATTCTATTTCTTCTTCTTCTTCTCCCTCCCGCCAACAACTCACCTCTCTTAGCTCTAAAAAAAATCAGCTTCATTAGGGAAGATCCCTTAGCTAGGTGAGTCATAACTTTAAGCTAGGTGACTCATCCTTTCATAATGGTGGATTTGAAAGCTTGAGGCAAGGGGGAAAGAATGAGAGGAAGAGTGGGATGTTGCCCTCCACATTTCAGATTATTCTCTTCTTTCTCTTTTTTTTATTTTAAAAAAATGCCTACAAGGGCATTTTGGTAATTTTCACATGTAGGGGTATTTTGGTCATTTTAGCCCAAAATTCATAAACGATTTCCTACCCGTTCGTTGAGTCGACTACTATCGTCCTACCTCATAATCATAATTCTTTCACTCCAATTAATTATACTTTGAAAAATTCACAAAATGTTACGTAAGGTCATTTTTGTCCAACTTGAAATTAAACACACTTAGGGGGGTGTATCCAATTCTAACTTTTAAATACTTTTTGTAAGTGAGTGACTTTTATAGAGTTGATAAATTCTTAATGACTTTTACATACTTTATAAAGTTAAGTGATATACTTTCATATACTTTTATCATAGAGTTTTACATACTTTTATCTACTTTTTTAAATATTTACTTTATAAATAGTATTTATCTTTTTAATATTTATCATAGAGTAGTATAACGAAAAAAAAATTGCTTCTAATATTTATGTTTTGTATGGTGAATTAACTATTCCGCATATGGAACAAGTAGCCAAAAAAAAAACAATTGGATACAATTGTGTAAAAGCAAAGAAATATTTTTCCATATCTAAGAACTTTTCACTTGAGAGCAGTCAAGGTTGCTGCTCTTGGATGCAACTCAAATATAAGGTGTGCCATCAATATTATGGATTTAATTAGTTTAGTTTGTATAGCTGGGTCTTGGGGAAGAAGGGACAGATTATCCGATTGCTGGAACGAAGTTGAGATCCTCAAAACCTTCTAGAAGTATACTCTGTTTGGGTGGGAGATACAAGTAAAGTGGCATGGTGATAGAGACAAGCCAAATAACAGCACCAGAATGTGGGGTTAGCTATAAACCTCAGGATGCTAAGAGCTAAATTGCTGTTGGAGAATGTGGGTTTTGTAACAAAATCATATGTTCCTACAGATAGGCCTTAAAAATTGCAAATGGAGGCAAAAAAATTTATGGAAGAAACTAATGCAATCCCACCATAGCTCTTAGTACGTAGCAATTGTTTCAAGCATTGAAAAGAAAAAAACAAGCAAGAAATGGCTCATCATCATAACAATTCTCGAGACAGATAATGGAAGCCAAAAACAAAATCAAATTGGCGGTGTAGGTAGGCCATCTCTTGATAGTACACCGACCAAAGAGGGAGGGGGTCTAGAGACCCAAACATGATGGCACACCCTCGCAATGGCCAAAGCTGCAGCCATGGAACAAAATATCCATAATATCCCAATATTTCCATTGAAATTTTCGTATTTTTGGACAACCAATATTTCGATACCATCGATATTTTAGACCTTCATGGACCAAAATATCGATAATATCGACAACATGGACCGAAATATCGATAATATCCCGATATTTCCATTGAAATTTCCGTATTTTTGGACTACCGATATTTCCGATACTATCGATATTTTATTCCTTGCTGCAGCATGATCGAATTCATTGATAAAGTCTTGGGTAAATTAGCAAGACTTTTGGTGTTAAGAATTAGGCTTGAAAGTATTGAAAAGTCATTCATTTAACAAAGTTTTCAAAAGTCATTAATTTTTTGGATACCACAAAACTTTTAAAGACATTTTAAAATCACAATTGAATATCACTAAACTTTTAAATACTATTTAAAAGTCATAGTTGAATACCTCCAGACTTTTAAACTCATTAAAAGTCTTTAAAAGTTAGAATTGAATACACCCCCAATCCAATAGTCTCAATCCAAAATCTCTTGATAAAATACCCATAATCATTCTTCACCATAATATTAATTTTTCACTGAAATATGAAAATCCACCTTGAATTTTTGGGGTATTACATCAAGCTATAACTCATCATTCTATTCAGAGTAGGAAATCAGAAATAGAAAAGGAAACGAATTACAATCAATATAGGAAATCTGGTCAACTCACGCCAACATGGACCGTGGGAATTTACTTGATCATATTAACTATGACTCAACTTGTGGTTGGAGGGATTTGAATTTGACAATAAAGCTAATTTACTATATTGGAAGTGCATTGCCGTCAATCGTTGCCCCCTTGCTTTGAAACAAGCATGTCACAAGAGTTTGGCGGGTGAAAATTATTTTGTATTGGAATAATTGTGTTGTACCTTTGTAGCTGCAAGTCCCTTCATGAGCCATTTAGGTAGTAATTTAGAATACCCAATAAAGCCAATGGGGTATAACTCAGTTGGCACCCAATAAATTCCACCTCCACCTATGTGGGTAGAGGTTCGAAACCCTAAGGCACCCAATGAATATTTATGTAAACTCGCCCCTCCCCCCAAATTGCTTGCACTAAAAATAAAGTAGCTCATAAAAAATAAAGTCTCCTATACTTGGTTTTTAATAAAAGAGCAACGCTAGTCATACCATATTTATATACCACCTTGTGTTGACCATCCAGATTTTTAGTTATCATTTTTCTTTCTCTTATTTATGAGGTTCAATACTTTTATTTAGTGTGTTTAACAATGCAAACTGATTCGATAAAGTCTCATAATTAATATGATTTAATATATTCGACATTCTGGGCAGAATCTAATTAACAAAAAGCATTATGTGTTGAGAGTGTGAATCTCACGTCGGGAACTTAAAGTCTTAGTAGTTTAAATAACTTTGGCTTCCTTCACAATCTCACCCAAAAAAAAAAAAAAAAACTTTGGCTTCCTTCACTCATTGTCCAATGAATTTTGAGTTCCAACTTGGAACCTCAACTTGCTTCATTATGCCACTTTACATTATAAAGTAGAAGGTCTAACAAGCAGATTTCTTTAGTATTTCTTCATTGATGATAAGGAGGGTAATTTGCCAAGACCTTATTTTGTATTTTCTTTCATGTTAAAGAAGCATCTGCAGTAACTGCCAAACATTTGCTTGTTCAACTCTCCTGTGTAAGAGGTTGTTCTCTGTATTGATTTGATCGCGGTTTTGTGTTTTCCACCATTTATTTAGAAAATCACTTGTGTGATTTAAACGTCTGTTTATAACATGTAGCGCTAGCATTGCTGGCCCCATAATTCGTTGGATTTTATCTAATTTCTGAACTGTTATTTTACCATAAACCCGTTTCACACGTAGCAACAGCATATTGCCATATGTTAATCTCTCTCTCTCTCTCTCTCTCTCTCTCTCTCTCTCTCTCTCTCTCTCTCTCTCTCTCTCTCTCTCTCTCTCTCTCAAATAAAGTAAATATAATGTACCGATAAGAAAAGTAGGTAGGTGAGCTGCGCCCAACTTGGTGGATGTAAACAATTATGAATTTACTTGGGGTTTTTTTTTTTTTTAAGTATAAGCGATAGTCTAACTTAAAGGGAGAGGGATTTCTCACATGCACACACAACTAAGATGTCATGGGGGTTCGAACCTGAAACCTCTTATTTACAAGTCAATGCCCTTTTCCACTTGGGGTCTATTTGATAATCATTTCGTTTTTAGTTTTTAGTTTTTCATTTCTTTTAGTTAGAGATAGAGAGAAAACATATGGATAAAAAGATATAAAAAACCGAGAAACGAGGCAAATGCATGAAACAAAAACTTCATAAGAAAAACTATTTAAAATTGATTTTTGTTTTCATTTTGTGTAACATACTATAACATTTTCTCCCTCCTTCCTCTCTTCTCCCTCTTCCACCCCTTCCCTTGAAACACGTTGCCGAATGGAATTTACGTTTTACATTGAGGCCATGTTGGTGATGGTTGCTCGGTTCTCTTCCCGAGTGATTGTACGTAGGTGTTTGTTCTTTCTTTTGGCCTCTTGATTGCTACCTTTGTTTTTGTTCTGGCCGTTTGCCCTCCTTTGGTTTTAAATATTTTATTTATCCCAAAAAAGAAAGCATATACTCTTTTGAAGTCTTATGTCGCATCTATATACAATATTTAATATATTTTTTCACGCATAAAATGTTTGAAATGTGTCCTTGCTTGTCTTACTGCTAGATCAAGATGGTTGGAAATGTACTTACTTGGCAGATGCCTTTTTCCAAATGCAATTGAAAATCCACCTTCCTTGCACTATATAAAACAAAACCTACACTCTTGGATTTTCTCACTTCTCATCTGCGATTTCTACACTATGAAGTCTCCTAGGATAATATCTCTATTTTGCTCTTGTATGCTTCTGTCACACGATATCACCACTTTGAGCCCTGCCTTAGCTTTGGAAGACTGTGAGTTTCCAGCCATCTTTAACTTTGGAGATTCAAACTCAGATACTGGTGGATTGTCCTCATCCCTTTATCAAGCACCCCCACCTTATGGTGAGACCTATTTTCATAAGCCGGCCGGAAGATTCTCAGATGGCCGGCTCATAATCGATTTTCTCGGTATGTATATGTTCCTTATCACCTTTATTTTTCTCGTTATTTCTAGTAGTAGTTAAGAGTACTTTTTGCAATTATTGTCTGACAGAACTTATGTGGTTCAGCAAAGAGTCTTGGTCACCCCTATCTAAGCGCATATCTAGATTCACTTGGGACCAACTTCTCCTGTGGTGCAAACTTTGCCACTGCAGCTTCTACCATCAGACTGCCAGATCCCATCATACCAGCTGGTGGATTTAGTCCCTTCTACCTCAATATTCAGTACATGCAGTTCATGCAACTAAAATCCAGATCACAGCACATAAGGCATAGAGGTGAACTACTAAAACAAAGGTTAATTAATGAGTACTAAGGTTTAAGCCTCCATGATTAGTCAGGTGGTTAAGGAGGGTGGGGCAATGGGTTAGAATTAGGTTAGATCTAGTGTTCGATTTCCTATGATGTCAAAAAAAAAGAGTGATGCTTTTTGGACTACTACATTTACTGACAAGATTGGTATCACTTCTCTAATAGAAATGGGATTTATCTGGGTAAGACCCTCAGAGAGGTCGTTAATTAGTAGGTGTGGATTATAAATAACATTATTGATAATGACAAGTTTTCATGCCAAAATATTGTCATTAACGCTTACTTCCATTAGTTGTGTAGGGGGGATATTTGCAAGTTTAATGCCCAAGGAGGAGTACTTCTCGAAAGCTTTATACACATTTGACATTGGTCAAAATGACCTTAGCGATGGGTTCTTTGATAACCAGACTATACAGGAAGTCAATGCATCTGTTCCTGATATAATGAGTAAGTTCTCAACAAATATTAAGGTAATAATCCTTCTCAAACATTTTTAAAAAAGTACATAATAATATGCTCATGAAAAAATAATATTCTCTTTTCATAATGTTCAATGTGGTCATGCCGTGAATTAAGATCATACATTCAAATATGAACAATATTGATTGACAGTTTGATAACATAGTATATTTGATTATTTAGCCCTAGATTATTTGACAAAATAACATTTTCTAATGCTGCTTAATTTTTTGTTTATTGATAATGCAAATTTCGTGACGATGTAGAAAATTTATGATTTGGGGGCAAGATCGTTTTGGATCCACAACACTGGGCCAATTGGTTGTCTCCCTTACGTTTTAGCCACTTACCCATCAGCTCAAAAGGATAAGGTTGGTTGTGCAAAGTCTTGCAATGAAGTAGCTCAGCATTTTAACCACAAGCTAAGGGAGGCCATAGTTCAACTTAGGAAGGATCTGCCTTTGGCTACGTTCACTCATGTAGACGTTTATTCTGTCAAATACTCTCTTTACAAGGAACCTAAAAAATATGGTAAGCCACTCAACCTTTTGATATGGAAAAAAAGATACTGCGAAATTCCTTTGATATTTTTGTGTACTTTTCCTTGATGGCACAAATCGAAAACAACGATATTAAATACCACATTAGTAATTGAAAATAAATAAATGGAGGAAGTATATTAAATGTCTCGTCAATTTTTTTAACAGAAGAACATTAAAAGTTGAACAATTCTAACTTTTGACCTTCTTTTTTTTTTTTTTTTTAAATGAAAACCCTTCATTTGACATAGTAAATGTGTATGTTTGACTCTTTGTTCGACCCAAAATACGTGAGTCGCTAAATTATATTATATGTGTCGGTTATCAATTTGTCATAATAATTTAGACAACATCGTTCATTAATTTGTTTTGAACTTTGAAATGTGATCCCTTAAGCATCATTATGGATTAAATTTATTTTAAATTGTATTGTTTATTGCTTGTACATTTTTCAGGGTTTGAGCTCCCACTTGTTGCTTGTTGTGGGTATGGTGGCAAGTACAACTTTAACAGTAGTGCTGAATGTGGAAGAACAGTTGCAGTTAATGGAAGCCAAATATTTGTGGGTTCATGCAAACGGCCATCGGCTAGAGTGAATTGGGATGGCATTCATTATACTGAGGCAACTGCCAAGTTTTTCTTTGATAAAATTTCAACTGGAGCATTTTCAGATCCACCCTTCCCTTTGAAACAAGCATGTCACAGGAGTTTAGACTAATAAATTAATCAATATACTTAAGTACTGCAGACGCATGCAGGTGGAAATGTTTTCGTACTGCAATGGCATTAGCAATCTACAAAAATAAAGGTTTCAAAACTTAGTTATAAGTTATAAGTTGACTATCTAGTTTCTTAATTATGATTTTATTTTTCTCTTATGGTTATGGACGAAGTTCAATAGTTTTCATAAAAAATGACGAACCGAACACGACCTTTAGTGCAATTATAAATACCTTTAAATACTTAAACTACAAATACTAGTTGCCTCTGAACAATCATCAAGAAAAATGAAATTGGATTAACATTACTTCTTTTTTTTAAGGAAGGATTAAGATTAACAGTACTTTGATTTATTGTACTCCACATGAAAATGCTTACTAACATGTTTAAGAGGTTTCTCAACTAGACACTATTATGTAAAGAATAATGGGTCACCTGAGTTTTAGTCTATAACATGCAAAGGCTCATCAGTCCAACTCGACATCAAAAGATAGCGGGCCTAAGGCCCAATCTGCATATGATTTAAAATTGAGTGTTGCTACTCACACACAAGGATTTGCTAACTATAGACTTTACCCGCCACCTACGTCGATCTACCGGCAGCCCTACAATAAGAACACGCCGGCAATCAACACACCAAGCTGATGCACACGCCCTTTAAATCACAAACATCTTTTGTGTCTTTAAAATTCTAAAACTAGTGTATGCATACGTACATAAGTACATGTGATTCATAAATAAGCACTCTAAAGAACACTAGAGTTCGTTTCTTTTTTCTCCCTACTTGTGCATCAAAGGAGACGTGTTAAAGTCTTAAAGACACCTCCAAAATCAATAATTTTATGGGAGAAAGAAAAGATGCATGGATCCATCGGGTCATGGAAACACACACAGCCAAGGATATCAGTGTCGGCTATTAACCAAAATATATATATTTAAGGATCAGTGTCGGAATGTTCATATTGGATGATACTTTGTCAGTAATGGATGCATTCAGCCAACAAAATCATGTCGACTTTGTTAAAAGCTGTCCAAGTAATTGTGTCTCCATTTTTATAGCTACGCACGTTGCAAGTTCTAGTGGCCTTCATCTCCACACACACACAAAAGTGAAGGAAAAAACTAAGACATGATCCACCTTTTCAGAATGGCTGTTGGTCGCAACTCGCAACCATCTAATTAAGACCAAAATAATAATGTCACTTGAGTTTGATGGGTTTCTTGACCCTCAAGTTTCAAGAACCCGCATTACTTAAATAGTAGATGGCTTAGTACTCGAAATGTGAAAGTGGCTTTTCAGAAACTTGCTGGGAAATCAATCAACTTTATAAAAGATGATGTGATAACTTGAGATAAGAGGGCACCTTCTACAGTCCGCTGGAAGATCGATGCGCCCAAATTTTTAAAATTTGCTTACCGGTTATTCAAGTTGTCAAGTTTCCATTTTTTGTTTATATTTAACACAAAATGCAATTGCCAAAGCGTAAGGGTATTTGCAGCTCTAGCACGTACTTGGCATACAATTGGCATACAATTGCGGGCTTTTGCATTTTCAGAATGCAATTACCAATGTAGTAGTCTGTTATTATACAATTAATGTAATGAAAATGGCATGATATTTGTAAATATGGATGTTTACAAGAGTAAGGTCTGAATTTACTAAGTTTATATTTAACACAAAATGCAATTGCCAAAGCCAGTAAGGGTATTTGCAGCTGAAAGACGTATTTGGCATACAATTGGCAGGCCTTTGCATTTTCAGAATGCAATTACTAATGTAGTAGTATTATTATACAATTAACGTAATGAAAATGGCATGATATTTGTAAATATGGATGTTTACAAGAGTAAGGTCCTGAATTTACTAAGTTTACTTAGGATCTATGTTTCATAACACAAACACATCGTTAATGTTGTAATCTCATAATTTACAAAGATAACGACATGTTTTACAATATAAACGTAAGTAGGGACGTTGGGAAAGTAAATTCGTTCACGTTGTAGTTGTAAACATGGATGTTTCACGGAGTAAGGTCTGAATTTACAAAGTTTACAATAGCTATGTTCCTTAACATTGTAAAACCCATCGTTAATTTTGTAATCTCATAATTTACAAAGATAACGACATGTTTTACAATATAAACGTAAGTAGGGACGTTGGGAAAGTAAATTGCTCGTTGTAGTTGTAAACATGGATGTTTACGAGAGTAAGGTCTGAATTTACAAAGTTTACAATAGCTATGTTCCTTTAACATTGTAAAACCCATCGTTAATTTTGTAATCTCATAATTTAAAAAGATAACGACATGTTTTACAATATAAACGTAGTAGGGATGTTGGGAAAGTAAATTCGTTTCGTTGTAGTTGTAAACATGGATGTTTACGAGAGTAAGGTCCAATTTACAAAGTTTACAATAGCTATGTTCTTAACATTGTAAAACCCATCGTTAATTTTGTAATCTCATAATTTACAAAGATAACGACATGTTTTACAATATAAACGTAAGTAGGGACGTTGGGAAAGTAAATTTGTTCGTTGTAGTTGTAAACATGGATGTTTACGAGAGTAAGGTCTGAATTTACAAAGTTTACAATAGCTATAAATTCTAACATTGTAAAACCCATCGTTAATTTTTTGTAATCTCATAATTTACAAAGATAACGACATGTTTTACAATATAAACGTAAGTAGGGATTTGGGAAAGTAAATTATTCGTTGTAGTTGTAAACATGGATGTTTACGAGTAAGGTCCGAATTTACAAAGTTTACAAAAGTATAAATGTTCGTTAACATTGTAAAACCCATCGTTAATTTTGTAATCTCATAATTTACAAAGATAACGACATGTTTTTACAATATTAACGTAAGTAGGACGTTGGGAAAGTAAATTGCTTCGTTGTAGTTGTAAAACATGGATGTTTACTTATAAGGTCTGAATTTACAAAGTTTACAATAGCTATGTTCTCTTAACATTGTAAAACCTATCGCTAATTTTGTAATCTCACAATTTACAAAGATAACGACATGTTTTACAATATAAACGTAAGTAGGACGTTGGGAAAGTAAATTCATTCGTTGTAGTTGTAAACATGGATGTTTACGAGAGTAAGGTCTGAATTTACAAAGTTTACAATAGCTATGTTCGTTAACATTGTAAAACCCATCGTTAATTTTGTAATCTCATAATTTACAAAGATAACGACATGTTTTACAATATTAACGTAAGTAGGACGTTGGGAAAGTAAATTGCTTCACAGTTGTAAACATGGATGTTTACGAGAGTAAGGTCTGAATTTACAAAGTTTACAATAGCTATGTTCCTTAACATTGTAAAACCCATCGTTAATTTTGTAATCTCATAATTTACAAAGATAACGACATGTTTTACAATATTAACGTAAGTAGGGACGCTGAGAAAGTAAATTGTCGTTATAGTTGTAAACATGGATGTTTACAAGAGTAAGGTCTGAATTTACTAAGTTTACGAGAGCTATGTTCCATAACATTGTAAAATCCATCGTTAATGTTGTAATATCGTAATTTACAAAGTTAACGACATGTATTACAATACGAAGGTAAGTAGGGATGTTGAAAAAGTAAATTGCTCGTTGTAGTGGTAAACATTGATGTTTACAAGAGTAAGGTTTGATTTTACTAAGTTTACTACGCTATGTTCCATAATATTGTAAAACCCATCGCTGAGATTGTAACTCGTGAATTTACAAAGATAACGACATGTTTTACTATATCAACGTAAGTAGGGATGTTGGGAAACTAATTTACAAAGATAACGACATGTTTCTGAATTGCATTCTTTTTTTGCAATTTCCAACGTACCGCTTGACAATTGTATTCATCGCTTGCAATTTCAAATATACTGCTTGTCGATTGTCGCTTTCCTTATGCATCATTTATGTGAACCATTTTCACAACATTATGGACATAGGCATTCTGCAAATTTGTGAACGGTATCCTTACTTTTGTAAATTACAATACTTTGGTTTTTACAAAATGCGATATGGCATTTTGATGTTAATATTTAAATACAAAGTAAGAAAATATTTTCTTTAGGTTTTTGTGTGATTTGAACTAAAATTCATTGTTTTTACTTTTAGGTACTTTAATCATGGAAACGGACAAATATCGAACAGAGGCAGAATTGCACACTAAGCTTACCAATTACCAAACGGGCATGGGGATTTCGCATGACATTTGAATTACAAATACATAGGTACCGCTTTGTCAATTTTCAACATGGCACGCCTAATCTTATAATTGCCAAACATGAGGCATTAATTGCACTTTGTAATGCAATTGGAATCCGTAACAATATATTTTCTTTAGGTTTTGTGTTATTTGCACTAAAATTCATTGTTTTTATATTTAGGTACTTCACTCATGGAAAGGGATAAATATCGAACAGAGGCAGGAATTGCATATTGTCGCTTACCAATTACCAAACTGGCAGTAGGATTTTGCACATTTGAATTACAAATACATAGGTACGGGTTTGTCAATCTTATAATTGTCAAACAGGAGGCATTAATTGCACATTGTAATGCAATTGGAATCCAGCCCTCACGTTCAGCTCCTAACCTTCACCGCTATAGCAGGTTTTGTTTCATTTTGCATAAAATAATTAGCATGTGACTTGCACATGGTTTATAAAGACAAAGGGCGGATGGATCCGCCTGGTGTACCGTGTGAGTCGTTTCCCTCATTTATGATTTTTTGCACCTTGGATTACAAGTTTAAGTCTCCACCTACCCATAACCTTGTAATACCCTAATTTACAATAGAAAGGATTCCCCTTACCATGTTTAGGTAAGGTTGACATTGGAGAAGTAAATGTGGTCCTTATTCTTGTAAACACAAGGGTTTACAAGATAAGAACCCATTTTACAATGTTTTGGACCTCAACGTTCCATAAACTTGTAAAGTGTATCCATAAACTTGTAATAACATAAATTACAATAGAAACGATCTCCATTACAAGCTTAAGGTATGGGTGAATTTTGAAAATGCAATTGTAAATATCAAAATGCAATTGCAAATTTTTCAAAATGCATTTGTTACAATTATTTCACAATACTTGCAAATTTTTTCATGATTCAGAGTTAGAGGTGACTTTATATAACTTGTAACTATAAATAATAAAACTTGGGTAGCTTTATATAAATCCAATTAACTAACACAAAAGTTTACAAGAGTCGGACCAATGTTACAACGCTTTGGATATAACAATATCATAACATCGTAAACAGGAACCATAAACTTGTAAGTTATAAGATTGTACTTAAAATGCAATTGCATATTGGTATGCAATTGGATGCTCACTGGTTGTCAATTACAAGATTATGCTGCCACAAACATCGTAAAAATACACCTAAAATTACTACAAACTCTCACGACATTATCTTCGACAGGGAGGTCTAACATCATGATTCCAAGTATTTGAGTTCATAAAAGTCATTGATCAAAGAAATAGGAGTTCTAGTTCATAGAACACTAACAATTGTTTTGGTTTGTTTAGAAACAAAGATGAGTTTTTATTTTTATTTTTTTAAGTGTCAAAATTATATTTTTGTAGCATGCGAAATGACGTGAGAGAATGTCACATCACAAGGAGTTTGTAGGAATTTTCGATGTATTGTTTTTATTTATTTATTATAATTTTTAGAAGTTAAATCATAAAAAATAAGTTTTTGTTTGATTTTTTTGAATTGTCAAAATTATATTTTTGGTGCATGTGAGATTATAGAATGTCACAAGAAGTTCGTAGGAATTTTTGTGTATTTTTTTGGATTTTGCATCGTGATTACAACGTTAATTAAAAACTGCTCCTTATTCTTGTAAAAACAAGGGTTTACAACATTACAGATCGATCTTACAGCCTGGGACATGATTTTTGCAAATTGGAATGCCAATTACGTATTGTTTGTTTATCGATTGCCAACTTGACGGGATAAGCGAAAGCAAAATAGGCAATTGATGGGTATCAATTTGACAATTGATGAGTATCGATTCGGTAATTGATGGTAAAACAAAACTTTGTTTTTTGCATCAATGGCAAGCCAAACAAGATAGACAAATTTCCCATCATTATTTAAAAGTGAGACCCGACTTAACTAAAAACAGCTTAACAATAAAAGTTAATCTGTGAAAATCTAATGCTTTGTACCTTTATTTATGTGGATTCATATGACCTAATACTTTCTATTAACTTGTATTTATTTTACCTTTAGTCAATTCAAATGTTTATTTTGGGAAATAAACTTGTCCAACTCGCATAATTCAATTTTCTTTTGCATTTTCATGACAAACATATAAAGCATGGGACTACTATGATTGTCAATTGCATGACCTGGAATGCAAATGGGACTACTTTGATTGTCAATTGCACGACTGGAATGCAAATGGGACTACTATTTGTCAATGCATGATTTATTTGGTCACAATCCAACCAAACACCAAACACCACAAATTCCTACTAACTTCTATTGTTTGCACAATACTCTCCTAAAATATGTACCAAACACAATTTAAGACCAAATGCACCAAAAATAAAAATATTTCCACTACCGAAATGGAGGTTATTTGTATTGATATGAGTTATAAAAAAATATGCAGACTAACAAACTAAATAACTTTGTTATAATAAACAGAAAACGAATCATTACAAAGATTAATGAGCCTAGTAATCTAAAGGAGCGCAAGTTCAAATACTCATTAGCAAATTCACCATTGTCATGTCGTTGAATTTATTTTACAAACAAAAGCAAAAAACCACATAAACAGAAGAAAACGGGCTAAACAAAGCCAAAAAAGCAAAACACATAGAGAAAGCCTGGAAAACCGATGCTTAAGACAGACATCATAGCACATTCAGAAACGAGCTTCAAGTTTTGTATAAGATAATCAAATCAGATAATACCCATATAGCAAAAAGAAATCAAATTAAAACTTAACCTCGCTTGAGTTCCAACAAGAGCATTTAGTAATTACCAAAACAATTCAAGCGCAAACAATTGGCTCCAAAACAATTCAAGTTGCAAACAAAACAAAAAAATAAAATACGTAATTGACAAAAAAGTAAAATTGATAATAAACAAAACCTATTCATTTTTTTCTGTTGTAAAATCCTCTTCTTGAATGTGTTTATACGGTCAGTTTAAATTACCCTGCTTTTGGCTATCCTTTAGCCAAGTTTCGTGCCCTGAGCCGCACAACGATTCCATCTAAGATCTTGAAGTTGCACAAACAAAGTTTCAATCAAGAAAAATCTAAAATTATCCAAACCCATAAAAGATTCCTCATTTTTCCATTTATGCTCAGTTGGGATTTCTTTTGAATTATTAATACCATTAATAGCAATTCCAACTTTTCGTTGCCCAAATGAAATACTAATCACATTAATAATCAGTAATTTTTTATAAATAAAAATATATTATGAAAAAGAAAATAAGAAAGGGGAGAAGATTTGAAAAAACCGAATGTCATTGGGTGAGTTCCGCGCTACGACTCGACGGAGCATGGGTCAGTGGAAGATTCTGACTGAGGCGATCCTAGGCACACTCTTGAGCCGTGAGAACTTGGCTTTGGGGTTCATAGGGCCGTGCGTAAAAGACTCGAATTGGGATAGAGAGAAAGAGAGAGGAGTGCACAAAGTGAAGTTTGAAAACAAAGAGGAAAATGGATTTTGATGAGAGAAAGATAGAGGCGATACAGGAGATGAAGGAAGTGAAGAGAGGGCTTAGGCTTGACAGGTCAGGATTTTCTTTCAACCCGTCGAGAAGGTTTTCAGTTATCCCATTCAATTAGTATTTACCCTGTAAATTTTATCTAAATCTAACTGGTTCATAGGAGGTGGCGCATCCATGCGCCCAGCGGACTGCGTAGAATTTGCGGGAGATAAGAGATCATGTCATGTGGGCTGTTCCCGCTTGAAGTGAAATAAAGAAGATAAAGAAGGAATTTTAGGTCACAAATGCTATATATATACCTAAAAACTGGAAAGTTTGTTTGGCCTAGCAAGCTAGCTACCTTTTTTTTTTTGTCAAACAGCTAGCTAGCTACCTTGAGAAAGATGACCTTCAAAATTATGGCTTTATTAAAGCAAACTTATAAAGGTCGCTTTGGTGTTCTGGCCAAGTTCGTGATTTGATTTTTTTGGTGGATATTCATGACATGAGGCTTGAGGGGTCCTCAAAACTCATAAGTCATTGCGTTCCCCTTCCTGCTATAGATAACATACACATGAGCACTTGTGTCTTATTACTACAGACATTGATATTGTTCCTAACTTAATTTCCTGCATAATCTAGTTAGTGCGATGTTATTAATGAGGAAACCACTCACTTATATTTTATTTTATTTTATCAAGTTTTTAATAATATTATTACATTCTTGAGCAGTAAGTTCTTCTTTTTTTTTTTTTGACCTTTCCTATCGAGAGGGACGATAAAGATACTAAACTCACACTCACTACACGAATGCTATACTCAAATCCAGGACCTTGCCTAAAAAAGTAAATACTTCAAACCACTACACTAGTGGATCTTTTGCTAGCAATAAGTTCTTTGGCAACAATGTCATTAAGTAAAATTTTATAATGGATATAAATGCAAATGCACATAAATATATTCATATTTACTATATTGCAAATGCAGCCACACAACACAACACATGAATCACCATTTCTTTTAATATCGTTGTAATTGTAGGGGGCCCTTGACATTTTCGTCCACATAATTTGAAGTCTTTCTCAAGCTACCACGTATGTCCTAAAGTAAATATCAATCAAGCTCCCATTGGCTAGAGCAATGACAATGGCATTAGCATTCTGGGACCTTGCGTATCCAATCTGTTTGATCAATCACTGACCTGAAAGCCTTGGAGAAAATATTATAGAGTACGAAACTATTTTAACACTTATTTACTACATTGTTGGACACTATATTTCCTATTGTGAATATATAAATCTTACATATGTGAGATATGAGGTACATAAACATAACTTTAATGTCACCTTAATGAATTTGACCCAAAAAAAAAGTCATCCAATAATAGATGAAGCGATATTATTTGTACTATATTTATCGACTACATTGTTGACATATCTCTCCCACTAGTGAGATACATTTGATTTGTCTGTTGCCACATCTACACCTCTATATGTGAGATACATGTTATAAGAAAAATGTCAAGGTTGATATGGAATTTAATGGTTTGGGTGGAAATTGCCTATATTTATGTGCCCTTTGTTGCCACCTCTACAAAAATCACAGAACAAGTACCTTTTGGTTGGAAACATCTGCAAGTGAAAACAATGCCAGAAGCTTCATAGAAACCTTAATTTTAGTAATTTAGATTAACATCTAAAATACCAGATAGAACAAATCAATTTAATTGTCTGGGACCAGTTTCCATGCCTAATGTTTCAAACCTGTCTCTTTCACCAGAGAAGAACAAGAATGGGAGAGCAGAAACAAACGTCTTCCTCTTATCCTTCACGCAAATTCATTGGCTCCAGAAGAATCATCACAACCATGGCAGTTTCTCCACCTCAGAAACCTCACAGCCAAGTGAACAAAAACCCTTATCTAATTCCCCTTAGTTTAAATCTCCTTCCCACCCATTGCACCAATTTCAACTTAGCCTTTTTTTCTTTTTTTTTTTTTTCATCTCTATCTTCAGCAATGGCAGCTGAAAATTCATCAGGCACCAGGAGAAATTCCAACACTCAGCTTCTGGAAGAGCTGGAAGCGCTCAGCGAGTCGCTCTACCAATCCCACACTTCGAGTACTAGCACTCGAAGAACTGCCTCCCTTGTTCTTCCTCGAAGTTCAGTTCCTGCGATACCGTCGAAAGATGAAATTGTTCCGGCTAGTGCTGAGGAGATTAGGCTCAATAACAAACCCCGAAGGCGCATGTCTTTGTCCCCGTGGCTCTCCCGCCCGAAGCTTATCAATGATGATAATGAAAATGAGCAAAAAGATCGAGGCAAGAAGGCGACGAATAATAATTTGCCGGGGTTGAGAAGCTTGGATGACAAGGTGACTGCCACCACAGAGAAAAAGGGTATCTGGAACTGGAAGCCGATTCGCGCTATCTCCCACATTGGAATGAATAAGGTCAGCTGCTTGTTCTCTGTTGAGGTTGTCGCTGCACAAGGCCTTCCAGCTTCAATGAATGGCCTTCGGCTTTCTGTCTGCGTTCGGAAGAAGGAAACAAAAGATGGAGCTGTTCAAACAATGCCGTCAAGGGTTACACAAGGAGCTGCTGATTTCGAAGAGACCCTTTTCCTTCGGTGCCATGTGTATTGCAGTAGTGACCATGGGAAGCAGCAGAAGTTTGAGCCAAGACCCTTTTGGATATATGTGTTTGCAGTTGATGCTGAAGAGCTTGATTTTGGGAGGAGTTCTGTGGATTTGAGTCAGCTTATTCAGGAGTCCATTGAGAGGAACAATGAAGGTCAACGAATTCGACAATGGGATACAAGTTTTAAGCTGTTAGGGAAGGCAAAAGGAGGAGAGCTTGTTTTGAAATTGGGGTTTCAGATAATGGAGAAAGATGGAGGAATTGGAATTTACAGCCAGGCTGATGATTTAAAGTCTGGTAAGTCCAAGAAATTCGCATCTTCTTTTGCTAGGAAGCAGTCAAAAATATCATTTAGTGTGTCTAGTCCAAAATTGTCAAGCAGAGGAGAAGCTTGGACTCCTTCACAAGCAGGAAAAGCAGCTGATCTTCAGGGGATTGATGAACTGGACCTTGATGAACCAAACCCAGTTCCAATATCATCTTCTTCGTCTTCTTCAGCTCCGAAGCCAAAAGAACCAGAAGTACCAAAGACAGAGGATCTTGATCTGCCAGACTTTGAAGTAGTGGATAAAGGAGTTGAATTCCAAGACAAGGAAGAGGAATATAGGGAAGAGCAATCAGAAAAGTCTGTTGGGGAAAAATCAGCAGCATCAAGTGAGGTTGTGAAGGAAATTGTGCAAGATCAAGTGCATATAACAAGACTGACAGAGCTTGATTCTATTGCTCAGCAGATTAAAGCTCTTGAGTCTTTGATGGGAGAAGAAAAAACCGATGTCAAAGATGACGAAATTGAATCACAGAGATTGGAGGCTGATGAGGAAAATGTAACAAAGGAGTTTCTTCAAATGCTTGAGGAGGAGGAGATCATCATGAATGAATATAAACTGAGCCAAAATGATGTTCCTCCTTTGGAGCTTGAAGGAGCAGAGGAATCTGCAGAAGCTGAATCAGAGGTGTACCTTCCTGATCTTGGGAAGAGCTTAGGCTGTGTGGTTCAAACCAGGGATGGAGGGTACTTGGCAGCCATGAACCCATTAGATACTTTGGTAGCAAGGAAAGACACTCCCAAACTTGCCATGCAGATATCAAAACCATTTGTTCTACCATGGGATCAGTCCATGAGTGGATTTGAATTGTTTCAGAGAATTGCAGCTATTGGAGTTGATGAACTGAATTCTCAGCTTCTAGATTTGATGGCCTTGGATGAACTGATGGATAAAACCGCAGAGCAGATTGCTTTCGAAGGCATTGCTTCGGCGATCATCCATGGGAGAAACAAAGAAGGTGCTAGTTCAACTGCTGCCAGAACCATTGCTGCTGTTAAAACCATGGCAAATGCAATGAGCACAGGTAGGAAAGAGAGGATTTCAACTGGGATTTGGAATGTGAATGAGAACCCCTTGACAGCAGAGGAGATTCTGGCATTCTCTATGCAGAAAATTGAGGCCATGGCTCTTGAAGCTTTGAAAATTCAGGCTGAAATAGCGGAGGAAGAAGCTCCATTCGATGTTTCTCCATCAAACGGTACAACAAGTGGTGCAAAAGTTCAAAATCACCCACTTGCTTCTTCTATATCACTGGAGGATTGGATCAAAAACCACAGCTTGGCCAATTCAGATGGTTTACAAGATGGGGATCAAGATCATCCAGAAACAATCACACTGGCAGTTATTGTTCAGCTGAGGGATCCGGTAAGGCGGTATGAGGCAGTTGGAGGCCCTATGATTGCACTGATTTATGCAACAAGAGCTGATGACACCATTGAAGTAAATAAGTATGAGGAAGAAAAGAAATTCAAAGTGACAAGTTTGCATGTGGGAGGCTTAAAGGTGAGGACAAGAGGGAAGAGGAATGCATGGGATAGTGAGAAGCAGAGGCTAACTGCAATGCAGTGGCTGGTTGCTTATGGATTGGCAAAAGCTGCAGGGAAGAGAGGCAAGCATGTGACATCCAAAGGTCAAGATTTGTTGTGGAGCATTTCATCAAGAGTAATGGCTGATATGTGGCTCAAGTACATGAGAAACCCAGATGTAAAGTTTACCAAGTGAACTACATGTATTGTAATATTTGAGTGACATCATTTTTTTTTTTGTAATTTATTTGCAGCAATAACAGATACAAGGAGTAAACAGTGTCAGATTGTAACAGCTCCAAATAGTAAAATATGTTGCACTTGTGAATAACTTCTAAGAAAAATATTAGAAGTCTCGCAAAACAAAACAAGAGAAAGAAACGTTACTGTTCAAATTCAACACATATGGAATAGCGCAATTGCAGGATTCGAACTCACGATCTCTTCTCTTATTCGAATAATTATTTCATACTATAGCAAGTCAGTGTTTTACCACTCCGTGACAAATTTGTCTAAATACTTCAAGGAAAATCCTAAGATGATGATTAGAACTTGAAAGAGGTCTAAATTGCAGGATTGTAAGCAATGTAATCCAATGTGATCCTTGATTTGTAGGGAATATTGTCATTCACTCATGTTATTTTAACCAAGTCCAACACAAACACGACTCGTTAATCATATGTTTCCTAGCTTATGCTCATGCTTATGTTAGGCAACATCTATTAGACATATCATATCATGTCTAGTATATGTCCTCATCGTATATTATACTGTATATTGGACCATTTTAAACATACTCCTTGCCATGTTTATGTCAATCCGACTCAACTTATACCTTTAATTATTGATGAAGCTGGGAGGGAGATTCATGTCTTGTCATTTTCATCCACCGCATTAGAAAACTTTTGAAAACCTACATGGTGGTCCTAACCCTAAACAAAGATCAATGGTCCAATTGATTTGAGCAAGCCAGAACTTGGGACAAATTGAACCAACGAAGGAGACAAGTAAAGAAATTTGGCCTAGTGGCTCTCTTGCCAGGTACATCACATGGATGATGACTTGCACATGGGAAGAATAACTGAGACTCACTAACAACAATTTTAATCCCTCATTAAAAACATGTTAAAGACATTTATTCATAAAATAAATCAATAAATGAACTCTTTTGCTCTGGTGACATTCAATTCCATTTTGAGTTTTCTTTATTGGAGGGAACAAGGTCATATTCAGCCATCAAGACAAGTATTAGACAAGTTCCAGATCCACAAGAATGGGCCCTTTGCTCCATTGTTTCCCACTTTGTGAACCTAACATGGGGCTAGCTTTCAAATGTTTGGTATGGAGAGGAACTACAAATCAATTTGATATTTTTTTTATTTTGTTTTTATAACAATGAGAAACCAAAGCATATATTTCAAGAACCCTTTTACAACCTGTACTGTTTAAAGAAATCAAGGAAAAACAAAAGAAAAGAAGGCTGAGAGTTGAAAGCCAGATAAAAGCACATTTTTTAGGGGAATGATAAAGTAAAGAATTTGACTCTACCACCCTCAATAATATATGACTTTATGGAGCTTCTACCCACAGATGAGTATGGTGGAGGAAAAGACTTGTGTCACTTTCTGTACAACCCCCTTTATTCCACGGCCCCCCTCCTCTTTGTCAGGGTTCTTATCCAACCCTTCCTTACCTTGACTCCTTCCACCTTGCTGCTCACATGGCACACATTGCCCTTGTTGGACCTCTTCCATCTGATGAGCTGGAACAAGTGCCCTATCCTCTTCCGCCACCTAAGCGGCGTATGGGATTTCCCATGCTCTATCACACTCTTGGTGTCCTTAGCCTCCTTGACCTCCTTAGCTTCCTTAGCTTCCTTGCTGAAGTTGTGATTCCAGGACATGTTGCAATGCTCTAGAGAGACCTTAGACACTCTGTTCTTCTCCCATGAGGCAACTCCATTCTCTTCAAACTTGATTGATATGAACGAGTCTGCAAAAGCCATTTGCATTGTGAATTTGTGATCATGGATGCCAATAAAAATTTTCAAAAATACACATTCTTTATAACAGTTTTTTTTCTGGTAATTAGAAAACTCCCATGACTTACTATCTCATTGAGTATTGAGTATGAGGTCTTAGGATAAACCCCAAATGCGCAATCATACACAAACCACATGTACTTAATACTAAGAACATGATTAATCAGCGAGTTACCACATTACAATGGTTTCAAAAATGGCCCAAAGGGTCCCTCCCACATTCTAATTTGCCCGAATCTGCATGACCAAAATCAACAGCAAATGTAGTTCAATTACAAAAAAATGTAACTAGAGCGACTTCTGCGTAAATCTATGCAATTAGATTTCATTTCTTTCAAAATGGCGCTAATGATTCTAATCTTCTCTGTTTAAATTATGTGAATATTTGCAAATAGAATATGTTAGTCATATGTAACAACTGCGTTTTCATTCCCTCCAAACTTTACCTTCATTATTATTAATTATTAAAAGTTGGTTGGGATGGAAGGAGAGAGGGTTGAGTGTAAGCAAAGAGAGAGGAAAACAATTGGAGGTTAGAACTATAGAAATAAGGTAATATATAATGATCATACTACCTTTTTCTCTTTAAAATATTTAAAATATCAAATTGAGTTGCTTAAAATAATGGAAGTATGGTGAATATTTCAGATATTTCTGAAGGGGGTTTATTTTTCCAAAAATAATATAGATTAGAAGGAGTAGTGCCCCTCACTTATTTTGAAGTGAACAAATGCACTTGCACAAAATCTCATAAAGGAAACTACCATTTGCTTCTAAAACCAAAAAAGGATGCATCTTGGTACAAAAGGATGAAGCTTTCTTACATATTCGTCAAACTCATCTGCTTATGGTTTAAACTCAATGATGGTTTCTTCATAAACACCGTAAAAATTGTGAATTGATTATTAAACCCCAAAATCCAACTCTTTTTTTTCCATCTGACAACCGAATTTTTCGTTTTTCTTTTTCATGCTGTTATTAACCAATTTAATTAAGAAAAAAAAAATGGAATCTTGCATCTCCAATCTGCCCATTAATATTCCTGTATGAACATATATATACTTTGACCCTAATTTTGTCATTATTACCCAAAAAGCAACTAATTATGCAAACATAATCAACCAGACCGCCACAAACAAACACACATACAAATCCAAGCACAATGTTTAGCCTTTAACTTTGTTTATATAACCCGGAATTAATACCTCATTATCACTAAAAGCTGCAAGACAAAAAAAAAAACTAGAAAGATTAAAACTTTACCACTCACCCACAAAAAAACCTTACCTTCTTGGCTGGTGGAGGCCTCGTGATCCAAGTAATCTGGCTTCCACTGTCGATTGAGGAAAGAGCTGAAAGCAAAGATCTTGGGGAGGCTAATGGGTGGCTTCTTGTGCATGCCACTTTGAGTTCTATGAGCACTGGCTCTGCCTCTGGCTGAAGAAACATGGTGGCCCTTTTTTGCAGCCAGGATGAGAAGCCTCTCAGTCAAGCACAGAGAGCAAACACCCACAACCACCTCCTTTGGGTGGAAATAGCAATAGGAGTTGTCTTCTCCATGCCCATTCATGTTAAGGCTGAGAGAATTGGTTTGTTGAGAAGAGTTGAGGGTTGGATTGATGAGAAAGGTGAAAAAGAAAAGCGAAAGGGAAAGGGAAGAAAATTTTGTGACTTGAAAAGAAAGAATAGGTTCTGTTCTGTTCTCTGTTCTGCTCTGCTATGTGTCTGAGAAGTGGAAATACGTGTTGTGTGTACATATTGTGGAAGTCGTCATTTATAGTTGGGAAAATTTTAGATCAACGGAGGTGATCATGTCGTTGGCCCACAAATCAATTTGGCCAATATAAAATGTAGGAATTGGATAGCCTATTATGGAGGTACTAAAACATTACATATACAGTATACTGAGCAAACATCTTTCCAAATTTTTAAGTGTAAAACTGGCCAAAGTCCTCGAGTTCTTTATTATTTTTTAATATAAATGATGGTCTAAATTACAAGAGGGAGGGAGATTTTACATACATACACAACCAAGGTGTTATGGGTGTTTAAATCTGAAACCACTCATCTACAAGTCAAAGTCATTTGTTACTATGTTAGATCTCATTGGCAATTCTTTTATTGTTTTTGTATAAAATAAATTTGAATGCAGCGTGAATTTTGGCATTTTTGAGATTTTAAGTGTGAATTTTCACATTTTGAATTTGTAATACAAATCTCATTATAGGATTTGAGGTACAAAATCTCCACTCAAAGTTCAAAATACCAAAACTCACGCCCCAAACTTATAACTACCTAAGTCCAAACCAATGCCCCCAAATTCCAAACATAATTTTAAAATTCACACCGAAATCCTAAATCTAAAAATCATCATATCTAATCCCAAAATGCCAAAATTCACACTTCAAACTCTAAAATGTCAAAATTCACGCTTGAAACTCTAAAATGCAAAATTCAAACCCTACACTACAAAATCCCAAAATCCACACTTGAAGATTGAAAAATAATGTAAACCCCAGAAAGTAAAAATTCCTCCAAAACTCAAAAGATTCACATCTCAAACTTAAAATAACAAAGTTCACACCTGAAACCTCAAAATGTATCCGATTCACACCTCAAACCCAAAAGTAATTCTTCTATGCGCATCTACTTGAGCTAGTGGATTCCCAACAGACTTTTAATCCACATCCAATCCAATGGCTTTTTAAAGTAAACTGTTAAACTTGTGACTTAAAGTTTGGATTGGGTGGTTCTTTTTTTATCTTTTCTGTTCTGGTAATTAGTCTCTTTCGCTTCAATTACTAAAGTTTCTTATTTTGTTAATAATTTCAACAAAAGCATGGAGAAAATTACTGGCAATGTGGCCTAAGACCGTTCTGCTCCCTAGCCTAGAGGAAAAATAAGAACAAGGAAAACTATGCAGTCAACTGATGCTGGTGCCCACACGTTCAGTTGAATGATTATATATTTATTTATGGCTAATCGTAATCATGGTATGTATTTTTCCCAAAAGTGAAGACTTAATGCCTAGAATTTGACAAATCCAACCCAAGAAACCCTATAAAAAACAATTGGATTGGGATGTGATGTTGGCCACTGGCATGGCATGTGAGGTTCAAGTCAAAAGGTGCGACTGCCACTTGATTTCTAACTTTATAAAGGCACACAGCGCAGCAAAACTGGCATAGGATGTAACTAAAGCGGAGGGAAGAGTGCAAAGTGGAGCTGTTTTTAGGTCTTGGTAGGGATTTTGTAGATGCTCAAAGGAAGCACACAAGATTTGGCAATTTTTTTTGTAGTGGTTTTTCTTTTTTAATCACGTCTTGGAAAAGGCTGTGGTGTTGTGCATGCCTATCTCCAAGAAGGTTATTATCTCTACAAATGTAGTCAAGGCCTTGGTATTGCAAATTCCCTTGGTAGACCAGAGAATGTACTTATAGAATTTGTGAAAAACAGACATGTTTTTTCTTTTCCAAGATCTTGGCGACATTTATGCACGCCCCCAATCTCCAAAAGCTCACATTCATATGTCGATCCTTACAAGTTTAATTTTGTCCATTTTTTGTGTTTCAAGATATAGGTCTCTCATGTACTTTGACAAAACATGTTTACTTTATTGTTCTTAGACAAACACGCCCTAAAACCTTAAGCTATACACCCTCCGTCATAGAGAGAGGCAAATCAATAAGAGGAGAGAGACAAACATATAAATGAGAGTAAGTTGAAATTCACATAATTTAGTACTTTGAAGAAATGTACGTCTGATTGTCGATTTGTTGTAACGTTTCTGGCCATTGAAAGACGAATTGCAAATAATCATTAGATTGTCCTTGCAAAGTAGAAATACCTAACCCTAAAATAGCGGCATGCGTAAAAAGTGAGATTTTAATCTAGAAATTACATACACGGATGCCTTCTTTTTGGGTGTGAGATTGGAAGATTATTTGTTGTGAAAATCCTTAAAGGCTTGAAGCTAATACCTTGTAAGGTCGTCGTTTTGCTCTTAGCCTATGGAAAATCCTAAAAGGTTTAGAAGGTGAAGTAATAAGCAAGCAAAGTACTGGGCACATGGGGAGCGGGCAGTGGAGTGGGGCTGCTTCTAGTTTGGCTGCCTTAACTCTCAAGTCGGGTTCATATCATGGACGGTGGACCAGATGTTGGATTAATAGGCCTCCTTTTAGGTCACGTGACATAACATTATTGACTGGAGATAGCAAAACAATGTTATCCCCGTTGCAACTAAGTTTTTCTCCCCTTTCTAAGGCATTTTCCATTTTTTTGTCTGATACTTCGAGACCATTTAGACCTCTTATTAAATCTCAATGTCACTTTCCAAACTGAAAAATCTCTTTTCAACTCTGCCTTTATTTTTCTTCTGTACTAATTGAAATGAGACAATTCAAGCAAGGTCCATAGAGAGTGACTCTAACAAGATTCAATGTATCATCAAAATGTTTTCCAAGTTGCTTGAATTGCCAAATTCTTCGAAAACCACATTTCGCAACCAAAGAGATTAATTGGTTTATTTTCCATGTTCTTTAACAATATATGAAATCACATCTAATTCCTTTTCATAAATAGTGTGTAAAGAAAATTTTGATAATAAAAAATAGTATAAAATAACTCAATGCATTCAAAAGCTACCCAAGTATACTTGGCCAAAACAAAAAAAGGCTACCCAAGTATCAACATTATTCCACTAAATTCACAAGCTATCCAAGTGTCAACAAATTCAAATCCAAGTCTAGACATACATCTCTCTCGAAAACAAACCTAGACGACTAATGTCTGCAACCCAACCTAGATGTCAACTGATCCCAAAAACATAAAAACAAAATTGATCACTAGTTGTCTGTCTGCAACCCTATGCTCTTCTGGTGGCAACTTCAACAGTAACCACATTATCCATCTGCAAGCACTCACCATCCTTGTGAGTGAACCCCTCCCATGAGCATTTAGAAAGCGTTAACCTTGGCTGCACCAAGGGCTGCCAAAAGTTCCTCCAAAATAAAAAATACACAAAAGGAATGGTAAAGGAAGATTTCAAGTTGTGAAAGCATAACATAAATGTTTGAAATCCTTTTATGTTTCTGATGTACACATAACAATTATAAATACAAAGGCTTCATTGGTATATAAAGAGTAGGGAAGAAAGAAGCACTATGAGACACATGGAAGATAGTGTAGCACACTCACCGTATCAGAGTCGGGAAGCTGGTTTCTTATCTGATTCTCATCTCTACGCCCTCCTGATCTTTTCTCTGATTTAAAAATCAAAGTGTTCACACAAAACTCCCAAATGAATCACATTCACATTTTATATGGCTTATAAATGTACGTCTGTTGACAATGGGATTCTTATATATCTTTGCTGCAAGAGATTAAGGTTTCATTATGAGGACTTGATAAATACTTAGGGACAATAATAACGCAAACACCTGAAAATGTGAAGCAACTGTGGGAACTCAGAGTCTCCAGGGAACAGAGCCTGCCTCCTCCTCATCATCTCGGCTGCAATTCAAAAATCCTTAATTTGCTAATTCAAAGTAGTGATGAAATCATACACTAAACATTTTGATTTCACATAACTCACTATAATGAATATCAAACACTAAAACAGAAACTCTATTTTCTTTTCCCCTCAAAGTTTGAAGTATCAACATCACGAATTGGAGAAAGGACTTTTGAATTCATTTTCTCTTGTTTGTATGTCAGTATCAATAATCTAAAAGTTATACGTAAAGAATTTGGATATATTTAATAATAAGCTCCCATTATTTTATTAGAATAATAATATTAATTACACATGATAACAAGGCCTAACCAAGGAAGGAGCCTCAGATACTTCATCAGCTCTTATTTTAGCTCATATCTATCAAGCAGAGAAGTTATTATGATATGGCCTTCCTTCTTCAATTGCATGCCGCTTCATATGAATTCCATCAGCTTCGATCTCATGTTGCCCTTGTTCCCCTTCTTCTCAATATCTTCAGGGCAGATTATATCGCGGCCCATGTCACGCTTGTCACTTATGTTGCCGGAGTGGGTAAATCCCATCGTGTTGCCGCTGTTGTCTCTCATAGCCGCCGTTGTTGGCATGCACATATGCAGATGATATCCTTTTTCTTTGGATGGTCGATACCCTCTGATCATGATCTATATTGATCATAATATTCTTCACATATATTTACATTTATTTCTGCTTGGAATAATATACTCGAGTATAAAGGTTGCTAATTTGCCTTGTCTGTCCGATAGCTTGTGATTTCATCACTGCTTTCAAATAGCAAATTAAGGATTTGAGGGTTGCAAACTATTAAGCAGATAATTTTTGGGAATTTAAGAGGCAGTACAGTGTTTGTATATTGAATTAAGTCTCGAGATACTATAGACCAATTTACCATGCTCGATTTCTGTATATAAATTTTTTTTAAATCATTCTTCTGTTTTATTTATTCTGTTAATTTGTCATCATGGGTAAATATGATAGCTTCTAATTCCTTCTTCCTATATCTTCTTTTTTTGTTATTCTCTTCCAAATGAAATGAAAACCTAACTTATATCAAGAAGAAGAGGATGGGTCTTTACATATGAAGTTTTTAAAATTAACATTATCGAAAGACAATAGGAGTATCAGCATATCCGATACGAATATCAGATACGAGTATGGAGTATCGGCATATCCGATACGAGTATGGAGTATCGGCATATCCGATACGAGTATGGAGTATTGGTAACAGTATCAGATATGAGCCTACCCCTTTAGTTAGGAGTATTGGTGCAACAAAGATGAAAAGGAATTCGATGTGATTTCATATATTGTTAAAGAAGATGGAAAATAAATCAATTCATCTCTTTGGTCTTTGTCCATACATTTTTTGTTGCGAAATTTGGTTTTCGAAGAATTTGGCTGTTAGCGCGAGGAGTCCTATTCTAGTTGGGATTGACTTCCTAGTATATTATGTCTTTTATTTATTTCCTTTTGTATAGATATTGTGTAATTAGGATTTATCTTGTTTCCTAGTTTAACCCTACTAGGGTTTGTAACCTTGTATTATAAATACCTCCTTTCGGAGAATGGAATACAATCTGAAAATATTCTACCATATTATTTGACTTGGTATCAGAGCCTACTTTCTGGTGACCTGTGTTTTGTGCCCACTTGTGTTCTATTGTGTGCCCTAATTTTTTGTTAGGGTTCTCTTATGTCCGTGCCCGTGCCTGTGCCGTATTTGTGTTTGTTTTGTGTGGTGTTTCCGCTGCTATCATGGGTGATGATTCCAAGGCTGTGGTTGGTTCTAGTGTTTCTGTCACGAATGAGGATTGTCCTTCGCGTGATTATTCTACTCCTCTTACAACTGACAAATTGGATGGCTCTAATTATGCCTCGTGGTCTCGTGGTGCTCGTCTTACGATTACTGGTCGTCGTATGGCAAATTGGATAAATGGGAAGAAGCCCGCTCCTTCCTCAGATTCAGGTGCCTATGCCGAATGGGAAGAAGATAATTGCTTGGTGCAGTCATGGCTTCTCAATTCCATGACTAAACCAGTTCGTGCCTTGTTTGAACAACGTGCTCTGCGTTCGATGTGTAGGAAGCCGCTCGGAAGACCTATCGTGACTCGTAATAGTTCTCGGTTGTTTCAACTCCGACGGCAATCCATACTTACATGTCGAATGGTGAATGCAGTGAAAGTGTTTTATGAAAAACTCCATGCTATATGGCAGGAGATTGATTGTTTACGTCCGAATGAATTCTCGTTGTCTTGATGTGGCTCGTCATCGTAAAGAAATTGAAGCCGATCGAGTTTATGATTTTCTTGGAGGACTTGATCCGCCATATGATGGTGTTCGTGGCCGTATCCTTGCTCTCGGTCCTGTCCCCCCTCCTCTGGAAGCCTATGCCATGGTCATGGAGGAAGACACCCGTTAGTCTGCGATGCTCGGATGAGGTGCAATGGCCCTCAAAACCAATCCTGTTTGCAACCGACCGGCCGCCCGTCAAGACGCGACGG
Source organism: Prunus padus (assembly GCA_024362665.1). Taxonomy (NCBI): domain Eukaryota; kingdom Viridiplantae; phylum Streptophyta; class Magnoliopsida; order Rosales; family Rosaceae; genus Prunus; species Prunus padus. The sequence continues at coordinate 40,324,632 of JANFAM010000020.1, forward strand.
CCGCCGGCGCCCGTAAGTTCTCTGCTTCCTCCGGGTCTCGCTCTTCCGGATATACCCTGGTGCTTTTGAAGGGCCTCGTAAGTGTCGTCATTGTAATGGTGATCATTATTCGAGAAGTGTTTTAAGGAGCATGGGTACCCTGATTGGTTTCCGAGTTCAAAGCCCGTATGTATGGCCCCAAGGCCGCTTGCACTATGACCGAAGATGAGGCCAAGCCTCCCGCTCCGTCTGCAAATCTGTGCTTCGATACCATGCCAGGTATGAGTTCTAATACTTGGATAATTGACACCGGTGCTTCGATCATATGACTTATGATAGTACTGCTTGATGAGTTGTCCCATAACCCTCGTGACCCATATATTACTAGTGCTAATGGTTTACCTTCCCCCGTTCGGTGACGGTACCATCTATCTCACCCACACTTTACCTTTGTCTCATGCCCTATTGGTTCCAAATATTCGTTGCAATTTGTTATCTGTTGGTCGTTTACTTGATACACTTAATGCGTATGCTACTTTCTATTCGACCCATTGTGTTTTTCAGGATCTCGAGATTCACGAGAAGATTGGGCATGGTAAATGGATAGGGGGGTTGTATTATCTACGATTACCGGCTGCAGCAGTCGTGATTGTGTTGCCAATAAAGTTCGTGAGTGGCGTTGTCAAAGACAAACAACAACTTTGGCTGTGGCATCGTCGCTTAGGACATCCGTCATTTGGTTATCTTAAGCATTTGTTTCCTTCATTATTTAGTTCGTGTGATGAGTCTAACTTCAAATGTGAGACTTGTGTAATGGCCAAGAGCCACCGTACTGTTTTTCCCTTAAGTAATAATAAAGCTGCAAAGCCATTTGAGTTAGTACATTCAGATGTATGGGGCCCTGCTCGTGTGACTTCTAATGGTTTCCGTTGGTTTGTTACGTTTATTGATGACTGCACTCGCTTAACATGGGTGTATTTGATGAAGAATAAACATGATGTTGCTTCTATTCTTCTTGTTTTTTGTGCCATGGTGTCTACTCAGTTTCATGCTCGAGTCAAAGTGTTTCGAACTAATAACGGAGGTGAATATATGAATAATACCTTGACCTGTTTCTTCCGTGATCAAGGTATTATTCACCAAACTACTACTCCATTTACTCCCCAGCAAAATGGTGTGTCTGAGCGCAAGAATCGTCAGTTACTGGAGGTTGCCCGCTCACTTATGTTGGATATGTCGGTCCCTCATCATCTATGGGGCCATGCTATTTTGGCTGCGGCCTATTTGATTAACCGTACCCCTAGTCGGATCCTTGAATTCAAGACTCCACTTGATGTGTTGTGTGGTCATACTGCTCCAGTCTCTGTCTCTAAGTTACCCCCAAAGGTCTTTGGATGTGTTGCCTACGTTCATGTCTACTCTCATCAACGCAGTAAACTTGATCCGTGTGCCATACGTTGTGTCTTCCTTGGCTATGCTACCACTCAGAAGGGTTATAAATGTTATCACCCTCCTACTCAGAAGATACATGTTACTTTGGACGTCACATTCCATGAAAATGTGTCATATTATGTTTCTCCTTCCTCTCCAATTCAGGGGGAGAGGGGGAGTGAATTGAAGAGTTTTGGAGTGGAAGACTGTGGACTTAAAGATGACTGTGAAGGAACTGAAGAAATTGCTCACGGGATAGAAACGACCGGTCGCCAAGATAGGCGCGACCGGTCGCCAACGTCTGGAGCAGATAATGATAGCCACGGCCTGGAAGCGACCGGTCGCCAAGATGGGCGCGACCAGTCGCCTGGTCCTGTTGACGAAGTTGATATACACGGTATGGAAACGACCGGTCGCCAAGACAGGCGCGACCGGTCGCCCAACAATATTTTTGACGATTCTGGTTTGTCTTCCGAAGAACGTAATAGTGATTCTGGTGACTCTTGCATAGATGAGTTTGATGCAAGACCCCCATCTGCCCTGCCATTGCCCCAATCAACTCGTGATAATAATGAGGTAATTCCTGATGATGTGCCTGTTTATCAATTACCCCCACGAACTACTCGTGGGAAGCCCAAAGTACAATATTCTCCTGATATACATGCCAAGTCCAAATATCTCATTAGCCATTATGTGTCAACTCATCGTTTATCCAAGTCATATGCATCATATTTGTGTCAATTATCTAGTGTATGTGTGCCCACTAAGTTGCAGGATGCTTTATCTGATTCTAAATGGGTAGATGCGATGAATGTTGAGATGGAAGCCTTGAACAAGAATGCCACTTGGGAATTGGTTCCTTTACCAAAAGGGAAAAAAGCGGTTGGGTGCAGATGGGTGTTTACTTTGAAGCATAAAGCTGACGGTTCCATTGACCGTTACAAGGCAAGATTGGTAGCAAAGGGCTATACACGGACCTATGGAGTGGATTACACGGACACCTTTGCCCCGATGTAGCAAAGCTCAATCGTGCGCGTACTCTTATCCTTGGCTGCCAATCATGACTAGCCTCTGTTGCAGTTTGATGTCAAGAATGCATTCCTACATGGTGACCTCAAGGAAGAAATATACATGGATCCTCCCCCTGGTATTCCTATGACCATCGAGAAGGGTGTTGTGTGTAAACCGCGGAAATCCTTGTATGGATTAAAGCAATCACCAAGGGCATGGTTCGGGAGGTTTCTTTGGATCTATGAAGAAGTTTGGGTATGTGCAGAGCAACTCGAGATCATACTTTGTTTCAAACGTCGTGAAGGTAAATTGACGCTTTAATTATTTATGTTGATGATATGATTGTAATCGGAGATGATCAGGTGAAGTGCACAATCTTCGAAGTATCGGCATCCGAATTTGAGATGAAATCATTAGGTGACTTGAAGTATTTTCTTGGGATTGAAGTGGCCAAATCTAAGCATGGTATCTTCCTGTCTCAAAGGAAGTATGTGCTGGATTTACTTGCAGAAACTGGAATGTTGGATTGTAAACCAATTGATACCCCAAGTGAGCAGAATCATAAGTTGGGGATATACCCTGATCAAGTTCCTACTGACAAAGAGCGTTATCAACGACTTGTGGGGAAACTGATTTATTTAGCTCATACACGGCATGATATTGCATATGCAGTGAGTGTAGTGAGCCAGTTTATGCACTCTCCTAGTGTAGATCATATGGGAGCTGTGACGCGTATTTTGAGATATCTGAAAGTAACTCCTGGTAAGGGGTTAATGTTTTCCAAGTATGGTCATACAGATGTGGAAGGGTATACAGATGCTGATTGGGCTGGTTCAGCCACTGATAGGCGTTCTACGTCTGGATATTTCATGTTTGTTGGTGGTAATCTTGTTACGTGAAGAAGTAAGAAACAGAAGGTGGTGTCTCGGTCTAGTGCTGAGGCTGAGTATCGTGGGATGGCCCAAGGCGTATGCGAGTTACTATGGTTGAGGAGATTGTTGAGAGATCTTGGTTTTGGGCCGAAAAAACCCATGGATTTATATTGTGACAATCAGGCGGCAATTGCGATTGCGCATAATCCGGTGCAACATGATCGAAGCATGTGGAGGTTGATCGAAATTTTATTAAAGAAAAGTTGGATGCAGAAATTGTTTCCTTCCCGTTTATAAGTTCAGAGTATCAATTAGCTGATGTTCTTACAAAAGCTATGTCAACCACTATCTTTCTCAACTTGCTTGACAAGTTGGGCATGCGTGACGTCTTTGCTCCAACTTGAGGGGGAGTGTTAGCGCGAGGAGTCCTATTCTAGTTGGGATTGACTTCCTAGTATATTTGTCTTTTATTTATTTCCTTTTGTATAGATATTGTGTAATTAGAATTTATCTTGTTTCCTAGTTTAACCCTACTAGGGTTTGTAACCTTGTATTATAAATACCTCCTTTCGGAGAATGGAATACAATCTGAAAATATTCTACCATATTATTTGACTTTGGCAACTTGGAAAACATTTTGATGATCCATTGAACCTTTGTTAAAGTCGATATTCAATATAGTATGGACCTTGCTCGAAATGTCTCTTTTCAATTAGTACAAAAGAAAAATAAAGGCAGAGTTGAAAATAGATTTTTCAGTTTGGAAAGTGACATTGAGATTTAAAAAGACTAGACATTAAGGTAGCAAGAGAGAGGTCTAAATGGTCTAGAAGGATCAGCCAAAAAAGAAAAAAAGGAATGAAAAATTGAAAATGCCCTAAAAAGGGGAGAAAAACTTAGTTGTAATAGGGAAGCATAACAATATTTTACTATCTCCTTTCAATAATGTTATGCCACATAACCTAGAAGGAGGCCTATTAATCCAACTCATCTGGTCCACCGTCCATGATATGAACCCGACTTGAGAGTTCTTATTTTTTATTTTTTGTTGAAGTAGAACAACCCGCCTTGAGAGTTCAGGCAACCAAACTAGAAGCAGCCGCACTCCACTCCCGCTCCCCATGTGCCCAGTACTTTGCTTGTCACCTTTTAAACCTTTTTAGGATTTTCCATAGGCTAAGAGCAAAACAACGACATTACAAGTTATTAGCTTCAAGCCTTTAAGGATTTTCATAACAAATCTTCCAATCTCACACCCAAAAAAAAGGCATCCATGTATGTAATTTCTAGATTAAAATCCCACTTTTTACGCATGCCACTATCTTAGAGTTAGGTTACTATTACGCAAAGACAATCTTATGATTATTTGTAATTCATCCTTCAATAGCCAGAGACATTACATCAAATCGACAATCAGACATACATTTTGTCAAAGAACTAAATTATGCGGATTTCAAGTAGCTCTCACTTATATGTTTGTCTCTCTCCTCCTATTGATTTGCCTCTCCATAAGAGGGAGGGTGTTTAGCTTAAGGTTTTAGCGTGGTTGTCTAATGTTGGGTTCATTTTTATACATGATTTATCATGTCATTCACCCAATGTTTTGAGTTAGTTCTTGACAATTTATAGCTTTATACTTCCTTTTTGTGTTTTTATAAGTTTTACCTTGGTTGGAAGAAATATGAGCTAAAAGTGCAGTATTGAATATAAATTCTGGGTTTGCTCATTTTCGTAGGTCAACTTCTTGGCTTTGGATCACCATGTTTCAGTGCTCGGATGCGGTAAAGTTCTTCATGAAACTTGTTCCAATAGGTGTTGAATAAAACATACCGGAAATTTAATTCCATTAAACAAGTATAACCTCCCCAACCGATCCAGCATTAACACTAACTCTGAAAGTCTGTTTTGGGTCACTTTTACCCCCCTTTTGGTATCATCTCCCTTTCTAATTGTTACCACACCTCTTGGTAACAATTAATTACATTGTAGAGATTTGATTTCAGATGGTAATAAATTAGAATCTCTCTCTATGTATTAAAACCAAAAATGAAATGATGAAAGTGGAGACAAGTGGAGCATGTGCCAAAGACTTTGGGTAAAATGTGGAGTTTAATATTGAAGAATGAGTTGGCAAGAGAGAGAAGGCAGCCAAGCAAGGGGGAAGGGAGGGACTTCTACACTTTGCAATTTTCTGATTTTTAGAGAGGGAGGAGAGCAAGGAGCAGCAGCAACCAGGAGGAGAAAAAATCATTCCACCATTGAAGGCCTTTGTGCTTTCACCTTCACAAAATCTGTAACTTCTTTTTAGTTTTATTTCAAGTTGTATTTACTATGAACATGAGGAACTAAACTCCATAACTAGGGCTTAGGTTGAAGCCCTAAACATGAATACTCTATTGTTTTGATGCTTGAGTTTATGGATTTCTAGATGTTGTTGATGAATTTTCACTAAATTAATCATATGCTATGTGTTTGCTTCCTTTGATTAATCACCTTAGGTTGTATGCATCTAGCTAAAGTTGAGAAGTTGTGTAAGATACCCAAGAACATAATTTTTAATTAGCAATAAATGATTGAATCTTTTCTAAGTAAGCATCATGTGAATTGGTTTCTTGACAACAAATGATGAATTCCTCTCCACTGAAATAATCTATCATTGATGTATGTTTTTCTTTGATTGATCACCCTTGAAAGCATGCTTCTTGAGATTGTTGGGATTACATGTACCTTCATGTTTTCCTGAGCAACTAATGGATGAAGTAAGAATCATCCATGTCAATTGGTTTATTAAATGCCTAATGTAAACACAATGCTATTAGGGTTCTTGTGATGTTCATATTCTCTTCAAACTTAATCGGACTTTCATATGATTAAATCGAAGTACTAACACCTAGATTGATTTTATAGGAAGCACGAGTATTGTAGCACTAAACACGCACCTTACTTATTTTAGAGAGAATCATGCGTCTTGAGCCACAAAACCTGGTCTTGATTGCGAACATCTTCATCAATGCATCTAGAGTTCATAACTTGAGTATTCATGGACATGAGTAGGATTGTTTAAGATGGATTCCGAAAACCCTAGTGTTTTTCACCATATTAAATTACACTTTGTTAATCACTTTTGTTGATATTGTTAAAATTAGAGTTTGGTTACATTTTAAACATTAGAATTATGTCATTTGAATCATCACCACCCCCTCCCCCGCCTTCTTTTGTTTGTGTTTGTTTTTTGAGTATTCTTTTACTGAATTATGTATACTTATGTAACTTCTTTTGACGTTTGGTCTGCTTAGTGTTCTTTAGTTTTTTACAATGAATCCAACCATATAAAGAATATAAAATTTGGATTAATGATTGGAAAGTTATAGGTCAAAAACAGGATAGAGGTCGAAATTAGAAAACAAAGGAAGTTCATAAATTCCTCTCAGACCTAAAAGTGATACAGTGCCCGGGTGATAAGAGAATAGTGATAAAGCAGTGATAACGTGGTGATGCATGAGTGATACAAAATGCTGATTGTGTTTACCTTCGGTTTCTTGTTTTGTTTCATTTCTTTTACTTTTCTTTACTCATTTCTAGTATCCGATTTGTATTTTACCTTTGTGTTGTGTTAAATAAGTGTTCTTTACGTACTCAAACTAGACATTTGTATAAGCCTCCAATTCCTCGTGGGAACGATCCTGTATTTACAAATCTATATTCCATTAGATTCGTACACTTACATGTATTTTTAATTGGATGATTTGCACATCAATTTGTGCCAATTATTAATACAACTTCTAAGTTTTGTCAAAGTACACGAGAGACCTTTATCTTCAAACACACAAAAAATGGACAAAATTAAATTTGCAAGGATGGACATATGAATGTGAGCTTTTATACATTGCCACTAATTTTCTCCATGCTTTTTTTGAAATTATTTACAAAATAAGACAACTTTAGTAATTGAAGCGAACTAGACTAATTACCAGAACAGAAAATATGAAAAAAGAAGCACCCAATCCAAACTTTAAGTCACAAGTTTAACGGTTTACTTTAAAACAAAAGCAAGTTACAAAACAATCCCCTTATTGATGAGGATTGAGAATCTAAGAGCACTAGTAACTTGAGTGAGGAATATTGCACATGGACGATGGATCTCTCTCTTTTTGAAAGAAAAAAAAAAAGAAAACAAAAATCAACTTCATTATCCTTAGTGAATTTGTTCTGGATTAGTTGTGTTGACTGAGTACAGAATCGAACATCGAACCTAGCTAGCTAAAAGGAAAAAAGAAAGGCCACTACGACAGTACTGTAGTATATTATTCCAAGCAGATATACATGTAAATATATGTGAAGAATATTATTATCATAATCAATATAGAATATGTATCATGATCAGAGGGTATCGATTGACCATCCAAAGAAAAAGGATATCATCTACATTTAATCACGGTGACGAAATTGTGAACTACTGCAAATACAGTGATGAAATTGGGAAAATTGAAATCACGGTGATCAAATTTGATTTCGAGCCAAACTCCAGTGACCAAAAAATGTAATTAACCCTTTTCTAATTGTTTCTTACAAAATTTTAACACACATAACCAATTAGAAAATGACAAGTAGTTATTTTGAGTTTTTCTCTCCAAATAAATTTTATATGAGTTTTTGTATAATATATCATGTTAAAATGAATTTTTGAATAAATATCTCAAAAAATAATGGGTTTATATTAGAAGATGAAATCACAAGGGTTATTCCTAATAAACCTAATACTTTTGGGTTTGTATCTAATTTTCTATAAAAATGATATCCTCTGCATATGTGCATGCCAACAACTATAAAAGGAGACCCTGAAGCAATGAGTTCATCATCAAAGCAAACACACAGATCCCAACTAAAAATCAATCAGTGAGACAATGGGTCAAGAACAAACCAAGCAAGCCCCAGCTGGAAACAATGATATTAAATTTAAAGGGGTGGATATGACCGACAACGCCGGCACCACGACGGCATTTACCCACTTCGCCAACAGAAGCGACGGGGCCGACAAGGGCAACAATAAAATCGAAGTGGATGGTTTTAAAACGAAGGGGAACAAGTCAAACTTGAACGTACTTACCGACTTCGCCCAACGCGGTCAGGTGGGCGGGTCAGGCAAACAAGAAATCAAGGAGAACAAGCCATCACTTCAGCAGGCAAGCAATTGAAGAAGGCCATACCATAATAAGTTCTCTGCTTTATAGATATGTACTAAAATATCTACACTAGAATAAGAGCTGATGCAATATCTGAGGCTCCTTCCTTGGTTAGGCCTCGTTTTCATGTGTAATATTAATATTATATCAACAAGAGAAAATGATTAAGTATATCAAAATCCTTTCTCCAATTTGAGATGTTAGAAAATGATACTTCAAAATTCAAAACTATAGTTGCACACGAGTATAAAACTGAACCAAATATATGAAGCAATGCTTGGGCCAGTGTGACCAGAGCTCTCAAACCATGCATTTGAGAAGAAGGGTACTAAATTAAAGGATGTACGCATATTTCCAGCCTTCGAAGTCGCATATCTCCAGCCTTCGAAGTCGCATATCTCTATACGGTTCCACTGAGCGATTGGGGTTGAACGGTGGTGGTTCAATTTGGGTTTGCGCGGTCGGTGGTAGTTGAATGGGTTCGACTGGGTGGTGGTTCAATTGGGTTCGATTGGGTGGTGATTGTGGTTCGAGTGACCAATAATATGTCAACTTAAATCAGAAACATACAGAAAATATGGCAACTTTCTCAAAAATTGGTACAATGCTGTAAACCAATAAATAACTCAAAAAACCAATACAAAAAGCTACCCGTTTGCCTCGAGTAGCTAATAAAATTTAACTATTATCATCATCTTCTTATTGCTTGGAGTAGCTAATATGAGTAAACTTCCGACGTGCTTAATTTCTCTATATCCGACCCTTTCCTAACACTAACCTTTGGTTTGCATCATCTCTAGCAAGGCCACAAATTATGGGACAAAAAGGAAATCCAGCAGGGCCCCTCAACTTATCAAGATTTTGCACAGCAAATAACAAGCCCAGGTTTTCTGAAGAATCATGAAGCATATAACTTGGAGAGGTCTTCAGAGAAAGCCCTCTTAATGACATCTCTCTTGAGCTTGAGAGCTGCAGTGACCAGGCCAGATTCTGGAGTCCATGGTTCAGAAAGCAATTTGATTTTGGCAGGGATCTCAAACTTCTCCAAACGTGCCTTCTTTGCTTCCTATAATAGGTGAAATGTAAATATTCGAAACAGAACAAAACAAAGTAAATTGAACCAAGCAAGTTTATAAAGTAATGAAAGCTTTTCATAAGGAGAGGAAGTTGAATAAGTAGCAAGTTCATTCGATAGTCGAGAAGAAAGCTTGGTGAATGACTGGATGATTGTTTGTTGACTGGATGATTGTTTGTTTTTAAACAAAAGAAAGAATATTTTTTATAGGACAATTACTGACATAGGCTGGCCATCAAGGATAACAGACATTGCGTCCATTAGATGCATAATGTATAAGATAAATAAACATCAGGGTAATCAATCTGCCTGAAGAAACTATAAGGCAGGAAGGCCAAGATTGTATATTGATCTTAGATCAGAGAATCCAATAGAAATTTGAAAATTTTAAACATATATATAGACGGTTTGAGGGATCCCTCAATGGAAGCTCTCTCTCTCTCTCTCTCTCTCTCTATATATATATATATATTTATCATAGTTCAGCAAGCCAAGGCCAAATGTGATTAAATTTGAACAGAGATCTTGGCTACAGGTAAGAGTTTGTACCTTGATAAATGACAAGAAGAGCTCATGAGATGCATATACTCCTTGAGTTCAAAGATTTCTTTTTTCTTTTTCTTTTTCTCTTTTTGTGGGGGAGGAGTTGCAATATTTGAGCTCAAAGTTCAAACCCCTAGACTCAAGCTAAGTTCAAAGTAATGGAAATTTACCCAGAAGATATACATACCTTTATAAGTGATGCTTGCACTTCTTTTATGGTTTCTTCTTTCACACACAAGTCTGAAAAATCACTAAAAGCAATTCCTTGCTTTGCAGCCCAATCTTCCACAGTGATTCGAGAAGCCACCACAATAGCCACACAGTAACTATGAAAAGGATCAGCATGCAACATGATATTGTCAACGTAGGGGCACACTGAAAGAGCAGCCTCAACCTGTAAAGGAAACATTAGTTCCTGGGGAAAATCTGATGAAAAGTTGCATTCATCTTGCTACACACATACCTTTCCTAAGGAGACATACTCTCCATGCTGAAGTTTAACTATATCCTTCTTACGGTCAATTATCTCAAGACAACCATCAGCGTGAAATTGCCCGATGTCACCTGTATAGAACCACCTCATTCCTTTCTCATCAACCTTTTCACAATAAAACCAAAAACAAAACCCCCAAAGTTAGGATCTATTGAACATTTTTCTTTGGTGGGTAGTTGCAACCAAAGGAATACCGATATGAAATATTTGAATGTCTACCTTGTATGACTCTCTTGTTTTTTCTTCATTTTTGAAATAACCAAGTGTAACATTTGGACCACCGATGACTATCTCTCCACGAGGCATTGGGGAATCCGTTTTTAGATATCCTCCTTCGGGCCAATCAATTAACTGGACACAGAAGGTTAGAAATTCAATATCACTTTCATGCCTTGGAAACAGCATACAGAACTCTTTTTAAGACATTTGCCTTAAAAAATATGAATTTGAAACAGAATTCAACATAGAAATAGATAAATGAACACCTACAAGAAACTGCAAGTCATGATTAGAATTTCAAAACTTTCTTTCTTTTAAAGGAAGAATTACTTTAAGAAAATTATCAGTTATACACATGTAACTAAAATATCCATTGTCATCTCTTACCTTTATAAATGAGCATGGAAGCGGAGCTCCAACACGAGCAACAGATGTATCATCAAACTCTGAGAATGTCCCGCCAGCGCAAGTTTCGGTTAGACCATACCCTTGACCTATTGGAGCACTGTAAATAGCACGAATGTGGTTTGTTGAGAATGGAGCAAAAGAAAAAAGCATTAAAAATTATAGGCAGGACAAAGTCATGGTTCACAATTTGTTATGCTGTAGGAGCTAAAAGTACTAACCCAATGCAAATGTTGATGAATCTTTGAGTATCACCCGAAAGAGGAGCACCACCAGAAAGGATAAAACGGATGCTACCTCCTAGAACTGCACGGACCTTTCTAAACACAAGAAAGTTCCACAGAAACTTTCCCAGGCCCCAGGCCCCAAACCAACTACCATTCACAGCAGACAACCTACGAGCATATGCCAAGTGAAACAATCTCTTGGATAGACCACCCTTTGCATTCACCTGAACCATTATGAAGATACAACGTTGACAAAACTGGCGTAATTTCAAAACCAGGTTTTACACACACACACGCACAAATTATCTATATGTGGACAGGCATAGGTATCTAAATATGTAAAAATCATGAGCCTGCCAAAATTCAAAAACCTTATTCAGCACTCCATCTCGAACACGATCAAGAATTGCAGGGACAGCTGTCAATACAGTTGGCGCAAGCACAGTTGCATCCCCCTTTGTTCCCTTCTTTATTTTACTTGAAGTATCAATAAGAGTCAATGGAGATCCATACCCTATGGCACTTCCCACGGCAACCATGACATTCTTCAATACAGATAATAAAACTTGTTAAATCAAGTAGCAGAGAGATATAAGAACATAATAAGCCAAGAATCATAATTTAAAAAATGCTAATTGAATTACTGTAGCCATGCAATATAGCCAGCTTACATATTCTCCATACCTCCGCTGCTAATTCAAGGATATGAGCGAGGGGAAGGTATGCCAGATAAACATCCTTGCTTCCAAGGCCAGGAACAATAGTCATGACAGCAGAAGCTACAGCTAGCACATTAGCATGTGTCATCATCACACCCTGTACAAAGTGGAAGCTGGAGGTGAATAATGTGTTCGTTGACTAACTTTTTAATACATTTGGAAAGATAAATGTCTATACTTGCATTAGATGACACCCCAAAACTAGTAAAAAATAAAGGGCACAGAATAAAGTAGAAAACAAAAATCATCATATATCTGAAGGAAAGTAGATAATGTGAAGAAATGTGACGCAACAAATGCTCATTCTGTTTACACATATGACATAAATCGAACATGTATGATCATTTGTCATAAATCACAATCACCCACAATGTACCCATCCAAAGGAAGAACTTTAAGTGAACCCGACCCATATCATGTTCCCCACCCAGTGTACCCTAACTCCATACAACCATGCAAGGTATTCATATAAGCAAACCGCAATCCCATGAGCTAAATATTTCCATACATATTGATACATATAAAATATTTTTGTTCTGACAATGTGGATGCAACAAAGAGACTTTCATTATTGTCTCCTATTTTTAATTTCAAGATGGTATATTAATAATGGGATATTTATCAAATGAAAATGAAAGAATATAGTAGCAGTAAAGTAGTGACATTTATAATACTGCAGCAGTATCATACTCATAAAAACTAGGAGTATGCATATTCTCCAACAAGATTCAAGACTAAGATTAGCTTATCAGATGGAACTAGAAGAATATGTCTCAGATCTACCAGCATCAAGAAAAGGGATCACTTAAAGATCAACAGTCAATAATGCGAAGGTGAAAGGAAAAAAATAACAATATTGATACAAATGTCACACAAAGCTTCAAAAACAATCAACAATTAAAAACCAATTAGAATGACTATCATGTAAAATAACAAGAAGATATAATAGAGGCTTTAAACCTTGGGTAACCCAGTACTTCCACTTGTATACATAATGACCGCAACATCTGCAGGAAGAGGTAGATCAGGTTCAACAGGGCTTTCTCGCCCGAGTCTCTCAACAACATCGAATGAAGTGATTCTCCATCTACTTTCAACAGATGAGGCACTAGATGGGATCTCATCATCCATACATATGATGCGCTTCACTGTGTCTAGTTGTCCACTTATATCTAGCAGTTTCTTCAGTTCTTTGTGCCCACATATCACAGTTGTAACTTCTGTCTGGAAATATAAAATGAAAACAATGCTGGTTATGCACTACGAACAAAAATTGTGAGGACAAATGATAAACATTAATCCTAATCTAGTACTAACATATCAACATCACAAGGAATTTTTTCCTTTTTTTTCTTTTATTTGAAGAGAAAGAAACCTAACATCTCCAATGCATCTCCCTTCACCCTCCGTTTGGATGGAGGAAAATAACTCAGGATTTAGTTATAAGTCGGGAATTGAAGAGGAGAAATTGATATTTCCATTGTTTGGCAACTTCAGCATGGAACTTATTAAATGACATGGAAAAAATCGTGGAAATTGGGGCATCATTTCACAATTTCTATTGAGCATGAATTCATTTTTCACTGTAATTTCTGTCATTTACAAAATTCGACATACATTAATCCAAACACGGAAATTTAAACGATGGAGATCTAAATTCCGTCATTTAAGAATTCTATGCAATTTTCAATTCCTTCATCCAAACATACTTGGTTGCAACATTTTGGACGAGTTACACAAAAGTCACAACATATAAAATTGGAAACAAATTTCTTGAGTTTACTACCTTGTTTAAAGTTTTTTTAAAGACAAGTGAACATAGATGAACTCTAATCAACAACAAAAAAATGAACAGAAAGGAACCTATTCTGCAATAGTAGCATACTGTGCGAAACAACAGGAATGTGAGCAAGTCTATGAGAGAGAGAGAGAGAGAGAGAGAGAGAACCTCATTTAATGAGTGACATAGAGCCTCCTCCCCAAGAGATGCATAGATTGTAACAACAGTGACATTGCGCCTAAAACAACCCTGATATAAGAAAACATAATAAGGAATCAGCAATTTGTGTTTTTGTTATACTGGGACTAGACTACCCAAAACACATAGCATTCATGCAAACATGAAACTCAATTGATTTATCATTGCTTACAAACACTGCTGTTTAAAACTCTAGTTTAGCGACAGGATAGATAAATAAAAATCACATCATACGTGAAACAACATGAAGATCACAAGAAGTTTAAGGTAAGCTAGAAAAATTATCATGAAATGTCAAAAGAAGGATTAAATTTTCATGTACAAGACCACATAAGATACGCACCTGCAATGCAATAAACCACTCTTCTCTTGTGTCAGCAAAGATTGCTACTCGTTCTTCCTTTTTATGCCCAAGTTTAGCTAAACCAGAAGCAAAGTTGCACACAACTTCAAATGCTTTCCCGTAGGTTAACCATTCATAGTCTCCCAAATGAAGCTTCTCAAAGGATCTTCCATCCTTTGATACTTCAACCTCCCTTGCAATCAATGCCCGGGTTCCAAGAAAGCGTCTATCTTGGAACCGCTTGGATGACTGCTCAAAAAGTTCAGCAAGAGTTGAGATACCCTCCCATAATGTTTCCACTGGGGAAGTAAACCGTCGGTTTCGGATTGTAAACCCAGGTTCCCCACCAACATTAACAGGCAAACCCCGTTTCGTTGCTTTCTTAGATTTCTGAAGTATAAGAGTTAGTACAAGAGGAACAAGGGCACCAACAAGGTAGAGACCCATCTTTCAAAGGCTGTATATTCCCAGAAGAATGTACTAAATTCAATCCTGAAAATGGAACAATATCCAATCAATTGCAAATTTCAGAATCTGAAGTTATGTCTCTCAGTCATACAAAATAATAATTAATTAAGTACTGTCTATAAATCTATATGGTGGTAACTAGCACTTCTTCCTCCTTAAGAATAAGTGTGGAGGATAATTTTTTACTGTTTTAGACATTTGTCACCAAATTACAATAGAAACTAGAAATCAGAAAGAAATGGTAATACAAAAGAATTCTTTAACATCTGAAAACAGAGCAAACTTCTTGTCAAAATGCCCAAGGAGCTAGCTAGCATAAGGGTTTTGCAGCTACCCAATCAACCAGCTGATGCATGTTATTTTATTGTTGATTAATTCAATTACTTGAGACTTTAAAATTGAGCTCCCAGTTATCTTTCATTCTTCACTTTCATAAATCTCTCTTTTATCTATGTTCAAGCAATCATGAAAACAGAGCAGTACAACAAAAATGGCTTTCAAAATTTTTATAAAAAATGCACATTGTAATTCAAAATCAAACGAATTTCAGAAAATAGATTGATGCTGATTGTGTGTGGGTTACCTTGTTGTTGAAGCCAAAGCACCGAAGCCGAAAACGAAAACGAAAACGAATTCAACTTGAGCTCATCAGCATTGCGAGAATGCAAGCAATGAATCAGAAGCAAAAGGCTCGCAAAATGTCACGGGAGTGGTGAGATTGAAACGAAGCGTTTAATAGCAGAGAGAGAGACGGACGGTGAGCAAAAAGCCGGGCGGAGAGATCGAGAAGAAGGAACTTGGAGTCTCAGACTGACAGAAAGACTGAGTCTGAAGTGGTTTGAGTTTTGGAGTTTATTTATTTATTTATTTGAATAATAAAATTAAAGGAGCGGAATCGGGCTCATATGGGCCGTACGATGTGGGTATTGAACAACGGTGGATATGGTGCTTGGGGCCCAAATGGGTTTAGACTCTTTTTGTCTTCAATTTTACTATCAAATAAAACAAAAAAGTTATTAGATTTGATTTGATTGAGTGATCGATTTTTGTGGCTTATACTTGCATGGTCTAACCGCGTGGCACGACATGAAAGATGAGGATAAGGACCAGGATGGTGATACTGGGCCACCAAATTAGTAAGTGGACCAATCTTGTCGCTTATTAATTTAGAAAACGACGCTAAGGTTTTGTAGCCGCACATTCATGTGCACGTAAGTGATTCTTAATTTAATTACTGACCGTTGATGCATACGTAAGTGATTCCTAATTAATTACTGACCATTGATACATGTAGCATAATGCATTAATGTAGCATAATGCATTAATGTACATAATGCATCAACAATTAAGATTCTTTGTCTCGCACTCTGTAGCATTCTTTTAGAAAAGCACAATATTCCAATAGCTAAAAAGTAAAATATCACCGGTGTATTAGACGTACACAAAAGACTCTTATTTGTGACCTTACCAAAATAGTCACTGTCGGCAAACGGACGGGGGATGTTACTAAGCATGTGAATTTAACAGACTACCCTTTTAGTCATCATTTGTCAAGGTTGTGATGCCGTCTAAACATTCTGAATATGGAGAAAGTTGAAAGAAATTTTCTATAAAAGAAACAAAAACCATAGCAATGATACAAAAAGGTGTTGAGACTATTTATACAGTTCCAACATGTTCCAATTGTTTAGTTTGGTCTTGGTCTTTCATTTGTAGTAGTATCTTGTGAATTTCCCTGAGATGCTGTTGTCCCGGAAAACATTTCCATCACTGATCTCAAAGCTCCACTTAGTTCCTCGGGCATTTGTTCTCCGAAATCGAAATTGATGTTACCCCCAATCCTTATTCCCGGTTCATCGAATCCCTCGGTACTGCTATCATCTCCTTGGTTATCTGGAGAATGTTGTCCTTGGTACGCATTTGCAGCCATGTTCATAAACATATTTGCAAATTCAGCAGGAAGAGCACCTGTATTAAATGGCATAGAACCGAACGGAGGAGGTGCAGCATGGCTTCTCGACCCTCCTGTAGACTGGTTGGGGTGTTCTGAAGCACTGCTACTACTAAACGAACTTGTGTTCTGTATAAGATGAGGGAAACAGTAGAGATGAAAGGGAAAAGTAAGGAAAGAAATTAGTCAAACGGCGAAAAGCATGCTAACTGGTGTCCCCCCAACAGAGTATTGTGGACCTGTCTTCTAGTAGACGGGCACTTTTTCCTTAATATCAATGTGTTACCTGACCAGATTCTGCTCGTTGTTGTTCCTCTCTCAACTTCTGAACAGCCACCTATTGGGTTCAAATAACAAAGTGATCAAAGAAGTAGTCATAAGAAATAAAGAAAAGAAGAAGGCACACAAGAACCAACCCGTATATTTTCTTTGACAGCTTCATTGCCCGGATCCAATTGCAATGCTGAAAGATTAAAACCCCCAATTATGAAATGTTAAATACTACCTTTCTATAAATCTGCTTCCCCATTTTTTTTACACTATATTAGCTTGGCATTGGCATAGGTACTTTAAAAAGATTTTCTTACTAACCTATCTTGAATCCCTTCTCAATAGCATCACTGTAGTTCCCTAGTGCATAATAAGCTAATCCCAGACGACTGTATGCCTTGCTATAATTTGGGTCAATTTCAATGGATTTAAGGCAATCTCTGATTGCTTCAGTATATTTGTGCATCTGAGTGTAAGCCGCTGCCCTGAATGTACCTCATATATATCAATTAAAATTTCCAGTTTCAAGCAACTAGACAAAATGAATCAAAATTTTACTAGAGTGCTTACTAAAATAATACTAACTTGACATCAAACATTTGAAGAATAGTTTATCCATATTGTCTATAAGAAAACAATAATTGTTTTCCTTCTTTGACAATCCTCATTACTTTTTATCTTCTTTTGGACAATTGAAATATGTGAAGGATATATGTCACATTATTTTCTCACTGTTCACTATGAAAACTAACATGTTAAACTACCATTTCCTAGAATCAAATAATCTGAAAATATTGAGAATTTTCTGATGTAGCAATTTGTTGTTTTAACATAAAGATTAATTCACAACAGATATCTTTCTCAGCCATTCCTTCTGGGAAAACTGAGAAAAGGTAGAAGACTAAAATTGTAATTAAATAATTCCTAGTACCAAAAATGTAAGCAAAAGTTGGTAGTGCACCTGTTACAGTAGTAAACAGCATTACTTTCACAAAGTGCAATGGCACAGTCATACAACTCAATTGCCTTGGGGTAAAGCTTTGATTGCATGGCCTTATTACCTAACAAAATGAAAATCACATAACAGAATTAGCCTCTGCACAGAATGTTGATACTCCATGTAGAGTGACATATTCAATGAAGCATAAGGTAAGATGCAGATATTCACCAATGCCTTTGATGCATTTTTTCATTTCCAAGGATAAATAAAAAAGATATTGTCATGTATAACAGGACATTGAGTGAAGAACTCACGAAGAGATAGAAATGAATTGGCTTTATGATAAGAAACAAGAATTTCGTGGAAAAGAAAAAAGAAATACAAAACAAGATGGACACGGAGTCCATCAGAAGCAAACACCTAGAAAACCAAAATGAATGGGCTTTAAACCACATTTCCTCAATTTGACAATGTAAAGTTAGTTCAAAAGTGACAAACTAACAACCCAACCAAAGCCATATGAGCTTTAAATACCTTGTGATTTCAAGGTCTCTGCCAGATTTTTAGGACTGAATTCCTCGCATCCGGATCTTTCCATCTCCTGAAGCAGCAAATGATTTTCTTCTTATTAATAAGACTTTTAAAGGTGAAACAGTAGCAAGAACATTCCATTTAAGCACAATCTTGGGGTTAAACTCCTGGGGAGTACAATATTAATCACAATGAAGATCAAGCAAAAAAAGTTCCAAATAGAAGCAATAATTCAAATGTAAATATAACAAGGGTCACAAACTAAAACCAGAAAGGAAAATGGATAATGTCTAACACAATAGTTCGTGTAGCCGGAAGTTTAAAACCATTTGGATTGATGTTAAACTTTGAGAGAATCAGTTGTCCAATCCCTTCACAACATTCCCAATCCTCAACTCTTACCTTTCCCCAGGAATCGCAAATCCCGGATGCTACATATCAAGAGTGTGCACCACACACATTGCCACATGTATAAATGGTGGTTACATTATCAAATCACACAACAAACTGCAGAATCATTGGGAATTACAATACCCTGATCTGATGTATGGGGTCACACCAATACATTTATCTTTACAATTAAGTGTATAGTTTGTTTCCCTTATCCAGTTTCATAATTCACTTCTGATATACAGTTTAATATGCTATTATAATGGGACCTTAGGCCTTCTATTAACATCCTCTCAATCACAAAAGAGAACATTAACTCAAATCCGATATGTTTCAAATATCTGAATTCAGCAATTTAGCATGTACCTAAGATGCATAGCATGACACTCTTTAAAGATGCTAGATGAGGCTAGAGGATAATTCATCAGCAAACCAAATTTAAGCAACATTAATAAAATTATGAGGATGAGGAGGATAAATTTCTAGGATTTATTTTGATGGACATCTTCTTCATCCTTCACGGAGATTTTCTTTCTTTTTAACAGAAGTAGTTTTCTATAGTGGAAAAAAATCATGCAACTATAAAGATACAACTTTTATGGTATTCACATGTAACCCAAAGAAAAAAGGGTGGGGAGAGAGAGAGCGAGAGAGAGCATACAGCTAAAGCATCATGGAATAAATTAGTCGCTTTGTCTAATCTGACTAGGTCATCATTACCATCAGGCAAGGTCTTAAAATAGAGACTCCTCTCAAGGGCAGAAAAGAATAGCCCAAAGAGTGCATCTTTGGACTCCCCTGCCAATAACACGATCATCAAATGCAAATTTAATATGCACTTATACTCAATTATTAAAATGCAGAAAGAACTCTAAACTGCAAAAAATTTCATTTCATACTGCCAATGCAATTCCATTTATAATATGAGATTCATGTGCACATTAAATGAATAGATCAACAAAGTTCAAATCTAATTAGACTATATTTTGTTTCCTTTGAGAAAGATCCTTCTAAAACAACTTAATAATAATCATGTTTGGCATCATCCTCTTACCAGGACATTTTAATTTATAAAATAACAATGTTAACAGCAATTAGAACATAACTACAATCCAATTCATTGAGGCTAGGCGTTTTTGGTCTCGCAAGGCGAGGCATAAGCCCTGTAGTGTTGAGGCGTAAACCTTTCGGGACATGAATTTTTTTAATCAAAAAATATAAAGTTAAAACAAAAATCAAAACAAAGAATAAAAATATTGGGTCATTTATCAATAAAGGGCACAAAACAGCACCCTCGGTATAGCTACTAAGGATTCGATATAGGATTGAGGCTAGGAGAACCATATACACCAAAAAAACATGGGAAAAGATTGAAGAGAGCTACTTACGAGCTGAGCTAGCCTTCTTCAGAGTAGAAAAGAGAAATAGAGAGTGAGGTATGCAGATGGAGTGAACTAGAAAGGGAGGCTAGTTCGCATCTTTTGGGAGAAGAATTAAGGTTTAGAAAACTCAATTAGGTGTTGGGTTCTATTGAGTTGGAGAGGAAGAAGAAGCTGAGTTCATTAGTTAAACAAAATGATGTGCCTTGAATTTAAAAACCAGCCTTGAATGGAAAAAAAAAAAAAAAAAAAAAAAAAAAAAAACCATTTCATTGAAAGGACGCCAATGCATGACAAACGACATTGTTTTGTCTAAAACTATCCAAAAAATAAAGGCACGACAAATTGCATTCTTCTTCGCTAACCCCTCAGCCTCCATTTATGCTGCCTCTGCAACTGAGCATGTGCCTAATACCACCTAATAATCAACGCATACACCTTCCATGAAAAGAGCTAAACAACCCTAAGCAATTCACAAACACCTTGCCCAAATGCATGCCCTGAGGCGCAGCTCAAAAACTCTTTTAAAAAACACTGGTTCAATCCCTAAAGATGATTTAATAATTGTAGATGCAACAGATAATGTTCCCTTTAAGGAAATGCACCCAATGACAAGATTCATGTACAAAAGTGGAAGCAAATTAGCCACACTCAATAAATGATCCAACAAGGCAATGACACATGTAAAGGAAAGCATAAACTACAATTAGAGAAAAAAAACAACGATACGAAAAACGTAATACCTAATGCATAGTCTTTACTTGTCAAATCTTCACCCTGGTTAAAGTGTAAACACGAGACAGAGTCAAACTCAATACTAAAAATCAAATCTTGTAGTAAAAGCATTATTAAGAAATATCCATGTTCATGCAACTATAAAAGCATAGTTCAATTAATGATCTTAAAGAGAATGAAAATAAACAAAAGCATCAAGAAGAATATAAAAGGACATGTTCTCAAATCAGGAAAGAACAGTGGTTTTGTGAATTAATCTGATTTCTAATCTTTTATTAAAAAAACCAAACCTAATACAATCATATAAGTCCATTCAAGAATTAACACCACAATGAAACAACCAAACAATACAAAGTTAGTACCAAAGAAATCACATCTTCGCTTCTCCTCATCTAGTCACATATTCCTCTTCCTTTCCTACTGCTATGAGATAGCTTCCAACTTAATTATAACCAACATATACACCCAAGATCCGACCGTTAGCTACATTGCAAATTATAATATTAGTCACTATATTAGTCCTGATATATAGAGCATATTCCATTTATGTCTCTAAATATTCACTTTCTTGAGCTTTTATAACCTTCAACTCGCATACTCAAAAGATAAAAAAGCCCAACTAGATCCTTTTCCTTCCTTTTCTTCCATTTTCCTGATCACATACTAGTAGTCCAACACTAAGCATCCCTTTACGTCCTCATTTCCTTCCCTTGAAACAAAGGACCTGGCCTACTAGCCTACAGCTCCCAATCATCTATTATACCCAAATCCCAATATCACACTGTTAGCAAGCTGACATTTTCATTGTCCATATTAACTTACAGATATATTCAATGCATTACACCCACATGATGATTCACATAATAATTATTTAAAATGATGAAGAAGATAACGGGCAAACACCAGAGATTTTGATGCCTTTGAAAGATTGGCATCAGCAGAACCCTGAGCGGCTAATGAACCAACTGAGCTCGATCCATGACCATGATCAGAACTATTCTCCTGAAGCTTGTTCAACTCCAGTGAACTAAAAATATCAACCAACGAAACGGGTTTAATCCAATCATCAGTAGCAGGTGTATTGAGCTTAAAAGTCTCCTGCAAGCATTCCTTTGCAACCTCAAGGCTTTCAAGATCAACACCAGAAGCTGGCTCAACTGCCCCAAAGGAAACAACCCATAATAGTAATTAGGAAAGCACAATCAACAAGCACATTAATGGTATTGCTAAAATAATGTAAAGTCTACAGCTTTAAGTATAAAAGTCCATCAATACATGAGGCATTCAAAATCCAAAACAATCAAACAATCAATGCAATTTTCATATCACCACAAAAAGAAAACAAAAAACTATGAAGCAGCTTCAAACCCTAAATATAATTTCACTATATAATCACATTTAACACATACAGAGAGAGAGACCTGAGTTGAGGAAATCCAAGATGGAACGTACGATGCGACGAGAGATGGGAGAATCGGTCTTCAATGGAGCCATGGACAGTGGACTAACGAAGAGAGGTAAGAGGAGTGCGCATGATAAAAACGTGCGCTACCACGGCGTCTCCTAGTCTGGAACACTTGCGAGAACTCTCACGACTGACTGACTCTTTGGGGCTTTGTTTGGCTACAGGATCTTTGCTGTTCCTTGCTGGTGTTTGGTTTAGCTTCTACATAATTACTGTGATTGGCTTTAACAATCCAAATTTTTTTTTAATCTCAATTGTTCGTTTCGTCCGATGTAAGGAACTAATCCTCCATTTCGAGCGACAATGACATCACATAAAGAAAAGATGAAAATTCTCAACTTTCTAATTTTCACAGATTAAATATATAAAAAAATCTTTATGATCTAACACAAAATTTAAATATTTTAAAACTCTATCTCTATTGGGATTTTAGAAATGACAACTATTTAGATAGAATTTAAATTTGGAATTTATTAACTCCAAATTCTATTTTTTTTATAGCTGATTTTCCCACTCCTTTTTTATGCACTTACACTCTCTTCTATGTTATAATAAACAGTATTAAAAAAACAAAAAGAGTGTAAATGGACAAAAGGGAAGTGAGAAAATCAACACCCTTTTTTCCATGTGGAAATTCTAAAATTCTTTGTTTTTTTATCCAAACACGGGAATTAGTCTATGTCGTTTTAGAAATTCTGATTTTTGTCCAAATTCCAATTTTATTTCTCCCATCCAAACTCACCTTAATTGAGCTTGGTAAAGTTTTCTTTTAATCCAAAAGAGATAAAATGTCACCGTCTTTTTCTTAAATTTGAATTTTTAAAAAAAATATATAATTTTTATTGAATACCATCTACTTAAATGGGGGGACTTTGTGATGCTTCAAAAATTAATTAACTAGCTCACCCATCGGCCCAAGAGGAAATAAAAATTCTTACAGCCCATTTCAGAGTCTTCCTGAGCGGAGCATCAAAGCCTTACTGATAAGGGATTTGCAGCCCACGCCACACCAAACCCACAATGAAAACTAGATATGTAAACGGATCTCATCGATAAAGGATGAAATTGAATTATTTTTAATGATTAGTAATTTCATTCTTTTAATGTGTTTGCTATTTTGTTTTAATTTTGATCTTGTACAATAACTAAATAGTTCAAGTGTATTTTCAATTCATAAAAAACTAATTTCTACTCATATACACACTTGCAACATTTTTAAGATAATATATAGAATATTAATGATTTTTCTATGTTAAGGATGTTCTTATTGTAAGAAAAGTGTACACATTCTTCTTAAGTTCTTAGGGCTACTCAAAAATATATTTCAACGATTGGAACCATTTATATATTAGGTGATCATTCAATAGATATCCTTGGAAAAATAATCCACATCAAAAGTTGTTTCATCATCTTAAATGTGCACACACACAAAACACGGTTCATTAGATAAAACTAAGATGAAAATGTGGATAATGAATAGATAAACTAAATCGTCTTTATATATATTAATAGAGAGTGTCAGTTTATTTTAGGGACACCTTTATAGGGCCCACCATGCATTGTATTTCAATTATACATACTGTCTAATTTTTAGATATTACATCAAATATTATCTATGCAAAAAAATCACTTAAATCGGAAACCATTTGACCACTCAATTAGATTGTTATTATTATAGTCTTTTCTTGAAACACCGTGTTCATCTATTTTGTTGGTCTCAATTTAATACCTTAATGATTTTCAATTTGCATGAGTTTTTGTAAGAATGATCTATGAATGAAGACTTGAAAAATAGACGGTTTAGATCGTTAAAAAAAAATTGTAAGGAACCCTAAAAGGTGCCCCTCAAATAAAATTTTAGAGATCCCTTAATAGAAGGGTACTTATTATATTTACATTAATATGTTGTTTAAGTCTTTTTTCCTCGTCAACCGAAAAAAAAAGATTACATTAATATGTTATTTACCTATTACTATATACTTATTGTCAATATTATTATCCATATATTGATATGGATATTAAGAAAAGATAATAAGTAGATAATATTATTGACAATAATAATCCATTTATTATCAATATGTAGATAATATTGACTATATTAATAAACTCTTCATCAATATTGATATTGATATCAATATCAATACTGATATTATCAAAATATTGATATTGATAATATCAATATAAAACTGTCAATATTGATATTGACACCTATTATATTTTTTATAATAATTTACTTATTTTTTATGGACAATAATCGACCTATTTTTTTATAATAATAATGTCCACTTCAATATTGATATTATCAATATCAATATCAATATTGATAATATCAATATCAATATCAATATCAATATCAATATCGATATCAATATCGATATCGATATTGATATTGATTATTAATACTGATATTGATATTGATAGAGTGCCATTATTTCCACCCACCTGTCATATTTCCCCACCAACCTTATTTTCTCACCCACTATGTAAATTTCAAAAATATAAAACCTATCTTTCCACCCACCATTATTCCTAAAATACCATTTAATTATTAATTCAAGCAAACTATTTCTCCTCTCTCTTTTTCTTTCATTTTATTCTCTCTTCTCTCACTGTTTCCTTTTTTTTCCTGCGTTTATCCCTTCTCTCTCTCTCTCTCTCTCTCGTTTTTTTTCTTTTTTTCTTCTTTTTCTTCTGCGCCAGTTTTCTTCTTCCTCTTTATTTCCTTTTTTTTCCTGAGCTTTGGTAGACCTGATACAAATGCTTTCTGCAACTGCCCACTTAACCCTGTGACCCAGGGTTTCACGGTAACAACTTTACTGCTTTGGATGAGAATAATGCCAATAACTGACATTAAAATGAACAAAGAACCCCCAACAACGCTTGCACAAATTAGAACTACATGATGCCTTGACTTGGAAGAACTAGTCTTAACCCCTTGATTTGGACTTGAAGCAGGGGAAGGCAATTGGTTCTTGATTGGACTGTGGTGGTGGAGAAATTAGTAGTTGTTGGATTTATTAGGACTGGAGAGGCTGGAGTTGGTGTTACCAAAGGCGAGGGTGAAAGGGTCTGAAAGCGGCTTGAAGGAGATGCTGAAGGGGAATTTGATGACGGTGATGGTAAATGGGAATTTGATGAAGGTGATGAAAATAGTGAGGGTGGCATTGAGACTGAAAATGGTAATGGAGATGGTGGAAGAAGGTTGATGAAGTGGTGTTTAGGAAGATGGAGAAGCCGATGTCGATAACAAACCGCGTTCATTTCCTTTAGCCCTTCTGACTTTGGATGGCTCTTTCTTATCTCCCCTCATGCTGCAGCATGCGGTAAGCTACATCTTCAGGTTGGGCAGTTTTCCAGCTGGTAGATCTGCTCATAGACAATGTCAGGCAAGTAGCATTGTTAGCTGATCCTGATCTACCTGGCATTCAAAAAT
This sequence comes from Prunus padus, assembly GCA_024362665.1. NCBI lineage: Eukaryota > Viridiplantae > Streptophyta > Magnoliopsida > Rosales > Rosaceae > Prunus > Prunus padus. The sequence continues at coordinate 40,350,672 of JANFAM010000020.1, forward strand.
CATCTTCAGCTCATGGAGTTGAGGAGATATGCAACCAAGAAATCTATTATTGTCAAGTAAAAGGGTAGTTAGAGATGGATTGTTGCTGAAATAAGATGGAAACGGTCCACTGAAGTTATTATATCCCAAGTCCAAAACCTCCAGGTCCATTAACTCTGCAATCTCTTTCGGAATGTTTGCAGAAAAAGAATTATTGCATAAATAATAAATTTGTCTTTATAAATCATTTTGTAAAGGGATAAATTTGTCTTTAAAATTTTAAAGATAAGGTGGGTGGGGAAATATGACAAGTGGGTGGAAAACAACATAATTTGTCTTTGATATTGATTACTAATACGTTAATGTTGAATTTAATAGATTACTAGTCATATAATTCATAAAAGGAAAACAACATAATTTTTATATTAAATAAACCAAAATGTTAATCACCTATAGATTACTAATACATTAATGTTGAATTTAATATTTAATTAAAAATAAGTTTCTAAATTAATTCCTACATCCATTACAATCATTGGAGATCTTTCCAAATTCAACGTGTATCATTAGTTACACCCCCCACATAACATGTTAGCTTATAAATATTGGTAGTTTTGGAATGCGAAAAATATAATAAATCAGATTTGAAGTTATATTAGATAACTTGCTTAGTTGGATCCTAGTCATCGGATATTATTTGAAAAAATTGGGTATTTTAAATAGAAAAATAAAGGAAAGGGCTATAGATGATTTAAAGTAAATTTTATGGGTCTAAGCTCAATTTACTATTTTAAAAAAACTGTTTTAAGTCTTTTTCCGGGAAATTGTAGACAATTAAACTAATCGTGTAGAACAGTACTGCTGAAATTGGAAATTTGTGAATGCGATTGCGATTACAGGCTCTTTAGTTTTTAGTCTTGGTCTTTGTTTTTACTTTTCTGTAGAATAAAACCAAAATTGTTAAGAAACGGACAACTATGGCTACATCAACTTTTTGTTTCTTCTCCGTTTTCTACATCATAACCATTGCCAGGAAATTTAATTGGATCCATAAAACTATTTAGCTGACGTATGTGCTTGCTATAGCATGGTGGTGACCTAGTAAGTAACCATAGCTAAAAAGATAATTAACAACGTAATTAAGTTAAGAGATCTAATAACGAAAGGGTAAACAACATTATGATTAATTTTGTATTGAGTTTGAATCGATTATCATCTGAGTGTATGGATGAAACTTAACATTCATTCTCAAGTAATTGAGTTTGAATCGTATTATCATTTGATCGCGTTTAGTTCACTAAGCTCAAGTCTTTGATATTACTTACTCCGCCCTTAGAGGAGTAATTATAAATATTATTATCGAAAACTCCTTCATTACCTTTTTCCTTTTATTAGGTGAACAACATGTCAATATGGTATAACGAAATGACAATAACATCACACGGTTTGCTTAAATTGGGATGATTTTCTGTGTTTATGGTGTCTGATTTTAAGAGAGCTTATAATTTGTCTTTATGGATTAAAAAAAAAAGTAAAAAGATGAGTCAGCATGCATGACAAAATTTGTATCACCATATCATCCATGCATTGAATCAAAATTTGTCTTTATATATACACATGCCATAGCACCAATGCTTAACGATCCAAACCCATAACCATCAACATACACCATGGGAGAAGTCAGCCCGTCATGCATCCTTTCAGAAGAACACAGGCCCAAACATGTCATCACTGAAGGTGAAGGAATCCCATTGATTGATCTCTCTCCAATAACCAACAGGGAAGGGTTATCAGCGGATCCTAATAAGGCAGTGGAAGACCTTGCTGCTAAGATAGGTGAGGCTTGCAGGACTTGGGGGTTCTTCACTGTGATCAACCATGGCGTGCCTTTGGGCATCCGGAGAAGAATCATGGAGGTGGCACGGGAATTTTTCGCATTGCCGGTGGAGGAGAAGAAGAAAGTGAGCAGAGAGGACCATAGCACGGCAGGGTTTCATAACGATGAGCATAGCAAAGACTTCAAGGATTGGAAAGAGGTTTATGATTTTTATGTTAATGATGGGATGCTAATGCCGGCTTCCCATGAACTTGATGACCCCGAAATTGTTCCATGGTTCACTCCATGGCCTGAGAACCTACCCGAGTTCAGGTAAAAGTAAACTAACGATGATGTATAATTCATATTGACAGTCTGACATGTATATAATTCTTGTATTAAAAACTAATTCAGATTTTGTGGTTTATTGAGATCAGGGAGACATGCGAAGAATACAGCCGAGCATGTGAGAAGCTATTCTTCAATTTGTTGGAACTTGTTAGCCTCAGTTTAGGCTTACCCCACAAGAGGCTGCATGGGTACTTTGAGAATCAAGCAAGCTTTGCCCGACTCAATTACTACCCTCCATGTCCCAAACCGGAGCTTGTTCTTGGCACCGGTGGACACAAGGACCCCAGTGCTCTAACCGTCCTCGCTCAAGAAGATGTCGAAGGCCTCGATGTGCTTCGAAAATCAGACGGAGCATGGGTTCGTGTCAAGCCTGTCCCGGATTCCTTTGTCATCAATGTTGGCGATGTTCTTCAGGTAGTATACAAACAATTACGACTTTGTGTGGATACGACTATCTTCTAACTTAGGGCCAGTTTGGCATTGCTGTGCTGTGAAAATAATTGCTGTCAGATTTGCTGTGAGAGAAATCAGCTGTCAGAGAAAGCAGTTTGGCGTTTGGTAAACTTTTTGTTAAAAATGTTGTTGGTACTAATTCCCTCATAATCAGAAAATAATTCCCACAAAATCATTAAACCCAGTGCCTCTTCGAAACTGATTCATGAATAATCAGAAAATGAAAGCACCTCATTAGCTGCTTTCCCTTATAGCTTTCTCTCACAGCAATTTTTAACAATAAGTGATTTTCTCATAGATTACCAAACGGGTTGGGCTTCCCAAAATTTTTTAAAAATCACTTATTATCCCAAATAAGCAATGCCAAACTGACACTTAGTGGAGCCTGGTTGGATTTTTTGGCAGGTATGGAGCAATGACCTTTACGAAAGTGTCGAGCATCGGGCCGAGGTTAATGCAGAAACAGAAAGGTATTCCATCCCTATATTTTTTCACCCTTCTCATGATGTAACCATGAAGCCGTTGGATGAGTTGGTTGATGAACAAAGCCCGGCCAAGTACCCTGAATACAAGGCAGGGAAGTGGCTGAATTTGAGGATGTATAATAACTACAAGAAACATGGCTTCTATATGCGGATGACTGACTATAAGGTTGCTGCTTAGTTAGCCCCATGGACATATGCTCCCAAGTGGCTAAATCTGGGTGTTTCATGCATGCGATCATCGAATAATCAACGGCTGTATATAATATGTCTAAATAAAAAGGGCTTCCGCTTTGTATGATAGTTCAAGTTATTTGTCTTACAAAGTTAAAATCAAATGAACTGAGCTTCAAAACTATTGAGCTCAGCAAATTGGACCCTGAAACAATAAGGACACTTATTAGGGGGCATAAACATTGTCTAAATTATACATGCAGAAGTATCGTCCTAATCTGATTAGAGTCACTAATCACTAAACGATTAAATTATATGTACATTCTCTAACTATATACAATAAAACTCAGACCAACTACTTCGGTTCAAGTTAGGAGAGTCAGACAGCTCTACGGTTCCATGGGTTATTGAGTTCACTGCATAGATCTAAAGGAAAAATCTGGCTTTCTGATTAAAGAAAAGAGCAAACTAACTACTACAATGACAATGGAAATTGCAAGATAATGGCAGTACGTAAATAATGAAAACCGGTACGTAACGTAAACAATGACCCTCATGTATGTGTTCTGATTATATATATATAAACTTGCCTCTCAATTAGCATTAGAAGAACTCATACTACTTTCTACATAATACAAAATTTCATTTGCAAGAGAACTCGTAGATCAATATATATCTATCTATATGCGTGCACAACCTGTCTGGGGTTGCTCGCTTGTGAAGAATATATAATACAACATTGACATCTAGAGTGATTACTTACAGAAGGCAAAGGGTGCAAACTCTGGGACGACCTGTTGGAACTTTCTGCCAGACTGAAGGCACCAATGTTGCTAGTTTCAAGAACTGAAGTGGAATGACCTAATTCAAAATAAAATACTATCATAGCTAATTAAGTTTCTTTTGTCTTCGAGTTCTTCTCGGAACCTGAAATAAGCAAACAGAAATTAGAGTTATACATAACCAGGGATATGTCAATAAACACACACATACAGGGGACGATATTTTCTTTGGCTGGCAATTTGCTAAGCAAAATTTGGAATTTCCATCTTCACAGATGTTTGATTAATCGAAGTGTGGGGAATCAAATCCAACGCTTGAATACTGTGCTCTATAAGCTTTGTTTGGGTAGCAATGTTTATTAAATATGACGAGAGAAAAGGAAAGTGGATTATTTACCAATAAAAGCAGAGGAACACTTGTTCGAAGAATTATGGAAGCCATTTAAATGAAGATTATAGCTTGTAAGAGTTTCGAAAATAGGGGAAGAAAATACGATTCTTTATAGTAGATAAGAAAAATTCAAACATAATTCACTTGGAATTTATTGTACCAAAACATTATAAAGAAAAAAAGTACGATTTTAACATTTATCACGAAAAATCAGACTTGGGAGTTATATTATCTAAACAGACAACATTAGCTCCTAGGAAATTATTCCACTTGGTTCCTTAAAATATAAGAGCAAAGTGAAATAATAAGGAAAAAATATTGCAAGCCTTACAGCAGCCTCATTCGTATCAGTAACTTCTGATGCTGAGGTGTCCACAGAGGCTCTCCTCCCCACCTTTTGTTTCTGCTGCATCCAAAACTACAGAGTTAGCCACAAGATCATTGGAACAGTGCAAAGAATTCAGGGTGCAACTTTCAGACTTCACAAGAAAACACTGCACACCTAAAAAGGCACAATAACTTTCATGCTATAGTTTAATGTTGTCAAATTATGTTTATACTCCTGGGTGGTTCCAGGCTTCAAGCATGCACTGAAACTTATAATGAATGCTGAGTCAATTAAATATAAAAACTTTTTATGAATGATCAGTTTCTGACTAAAACTGAATTACATGGAGGTGAAATTGAAATTTTTATCGAAGTCCGCTTAAGTTTTCAACAGTACAACCAGTTTTTGTTTTTTTTTTCGGGGACCACTTAAAAATTTGTAAATGTTAAAATGAAGTTCACATTTGCAAGCTAATAAGCATTCATAGTATTTCACTCTTACCTTTTCCTCCACTGAGCCATCACTTATAGTTTCCCAGCTCTCACTTGCCAAGCATACCAATTGAACATTCCCACTACTATCACATGTGATCTGCCAATAGGAGGGGAAATTAAGCACGATGAAAAAGTGACAATGGATGTGCAATAATCACATGCCTAAAATAATAGTAACAGGTTAGGAAGGATGTATTTTATTCTCTAAAAAATTTCCACGTAGATGCTGAACTACAGAAATTGTTGTTTTTGAGACTAGTCATATTTATTCACCTTGTGTGTGTTGTTTTGAGAATTATAACCATCCACTGTACCTGAATAAAAACTGGAAAAGAAAAATTAAATACTGTTATAGAGAAGGGCTACAACAATGTTGAAAAATCATCTCTTTCATTGGAAAAATGCTCACCATTTATCTACTGGAGACAAAAATTTGATCCGTTGCCCAACCAATGCCTCAGCCTTTTTACTAATTTCCTACATAATTCATATAGAAGTGTTAAATATGAAATAAAATTTCAAGTGCACTGAACGGGAGAGCTTATTCTTACTTTCAGGCTGCAAGGGCCCTTCAGCTTTGCTCTGGGGTGATTGGAATGCTCCACATCAATGGTGTTGCTTTTGACATTCTGGATTGAGACATTTGATCCACCTAGAGAAGATATTGTAGCTACAGAATCACAAGATGAAAGTATTTCTTTTTCCAGACTAGTTTCAGATTTTTTAGATACACCACTTGGGTAATCGTTATTAGAACAATCATGGAATGCAACTGATCCAGGAGCACTTGGAGAGAGAGCTCGTTTTCTCCTACGTTCTCCTGTACTGTTGCCTTCTTTCTCAGGTTTTCGGGCTTCAGCTCTCCCATCTTTGGACAAATTAACTATCTTGCAAGATGCTAAGATAAGTTTGTTGTCCTTGACAACATCAGCTTGTGTTCTATCCTCTTGACACTTACGCCCACGTTTAGGAAGTGTACTAGCAGGCTGGAAGGTAAACAAAGATTTTCCGACAAGACAAAAATATAAAGAAAAATTTAGACAATCCTGGGGCCACATAAATTTAAACAGTAAATGAACAGTACCCATACATACCAAAGAGATATTAGATTTAAATATCTGAATTACTCTTTTGACAAAGTGCTCGTCAAAACATGATTGAGTAAGGCATCTTGAATTAGACTGCAGACAACAAATAATAAAAATGTGAAAAGATGTGGAACATTTAAATAGAACATTAAATTTTCTTTCAGCCAAAAGATAGAGAAAATAATTTTGAAATTTTCTTCCAAAACAGCTCACACTTTTATTAGCAATGCTCACTTTGTATAAGGATGATGGTAACAAAATTTGCCCAGGAGCATGTGATGCAGAGAGGCCATTATGATTTGTTAATGTCACAAAAGAGTGCCCAATGTCTGCTAGAATGTGCAGCTTCTGCATTGTAAGAGAAACCTCCTTTCCATAAACATAAAATGTAAACATAAAGTGAAAGAGGGGGAAAGCTATTCTCTGAGGGAAAATTCTTACAGGAGTTCTTTCAACATCTATAACATCCTCAGATCTCTTAATTGCACGGAAAATGCAGATCAAATACAAGACAGAATCCTTGACAATATCCAGGGCACCTTCAGCATTACTAGCATTGATTAAAGCCTGTAGAAAAACAAACAATGGACTGCAAAGAGACATAATCCAAAGTGTGTCACCATAACTGCATTCATATCCAGTACTAGGAAATCTGCAATGCGATTAAGTCAAATGGATCTTCATACCTGCAAAACCGAGCATATGTTTCTTCATCTAGACAGTCCATTGGTGGGAAGCTTGTATCATGAGCAAGAAGATGGATCAAGAATACCAATATGTATGCTGGAAAATCAGTGATTAATCCTTCTTGCACTCCAGAGATTTGATGCAGTTGAGCTTCTCTACTGTAATCCTTGACAAACTCTGCCATATATTTTAACGACTAAATTGAATGGCATTAGCAAACATTACTTGATATAAGTCTAAATAACTGCATAGATAAATCATATTTAGCATACATCATCTTGCAGATCCTTGAGGCAATCTGAGGTGGCCATTGCAAAAGCACATGCATATCTGCTAGGTATAGCATGCTCCTTCAGTAATTTGTGTGCTTTATCAAGAAATAATCTTCTAACCAAAGGAGAGTCATCCTGGAATGTGTCATGAGAAAACAATTGTCCATAAAAACATAATTACATGGAAATTCACTTCAAGAGTGATAATGAAATCAAATTTGAAGAAACTGAAGAATATACAAACAGTAAAGGATGCAAGTCAACTCAACTAAACTAAGCCTTAATTGGTGATTAATGTCAGATGCATGTGTCAGAAATAAAGCAGGATTACCGATACCATCTAGGGACATTATTTTATTTTTTATTTAAGTGCATTTATTTGACCATTTTTCAATCAATCTATGAATGAGACAACTCACTGGAAGACGCGGTAATAATACCAAGTTAGAGCTACAGACACATGTAAGGCTATAAAACCATCATGAACCTCCACAAAACTAAAAACTCATCAGGACTCTGTTTCCATTGCTTTTATAGGAAACAAAGAATTTATATATATATATATAGGGAGATTCTCCAATAAGTATTTTATGTTAAGGATTGGTTACATACTTCTAATCTTGGCCGTTGGATTGCATTCATTAAATGTGTTGGTAGTCTCTTAGATGCAATCCAACGGCTGAGATTAGAAGTATGTAACCAATCCTTAACTTAAATACTTATTGGAGAATGCCCCTATATATATATATATATAAAGGAAACAATATAAGTTGGGGCAAGAAGTCCATCAGAGTGAAACCTAGAACAAAATTGTCTTCTCAAAAGGAAATGGTATTCCCATTCCCAATTACAAACTTTGATAAGGCAGAGAACAAATAGCCATGAAAATACGTATTTTTGAGGCCAACGCTAGGAAACACAAAGCAGAACCAAACAGACATACCTTTGCCATTGAGATTGTAAAGTGAAAGATCTCTGGAGAAATATGGAAATCCCATCTTCGAGAAAGCCGAAGAACAGACTTTGCAGCAGCTAATCTAATACAAGCCTTATCATTTTCACTGCATTAGACAATAAAGTAAAACCAAATGAGTGGTATCCAAAGATACTTTTCACAAAGCAAGTCAAAAGTGAAACATAATTCAATGAAGATAAAGATTTTAAAAGCACTGCAAATTGTAGCCTCTTTACACATGTGTGTATCCCTTGGCTCAATACTGCCAGAGACACAGTAAAGGCCCAAACAGCCAGTTGAGAATTTCCTCTGAGTGTGAATCAAAAAATTTCTTCAATGTTTCTAAAGCATCCCTCTTCCCAAACTAACACAAGTATGGGAAAAGAAATTGTAACAATAAACTTAAACCACTCATGCTTCCAAAAACAAAATATCAGCTTTTTAGTAGTTTTATTCAAGCACCACATAGATGCTGGACAAAAGCCAAGACATCTAATATAAGATAGAAGACAAAAAAAGCCTCATCGCAAAAGCAGGCATGCAAATAAATTAAATCATAAAGCTTTAGTCAACAATTTAGTCATTTTATTTTCATCTTCATTTTCACTTTCACTTGAGCTGACTGGAATGAAGAATTAGTCCCACACGAAATTTAAAATGTGTTAATTTTTCATTTGATGAGGGAGTCTGAAATCATACCATGAGGTGATACCCTCCGCAGTTTCACCCTTTTGCAGCATTGTTGACAAAACGTCCCAGAGTACATTAATTTGCCGTTTGATCTGAGTTCCCCGATGTGGCAAGAAGCTCTTGACAAGTGCTTTCAGGCCATATATCTGTAAAATAAGTGATTAAGCCATAGAAATCATGGAGACATCTATAAGAAAAGAACGATTTCAACACAGTTAAACTCAAACTTATATAATCACCAGCAGTGATTTTGGACCTTTAGTGGGTTGATCCTTGCTTTGACACAGAGTCAAGCACTTTCTTTTACATGGGCCCCTAACAACAATTTTAATTTGTTCCTTAACCTAAATTAACGAATCAGTACTCCTACAAACTAGACCAGTGCAAAAGCATTTAAAAGTTCAAACAAAAAACAAAACAAGCATCCATTGAGTCAACCAATTCACTTCAGTAACCAAAAGTTGTATAACACACTTGCTTCTGCTCCAAGTTATAGTAACATTTCTCGCCAAAAATTTAAATAAATTAATTTTATAGAAAAAAAAAAGACAGAAATTTTACACGTGGAAAGCAACTCAATGAACCACTAAATTGTCAACCTTATCTCATAAAATCCCACTCACAGCTCAACTCGACTCAAGTTTTTGCTTATACAAAAAGCCATGAGAAGAAAATACTTTATAGCCTTCATTACTATAAAAGTTGTTCTCTCACATTTATTCTTTTATGCATTATAACACTCCATCAATTCAACCCTTTTTTCAATAACAGAGTACGTTAGCAGGAATCAAGAAGGTACAATCAGGTCAAATTCATGGACTCTAGACAGCAAACCCAAACTTTAATGGTAAACACCATTAACAGCCAAACCAAAAACTAATACATTCAGTGAAACTATTTGTATTCAGAACCCACCTTTAATTTACAAGAATCACTACACCCAGACGCATCATTGAATGAGTCTACAAAATCTGAAGAGCCCACCTACACAAAAAGTTTACAAATTTTGGTAATAAAACCTACTACATTCTGGCATGCAACAAAGTTCAAATAGAGTGAGTTCATATTTATCTCACAGCAGATGTCAATTACTTGGAAAATTTTCTGGTATATACAAGGAGTGATCTCTTCATCTTGGCTTTCAAATGTTGAAACAGAATACTGTGCAAGACACCCCAAGGACTGTAACACTGTTGGTATGTTCTGCCCACCAACTAAAGAATCTACCAGTTCCTAGACATGACAAACATAAATTGATTCACTACGGGTTAATAGGAAACTTCCACGAGCAAGCTCAAGAATTAATGTATGCCTGCAAGTCATGACTTTCAAAGGGACCCAACTGGGGGTCACAGTACCCCTAGGGCGTTCTACTCGGCCGAGCATAAATTCATACGGCGTGGAACAGGAATTTTGGAGCATAGGGACCCAAACAAAATTTAAGCCAAGCTAAGGCTTGATTTAATTTCAGTTCTAATTTTTTATATCTACATTAATGTTCTTTTTGATGACATTTGATTCCATGACCCATAATACATATGATCCTTAACCATTTAAGAAAAAAAAAATTAAATATGCATGAAAAATAATCAATATAAGTACATCCATGTATACAGATCCACACATGGATATAACAAAAGGTGGCCAATACAGCTAAGAACTTATTAGGAGGCAAATAAAAACCAAAATTGTATGTGATTATGAAAATATAAATTGACTGTATCTACAGCACATAGTTTAGTGAGGCTGAAAGATATATAACAATAAATAATGAAAATAGAAATTCTAAACTCCAAAACTCAAGCTAAGCATACCTTGCACAGACTTGAGAAAATGAATTGCTTTGAAGTATCAACTAATGCAGCAATTGCTGAAACAGCATATTTTGACTGAACGCGGTTCCCCTCCAGACAAACCCTCTTCAGAAAGGGGTAGATTTCACTACAAAGAAGAAGAAGTTGAAGCCGCCATGAGAGTGCATTCGGAAAAACTAGGTTTAGGATTACAAAATTCTTTATATTGAACAAAAGGGAGGAGCTTTAAGGATGAAGTCCCTAAAAAACATCCACAAGAGAGAAAATATGACTTGGAAAGAAGCAAACTAGCAGTACTGTTAACCATCAACCTCAGTTGTTTGATCATTAAGTATATGGACCACAACCAAATAGTCGATCTTAATCTACTAATGTATTTATTCATACAAGTTACTTGCTTCCAATTTTCAAGATAAGCCTGCTAAGGATCGAGATGAAAAACATATATTTATATATTACGATCTAACTATTGCAAAAGGAATATAACAGGGGTTGGAAGCTCAAATACCATAGCATGCATATGAAAGCCTGGCATATTTTAGCAATTTAACCAGTTACTGCTGTCAAATGTGTAAGGAATAGTTCAGCACACCCAGCAGAAAATTACAAACTTGATTTTTGGATTCCACACATATGTTAGAGAGTAAAAATCCTTCTATTGAACATGGCATGTACTTAGCTCGTTTATATACTTAATCAATTGTGTCCACCATGCACAAGCTCTTTCTAATATTTATTTCACAAAAAACAAATTAACATAAGAAAAACAGATAAATGTGAGACCCTACACAATGCATTCTCCATTGGAACATGAAACTCCACTCTGCTCAAAATGTACAAGAATCAGGACTGCAGAAATTACCTGAGTTTGACAGATATGTGAGTGCCTGCTTTGGCTAACACTTCAATCAACTTCTCATTAATTGGGTCGCTCTCCTCTAATAACATCTGAAATTGGCTTTCTGAACCTCTCAGCAAGATGGGGAAAAAGCTGGTAATTGCCTGAACCAGGTAAAAAATGAAAGCAACTTCCAATAAAAAAAAAGTGATAATTACCAATTATGTTTCTTTACAATAATGCAAGACAAATTCAAATGGTGAAGGGACAAAACTTCTCCCCCTAGATTCTGAGATAGTAGTTGGTCATACATCTAAATTTGAATTGATCCTTCCACACTCCTCTCTTTTTATAAAACATAGAAAGGAGGTTAAAATCATTAGAAAGCTAAATTTTACTTATGCATACAAAAAATTTAAATGATATCCCATCCTCTTAAGGAAACTAACACATTCTCTCAAGCTTTTTCCATCAGCAAACAAGAAGCCAATTTAGGTCAATAAGTGACAGAGACCAACAGCCAACCATACAACCAAACCACAGCCTTAAGTGAACTGAAACTTATTCTAACACCTGGCACTCTTAAATCATAAAATTCAGGCCTTGAGATTCGTACAAGCCAGAATTAAATGCTACCTGTGCTTGCCAACATTGTTTCTTGGTAAACACAGTCAACAACACAGATAATTTATGGCCATTGGTCAAGTTACAAACTATGATTGTGTTTTTGAGCTCAGCCAATTATAAGTGTCAACAGAAGCACACAAACCTCTCCTGGTCATTCCCTTGTATGGTTGACTGTCTTTTTGAGCACACAAACTCAATCTAACTTAAATGTTCACTTTCAAAAGTTTTGCTCTTCTGCTGAGGAAAATTACTATTCATATTCACCTGGCAAACGATTTTCTTACCAGAAGAAGTCTGACAGAAGCAGCCTCCAAATGCTTGTTTACAGGACTCTTACTGGAAACATCATATAGAATACATCGAACATGCTCTGAGCTGAATATATTATAAGAGCATTTTGAAGAGAGTGTTCGTAAAAACTCAAAATTTTGATGTTTCTCCCCAATCATATTCAGAAATGTGTCCTGAAAATAAGACAACAAATAACTGGATAATACAATTTCTTAATGAAGAGAAAAACAAAAACAAAAAAGTAAAAATATTGTAATTTTGTTACTATCAGGTTTCTTAATCATAAAGAAGAAAAACACCAACGAAAAAGGAAGACCATTGTTTGACACCATCTCATTAGTAACCAAATTGAAATCCAAGTTTGCCCCACCACAATATAAAACAACTCCCATCAAAATTTCAAGGAATTAAATTAAAGAAACAAAGCCAGTTTAAGCACACAAAAAGCTGATCTCCCTTGACCTAAGTTTTTTCAACCCAGAACTTCTCATGGGCTTAACCACCTAAGCCTTTTAACATCCATTCAAATGCTTCAGCTAAAACCTAGGGACACGTGGGGCCTCACTGCTGAAAGCTTAATTAATGGACCCAGGACTTTAAAAGAAGAGAGGGGAGGGGCAGAGAGGGGCTGGGATGAGAGACCAGGGTGAACTTATACTTGGTTTTAAAAATAAATTTAAAAAATCCTTTGAAATGGGGTGGCCTGTAGCCCACCCAAACCACCACTTGGGTCTGTAGCTGCCTCTTGCACAGACAATTATGAGTGGAAATTCTCTTATCATGGATAAACAAGTGGTCTTCACATAATTTAGGGTATGACCAGAGAATTTGAGAATGTGTTTCTGGCTTTCCAGAAAAGCTTTGGATGACTCCCCCATGCTACCATAGTTGCATGATTAAACTAAACCCCATAAAGCCTTTATCTCAGAACATTATTTTTCTATGTAAATCAAGTTCTGCCTCTCACAATATTGCTTCGTCTGTTAAAGTTTCGCGTAAGTTAAAAATTGAACCATATAAATGAAGCGCTGTGCAAAGAAAGACACACACACACAAACATACATGTGTGTTCCCATTATCATCTATTCAAACTTTTCCACAACTGTATTTTGGTAAAAGTTGACAAGTTTTTTGTTTCAGACTGTCTACTACTTTGTTAATCATTAACCTTTTCTCCAAAAAAAAAAATTTAACACACGGAACAGCTGAGAGTTGAATGACTATTATTTCTTGTTCAATATAAAACCACAATAATATCTAAAGGCAACATCTGATAACCTCAATGCACACTGAAGATGATGCAGAAGTGGTTAAAAGAGGAACAAGGGCATCCAAGTGATAATTTAATTAAAATTAAGGGTAAATATACGCACTCTGCTGGTCCGGGCATCTGTAAATTGTAGTTCATCCAATAACAGCGCCAGCGAATTAAAAATGTTATTATCTTTCATTTGGTTCAATTTGTGAAAGCACTCTTCTGCTTTTGAAGGGTCTGCAAAGGAGACTGCCATTTTCAAGAATGAAACTTTATATCTCTTCTGCATCTCTTCTGAATTATTACCCTGCAACATAAAGACAACTGTTTCAATTATTCAAAACAATTAATAGATAGTGCACAATGCATTCACAAGCTATATATCAGCCCTACTGAGCAAGTGCGATTTTCAATTATTGTACCTTCTCTTTCTTTCCGTATGGCTAAATAAGTTCGCATCTCGCTTTGCAACCTATAAAACATTTGCACCTTGTAAAGAAACAGGATAATCGCCTCAACCTTAGCAAGAGCAAGTTAGTGATAATACCGTTGTTTCTGCGATAAAATAGAGTTCAAAGCCTTTATGTGAAGAGAGGTGAAAAGAGAAAACAAATGGATCCAGTGCCGTGTACGTTCCTCAACCGAAAGAACAGATGGAAATAAATCTTCTGCAAGAACAAGCTCCATATTCTGGGACCTGAAGTAAAACAATAATGATAATGAATGATAATAGTTAAATACAACATTGTAAAGCATTGATTTGGGTTTAAAAAGCTATAACATGTGAACAAACTGACCTGAACTCCATACAATCTTTATCAAAGCAGAGCATCAAGATTTTACATGGAATCTGTTCAAAGTGATCACTTATTGTCATGTAGCCTTCAGAACATTTGTTACAGTAATCTCGATATACTGCCATCATCTTCTGCAGCGCCTTCTTTCTAACAGGTATCTGCAAATAAAGCAAACGATTACAAATTCAAGACAGTAACTGTAACTTAGCAAAATGAAACTATTTATTGTAGAAATACCTTCTTGTCCCGAAGTCTTTCAGTGGTTTGAGATATTAGTTTTGGAGGAAAACATCTCATATTATACATGGCAAGATCGCAGGCAACAATCACTGCCTGTGTTCTCACTCTATCATCAAAATCTAGTAGTCGACCTTCAAGAGAAGCTGCTTACATAACAAAGAGTATAAATAAGGTTCCAAGAACTCAGAACTCGTACAGGAAAACATATATGTTCCACAACTTACAGAGAACTTCTTGTGATTCTACTCCAGAGGGATTGGTCATGTAGCAGACTTTAACACATTGTAGAGCACTAACTCTAACTTCCGCAGATTTATCAGAGAATCTTTTCAAAAACTCTATGAAGAGGTCCTGATACCTTTGGGCAATATGGTGATCAGGCAGTGTAAAGAGTTTCCCAATTAAATTAACAGCTTTTAGTCGGACATCAACCTGATCAGTCTGCAGAAATAATCAGAGTCAAGTGGTATTTAATGATCCCTCTCAAAGTGCAGTAAGCCAGGAGCACAAGAGAACTATTTGAAGAGAGAGAAAAAAAAAAGCCCATGCCAAAAAGATGAATTTTATTTTTAATTTAAATGAATTTAGCCGAGAAGACATACCAGTAATTCTTGAGTCAAATTTGGGATGACAGCAAGAAGCATCTGAGGAGCACACTTAAAAATCTTAAAAATGATTTCATGGTAAAATTCCTTGAGCTCACTCCCTACAGCATCTCTATCTAAAATACAAGATGTTAGAAACCCACAAACAAAGGACTCAAGTTTGTCTGCGCAAGTTTGAATCACAGAAACTGCAAGCTGAGAAGAAGCAGAGTCTGCATCCTGTAAAACATAACATAGGACTAATTTATCATACAAAAGAATGTTTCTAGAATCAATTTGAAGCATACACTCTCTAACACTCACCTTTCCCTCCTTCACAAGATTCTGGAGAACCACGTCCAAAAGTGGCTGAGAAGCTTCCTCATTAAGTATATGAACCATTACAGACAAAACATCATTGATCAAAGTCTGTTGATGATGTACCCTACAGGGAAAAATTAAAAGCCACTATGGTTGATGCTATCAAAGTTAAGCCCAAACTTACATAAATTAAAACATAACAAATTGGGCTTAATAAATTTCATGGACACTCAAATTTTAGATACTTATAATTTGGTAAAACCTACAATAAAACCTGTTCTATGTTCTAACCATTTAAGTTGCACGGCAAGCATGCAGTTATAAATTTCTTTTTATTCCATGGAAGTGGATATCTAGTCGTACAATGAAACAGGATAAGCATTGATTCCTTCACCATTATCAATTAAGAATAGCCCAAATCATCAAAATGCACAATAGGGTTAATTAGATAATTAAAAGTGAAAAGTTAAGAAGTAGCAAGAAAAGGTCATATACTAGAAATGCAGAGAAAGGATTGTAACCTCACAACAGAGAAGAAAATATTGAACATCTCGAGAACTAGATCACTGCAGTCAATATCCAACATGATCACACAACATTTACATCGTGCAACAGTCTCTACTATCTTAGCCCTCCTTGAAAATAGTGGGCTCGCGGTATCAGCTAGCTCCGTGAACGTGCTGAGAATTAGTTTAAAAACGTCCTGAAACGAAAGAAGTGTATAAACAACTTGCAAAGGTGAGTACAAAGAAAAATCTGACATGGGCAGACAGCAGATATAGGCAGAGAACTTTACCCTGAGATACTTGTCCACGAAAGGCGGTTCGGGTGCCATAACTCGAAACATTTCAGTGATGCAGATGGCCACCAGAAGCCTGACATCTTTATCTCTATGCTGAAGCAAGCCATGAACAATAGCTTCGGTCAAGGGCTTCAACTTCTTAAGAGCTTCTGGTGAAGAAGCCTGTTCTAACTGTGACAAAGAACTGGCAGCTTGCTGTAAACCGAAGCATACAAAACAAGCAAAACCAAATGATCAATCGCAATTGCTATGCCAACGAAATAATAAACAATTCAAACACAAACCTACGCAAATAAACAGAGCTACATGATCAATTTCCATTGATATGTAAAGTAAAATGGCTTACTCGGAGCGATTTGACAATGAAATCCTTGTTTGGGCGAGCTTGACGGCGGAGATTGGTGCCGATTTCAGAAACGAGTTGCAGCGCGGACTGGTCCATCGACTCAGTGAATCGGCGAAAAACCCTAATGATTCAGTGGAGGAGGTTGAGGGTTTTGGCGGTTATGCAATGCACGGGCGTTTGCTCGAAGACGAAAACTGTGATCTCAAGTCTAGAGAGAGAGAGAGAGAGAGAGAGAGAGAGAGCTAACAAGAAGGTGAGACTTGAGAGAGTGGAGTGGGCATAAAGTGGGGGAGGCTCCCGCCTTTGGTGCACGTGAAACAAACGCGCCTAACCTGCAAATGATACGGGAGTTGGTTGTATTTACCGCCCAAATGAAAATTGGTGGGCTTTGGGTTCTATGTCTACCCAGCTCGTCCTATTTTAAACGGGCTATGGGGTTCTATATTCACCAGCCTAGTCTCTCAGCCTACTGCCTATCCTTGGATAAAAGATAAATTTTCACCGAAATCTCTCAGCCTACCCCCAAATCCCTTGCCCCCCCAAAAAAAACCCCATTCATGCACCACCTGTTCTTCGATCCCGCCATCAGTCTCCTTACTATTTCCAGTCTTCACTCCACTTGTAGAAGCCTTTTCTTCTTCTCCAATCCACCCATTCGGGTGACACAGGTTCGTTACTTCCTTCTTCTATTTTTCTTTTCTTCTTCTTCTTCTTCTTCTTCTTCTATCTTTTCTCTTCCTCTGTTTTCTAATCTTCAGCTTTTCTTTTTCTTCTCCCTAGCTCTCTCTCACTCTTGTCTCTCCACCAGACCACCAGAGACTCAGCAACGCAGGTAATCTTTTGTTTTTGAATTTCTGGATTGTTTTTTCCTGATAAACTGGAAGAAGGGTATTGAAGAAATCACATTTGGGGTTTAAGTTTAATTTATGTTCTCAATTACAATAATCCATATGGGCTTGTATTGAGTATTTGGGATTGAGAAATAGTGTTACTCTAATAATTACATTTTTATCTCTAAATTCTGGTTCATATGTTTTTGTGTTGTGCACTTGAGCATTATTGCAGATATTGGTATTTAATTTGTGTTCAAGTAAATTTAGAGTTGTTATATATGTGCATGTTCTGATCATGTAGCTTGGTGTAAATTTTTGTGTCTCTCACTAACAATCGCAGGGATTAGGCAGTTACTTGCTGTAAAAATGGTTGCATAAGAAGAATGGAGCATCAAGTCATCAGTCAAGGGTCTTCAAATGAGGTATGATGTCTTTTTCTTTATATGATTGTAAAGAGATCAAATGAAATTTCTTGGTTTTATTTGTTCAATAGTCGACGACTAACTGTTGTTTATGCCTATTGTTTCACTAGGAAGACACTTCTACTGGGGCCAGTGGTGCTGGGACAGAATGTGTGTTGGACTACACTAATGAATTCACAACTGATGAGGTTTGTGCAAATTTAAATGTTGGCTTGTGACTTATGACTGTCTAAGTTGGACAAGAGATAATATTTATGTTTTTTGTGTGTAGATATTTAAGAGTAGAGATGCATTGGTTGAGTGGACTCGTGATCGAGGAAATAGCAACGGTTTGGTGATTATTATCAAGAACTCGGATGCAGGAGGAGCTGGTAATAAGAAACCCCGAATAAAATTTGGTTGTGAAAGGGGTGGTGTTTATAAAAGGAAGATTGATGAAAATGTCCATAAGAGAAGGCGTCTTAGGAGCAGTGGTACGAAAAAGTGTGGATGCCCATTTCTATTGAGGGGTGTGAGCTTGGGTGATAATGATGAGTGGACATTGGAGGTGGTATGTGGAGTTCATAACCACCATGCTGCAAAGTTCAATGCAAGGAGATTATCTGAAGAAGAGAAAGCATTATTGGTAGATATGTCCAAGAGTTTGGCCAAACCCAAGGACATATTGCGCACAATTAAACAAAAAGATGGACTCAATGAAACAACAATGAAAACAATTTATAATGTCAGACAAAGGTTGAAGTTGAAAGAGAATGTTGTGAGATCGCAAATGCATGTATTGCTAAGTAAGTTATCTGACCACAATTATGTTGAGTGGCATAGAAGCTCAGATGACAGTAATATTGTGAAGGATCTGTTTTGGACCCACCCTGTTAGTGTAGACATCTTACGTGCATTCCCACATGTCCTAATCATGGATTGCACATGCAAGACATATTCTTTTCCACTTTTAGAGATTGTAGGGGTGACATGTACTAACATAACCTTCTCAGCTGCATTTGCTTACCTTGATGCTAAGAATGAAGACAATTACATATGGGCTTTGAGTAGATTGAGGACTATGTTGGATGAACATTGTCTTCCTACAGTCATTGTCACGGACAATGACTTGGCACTGATGACTGCCATCCATAGTATTTTTCCTAGTGCCCGACATTTTTTGTGTAGATTACATATTAGCAAAAATGTGTTGGCGAAATGTAAAGGCATGTTTGAAGGTAAAGATCAGTTGGAGAAGTTCATAATGAGTTGGAATATGTTGGTGTTATCGGAGACGGAGCATGAGTATCTGAAACGGTTGGCTGAGCTTGATTATTATTTTGGTAGATATCCACATGCACTTGAATATGTGAAGAACACTTGGTTGAACGAGTATAAAGAGAGATTTGTGTCTGTATGGACAGATACATGTATGCATTTTGGTCACACGACATCAAATAGGTAACTTTCTTGGTTCACTTTTGTTTCTTGATGTAAGTCATTATGTACTACTAACTGTGTTGTATGAATAGGGTGGAAGGTGCAAGTGCAAAACTGAAACAACTACTTGGCAACAGCCGAGGTAGTTTTGAAACATCTTGGGAAAAGATTCACTCCTTGTTAGAGTTGCAACACTTAGACATCAAGGTATCACTTGAGAAGTGTTTGACCATCATCCAACACAATTTCATGCATGATGAATTGAAGGAGTTGCGAGGATTAGTATCTACCGTTGCTTTGAATATAATTCTTTGTGAGTCGAAGAAAGTCAATTCAGTAGGGTTAGATTCTTCGTCATGTGGTTGCACCATTCAACGCACACATGGGTTGCCATGTGTGCATGAGATTGCAGAATACAGACAGACTAGTCGCCCTATTCCTCTTTACTGTGTTGATCCTCATTGGAGGAAATTGGATTTACTGTACTCCCCGAAAAATAGTGACCACGCAACTGACATAATTACACAAATGTATACGATCTTGCATCAGTGGATGGATAGCAATGAGGACACCAGGAGACATATTAGTCTGAAGTTGGAGGAGATTATGAATATGGAGTCAATGCCCCTTACCAAGCCTAAAGAACAACCAAGTAGAATTGGCACTACTACTCGTTGCAATCTTTCTGCCTTTGAGTTGGCCTTGTCATGTCGAGTCAGTCATTCACCAGTTGACACAGTTGCTACCACATCCCACTCGGAGAAACCAAAGAGGCGTCCTCCCAAGATGAAGGTATGTACTAACATTATTGAACTTGTATTCAGTGTGAGGTATTTTCCAATACTTAAAACTACTATATGCATGAATATGGCTGTACAGGTACATAGGATGTGTCCACTCACTTCATCTGAATTGAAAGAGCAGTTCCCTACTGCTTTGAGACCGTATATTTCATCCATAAGGGATTTTGCAGGCGACGGTAATTGTGGTTATCGAGCCATAGCCGGGTTGATGGGTTTTGGAGATGATGCTTGGAGCAAGGTACGCAGAGATTTGTTGAATGAGTTGTGCTCTCATGAAACACAATATGAGAACCTTTTTGGGAGACGTGATCGGGTTGACGAGCTTATGCATACACTCTCATTCTTTGAGGAGTGCCCCCCATATGATAGGTGGTTGACCATGCCAGATATGGGGCACATTATCGCATCATGCTATAATGTGGTCCTGATATATTTGTCCATGTCATTATCTGTCACATTTTTACCAACCAAGACGACGTCATTGCCCTTGTTAGAGCGCCGTCACATTGCCATCAGTTCAGTCAACGACAACCACTTTGTTCAGGTATTGTACACGGATCGAGTAGTATAATTACCGTTTACGATTTGTTATGCTTTGTGGAGGTGATTTTCCGTGCCTAACTGTTGGCATGTCCTGTTCTCCATAGGTGTTTCTGTTTCCAGGGCATCCTATGCCTCCTGTTTTGGATTGTTGGCACCGAGTTTGCCTACCAGATGCGGAGGGTTGGCAAACTGCCTACACTGAACGTATTCAACGTTTTAGAGAGATTGTTGGTTCAGATGTGGCTACCAGAGAGACTGCATAACTCAATAACTAATGACTTTAATTGGTTGACATTGTATTTTATACTCATGGTCAGCATACTATGTTGTGTATACTTAGTTAAACACAAGATGGACAAAATATGAATACAAAGTTACATGCATTATTTGGCCAATCTTTTTTTTTTTTAAAAGGTGAAAACCCTAAAATCAAATGTTTCTGTTATTAAATTCGTTGAACAAACAATAAAATATAGTTGATATTTCTTATACCATGGCTGAAAGTTCGAGGTTTTTTATTTATTTTTTATAAAAGCAAATACTGGGAATTGGGAAAAAGGGAATTCTAACACACGGCCATACAGAAGTAACTAATACTTAATCACTTAAACTATAAACTCTTGCTAAAAACTGAGTATTATAATTCCAACATTTGTGACAATATCATGTTTAACACCAGTAAACACAATGCAATTGGTAATTTGTTAAAGCCAAAAGTAAATACCAAATTGGAGTGTCAGTGGGGCTGTAATACATGTGTAAAGCGTAGCTCTACAACTCTCCATTAGTAAGTTGAATAGCAGACTTATTTTAGGTATTGCTCTTTCGACAGTATATTATTTCCCTCTATTATTATTATTTATGATGTTGATGATGGCAGTAGGAGTGAAGAAGTTGTGTTTGTAAGAGATTAAGATGGGGAGGTGGTGTTTATTCCTTTTAACATGGTGTACAGTTTTCCTCGGTTTCATTTTCCTTTCTATTTTTCTTCTAGGATTTGAAAGCTTTTATAATGGGGTGGCTTTGATAAAGGAGGGCATTTACATAGTATAGCACAATGCAAATATTCCTAAAAATGATAGGCTTTTGAATTATATATATTTAATATTACAAATAATATTGAATGGGGATGAAATCAAATTACCAAAAATATTATTCAAAGAGGATGCATGAAGGAGACCAAGAAAATATAAACTCACATGCCCAACAAGCAAAATGGTTTTAGGCCCAAAATATTAGGCTCGGTCAAATAATATTGGAAAAACGCAATCAGCATTTTATATTGTACTCGGAATAGAATAGGATATTAGCTCTTCGATTGAAAATAAAATCTCATTAAACTCTGGCACCGAATAGTGTCAAGTTGTGGTGAGAGATATGGCAGTGACGATAAGGAGGGCATAACTTCTGGTACGCCGTGACGTCATCCGTCGTCCCGTGAGCATCAGATTCTACACTGCATCTGATTCTTCTCGTCGTTTTATGGCTTCAGCTTTTGTCTCTAAAACCCCAGATCCGGCCTTTCCAAAAAACCTCACTTGAAAGAGTTGAGTGACTGCCTGGCGGAGTATGGAGAAATTGAATCCCTGCTACAAATCATCACAAAGGGCAGTATAGCCGTGCGGCTATAATCTTCGAATATATTCGAATATTTAAATAGTATAGCCCGACGGCTATACTTCTTATTATATTTGAATATTTAAATAGTATTATTTGAAATAGTATAGCCGCGCGGCTATACTCTTGATCACATTCGAATATTTGAAATAGTATAGCCGTTCGGCTATACGGTTTAAATATATTCTAATATTTTAATGGTATAGCCGCACGGCTATACTCTGTATTATATTCGAACATTTGGAATAGTATAGCCGCGCGGCTATATTATTAAAATATTAGAATATATTTAAACAGTATAGCCGCGCGGCTATACTCGTTAAATATAATCGAATATACTTAAAAAGTATAGCCTATTTAAATAATCGAATATACTTAAAAAGTATAGCCTATTTAAATAATCGAATATACTTAAAAAGTATAGCCGCAC
The DNA here is from genome assembly GCA_024362665.1 of Prunus padus. Taxonomy (NCBI): domain Eukaryota; kingdom Viridiplantae; phylum Streptophyta; class Magnoliopsida; order Rosales; family Rosaceae; genus Prunus; species Prunus padus. The sequence goes on from JANFAM010000020.1 coordinate 40,373,596, forward strand.
GGCTATACTATTTCAAATATTCGAATGTAATAAAAAATCCCAACATATTGAAACTAAGCTCTGTAACAGCAGTAAGAAGAATTCCTCCAACAATTGGTATCAAAGAACACCAAATTCGCCAGTCAAAGTACTTTCTCCAAACCAGCCACTGCAAAACAACTGTTAGCAATTTCGGGTATAACATTTTTTGAGATTCTAAAGAATCAAGATCATTTTCAGAACTTCATTATCTCAGGCAGTAACGGAAATATGAAGGAAGCAGAAAATCAGATGATAACGAATTAAAATTTTAACAACTCCAAAATAAAAGAGAAACCGTTATTCAGCTACAGTCGTAAAATGTACACAATTATACCAAAACGAATTCTTAAAAATAAAAAATACAAAAATTAAGGCAGCAACATAGGAGAATTGAGCATTTTTACATACCCAAGAATCAAAAATCAAAATTAAGCACACCTCAGTTCACAAAAAATCTAGAAAAGAAATGTAAAAACAAAAAACGAAATTCAACAATCTGGGAAAGGCATAGAGAAAGGACCTGAAAGATCCACTTGTTCATAACAATCACGGTGACATTGAAACCCCACCATTGAAGAATTGCCAAAAGAGATCGAATGACACTCCACTGCCATCTCCTCCATCTCAGACCCAGATCACAAACACCCAAAAAAACCCACCTCAATTCCGAAAACTAAAAGCAACCAAGATGAATTTTCGAATATTTGAAATAGTATAGCCGGCTATACTCTTTAAATATATTCGATTGTTTATAGAGTAAATATATTCGATTATTTAAATAGTATAGCCGCTCGGCTATACTCTTGATTATATTCGAATATGGGTTATATGCCATTTTACCCCCCAAACTTGTACCATACTTTCGATTTACCCCCCAAACTTTTTTTTTGGAAAATTAAGGATATGAATTAAATTTTATTGCCAATTTACCCCCTATTCTCTAAATCTCAGTTTTTATAAGGGCAAATTGGTCATTTTATATGTTAAAATAAGTAAAATAAATCTAAAATAAATAATACATTATTTTAATAAACAGTGGGGCCCACACCAATTCTTCCTTTCTTCTTTCCCTTTTCTTTTTTTTTCTTATTTTCTTCTCCTTGCCAGTCACGAACCAGAGACCACTTCCTTCTTCTTTTATTCTTTCTCTCTCTCTCTCTCTCTCTCTCTCTCTCTATTCCCCCATTCTTCCTCCCATCCGATCCCTCATTCTCTCCCTCTCTTACTCTCTTCCTCTCTGCATTTCTTCCTCTCTCCCACCCATTCTCCTCCTCCTCTATCTCCATCCCCACGACCTCTCCCTCTGAGAAATCTCCTGCAAAAAAAATTTTCCTCTCCTGCAAATTTTTTTCCTCTCCTACAGATAGTTCACTTTCCAGTCCTCCGCATTTCTTCCTCATTGTTGGGGAAGGGGGAAGAAATTGCGAGGGAGGGGAAGAAAAACATAGGGTGAGAGAGAGGAAGAATGGGGGAAGAAATCGGGAGGGGGGGAGAGAAAAACAGAGGGTGAGAGAGAGGAAGAGAGGGAGAGAATGAGGGATCGGATGGGAGGAAGAATGGGGGAAGAGAGAGAGAGAGAAAAGAAGAAAAAAAGAAGTGGTCTCTGGTTCGTGATTGGCAAGGAGAAGAAAAGAAGAAAAGAAGAAAGGAAGAATTGGTGTGGGCCCCACTGTTTATTAAAATAATGTTTTATTTATTTTAGATTTATTTTACTTATTTTAACATATAAAATGACCAATTTGCCCTTATAAAAACTGAGATTTAGAGAGTAGGGGGCAAATTGGCAATAAAATTTAATTCATATCCTTAATTTTCCAAAAAAAAAATTTGGGGGGTAAATCGAAAGTATGGTACAAATTTGGGGGGTAAAATGGCATATAACCCTTCGAATATTTTAAATAGTATAGCCCTGCGGAACTCCTAAAATATTATAATACATTTAAACAGTATAGCCGCCCGGCTATACCGGTTAAATATATTTGAATATTTAAACGAGTATAGCCGCGCGGCTATACTATTTATTATATTCGAATAGTATAGCCGTGCGGCCATACTGTTTAAATATATTCTAATATTTTAATAGTATAGCCGCGCGGCTATACTCGTTTAAATATATTAGAATATTTAAATCGGTATCGGTCTTCCTCTCTCTGTGTCATCCACCGTCACTCTCACATCTTCCAATTTACTTGGTCCGTAGATCAACAACAGAGAGAAGAAGGCAAATTTCTTAAGCGGCGTCGTGTTGGTCGTGAGCTCTGTGTGTTCCAAAAATGGAGTTCGCTAACAAGGCGGTGAGCGCTGCAACGAGAGCGGCGAAGAACAACACGGTGATAAACGTGTGCCTGGTAGGCTCGTTCATCGCGCTGAGCGTAAGGTCGGTGAAGCAGCAAAACGACATCGAATCGCTGGAGGCGGAGAAGGCGTCGCTCATCAAATCGAACAAGGCTGCGAAGCAGACCATGTGGGACTGGAAGCAGCAGCTGTACGCCGAGGCCTCCTCCACTGACGGCGCCGTTTTGGTCCCTCTCGCCAGACTCAAAGCCATTTACGGCGAAGCTCCCGTTGCCCAAATTGGTAATTTCACTCCCACTCTTCACTCTGTTTGATTTTGTGTTTGTTTTTAGGGATTGGACAATTTTTTAGGGTTTGATATTTTGTGGGAATTTTCTCATTTATTGATTGATTTATTGATTAGGAGAGGCTGTGAAGGAAGAATCAAAATCTGCTGCCTCCAAATTTGTGGTCTGATTTTGGGACATTGGGTTGCTGCTTGCATTTGCAAATTGGGTATTTGCTTTCTTTGCCTTGCAAGCTTGTAATGCAGTTGCAGCTGAATTTAATGGTCAGGCTTTGAGTTCATTTTGCACTTCTATCATTTCGGTGAAGAGAGTGAGGATCATTTTGAACTCATTCAATTTTGCCATGGGACTGAATTTATTCATTTCTGTGTTTTTATGTGGCATTTGCAACAAATAAGGACTCTTACAATTGGATTGGATCAATGAATGAACAAATAAGGACACTAAATAACTTTACTATTGATCAAAAGTCCATTATAATTTTTTGGGCTTTTATCACAAGTGGTCTCTAAACTTTTTATAAGTCCTCATTTTACTACTCAAATTCTCAAATCAATCAACGCGGTCCTTAATTTTTTTGGTTTACCCATGAATTTGGTACTTGTCATCTCACTTCGACACAACTTTTGATAAAATTTATTATGTGTCATCGCATGACTGACTTTAAAAGGATATTGTCATGTAAATATAGCTCATTTTAGTCCTGAAACTCATGTTTTTGCTCAACAAATTCATAATCTCTCCTATTGGAGTTTCGCATTGGGGTTATTAAAAGGGAGCAGATAGTCTTGTTGAGCAAAATGCATGAGTTTGCTTTATGTTATGGATGCATAGGTTGCATTTTGACACAATACCCCTTCAAAGTCGGTCATGTGACCAATTTCAACGAATATTTTGACGGAATGCAATGGGAGGGACCAAGTTGATGTACATACTAAAAAATTAAGGACCACATTGATTCATTTGAAAGTTTGAGAACTCAAAATGAGGATCTGTGAAAAGTTTAGGGACCAATAGTGACAAAATGGATTGTATTGCTTGAATACAACTAAATTTTGGGACTTACCATTAGAAACTTCATGTTTTGCCCTACAGTTCTGATTGTGTTACCCGCAAATCTTGTATGTCAATGGCTGTTTGTTGATGCGTGTGGGGTGGTGCATCAACGACTAGAAGTCGCCCACTCGCGCGAAGTTCATAATTGCAAAGATTTTAGGGGGTTTCGTCTGCATAAACCATAAACCTTGAAAGGTAATGCAGAAGATGTAGAAGACCCTAATCAGAATTGGCAACCATTAAAAACCTATCTTTCGTTGCTACCATTCATGACCGTGAAAGACTAAATTGCAAGATTACCAAAGCTAGAAAAATAATTGAAAACTGATGAGTATTGTTGATGCTCAAAAATGGATCGGCACTTCTGGGCTCAACTGTGATATCTTCGCCTTCGGTAGTCCTCCGGACTTGGTGTGCTCACCGATCTGTAAGACAAGAAATGATCGGTAAGCGATTGGCACCGGTGTGTGAGTGCCGAAGGCTCTCCGATGCTTAAATTAGAATAAGTACGGAGTGGATAGCAATTTTAGCAAAGTAATAGCTAAGTGGCGAAGGCTCTTGATTACCTCCTTCTTGGGGCTTGTGCTGTCTTTATAGGTCTTGGGAGGTGTGCATTTCGAGTATAATTTCGATGTGGGACTGTGGACATTGCCTGATTAAGCTCCACGTGTCAAGTGGGAGTTTTGAGAATCGAGATGTTCTTCAAAGGTCTTCGGCATCCTAGGTACCGATTGCTCTTCATGCCGATGGCTATGAATCTCCACGTGTAGTCTTCTTACCGGTAGTCTAAATGGGGTATAAACAGAGTCCCCCAAGTTCTCGGCGAGAGGATCTTCGTTGAGGACTTGCTTTTGTCTTCGGTACCCGAGTGGATTGGCCTCGCGAGGATTTCTTCATGCGCACCTGCATTGCGCAAGTGTGGTTTCATTCGGCAGCTTATGTAAGTTGGCTATGCTTTGGCCTCTTCGGAAGGACCAATTCCGTTCGGTACCTTTTGAGTTATCTTTCCCTAATGCTTCGGAATTTGTTCTCTACCGAACGGTAGACCAGTATACCTTGGTGCCAGGAACTCTTATCGCCGTACGGTATTTATTGACGTTGGGCCTGGGTTTCGGTCACGTGACCATCGCGACGCTTAGTCTTCTGTGCATCTGTTACCAGGGAATTGGCGCCACGTGTTGATTCGGAGCTCGCGGTTTCTCGAAGTAATCATGGCGCCGTTTGGTTTTTTGAGGCAGAACGTTAGCGCCTTCAAGATAAATAGCGCATTTGTGCCGGATGTGGGGTTACTTTGCATCTGTAGGCGAAACTCTGCCCTTTTTTGAAAGCGATTTCCGGTGAGCTTATTCCGACCAAAAGGCGATTTCCGACGAGCTCATTCACGGCGGAGCGATTTCCGACGAACATAGACCACCGCGAGAAACAAGGTAAATTTGAACTTGCCTTTGTTTTTTTTGATCAAAAATGCATTTTTCATATGAACTTGGCCATGAACTTGCATCTGTTTATGAGTTTTGATGAGATAGGTAGTTTAGGATTCCGTTAGCCTGCTTTTGTAGATGTCGATAGCGAGTTTGAGAGTGAACCCAATGCGTTCGATGGGGAATCATCGAACAGTCAATCAACTACCGATGGCACCTCACTTAGCTGGGAAAGTGGCGAAGGAGGCGAGGTCGAAGCCGAGGCCGTTGATAAGGCCGATGCTGCACCCAGAGTAGGAGAAGGGGATCTACAGCCGACGGCAATGGCCACGCCGTTGAAGGTTGTTCCCTGCGGTATTGACTGTGGAAGCACTAGTCAATACTGCGATTTTTTGATGAGAGACACTCACATTCCCGAACGGCATGTGAGCTACCGATCTGAGACCTCCACGTCGGGCCGTGTGGGTGCCGTTGCCGAGAGTTCTTCCGGACCGTCGGTCACAATAGTTCGAGGATCAACCCTAGGATTCCGATCGGTCAACCTCGTAGAACGCTGTTCGGTGTTGACTACACGGGGCCCAACCACCTTACCGAGCATGATCTAGTGACGATGCGTGCCTAATTCATGATTCCCGATTCGGTCAAGTGGCGGCTTCCCAAACCTACCGAATCTTTGAGTGATCCGAAGGATGGTGAGGTCGTCTTCTTCTTGACATCTTGAAGTCGGGGTTCGGTTGCCCCTTGAGAATGCCGTTCGTGACATCCTTGCTCATGCCGGCTATGCCCCAGGGCAATACAATCCCAATTTTGGGTAGTCACGATGGCAACTATCGTTGCTTTCGGCATGGCTGGGGAGGAGAACCTTCATATGAACAATTTTCATATTTGTATAGCATCACGAAGTCGAAGAGTGCCGATCACGGGGATGGAGTACAGGCCAACTGTCGTCGGGGCTTCGGCTAGGGGCCACTTCATCGATGGGGTGCCGTCCTCTCAAAAGACCTGGAGGAACCGAAGGGTCCTGGTGTCTGGACAATGGGAATGCCCTTCCCATCGGCATCCCCTTTTAAGATACCCACTTCGTTCCAACTCGTCGGTAGGGTGTTAGGGTTCCGTTCGGTAGGAAGCGTGCTCGTGCATTATCCTTTCCGAATCTCACTTGTGTTCGATTTTCTTTTCTTTTTGCAGGCAAGTTGAAGCAGCCGTCGGCTACAAAAGCTGACATCAAGAGAATTGAAAGAGTGAGATCGAGAATTGCGGCCTCGATCGTGGTGTATCCTGAGTTTCTCTTTACCGAGAATCTTATCAAAGCCAAGCTTGTCGATCCCGCCGAGAGTAAGTTCGCCCTCCTTACCGTTTGGTACTTCACAATGTTTTTTTTTAAACCAGCTGTCATATGTAGTGACTGACGGTAGAAGAGACCGAGGCCAGGAAAATGTCGGAGTCTTCAAAGAGGCAGTGGCGGCGAGCAAGAAGCATCGTCGGCGGGACCGAGGGTCGAGGGGAGGCTTCCGGTCGTGAAGCCACCGTGCCGGAGCCCGTTGTACAGGAGGTGTTGCCGGTACCTCGGCTGAGGTACCGAGGACAAGCCTGGCAACGGAAAAGGCCACCGGAAGCGGCCAATCATCGATCTGGATGACCCCCAATGCCGAAGAGGCGGCGCACCTCGAGCATCCTCGGGCTGTCTTCTCGGTTGAAGATGAGGAGGGTCGGCCGGAAGAATCGGTCACCCTTGCCTGCCCCTCTAAGACGGTCCAATTTGCCAACCACATGATCCTTGTCTCACAAATGGATCTGTCCGAGATAGAGGAGCTGCCGAAGAAAACTCTTCTGGGAAGAGGCGGCCGTGCTTTTCGTATGCAGGCTTGGTAAGATCCTCCGCCGTTTATTTTCTACTTTGATTTATGGATCCATACTCATGCACTTGTGATTTATCGTGCATCGATGGACATGTGGCTCGCATGAAGCGGGCCATCAATGCCGCCGAGCGTGCCAAGAAGGCTTATGACCTTGGTCAAGCCAAGGTTGCCGATGCTACCAGGGCCATACAGAAAACGCAAACCTTACAAAGGCCAAGGAAGCTTCCGAGCAGCGACTTAAAGCGGCAGAAGAAAAGCTAGAGCTGGTACGGTCAAGCCTCGACCAGCGGTGAAGGCGGCGTCCGAGGCTGAGGCAGCGAAGCAGGCTATCCATATTGCCCTGGAAGAAAGCGAGAGGTCGAAGGCTGCCGAGATTAAGTCTGCCGTCAACGAAGCCATCCGTGCATACCGTACCTCCGTGGAGTTTACGTGCTTGCTGGATGACGAAGTTGGCAAAGAGATGGCCGACCTCTGTCTGCTTTCAAGCGCTTCAACCACAGCGTCAAGCTCAACCTCAATTTCGCCGGTGATTTCCCTCCCTTCCCGAGGGAATAATCAAGAGATGATCGAGGACTACGAAGGGGAGGATCTTTCTGCCGAAGCGAACCAGGATGCCGACGGTCTTGCGAATCTCAAAAGGATGCCGACGGTGCTACCTCATTGCCGAACCTCACCGAGATGCCTGAAGCCACTGTTTGAATTATGCTTTTGGTTGTAACTTTGTTGCCATAAGGCAACTTATTTTGAACATCTGCCGAAAGGCTTTTTTATTTGTTTAATGCTTATTGAATGCCATTCGGTCTTGTCTTTTTTTATATTTTCGACTTCATATTTATCGCCGAAGGCATCCTTCTTGGTTTGAATCACTGCCGAGGGTCTAGGTTTATCTTGGTCTCATAGTACCGTAGGTACCTTGTTGCCGAAGGCTAACAATGATTTGTAAAAATCAAGTGCGAAACCTAACGGTAGTCTTAGCCCGTACCGGTCGAATAGTACCGAAGGTACTTCATCGCCGAAGGCTAACAAATAATTTGAGAAAATTTTGCGAATGATGTTTTCATTGATTTCATGCCGAAAGGCTTTAGTACAATTTTGCCTTTGTGGGTGCCGATGGCTACCCCTCTGAAATCGATAAAAGCGAAAACAATTCCAGCCGATGGTAAGGGAGAATTATTTATAATAGTATTTGAGGTGCTCAACGTTCCATGGGTGACCGAGGGTCTTGCCGTTTGTATCTCGAAGTCGGTATGTTCCCGATCTTGGACGCCGATGATCTCATACGGCCCTTCCCAAGATGGACCGAGGGTTCCTTCTCTTGGATCTTTGGTAGCAAGTGAAACTTTGCGCATAACCCAATCTCCGATCTGAAAAGATCTTGGCCTCACTCTTGAGTCATAATATCCTGAGACACGCTGTTTGTATGCTTCGTTCAAGGTTTGCTCGCATTCGGTGCTCTTCGACTAAATCAGATTTAAAGCAAGCGGTGTCGTTAGTTTCGGGAGCAAAGTTTGCCGTTCGGTGAGATTCCTCGCCGATCTCCACTGCATAACCGCTTCCGAACCGAAGGCAAGTGAAAACGGTGTTTCTCCACGAGGTACGGTAGGAAGTCCGAATGGCCCAGAGTGCTTCGGGAGTTTCTCGTGCCATGCGCCTTTAGCATTATCCATTGCCGTTTCAAGACCTTCTTGATAATTTTATTTATCGCTTCCACCTGACCGTTTGACCGAGGATGAGCTGGTGAGGCGAAGAAGAGGTTGATCTTCAACCGGCAGCAGAATCGACGGAAGATGTCTCAATCAAATTGCTTACCGTTGTCGATAATGATAGCGTATGGTATACCGAACCGGCAGCATATGTTCGTCCAAACAAAGTTTTCTACTTTGGCGGCTGTGATGGTGGCCAGGGCTTCGCCTCTACCCATTTGGTGAAGTAGTCGACGGCAACGACAAAGAAATTTAACTTGTCCCTTTCCTTTCGGCATCGGGCCGATCAGATCGAGTCCCCATCGTGCAAATGGCCAAGGACTGATGATCGGTGTAAGTGGTTCGGCAGGAATATGAGGGATACTACCGAACCTCGACATTTGTCACACTTCTTGACCAAGTTGATTGCGTCACGGTGCATAGTTGGCCGAGAAATAGCCTTACCGAAATGCCTTGTGAGCTAACGAACGGGACCTGAATGATCTCCACACACACCACCGTGAATTTCTCGGAGGACGTAGTCCCCTTGTTCGGTAGTAATGCATTTCAGATAAGGGGTAGTATAGCCTCGCTTGTAAAGAACACCGTTGATTATTGTATATCTTGCCGATGCATCGAAGTTTTTCGTGCCTGGGTTTTGTCGTTCGGGAGTATGCCGTTCGCCAGGTAAGAGTATATCGGATCCATCCATGTATCCGTATACCGTGCGGTATGCACATTTAGTTCGGTTGTCTTGGGTTGGGCCAAGATTTCAATGGGGACACGTCGTCCAACCTTGTCGTCTATGGCGAAGCTAGCCTAGCGAGAGCGTCGCATGGTCATTCTCTGCCCTGGTATCTGCCGGATCTCATATGCCAAAAACCTCTCAACTGGTGACGAGTTGCCGTTAGATAAGCGGTCATGGATGAATCCGGGCAGCGAAGTCTGCCGTTACGATTCACGATGAGTTGGGAATCACTGTGGATAATAACCTGTCTAGCTCCCATGTCTTTGGCTAGCCAAGGCCGCCAACAAAGCTTCGTATTCGGCCTCATTATTGGATGCGTGAAATTGAAACGGAGGGCATACTCGATCTTATTCCCTTCAGAGTGGTGAGGACCATCCCAAGACCGCACCCTTGCCGGTTTGCCGAACCATCTACATGGAGAACCCATCGGTATTGCTAAATCAAATTGACTACCGTTCGGTAGGGAATGTCCTGCCGATTTGGTTTGAGGCTTGTTCGGTAGCGTTGTTCTTGATGGAGTCGATTCGGATATGAAATCGCCATCGCTTGACCTTTTTCCGCTGGTCTTGGTTTGAATCGAACATCGAATTCTCCTAGCTCGATTGCCCATTTGATCAATCGTCCGTAGACCTCCGGCTTTTGGAGCACTGCCGAAGTGGTGGTTAGTTAGAACGATTATCGTATGAGCTTGGAAATATGGGCGGAGCTTCCTTGCCGAAGTCACGAGTGCAAGGGCCAAGCTGCTCAAGAGGCGGATACCGAATTTCTGCACTGGGCAGCTCGGCTCACGTAGAATATTGGTAACTCCGTCTTTTAAACTTCCGTATCAATACGGAACTAACGGCAGTCCGTGATCTTGATAGATACAAAAAGAGTTCTTCTCAGGGAGTGGTTTGGATAGCGGCGGGGCTTTGCTCATGTACTCTTTTAGCTCGTCAAACGCTTTATCACATTCGGCGATCCAGGAAATGCTCGCTTGCTTCCGCTTCAGGGCTTTGAAGAAAGGTGCACGGCGATCGGTGGCCTTTGATATGAACCGTGTTAGGCCGCGACCTCTACCGTAAGACTTTGAATATCCTTCGTGTCTTTGGCTTTTCCATATCCATCGGTGCCTTAATTTTTTCTGGATTAGCCTCGATACCTCATTGGCTGATCATAAAGCCTAGGAACTTTCCTAAGACACTCGAAGGCACATTTCAACGGGTTCACCTCATTCGGTATTTTTCAGATGCCGAACATTAATGACAGTTCTGGATGTGCTGGTCGGCGGTTTTGCTTTTGACCAACATGTCATCGACGTAAACTTCCATGATGTTCCCGATATATTCGGAGAAGATTCGGTTAACTAAACGCTGGTATGTGGCTCCGGCATTCTTCAACCCGAATGGCATGACATTATAGCAATAAAGACCTTTGTCCATTATGAACGCCGTATGCTCCCTATCGGAAGGGTCCATAAATATTTGGTTGTACCCGAATAGGCATCCATGAAACTTAATAATTCGTGGCCAGCAGTAGCATCGACAAGTGGTCGATTCGTGGCAACAGCGGAAAGTCATCCTTCGGACAAGCTTTGTTGAGATCGGTATAGTCTTGGCACATCCTCCACCCACCTTTTGCCTTTCGAACCATGACGGAGTTTGCCAACCAAAGCTGGGTAAGTTGCCTCCTTTATGAAACCGATGGCGATGGTTTTTCAACTTCAGCCTTCATAGCTTCATACCGTTCGGTATCATAAGATCTCCGCTTTTGGCGTACGAGGTTTGAATGCCGAAGATATCTTGAGCTGTGACTTATGACCTCGGGAGAAATACGGCATATCATTGTATGACCAGGCAAATACCTCGGAGTGATGGAGCAGAAATTGAATGAATTCCGATCGGAGTGTGGCCGTGAGGGTGGTACCGATCTTAACACATTGGTCCTGGTCGATCCCCATGCAAGATCACCGTTTCCGGATCTTCAACTGGTGGGCTTGCGATCGGGCGTATCATCCCTAGGATCGTCGAGTCTCACCGCTCGTTCGGTATGCGACCACGAGAGAGGGTTTCCTTCGGCGTTTTATCCGCGGCGAAGTGAGTGCCATTGCGTAGCAAGTCCGAGAAACCGAGTTGGTCCCCCGATTACCCGGTACCGCAACAAGTGGGGAATTTCATGAGCAACATATGAGGGGAAAGATGAGCCTTGATTCCTGTGAGTGCCGTTCGGCCAATGATCACGTTGTATGCGGTCAGGCGATCGGCGATGAGAAATTGATCATAAATCATTGTTCGCCGTGGGGCTATGCCGAAGGCAATGGGTAGGCTTACGCCGACCATTGGTTGAACCAAGTCGCCCGAAAAGCTTAAGAGTGGAGTGAGCTGCCGATTGACATGCTCATTGCTTACCCCTAGTTCCCGAAGGCATCGGCAAAGATGACATTTACCGAACTTCCGATTATCAATCGAACTCTTCCTACATCAAATCCAGCAATTTCTGCTCGGATGATCATGGGGTCGTCATGTGGGTAGAGGATTCCTTCCTCCTCTTCTTCATGGAAGGTGATGGGCTCCCACCGAACCTTTGGCATTTTCTCGATGCCGATTATTCTCTATCTGAAGACTTGGGGATATTGAGCTGCTCGGACGTCTTGCTTCCTCGATCGGTGGACGCCCGCCAAAGTTGGGCCTCCGCCGATAGTGCTGATCATGTTGATCTGCCGAACGGGTCCTTGTAAGGAAGGCTGCTGCGGCTTTGGCAATGTATTGATCAAGTTTGCCTTCTCGGATAAGGCGTTCGATGATCTTTCTCAATGTTATACAATCTTCGGTATTGTGGCTATTGTGCTGGTGATATCGGCAGAATTTTCCGGTATCCCTGTTATCCTGTCGATTCGGCTTCCGATTGGTAGTTTCGGTATGATGTCCTGCTCATTCATGAGTACGGCCTCATAGGTTGTGTTGAGCACCGTATACACTTCCTGTGCCTGGCCTTGGTTCGGCAGGGGGCCTCTGTGCTCATTGCGGTTGTTTCTTCCTCTGTTCTTCTTATGGCCTCCTTGCCGAGGGCTGGAGTCGTTCTTACGTTTGCTCGGTGAGAACAGAGGTTTTTGCGGCGAGAATTTATCTTGTGCCGGCTCTTCTTGCCGAACCGTGGGTTCGGTCTTCGAGTTCAAGTATTCGACTTTTGCATGAATGGCGGCTGCTTCATCGGCTCATCGTACGTGCGCCGATTGTTGCTATGCACCAGATACCGAAAATGGGATGGCGAATGCCACTTTTAAAGGCGCCGAAGGCTGCCCGATCATCGATATCTGGACATCGTGAATACTCGTGGCTGAATCTGCCGCATATTTGCGTAAGCTCTCATCTTCCCCTTGCCGGATTGTGTATGCGGTCATCGGCAGAGTACGATCTATCCGTCTGTATCATAAAGTGGTTAAGGAAAATTTGTTTTAACTCTTCAAAGGAATCTACTGCACTGGCTCCAATCGGTAGAACCAATTGAGTGCCGCATCGCTTAATGCCGATGGGAACAGCAAACATTGCCCTTCATCGCTTAACCCCTTGCATCCAAGCGCTGATTAAAAGGTATGGAGGTGAGTCAATGGGTCTTCCACTCCCGTATAGAACGGTATCCGCAGGGGCTGAACGTCTTTGTCTTGCTTCGAGTTTTTATTCGTTCGGTGAACGGCCCTGGCGAAGCTTACTCCATCCTGGCTCTTGAGTGCGCGATCGGTCATCCTCCATTTTTTGGACTCTCTGCAGCAAGAGGCGGATCACGGGGTCTCGGTTTGGGACCTCCGTCTCCTGATAATCCTCTGATTGCCGATGCGACTTTTCTGGGTTAATTCCTGAGTGCCTTGTTGGTGTTACCGAACGGTAAGAGGTTTGCCGATTGTTAGATGGGATGTACTCATGGTCCGATTCCGCTGTGGATTCGAGTAGGTGGACTTGTCGGACGGGAGATTTACTTCCTAACACCCTCATGCGATCATCGTTTAATCCGCCCCGATCTTAATCGGGCGATCGGCCTCTCTCCTCTGTCGGTCCAATAATCGGTGCCGACAATCGGTGTAGACCTTCTGCGGTTTGTGGGGCTTATCTCTTGGGGCTGGAATGACCAATCGCTTGGAGACCGCCGGCCTGCTTTGGCCACCCTCTTTCCCTTCCTCTGCCTATTTGGTGTTTGTAAGCTCTGGGAGGTACGGTCGGTCTCAATGTTCGTTGTTTCTTCTTTGGTTCACTGTTCTTTGAGTCTCATCGACTTTTGCCGAGAGAAGGTTGTTGTGTTCTGCATCTTCGCCATGTCCTGCCGAAGTGCCGTTATCTGGGCTAGGAGCTCGGCTTCGGTAGCTTGGGGTGCCGAAGCATTCCCGGTGGGCGTGCACGGCATCGCTGGCTGGCCCCACTATGCTTTCCGAACGGTAACTCCTCTGCCGGTAGGAACAACGGGACCGGTGCGGTGCCCATCGTAGGTGTGAATTTTGTGGGTGACTTGTGTTCACTTCCCACAGACGGCGCCAAACTGTTGATGCTCAAAAATGGATCGGCACTTCTGGGCTCAATTGTGATGTCTTCGCCTTCGGTAGTCCTCCGGACTTGGTGTGCTCAGCCGATCTGTAAGACAAGAAATGATCGGTAAGCGATTGGCACCGGTGTGGTGCCGTGAAGGCTCTCCGATGCTTAAATTAGAATAAGTACGGAGTGGATAGCAATTTTAGCAAAGTAATAGCTAAGTGGCCGAAGGCTCTTGATTACCTCCTTCTTGGGGCTTGTGCCTGTCTTTATAGGTCTTGGGAGGTGTGCATTTCGAGTATAATTTCGATGTGGGACTGTGGACATTGCCTGATTAAGCTCCACGTGTCAAGTGGGAGTTTTGAGAATCGAGATGTTCTTCAAAGGTCTTCGGCATCCTAGGTACCGATTGCTCTTCATGCCGATGGCTATGAATCTCCACGTGTAGTCTTCTTACTGGTAGTCTAAATGGGGTATAAACAAGTATAGCTAGAGGCCATTAGTAAATGGACAACGACAATCCAACCTCTATTCACTGTCTGATATTAGTCTGTTTCGAATTAATAAAATATATAACAAGTCTGATTTTCACACCAACAACATTTAGAAACACTAAAAAATTAGCAGGGGATGAACCAGTTGTTTTCGTAAGTAGATTTACGGGTTTAAATTCAAGATTGCAATCCATCTTTTCACAAATTTTTGGGTCCATTTTTTCTACAGACTTGATCAACCTTCTCTTCATTATAGAGGGGGAAATGTCAAGAAATAAGCTTCAGTGGTCGTTGATTTGATTTCAGATGTGAAAGAGACCTGCATTTTGGCCTAAACTTGTATCCCAAGTAATTGATGTTTTAGTTCATATCAATAATTGAGTTCACAGCATAATCAGCTTGTGAACAAAAGGCATATACATATACCATTAGTTTGGCTGTTATTCCAGTAGAGGAAGGAGATAGGAAAGATATGAAGGGGAAAGAGAGCACACAAAGTTAACGAAGGTCTTCTTATTTTGGATTTAATGAATGTCCCAAATAGGTTTCGGTCTCTTTCATGTAATGAGGGATGATGATGCAGTGTACAATGGGAGTGCAAATAACATTATTCCCCGTATCAGATGATGACCGTAAAAGCTTATTTTGGAGTGCAAATAACATTTGCATTATGTTATATGAATTCTCTAAAGACACTGGAAAAAAGTCATTGGTGTAAAGTGAGTTGCTTCAAAATACAGTATAAACTTAAAATAAATAAGTATTGAAAAAATTTCTTATAAATTAAAATGAGTTAAATAAATTTAAGCCCAATGTGTCGACTTTATGACTAATTCCAACCATGCCTCAGCTTGACCTTTTATGGGACTATATATCTTGGTCCGTACATATACACATCACACATGTGCTTGATAGGATTCCATTTCACCCGAAAGAATTGACTCCAGAGCTGTGTGATCCACATCATGTGGCGCAAAGTTTGCAAGAATTTCTAAGGATTAAAATCAAAACACGAGTAAAGATTTTTATTTATTTGTTTTTTCGTTTTTTCGGTGTGAAATCTCAAATAATATATACAAGTTGACACGAGAACGTTGTTAGTCAAAATCTAACTCTTTGCTATCAAAATTCAACTCTCGTCTTTTCCCTAATCAAACTCTCACGAGTTTAATTTAGTTTTTTTTGTTAATAACAAAGGGGAAAATCCTCACATGCACTTCTTAGTTGGAACACAAGAAATAATAATATCCGGATAATTATTGTACAAAGTATAGTTTTGCATAATATATTATAGTTATGCTTATAGTTGTCGTAAAAGATGTATCATTGGATGTACATACATGAGAAGGGAGAGGTGGATCTTGTCGTTCATATGCTAAAAAAATAGGTGGGTCATACGCAAAGAGCCCAAGAGAATAATTTTGGAATATTATTTTGTGCTAATTAAAAACGAATAGAGACGGACTTGATGAATAATTGCTTTCAAATTTGAATTCATACCCCAAAAAATGAATATTCAGTAGGGTTTTGCTTTCTTTGTAATTGTCACATACGTACATATATGAATAAATTACAATAAATCGATAACATCACGTGACGTTATGACCATATAATGAAGAATTACTTTTTCTTTCTATTTTTCACAAGAGTAAGGTTTTCTTTGAAGAATTTTTTTTTACGTGGCTGATTTCAGGCAACATTAGTGCAGTCATTTTCGGCCAGTCTTAATAATTAATAATAATGTTTTGGTCGCTTTTAGTTTTTAGCAAACGAAATTAATTAAACAAATGGTCAAAAAAGCATCCCTCTACCGCAATTACTGGGCCACACAAATCCATAATTGTGCTTTATTGCACAGTTTCAACGTTATGTTGTGGGTGTAAAATTTTCATCATAAACCAACTGTTTATAATTTGACACAAAATGTTAGGTATCAAATTGTAGACCAGATGTTTAGGGACCCAGGACCATGTTTTTAATTTCATCATAAACCAACTGTTATAATTTGACACAAAATGTTAGGTATCAAATTGTAGACCAGATGTTTAGGGACCCAGGACCATGTTTTTAATTTGATACCAAATGTTTGGTATGTCTAGCCAAACAAAGGTTCTAATTATTTATTGTAGAAAATACATAGAATTAATCGATTGTTCTCTAAGTGGTGCTTCATCAACATTTAGCATGTTAAGTTCTAGTAATATAACCAATTACTCCATTTATTCTTAGCCATACATTTAGCATTTTAAGTTCTTAATCTCACTGCAAATGACCAACTAGTGTAGTAGTTTGGAGCAATTGCTCCTCCAAACAAGGTCCTATGTTCGAGTTATAGCATTCATATATAGTGTGTGAGTTTAGTATATAACCCCTCTCAATAGGAAAGATACTCAAAAAAAAAAATATATTAATCCCACTTAAAATTTAAGAACTTACCTAACCAATAGTTCAAGTTGACAATGTAACAACATAACACATCATATTGCTTAACAAAAGAATGCTTCATTTTAATATCACTTACTAATTTTGACCAAACAAGCGATAGTATTTTATTAGATCAATTGAAAAAATACATAGAGAGTCATCTCGATTAGCAATACGACGGACATGAGTAAAACTTCCCTAGTGACTAGGGTCAGCTCTAGAGCTGAAACCATCTGGAAATAATAAATCACAAAGAACTTGTTAAAAAACCCTATCTACCGTCTAAGTTGTCCTAAATCTAGTCAGTTACATAAAGAACAAAACTCGCCAACCGGCATAACTCCACTAAATATCACTTACTAATTTATTGGCAATCAAAGTGATCAATTATATGATCATCAATCTGATCATATCGATCACTTACTTAACGATTTAGTGACCTCAAATGTTGGATAGCATAAGCCGATTCCATTAACAATTTGATCATATCGATGACTTCATCAAATCAACTTAAGTTATCCGAAAATTCGCGATATCAACTTAATTTTTATTGAGTTGATCAATTATCTCAATCCAAACTTTTAAGTTTCATATGCAAACTCAATTAAGGCTTCAAAATTTTAAGGCAGAGTCCATCCAAGTTGCACCCTTAATTATTACTGCAAGGGAGGTTCATTTGGACATTTAACGATGTTTCTTCCCCTCACACCAATTGGAAGGTTGAAGGAACATTCTCATGACAACAGAAGAATAAAAAACTGAGGGTTTTTAGATTGCCAGCATTTTAGACATGAACTGACCAAATGGTAAAGTCACAATATTCACGTATTAGTCTAAATCTAAACCTCAATTTTCAAAATACGGGCCCACATGAAGCTCATAACAGAAACAGAAAATTCTTGTTATAAACCAAAAAAAACAAAAACAAAAACAAAAAAGGAATAACCAATTCTTATGCACTTGTAGAATCTTTGCCAACATGGTCTCGATAATTCAAATTATGTAATGCCGAAAATGAGATACCAATAAAAATGGCATTTTGGTGAAAATAAACAATAAATTTGACATTTTGGCGAAGGAAAAAAAAACCCGTGTACAGAAGAAACTTATTAACATTTGCTACCTATCATAACTAGTTATTTATTAACACAAAATTGCAACGTAATGTGATTGTGGGAGGGAGTTTACACAAATATTTATTGAGTGCCTGTGATTTCAAACATCTGCCCATATGAGTGAAAGTGAAAGAGCTCAACCAATTGAGTTGTACCTACCGACAATATCAACTATCTCTTTATGAAATGCTATTTTAAAAAAAGAGATTTCATGTTTGAATCACCAATTTCCCATTGAATTAAGGTTGTGTTTGGTTCATAGGAAAGAAGGCTTCGAGATAGGAAATGAATTGCTTTCCCATGTTTGGTAAGTCTATGAATGGAAAATGGTTGCTTGGCACATGGAAAAATATGGGGAAAAAATGTAACCCTCCTCCTCCTTTGAGTTTCATTTTCCCTTCCCATGAGAAAGTTTAGGAAACGGGCTAGCATTAAATGCACACTTTTCATGACCATTTTGTCCCTATTAACAATTTAAAATTACAATATATCATTAAATATTTTTATTATTATTTGATTTCATATGGGTATAGTTGGAAAAGTAAACAAATTTTGTTTTACATTCCTACACAAATTAAACATGGGAAAGAAAATAAAGTGGTATTTCCCGTTACTTTCCCAACATTACCAAGCATGATAAATGAATCTTCCATTTCTCATCCCTTAGAAATTACATGGGAAATGATTTCCCATCAAATCCTTTTCGTGAACCAAACGGGGCCTAAAAATATATATACAAAAAATACTTCAGATGAAAAATGTGAAGGCTGTGACGGTTTTGCCAATGTACACATAAATTAATCTTTTAATTAAGGACAATGAAGAATAAACCCACCATGATTAAGACAATTCAAGCAAAAATAACTGTTTATGTCTCTAATAAAACCTAAGGCTTTTTATCACAAATGGTCATTGAGGTTAACGAAATTATCACGAATGGTCCTTGAGTTTTTTTTGTGACATTAATAGTCCTTAACGATAGGGCTTTTTATCACAAATGATCCATGCCGTTAGAAATTCTGTTAAGTGTGACGTGGAATATAAGTAGAGCCTACATATCCAATCACATTGTGACATGTGGATTAAAATGAATAAATATTTTTGTGATTGTGAAAATCCATTTTTTTTTTATGCAACTTCCCATCTCCTTCCCTCTGCTTTGTCTCTCTCCCCTCTGCCTTCTCTCTCCACCCTATGCCCTCTCTCTCCCCCGCTGTCCTCTTTCTCCTCCCTCTAGCCTCTCTCTCTTTCCCTCTGCCCTATCTCTTTCTGTTCTCTCTCCTCCTCTGCTCTCCCTCTCTCGTCTTTGTGCTCTCCCTCTCCCTCTAACATATTCCGATACGGTAATAATTCAGTTCCCTCTAATTTCTGAGCAATTCCTTCCAATTCATGTATTTAATCTGACAAGTAGTTTTGCAGTCATTTAAAGTGTGGATCTAGTCTCATAAAAAAAAAGGTGTGGATCTAGCAGTTTTTTTAAGTAGTTTTGTTTATATGAATCTGGCAAGTAGTTTTTTTGGAGCTGAAGATATAAGGGCTTTATCACTTGAGAGATATGCAATGTTTGAACTTTATATCCTTATCCAATCTTCTTGGCAATCATAGTCTTTAGAGAGCATGCGATTATTTACTTGGTGATCCTGTTCAAGTTTGGGATTACTTTATTTGCTCAGGAAATTTTGGAACATAAAACGAAATTTGATGAAGAATGCTATGTCTTTAAATCGTTTTGGCTTCATATAAAGTGAAAACAAAACAGAAAGAACAGAAAGAGATAGGGCAGAGGGAAAGAGAGAGAGGCTAGAGGGAGGGGAGAGAGGACAGCGGGGGAGAGAGATGGCATAGGGTGGAGAGAGAGGGCAGAGGGGGAGAGAGACAAAGCAGAGGGGTATAGGAAGTTGCAGTCAAAAATGGATTTTCATTATATATAAAAATTATTTATTTAATCCACATGTCATGATGTAATTGGACATGTGGGCTCTACTTATCTTTCATGTCACACTTAACAGAATTTCTAACAACATGGGCTATTTGTGATAAAAAGCCCAAACGTTAAGGACTATTAATGTCATAAAAAAAATTTCAAAAACCATTCGTGACAATTTCATTAACACCATTTATGATAAAAAGCCTAAAACCTAACTATGAGAAGCTTCGAAAGTGTAGAAGACAAGCACTTGAGAGACCAGAGAGAAACAGCCTCAAATGCTTCAATCAAATCTGACAAGTCCAAAACCTAATAAAACTGTAGAAAATTCTGGTCAATGCCAAACCCACCCCCAAAAAAAAGTATATTCATTGAATGGCTGCGATTTCCTGATCCCTTGGACCCCTCCAAAACATGAGATCCACAACCCCCAAAAAAACAAAAAGCAGGTCTATAACAACACAAAGAAGCATAACATTTCCATGGCGTGAGAGTTAAAAACGTTTTAGGAACTCCAACTTAACAAAATGGAAACAGAGGGACAAATCACATGGCACTAACACACACAAACTCAGCGTAACCTCAATTGCACACCGTTTACGCTCTCATTTTCACTTTCTCAATTAGGGTTCTCTTCTATCTCTGATCTCCAATCTCTCTTTTCTTTAGCTGCTGTGGCCTGTAACTCTGTTCTTCCTCTGTCTGTTTCTGTAAGAAAATTCATCTGGGTCGGGTCGCTTTTAGTTTTCGGAATTGAGGTGGGTTTTTCTGGGTGTTTGTGATCTGGGTCTCTTTGAGTGATCTGGGTCTGAGATGGAGGAGACTCGGCTGTGCCAGTGGAGCGTCATTCGATCTCTTTTGGCAATTCTTCAATGGTGGGGTTTCAATGTCACCGTGATTGTTATGAACAAGTGGATCTTTCAGGTCCTTTCTCTATGCCTTTCCCAGATTGTTGAATTTCAATTTTTGTTTTTACATTTCTTTTCTAGATTTTTTGTGAACTGAGGTGTGCTTAATTTTGATTTTTGATTCTTAGGTATGTAAAAATGTTCAATTCTCCTATGTTGCTGCCTTAATTTTTGTATTTTTTATTTTTAAGAATTCGTTTTGGTATAATTGAGTACATGTGAGTTGGGTTTTACATTTTACGACTGTGGCTGAATAACGGTTTCTCTTTTGATTTTGGAGTCGTTAAAATTTTAATTCGTTATCATCTGATTTTCTGCTTCCTTCATATTTCCGTTACTGCCTGAGATAATGAAATTCTGAAAATGATCTTGATTCTTTAGAATCTCATGAGCAATAGTAGAAGCAAGATGGTCTTTAACTTCATGCAGTTTGGAGTCCTGGAGCTGTTTCATTTGGTTACATTAAGTTTCACCGTGAACATCATTTGCTTCTCATGGTGGTCATCATGGTGTCCCTAATTTTTAGTGTTTTCTTTTGTGCAGAAACTGGATTTTAAGTTTCCTCTAACGGTATCGTGTATTCATTTTATATGCTCGGCCATTGGAGCATACACAGTAATCAAAATTTTGAAGCTTAAACCACTAATAACAGTTGAGCCTGAAGATCGATGGAGAAGGATATTTCCCATGTCGTTTGTGTTCTGTATTAACATAGTGTTGGGGAATGTGAGCTTACGTTACATTCCAGTTTCTTTTATGCAGACAATAAAGTCATTCACTCCTGCAACCACAGGTCAGTTCCCGAAATTGCTAACAGTGTTTAATATTGACATACCCTATGAAAAATGTTATACTGCGTTGTGGCTTCATCTGATCGCAAAGGGTTTGAACAGTTGTTTTGCAGTGGCTGGTTTGGAGAAAGTACTTTGACTGGCGAATTTGGTGTTCTTTGATACCAATTGTTGGAGGAATTCTTCTTACCTCTGTTACAGAGCTTAGTTTCAATATGTTGGGATTTTGTGCTGCCTTGTTTGGTTGTCTGGCTACTTCCACAAAGACCATCCTTGCAGAATCTCTATTGCATGGATACAAGTTTGACAGGTAGTATCTTTGTTTTTGTTGCTTTGGATCCTCATGTCTTGTATTTCATTGTTTTTTTGTCTTTACTTTTTCGAAGTATTCCCCATCTTTTCATGAAGTTTTTGCCAACTTTGCTCATTTTATTTTTGTAGTTTTCATAGGTTATTGTATGCCTGACGTCTGCATTAATATTTTGTTTAACTTCCAGATTCAGTGTTATTAGATTTTTACTATCATGATAATGTTCGTGAGCATATATAAGTTGAAGATATGAATTTACAATCAGGTCATATGCTAAACCTTTCCATATCAGTGTGTTGAAACTTGAAAGACCCACCACACCTATAGCTGAAAAAGGACCTCCATTATGCCAGCTCTAACTGATATGAATATCCTGTTGACTTGTGCATTTCCTCATTTCAATGGATTTTTTATATAATTAATTTTCAAATAAGAATTATCTTGACTGATTGATTATAAGAATAATATATGACACAAAATGGTTGTTTGCATTCTGGTGAAAGCAGGTTATATTGTATGTGCAATCCATTTTTCTTTGTGTGTTTTAGAACCTTTTGGATTGCGTTAGAATCCTTGTGAGGAATATGGTGGGGTTTAGTCCCGCTGCAGTGCAAACAACCCAGGATTTGCTATTTTTCCTTTTATCTTTTCAGAAATTAGAGCATTAACATCAACCTTTTTTCTTCGTCCATTTTTGAAAATCCCCAACCCTTGCAACCTTTTTTTGTTTTACTCAGTTTACTGCTTGGAAACCCTTTCATGTGGGTTCTAACATTAGTGGTCTTTGTTTTCGTAGTGCTTGCTTCACTCCAGTCGAGAAGGGGTTGTTTTTGAGACTGTTCTACTTTATGTGTGTGCATTAATTTATAGCTACAGGATTCATTCTGATATACTTCTATTGATGTTTTGGGTATACAACTTAGCATAAACACGGTCTACTACATGGCACCTTTTGCAACCATGATCTTGGCTGTACCTGCAGTAGTACTTGAAGGTAATGGGGTTATTGAATGGCTTCATACTCATCAGACTCTTGTTCCATCCCTCATCATTATATTCAGCTCTGGGGTGCTGGCTTTCTGTCTCAACTTCTCCATCTTTTATGTGATTCATTCCACGACTGCCGTAACATTCAATGTTGCTGGAAACCTCAAGGTAATTATCAAGCAGTCACTTGCCTTGCAATTCTGATTCTACGATATTAATATTGTTCACCTTTGTGGCGAAGTAAAGTATTGTTAGGTTTCATAAATGATTCATCCCTTGACTGCGTGTAGTATAAACTTCTTGTCAAAGTCATGTCCAGCTGAAAAGCTGCTGCTGCTAGTGCTTTAATCTTCCTTGTGCACACATATATCATTGAACTTTTTGATTCACTGAGTTCAGGGCTAGATTTTTCCTAACTATTTTAGTCAATCTAGCCTTAATCCTTTTGGGGCATATGAAATACCTTGTCAATGGTCTCATTCTCATATTGGATTGTGTTCAGGTTGCCGTTGCTGTCCTTGTTTCATGGATGATATTCAAAAACCCAATTCCAGCTTTGAACGCTGTCGGATGTGGAATAACACTTGTGGGATGTACATTCTATGGGT
Organism: Prunus padus; assembly: GCA_024362665.1. Taxonomy (NCBI): domain Eukaryota; kingdom Viridiplantae; phylum Streptophyta; class Magnoliopsida; order Rosales; family Rosaceae; genus Prunus; species Prunus padus. The sequence goes on from JANFAM010000020.1 coordinate 40,397,025, forward strand.
ACGTGAGGCACCTGCTCTCCCAACAGCTGCCTGTAACTCCTCGAACACCCCGGACTCCACGGGGTCGGATGGAGCTGCTTCCCCTTGTAAATGATAAATTAGATGATAAGGTCTAATGATTCAAATCATGAATGAGGTTCCTGGCAGTTGGAAAAACAATTTATAGGAAAAATCAGTACACAGAACTTACTATTCACTTCTTTTCTATGTAATCCTGCTTCAGATTGCTTCAAATTTTTAATATATGGTTTTTTGCCCCCTGCCAAACTAAAAATATCTTCAGCTTCTTCTTGTGGGTTGCCATATTCTGGGTGAATATTCAGTCAATTCAATTGTAGCCTTCCCTTGCAACTAGACCTTCATGACCCAAGGTGGCGTTCTTAGGTACTTTAGGGGGTCCCAAAGGACGCTATCACCGGCCAATCGCAATGACACGTGGGATAAATTTTCCACTTGTCATTGCATTATTGGCCAGGGATAGCAAAACAGTGTTATCCCCATTAAAATAAAGTTTTTCTGGTCCCAAAGGCCCAGAAAGCAAAGCTAAACAAGGTCTAGAAACCCCAATTTTGCTGTTGCAGCACCCAATTTTATGAGACCTTTAGCCATACAACTTCTAATAAGATTCCAAGTTGTTCATTAATAAAACTAAGACAGCCTCTTTAATAAGTAACTTTATGATCTGAAGTTGACTTTTGCAAATGGATCTTTGATTTTGATGGAGATTGAGTGCACTTGACAGAGAATCCTACTACTTTAATTGCACATCTTGCATGAACATGGAAAGACAGACTTTCATTTCATTAATTAATACAAAGAAAGCTCATTTAGTTAGTAGTTAGATACTAAAATTACAAGCTAATAATCTATACTTAAATTACTTATTATGAGACACTAATGAGATTAGATAATCTTATTAGAGAACTAAGCCAAGAGCCAGAAATCCTTCTGCCATCTGGTGTTGATAAGGTAGCCACCCACACCCTTCCTCTGCTTCCTCACTCCAATTGTCAAGCACTCTGCATTGTTGATGCAATGCTCCACAAAGTCCTCTGTGCTGCTGCTTCCAAATAAGCTGCACAAATGATTTGAGAAAAAAAAAAAGATCAACCCAACAAACATTAACAGGTCAGATTTAGGATCAATAATAAGTTTGAGATGCAAGATGGGAATTTTGTGAAATTGGACCCACCAGCTGATGAGGGGAGAGGGCTTCTTCTGACCCAGCACTAAAACTGAAACCTCTAGCTTCTTCACCTGGCTTATCACTGTGCCCAGTCTTGGTCCTTGGATCACAAGTGCTTCCACTTCCACCTGAATTTTGTCCCCCAAAAATAAAAAATAAAAAACATTATATGCACATGACTTGATATTTGTAAGTGACAGACCAGAAGCCCATGTCCCCTCTCTTTTTCTGGGAAAAAGGCAAAGCAACTGAAAAGTACACACTGAAAAGAAAGAAAAATTTGAGAGGGAACCATGTCACTGAAAAAAATCATTACCCTTCTTCTCCCTCTAAAGAAGAGAAAAGACAAAAAAGAAATATTCAAAAATTAAAAACCAAAGAAAAGAGGGAAAAAAAATTAAAATGAGCTGAAGCTGAAAGTTGTCCCTCTCTTCACAAAAGCAATGTAAGGTTGGGGACCAGAAAAGAACAGCATTCAAAGGTAAAGGAGAAAGAAAGATCCAGTGGGATCTATCAAACACAATGAGAACAATCCCTGCCTTTTAAAACTTTTAGGATCTATCAAATAGAGCAAAAATAAATAAATAAACATATAAAATTCCATGGAGCCCATTTGAGCTCCCACTTTGTTTGATCTGTTGAAAATTCTTGGAACATAAACTATAATCCTTAGAAAAAAGAACAAAACTAACCTCAGGCTTGCAGGCCTTGCAAAGGGAGCCAAGGGAGTTGGCAAGGTAAGGGGAAACAGAAGAAGAGTCATGAGAAGCAGGGATGATGTGAAGGAGAGTGAGCAAATCACCCTCGTTTGCTACATGGGTGAGAGCCCACATCATAGCATGCTTGGAATGTGATGAGTCATCCACCACAACCATCAGTCTCTTCCTCATTGCCAACCCACCATTGTTATTGTCACTGCCATACATGTTAAGCCCTTCCATTTGCTTCAAGCTTCCCTCAGAGCGCCCAATACCACCACCACCACAAGACTTGTTATTTCCACCAACCCACCTCTTTGATGTTGATTTCCAAGCCTCCCTTCCACTCAATTGCCTTAAAAATGAACTTGGTCTTGGCATTTTCACTTACCCTTCTTGCCTAAATGTGTCTATAGACTAAGTAGAGTCTACCACTAGTACCACAGAGAGAGAGAGAGAGAGAGAGAGAGAGAGAGAGAGAGAGAGAGAGAGAGAGAGACTATGTGAAGTTGTTTTTTGGACAACAGACTGAAGTTTGGTTATTATAATGAGAGAGAACAGGGGTTTGTGACTGTGAGAGAGAGTATGTGGGGTTTGATATTGAGGGGTTCTTGGTTATTTTAACGGAGAGAGAGAAAGAGAGAGAGAGAGTGGGGTTAAAAAGAGACTGATGATGCAAAGCCATGATGTTTTATCTTTTGTGCAGTGCAGGTTAATGTGTCACGGGAACCACTGGCTGGTTGTGACTTTACTCTGCATAGAAATGTAAACAATCACAATGGTTTGTTTTGTTTGATATCTGGTGATGAAAGGGAGTATCTTTTGTACAATCTCTTATAAGTTATAACAAACTAGGGGGGACTATTCGGATTCTCCTGCTAATTTTTATAATTTCTTATCATCATCATCTGTATGTTCTGGAGTGATGGCGATTAGATTTTATTGGTATTATTACTCTAATTTAATATTAATAACTAATACATCCATGTATTTTATGTAATTTCATACCACAAGTTGCACACGATATACAGGACTGGTCCAACTTTAGAATAGACTTGTCCAGACCCTTCAATTGTTTTTGCAGCACCATGTTTATGTGCACGCACCATTTTTGCTTTTCCTTTTTGGTCTTCTTTCGTGGGTTTTTTTTTATTTTTTTTTTTAAATCCAGATAAGATAGATTAAGAAACCCGCAAAAGGAGGCAATAGAAAATACACCAACACAGTAGCAACAAGGAAGGAAGCTACCGGTATGCCAACTAGACAGAACCAAAAGCATGAAAAACAAAACAGAAAGACAAAATCAAAGACGCAAGCAAAAGCAAACAATAAAATAAAGCCACAACCCAGCAGGATATTTAAGGAGGAGGGTTTCACCCTTTCTTGAATCATGATGCCCTAACAGTCTTCCCAAGCTTCTTTTAAAGCTTCTGTACATGTTGCAAGGGAGATAAATGGAAGATGCACAAAGTTGGTAGTGTGACAAAAGTCAGTGTATTCGAGGAATGGATTATTATTAGAAACAAGGGAAAACCGTCTGAATCGTTCAAATCAAATAGTAGGTTCGGTTTTTACACACTTCAAAAATGTGGTTTTATAAAAAACCGGAACAAAACCGTAATTAATTCGGGTCAATTTGGTTTGACTTATTTGAAAACTGTAACCAAAGCAAACCACATATATTTATAAATTTTTTTTAAAAAGTAATACTTGACATTCTCTTGTTGGTCATCACAAGTTACTAATATGTTCAAAATTTCTCAATCTGTAACAATAAAAAGATTTTTCAACTATTATACAATTTAAAATATAAAGTTCCTTTTGATACATGTGAGAAAATATAAAGTATTTGTTTAATTACTTGTGAAGGGAACTAACCCAACCAAATCAAATCAAATTAAAATCGGTCACTAAATCGATAGGTTCGGTTCAATTATGCTATTAATTTTAACCGTAATCTTAACATTAATTTGGTTGCGAATTGAGGTCTAAATTAAACCGGACCAGACGGAGTCCATCACTAAAACTATAAATATTATTATACAACATATTAGGCTGTTAGATCCAAAATATTATTATCTGTTGATTTTTGAACCCCACTACCAATCTGAAAAATAGTATTTCCCAGGTACTTGGATTCCATAAAATGAGTTATCTCCTGTTAACCCAATATCAAAACCTCAATATTAGAGCATCTCCAACAGTGGTAGCAAAAAAAACTCTTCAAATTGAAGTTTGTTGACTTACGTGTCAATTTGAAGAGCCTTATTTGCTACTTTAATATTTTGTGCCTCATCAGTCTCTTCAATTCAATTAATACAATATTTGACTTTAAGCAATAATAATTAATAAAATTCTTTTTTTAAAAAGATAATATACTAGAAAATAAATAATATTTATGAAATGTACATCAAACCTATCAAGTAAATAAATGTTTTTAGCCTTTCGATATGATTTTGATTCTCTCAAAACAAAATAAATGTTTTGAAGAGGCAAGGTCAACTTACCAGTTTTGAAGAGAGAGAATGAGGTTGCAGATTTGATGACAGAGGTTGAAGAGGCTGTTGGAGGGAATTTTTCTAATGTGGCTCACCTATTTGAGCATCTCAAAGTGGTTGAAGAGGCTGTTGGAGATGCTCTTATGTTTTAAATCAGAGAGTTTAGACTAAGATCTTAGTTAAAGCTTAAATTGAAAACTGGGAATTTCGACCAAAAAGAAAGAGAACACCTGTAAAATTAAGAAAATTAAGAATGTAGGAAGCATTTAAGATCAATTTCTGCCCCCCTTTCCCCACATCTTTACTTCACTTTCTGGTTCTGGTCTGGTTCATTGCATGGAAGAGCTCATATAAACATAACTCTGTCACTGAATAAGCATCCCATTAAATGTGCTTAGCTGAAAATAAATCCATCACATTAATTATTGCATTCTGGGGAACACCCAAATGCCACAAATTGCATCTAGGAAATAGACTTTTCTATCCCTTCATAATTGGTATGTAGAACTTTACATGACAAGGAATTTAGGCCTTAATTCTAAACCGTCTTGTAGGATTCTTGACTTGGTCATGCACCTTGTCACTTGACACTGAGACGTTATTGGGGATGTCAAAAATAAAGGGGTGAGGGAAAATACTAGAGTGGAATGGAGTAACATAACAAAGGAATTTAGGCCTTAATTCTGAAAGTTCTGCTACAGTTAGTTGTCCACACACACATGCATATAAATATAAATATATATATATAAATATATATATATTATGTATTAATGTATGTTTATGTTACAATTAGTCAAGTGATGAGTATTGCATACAACGATCTAATAAGTATGTTACGTACGTAAATTTCATCTCTCACACGCACAAACACATACACGATTTATAACTATTGACGCATTATGAAACTTGCAACTTATCAATTAAGGACCAACCCTAACAAAATCCTAATCAATTGGGGAAGGATCTTTGTTTTGTGATTGTGACCAACATATTATTGAGGCAAATGGGGGTGATAAATTCATATGTAATAAGTGAAGAAGTAAATTGGTTACTTCTTTGGTTTCTGCTGGTTCACTTCACTCAAACCTTGTCACTGTGTCAGTTTGCGAGTCATCTCATCAGAGTAGAGCACAGGAAAAGAATCCTGCACGTCATACTGACTGGCTTGACAGCAGACTGAAAGACAGCCTATAATAGCCACAATATTTGTTTTATTTCATGGGTGGTATAGAGAGACTGAGATTAACTTCTACAATAGAGTGGGTAGATTAATACAACGGCCCCACGCTCTATTAGAGAGTTGGATTCAGCCTAAAGTCTTCTAATATTTTCCTTATTTCATTATAAAAAGTTAATTAATTAATTTAAATAAGCGATTTAAGGATACGTCAGAAATTGGGTCCCTCGTGAATTGGGATTTTTGGGTCCATCGAGTCAGAAGGTCGTACTTTCTAAATAATTGCTCCCGGGCAAATCGCCGAGCCTTTCATTGCCTTGAAGTTACCATCTTTACTAATGTTTGGATGCTTCCATTTAGTCCTTGATTTCTCCGATTAGCCTCTGAAAAATTGTAACAAGCTTTTACTATTTACCCTCATCCATTTTTGTTTCTTCATTTTTATTAAAATTCTTGCATTTTTTTCTTGTTAGTATAAAGATAAAGATACATATATTTATCACGTGAGTTGATCAAGTAATGAGTGTTACAGAAAAAAGGAACATGTACATCCTCTTATAGTTAAATTTTATTGGCGTGATCGTATGGTGTTACGAGCAATCTAGTATAATCTACGATTAACTAACACATTTATAATATATATGGAACCTACTTATAAGTTATAAGGGCTCCCATGAGAAGGCCTAAAAATGATTTCAAATATAATTTTATTGATACTTTGATAGACGTCTGCTTGGTTTCACTCACTTTATGGCCCCGTTTGTTTTACGGAACGGATTTGAGAAATCACTTCCCATGACATTTCTCAATGGATTGGAATGGAAGATTCATTTCCACGTTTGGTAATGTCGAGAAAGTAATCCGAAGATTTCACTTTGTTTCCTTTCCCATGTTTATTTTGAGTAGGAATGGAAAACAAAGTTTATATAATTTTTCAATTATACCCATATTAAATCAAATAAAAAAAGAAAGCATTTAATAATACATTGTAATTCTAAATTGTTCATGAGGACAAAATGTTCATAAAAAATGTGCACTGAATGTGGGCTCATTTTCCCAAACTTTCCCATGAGGAGGGAAATCAAAACCCAAGTTGAGAGGAAGACTTCATTTTCTCCCCTACTTTCCCATGTGCTAGGCAACCATTTTCCATACCCGAATTTACCAAACATGAGAAAGTAATTGATTTTCCATTCCCAAACTTCCTTTCTCATGAACCAAATGGTGTTTGTTGTGCATCAATTTTCATAGTTGAAGCCTGGCAAACTACCCAGGTCGTGATTCATGGGAACTTGGGCTGCATGGTAAAAGATTAAAAACAAATAAAAAAGGGTACGTTAACAAGTAAAACTGTAAAAGAGCCAAAACCCAAAATTTATCAATATAAAAAAAGAGAAAAAAAAAAAAGAGAGAGAGTGAGTGTTCTGCAAAGGTTTAGAATAGAGACGAATTAGCATTCAGCAGCGGCCTCCCACCTTGCATTGCATCTCGTGAAGTCGTGTTTAAAAACAATAACACATAACGTAATCTCCTGCGGGGCGGTGTCCCCATGTGCTTATTAACTTTGTTTTTTTACTTATTACTTTTTTAGATTAATCTAACATTCTTTTTTGGTTTTCACCGCTGCGGCTGGTTTTTGAGTAGCCCGGTAACAGAAACTTTAGGTCACCCGTACGATCACACACGCACAAAATCGCAGGATTTTTATTTATTTATTATTCTGGTCCAATCCGGCCTATAATGGTTTCTGTTTTTTGAATGTGTTGCCGACTTGCCGTATACAACAGACGCACACAAGAACTTCTCCCCCGGTAGGGTTTGGGGTCATTTTGAACCTATGGTGGGTTCACTTCTGGGGCGCTATAAATATGTTTTCAGCTTTTCTAGGTTGATGCATGTTGGGGTTTTCGTTTCTGTAAATTGGCATTGGGTTTTACCTTTCATTCTCTTTCTATTTCATTAAACTCGTTGCTAAGTAAATTGGAGGAAGAAAAGTAATGAATGAGGTTAAACAATCGAAAGGAGTATGTAATATACTACTAAGAACAATTACTCGTTTAATTCAGAATTTGAGATAGACATATTGCACATGATTAACAGTCTAAAATGCTCTAACGTACGAAAACGAAGATTATACTCATTTGCAACCATGAAAAAACTGCCCTGACTAATTGATCTAACTCACATGCATAATAAAGTGGTCAAATTTGAGAATTGTAATTGGAAAGTGTACCTTTGCAAATCATGAAGAACAGAAGTACACTATTTAGAGCTGAAAAGTGTAGTCAATAATTGAACTACGTAAATGCTCATCCATCAGTGTCTAGTCAATATCTACACATTGAATAAAATTGAAAGATTTTTCGTTGGAGGAAGCTTTTAAGTTCGATTCCTGCCCCTTCCCCACATCTTTCAGTTGCAGGTTCCTTGTGTGATAATTGTCACTGTAAAAACAGCATCCCATATTCCCATTAATGTGCTTAGATGAAAATATATCTATCTCCTTAATGTTAATAACAATAACGGTTATCAATCCATAGGTCACACTAACTCGAGAGAGACCCAAATATGTACTTGGGTAATTTTATATATAATTTCCCACATAAATTTATGGACACCCATTTTGCTCTAACTCATGTCCCGGAAGAGTTGAGATAAGAGTTGGTGTGTGTAGTACTACTCGCTATTCAAACGTTTGATCAATATTTGGGTATTACCTTTTCAATTAAACATATCTTTGCATTGAATACAATCAACTTAAAAGAATCACAAAAAACTTTACAATGATGGGAAGGAATCATATTCCAAGTCGAAGGAATTTTACCCAGGAGCTCTTACCTGTCTTGTAAGGCAATGCTTGCTGATGTAGAAATTGGTCAAAAGTAAATATCGGTGGTTAAAAATCCACTCAAGTGAATGGCACCATCATGAAATTCAAGTGTCCATAGGATGATGCTTTACCAGGTTTTTCTGGAGCAGCCTTATTGAGCCAATGACTGCGTCTTGATTGAACCAGTAAGTTACTATGTTAGTTTTCCTTAATCTAAAGTTTCTATCTGAATAGGGATGCAGAATCCAATCAATTGATCGACGAGGCTTTCCCGAAAACATCATGCTGATCAAGCAACGAGATGTGTTCGGGAGCCAACATCAGTGCACTACTACTTAAGTAGTGTGGAGCAACCCTCCTCCTGCATCAGAAAATCATGCAATTATATGAACTTCTGCAAGGGAATTGACAATCTTTATTTGAAAGGCTGCAAGGAAGTCAATTTGACATCGAAAGTTCATACCTCCTCCTTCTGGTGGTCTTCTCAAAGCCTTGTGCTAAACGAAAAGCTTCTGATCTTGAAATGTGGCGCAGCGAAGAAAGATACTCATGGAATGCACCACATTTCAATGTCGAGTACATTCTTGAAGGTACAATGGACTGAACTATATCAAATACACCTGACTTGATTTCACTGCATTGCAAACACCAGGAGTAAATGGGTATCAGTGTATCTGGCATGCCAAATGTATCTTTAAATGTGTTATAAGACAAATGTTTGCAATTAATGCTACATTTGATACCGAGGTTTTGGTTTGAACAATCTATGGATGGTATTGTAGAGACTAGGTGCATCAATATTTAACATACTTGTGAAGTACTACGATATGTAAAGAGAAAACGGTCACGAAACTTGACTTAATTTCTTTCATCTCTTCTTCTCTTCAATAGAAATGGAGATAAAAGAAGAAGCCCTTTTAACATAGGTAATATTGATAAGGAAATGAACAAACGGAAAGTTTGAAGCTATGAATTTCAAAACAATTCAAGAGGATGACTAGTAAAAGCATTTCGAAACGGCATTATGAATTTATACTGGTTTTCATACAGTTATAAACAGCAAGGAAGTTGAGCCAAATACCTCGTCACATTTGGCAGGGTCCTCTCTGAATTTCGTCCAGCATATGAAGTCTTACTTGTTCTCATACCCTGCCCAATTAATTTACCTAATGCCATCATACTAGCTGTGTTAGCCAACATCTCCTGCGGCTAAATCCACCCTCACACAACCTTCTTTTGATTCTACAGAAGAAATGCCTTTTGCATAAAAGCAAAACCCATGTTGCGCAATTGTGGATGCCAGCCGTAATTGCTCATCATACCAGCTGGATGCATCTGACTCCTCCAAAGGGATCATTGTTGGTTCCAAAGAATCCTGCACAAACAATTAATTGCCATCATGACCTAAAGATGCATAATACAAATGATCAAATATCCAACCAAAAAGTATTGACACTTACACTTATTAGTGACTGGCATCTAGAAAACAATACATCAGTTTCTGAGATCAAATTGCTCATTCTATAGGCAAGCATAACAATCTGACAAGCATCTTGTTGTTCTAATGCAATGTACTGCCTTAGATCACTGCGAGAGCCACGAAGTTTGTTCCATGAATCTTGTACAAAATCAGTCACCACTGAGGATTTTTGCCCCTGTGCAAAGTTGGAGCACTTAATAAAATCCATACGGCTACACTCATCCATCACCTGATAAGCTCCTGCAACAGTCTCCATATGTTCATTATGAGAATCTTCCAACTCCTGATGAGAAGATTCTGCAATTGCAGCACAATTATTTCCCCACGTATCAAAATTCCTCTGTAATCCTAACTCAAATTTATCAAGATTATTTCCTTCAACATGAAATTCCTCACATGAAAATATTTCTTTTATGGTATTGGCAACATGGTCAGAAGTTACTGTGTGAGAAGATAACTCTGTTCCATTATCCATTTCAGTTTCAGGAACACAAGTTGATTCTGGCACACAAGATATATCAATTGAGTTGCACATCTCACTTATGTGCATTTCGTCTGCAGTTTCTGAACATTGACAATGTCCTTCATCTATATTAGCCACTCCAGAACAACGTAGCTCCTCAGATGAGGGATTAACTCCAAGGACTTCGTTGTTAGTATCTTTATCTGTAACTTTAGGATATCCATTGTTGATAAACTCGTCTTCAGAATCAGAGGACATTACAACATCATGCATTTTCCGAACATATCGCCGACAGAAGGAAAATGGGGCACCTGAATCGTTGGGAAACTCAGAAGCATCATCAGTTTGAGCTTTATATTCACTGGAGTCATGAACAGAGCCATTCCTGCTCAGCATTGCTACCTTCTTGGCCTCTATACTTTCCATCTCATTACAAGGCATGTTGAAACTGTATTGCACTTCTGTATTGTCAAGTTTTTCTTCAACTACCTTCATTGAGCTTGAACTTTCTTCCATCATGGATAATGCCTTGGTTATCTCTTTCTCTACTAAATCAGATAACTGAGAAGGTATATCCCAGGGTAAAATTTTTGGCAGCATCAGATGGCCAGCCTCAACATCGAACAGCAGGGACCCATACATCTCTTGCATTTTTGTATCTGCATAGACAAATCTACGATTGTTTTTCCTTTCTATATGAAAACTCTCAAGAAAGAAAATTCTATTGGCCAAAATAATAAATGGGAAGAATCATGCGTATGTCTATTAATCTGTGCTACAGCAAATTCAAGTGTCCAACTTATCTTCTAAATAGAGAAATTTACTCAAGGAAACGTCTATTGTCTTGAATAAATGGTAAAACCATCGTACATTCACGTTTCATAAGTTTGCTTCTAAATAAATTAGAGGTGGTCAGACCATAACAGGTGCATTATATTTTTCCCGAAATCTCCCTCATACCCTCCATTAAATATTACTGAAAACGTTAATTGTTCTTGAACCCCCATTAATCCAAAATCTTTATCTCTTTTCAAATCATGATCAAGGAAACACCAATCACCATGGTCATAAGGTTTTTTTCAGTCATTCTTAAAATCCACCCCCTCCTTTTTCCTTATTTGATACTCCTCGATCACTTTGTTTGTGATAAAAACCAAATCTAGAACTTGTCTATTTAACGAAGGGGAGGACTGTGAAGTTACTAGTAGAACTAGTTTCTCTAAGAATTCTAGACAGTAATGTAATACAATGATTTAGTTCTTCTTGAGAAACTAGATGTGGTCAGCCCATAACAGGTGGATCCTCTTTTTCCTCCTAGACTTATTATCTTGTCTCGTTCTTCTATGTAGATGTCATCTGTATAATAAACAACTGATGTCAAGTACTACACAAGTTAATTCATATGCCTAAAAGTTGCATGGCTGTTCACAGAGTTCCACAAAATCTTAACAAAATAGTTTGAAATATATAGATCCAACTACAAGTAACATGTATGTCTAACCTTTTCTAAAACCTCTACCCTGGCACCAGAACTGAAGATGCATAATAATTTTTCGTATATCTCCCCGACAACACTCAATAAGTCGCTCAAGTAAATAAGGTTGTATGTTGGCTCTCTCCGCAGCACAAACCTGCAGAACAATAACAGAATGAGTTTAAAAACATATAGATTTCAAGAGTTTCCACAATGGGAAAGTTGATCCAGCAAATGAAGCACATACCATATATGCATGGGAATGCAGCGCCTTTGAGGATGGCAACATGAAATGCACTTGTAGTCTGTCAAAATTGTCTGGCAGGACTGGATTTTGACCTAGAATTACCACAATTATAATAAGCCCCCTTACATTTCAAAAAATAAAATAAAATCAAGGAGTGCAACTATTTCAACCAGTAAACCCTCTTACTATTGCTGGTCAATATTATAGGCCCCTTGGCTGTTTTAGCTATCTGTTGAATTGCTGCAACAAAACCACGATCTTCAAGAAAAGTGATGTCTACATCCTCAAAAAGTATAAGATGTTTAACTTTGCTCTGATCTTCCTTATAGTCAGATTTTACAGAGGTTTGAGTAGCATCATGAGAATCTTCATCTGATATGGGTATCAATTCAACGACCTCATCATTAAACTCCTGGTCTGTCATACCATTAGCCTCAACAAACAGAGATTTCACAATATGTTTGTTCTGTGAACCCATATGATTTGCCACTGATCTGAAAGAAAGAAAATTATTAATTAATATTTTTCAAATCATCGACAACAAATAATGATGAAGGCCAACTATCAACATGATTTATAAGCAAAAGTTCACAATGGCAGGCAATCTCTTATTAAAACATATTTTTCTTTCTGACTAAATATATCAAATACATTCTGAAGAGATACATTCATTAAACATGCAACATAACAAAGAATTTCCAGAACAGACAAAAAGCTAATTTAGGAAATAAGAAAGGCCCAACCACTGATAAGACATAGTAAATGCCCTCAAACCAAACAGAATGTTTGCAAAGGAAAAAGAAAGAGTACAATCATCGTCACTACTTCCAACAGAAAATTTCTAGCGTGTTAAGAGTCTCCCCCAAGCAAAAGTCCTATTTCACAAATCAAATTATCAAAACGCAACGCCTTTGTCAATAGACTTACTCTTAAAAAATCAGTTATGAAGGGAAAAATTAGTAAGAACTCTATGTAAGGATCTTCAAACAAATATATCAATCTCAGTAGCAAAAAACCAATGGACATTGTGATCACCACCAAAGGAAAACAAAGCGGTGAATTTTGCCACTCCTATTTTGGTTGATGAATAATCATACAGATGCAGTAGATAAATTTTCACTTCTGGGCATTAGCAGCTTTGGAGTTGGAATTTGGAAAGTAAGCTTTTCTGTAGGATTTATGAAGGACAACCAGACAAGCATTTATTTCTATCACACTCTCACAAAGTTGAGGGCAATCAAGGCTTTAGAATATAAACATCAAGGAATGATCTTAATGTTCTGGGACTAATAAACTTCCTTGGACATAAGAAACATGGAAATCAAGGAAGTACATGCTTCAATAAAAGGCAATCATCCAGCTAACAAACGTGCAAAAAGAAAAAGGAAAATAAGTAAACAAGCACTTCTAAACATAAACAGGCAAACCTTCTAAGATGGCGAGATTTCAAAGCCTCTCCAAACCTCTGTTTCACAAGAGCTCCATTCCGACACTCTGATGCATTGAGCTGGTAAGACAACATATCAGAAAATCAAATATAGTGTCAAAACTATCAAAATACAAAACAGATAGTGTCTTAAACACAAGTCATTAGAGAAGGTGGAAGGATGAGTTATCAATAGGATTATGAAAATATACTGTCAAGTTCAACTGCATGTATTAACCAAAACAGAAAAAGAAGAAAATGTCTTGTGATGGCAGGATGAAACATTTTGGAAATTGCCTCAAGTTCGACATACATCAGCCAGGAGGTTAATTTCATTGTTTGGATGGGACGCTAAACTTTTACTTCATCGAAAAATGACCTAACCACAAGCATCATTGTCACATGTTCTTACATCCGACTGACAGCCATCTTGATATATTTCTAGATATAAAGATGGTTAGTTTATTATAAGGAAAGAGAAATGGGGTAAACCAAAACCATTAAGGACTTCTTCTCTGAAAATCCCAAATTCTAGTCATAACTCATCCAATGATCCAATCTTTACAATTATATGTAAATCTTACACTTAATTTTGGGTCTAGATAACCACAAATTGGCATTCCATGGTCAAACATGAATGTGGCATCTAGAAAGCGGTAAGAACCAATGAAACCTCAAGTATATGACAAGGTGGTCAGCAGATTAGATGAAGAGTACTTTAGGCTGACTTGACAATATGCTATTGTTTATCTCTTATTAGTACTATGGATACCACACCACAACTAACTTTCTCTCTTTCTCTTTTAATCAGCATGATTATGATAAATTATCACAACAAAATCTTGGTCCAATCAACAGTTAAATACATGCCAGGATATGAAAAATCAATAATAGTTTAATAATGGAGAACTGCACTATCTTCAGCAACAAGCATATTTAAATTTCTTTACCTCCAAAACCTGAAACCCTTGCTCTTGTGCACAAGCATAGATAGCTGCAGACTTTCCACTCTGCAAAATGAGAAACATACACTTTACCCACAAAAATTTAACTAAAAGCATCAGCATAGAAATTTTCTTTTTTGTATGCTTAATGAGTTTTGTGATGATGGTAGCAAAGCCACCTCATGGCAAATGTTGAGGGTAAAGATGAAACTAGGATCCAGAATAAAGATGCTAGCTCCCAAAACAAAAGTTCTAGAAGGATTATCCACAAAGATAATATCAGTTCAGACACAAGAAAAGATGAATTAATTAAAGGCCCCATAATGATGCATTTGGATATTCGGTGGCAAAAAATCATGAATAGAAACAAGAATTAGGTCACAAATTTCAAGTGGATCAATTGGATAATATAAATTTGTATATACCCCAATTGGCCCTGTAACTAGGAGAACATTATTTTTCTTCATGCTAGCCTCTTCATTTTCGCTTTCTAAATCAGAGTCACTTTGAGAACATCTATAGTCATATTGCCTGTCACAGTTACCACTACCAGTGGAATCTTCACTGGCTCGAAAATCTCTTTTGTACCAAAGACGAAGCCACTCACTCAAAAAATTCACAGATTCATCGTTACCACACACCTGCAGGATCATGTCATTAGAAGATCAGAATCAGAGTGATAATGGGAAATCGAAGGGACAAAGGCATTTTCTTATCTACATTTAGGAAGAAAAAAAGAAGTCTGACAGTAGACACTTTAAAGTGAACGGGACTTGTATGTCCATAAAGAATATATGGGTCCCAGATTTCTTACATCCCTAGCCTTCATTGGACGGTACTTGTATGTCCATAAGCAATCCTTTGGCTGATTACTACAACTGGAATAGTTTGACATTACCCTGAAATTGAATGAACCAATAAAGTGAACAAGATTGCAACATATATAGATAGGTTAATCTCAAACCAACGCACAGGTTTTGAATTGATATTTGTATTGCCTCTAACTGAGCAGGTGCAACTTGAGACAACAGAGCATATAGATATTGGTGAACTAAAAGTATCCCAAGCATAGTGAGGAAGAAACCTTTATTTAATGATATAACATTTTGATTTAAACAATTATTACAACATTTTAATTCATAATAGAAATTCCAAGACAATTCACATAGGAAACCTTCAACCTTTCCTTGAGAATACTCTGCTGCTCAATATCTGACGTATTCATGTCAGCAGTATGTTCAGAAAGCAAACCAAGTTTAACGACCTCATTATCCTGACAAAAGTAAGAGAAAATTGAATTGGAATAGAGTTCCTTAATTAATGTTATTCAGATAGGTGGTCAAAATGTACCTCCTCTTCCTTTGAGTGATCTGCTTCCTTTAAGTGCTGATAGCACATCACTTGCCCGTCAACTAAGAAGTCAGGGACTGTTGTTGATGTTTCATGAGCACATTCTTGTTCAATGAGACACTGATCTAAAGATACCGTGTTCTGAAAAGTTGATGCTTTGCAAGGTTGGAAAACAGTGGGAAGCTGGTCAAATTTTAAGCACTCAACAGAGCCTTCAAAAATTGAAGAGGGCATATATTTCAGATCAGGACTACTTTTCATAAAGGGTTCCTCACAAAATGTCCAGTTTCTCCAATCAAGGAACACAGCATCATCCTGCATAGCAGAATTTTAAGATTCATCTTAGGTGAGAAAGATAGGTACAAACAATAAAACCCAAGAACAGCTAATGCCACATCTACTCCATATTGTTATACAATGTGCACATGGATAATCCAAAAGAACCATACCTGAGTCCTTTCAAACACGTGAATTGGGCCACAAGTATTCTCTTTATCCTTACTTCCAATGAAGCTTGAATCACCATCAACTTCAATTGCCTCCCGATTTTTCTTGCTTGCTTTACAATATGAGAAAAATGGATGTATTTGCTTCCCTGAAAATATCCGTGAAGTTTCCTGATCAAACATAAAAAGGAAGAAACTTAGAGCAACAAACCAAACACCAAAGCTGGCACAAAAAAGGAGCTAATAAGTGCTTTTTTTCGGTCACAGGCATAGCTAATAAGCCCAATTTACAATGGTACAATCCAACCACTAAAATAATAAAGATTATGAATTTAAATAATTAGTCGGGGTTTGAAACTGATTTGAGTTGAATGGAGAAAATTTAATCAGGAAGAGCATGAAGTAAATCGTAACTGGCAGAAACAACAGAGCAGTTAAGAAGACTATATAGTTCTAGAAAAAAGACCCATTAAAAACAAAGAAAAATAAAACAGAATGACTGACCTCGGCTTTCAATCTAGCCTCCAACCTCAAATCAGGGATTATTACTGGAGCTGCAGTTTCACTCTCTACCTCAGTTGCATTCTTCTTCGGTGTACTATTCGCCGAACGCTTACCGTTCTAAAATTAAAAACAATAACACCAACAATTTGATTCATTAAAAGAACTATTAACTTCAAACTCAATCAAGCAAGGCAAATAATGTACCATACGAATCAGAATAAAGCTCAACAAGAACCAAAAATTGCACATAATTCACCTTCTTAGGAGCTTTAATTGGAGGCGTTTTCTTTGCCTTTGACTTTCTCTTCCTCTTGCTTTGACTCCCACAGAAATCCTCGTCCTCGCCGTCATCATCTTCACCATTACCTCTCTCGGCCTTCAGATCGCCGTCTTCCTCGAGCTGTTGTTGGGGTTTGAGAGGGAACAATGTGGACTGAACCAATCTCCGGCGAACGACTCGCCGTGTCGGCGTCGAAGGCGGGGCGTTCTGAGCTGGATTGTCCATGGAATTGGAGTGGATTGGGAATTTGGGATGGTGGGTGAATTGGGGTTTTGTGGGGGGTTTTTAGGGATTTTGGAGAAGACTGGTAAGAGTTTATGTGTGTAACGGAAACGTGATCTTACAGTGAGGGAAAAAAGGAAAGGCAAAAACAAAACAAAAAATTATGGAGGGAAAAAGGAGGTTGTTCCCGCCTTTAGAGGAGGGATTTGGGTTATCACGCTTAGATATTTGATATTTAATTTCATTCAAATTACTCATTAAATTGTTATTACATTTTTTTATCGAATTAAATGGTTGGTAATTAATTCTCATTAAACAGTCAAAAGATTCTTGTTATTGCATATGTTGGTTAGGCAAGTTGACTATAGTAATGAGCGGGACTCTTTGAACTAAAGTTCGAATCTCTTTGCCAACGGGTCTAGCCCAGTGAAAAAGAGTATTGATTTACAAACTAATGGTCTTTTGTTCGAACTCTCATAGCAACGATGTGTGTGTGTGAAAGCCCAACTCCCCTCTAATTTAAACTATCGTTTATACTATAAAAAGAAAGTTTTAATCTCTTTTTTTTGGTAGATTATATTAATTAATCTAATTTAAACTATCGTTTGTAATAATCTATAGTAGAATATGACTTTTAATTTATAAGTAGTGACCTTTTATATTAAGGTCAAGTCATGTAGTATTTTTATCTAAAACTAGATGCCCTTAATTTATAATTTGGGAGCCATTACACTGTAAAACTTTATTATTCTTGCCATTAGGTGTCAAAATGTATTTTGGCCACTACATGGCTCGTTTTCAATTGATCCAATTAGAAGATTGTTGGAACAAATCATTACTTACAGTATATAATATGTAAATTGTTATTTTTTCTAAATTAGTAAGAGACAATGAAGTATATGAACCATTTTCAATTATTGGCAAGGAATATTGATATTTATTAATTCGATAATTATCTGTAGTTTATTCAAGTTGTACCCCCATTCGAATGTCCAAAGATGCATTTTCTTTTGGTATGATATTTCTATCTTGCATTTTTTTATATTAACGGTGTTCATTGAGGGATTTCTCAAATTAATTTGAGGGACACCCTTGTAGGCACTAGTGGACCCAATACATGCCTATTGTGGGCAGCTACCCACACTTAAGAGTTTTCTTCACCCATAGCCAAACACTTTGCCAATAAAAATAAGACACTTGGCTAATGTTTTGCATGCAAAATCCCCACTAAGCACCCTAAATAAATTAAGCCTTCAAGGTTTTAGCCCAAAACCTCTCATATATTAAAAATATCAAGGCCCAAGACTTAATAAACATGTGGTCCAATATATGAAGTCTTAGATTTTGGCCCAAAATAATATATTAAAAAATTATTGAAATAAATTATGTGTTATAATATATATCGTATTGATATAAAAGCCTATACTTTGTAGGAGTTAGCTCTGAAATGTTTTTTTACGCCCCCATATGGGCAAAAGTCTGGGCAAGCCATTGCTTGTAGAGTCCCCTCCGTAATGTATTTTCACTAATCCAAACCGTCTATTTTTGTAGATACTCATTCAAATATCAAACTTACAAAAAATCACTTGATTCCGATATCATTTGACCACTCAATTGAATTATTAAAATTATAGTATTTTTTTGAAGCACCGTATTCATTGATTTTGTATGATACAATTGGATATCGAAAAGGTTTTCGATTTGTTTAATTTTTTGCAAAGATGATCTATGAATATAGACTTAAAAAATAAATGATTTGGATCATCGAAAAAAAAATCGTAAGGGACTCTAAAGGGTTTATTTGAGGAATCCTTTAATAGAAATGGACTATATATATATTGCACTATAAAACCAAACCCTCAAAGTTGCATACTATTCACCATAATGTTATAAATTTTCAATGCATGGTTGTACTTTATTAATTTTTTTAAAAGACGCCTATATTTAATTATATATAATACTTGTGCAAAAATACAATCTACGAAATGTTCACTCAAACTCGAATACTTTATTATTAATATTTTATTACATGATGTTCATGGATTTCTAAGTTGTGAGATTGTCACACCAATGATAATAAGCAAAAACTACTAACATTGCACCATATATAGCAGCTACAAAAAATTATTAGATATGATCAAACATTTTATACTTACCATAGAAGATTAACCAAACTATGTATATTTGAAATTTCAAAATCTAATTTTCTTTTTTGGGTAAATTAATTTCAAATTGTATTGATGCTTTCATTGACGATTCCATAAATAAAAGTACATCAGGCCCCAGTGTCAGCCTCAGGGCTTTCATCTGTTATTGAGTCGCGACAAGCAGGCTCAAGGCCCACGACCCATTTTATCTCGGGTCCGTTATCCGATCCAGATATCAACCATTGATGGACACGCGGCTCACAAACACGCAGAATATGAAAGAAACTACCCGATCCAATCACGTGAAACCGTGTTTTACACGTAACAAAAGTGCGCGTACATAATATACCATTCCAAGTCCAACCAGCAAGAAAAGAAAACCAGAAATTCTTTCACTCATGTCTGAAAAGCACCGGATAAAAACTCCACAATACAGGACAGCGGGGTCCACTTGGATGGTAATAAATCTCAACAAGGGAAGCTGGAATTACCAAAAGACCCCCAATACTACAGTCCAAAAGTGGCGGGAATATTGCAGTAGTGGACAACAGCAGGGGCAAGGATGGTAAACGAACGGCAAGTCCTTTGACGGGAACGACGTCGTCTCGATTGGCAACATTACTTTGCAAAAGGCAGAAAAATGGAGAAAAATGGTAGGTTTGACGAGGACAAATTGGTCCAGCAGAAAGTTATGTCCCAGGCTCCCAGCTCAAGAATCTGACTTGTGTCTGTACGCTTCACTCTATGCTTAACGAAACCATTGTCTTCTCTATCTGTCAGCTTTCTTTGCCCCTTTCAAAACAACTTTCCCTTCTCCATATCTCTCTCTCTCTCTCTCTTTCTCTGAGCTTCAGAGAAACCAAAAAACCCTAAACCCAGGAGCCAGAGGCCAGAAACCTACTTGAAAATCCTTAAAAATTTCAGTTTTTAACCAATTTAAACGCAGAATTTTGGTGTCCAGCTTCCGCCATTGAAGACCCATCTTTCCATTTGTTCTTCCAAGTACAAACAAGCTAAGCAAAACCCAGAAAGAAAGACCCTCGAAGCAAAAAAAAACGCTTCTTTTTGCTAGTCGAAGCTTCATTCTTAAACCACTGCTAAACCCTTTTTCTCTTTTGCTCTACTGAGAGAGATAAAGCCCAAAAATGGTGAATCAAAAACCTTTCCACAAAACCCATATCTTCCTTTCTCTTCTAGTCTTCACCAATGTGGCTCTGCTCGTGACCTCCAAGTCCACAATCGAGCCCTGCGCGAACTCAGACTCGTGCAACGCCTTGCTCGGCTACACCGTCTACACCGAGCTCAAGGTCTCCGAGGTGGCCTCGCTCTTCCAAATCGACCCAATTGCTCTTCTCACCGCCAATGCCATCGACATTTCGTACCCTGACGTCGAAAACCACATTCTCCCTTCCCAGCTCTTCCTCAAAATCCCAATCGTCTGTTCCTGCGTCGATGGAATTCGCAAATCGGTCTCGACCCACTACAAGACCCGTTCTTCCGATACGTTAGCCTCCATCGCCGATTCGATATATTCGGGTTTGGTATCTGCAGACCAGATTCGGGAGGCCAATTCCATTTCGGACCCTTCGGTTCTGGATGTGGGGCAGACCCTTGTGGTGCCTCTGCCCTGTACTTGCTTCAATGGGACTGATAATTCGTTGCCTGCTATCTACTTGTCGTATGTGGTGACCCCGGTGGACACTTTGGCTTGGATTGCGGCTAGGTACTCGACCACCCTTACTGATTTGATGAATGTTAATGCCATGGGAAGTACGGCCATTAAAGCTGCTGATATACTTGCAATCCCATTGCCTGGTAATTTCTGTTTTTGCTCATTTTATCAAGTGTTTGATATTGAAACGTAGTTTTAATGTGGTTTTCTGAATTAGTTTTTGATGAATTTTGGTATGTTGAGTTGATTATGATGCTGCAGTTTGTGGGTACTTTGTGTTTTTGTAATTTTATAATTGTTCTGTTCTAATTTGGTAGTATTAGTGCTTCATGGTTTGATTACAATTGTTGCACTAAGCGGGGAGTTTGTGTATGTTAATGGGTTTTGATTAATTCAAAGTTCAAACTAATAAACGTATCATGAATTTTTGAATTTTTCCTTTTGGGTGGTTATGGTGAACTCATGTCTTGTTTGTCTGGATTTTGTTCCTCACAATTGCAGCTTGTGCATCAAACTTCCCGAGATATGCTGCAGATTACGGCTTAATCGTGCCCAATGGGAGCTATGCCATTACAGCAAGTCACTGCTTGCAATGCAGTTGTGGGCCTGGGAATCTCAAGTAATTGAGTTACTTTCACATCTGCTCTTCAACTTCTCTGTTGATCTAGTGTTAATCACTTAATTGTGTTTTTCTTTCTACAGTTTGTACTGCCAGCCTGCTTCATTAGCAGTTTCATGTTCGAGCATGCAATGTAGAAACAGTAACCTCATGGTCGGGAATGTTACAGTCCAGCAGAGTGGTGGTGGTTGCAATGTCACTTCTTGTAACTATGGTGGTTTTGTGAACGGCAGCATAATCACAACGTATGGTTTGCTTTCCGATTGTGCTTTTCAGTCTTAATATCGTCATTCTAAATTGTATGAATTATGTTTTCATGTCAAACTGATTCCTTCCTACTCTGCAGGTTGTCTACATCTCTCCAACCCCGCTGCCCAGGTATGATGATAGATTCTGCTTGGCTAATTAGAAGGCACATTAATATAGATATAACTTGCAATTTAGGTTTATGGATTTCCCAAGAAATATGAACGTGTCTATTTGGAATTGGTTCTCGTACTTTCTTAAACAGAACGAAGCTTTTTACCCTGTTTCTTTGTGAATATTTGGTGCATGCTTTTGATTCTTTTCTTTATAGTACTGTTAAGTGCCATTTCAAATTATGGACTGGTTTATTTATAGTTGGTTTTAAAGTGTGTAAGCAGATTGTGTATTACTTTCTATTTAAAATAAGGTCATAACGGAGGTTCATATTAGGGACAGGAGAGTGATTTCTTTAGCTGAAAAAAAAGCTTCATGGAGCTAGAAATTTTGTTGTGATTAATTTGTAACTCAAGAAATGTACTTTGAAATGCAATGCAGGTGCACAGAAATTTCCACCACTTATAGCCCCACCTACTTCGGTAATCCGGGATACAACCTTTGCACCCTCACCTGCTCCCCAGTCAGATGGCGCCGGAGGCACAGGGACACCCAAGTCGTCTTCATTGGTACCTTCAACAACCAGCATGCTTCCAGGATTGGCCCCTATAGGTGGCCCTGCTGGCAGCGCTTCTGGGAGCGCTTCTGATGCCTGCTCCTTGATTAATCCATTGGCCAATTTCCCAACCGCAGTTTTGTTGCTTTTGTATGTCAAGTTCATGATGGCCATCTTATAATGATTTTGGTTTTGTGTTCTCGATGGTGGCTTCAATGGTTGACGGGTGTGATTAGTCCGTTAACCTTATATTTGTTTGTACTGTTCAAACTGATTTTGTGGATCTGGCAAACCATCAAGGGGTTTCAATTACTGATGGGTTTTGTTTTGCTCAACTGCCAGATTATGAAGCAGTATGAGGTACTGGCAGTTGCCATCTCTGTAATCTATTCTTGTTTTTACTTTCTAGACCCTCAAGATTTGCCTAGACTAGTTATCTTAAAAGTGAGCAGAAAAGTTCAGTAATTTTACATGTCCTAATTCTGACCTATTTTTCACTCTTTCTCACCACCACACCCCATTTTTTAATGCAAATTATTATTTCCTTTTAACTGTGTTTTCACATGCCCCTAACTCAATTTTTTCACTCTTCTTCATCACCATAGGCTTAAAACAAAATGTCTAGAGGTTATAATTGTTCAACCCAAGAGGTTACAATCTTAGTTAAAAGGAAATAAATGCTATAAATTTTGCATGAAAGATGATCTGCTTATATATATAAAGAATTTTTCTTTCCGTATGCAAAGGAGATCCAATTAATGTATGCCTTACAATACTCTTCCACGAATGAAGAAGAAAAACAAAAAAAAAGAAAAGAACCAATGAATTAATCAATTATATGTTTACATGACCAAGAACCTAGCTAGCTACAATATATTGAACATCGTCCTTGTCACAAAAGATGTATACGAGAATGAGCACAGCAGCCGCAAGACCTTGCAAAAGAAACCAATACGCTATCACTTCTCTCTGCCAAGAAAATCCACGAGACGGAACCTTGGTCACAATGGTGTCGTACTGTGGATATAATAGGGTTTGGAAAGCCGGATCGAAGAAGTCCTCAACCCCATGAACAATGAGTCGTCCGTTGTTGTAGACATCCCATTCAGTGATTTTGACTCGGTTAATAGAAGCGTATGATGCACCTGTGCGGGTTGGTAAGGAAGTAACAACGAGAGGATGACCGGGCAAAAGAGTGCGAACGTTGGAACCTTGACCAACATATGCCTCTATTGTATCTCTGTCGAACTTGAATGGCACAATATGGTACTTAAGGAGTGTCAACGGAGGCTGTGGATACTTGGAGTTGAAGAAAGCTTGGTCTCGAGGACAAAAGAGGGTAAAAGTGGTGTTGGTGTGGTTTAGGGATTGTATTGCTGGCATGATCATGGCCTCAAGAATGGTGTCTAGGGTTAGTGACATGGCATGATAGCCCTTGTCAGAGAGTACGGCTGATGGTTTGGGTTGGTGTGTTTGCTCGACAGCTTGACTGGTACTAATAACAAATAAGAGACTTGAAGAGAAAACAAGAAGAAGAAAACAGATTGAAAACTTGATGGAAGCCATAGGAGAAGAGAAAGCAAAAGCAAAGGCAAAGCTATGTGTAATTGCAAGGGATTTTGGTGTGAATGGAAAGGCTGAGGCTAAGCACATATATATACAGTTTCCAAATCCTACCCTGCTTCTAATTGGTTTCCAAATCCCTTTAGGATTCCCTTTTTCTTTGCCGAAAAATGGATCACCTACGCTACTTGAGTTGAGATAATGATTTGGCCCTTGGCGGTTTCCTTTTTTCTTGGGGTTTTTTCTTTAAGGCCAAGTTACTTGTTGTCTTTCCTAAGCTGTTAAGGACTATCGATGCATATCCTGCTATGTTGGTTTCATTTGTTTTGAGTTTGTCTTATTTTTCATTTTAAAATGCAATTTATAATTTGCTTTAACAGTTTTTTAAATTAGTTTGTTGTCCACGTAAAGATGGTTTACACATATATGAAAAATGGGATCTACATATGTCACGCGACTAAGCTTAACGAATCGCTTGACATATTTAACGAAATGGCAAAATGAGACTTGATGATAAAATTCAACAAGTTTTTTTTTACATATAAAATTGAGTGAGTTAAATAAGACAAATTGAGTTTTAAGAGTAAAGTTAGATTCAAGTCATCCTAGTATAAGTGTGTTTCTTATTATTATTATTGGTCAAAATCGAGTTTTCATTAAATAGAAGGTCAAAGCCAAATTCCATCAAAATGAACTCAAATAATTGAGTTTACATCAAATGCAACACAAACAGACATAGAGCCCACTACAATAATAAAACTAACAAAATGCATAAAGCACACATAAAGGCATTAAGCTCACATAAAGGCAAATCGCCCACATAACGGAAAAAGGCCCACAAATAGCAAAAGCCCACAAAATACAATACAACATTAGGAAACCCTAACACAAATAACAAATATGTGCCTCACAATCCAACAGCCATAAGCCGCGTCACCAAAGCAAATTGACAACCACCAAAAATAAATCAATAACCAACACAAAATGGTGGTGAGCAAGTCACCCAAGCTACAACTACCTAGTAGGAATGTTTAGAATGGTTATTAGTTCAAAGATCTAAGCTACCATAATAAGGGGACAACATACTAAATGCCAGTTTGACATTGCTGTACTGTGAAAATAATCGCTGTCAGATTTGCTGTGAGAGAAAGCAATTTGGCGTTTGGCAAACTTTTTGTTAAAAGTGTTGTTGGTACTGATTCCCGCATAATCAAAGAATGATTGCCGCATAATCATTAAACCCAGCGCATTTTCGAAACTGATTCTTGGATAATCAAAAAATGAAAGCACCTCATTAGCTGTTTTTCCTTATAACTTTCTTTCACATCAATTTTTAACAATAAGTGATTTTCTCATAGTTTACCAAACGGGCTGAACTTCCCATATTTTTTTACAATCACTTATCATTCCAAATAAGCAATGCTAAATGGGCACTAATTTGATGATGTGAGATGCATTGGATAAGTGCGAATTTACACAAGTGAGAAACCGTGGTATGAGAGGCAAAATAGTAATTAACCCAAAAGAAAAAATTATACAACTCCTGTGATTTTGAACTAAAATAATAAACAAAATCCTAAATATAATTTCTCACGCACAAATGCGACATTTAGCTTGAGATTTAAGCGGGTGTCGTTTGAGTAAATTCGCAATCGCCGACGCCCAAAGTTCCGGCGCGAGGATTTAACCAATAACATAACATAGCATCAGTGAATCAGTGATCAGTCAGTGCTCATCAGACAGACGCACGCAACGCAACTCAGCTATGGCTTCTGCTCCTTCAAAGCTCTATGCTGGTCTCTCTCTCTCTCTCTCTCTCTCTCTCTCTTCACAGAGGCACATTCCATTGTTAGCCCTTAAGCGTTTGATTGTGTTGTTGCAGATGATGTTAGCCTTCTGATGGTTTTGCTCGACACGAACCCTTTCTTCTGGAGCTCATCTTCCCTCCCATTCTCCATGTTTCTCTCCCATGTAATCTCACCCTTTCACTACTAAACCCTAATCCCCCGTTGGGTTTCTAAGAAGAACGTCAAAGTTTCATTATTTTTAATCGAATTTAATTTCCCCATTATTAAATCAGGGCTAAGTATATTTTCAATCCTTGCGATTGTTTTACAGGTGCTTACATTTTTGAACTCGATTTTACTACTCAATCAGCTCAACCAAGTTGTGGTTATTGCTACGGGATACAATTCCTGCAGTTACATCTACGATTCTTCTACCTCCACGAACCAGGGTTCTGATAATGGAAGAATGCCTGCTCGGTGCGTTAACTTGTTGCAGAAGCTGGAGGAATTTGTGATCAAAGACGAGCAATTGATCAAAGAAGGCCTGAGAGAAGGGATTGCTTCTTCGCTGCTATCTGGGTCCTTATCAATGGCTCTTTGTTGTATCCTTTATGCCAATGCATGTTTTAATTTTGGGTTCTTGGGTATCTAATTGAAAAAGCCCCAATGTGTTCTAATGGCATTTGAGAATGCACTGAGTATTTAAGTAGATTTCTTATTTTAGAAGGCTGGTCGGTGGCAATGCTTATTGCAGATATAGGAATTGTGTTGGAGCTAGTACATAATAATTGAGCTATTTTATTTTGTGGGAACATTTAAGTGCATCCACGCAAACTTTGTTGACCTATATTTGATGGGTAGATATACAGAGAGTTTTTCGATCTGGACCGTTTCATCCTCAACCCCGGGTGAGTATCATAGTAGTTTGTGTATAAACTTACAGAAGTTTCTTTGGCTGGTCAATGGTGCATGATTAGATAATTCTCAAATGTATTATCGGACTATGAAATGTAATTGTTTTATTTTTCTAGGATGACTTGCATTATAATCTAGTTAGTACTAAACATTGATCGTGTATTGTAACTGCTTTGCTGTATTTCTTACATTTGGCCTTGTTAAGACTTTTTATGACCAATCAATTTGATGCGTATTTCTTTGTAACTTGTTCAATGTAGTTTTAGTGAACTTATGTCCTAGCTGATGCAATATAATTCATCATTTTTCCGTCCCAAAATAGTTCTGCAATATAAAGGAGTTCTATTGAATGCCTTCGAAAACACAGGTAGGTGCAGATGATCAACATACTTGCAATTGAAACTGTTAATAACCAAAGCAAGGGCTAAATGCAATTCTCTAAGCACATTAGGTGCAAATGATCAACATAATTGCAAGACATGGATTAAATGAAATTCTTGTTAGATGGTGGCTATTGAAAGCATGTACCTGTTCTCTAGATATTAGAACCGTATTGTGAGACAATCTTCACTATTCCCTTCAAAGATATCAAATCCTCTATATTTTTGGTTATTTCTATCAATACATTAGAGTATCCTTAGTGAGATGTTGATGATTCTGATAAGATGAAACAGTTTCTTAGTATCCAATGTTTGACATTATATTCACCGAACTCATCACACTATCATTTAGGTTTGCAAAATGGATGTATGCGGCAATGTATATATATTTTAATTATACCTTAAATTCCTTTCACAAATGGATTAGCTTTTAAGTAGTGTTACTAATATATGGGATGCAGATTTTATGCTTGCAGGGATCATCGGATGGACCTGAACAGTAAGTTATTTCTGGTATTTTGCATTTTTTGTGTTCTTTCCCACCAAAACTCTTTACAGAAGTTTCTTTTAATGTCCTTTCAGATATGTTGCAATCATGAATGCCATATTTTCAGCACAACGGTCAATGGTATGCAGTTGATCCTTTTCCTGTTCCTCAAAAGCATATAATTATTTATTTGTTATTTTGGGTATACTATTCTTCACTGTCAAATGCATCCTTCTAGTGATGATGTTTGGAAGTTTGTTTTCTAATGATTTGCAGTTGGTTTGTCTTGTCATCTCTGTTTGCGGTGCAGACTTTTAGGAACTTTCTGTTTTCCACTATCAAAACTTATACTTTCTTAGACTCTTCGCATTTATTTTGGTACTTTTACAAGTGATTTGTCTCTTACAGCCCTTATGATAAATTTTCTGAAAATGAAACAAGTATTAGGTGGCCATTCGTAATTTACCACTAATGCAGAGATGTAACTTAGTGCCTTATATGCTCTTTGTATTTGCTTCTAAAAGATGATTGTATACAATCAATTGATTTGAAATCCAAAATTGCTCTCCTGTTTGGAGGGCAACAACAATGATCTGTAGCTGTTTGGCCAAATAACCCTCTGGCCTTGCCTCCCAATCTCTCTCTCTCTCTCTCATCGTTAGGCAGTTCATTTGAATAAAATAAATACTTACTGTGTTCTACTTTCCAGAAATCCAGACCTTGCCTTAAAAGTTATGATTTTGTTATTGCTTATCTACTTTCCAAACTGTTCTCTGTTACTAGCAACATTTGGTTCACGAACGTCAAATGTGTAATTGATTTTCTTCCATTTCAGGTTCCTATAGATTCTTGCTATATGGGCTCTAGCAACTCTGCCTTCCTACAGCAGGTAGCTTGTCTTTAGAGCATATTTGTGATGGATATTTTTTTGTAGAATTTGATAAGTGTTATTATCTTTATTCTTCTGTTTGCTGTACTAAAATGCTTCTGATGGATGAGTAACAGGCTTCATACATTACTGGTGGTGTGTATCTGAAGCCCCAACAACCAAATGGGCTGTTCCAATATCTCTCGGTAGGTTAAGAACTTAAACTGGGTGATGTGGAAACATCTTAGCCTTGTGATTTACTTGTTTGTTCAGTACGTGGTGTTTGGCTTAAGAAAATTGATTTGGGGGTCACTTTTTTCCATTTGGTATTATTCACCAGGCTTTTCCTTTTTGTTTCAACTTCTAGAGGCTAATGCAATAATTTAATTAATATGCAGACAGTTTTTGCAACTGATTTGCATTCTCGAGCCTTTTTACGGCTTCCTAAGTCTCTTGGTGTGGATTTTCGTGCCTCGTAAGTAAACTTCTTACGGTCATCAAATTATTTGTCTTCATATTGGATTTTTTATTAGAAAAGAAGAAAACAGGTTTTCTGTATCACTTTGAAGATTTAATGCCTATTTCTGGGAGCAAAGAGGAAGGGTGTATCTAAAATTTGATAATATTATAATGGGTGAGAGGTTCCTTTCTATTGAGCTACTTCAAGCATGATTTACAGGAAGTGAGAGAGGTTCCTTTAGAGGAAGTATGATATATCACATTTCATAAAAAATAGAAAAATCTTGAATTAAGTACAATCTAGGTTTCTAGGCTGTTCCTTTTAAAACTCATGTATTTTACGAAGATCAAAATCTTGATTGGAAAAAATTGTTTGGATGTGTATTTTTTGGGGTCAATCTGTATAACTTTTTGAACAAGGGTTTGCATCAGGTGGTGGTTCCTTACTCCTGAGCTCCATTAGGACATTTGGTTAGATATTTGGTAATAGTTGAGTTGACCTAGTGGTGTTACTAGCTCTAATTCTTTCATAGATAATTTTTCATCTACTTATTTTTGGTGGCAGTCATGTTAAGTAAATGATTTGAGTCTACATATAGTGCTTGGATTAATGTGAAACCAGGAAAAAAAGGACAGAAGAAAATAACAATTTTCGGGCCTACATAATCTGTGTATTGTCTTATCTTTTGATTGCTTGAATTTTGCAGGTGTTTTTGCCATAAGAAGACAATAGACATGGGCTACATTTGTTCTGTGTGCTTGTCCATATTTTGTAAGCATCACAAGAAATGTTCAACTTGTGGGTAAGTTACCTCTTCTATGTGCAGACTGCATTATTAAAAGTAAATTAGTCGAGCCAATTTTCATCTACTGTCTTTAGTTTTTGATATGCTTGTCTTTGAGGACAGTGGTGACCTTTGATTGCCCTGAAAATCAGAGATCATATCATGATGATACAAAAATATTACAGCTACCACGTTTCTTGTTTAGTTAGAAAACTAGCTGCAGATACCCACAAATATTATTTACATAATATTTTCAGTCAATCCTATAAATGTTAAATAATTAAGATTTTTCAGAGAGACATTGTGAAATTTCTTCTGGCAAAACACAAAGGCAATGAAACTTAAGTTATAATTATTACTTTTAATTGAAAGATGAGTATTCATTTCGTTGTTTTTATTTTCAAATAAGCTTGGTAGATATGGAGGAAAAGAAATAAGTCACTACATTTTTTTTAATGAGAAACAAACACTACACCATGCCATGGTTGACAATCAATGCCACAAAACTTTCTCTTGCATAGTCAGAAATTCATTGTTTTGTTAAGAAGCAAGATTTACTGGGATCCGGAGATTCTTTTACCACCATCATTTCTTACCTCTCTTGATTGATGCAGGTCAGTATTTGGTCAAGCCCAGTCAGATGTTAACTCAACATCCAACAAGAAAAGAAAAACTCCAGAGACATAATGTTAGTTCTCTAAATGCATACTGTGGTATTTTTAGTTTGTGCTCTTCCATATCATATTTGACCGTTCAATGTTAGTGTACTACTAAATTGTTTTTGTTCCCATTTACTGGCAGTGAGTTCTATGAGAGCTGTCTGGGAACCAGGTTTGCCGAGATACATGTGTGCCTCTCCTCGTAGAATTTGGCACTATAGCTCAATCGAAGCGCATATCACCAGGTGTGTTTCATGATGCCAACAATTTTGCGGAGGGAAAAAGAAGCCTAGCTGGCTGATTATACAACTAAGGCGAGCTGATAGGCCTATTTATGATTTCTTGTATCTGATCTCAAGTGTTTTGAAAGTAGAGAGTGGCGGTTATCTCGAATGGTTATTAGATGGTAAAACATAATATAAAGAAATTACATGTATGTATGGGGTGAGCACACCACATGAGAAAGAATTACAGATTTGCATTTATACACAGTTACCACATTTATCTGATTACACTGATTGCATCCGTTTTTGTGCTTTGGTAGCAAATTCGACGTTTGTTCTTTTCAATTCTGGCAATTGCAGCATTTAGAAACGATACTTTAGAATCAATCAATGGTTCAATTCAATAAATCAGTCACTGAAATCATGGCGCACACACAAGAACAAGCACTATTTACAATTATTTACATCAAATGGAAATTCTTAGAAGCAGCCAGACACACTATTGTACAGTTACAATTTGAGATTTTCTTTTGCAGCGGTGGGGCATAAATCCTCACATTGCCCTCATAATCACTTTGCTTGTTGTATGCACCCCCATTGCTGCAAATTTCAATATGGCTCGGCTCCTATACAATCTGCAACACAAACCAATGTGATAATCTTAAGTCTTATAGAAGCCATTTACAAGAAAGTAGGAAATGAGATACAATCTAATCTAAAAATGTCTTTTCCTACTTTGACAAAACATGTCATACGAAATATTCCAGGCAAATGTACATGCTATCTCTTGGATGCCAATTGGCGGGAGCAGTGTAGGATATACCCATTTGTATGGCATTTCATGGCCAGAGGATAGCAGATAATCGAGGCTAACATTGTTTAGAGCATGCTAACACAATATTAAGTACGGCAAGAAATGCTCACCCGGTTAGAGCAAGTCCCCAGGTGGACAGGGCATAGAACAACTTCCCAGCATGCCAAATACCTAACACCTTCTCCAATTTGCTGACACCACCCACCGCTTTTGCTACAACTGCAAATTATAGATTCACAAGTATGGGTTTAGATAGAGTCATTCTCTTCTGCCCACTAAATCATAGAGGAAGACACTGAATCTTCAAAGTCATGCCCAAGAATAATCATAATTGCAGAGATCAGACATAGAAATGAATATCTAGTTTCCAAGCTATCCCAACATTAGATTAGAGATACCAAATTTCTAGAAGGAAAGAAACAACAGAAGTTAAATTCCATTTACTCGGTTCATACATCTTATCCAAGCATAAGATAGTCTCGGCAATAATCACAATGGGTAGCAAACACAAAATTATTGGCAATCGGTTTTTCATATCTACCAAAAGTATAGTTTACAATATAGGTTGTCGATCATGTAGAAACATCTATCCCATAGAAAGATATCAAGTCACATAACCTATTAACAGTTTGGGGTTAAGAAATTGCAAGCAGAGAGACAGTCAATTCAGAAAGGTGTCCAAAAAACTTACTTTTCTGCAGCTCCTCTGGTGTCAAATTCTGCAATTTCAAGGAAGCAAAATTACATGAGACGAAAATGAACAATTTAAACAGCAAAAGCAAAAAGCATTGAGAGGATAGGTACCCCAGCTTTTGGGTTTGACACAATACACTTGGCCATAAAATTGGCAATCCCATCCACCACATGCTCTTCACTAACAAGAACATAGCTTTCATTGTCAATTCCACTCCTTTCCTCAACTTTACCCGGAAGCATATCTTCCGTGACCCAAACCCACCAACTGGGTTCTTCATGGTCAACAATGATGAGAATATCAGCTGCCTCCAAATCACTTCCTAAAACCCAAACATGGATTATAAACAAAGCTCAATGCTTTAATGGTTATATGGGCAAACTTGAAACAATTCAAATACCTGAGGCCACCTTGAAAGGAAACTGATTTTCTGATTTCCTGCTTTAGAGCTCTGATTCGCGTCAAGAAGTCGTTCGAATCCACAGTAGCTACTAAGCGAGCATACAACTGAATACGAAAAATCCCAAACATACCCATTTTAGTTTTTTTCATCAAAATTTGAAATCTTTACACAAATTGATCAAAAGGGCATCGAATTGAATCGACCCAAAATTTGCTTACATCGGGAGGACAATCGTTCAACAAAGAAGGCGATTCGGATAGGTTTTCGAGGAGCTTGAGATTCTGCTCCAGCGAGTTTCTCAGTCGCCGATTCTCCGCTCGCAGAGCCTCCAATTCTTCGTCAGACACCACGCACTTGGCTCCCTCGTGGTCCTTGTGGTCGGCGTCGTGGTGAAGGTGGTGTTGGCCGCATTCCATGGCGGTCCATGCCACCTCAGCAACCTCCAGGACCGTCTTGGCCACCTCTATAGCTCCATGTCCTCCCATCGCTATTTCTCAAAAAATTGAGTTTTTGGGGTCGCCGGGTTTGCTTCGCGTTATATCAGAGGAAGGTAAACACAACCGGGAGGGGTCTTTGCTGGATTTTGGAGGCAAAGGGTAAACTTGGAATTTCACCTAAATGCTCTTTTCAATTTGGGTTAATCTTTTTCTCAGGGACCAAATTACAATTTCGTGTAAAATCCAGTGGCTGAAAAGATATTTAACTCTTTCTTTCAATTATTTGCGTTATACGGCGTCGTGTATATATGCTTTTCATTACGCATAAGTACCGTATTGCGGTGTCAGCATATGCACGGTATACAAACTCCTCACTCTTCCCCTTCCTTTGCTGCTCCTTTGGCCCCCTACTCGCACGTTTTTAAAGCACAGAGAGAGAGAGAGAGAGGACCTCTTCTTCCGATACAGAGAGAGAGAGAGAGAGAGAGAGAGAGAGAGACGGAGTTTGTAGTAGAATGGCGGAGGACGCGCAAGATAGCGAGAGCCCTGTGAAACAAGTGAAGCAGGAGGCGCACGATATCCAGTCCCAGATTAAGGATGCTATGCGCTCACGCGTCCCTTACTTCAAAGAACAATCCGAGTAGTCTCTCTCTCTCTTACTGAATTTGTTTTCTTTTTGAATAAATTTAGTGAAAATAAATATTGCTGATTGTTATTTATTTATTCCAGAAATGTGTTTATGAGAACTCTTTAGGATTGGTTTTCTTTCTACTGCAAGCTTGTATGTATGTTTTTAGTTTTTAATTATGCGTGTTATTGATTTGATTAAGAGCCAGTGTGTGGATGCAAGTGTTTCTAAGTGTATGGTGCTGTTTGCAATGTGTTTTGTGTTCATAGTGCCTGTATGTTCAGTTGTTTTGTTTAGGGTTTTGAAGCTTCAGAGTGTTCTACACGCTCTATGCTTTATTTGGGTCATAGAAAAGCAAGTCACCGGTGAGAGGCAAACTCTGCATTTGGGCAAAGTGAAGCACACCTTACACTGACATATTTAATCATTTTATCTCAAAAACTAAACAAGGCAAAATTATTTTGTTTACAACCGAGAAAGCAACTCAAACACAGTCACTTACTTCATCTGCCTACCAACATACCACAATCCGCCAATGTTGTAATCCAACTGTAAGAGTTGTTCCAGTCGTTTCCCTCTGCACTGATTATCAAATTCTTTAATGTCTTTTGACCTAATTTGTATGGTTCATACTTGCCTTTCTTTATCGGATTGAAACCGTAACCGTTGAAACCCTAAAATGAGTTCCAAGAATTCAGATTCGCAGTGTATTTTTTAATTGTTATTTATTACTTATTTTTAATCTGGGTAGTGTCAAATATTGAAATAGGTTTGATTTTTTGGGTAACCCCTCGCTGTTCTTCATTCGCTTGCTTACCTTGTGCTCAACTTCTATGACCACATTGCAAAATTCCTCTTCCCAATCGCCACTTGATCGCAATGGTTCCCTCATTGTAAATTTGATCGAAATGGTTTCAAAGGGAAGCTCAAGAACCTATGTAGTTCCCTTGAAACTTCAAAATGAAGTTGAAGTGCTTGTACGTTTAGGTTAGATGAACTTGTGGATTTAGGGTTTACTTACTTTTTTTTATTTTCTTTTAGGTGTGCATATAACCCAAACATCAGGTTTTCTTGAAATGGTTAATGGTTATGTCATTTATGCATTTAGCAATTTGTTCAGTTATTTATGTTCAGTAAAATTGAAATGGATGAATTTAAAATAAACATTCTTGTTACTCCATCATTGGTGGCTTGAGCATGTTAGAGCTGTCTATGGTTGGGTTATTTATTACAATTTTATTTTGAAATGCAGTTCTTTGACTTTTGAGGGCGTCCGAAGATTGTTAGAGAAAGACTTGGGGTTGGAGACATTTGCATTGGATGTGCACAAAAGATTTGTCAAGGAACACTTGGTGGAGGTAATATTGAAGCTCATTGTTCTCATTTAGTAAGACTATTGACTGTCTTGTTAAGTTTTCGATGGAAACGTTTTCTGGATTGGAAATATTTTGTAGATGTTAAGTTTCTTCGATGTTTGTTTGAATGGAATTTTTCTTTTGTAGAAAACTTTCTGAGATCTCTGAACATTTAGTTTTTCTCAAGTATGTTTCTTTGACCAAAACAGAATAAAAAAAGTACGCCAGAAAGAGTTTCCTAAAGTGAAAAAGTTTACAAATTTTGGGAGTCTCTGCTTGTTTTGACAGAAAAGTTTTCCAATATGGTAATATACTTTTTTTTGGTTACAAAAGCTTTAGTCACTAATTTTTTATGTTGTTTGGTGTGTTCTACAAAACTACCATGTGGAACACAGTTTTCCTCGATTGTTTTGTTGATGGCTTTAACTCAACTTTCCTAACAAAACTAAGGAAGTGCTCACATGTCAGGGAAGTTTCATGTCGGATAATTTGTCAGTTCAAATAAATGTCAGAAATTTTTTCTGACTCAGATTTTCTTTAGAAATATCTTTTGGGCGTGCCAGGCCCATTCAATCACTAAAACCAAAATTTCCATATCCCCATGAGCTCTGGAAATGCTATTTTCCCTTTTGTTGTGATTTGTATACCTCTTCTGTTATTTCATTTCTTTTGTTATTAATTGTCTAGTAACTTTTTTTAATCAGAGTCCAAATATTTCTTGTGTTCCAACATGTCATCTCTTCATTGCATTTATTCTATTTGAAATGCTAGTGCTTAGAAGGTGCTGGTGATGACAATACCTCAAAGAGTTCTGGGGAGACCGATGAGAAAAGTCTAATTAAAGGGGAAGCAGCAGAATCTACTGAAGGGTATAAGTCGAATAAAGATGTGAAGGAAACTTGCTCAGAAGATGAGGAGAAAATGGAAGACT
Organism: Prunus padus; assembly: GCA_024362665.1. Classification (NCBI taxonomy): domain Eukaryota; kingdom Viridiplantae; phylum Streptophyta; class Magnoliopsida; order Rosales; family Rosaceae; genus Prunus; species Prunus padus. The sequence goes on from JANFAM010000020.1 coordinate 40,432,993, forward strand.
CTCCGGTAATGGGCCTTCTAGCAGGGAATAAAACAGCCAAATCTGGAACTGAGGAAACTAAAAGCACCAAAAGCAAAAAGGCTCCAAGTGAGACTGTGATAAAGTCAGCCCTTAGAAAAAGAGTTTCTTATATCAAAGCTAATTCCGAGTATGCTGCTTCTTCCTGTGAACTGATTATCAGTTATTGCTTTCTTTTGCATTAGTATACTGATTCTTCATGCATGTTCTTTCTCTTTTTTGCTTTTGATTTGCATTGGTGTCTATTTGATTTGTGTATTTGATGTTAATTTTCCATGTGATTATGATTTGATTAAGTACTCATAATTTATCCCCTCTCTCTCTCCCTCTCTCTGCAGGAAGATTACTATGGCTGGACTTCGCCGACTTTTGGAGGAAGATCTTAAGCTTGAGAAACATACTCTTGATCCCTGTAAGAAGTTTATCAATGAGCAATTAGACAAGGTGGGATAAGTTTCTATTGAGGCATCATGAAATTCTGGAAGTGGTGCGTACATTCATTGTTGTTGTCCTTTTCTACATATATCTTGTTTTTCAGGTTCTAGAATCTTGTGAAATTTCTGAAGCTGCGCCTGTCAAGAAAAATGTTAAGAAGAGTGTTCAGAGAAAAGCATCTACCAAGGTCAGAAGCGATGAGAGTTCTGGCTCTTCGGATAATGAAAGTGATGAGGAAGAAGATGAAGTAAAACCTAGAAACAAAAGTGTTCCAAAAGGAAAGATGCAGAACTCGAACGATCTGAAGAAACGGAAAAGAGTGGCTAATGAGACCAATATCTCTGGAAAGAAGCGCATCAAACCTTCTGAAACAGAACCAGAGGACAAAAGTGATGCAGAAGACAGTGGAAATGTTTCTGAAGATGATCGGTCTCAGTCATCTGCCGAAAAACCTGTCAAGGTAATTACTTAGTATGTTTCTGAACCTTAAAAGTAAGTTTTATCTTTCATATATTCTTACTGTTTTAACTAATTGTAGAAGAAAGAAGTTTCAACACCTGCATATGGGAAACGTGTGGAGCACCTAAGATCAGTTATTAAAGCATGTGGAATGAGGTTTTTCATCTTTGACTCTCTATTTATAAAACTTTCACCTTTGTCATTGTTACCATTATGATGTTTATGTCTGTCATACAGCGTTGCCCCTTCAGTTTACAAGAAAGTCAAGCAAGTGCCTGAGAGCAAACGTGAAGCTCACCTGATAAAGGAGTTGGAGGAGATACTCTCTAAAGAAGGATTATCTGCACATCCCACTGAGAAAGGTGAGTATTGAAATGTAGCCTTTGGTGGTGATCCTCGGAAACTGTGGGTATGAGTTGATCTAGTTTAGACATTCAAGATGGTACAGCAAGGAATTCTCAGTTGTTGAAGTTCGGCAGCTTACCTAGGGTCTTTTGTTCTGGAAATTTGGGTTAGGGGATTAACATGGGTGTTGTGATACACAGTGCTCCTTGAAGTCTTTGAGAGGGACGAATCATAATCCTTGGTTAGTCCTTATCAACTTTCACATGTATGGCAATGCGATTCCCCATGGATGGCATCAGTTTCTGTGGATAAGGATGAGCTCTGAATGGGTTAGGGACTGATAGCATAACCAACTTGCATATATTGATTCTTAAGTAGACAAGGAAATAGGATGAGCGCATTCAATATCATCTAAAAAACTTCAAATGTATCATGGGAAGGGAAATTTTGTGGTCTTAGGTCTTGTGATTCACTGTGATTGTTACTACTTCCTCACTTGCTCATACTTGTAAAGATTGATATCTCCTGTCCTCTTATTTCAGAAATCAAAGAAGTCAAAAAGAAAAAGGAAAGGGCAAAAGAACTTGAAGGCATTGACATGAGCAATATTGTAACTAGTTCACGTAGAAGGTCCACAACTAGTTTTGTACCTCCACCAAAGCCCAAAATACCAGTTGATAGTGATTCTGAAGATTCTGAAGATACGGATGATGACAATGACGAAGAAGAGAATGAGGTTGAAGACGAGGACAATGGTAATAGCGATAACAACCATAGTCATGAGGGTAAGTGTTAAGTTCATAAATTAAAGTCATGCGCTACCTATAATAAATGACAGCTAGGGCTATGAGGATGAGAATTTTCTAATTTATGGTGCTTCTGCAATGTTACCCATGCAATTCATTACGCAAGCAGAGAAGAACTACATACCCATGAGTTGTGGTCCAGTGGTTGGGGGACTAGTTTGTTGGGGAACCCATGTTGGGGGTTCGAAACTCTGGAGGTACCTATCTAGCATTAATTTGCTAGTGTTTCCCTGCCCCCCAAAGATTATAGGGTTCGGCGGGTGGGCCCCAGTTTGGAAGCTGAGTCAGCAAAGCTGACAAAGTGGAGTTCTGGGATTTCAAAAAAAAAAAAGCAGAGAAGAACTACATTGATCAGATTAAACTTTAGCAAAAGAGGAAACTTTAACCCTGTTTTCCTTACAGTGGGCAGATTAAACTTGTATTGGAAAGTCATAAATACAAGTTTAAATGTTTATCTTGGTGGGATTAGTATATGTTGCACTGTGCTGTCGATCTATTATATGTTAGTCTTTGATTTGATTTCTTTACCTAACATCATGGGTTTCTGACCAAGTCTTCTCTGTATTTATGCAGATGATGCTGATGACAGTGATTAAATTCTGCATAAGCAGATTTGCAGAATACTAGCACAGGAGATTTAGTTTTAAATTATTATTGTACAGTGTAGAATCAATATAGCTTTATGTGATATTTCTCAAGGGTGGGGGACTAAATAGCAGTGATGAAGTGGCACTGATAACTTTCAGTTAAATCAGCTATTGATAGTTGTGCTGTCGGGAAAATGGTATTAGTTGTGTTCTATGTTTATTAATTTGTTTGCTGCCCCCGTTTTGATTAGTTATCTCAGCAAATTGGTGTCCGGGTGGTTAAAAAAGCCATCCATCGTGCTGGAGTTGCTAAAGCTATTTTTTCGGAGTTGGATGGATCGTACTTGAGGAGCATCAAACAAGCTTGTTTGACAACTTCATCTGCGTGTGATGATATGGATTTGACTTCTTGGTTCCCCCTTTGGTGCTATTTACACTTCTGTAATGTTCTATTTACTGTATTTGAATTGGAATATTGATCGTTACCAGGGTTAATGTGAAATGCAAGCTGGCTGATTTACATTTAGCTTTGATTCTCCATGCTAGTGGAATGATTGACCATTTCCAGTTAATAAATTTCTCATGGACACTGCTAGTCCCGCAGGGGTCTTGATGCAAAATCAGAGAGTTCGTTCATGGAGAGGATCTTTTTCTCCTGCTTGGGATTTACATTTGTATCTAGCAGTGTTACTAGGATCGGAAACCCTGGAAGCAAATGACCCAATTGGCCATGTTGGGCAGGTTGTAAACTGGTTTTTACGGTGAGATTGGAGGCTGTAAATCGGTTCTATACAGTTCAAGTCGAGATACAGAAGGTCAAGTGAAACTTATATCTAGCAATCTATTTGTGAATAGAACTGTCGAACTGTCAATTTACACTCAAATGGGTACTGAACCTTGGCAACATAGAATTGAAATACGTTCATTCGCATGGTCCATAGGAACCCTTCAGGCTAACTGTCATTCTACAGTTTCTACTAATTGGATGACTCTCGTCACGTCTAACAATTCAACATGAACAAGAGTTTAGAAATGGGGAATTGAGAATGATGGATGTCACAGTGCCATCCAGAATTAATCAACAAAGGCTACACAAAGAATCAGTTTCCTAACAGATTCATATATGAATAATTGCTCTGCTGGAGGACCTGTGAAATCAAAACGCTTCTCTGTTCATGGCTTCATGTTGAAGTCAGCTCCCTCTCTGAAAGGATGCGCCTCACTTCGCTTGCAAGATCCATTACATGAGCGTCTTTGCATCCTGTGGCAGGAAAAATTAGAGGGGAAAAAAGGACAGCGAAGAAAGACAAAACTTATTTTGATGAAGAGTAGTATACAAAACTAAAATGACTGAATAAATAAATTTTGGGCCACCAAAATAATCTTACCAAATTGAAGAAGGGCCTCTTCAAGTTGGAACAGGTAGTCTCTATTAGGCCCTGAGGGGCCTTCAGCCTGAATAATTTGTCTGCAGATATATGGGAAAGGATGCAGTGTGGTCAATGCCATATTTTGTTATGATTTAAACTGATTACCATACAGATAATTACTTAATTAGCTATCTTCATGTCACAGTAAATATTAATGTTATCAGATAATCCAGAATTTCAACAAAACAGACTTCAAATAAAAAGCCATCATAATATAGAGGCAAGATGCTCCTAGTTCCATTTACGCCTTGAGTATTTGGAATCAAAAGTTAATCAAATAAGGGTTGATAGATATTTTATGCTACATCAATCGAAATGCGCATGAACAGATGAAATTTACATACTTGGCAATCTCTTCAATGGATGCAGGGCCCAAATAGTTCACATTATGTTTCTTGTCTGGAGAGGCAATGTATCTACATAGCGACAGTGTCAGTTCTGATCTGGTTGGATTAAACGCAAATACAAAACATGAATGAAGATGCAGAAAGTTCTTGGTCACTTTAGCTACTTACACCATTACATCTGAAACAGCTGGAGTTGTAGCATTTGGCTCCTGAAATAAATTCTAGTATGTTAACAGACAAGAATGATAAAAATTCTAGAGGACACACCAATGATCATAAAGGGATCTCTATCTATTAGACTTACGGTGAAGAAATAAAGATAAGCCTTCTTGTCATACTGCTTCTCCCTCACTTCTAAATTCTGTGAATTGGAACGAAAAGGCAAAGCGAAAAAGCATTGGAATCTTGAACAATTTTAGTAAAGTAAATGCAGTCACACAAAAGCATAAGAACATACACACACGCACAGCACAAAGAGAGCAACAGATTATGAGCTAGCACAAGAACCCAATTACAATCAAGATAAATTTTTTAAGATATAAGACTCTACCGTTAAAGCAACTTCTTGATCTTCCTTATTTGAGATCCTGTAGGCAACTCCCCACTACAAACTCACAAAACAAAAGAACTTAATAATAAATTTATATGCTCGGTCTCATTTGATAATTTCAAAATCATATAATGAAATCACTACAGCATCCTATTATACAGGGAGACATGTAAAACAAGCTCTGATTTTTATGATCATATCACTGATCAGCAGACTAGTAGAAAATTAAAATGACCAAACTGACAAAAATCTGAATGTGGGTATTGAAGTTGTTGAAAAAACTTACACAAACTTCTCCCTCTGCAGGTTCCAATCCAATGTCACTGTTCTTCCTGGATACTCAGGCGTCCCTCTGTGGTCCGTACTGCCTAACAGGAACAAACCCACCAAAGAAAACATGAACAGATAGAAAAATTCATCAACTCACACTGTCACAAACAGAGAGAGAGAGAGAGAGAGAGAGAGAGATACCTTGGTAGAAGACACGGCGATAGCCTTTGATGAAGCCGACGAGGCGCTCATCGTAGTTAAAACCAGCCTTCCAGATAAGAGAGCCATACCCAAATACCCACATCACCATTTTTGAGCTTTTCCAATCAAATTTCTTTCTAAACTCTTCACTTCCTCCACAACAGGAGTGGGCCGCAGTGAGTTGGGTCTTCTCTTCTCTAGAGAAAAGCTGATGCGTTTTTGTTTTCGTTCTGTTTTTTTGGGAAAATAAAGTTGATGCGATTGGAGAGCAGAGTGGAGTTGGAATAAAGAGAGACCTGGTTATTAGCGCCTGCGCCATGATGTTTGTCTACTCTCTCCAATCTCATTTCTAGTTAACCCCCAATAGAAAATTGCCATGTTCTTGCATATGTAAAATATGGTACACAAGTCATTTTGTATATAGTATGTTCTATGTATGATGATAAAATCAATTAATCATATGATAACATGACAAGTGCTAGCAAGACTTGCGTGTGTGCGTGAGTAATTGTTGGCTACATATGTTATTTGTACATAGTATGTTTAAAAAATGATATGAGGAAATTGAAAAGCAAAATCAAGTAATCATATCATAACATGATAAGTTGTGCCAACTATAGTAGCCTACGGGTGCTAGCGACTATCAGTTGTCAGCGGCTATCAGTTGTCAATCGGTGATGTATTGTGAGACTCACTTCCATCGGCTGTCAACCACTCACACTCCTTTAGTTTTTTCTTTTCATTATTTGCCACTTGGGTTTAAAACACTTTCACGGCAGGCCGAGGTCGGCCCAATTTCGGAGCTTCAATTGGGCTATGTGTGTTTGCGGGGTTTTTGCTGTATATTTTTTCGACATGGGCTTCAATGGTTTTCACACCCTTAAGTTCACCATACATAAATTGAAGGCTTAATTATTGTTTTACCCATTAGAACGGATGCTTGGTCTCAATTTACCCCATGAAATTAAAATTCTCTCACTTAACCCCATAATTGCTTAAACTTACTCACTTTACCACTTCAGTCCACAAAACCATAATTGTGCTGATGTGGTATAGGCATTTTAGTAATTGTAGCTCTTCTATATTCTCTGCCTCTCTCTTTGCCTTGATCATCATCATCATCAGACGCAACCCCTGATTCTAATTCTATTTGATGAGCTCAATCCACCATATTCAATTGGGTTTTTCTTTTTTATTGAAATTGAAGGAAAGTGAAGAGGGAAGTGGGAGCAGCGAAAGGGGGAGGGGAGGGGGAGGGGGAAGGGGAGTGGGGTGGCGGGGTTGGGTTGGGCGCTTTAGGGATAGGGGTGACTGAAGAGGGAAGAGAGGGAAGATGGAGGTGAGGTCTGGTGAGATGACGAGGAGAGAGAAAGGGAAAAGAAGGTTTGTTAACCCCAAATTATAAAATATTTAAAATATGTTCTTTTTTTTAAATTTAATTTGAATTTTAAAGTTTTTTTATTACAAAAATACCCATGCCACGTTAGTACACTTAACGGTTTGTGGACATAAATGGACAAAAGTGGTAAAGTGAGAAAATTTCAGCAATTTTTAGAGATTATGGGGGTTAAGTGAGAAAATTTCTGTTTTAAGGGGTAAAGTGAGACCGAGCTAGCGTTTATTTTAGGGAATAAAACAGGAATTAAGCCTAAATTGAATATTTAAGGAGCAAATCAAAATGGCAAAAAAAAGATCAAGATTAACCTAAAAGCTTGAGCAGATAGATTGCTTTTATTTGTTTTTGACCAAATAATAACACTATTAATCGATACAGTTTGTAACGTTTTCTACCTTTGTCTTTATGGTTAAAAACATGGATCAGCTTATCCTGTTGCAATCCTTAACCTTAGCCTTTTCAGGTATCATGAGCACAAACTGTTGGGAGATAAACTAAAACAAAAGAACAAATTGAACGAAGATCTATTAAAAAGAGAGTTGAAGAATAGAGGCAAAGATGTAGGCAAACACAGTAGTAGGATATACATATATATTTCTCACATTCTCAAAGGTACAGCCAAAAAGTACATTACATCGATCCAAAATGCAATTCTCTCATTTGTTTTCATGAGGCGATTTGATGGTAAATCCACCTTTTGCTACAAAGGCGATCAAATCCGAATTTTATCCCTTAAAATTACCTTATACAAATTTCCTGAAGCAGGGAGAAAATAAAAAGGGAAAAGAAAATACAGTCTCACTTAATGAGAACTTGAAAATTTTAAACCTCTAGAGGAATTATTCTTGGACATATTAGCATGATTCTTGTGCTTTAATTGGAACCTTGATGAAGTCCCCTGGAGGTCTAGTACCATCAGTTTTGTTATCAACAGTGACTGGTAGTTCAAGAGCAACAACTTTCTCATCTTCGATCAACAGTGAGGAGGCTGTGGGATCTTTGCTTTTGCCCCAAACAACAGCATAGAGGCCAATGACTATGAGAATAGTTCCAAGTATGCTGCAACACAACAAACTCATGCACCATTAAGCACAAGAGAGTACATAATATTTGCCCCAAAAACCCACGTGCATATATTCAATGTATATATCTATACCTTCCAAGGTGGATTTGCTCGGCTAAAATGATGGCGGCTAGGGCGGCGGTGATGATCATGGCCAGCGGGCTAAAAGCCGTCACGAAAACTGGACCTTGTTCCTTCATCACAATACCTTGCACGTAATATGCAATTCCAGAGCAAACCACCCCCTAATCACAATATAATTAAGGTTCAATTTGTCACTCACCTTTCCGAAAACCCAATAAGGGAATTGCTTGTATTTATTTAACTTGTTATAAACACTCGTAATAATATGATGAAATATTGGTACTCACAGAGTAACCAGCAGCAAGTAGCCTGGAGTCCCAGCCTATAACCCAAACACTCATGTTGTGTTCAAGTATGAACGTGGCTACGGCACCTTCCAATGCACCCATTAAGCATATCAAAGCAGTGAGAGAGAGCTCTGCTGGGTATAGCTTCAGCGTAAATGACTGCACCAAACACAAAAAATAATATTCAAATTAGTTCATATTATGAACATTTGAGTCTAGCAAGGTGGCCAGCCAACTTAACAATGAGGTGCTAAAAAATACACAATCCTTTGCTAGCTACTCACTTGTAGGATGAAGAAACCGGACCAACCGCAGCAACGGGCTAGGAGCATGAAAGTGCCGGTGATCCAATGTTGTTCGGTGGATAAAGAGGTGGTGTTGTGGTGGCTTTGTGTTTGTCCCCTTATGATTTCGACAATAGGACCTTTGTACCATGTCATCACCATTGCTCCTGTGACCGTGATTACAGTTCCGATCACCTTTGCTACACTCGGGATCTTCTTGAAATTGATTTTTTCTAACCTAAATAATGAGATAATGATAAAGTGATTAAATTAATAATCTAAGGAAAAGGTAAGTCATCTAAATTGCATTAATTAATTGAGTTCAACAGTTCAATATTGCTAGTGCATATGCCCTAGATGAATATGAGATGAAACTATAGCAACTTTTACCTGAAAAGAAGTGCAAAAATAAAGGTAATGGCAGGGAGAATATTAGCAGTGGCAGATGCAAATGTTGCTGAGGTGTATGTCATTCCCACAAAGTATAAATTCTGAGCAAACACTGGCCTGCGGGTAGCGATCACATTTAAAACAAAGTTAGCTATTACCTTAAACATATAGTCAAATTCAAATATTGATAATTTAATATCTAACCACATGCAAATTAATATTCATTATTTTTTTTGGAGTTGCGTATAACAAAATGCTACATGTTCTAGTGGCTTACTCGAGAAAACCAAGCACCATTATTCTTAGGAAGATCGGTAGAGTCAGTTTTGGCCTTATTTTCCTGCCAAAATAGTTGAAAACAATAAGTTTAAATAGCATTATAATTAATATAATATATATATATATACTGCTATGTAGACGTTCGAATATTATTAAATATATATTATACGCATGCATGTCTCTTTGTGGGAGAGAAGAGATGAAGAAAAAGAGAGAGAAATATAGAGACCTTTCAAGAACAAGTGCGAATGGGGCAATCACAACCAGAGCAATCAAATGCCTGTACACAGCAAGGACAAAGTGGCTCATGCCACGCTTCAAACCAACCATGCTGATAATGTACATGCCTGCATATCCAAATTGCAAAGAGATCATAGCCAAGTAAGGCTTTACCTTGTAAAGAAATAGAGCCAATTTTCCCTTTGCAATTTGGTCTCCCATTTTCGATTTCTCTGTCACTCTCTCTCTCTCTCTGAGCTTCTTCTAGTACTAGTTTTCTAACAATATACTAGTACTTGTCTGAGCTTGCCAACACTAAAATGAGAATGCCCTTTTATAGAACCCAAAAAGCAGAAAATATATATAAATTATGACAAGGCTAGCTGTTTCTTCTTCCTACATGTCCAAGAGCACTAATATTTTGGATCATCTTATCCATTAACAATAAACAACCCCTAATCCAAGCAATTACAGTCCTTGTAGAATCTTATGTGGATTCCTATACGAAAATAGATATAAGGGCTCTTTTTATTGGGGTCCTACAAGCAATAAATCATAATTTGGATCCTTCATCTCAAAAAAGGTTGCCTACGTTATCAATCTTGTTCCTCAATCCATGGGAGAATTTCTGCGAACCATGACTAATTTGAATATCAATCTCAATTTGGGGTTAAGTGAAGAAATATGTGGTAGTTCCAATGCTTTGATTCAATTGCCTCCACATTTTTAACATTCAATTTTAGACCAATTCAATAGTTCATATATAGGTCACATTTGGATTTATTTTCGTGTAATATTTGGAGATAATGGGGGGATTCATGTGATATGATGAATTACAAATTTGTTTGATTCAATTTTGGTCCCAAGGGCTTGGATCTACAAAGTACAAACTGAGAGTATCATTGTCAGCATTCACCATGAGACTCACTTACTACACGTTTGCATAAGGATTATGATCTTTTGTTTTTCTTTTTTTTTGGTTGGTTTTTTGGCTTTTTATTTGTTTGTGGAAAGTGGGGATCCAAATGAAATATAGAATTAGTGGTGTTGCTTGATGAGGTATGCAAGCGCAAGGAAGAGGGTTTCTAATGTGGTGGTGGTGAAGCAAATGGGTGCTATTAAGAGTGGCCACCACTTGAAAGACATGGCCAAGAGGAGCTCACTGTTTATTTGGGAGTTAACAAAGTGTGAAAATGTAACTTGGTATCGATTGCTCATGAGTGGAGACCACACGTTCCCATAAAATTAATTAATCACCAAATCAAAGTGTTTTGCATAAAGAGATCATCTTCTAGATATGTTTCTTGTGATGCAATATTACCAAACATGAGTGGTAATCGAAGCGATCTTCTTCCAACTACTTCAATTAATCCTTTTATAAAAATAGTTTAAAATGGTAATTATAATTAAGATATATCTAATTATATATATCCATCTTTCTTTCATTATTGTGATTGAAAACGAACTTTCTTATTGGCAACGTTTGTGGGCTGTCTATTCATTCTTTAACAAAGCATATACGAGCCCTTTGAATGGCTTCAAATAAATGGATGATAAGATGTTGTTGCTGTATGTCTGGGTGTGTGTGTGTGTCACTAGATATTAGGTAAGAATGAGAATATGAAACGAAAGAATAATTGTACTAAAACATTTTTGATATCATGTGCCATTATTTATTTTTTGTCTATAAAAGATCATCCCATTTTTAACGAAACTATGCTTAACGCATGACGTGGTAGTGTGTGGGGCTGTTGGACCTGTTACATAGATAATTTGACTCTAATACCATATTAGAGCGTTAGCATCCAAAACTAATTGACAATGAATGAAGAGGCTTGAAATCTCGTAAGGTCTTAAGCTAAACTTCCATCTTTCGATTTTACTAAGTTCATTAAAACAGGTCCACTGTAAAGACTTTTTCTTCTTCTTCTTCTACTATCTTAATGACTTGATGGTTGAAATTTGATGAAGATAAGAATAAAAATGAAAAAGCAAAAGAAATATGTGCACAATTTTTCTTAGTGCTGTTGAATTTTGTTAATAGTTTACAACCAAGGACTTGGACTTATTGTCAATCACATAGAATACTGTTGACTCTAAATAACGTTTGGATTTGTTCGATTCAACCTAAAGAGATTTAGATGTTTGGCAACTTGGGTTGTTTTTGTTTTGCTTCTTTAAAGATTGTGATTTTTTAAAGAAAAAAGGACATACATGCGTAAGTATATTTCTGGGCTACATTCATCAACAAGTGGGTTGTTGTGTAATTGTTGAAACAGAAACGCAACTAATAAATCCCAAATAAAAAGGAAGATAAAATCATGGATGGCATGTTTAGTGAATGCTTGATTACTATCTACCCATGAAATGAAATATGAAATTAATGGAAGGGAAACAAATTAATCCCAACAAATGGCCAAGTAGGTGCTTTCGTACTTGGATCCCAACAACAACTCAAGCTTGGTGGAATCATACCTCACAAATAGGAATTCAAGCACTCAAGTTTAAAAAGAAATGTACGGACAATAGAGGAGAGTGACTGTCTCAATCGAAAAATATTCTTATGCGTGATGGTAGCACACTATTCTATGTGTCTAACATATGTTGGTATGATCTTACTACGAATTCATTTATGGTGTGTTTATTAATCAGAAATTGGAATTATCATCAAAAATTGAATTCCACCTATGGAGGATTCCTGCGTTTAGTTCACATAAAGGAATTTAAAAGTAAGTGGGACCCACACAAAATTAGGAATTGAATTCTTGATTTTGGAGAAATTCAATTCTTGGGTGGGAGGTGGTATTCTAATTCTTGGATAACTAACTCATTAGGAATTCATCTTTTTTATCCATTATATCCTCACATAATTTTCAAAATTCTAAATTTTCCATCTACTTTAACCCAACAAGACATTTTAGTAATTAGTACCACTCATACCCTAATTCCATATGGTTTAGTAAATAATTTCAATAGGAATTCAGAATCTAACTCCATTCAATCCATGTGGTTTAGTAAACAACTTCAATAGGAATCCGAAATCTAATTCTCCTCATCCAACTCCTCCTCAATTCAATTCATCCTCAATTCAATTCCTCATAATCCAATTACGAATTAGTAAATATGCCGTTAAATTATAATAGGCGAACACTCGTTACTATTGTATGCCAAATTTAAGGTTTATCGAGCGTGAATATTTGTGAACATGTTATAATAATTTGAGTAAATTTCTACATTATACTTGTATCAGCATGTCACGAGATGTTATCATCGTGTAGGAAAATGTCTCACTCAGATGACAAGGTGTTCCACTTTTGTTCGTAGGCTGTGCGTTGTAAGCACACACAACAAAACACAGACTTTTAATGTGGTACTTGATGAGGACACATTGTACGGGAACACCACCTGATGCAGTGGTCTGCAAAAGTCTCTCAGCGAATCGCCTGATCTGACGGTGCAGGAGGGAAAGAGCGATGGAGATGTGGCCACGTGGCAGAATAGGAATTGACTAAGACCGCTTCGTTCCGTGGTTTTATAAGCACGGAATCATACGGAACGACACGTGGCATTTATTTAATACTCCAATTTTCTCTGTCTACGCGGCGCAACATATATGTTGCTTCAAGGAGTGCTTTGGTGGGGGAAGGAAGCATGCAGTGCAAAATGATGTAATTGCAATTAGCTATTGTTTGCTTAGGTGAGGGCGCCTCCTTTGTCTTTTCCCAATCATTTCCAAGAATATTAATTTATAACTGAATGCACATGAGTAACGTAATTGAAAAGTTTGAACGGAGAGTTTGGCAATATAACATGTTAAATTATACACGTTAATAAAATTATATTTGGAAAAATTACATGTCCGACGCATATGTAATGTCACGAAAATTTCAACAACCCAGGATATTAATCCTAATTTTAAAATCTACTATTGAAGTTAAAGACCTATGGAAGTTAAAAGAAGAAAACTAAACTTATGAAAAAGTTTAATAAGGAGAATTAAACAGTATTTTAGTATTATAAAAAGTTTTCTTATACTAGATAAATTATGAAAAAGTTGGGTATAAACGGATCTGTTTGTGATCAAACAATTTCCACAGAATATCAGAAATGTTTTCCAAAAGCACGTATAAAAAAAGTATATATCTTAAAAGGCAGCAAAAACTAATAAGGGAACAAGAGTATCTTATCTTGGGTATAACTATATCATATATATAATAATTGAGTGCGTTTTTAAATAAAAGCAAAAATATCCAGAAACAATTCCAGATGAAGGATATTATTATTATTATTATTATTTAATGATAAAAAGTTTAAAGGGGAGATTGGCTAGTCTCACCACCAACGCCAGGGCATACCTACAACCTCGAATCGGAGATGAAGAATAATTTGGATAAGGCAGCATTAACGGTTTTTTATTATATAAAAAGTATTTTTTATATAGGCATTTTACTTGGCATTCTCAGTTAGGTTACCTGCCAATCGTGGAAAACGATTGAATTATTTTATAATTATATAAAAGGTAAAATTATTAGAACAAATAATTGTTCCATCTCCACTATATGCATAATGCATTGCAGGTGAAAGATACCTACTCCTCCCTTTATTTGATATGGTACTGTGAAAAGAGTAAGAAGATCAAGAGGAACACAAAAATAAGATGAACTAGTTCTATTATAAAAATAAAATAAAACAAAAAGGAGCCAGCTCCCTCCACGCAATGAAAACAAATTCTAGCACCAATTTCCACCTTCACATGATGTCTTTTCATCTTTTGCAACTCAGTGCTTTGGCAAATGAGGGTGGTTTATATGCTGTAAAAGTGATATTTACAACTTTATACATATAAATGGGTGTTCATGTTCTCTTGTAAACTTAGCTTGATATGATACGTTAACTATCGGCTCACTACCACCATCAACACTAATATTGTTCTTAATTTATAACCACCAACATAGTCCGGCATGTGTGAGGGTAAAAAGACATTAATGTTATTAATAATATAGAAATATTCATTATATGTTATATTTAATGTTATTAAATTTCCGTACATCCTTTAACAGCCTACTATTTAAAATTATATGCGTGACATCCGTTCAAGTTATGTCACATTCCATTGTCAAATTATTCTATATGAAATTGATTTTATACTCATGGAACTGTAATTAAACTACCATTTTTCCATGTGATTCTATGAATAAGTTGGGTAAACGACCGAAAGGCGTTCTTTTGATGAGTCATAAACATGATCTAAAGCATGTGTATAATAATGTTACATAAAGATGATAACTTGGTCACAAATTAAAAGCCAATCAATTGCATATAGTAATTTGTCATGTTGCTTTCTTTTGTTCCACTTAATATAAGCATGTTTGGATATCTATATACCATATAGCTAGAGAATAGTGTCCCTGCGCCAAGTCGCAGGTGCGATAATTTTCTTGCATAGAATAAGCATGGTCAGCTATTGATTATGGACTCGTTTGGGAGTGATTCTGTTTATGACTTCTGCATATCACTTTAAGTGATTTTAAGCGATTCTAAAGAGAAGCACCTTCCATGTGCTTCTCCATAAAATCAATTAAAACCACTTAAAGTGATTACATAGAGAAGTGATTCTCCATATAAGTAATTATTGGTTTGTCTAGAGTCACACTCAAACAAGCCCTATAAGTACTCTTCTTATCAACAAATTTACTTCTGATGGGTTTATAAAACCAAAACCAACATTAACTAGTCTTGCAATCTGATAAAGCATAGCTTTGGTAGTAGGGCATATGTAAACGCTGGCCAATGGAGGACAATATTTATCAATGTACGTATATGCAAAGTATTTGGTTGGAGGAGAACGAAACAGAAAAAGAGCCACCTTTTTTTTAAATACTTTCTCACCTAGCTAGTCACAACACGCATGCAAATTCTTCTTTGTTTATTTATTTTTGATAAATTGCTATTTTGCTTTTAAAAAGTTTAGCTCAAATACTTTTGTACTTTTGCACTCAAACAGCGTATGGCGCTTGCTTGGCCATGACACCATGCCTCTCAGGATGAGAGGCTCTATATGGAGTTCAGATCCTCTGTCTATGTATTTGTGTGTCCCTCTCTGTCCATGCTTTAATTTTTTGACACTTGGAATTCCACTTAATCATACTTTAACAAAGTTAATGTTTTTATCTTTTAATACAAATAAAATAATAAAATAATACCACATGTCACAAAATAAAGGCATGGACAGAGAAGGACACACAAAAGCATGGACAGAGGATCTGAACTCTCTATAATGGGTGTGACTTGGCTTTTGTTGACGTGATAGAGACTCTGTAGTCTAGGGTTGTGGTATCCATGTAAGAATATTTTATAAATATTCTATGTGGCCCACATGAAGTGACCTATGCACTAAATAAATTGTTTAATTGGTTTAATAAATATTATTCAGAATAATTATATTGGTCAAATAAAGAGAAGTAGTTTCCTATTTTATTACCGTGATGGGTGGTAATTGATTATGAGCTTCACTAGAAAACGGGTCCTCTCTCTGCCTATAATAGTGCACATACCCATCTTATGTGTACGCTGATGAAAACACGTATTAGGGTTTTCTAAACGTGCAAAAAGCTAGAGAGAGAAATATATTTCCTCCACACTGACGGGGCAGAGCTGTGTTAAGGTCTGAAGTGGCCTTGGCCCCCCCAATTTATTTAACCCATTTGAATGTATATATTAATGTGGCAACAATTGCAAAGAAAAAATTGCTATACTTAAGCCTATGGCCCCCTCACCACAAATCAATACTTATTAAAATTGTGTTTCAATATGAATATAATAATAAAATCATATTACACTTATGAAAGAAAACCACTCATTTTAATTTAGTGCTTTTGTAGGCAATAGTTTACTCAATAGGCCAAAAAAGTATACAACTAAACTTTTTGTGTTTAACATTTTGGCCCCCTCGTATATAAAATCCTAGCTCCGCCCGATTGACGGCTCCTCTATGAATCGCTTAAGACAAAGATCTTGATATGATAGAAGACTAATCATTCAAGGTATGTATGTAATTTAAGTTTAATTGAATTTTCGCTTAATGCTATTGTGAAAATCATGAAGTTCAAGATCTTGAGTCATGAATTGGTTTCTTATGGTTTTACCCAATATTAAGTTTACATATGGTATCAGAGCATGGTTATGAACTTTCATGATTTTCCCTTATGTTTTTGATTTGTTAAAATTTAATCGCTTCATATATATCATATTATGATATGAACACGTATACACCTAAAGCATCTGCTCACCAATTTTGACATTACATGAAAGTATGTGAGGTAGATATGTGCCAGCAATTATGTATTTTGGTTACATATCAATCAGTTTTGCATAATTGATTTGGATGGTTGGGCTATGGTTTAGTGTAGTAGTTATAAATTACACATTCATGTATTTGAAGATAGTTTTGCCAAATTTAATCGACATGCAGAAAAGAAAAATGCATACGGAATTTATGATCAGTAGTTTGAATATTTATTCCATTCAGACTTTGAATATTAACGTATATGTGTTTATGAGCTGGGTAATTTGAAGAATGTGAATATCAGTATAGATATTAATTTTATTTGGATATCATTATGAGCACTGGTATTGGTTTGACCAACTTCATTAGATTGATTTTTGTTTGGGCATCTCTGTGTGCATCGGAATTAATTTTATCGATGGTCACTATGTCCATATTGATCGATAATTGTTGAGCACAGCATTCAAATTAATGAAAAGTAATTGAATGTTGTTATATCTTACGATGGTGTGAAGCACTAATGAAGTACATATATTATGATCATATATATGCTAGATCATCCACACTGCGCATAATGTTTCACTTTATGCAATATTAGTTTTGGAAAAATTTCATAATATTTGCACCGAATTAAGCATTGCGATTATATTCAATGAAATTTGTAATTGGATGATTTATTATGTATGACCACTTACGAACTTATGTTACAGAGATCTTGGTATAGACATGTACAATGAATTAAAGTTATTGTATTTCATTGTCACTGTACTTTGTCTTATGGAGGAAGGCAATCTAAAGTTTTATTGCCCACTACTGTGTAAAAGAGGTCATATTTATCGGTTAATCTAATGATCAATTAACCATTAAAGTGTATCAGTTAATCTTAAGTAATCGATTAAACGTTATAGTTGTTAATTTAATTTGACATTCATATTATGAAAGGTTTGTTAGTCACCAAAGTGGCCAAGCTAGAACGTTTCATGAATATTGTTGAGGCCCAAAAATTCAAGGGGTAGGCCCAAGTCTATTCTCGGCCCAGCGCAAATAATTAATCACAAAAGAAGCACGATCGGGATATGCGAGAAATTGTAGGGTGCACCTACATAAGCTATGAGCCACATGTCACGCCAAGCAAGCATACACAAAATGGCAAAAAATGCATCGTCTGTATAAGTTCACGCTCATCAACTTATCCAATGCTACTTGGCCCAAATCATGGCTTATTATGTCACAATAAAACTCAAGCGCAAGCATGACATATAGACACGCGATTCTAATACCAAGCCATGCTACAAGCTGTATGGGTCTTTTTCTTCCCAAGCTGGACGAATGGGCCTGGGCTGCCGTAAAGAGCAAATGGAGATAGTTGCCCTTGTGCTTGAGTTCAAGAACCAGGCCCCAAGAGCGCTCGGAAGGTTCGTGGAACCTTAGGAAACACCTTGGCTTCCTTCACCAACGAAACCCATGGTTGCTTACAGATCAAAACTATGGCTTGGCATGAGAAGCCCGTGGCATGGGAGCCGAGCATTCATAAGTTTAGCATGAGAGAGAGAGAGAGCTTGGATTTCCTATGAGGGACAGAGGTTTTAAGTAAGGGAGAAGGGATTCTAAGGAGGTTTGTTGAGGAGGGAGAGAGAGATAGGTGTATTAAGTAATTTCCAGCAGCCTGATGAAAGTTGTTCAAGCTCTAGAATAGCTTGCTAGAAGAGAAAATGGGAGGAGATGGAGGTAAAGGGCATGAAATTGAAGGGTTCCAGGGGTGAGAGATGATGCTTGCTCTCTAGGTCTGGTTTGCTTGCCTTCGGTTGAGTTGTTTAGATGGGTGAGAAGTGCCTCCTTTTATAGCCACTGAAGTCGACATTTTCCAAGAAACCCTAATGGTTCCTATCCAATTTGGCCAAATCTCTCTCTTTCTTTCTTTTCTCCTCCCTTGACTTTTCCCATCTTGGTGAAATTTCCTCAGTCTATTTGCACAAAATCAGGATTTTTGGGAGCTCAAGGCCCTTTCCCGCAGCTGCCACAGGAGAATGCCCACTTTCAGCTACCTTTCTTCCTTCTTTTCTCCCTTGTTCTATGGCTAGATCTGAAAGGGAGAAAGAAATGGGTATGCATGCTGGTTGGAAAGGTGTTTTGCTCAAGTATCCTTTGGTTTTTTGGATGGCTTGTGTTGGGAATTGTCTTTGGCCATGTGTCGAGATTCCCAGACCTACATACATAGACGACTTTGGTTTTTGCCGAGGCTTTTGTCTCCACCATGTCTTTGGAGATTGCAGATATTTTCTTCTTGGTTGCTTGGGCTTTCCTAAGGTGATGGGTTAGCCAATTAAGAGAATGGGCTAATCTTCTTAGGTAAAGGGCTATTTTATCAAAATGATGGGCTAATTTTCCTAGAGTATTTGGACTATTGGGTTTTCTCTCATGCTTACCCATATGTTTGGGCTCAAGGAATGGGCTTGAGTTTTGGTGCTCCCAAGTAGCCCAAAACTTCCACTCCTTGACCATCAATGGGCCTCGTGAATACTCGTAACCATCCATACCACAACCTACTCAAAGAAGCCCCGTGCATTTGCGTGGCTTGGGCCCACTTAAGCTTGTTGCGTGGCTTGATGGAAAAATAAGGATTTTCCGCTTGGTGTTGCATGTTTGCTTGGCGTGGCATGTGGACTATAACTTATGGAGTACACATGACGAACTCTAGTGTACTCCAATCGAGCTTTTTCTCGGTAAGTGTCGTATTGGGCTAGAAATATATTTGGGCCCAGCCTGAGATTTTTTGGGCCTCAACATAATCTTAAGTGGGCCCAAGCCACGTAATCACCCGGGGCTTGCTGAGAAGGTTGTGGTATGGATGGGCACGAGTACTCACAGTGGCCCATTGAGGGACCAAGGAATGGAAGTTTTAGGCCACTTGGGAGCACTAAAACTCAGGCCCATTCCTCATGCCCAAATACATGGGTTAGCATGAGAGAGAAAAGAATGGGTCCAATGCCTTAGGAGAACATCCCATAGGCTTTGTGACCATTAGGTAATCTCACGTTAGTTAAAACACCCAAAGCGAATAGGCTACTTCCAGCAGCCTTGACGAAAACACAAAGGGTGTTGGAAAAGAGGGTGCCGATAGTGCAAGACCTGTGAACAAAGCCCAGCCCAAATCCTTGCTAAAAAGCTGGCATCATGTTCCACCCCTGTCCAAACTCCATAAAACGGTCAACTATAAAGCCACCGTGAAAAAGCCAAAGGAAATTTACGGGTGTATAAGGAATACCCATTGGACAAATGATTTCCTCTCTTCTCCCCTTTCCTCTGCAAGCTTAGTTTGAAAACCAAGAGAAAAAGCAAACGGCACACCACCTCCATGAGGAGGCTCAGCCATATAGGAAGCCTTGGAACTCAAAGGAGCCTGTGCTCTGATGGAGGAGATTTCACCAAAATGAACGAATTGAAAGAAGCAAAGGAAAATATGGGGAGGGAAGACCATAGAATTAGAATCCCAAGTGCCTATAAAAGAAGGCTCCCTCTACCCAGCAACAGACACCATTCCAGAGCAAGACCAAGCTTTGTCAAGCAAACTGGAATTAACCACATCTTCTACTCCCATCGTTTCCCTCTTCTTTCTAAGATAGAAACCCTCCTAATTCTCCCCTCTCCACTTTAGAACCTGCTTTTCTGAAGGAAACTCATGCTTTAGTCTCTCTCTCAAATTGCTAAACCTGTGAAAGCTCAGCTCCCATGCCACAAGCTCCTCATTCTAAGTCCCTAACAAGTTTAATGCGTTCTTCTGGTTATTAGTGAAAAGGACCCAAACGTATTTCTCTAAGGCTTTAGCAAGTCTTTTAAAAATTCTTTTGGGAGTCTGGTTCTTGAACTCAGGCATCGGGGGATTTTGTTCATTTTCTTCTTACAGCAGCCCAAGCCCATTCGTCAGGCTGCTGGAACAAAAACACCCCTACAAATATCGAATTAAATGATAATTAATCTTATGTAATCGATTAACTGTTACAGTTGTTAATTTAATTTGACATTTATATTATGAATGGTTTGTTAGTCACCAAAGTGGCCAAGCTAG
The DNA here is from genome assembly GCA_024362665.1 of Prunus padus. NCBI lineage: Eukaryota > Viridiplantae > Streptophyta > Magnoliopsida > Rosales > Rosaceae > Prunus > Prunus padus. Next base: position 40,453,794 of record JANFAM010000020.1, read on the forward strand.
AACGTTCCATGAATTTCAAATTAAACGATAATTAATCAATTACTTGTGATTTAAGGATGCATATAAATGAGGTTGAACCTTATAATGTTTTCAAGGTTCGAGCATCATGAGTATATTGATTTTCATCATTCAAGAGATAATATGAGTCGCCCAAAGGTGGATTCGTTATTCATATGATTGGTGATATAAATGAGGTAACTTGTATATGTCTTATTTAGATTTGTTTTGGATATCCAAAGATATCAAAGCATTTCTTTTCGGAATATACATTTACTAATAATGTAAAATAGATGCATCATAATTGTTAATTATTGGTACTGTCATAATATATCCCAAATGAGAGTTATGATGATACGTTTATTAATGTTCAAACTATATAAGTCTTATTTATGTTTGTACGTGTTGGTAACTCAAAGCATTAGTATTGTGAGCATATTGCGAATTATGTTGCAATGTCATTTTCAAGTTCGCTTCATTCACATGTTTCATCTAGTATTGATTTAATTTCTCATTTTGTTGTGAAAAAGTCCAGCATCACCAAAGTGTTATGGGTTTTGATCAGGCACTTCAAAATGAGAAACTCATTGCTATTATGTTAAAGCATTGATGATTAAAAGGCTTTCCATGAAGCATGGGAAAGATCAAACAGATTGAGCCTTATGTTTATGCGAATAACTAGACATAGCAATATAAATTAAGACTATACTTCATTAATGTGAATAATGCTAAAGAATTCTTGAGAATTGCTAACAAGTCCATTACATGGACAATATTGGCTGACCTTACCATCATGAAATTTGATGGTATGCAAAGCATGAATGAGTGCTTTATTGAGCATACTAGTTTAGCGGCAAAACTGAAGTCCTTGAGATGAAGAAGAAGAAAAATCAATTTCACCTATGTAAAAGGTGAAGCATTTACAGAATATGATTCGAAAAGAAAGGTAAGTCTTCCGCTTTTATGTGTTTCGAATCAATTTTCAAATGAATTTTCTTATGATGCTTGATGGATTAAATTATGTGCTAAAATTCATGTTTATAATAGTTCAATGCAAAGTTGCTTTTGATTCCACATTTTGGAATTATATATTCAATTTAATGGCCATAATTTAGATTTAAAGCATATTATGTTCTTACCGTTTCAAATCCAGTTGGAATTTGACAATAATGTTTTGTCCTTCAAAGTTTGGTGATGACTGTTTCAGTCTCTTAAAAATGCCTATTTTGTTAATTGTGGTATTCCATTAATGATTTATGAAATTAAAGCATGATGACATTTTCTTTAAATGTTTTTGACACTTCGCATGATTAATTTAGAAGTGACTGCTATTTGAAAAATTAATATTTAATGTTCTTATGGCATAAATGATTGGTAATGTGTTCAGAGAAAGAACTGAGGGATTAGTAAGGAATGATGTTCTTCTGAACTTATATTTTATTGATCTCTTATTGGTGTGTAAGTGGATTATATTAAGGAAAACAATTTAAATACACAAAGAAAGATGCCATAAGAAGTTTGTAGCTAACTGAAATTATTTATAACATGCGTTCACCTTATAATGCTCTGTATTTTGGTTAGGGGTATGTGAAGTAATTTATCGTTACCTATACCATTATAGATACATGTTCTTACTACAACTATTATGCTAATTGGGTTCCTATTAAGGCAGTTTCAAATAAGAAATTATTTGAACAACGAAAAGTAAGGAAATCCAATTTGAGGCACCATTATGTTTTGGGTTGCTTAGTGGGAGTAAGAATTTACTGCTCACAAGAGAAGGAATTGGACTTTTAGAATGTTTTCTGTTACCTTATTGGTTACCTAGAAAAGTCCAAATGGTATAAATTTTATTATCCTAACCAGGGTATGAGATTATTGAAGTCAGTAACGTCAATTTCATTTTAAATAGTGAAATTAGTGGGAGTGGATAACCAAGAAAATTGGTTTTATGAGAAGTTAGTGTGCAAATTTTTGCATGCATACTTCATAATGAAATTGTTGTTCCTACCGTTGTGAACAGTTTTAACAACAATGAACAACAAATTAATGAATAACTAATCTCTCCATTATGACTGCTTCACCAATAAAAGTGTAGTAGAGAATCACAAAGAGTAGCACTAAGATGATATCAAGACATTAAGTGTGTTGCTATCTGCTACTCTAAGTGATTATTTGGTATATCTACAAGGATCTGACTGTGAGTGTTAAGTAAGATTTTGATTTTATTTTCACATGTCATTAAACATACATTGATTCTACTAAATAGATTTATGCCATGAATGACGAGTTAAAATCAATTTGTCGGAATGAAGTTTGTGATTTCGTCGATTTGCCTGCAAAGGACGAGTTGTGTGTAAGGGTGTCTTCATGACTACATACAACTCCAATGGCAATATAGACGGATATGAAGACACACTATTGGCCAACGATTTTACTAAGAAAGAAGGCATACATTATAAAGTGACATTCTCACTTGTTTATGAGAATGACTCACTTGGAATCACATAATGGTTTTTGTAACTCATTATGAATTAGGGTTACATTATATGGATGTGAAAGATAAGATATTGGATGAGTGTTTAACAGAAAAGTATGTATGAATGAACTTGAATACTTTTCTTTTATTAAAAGAAACACATGCTTTGTAAACTGAAGAATTCACTATATAAAATTAATAATTTAGCGATTATGGTATGTAGAGTTTAATAATATCATATTATTCTTCGTTTTTAATGAAAGCACTATTAATTGTTGTATGTATCTCAAGGTCAATGGGAGTAACTCTTTATTTCTCATTTTGGATATTTATGCTATTTTGCTTGCTATGTATTGGTCTTGGTTTTCATTGCTGAAAGCGTTAAGTTTTCTCTAAGAATCTTGAATGAAATATATGGATTTTGTGATTGGAATTGAAATATTCTAGAATGGATCACATGAATTGTTAAGTTTGTCTCATTAAGCACATATTATAAAAGTTCTAAAGAAACATGATATGGAATAATGTTTATCCATTAATGTTGCTCCAATTCAGAAAGGGGACAAGTTTAGCATTATGTAATGCCCATAAGAGTGAATTGGAACATTAAAAGTACAACAAGAATTCATTATGTGCATATGGTTTGCTTTGAGGCCATAGTTGATGAATTGAGGTTGCGGGTTTTAATCTTAGGACTTGGTGTTTATGTTTTATTGCCAAGCCGCTAAGAATTTATGTTGATGCCGCAATTGTCGTTTCTCCAAGAATGATTGGTGCTCTAAGAGTGCTAAATATAATGGAATTATATACCTTATCATTAAGGAGGTTAAGAAACAATGAGTGTCTATAAAGACAAAATTTATGCTTGCAAACCAAGTGATAAAAGGTTTTGACCAAAGAAATTACTGATTATGTTGAAAGGATTGTTCTTGGTCATAAACCATAATAGTATTTATGATGTGGTTTTGCATAATGACAGTTTATTTAGTTTGACACTCAGAGCTCAATAATTGAATGTGTTTATTTTATTTTCTGTTTTCCATTATATGTATACATGAATGAGATTGGATGAATGAAAACAGGAATAGTCTCTGACAAAGACATTGTTGGACCTTTTATGATACTTCTCACTTATGGACTATTTTAGGTGATTTGCTAATGTTGTGGTACATGGAAGGGATTATATCGTTTATTGATGTATAACTGCCATGACTCGCATTAGACAATTGCTTAAATGCGGTATTTATGTCGACCACATGAAAGTGATGATTATTCTGAATGTATCGCGCGCCTAATGTTTATTTATTGAACCATAAAGTAAATTTATCATATGGGCCAAGTGGGAGAATGTAAAAATATTTTATAAATATTCTATGTGGCCCACATGAAGTGACCTATGTAGTAAATAAATTGTTTAATTTGTTTAATAAATTATTAAGAATAATTATATTGGTCAAATAAAGAGAAGTAGTTTCCTATTTTATTACCGTAATGGATGGTAATTGATTATGGGCTTCACTAGGAAACGGGTCCTCTCTTTGCCTATAATAATGCACATACCCATCTTATGTGTACGCTGATGAAAACACGTATTAGGGTTTTCTAAACGTGCAAAAGGCTAGAGAGAGAAATCTATTTCCTCCACACTGAATGCTCCCCTATGAATCGCTCAAGACAAATATCTTGATATGGTAGAAGACTAATCATTCAAGGTATGTATGTAATTTAAGTTTAATTGAATTTCCGCCTAATGCTATTGTGAAAATCATGAAGTTCAAGATCTTGGGTCATGAATTGGTTTCTTATGGTTTTACCCAATATTAAGTTTACAATCCAACCCCCTGAGAGGGACAACCATTGTTCGGTCCATTGTCCACGATGAAGAGAGGTCATTGAGAGGGTGGAAGAATGTTTTTATATTATAATGTTCTTGTTCTTTTTATTTACTTTTTGAGGGAAGGATAAAGTTGGATTTTTAAGTTTCACAATATCGTAAATAAGGTATAAAGAAAAATAGGTTACATACTTTTTTTGCAATTGGGTTTTGCACGAAAATTCAATTTTGTCAATGAGAAAAAAATTTAGCTAAATTAGTCATTGTGTTTTCCAAAGTTTACAATTTATAGAAATTTCGTTATCTTCCGTTAAGTGCAGTTTTTATTTTATTTTTTTACAAAGCACGTTTAATCTTCTTCCTCTAACTCAACGAGTTAGGGTATATTTGTGCTATAGGGTTTAACTTACAATTTCGATTTCAACCCAAGATTTCTCCCAATTTGTTAAACCCTAACCTCACACAATATATCGTAACTCGTTGAGTTAGAGGAAGAAGACTGAAGGTGCTTCCTAAAAAAAATGCACTTAATTGAAGATAATGAAATGTTTATACATTGTAAACTTAGGAAAACACGATGACTAATTCCGCTAAATTTTTTTCTCAGTGACCAAATTAAATTTTCATGTAAAACTCAATGACAAAAAAAATACCTTCCTATCTTATCCTATTTTTTGGTCAACTAATCAATTTATTGAAGCCAAAGGCAAGCCGGCAAAGCAACTACAAGATAAAGCAAGGTGCAGACAAGCAACCCAGGATCTACGAAAACTAAATCCTATCCTATCCTATCCTGTTTGCTGTCCTTAAAATTGTTTAGCAATGCAATTGCATTTCCGTATGCAATTAGTGACTTCATGTTTGGCAAGATTCCCCCCTAAAATTACACCGTTCTCTTCTCTTGACCAATGAGTCATGAACCTCCCTCCTAATTCTTTCAAAGTACCAACTAAAAAAATGTTGTCAAGAACAGGAAGAGAGAGAAATCAGAGAGAAGGAAAGGAGGACAAAAAAAAGGGTAAAGGAAGGGAAGTCTCATGTTTGGCCATTGAGCAAATTAACAAATGGACGAAATATTTTTGATTTATAAATAAACCAAAGCAATAAAACTCTACTAAAAACAAGGACATGTGAACCATTTGTTATCCAATTACGTTCTCCCGTTTTGGCAATTGATACAAATCGCGGAAAGGAAAGTATACTATCAACGTAATGTATAGTCATTTATGCAAACAGGTAGTCATTGATTGCCAACGCGATAACAAGTAATTACAGTCACAACATGCTGATGGGGATCGGGGTCTGGATATAGGTCACCAACCACATACACGAGCACCGAAATTTAAGGCTAATGCATACTCACATATATCGTAGCAAATTCATGCCACAAATAAACTATTTCATTAATCATCAACATAAACTCCCCTACAACTATTATATTAGCCTTATTTATAGACTTTACAAGACTTGGGCACCAAGGCTACTTGGTCCAAAAGTAAACTTATTAATTATAAAATCACACATAAATAATAAAAGATATCCTAAAACTACCTAAATAAGAAGATTAAAATATATCATGAAATAACTAATTAAATGGTAAATATTTATCTTGATCCACCCCTATGCTCCTGCATCAGACTTCCCTAGTTGGAAATAATTCGTCCTTGAATTCAAGCCTTTGATTAAGAAAAATTCGAATAGAATCTTCAATTGCTTCATATTAATTCTGGATCTTTTAGCACTCAATTGAAACCTTCCTTTTCAAATAAAAAGATATTTGGAATATTTGACCTTTCTGGAACAATTTCAGTTATCTTCTGCAACCAATCTCTCACCCCAAAGAGTCGTCAATCCAAATGTCATTATATTGACAAGATCAACGAAGTTCTCGGCAATCTTTCTTTCGATTATGTCTTGATTGTGTTGCTTCAAAAGTGCATACCCAACTTCCTCTAGGTCCAGCGCCTTCAAGATTACACTAGATTCAACTTGTTTACTCTCACCAAATACTTTTTCATAAGTTTTCTCAACCCCAAAACAAATTTGATGGGAGCGATGTATTCCGTAAGTTGCCGTAGCATCCTCCTAATTTTCTCCATAACGTTGTAGTTGTCGACATGACCCTCCATCCAAAAACCTCCCCGAGAAAGCAGATCATGAAATAATTACATTAATCATCAACATAAACTCCCATACAACTATTACAATAGCCTTATTTATAGGCTTTACAAGACTTGGGCACCAAGGCTAATTGGTCCAAAAGTAAACTAATTAATTATAAAATCATACATAAATAATAAAAGATATCCTAAAACTACCTAAATAAGAAAAGTAACAATATATCATGAAATAAATAATTAAATGGTAAATATTTATCTTAGGGCTAGTTTGGGATTGCTGTCACTTTTAAGAAAAGTTGATTCTGTTGTGCTTTGAAAATAATTAGCTGTATAGTAAAGCAGCTATATGTTTGGTAAACAATATTTTTAAAGTGTTGTTAGTACAAAAAGTAGTGTCAAAACCATTTGGTAAATTTTAATATAAAAATGTTGTAACTGTGAATAATGACTAAATAGACTCTTGAAAGTGTTATGCGCTAATTATGTGGTGGTAGTAGTGGTGGTGGAGTTGGTGGTGAAAGAGATGGAGGTGAAGGTGGTGGTGAAAGAGATGGTGGTGGAGGTGGTGAGGAAGGCAGATGTGGTGGTTGTGGTAGTGGGGATGGCGGTTGGAGAGGTGGAGGTTGAGACAGAGGAGGTGGTGGTGGTGGTGGCGGCATGGTGGTGGTGGTGTTGGTAGTGGAGGTGGTGGAAGTGGAGAAGGAGGTGGTGGTTGTGGTGGTGATGGTGACGGTGGAGAAGAAGGAAAGGGATGTGGCGGTGGTGGTGGTGATGAAGCTTGAGGTAGTGGTTGTGGAGGTGATGGTGGTGGAGGTTGAGGATGAGATAGTGGTGACATGGTGGTGGTGGTGGAGGTGGTGGAGGTTGAGGAGGAGGTGGTGGTGATGGTGGTGGAGGAGGTGGTGGTGAAGGTGGTGATGGAGATGGTGGAGTTGGATGTGGAGGTGGAGGTGGTGTCTTAAAAAAAAATTTAATGATGGTATTTTGGGAATTAAAAATTCATTAACTCGCTCATCTCTGCTTTTGAAAGCAGCTTTGAAAAGCAACTCATAACCTCTTTTAAAAGTCGAGGCCACTGATTTTAAAATAATCGGGATATTTTAGATTTACCAAACACCTTAAACTGCTTAACTTTAAAGTGAAGCAAGTTTTTGACGAAAAAGCAATCCCAAATGGGGCCTTAATCCACCCCTATGCTGCTGCATCACATGCAATTTGATTTCCGTATCCAATCTGGCACGACCGGTTTGACAATAGAAAAAAACAACTTTATTTAGATAAACTTGTGGATCCAAATTGAATGATATAGATTAGCTTATATATATATATATATATATATATATATATATATATATATATATATTTTCTCAATTCAATGATCCATGTTCTTTGGTGCATCCATTCACTAAGGGACGTAGAACTTTCCAATTTTCCTGAGGAAGTCTAGGTAATTGGGCTCAATTATATGCCAGTTCTTGCGGCCTAATCTGGCTAACTTTGTGGATCTGCCCCTTCTGGGTTGCATTTTATAGGACAAGCAATAAGAGATTTGGGGCTTGGGAGACTAGTTTATTATAAATCCTGTCTATTAATCTTAAACGAGCTTCAAGCCTTCATCTTATGCCATATCTTCTAAGTAGGGCATTAATTCGAGATTACGCTTTTCATTTTACAACGTCCTATCAGAAAATAAAAATGTTGCAATGGGCCCAATTCTTGCAAAACAGCTCGCTCGAAGTTCCATACTGTCCTTTCTTTCAATTTCTAGTTTGCTTGAGTGCAAATTTCCTCTTTTTTTCTTCACTTCCTCATCTTTTCCTAACGTTTTTTTCTTCTCTCAAGTTGGTCCATAAATTTATCCGCTTATCATTCTAATCAAGAATTTTATTAATAATTGTAGTGGCAATTTCTAATTTGTGTCTTGGCCAACAGTAAGATGTGTTCCACCACCACCAACTCAACTGTCGCCCATCAATATGGATGGCATTATTGCCACCGCTCAATTGTTATCATTTGTTGCTATTATTAGTGTTCGGTTTTTTTTACCCAAATTGAGTATGTGCATTTTCTGGAAACAAAAGGGCTCGAGCGGATTTTAACCGAGAAAAAAGGGCTTGAGCGGATTCTGATCAAGAATGTTGGCTCCAGCAAATTAGAAAAATGGCCATATGTTGGTGTGTAGCTTCTTTTGTAGGCTATGTGACTTTTGGATGTGGGCTAATATCAACCACTCATTGGTGCCTTCTCCAATACCCTTGCTTTGAACCTTATATTGAGAGAGTGATATTGGAGTTAAGTGTGGCCGTCATATCTACAAAAAAGAAAAGCTCTCTTTTGAGTTGGGAAAGGAAGAGATCAGGGCTCTTTGATTATGCTCCTAGTGTGGTGGTGCACCATATTTGGAAGAGAGACAAGGGAAGGGCAATCACCTATTTGAAGAGGAATCTCTTATCTTGGTGGGTTGCATCTTTGTGGGAGAGTGAGGTAAGCTTCTCTTTGTCTACACAATATGTTGAGAGAGAATAATCAATTTGATCTATGTTGAGAGAGAATAATCAATTTGTGAGAGATCAAGGCTCTTTGTATTAGTGTGTAGGTTGATGCAACTTTGTGTAAGAGTCTCTCTTCTTTGGCTCGTTGCACATCAGTTGTACTTCTGGGTTGGTTCTCCTTTTTGTTCCTTGTGTTTGTAACGTCTATGTAATAGCTCTCTTTGTGTCTCTTTTCTCTTTGAGCAAGAATTTGAGATTTGTCCTTGGCTCATATGTATCTATATTATGAGTGTGAGTGATTTGGTGTAATTGGGATTTGGGTTGTGAGAGTTAAACTATGTAATCTCATGTTGTGGTGAGAGTGTTAACTCCTCTGTAATCTCCTTCTGTTGTTAGTGGATTTCCTCACCGTCTTCGAACTAAACGTAGGCTAGACAATAGCCGAACCAGTATAAACCTTTGTGTGTTGTTTGGTTTATCTGCAGATGTCATATCTTGTCTTTGTTATTTTATCAGTATCATATTGGCTGACTTGCAATACTTCTGCATGCACAACAATTAGAATGTTAACATTCAATCCAAAATCAATTGGCCATAAGTTGAGAGATCCGAGATCTTTTAAATACTAAGACAAAGATCTCATCCTTCCATGTAAATTACTCTCAACAGCTACCACACCATCCAACACAACTGCAGCCATATGCAGAATTTTTACAAAAACTTTAGCCTTTTGTAACAAAAAACAAATGCATACGTATGACCACGCAAAGCAATCATTTTGTTTTGCTTCACCAGAATGTGAGCCAAAACAAGCTTTCTTAATTAATCAAGAGGGAATATAGTCCTATACTTTCATGTAATCAGAAAGCAAGGAAATCATCGTTTACTTCTTTCCCTTTAAAATTCAAATTGGCCCCCTTATACAAGTTTCCAGGTATTTGATTCTCTCCTTCATCTTCTGCGGCCAATATTCTTATATATTATTCCGCCGTATATATAGTGATGTGAAGTAAAATTCTAAGCAATCCCATTTACACACACCTGAAAAAACTCTGGAATATTCGAGGGTTTTGGTTTTCACTTTTCAGATATTATTGCAAATTGTTCGATTAAATAAAACCCAAAGAACAAAAAAATTATAAAAGAAAAAAAAAGGATGAAGAATATTGACAATTAAAACATAAACAAACATAATTAGCTAGAATTATTAAGATTATTACATTGATCACTTGATTCACTCTCAAGGTGCATGTGATCAAAAAGTCAAAATTTAATACATGCATGTAGTTAAATGCAACCTGACATAATTAAGGAAGGTTCCAAGAAAGATTTGGGACATAATCTTTCAAGGACCTTTGCAATTCTCGAATCAGAACATCGACAAATACATATCAATCTTCATGATTAATTGTTCCTTAATTTGGTTTAGGGATCTTGAAAATGAAATCTTGTGATCAGGTGCGTCCACTGATGCCGTTGTGATCAGCCGTCACTGGCAACTCAAGGTTGCTTTTCTCATCTTTCAATGGTGCGCTTGAGGCTAGAGGGTCCTTGCTTTTGCCCCATACCACAGTGTAGAGACCGAAGACTATGAAAATGGCTCCAATTATACTGAGACAAAGCACAAAGGAGACAAACAAACAATCAATCAATCAATCAGTAGAAGAAAGATGGTCATTGCTCCGCAACCGTATTGAGTTTAGTATTGGAAAATGTTCTATTGCCGAATTGTCTGGCAACATAAGTTTTTTTTATATATAGAGTCAGATTGTGAATCTCGATTCACAGTCTGGTAAGAAAACATTCCCTCGTAATCCAAACGTGGAAGTTTGTACCTTCCAAGGTGGACTTTTTCAGCTAAAACGATGGCTCCTAGGGCGGCGGTGATGATCATGCAGAGAGGGCTGAAAGCTGTTACAAAAACGGGGCCTCGTTCCCTACTCACAACACCTTGCACATAATATGCAAGTCCAGAACAAACAATTCCCTACAAAGATCAATACAAAGTGTGTCAAATGCCTGCAATGTTTCTAAGCCTTGTTATATAGGAAGAGTATTGTGCACTCACAGAGTAAACTGAAGCAAGGAGCCTCGAATCCCAGCCTATAACCCAAACACTCATTTTGCGTTCCACCGCAAACGTTAGTACCCCACCTTCCAACACTCCCATAACGCATATCCAAGCTGTGAGAGAAAGCTCTGCTGGGTACTTCTTTAAAGTAAATGACTGAAGTGCAAAACATATAAAAAAGCTTAATTAGATCAGCTTATCACAAACATTTATCCATACGAAATTTTACAAGTTGCAGAGTATTCTCTTGGTAGACATGATGACATATACGTACGTTTTCAAACTATCAATTTTGATGAGTATATGACTTTTTAATGCTTGAGGCAATCTTTAAAAGTTTCGTAAGTAATTGAGTAATTATATTGTCAGACTGTTGGAAAGCAAATATATGTTGTAGATGTTCGACTTACTTGAACGATGAAGAAACTGGCCCAACCACCGCAACTGGCTAAGAGCATCAAGGGGCCAGCCACCCAATGCTGGCTGGTGGGGTCGGTGGTGCTAGTGTTGTGGCTGTGTGCGTGGCCTCGTATGATATCCACAATGGGGCCTTTGTACAGTGTCATCACCATGGCTCCTCCCACAGTGATTACAGTTCCCACCACCTTTGCCAGGCTATGTAGCTTCTTAACGTTCACACTCTCTAACCTGATTAATCAAAATAATAACATAATTAGGATAGGACTTAGGCAAACTAATCATAATTCAATTGGAAAAAACTAAGATTTTAGATCAAGTATTAATATGATTCTAGTAAAATTATTCGTATAAAGATATGCACGATGCCGACATTTTTAAGGAATGAGAACAAATATTAATACACAACTAGGTGATATGATTGTTTATTCTAGGAACATACTTACACTCAGAATATTATAATTTTTAAAATAAATAATATGGTTTTATATAATTCTAGCATGCAGTGTATTACATATGCAGAGAATCCCAACCTTTTATTTTTGGGTTTTTTTTCTTTTTAAACCAAAATTTTTTTATTATTTTTCCTCTTCTAGCAAATAACACGTGTAGTGGCCAAGGCTTACATCATGTGTCACAAAAATTATCAAGAAGATTCCACAAAAAAACAAAGGTGTAATTGCTTTTTCTTTCACGTTATGGGAACTGATTATGGTGGCATTATGTCGACCATGATTTCATCAAAAAAATAAAGGAAACAAAAAAAAATCAAGACGATGACGTGGCACGGTGGGATTGGAATAGTATATGCCAATTTCCCTTAGTGCCTTCCAATGTGTTGGCTCTTAAGCATACACTAACCTTTTTATTAACGCACTAAAATAATACTACGCATGCTGGAATATGATTATCTACTTTTTTTAACCTGAAAAAAACTGCCATTATGAAGGTGATGGCAGGAAGGACGTTGACAACAGCAGATGCAAATGTTGCTGAGGTGTACTTCATTCCCAGAAAGTATAAGTTTTGATCAAGAACGGGCCTGTAATAATGAAATATTGGTAATCATATTAATATATGATGATTGTACATGCAATAATCTAAAAATTTATTTGCCAAATTTTAGTTGTTTATCAAAAGGAGAAGAAAAAAAATTAAGTTAGAGCATTACTCAAGAAAACCAAGCAGAACTATTCTGAGGAATATCGGGAGAGTCATTCTCGGCCTTGTTTTCCTGTAAAAGAGTGAAAAACAATGCGGTCAAGTTAGTAGGGCAAAATAAGAGATATATTATATAGAAACATGTACACATTAACATACCAAGTATTATTTCGGCCTAAAATCCGATATATATGTTGTCAAATTGTAAATATGAATCGGAGATTTTATTTGAATATATGATACAAACTAACAATTTCTTGGTACGTATGATAATTCAAGTCTTTTGAAATATAGTTTCGGTGACATGGCGCTTATACATGCATGCATGGTTGTTTCTAAAGGGATAGAAAACAAATATATAATTTGTAGAGAGAGAGAGAACCTTTCAAGAACAAAGGCGAAGGGGGCAATAACACAAAAGGCAACAACATGACGGTAAACTGAGAGAACAAAGTTGCTCATGCCATGTTTAAACGAGACCATACTGATGATATACATGCCTGCATATCCAAATTGAAGGGAGACCATAGCCAAGTAAGGCTTGATCTTGATGAGAACTGGACTCAACTTCGACCCTGTTGGACTTTGGTCTCCCATCTTTCTATTCAACACTTCTGTCCCTCTCTCTACTACCTCAACTAATTAATTTACGTGTATTTTGAAGGATGCCAACACTCCTCTTATAAGCCTAAAAAGCAAAAAAAATAGGAGACAATATTTCAAAATCATACGTACATGTCCAAGCCACTAACCCTCTCTCTCTCTCTCTCTCTCTCTCTCTCTCTCTCTCTCTCTCTCTCTCTCTCTCTCTCTCTCTATTATCGATTCTCTTATCCAATAACCAAAGACACCCATATACCAAGCAACTAGAATCCTCAATTGGGTGAGATGGATAATCAAACAAAAACATTGTGAGAGAGAGAGAGAGAGGAATTTAATTAAGTGTATGAAAATATAATGCTTTTCCTTTTTTCTTTATATTTATTTTATTGGAAGTGGGGATTCGATTCATTGACCACCAAATGAAATTTAGGCTAAGTGCTTTAGCATGATAGACACGAGAGGCTAAGCTTATGTGGAGTTTGGGAGGAAGTGGGTGCTATGAAGAGTGGACACCACTTCAACTAATAAGCTAGTTAAGACATGTCCTAGTTAAATCTCCAATTTCTTTTTTGGGGCGTTTTCATGGTATATGAACTTCAAATTAATGACCTCACTCCTCATCAAATAATTAGTGGGATTGACATGGATGGTAAGTTTTGTCAAGGCAACGCACTACATGTTGATAATCTTCAATTATGTCGCCTAAAAAGCATCCCAAATCGTGGTTAAGGTTAGCTAAACTTCTTCATTACGAAAAAGGTTAGCTAAATTTCTAGCATGGGCTAGCTTTTCATGCTACTTTATATATAACTTTGCTAATCAGCAAACCACTAATGATTCAAGGGGCGGAAATTAAGGCATTTTGGCTTATAAGCAAGCCACGAAATGATTCTCTCCTCATAAACTGCAAATCACATAATATATAGTTAGTCACTTCCATCACTTTTTTTTATATATATTAAGATTACAAACTTCTTTCTTTATTCCCGCAGTACAATTATTCTTAATTTTTATGCGTCGCCTTGCGAAAGAGTCGAAGAAATTGCTAATCAAATCCAATTACAAAAATCGTCCATGTGCATGTCCTATCATTCTATGCAAATTTTGCAAAATTCTTCTTCTTCTTTTTTGCAATGTTCTGTGTGCTTTGCTCCTATATGTTCATGAAATAACAAGCTTAGTAGCTAGCCCTTTGAGAGTGGCTTCATCTGATAAGATGCCTTTGCCTTACAGCAATATAGTGGGGAAGAGAAAAGAATAAACTATTAAGTTTAAATTTTATTATTATATATTGTTGCTTAAATATGTATATAAATATTATAATCTCACAGTATTTTCACTACATATTTTTCCTGGATGAGTATAAAACACCTGGGGAGACAAAGTCCAGACATATAAAGTTTGTGGTTTCGTGTTTGGATTCCACGAAAACAATTAATCAGGTTGGTGGAATCCCACCTTATAATCTTGATACTGTCTTTGAAAAGAGAATGTGGTTAGAATTATTGCAAAGATAAAAAAAAGAAAAGAGCAAAAGTATCGGCCAAACCTTTTTTTTTCCTTTTGGTGGTGAAATTTATTGACCAACTTCTAGTGTGTTTTTGCTGTCCTCGTGCTCTAATTTGTAAATGTAAGGCGATATGCAGTGAGAGAAGATGCTTTAATTTGGAACTACAGTGAGAGGAAGGAAGAAAAAAAAAATCTTGTTTTCATGTAATATGTCCTTAGTTACGTATTATAGATAAGAATATGCCAGATATTCAAATATTCCTGAGATGAACAAAAAGAGAAGATTGAGTCAACGGGGTCTATCTCAGTGAAAAAGGCATTGACTTACAAACTAGAGGTCTCCCAAGACATCTTAGTTGTGTGTGTGTGAAAAACCCCCTACATTGTAGTTTCGACTATCGTTTGTACTAAAAAAAAAAAAAGAGAAGATTACAAGACGGCAGCACATCTGTTAGTACAATCACCATGTGCATGAAGCAAATCTCTCGTTTTTTTCTGTCTTCTTGAAATTTGCAAAGGCTATATTCGTATTCTTCCGAATGGCCCTAGAGCAAGTGACCACTTGTAAGAATTTTTATATTTTAATCCACCAAAAGTTCTTATATTAAGGATTGATACAATACCTACAAACTTCTCTTTTCTTATTTTTCAATACTAGTGTACTTGCTTTTTCCCCACCCCACTGATATAGTTTACAAGCCAATGGTGTCGTCTAACACGTTTTGAATTTTATTTTTAAAACCCAATGTAGAACGTTATATTGAAAAAACATATGGAATTGCAAGTCCTTTTTATTCAGACCACACAAAGAAGGTCCTGTCCATATATGGTGTGTCATATTGGCTCTAGTGTAGTGTCGTACCGTAAACGGCAGAATACAAATTTCCACTCATCAGATATATTTGAAGAAAGAGGCCCCTAGCTACCTAATAGAGTAACATGTGAAAGAATTTGAAAAGGAACTGACAAGAGATGACAATTATCTCCAATCAACTTAAAGAACATGTACTATATATAAAGAGATAATTTGACAAGTTACATTATCTGAAACAACATCAATTTCTCTAAATTTTATCCATATTAATTATATGAGATTAAGAATAAATCTATTTATTCCACGTTTACATATTTTATTACTGAGATGTAATATCCACCGGATCTCACCTATACGAGAAATATATGACGATGAGTACATATAATATATGAACCATTATTCATAAGATCTAATAAAATGTTCAAAAAAGGAAAAAAGAAAAGAAAGAAGAAAATAGTAGTTGGAGAACATTTTGCAAGCTAGATATACAGAATTGACAAATAAAGGTACCATGGGTATATATATATTCTTATTGGGGGACAGCGTTTGTCAACTAGATAGTAAGAAGCTAGCTCTTTGAAAAGAAGGGGATTGCTAAATGCTAATCATAGATTCATAGATTCATAATTACAATCAAATTCAAAAGACATTAGAGCATTCACAATGGGTTACCTAAACCACCTCCTTAGACAAATTTTAGGGAGGAATTGGAAAAATACATCTCCAACTATGCTCCCTATCTACCTCCTAAAATAAGGAGACCTCTAGGAGCTCATAAATCTGAGAAGAGATAAATGACTCCTAGTGGCTCCCTAAAATTTAATGTTGCTTTGGTTTATGCGTAGTTTAAAAATTATAATTAATGCCAATTATTTTTATATTATTTTTTATAAAGATGGACCAATCATATTGAATTTAAAAATAACTATAGTATTTATGACTCCCTAAACTAGGGAGTATGATTGGAGTTCAAATTTTATAGAGAGCTCCCAAAATAACTTTTGTGTATTTTTAGCTAAATTTTAACTAAAAAATAGGGAGCATGACTGTAAATGCTCTTATACATGCAAATTTAAAGTAAGAGATTAGCATTATTTTTGGACCGTCATATATTGCATTTGGGATGGCCGGTCGCTGCCATTTTTGTCAATGACCAATTTAGTCCCATTGATAGCACTTCCACTAGAAAATGGCAATTCGTGAGCTTCATCCTTCATAGCATGACTGGATGGCACTGCTGAGCTTTTACAATAATCCTTGCTTTTACCCCACACCACAGAATAAAGGCCAAACACGATGATCACGCCTCCAATTATACTACACATCAATTTTTAAAATTAAAAAAACAGAGGGATTTTTATATATAAACGATAGTCTAAATTAATCTAAAATACGGGGGAGGAATATTTAAACTTGGGTGCAGCAGGACGGATTCACTATCCTGATCAACTGGCATAATCCGTGTCTTCATCAAAGAGAAATTAAATATACAACATATAACTATTCAGATAAAGATCATATCAACGCTTAAAGTTGATTGATTGCATCACAAAGATATATACCTTCTCTAGAGTATCTGTTCCTGAGAAAAGTTGCGTCACAAGATGTGCGACATCACAACACACTTTGTACATGCCATTATTATTCCTCATTATCGATAATTTTAATTAATTAGGATTGGAATTTGTCATAATATAGGAGCAACAACTTTTCTTATTAAATATACCAGAAGATTAGGATTAAGAAAAATTCAAGCCAGGGGAAATATGATGTTAGCCCAATTTTAGTTTTTTTTTTCCTTTACCTGCCAAGGTGAAGTTTCTCAGCTAGAATAATGGAACCCAGAATAGAGACGATGATCATGCAGAGAGGGTTGAAAGCTGTTACGAAAACCGGGCCTCTAGTCTTCATCACCAAGCCTTGCACGTAGTAAGTAATTCCAGAGCCAATTATTCCCTAAATCATTGACAATGCATCCTATAATCATAATTAGTGGTGAATTTTTATTTTTTTGCCGAACTTATGTTATCAGATGAATACTTATTTTTTCGAATTATGAATTAGGAATTAATCTAATTCATTGATTTTTACCAAAAAATAACTGCGATAACAAAAGTGATAGACGGGACGGCGTTCATGATAGCAGATGTAAATGATGCCGATGTGTATTTCATCCAAGGAATAAAATATCGATGATATTGGAAATATCGGTAGTCAAAAATACGAAAATTTCGATGGAAATATCGGGATATTATCGATATTTGATCCATGTCGTCAATATTATCGATATTTTGGTTCATGGATATCTAAAATATCGATGGTATCGGAAATATCGGTAGTCCAAAAATACGGAAATTTCGTGGAAATATCGAGAATATTATGGATATTTTATTCCTTGATTTCATCCCCAAGTATGTAAACCCCTGATCAACAATTGGCCATGCACTATTTCTGTTTGCTCCTCCTAGTCACGATCAACATTCAATTGTACATGATTGAGAACCTGGGGGACAGCTGTACTACTTTCTTTTTAAAAAGTTTAAAACTATACATGTACCACATTTAATTATCGCATTTGTTATAGACGTGAAATTCATTATGTGTCATATATGATTAGCTATACTTAGTATGCTTGTTAGTGAGAGATCTTTTACTCTAGGAATCCCAGCCCCATTATGTGCAAAAAGGTGGAAATCGTCATTTTTGGTCTCGTTGTCCTGTAAAACATATGAAAATTAATTCACAGAGAAAAAACTTAATTAATTTCAGATTATTATTACTTAAATGTGACTAATTAGAGATAGAAACCTTTCAAGAACCAAGGCGAAAGGAGCAAGGAAGAGGGCTGCAGCAGCATTGCGATAGACGATGAGAACAAATCGGTTCATGCCATGGTTGAGAGTAACCATGCTGATTATGTAAATCCCCGCACTCCCAAATTGCAAGCAAATAAGGTTTCAGCTTTTTCAACATAACACCAAACTGCTCACATGCCATCTCTCTCTCTTGATTTAACTTAATCTCTTCCTTGTGAGAAGTGGAACTGATTGATTGGGGATGAAATTAAAAGGTGCATGCAATGGCCTTCTTATAGAGAAAAAAAAAAGATTAAGGGTAAACATTTTACTACCCGCAAGTTTTCCGAAATTCTGACTTTACTACACAGTTTTTTTCTTCTTACTTTTGTACATAAAGTTTGACTTTTCTACCATTTTCATACATATGTTAGTATTTCCGTCATATTTTCTGTTAGTTGCCTATATGGCATTGTAGGTCCCACAATTTAAATGTTTTACAAAAAGTATGAAAAAACCAAAAATAAAATCACACACTCTCTCCTCTCTCCCCCTCAACCCAACTATTGGGTCACGGGTCCTATTATGTCCACCTATACTGTATTTAGATTATTGAGATGTACACATTATCGCTTGTATAGAGCCACTTATACCAACACCCACTTCAAGAAAAGGGTTTTATTTTGCAATCTTTGTGGATGCATGGCCCCGTGTCTTTGAAAGTATGCTTGCTTCTGTCACTACTGATAAGCAAATGTGCAATTGTGCTTTTGTGTGTCTTTGTGCTTCAATTGTGCTGGTTGGTTGTGTATGGGAGTTTCATTTTACAATGAATATATATATAGATGTAGCTTTATATCTTGATTGTCTCTTTTCAGGAGGGGTCGATCTCATCTTAAAGAACTTATAGATATTTCTTGACAAAATTGGCCAAACAAACCATCACCAACTTTTTTTGTAATCACAAAAGTTCTTAAACCAATTTACAGTAAACACCCACTACTATATCTAATGGTTTTGCTAAATATGTATCAGTGTAATTTTTGCTCAATTTTGTTTTGGATAAAATTAGCAATAAGCTGATGTCTACAGCTAAATTTTATAAGGTTTCTAATTGATGGCTGTGAAAAGGGCCATGCATTGCATGCACATATTTAGATATAGTTGCTTTCCATTCAGCATGCATGATGAGGGCAGGTCATGCTCCTTAATCCATTAAGTAATTGAGCTTTTAACCGTAGCATTATTGAGATTTATATATCATCTTCTTTTTTTCTTTTCTTTTTATACAAGCGATATTTTACCTTAATCTAATCTAAACTACATGAAGGAGATTTGAACTCGGTGTAGAGTGAGGAATACATCCGCTCTAACCAACTTGACTAATTATTTATATATGTATAATTTTTTAAAACATTTGTTGATCAATCAAAAAAGATCTGTGCCACAAACTTGGAACCTTTTAATTCTTTGTAGGAGATCAAAATTACCAATCAGACTATACCCTACCATTTAATTTTTCTTGTTGTTGCAGGGACCCTTTGGTTACCTAAATGGGAAAAACACATCCCTTTGCAACTCGTGCATACATGTGACATGTCCTATATGACTTGGGTCAAAGAAACCTTCTGATAATTTTTTTAATTGAGAAAAAGCAATGTATTCAGTGAAAAAAGATTACCGCAGATTTTCAACTAAAATATCTTGAATAATATCAGGAAGATCGTGACACCATGAAGATGCATGAATCAAAAAACAAATAAAACTATGCTAATCCATTCGCCGCTTCTGAATTTTGATCAATGTGATGAGTGTTTTTTTTTTCTCTCTCTTTTCAATCTTATCGTTTTCATGCTAGAAACATGGCAACGCCTTGTGTAGAAAAAAGAGCATTATGTTTGAAATGTTTGGCATGCTTGTCGGATTGTCAATCAATTGACAAATATACATAAACTTATTTTAGGGATATGTTTATATGGCTCACTCTATCTTATATTTCACTAATTTAAATTGTTTATTTTTTAGGTATACTCTAAAAAATTATCACAGAAAAATCACTTGAATTTAAATTCATTTAACCACTTAATTAAATGGTCTTCATTTTTGTGTTTTCTTAAAACACCGTATTTGTCTATTTTTATGAGTTACAATTAGGTATCTTAACCGCTTCCAAATTTGTTTACTTTTTAATTATTATAAGGATGATCTAAAGACTTGAAAAACATAATGTTTGGATCGATGAAATCCCGTAAGAAATTTCTTAACTGAACATATCCATCAATAGAGATGACTCCATATATCTGTGAACATTTGGCGATTCGAGGCCCAATAATGTGGGGCGGCTAAAAGAGGGAGAATTGACTCATCATTTTTAATGAGAAGGGAAATAAACAGCAAGAAAGAAGCTTTAAAATGATCTTAACATGCTAGACAGAGATCCCTCTAGCTAGCTAATCAAGTTGTGAAGTGTTTGGAACAACTACTATTTAACTGTCACTTTAAGAAAAAGTGAGTGACAAAGAAAGAAGGCAGCAGATGCATCAGTTTTAGTGAAGAGAAGTTTGGTCAAAGAAATATAAGCATATCTATTACTTTTGATTGTGGTGTGATTTAAAATTTAATCAACTTTCGTGCTCTTCTGCATAATGTATGAATGAAAGGACCTTTGCGTGTAATCCCCCTTTTCCTGATCTTTTTAAGTGCTAATGGCAAAGTTGAGTTCATCAATTTCCGATGAGCTATAATCAATGATTGCTTTTCCTTTAGTTTTTTTTCCCTTTGAATAATAATAATAATAATAATAATTTATATTTGCATAATTAATTAATTAATTGTGTAAGTATCATTGTCATGTTTCCTTTTTTTAAAAATAGTAGCAACTTGACAAGCAAAAAAATTTTTAAATCCTAATTTTAATAGGGCATTTTTCTCAATATAATGTATTAATTATGAATATTTATTTACAAGTTTTTTATGTCAAAATATTGGATTGACATATACTGTATTCTATCTTTAATATCCACTGAAAAAAGAATGCATTTAAAATGGATAACTCATTTTCATTCAAAAGGGTGACAATTTGATCCTTGTAATGTTGTAGAATATAAAGATTTCGAAAAAGAAAGTGAAGGAAAATAAAGTGATGGAAATCTGTCTTCTTACAAGAAAGCAAGAGGAGGGATTAAAGCGGACAAGAAAACTTTTCCATGAATTGCAATAATGCTTGAAGATTAAAGAATTTGCTTTCTTGAATTCCAATGCAAAATGGGGTTTTTTTTTTCATTTTTAATTAGGAGTAAATTGAGTTTTTTATTTTAAGGATGATGTGTCTAGTTTAAATTCCTTAGATTAAATTTCAATGAGGCGAAAACGAAAGTCAAGCAGATCATGGCAGAGAAAATCAGAATAGAAGATCCGGATCCATTATCATCATATCATCATGAGCATCAGAACAAACTAAAGAGCCGCCTGCGTCAACAAAAGAGAGTGAATTAATTGTGGAACTTGTTTAAGGGTTGTGATTTAAAACAAATCATGCAACTTTCAAAACGTTTTCTTTTTCTTTTTATAGATAATGGACCTTCTCAATGATACATTTTTAACTTTTTATTTATTTATTTATTTTTCGAGAAATATAAAATTGCTTTAAATTGTGGGTTAGTCTAATGTCTCCTTCCACAGGACCACCCAGAAACCAATTATTGAGAAAGGATGAGAAAGGAAGGGGGTAAGTGTCCATCTTGCATATGTAGTTTCATCTACATTTTTCATTGATAGAAAACAGTCAACTGTAAAGGAAATAAAGGCAGAAGAACAAAAAGGGATCAAGAAAGAAGGGTCAAAAGAAAATTTGGCCATTCACTAAAAGTTGGCTACAAAGTTGATGTGAACTACAAATTCATTAATAATTCAAGATACATGCCAAATAGCGAATGACAAAACTTCACTTCTACACAGGGTCCAAAACCCACTAATGTTTTAAGGCAGCAGCTATTTTCTTCTGAACCAGTTCCACTCCGAGACGAGGAGATAATCTAGGTATAGTTTCCTGGACCATAATTCGATATTTTCGTCAGATGAAACTACAAATGTGATTCATCAAAACAAAACAATAAAGATTCAGATTTCAGACTGAGGAAAATGCAGTTGAAGTCTTGTACCATATACACAAATTCTCAGCATTGCTAAAAGGAAACAATAAGGGTAAGAAAACTTGAGATGCTTCAAGCAAGATAGGCCACCTCATAGAGACAATCCCATCAATAATTGCGTTGGCTGTTTATTTGATTGTCAATCCACCATCTAAAGCAAAGTAATTGCTTGATACATGGCAAAGCACCCAAAAAAATATATTTTTAAAAGAGATTAACGACTGAAACCATATCCTCGCAATGATGCACAAGGAAAAAAGCAAACTAGAATCAGATATTTATGACTGGGAAATTTGTTCGTGGCTATTACGAAAACAAACAAAAAACAAAAAATCTAAGCCACTAGAGATGTAAAAAGGATCTGCATCTGTCAGCAAGCATTTAGAGTCAGAATTGTATGTGCCACAAGATCGTTCACATGAGCAGGAGAAAAGCAAGAAAGCAAAAATAAAGCATGAAAATTGAAAATTATCCCATTATAATTTATTAGAAAAGGTAACATGTAGTGAAGGACGACTACAAATAACATGGGAAACATAAAGGCATGTCCACATTGATTCAAAAGACAAATATCAAAGCCCAGTGGTTTGTCCGCCATTTTGGTAAGGCTCTAGGGTTCGGTTGGGTTTGCTCCCCAGTTCGAGTCCCGGCAGTTGCAACACTTGGTGGCCAGCGGCAGGCTCTGTTCCACGAGCGGGGAATAGTCGAGGTGCGCGCAAGCTGGCCCGGACACCGTGTGGTATTTACCCCAAAAAAAAAAAGGATAATGGAACACATTATATGATTTTGGCATATGCATACGAAGCCTTTTCCAATGTTAATCGATCTAAATGAAGGATACTTAGTTTAATCAGCTGGTATTGAATGCAATGTTTACACAGAAAAGTTAACTAGATTTAAGTTCCACAACAAAAAGAATGAATCATAGTTAGCATTTACAATCACCCATCACTCAGCATAGCATTGACCCAACTAAACTCAACAGAGCCTTTGCCTCTATAATAAGGGCTAGCCCACAAGCCATGACACAACTGACTCCCATGTGACATGATTCACTTGATAACTTTACAGTGCAATTTGATGGGATGTCCAGTCTTTAGAGCAATATGATTCCTACAATTTCTAATCCTAGGATACATAAGACAGTTTAATAAGAATCATCAAATCACATACACCCAAAGCCAAAATCTAGGCATTATAATAATACTATCTTAATGCCTTCTTTATTGTTTCTCGATTGACTGCATTATACAGCCAATCCAATAAAATAGTTTCATCTTCAAAGAATTGACTCAATCAATCATTGCCAATAAAAGAATGTTAAATCTGTCTCTGGTGTCATGATGGCCATCAAACTCTTTAGAACTTGCGCCTAATTGCACATGGTTATTGGAAAACTACTATCAAAGCGAAGTTTAATATAGAGGGTACAATAATCCAATACAAGGTAGCATTATCAAAAGATTTTTGTGGATGGGAAGCTTTTCATTGTATTACTAAATAGGATAGAACAAAATACAATGATATCAAACCCAACAATTCAACTAATAACAAAATGCATACAATCCTTACTCAATTTATTACAGAAGGGAAGTAGTATACTTTGGAACTAGGCCTCATGTTGTGCTATGGATCAGCCTATCAGGCTTAGGCAGCAGGTACCTTAACCCTTATTCAGCCCAAACTAAATTCTGGCTGGGATTGTTCAAACCAAAGCAGCCGAAGATTTATAAAATTCCAAATCAAAGTCTTCTATGGTCCAGTCTAGATTTTGGGTTGGCCAGGATAGCTTGCACAAGGTCATCCCTAGTGATCTCGGATGAGGCAACACCTTGCTAAGTTGGCCACTGGACATTTTCTATATAATTCTTTTTCAAAATATGTTAAAGTGCTTGTGTGATCATTTCATTTTGCAGTTTCGTTTATTCTAAAAGTTATTGCTACTCTTAAAATGGGGTTGATGCTTCACATAAAATGGGGTTGCTCCAACACAGGGTCAAGTTCAGAAGTACAAGTATAAAGCTTAGAATATGTTTATGCTTAAGTTGAGTGTCATTTGAGTGTCATTCCCTCAACATGTGAAATTAGCGGTATCTATTCAAAGGATAATAATACAGAAAAAGCTCCCAAGTCGCTTGGTACAGCAATAAATTACGGAAATTGGAAGCTTTCACGATGAAAAAACAGCACATTACAGGAATTAAAGTTGAAATTAAGCCGACCCAAGAAAACCAAATGGAAGAAACTAACCTCAGTGCCATCAGAAAGCACTCTGGCCAACACTGGTATCTCATACTGGTAAGCTCTTTCCCACTCTGGATTGCTCGTAATATCCCTTATCTGAATAAAACCCAATACAACAAACTTTATTGAAAACAGAGGAAAAGCTTGAAATACAAATGTTAAAAGTTCAAAACTAAATAAAAACTCATTGGGTTACCTGTAAATCAACGTCGTGAAGAGAATCAGGGCCAGCGAGTAAGAAGGCAGCCTGAAGTTTTTCTTTGAGGCCATCGCACAAACAGCACCCGGGCTTGGAGTAGAGAATGAGGGCTCTTGAAGGCTTTGAAGAAGAAGAAGACGAAGTAAAGGAAGAAGAAATAGCAAATGGAGTGAAGACCCACCTAGCCCTGTGTCTTGTCAGCAACACATTCGACGTTGGCCTCGCCAGCGCCATTGTCACCGTCGCTGTTGCTACCGCGGCAATGGCCATGGCTACCAAATCAATCCTGTGACCCAAAAAAAAAACCAAATCAATCCTGTGCAAAATGGGACAAGGCCCATTTCTCTCACCTTTTGTATCGGAAGGTGGGGTGATGAGGCTGCGGCTCCTTTTACGGCCTGGGGCCTGATCTAGCTATATCAGCGTGGCCCAACATTTGTTAAGCCCATCTATTTAGGCAAATAATGGTATTCACACGACATTCTGTAATGAGGGTGCCATATATAGACTCCTCAATAGACCTTCATTTTAGCAACAAGATCATTTCATTAAACTTAAGTGAAGTTACTATTCAAATGAATCATGTGGCTAATATGAAGATTCACATCTATGGTCCATATATGACACCTTCACATAGAATGACTCTAGTATTCACAGTCCGTCATGCATGGTTGAGCACCTGAGTCATTCTATATAAAGCCATTAAATGAGACCATATTTCTTAACCGTTGAATCAAACTAACCAACTTGATCTAACAGCTAACCAATTTGAGAGATATGACGTCATCTAAGGGCCTTAAATACTGCCCTTATTTACTATAGAATTCTACATGAGCACCTAGATGTCTATGTTGCAGGATTCTACAACTGAAGCTCTATTGGTAATTATATTTGTTTATTACTTTAATGAAATATTCACTACAAAAAAAAGTCACAATAGTCACCCCTTTGTCACTAACTAAGAATTTGGTGACATTGGTAGTTTTAGTCACCTTTTTGAAATTTTTGTGTGACTAAAGGCTTTAGTCACTGCAAAAGTAACCAAATGTCACCTTCGTTAATTTGTTGGTGACTAAAGCCCTTAGTCACCTTTTTGGTGACTATTGGTACATTAGTCACCTTTTTCAAATTTTTGTGTGACTAAACCTCTATTGGTCACCAAATATATAGTTTTATTACTTTTTTGTAGTGATTGGACTGTTTTTCATTATTGGGGAAATGAGGATTCAAACTTGATTATATATATTTTTTATTACTTTGATGAAACATTAAATTGTTTTTCATTATTGATGAAATGAGGAATTGAATTTGTTTTTTTTTTCTAACACAAAACACATTGAAGGAGGGGAAATTGAATCTAAGACATAAATTGTAAAGGTAAATGCTCTTAGGCCTTCTCCAATCATACATCTAAATGTAGTCCAATGCTATAAATTTAGCCCTCGGAAATATTAAAATTTTAAAGAATAGTGTCGGGTTAAATTTTTCCATCTCCAGCAATGCATGGCTATATTTTAGGGCCTTCCATATTTTATTATTTTGAGAAAAACTATGGTACAACACTCATACATTCCACTAATATGTATTGTTTAATTTAATTAAACTACTATTTAGAGACATGCATGGCTATATTTTAGGGCCTTTCATATTATATTATTTTGAGAAAAACTATGATACAACACTCATTTATTCCACTACTATGTATTGTTTAATTTAATTAAACTATTATTTAGAGACGATAGTCTACTACGCTATCTTCGAAGACTTTTTTGAAAGCATTGCAAAGATGTTCATATTCCACTCGTGACCAATTTCGTCCCTTCGAAGTTCGGGACATTTTTCAAACAATGTGAATAACAAAACAAGCAAAGAGAATAAATTTGTAGGAAATGTTTGGATGAAATGAGTAATATTTGAAAAAAAGAAAGAGTGGAAAGTTGTGAATAAGTAGAGAATGTGGTAGAATTTGTAAGAAACGTGGAACGAAAAAATGTAACATTTCAAATCCAATTATATATATATATATATATATATATATATATATAATTTAAGGACATTTAGCCGTTTTACCCCCTCAACTATGACCCTTGTAGAAATTAACCCTGAATTAAAAAATCAGTCAATTTAGTCCTTGAACAAAAAATAATAGCCAATTTCAACAATGCCGTTAGATTTTATCAAATTTCATCTACAATTCCATCAATAATGCACGTCTTCCATGGTATATGGCTCCAAGTCAACGTCTTCCATGGCCATATGAATTCGAATCGGAATCCCAATCTCCATCGTCGTCGTTATCACCCTTGCCCATTTGAGATCCTCACATTTGCATCGACATGTACGTGGCATGGCTCACGCAGGCATCGCCTTCT
The DNA here is from genome assembly GCA_024362665.1 of Prunus padus. Classification (NCBI taxonomy): domain Eukaryota; kingdom Viridiplantae; phylum Streptophyta; class Magnoliopsida; order Rosales; family Rosaceae; genus Prunus; species Prunus padus. The sequence continues at coordinate 40,481,052 of JANFAM010000020.1, forward strand.
CTCGGCTCTCCCCTACGGCGTCCCAGTTCAGATCTGGGTTTACGTGAAGAGATGGAGGAGAGGAAGAAAGCGGGAAGAGAGAGAAAAAGACAGGTGGAGAGAGAAAGAGACAGAGAGAAGGATAGAGAGAGAGAAAGAGAGAGAAAGAGAGAGAGTTGGTTCCGGAGGGTGGGGAGGTTTGGGATGGGGAGTGGGGCGGGTTGCGATAGGGGTCTTGGGTTTGTTTTCTTTTTTGGTTACTTTTTTAATTTTTGTTATTTTATTATGGTGGGTATGTCTGCAATGGTGGGTCTGTCGAATGGTGGGTATGTCTTCAAACCACTTCCTCTTCTTTTTCTCCTTCTTAATTGTCTGCAAGGTGGGTATGTCTTCAAACCACTTCTTCTTCTTTTTCTCCTTCTTAATTGTCTGCAATTGTGGGTATGTCGAAATAATTTTCTGTAATGGTGGAATTTGTGAAATTATGGTAGCTCTGTTTCTAATCTGATGCCAACAATTTTTTTTTTTTTTTTTGCCAATCGATAGGTTGTTTATCATTTATCTAGAATAGTGGCTTACATCATCGTCAATGGCCTTGAAAAGCCATGAGGGAGGAAACCCCTCCCACTCCGTAGCACCCCCTGTTTTATCCCAAAGTTGGCCACTAAATGGGCAGCCCAGTTACACGCACGAGGACAATACTATCTCTCTGAAAGTGGGTTGCAGTGAAGCTTGTGACTTGGAGCGAGATTTGGTTGCAGTGGGTTTCATTGTGCGATTTGATTGGGTTGATTTTGTTTTCAGAGTGAGAAATGCATAGAGAAAAAGAGAAGAAGGGTATGGATGACGAAAATACCCTCTAAAAAATACACACGTGCGCCTCACGAGTTTGGGTCTGACGAGAGATTGGATGAAATCCCACAAAATTTAACGGCAAGGGTTAAATTGGCGATTTTAATTAATACGGGAACTAAATTAGCTGATTTTTTAGTTTAGGGGGTTGATTTCAACAAGGGTCCTAGTTCGGGGGGGTGTACGGCAATTTACCCATATTTTAAAAACAAAACGAATTTAAATACATTTTAAAAAGTTATTTTAAAACAAACTAAAGGCTAGATGACATCATCGATGACACCATTGTGCCTTTAATATTAGCCTTTGGATCTGTAGCTGCACGAGATGTTATGTGCTCACACCCACGCATGATACTTTTTCTTATTGCAAAGCACATGTGCTAGACCCACAAAAAAAATTTGGCCTAGACTATAGCTGGGCTACAAGTGGCCTGGTTGGATGGCTAAATGGCTAAATGTGGCCCTCCAAATTTGTTTTTAGCCCATGGCTAGAGATGAATTTTGTATTATTTTAGAGCTATATTTAACCTATGTGACTCATGACTGAAGATAGCCTTAACCACTTGAATTACAAACCCCTTACAATTATATATATTCTTTATATAAGTACTACATACATACGTGTGTGTCATACGGGAAAAACGAAAGTGCCAAAAACGTTACCTAAAGATTATGGACCTTAAAATTTTGTGGGGAATGCTAGCAACTTTCTCTCTAACCTTCTCTTTTGAACCTTCTCCATTCTCCTCATGACACGTGTCAATTTCTACACTTAAAACAATGTTTGACTTTTATTTTTTGAAAGCCTTGTATTATCTGCTTAACTTTTAATGCAAACATTACACATGAAAAGAGTTTTTGTATTTTTTGGTCAATCACATGAAAAGAGTTTAATCCCAAGATTTAAGCACATTAAAATATTAAAAATAAAAATTATTGTACGCTGTTATAACATGCGCGACGAGCGCTTATTTTCCCTTTGCGAATAATATCTATAAATATCCACTAATATTATAACACATGCAAAATGCACTACGCGCCATAATATAATACGGTAGTATTCTATAATTTTTCAAGTTGACCCTAAGGTCGAATCCATCAGACTCAGTTTATTTTTAATTTTTAATTATTTTGTCGAGGAGCGCGCCAACCAAAAACACAAAATGTGGAGCTGAAGTGAACTGTAGAATCACTGAAGTTAAACGACTAAAACCGTTAATTACTGTTACTTGGCCACGCCCCCCCCAACCACCACCATGTCCAACCATCTCCTCACACTCGCAATCCTCCTGCTACTCGCCGCCACCGGAGGGGCCCACTCAGAACAACAACACCAACACGACACGCCCATCAGTCGTTTCCAAAACTACCTACGGATTAACACGGCCCACCCAAACCCGAACTACACCGCCCCGGTCTCCTTCCTCACCGCCATAGCCCAAACCCTAAACCTCCAAATCCAAACCCTCCACTTCACGCCTTCCAAATCCAAGCCCCTCCTCCTCCTCACCTGGCCTGGCTCCCGCCCTTCCCTCCCCTCCCTCCTCCTCAACTCCCACCTCGACTCCGTCCCCGCCGAGCCACACAAGTGGGTCCACCCCCTTCTCCGCCCACCGCACCGCAGATGGCCGCATATTCGCCCGTGGGGCCCAGGACGACAAGTGCATCGCCATCCAGTACCTCGAGGCCATCCGAAACCTGAAAGCAGCCGACTTTGCCCCAATCCGCACGGTCCACCTGTCCTTCGTCCCCGACGAGGAGATCGGCGGCCTGGACGGCGTCGCCAAGTTCGCTGCTTCCGAGGAGTTTCGGGATTTGAACGTTGGGTTTATGCTGGACGAAGGCCAGGCCAACCCCGGCGACGAGTTTAGGGTTTTCTACTCCGATCGGACTCCGTGGAATTTGATCGTCAAGGCGAAGGGCGCTCCCGGGCACGGGTCCAGATTGTACGACAATGGAGCGATGGAGAATTTGATGAAGAGCGTTGAGGTTATGACTCGGTTTCGGGCGGCCCAGTTCGATGTGGTCAAAGCCGGGAAGGCCGCCATTTCGGAGGTTATTTCGGTCAATCCGGTTTATTTGAAATCTGGGATTGCTTCTGGCGATGTGAGTTTGAAGCACTGGTTATTGTGTGTTTGTTTGTGTTGTGATGGGTCATTTGGTGTTTTGATCATAAGATGTTTGATTGTTTGCTTGTGTAGGGGTTTGCGATGAATATGCAGCCGTCGGAAGCCGAGGCCGGGTTTGATATAAGAATACCGCCTACTGTGGACCCGGAGCTTGTTAGGAAGAGGATTGCTGAGGAGTGGGCACCGGAGGAGAGGAATTTGACATACCAGGTGAACTTTTTGGCTCTGTTCAGTTTCATTGATTTTGTCTATTGAGTTTGTGCATGGATTCTTCAGTGTTTTCATTCATTTACTATAATGTGAAATTATAGGAATTAAGAATTTATGTGTAGATAACCTAATTTCTAATTCCATTGTTATACATTACTCCATCAACTTAATTATTTGTTACGCTGCAAATTAGTTAGCATGAATCTGATTAGAAGATAAACCCTGCATGCAGGCTATTAGTTTGTAATGGTAATATTATTTATCTGCATAGTTTTCTGATTTTTCTGTGCATCCTCGATATAAACTTTCTACTCCTCATACATATTCAGTTACGTACTGTGCCTCACATTTTCCTCGCATAGGGTGAGAGTAAGTTATAGTACATATTAAATAGATTCTCAAGATTTGATATGGTCAATTTCAAAACCTTTTTTTTTACTACGAAATTCAAGCAGTTCATCCCTGGTTATCATCTTCAGTGATAGTGAGCAACCATGTCTCAGGCTTTTCACTTGGAAATCTTTATTAAAGTCAGATGTCAAATTAGAAAAGGTGCTGAACTTTGATTTGGGTAAACAACAAATATGGCATATACTTATTCGAATTTCCTCATGCCGTTACCAATATTACAACTTTCCTACGGCTATCTCGATCTATCATGCTGTGGCTGGTAAATGGCTATTTGTCATCGTTGCATCAGCTTGAAAGAGAGCTCATTCTGTATAATGGCCTCTGTTAACATTTAATAATCTACCTGAAACATTTTGGGTATGATAATTTTTTTTTCATCTTATTTGAAAGATATCATCCGAGACCAGTTCTATAACATTCTGCTCTACTATTAAATCACTAAATCAGGTTTGCGTTATGGGGTTTGGTCGTAGGAGCCAAACCCTTTTATTTTTGTTATTGCATATTTTCCTGTACTTATCCAAATCCATATGCATAATCTTTTCAGATCCCCAAAAATAGGTTTCGAGTTTCAAATATTTTGTTGATGACCACTATATGCTGTCTTTTTTTGTCTTTAATCAGTATACTCTCTTCGTTTCCTATCTCTTCTCTGCAACTAACAGGAGCATAAATGAGAAATGACTAATGGCTTACTTTATATGGCAGCTAATTGAGAAAGGACCAACTAGAGACTTTAGGGGTCGCCCTTTAGCAACAGCAACCGATGATTCCAATCCATGGTGGTCTGTTTTCAAACAAGCTATCGCATCGGCTGGAGGCAAACTTGCAAAGCCTGAAATCTTGACATCAACTACCGATGCACGATTCATGAGACAGCAGGGCATTCCTACTCTTGGTTTCTCCCCAATGACGAATACTCCCATCTTACTTCATGACCATAACGAGGTTCAGTATTGTTACCAGTCTTTTTAACATGCACTTATTATCAAATTCTCTTCCTGACTCCCTCATCTCTTTTCTTTTGCAGTTCCTAAAGGATACTGTATTCTTAAAGGGCATAAAAGTATATGAATCTTTAATCAGTGCTTTGAGTTCCTTTGTGGAAACATCTGAATAGCCACCACAGTATTAAATGGAGAGAACAATGATTGCATATTAAACTTGCCATGGTAGTAGTGCTGCACCATTTTAAGTGGCGTTTTGCACTCCGGGTACTCGGGGGTGGATTCAAAGCGAGCGTCATCTGAAAGGTGAAGTTGTTGGTTTAATATGCTTGAACAGTTTTACAAATTGTTATAAATCGTCCCCATCAAGCTTTGTAATCTTTTCTATAAATTGTCCACACTGAATAAAAGTCCTGAATCTGCCAATCTAGATGCCCTGGACGTTCTTGTTGTTGCTGTGATTGTGTCTTGCTGTAATGACATTTATTGTTTATTCCTTGAAACGATGTATATGATTGAATAAGAGGGATTACAAATTAATATATGGCATATATTATTGCTGAAGTCACAGTCGAGTATGGCATTTGTACTTTGTTCAATGAACCAGAGCTTGTGTTATTATTGGTTGGAAATTAAATAAGTGTTAGCAGATGGTGTGTTCGTTCGTCCTGCCTCGCATTATTAGACAGTGATACGAATTCTTGAAGATGTCTTTTAATCGTTGATTTGATTATAGGCACTGTTTCTGGTTCAACTTATTTGCCTTTCTAGATGAAGGGGAAATTCGACTAGTGTTGGCTGGATCGTCTTCACTCTTTCAGTTACCTGGATTACATGAAATTGAAAGATAAAATTAATAAGGTGAGTCTTTCCCCAGTTTTTAGACTTGTGTTTCTATTACCACTTCCAAAATGCTCATTTCATCACTTCAGAAATAAAATTAGTTCCAATTTTATGCCCCTATAAATTATCTCAAAACACAAATTTAATATCTTAAAGAAAGAAAATAAAACTCGGGCTGTCACGGAAACTCCCAAGCTACTTGGAAGAATAGTGTATCTTGAGACAGTGTACGTACGAGCTCTTAAGCACCCTTCTCTTACAAGCCGGTTAAGTAAGTACAAATTTCTATCGCTAACCATAAGCGTCAGATTCAAAAGCCGACTAAAGTATGGAGCAAGTTCTACCCATAGGCTTGGGTCACCACCACCCGTAAATGTTAAAAGACTCAATCAAAAGAGGACTAGTTGCCAAACCCGCTAGGCCAGAGTGATGATTGTGGTCATTTATAGCTCCAAGGCTCCAACCAAGTTCACTTTACTAATTATTTAAATGGGATAGCAACTTGAATAATGCTGCTACTATAGTACACGAAAGATTTTAGCTCCAAATTACATCACATCTAGACTTTGGGACATGCCATGCTCAAATAAATTAAGGGCACTAGTTGAAATTGAAAGCTGCACACCTCACACCGCATGCCTTTTTGGATAACACAGTCCCCTTCATACATGCATACCTCATCAAAGATTAGTTGCTATCATGCTCTCTATATCTAGCTAGCTGTAATATGATATCAACTCAACAACTTTGGACTATAATTTGGTGCACTCAAAACATCCACCAAACATTTAATTACTCATTTACTTAAGCCATTGCATATATGCCATTATATTATATATTTTGTGGATATGGTGGTTGATTGAATTTGAATCCTTTTCCTGGAACTTTCATATAGATACCAAAACTGGGGATTTGATTCTTTTGATTTACACCTTACGTACCCACATGGATCTTGCCTCTTCATTATCCAACATACTCCCACCTTTGCAAACCTTCACTGCACTTTCCTATGCGGCTATGCCCATCCCTCCTCTCATCATAAACCCAATCCTCTTCCCCCATATTATATATCTTTGTAGTTTACAGACTCGTGCTAAATAGATAAATATTTATCTTGTCATACTGTGAATTTCGACTACACATACTTGAATACTCAAACAACGATGGATCGATAATTCAGATTCACAATTCGTGTAGCAGTTAAACAATACATATATTAAACCAACAGTAGTGTGATGTTTAACTCTTTTGGCCAATAGTTCCTTTGGCCTCAACCAAATTGGTCCCTACCTCCTCAGGGCTCGACCTGCATCGATTTAATGCGGGATTTTAGTATTAGATATGTCTTTTTCATTCATATGCAAAGTACGGAAAGCCAGAGCCATTTGGTACGGTGTATGCCAGTTAAGAGATAGAATATAGATAAGGAAAGAAGCAATGAATCTTCATTCATATATTTTGGTTGGTAGTTAGAACTTTGAATCATCTGGATGCATATATAACAAAAAGAAAAATACTCCACTCCTTACCTAGAAAGATAAGTTATTTATTTATTTATATACAAACGATATTGGAAGAATGAGAATCGAAATTAGGACCTCAGGTATAAGAGTAAATATTCTTAATCACTTAAACTACTTGTAGGAAGGACGAGTTTATGCTTACCTACAGATACTTGATATGATCATAGAAACTTTTCTTTTCGTACTTTTAATGAATTAATACTATATATGTATACCAATGTAAGGAGCTAAACAGTGTTCTTACAAAAGGGTAGCGAGCTCCAAGCTAAGTTTTGAAGTTGATAGATGTATTTGTCTTCCATATATTGACCAATAAAGAGGCTCCTTTGTCTTCGGCCGTCAAAAGTTTAGTTCCAAACATAGAAATATTGACTGGTACTTAATAACCTTAAAAAGTAAAAAAATAAAAAATAAAATTTCCCAGTCTCCCTTAAAAAGTATGAAGTCATGTATTTGCTCATCTCATCTGCATGCTTATTTTGAAGTCACATCGTTCCATGATGATGAATATTGAAGACAACTCACATCCAGACCAACAAAATTGATGTCAAGTCATGCTTTCCCATCTGAAACGCAGCTTCCTAGTAAGAGGTCCTTTTTTCCTTTATTTATTTATTTATTTATCATATATATAATGACAAATAAATTTACCTTTGACATTATCTTTTATTTATTTATTTATTTTTAATTAGTAGGTGAACTTGGTGGAATAATAAACCCTAATTAACCTAGTTGGGTCAAAACAAATTTAAGTCATGGGATGATGAGCTTATAATAGTGACGAAATTTCCTTATAATTTCCAACAAACGAATAAGTCTATGCTTTTTCCAGGATTTCTGACAAATTGAAAATAAAGAAAGATGAGAGGGTGTGGGATTGGCATGTGAGAGTCGTCATTTAAAAATATGGGGACATTATTCATGGAGAATCATACTGTCACCCCACCTGCTATATAATTATATAATATTATCAAAATTAATGAATATTTTCGTGAGTGGTAAATTATACATTTTATATAAAAATAAATAAAATAAAATGCTGCTCCATTTTAAGAAAGGAGATGCCTTTAATGCTAACATGATTATGTTAAGTGTGTGAAAGACTCAAAAAAATAAAGGGGAAGGAGGAAGGAGGAAAGAGGGAGGAGGGAGAGGGGGACTTGTACGGATTGACGACACTATTCTTTTCACACACATGTATTATCATTGGAACAAACCAATTCTGCTGCTCAACTCGACATTCAATAAAGCCTCAGCCTCTCTCTCTCTCTCTCTCTCTCAAATAATATTTCAGATTTCAGAATTAGAAGGAAGTATATTAATTAATTTGGTCTCCTTAGTTTCTGCAAATGAGAAAAGTAGCTAGCTGCATAGATAACTTGACAAGTCTTTAGAGATCACATGGACAGGGTGGTTTGTGGAAAAGCATGAAAACCCCGTTCACAATAGTCGCATATATAAACTAGAACTAACTGTACATGATGATGTTAGGGGTTACATGTGGGCAGTTAATTAACACAACTGCACCCTGATTTGGACCTATATGTTTTGACCCGGACTTTTTCAAGTTAAAACACTTTAAAATCAACTTTTTTTTTAGCTTTTCTTATTCGAATCCATGACTTAGATTGATAGTACAATAATATAACATATTATACATAACAAAAGAACATTGTTAAAAGTACGTGTGTCGCGGTTACTCTCGATTGACATTAATCTTAGTTAAACTTTGAAAAGGGATTATTGGATAGATTGCTTATTACAATTCTTGCAAATTAAGAGTCATTGGTGGAGTGGAGAGATAACCTGACAACAATGGAGACAAGTTTGCTGGAAAGAGCTAATAAAATAGTATCTGCATGCTGCATGAGAGAAAAGAGCACTACTTTGCAAAGGGGGGCAAATGGCCCTTGCTTGGTCTCTTAGCCCTTTTAAAAGTTAAATGTTTGTTTCAAATAGAAGAGCGTGTGTTTGGTTGCCACATCGTCATTACTCCATGCATGTGGTGTGGTGGTGTGTGCATGCTGGCATCTTAGCCCAAAGTAAAATAAAGTTGTAGTTGCTGTTTTGGTTTGTGGCCGTACCAAATCGAATAACTCAAAATTTTAGGCATTGAACAAAGAAAACACAGAGAGAGAGAGCAAAGTCAAGACATGCAGGTGTAGCCATCAAACAGTTGAGAGAGAGAGAGAGAGTTTAATTAATTTTATTAAATTCAAATTTGTACTTTTAATTCTATATATTTTTGCATGAGGAGGAGGAGGAGGAGGACGACCATGGGACGCGGTTTTAGAGCTCTGCAAGACAGACAAGTTACAGCTGTGTGTGTGTCTGTATATATTACATCTGCAATGACTTACTTACTGTAGACTGCGCGTACGTTTTTGAGTTTTTGTGTTTAATATTTATATAATGAAACTACGTACTCTCTTGTTTTGGTAATTAAAAAATATATGAACATTTTGTTTTGTGTTTCACAGCCCAAATTATGAAACTGGTTATTTTATAATTGTTTATAAGCATCAGCTGCAGATCCTGGAAGTTGCCTCTTTTTAGTTTTTACAAAAGAATCCTATGTTTCTGTCTCCATGATCTCTTCTCTATGCATTATTGCATCACCTACATCATGCTCACTCTATTAAGATATGATACCTTAAACTAAATATAGATAATAGGATATTAGAGTAACATAATATAACATGGATGTGCAATTACCATTTTGCCCTTGGTTTCATTTTCTGGGTTCACCTTTTTTTAGGACCTTTCTTATTGATATAGACGATAATATATTAAACTTACACACACAACACGAATGTTAGGACTCGAACCTAGTACCCACTGATGGAGCCAGCATGCCCAGGGTGGGCACTGGCCCCCTCTCAAATATTGTTGTACATACAATTTTATGTTAGTATATTGTACAAATATTATAAAATTCCTCACAAATTCTTAAATAGCCACTATTTTCTTTGTTTCTCTTTCATTTTCATGTCTAAATTTCTTTTGAATTGCATTTACTTTGTTATCATAAAAGAGTGATAGGTTATTCATACAAAAAGTAAAGAAAAAAAATAGAGAAAAGTGATCAAATTAGGGATTTCTTAAAAACTAGATTGATTTGTCATAAAAGAAAGTGTTTGAATTTTTAAGAGTGCCCCCTCTTACTTAAATTCCTGGCTCCGCCACTTCTAGAACCTACACTAGTGGGTCATTAATTTGCTAAGTAATATTTGTTGGGTGTCAACTTACGGAATGGGAGACTTGTTGTGTAAGTCAAAAACTCTCTAGAAAAGAAAAGTCATTTACTTTTAAATAATTAAGAAAACTTTCCATTCTGGTTTTCTGATTTGAGCCTATGGATCCCAGTCCAGGTTGCCATATTCGTTGACAATGGAAAAAAGTTACACTTTTAAAGTCGATGGCTTTTCTGATTTGAGCCTAAGAAAGCAACTGCCAGCAAATTAAAAATGTAAATGTAAGTATCTTTTTTTTTTTCTAATCTTTAAGAAACAATCGTTCACTACCCAGAATAAATTTAGACCATGTGGAGTATTTTGACTGAAACAAGACAGAAAAGTAAATTCAGAGATAAATAATAATTTTTATTTTATATAAAACTGATAATATCTGTCACCCATTTTGTTATTTTTTTTAAAGCACTTTAGAGCCATACTGTTTTCTTTGACTAGCTAGAGAGATCCTGGCTGTGTGTTAGCTTTTTTATCCCAAACGCGCATCTATAAATAGCAGCAACCTTTCCTCCACCCCATTGAGTTCCCATCACATTCATTCATTTCTTCAGCTGCACAACAAGTATCAAAAACAAGTCACAGAAACAGAAAACAAAAATATCAAACACCTTTGTTCACTGATCTTGTGCCCTAATTTGTTCAGCAAAACACTGGTTTGATCCTTCTATCCAAGCTCATCAACAAAGGCATTGTGTTTTCTTATCAGCCATGGTGAAGACAGAGCAGAGGGTTCAGCTCACAGAGACATCAAAGCCAATGCCATCATCCAAAACATCATCAACATCAGCATCTTCATCAGTTTGCAAGAAGAAGAAGTACAAGGGAGTGAGAATGAGGAGCTGGGGCTCATGGGTTTCAGAGATTAGAGCCCCAAATCAGAAGACAAGAATATGGTTGGGTTCATATTCCACAGCAGAGGCAGCAGCCAGAGCCTATGATGCTGCCCTCTTGTGCCTCAAGGGCTCCTCAGCCAACCTCAACTTCCCCTCCACTGCCTCCTCTCATTTTATTCCCCAGGAAATTACCATTATGTCCCCCAAGTCCATCCAGAGAGTCGCTGCAGCTGCTGCCAATAGTTTTGCCATTGATAATGCCACCACCCCAACCACCACAAATATTGCCTCCCCACCCTCACCCCCTCCTCAATCTTCTTCATCTTCATCCTTGGTCTCCTCCCCATCAATGTCATCATCGCCGTCCAATAATATCCTGGACGACGACATGTCATCACTGATGGGGTCATTTGAGCCCTACACTCCTACTTATGATCATCACCATCAGGCAATTGATCAATTACCAATGTCTAGCATGGAACCATGGAACAACTTTGATGATGGGCCTACAATCCGCAAAATACATCGACCAAATGTTCAATGGCGCCTTCTTCGATCCATCCATGATTTATGACTTTTATGAGGAAAGTGATATTCCCTTGTGGAGCTTCTGCTGATGCACCCAATTGATATTATTCTTTTTTAATCCAATTCAAATTCATTCATGATCTTCAAAGCCATTTGCATGGAGATTTTACTGACAGTGACACAAATTTTACATTCTATAATATGAGTGAGTGAGATAGGTGAAGAAATTCCAAGGGGAGATTGAGACAATTTTTTGGACTCTATCTCACATGGGTTTCTATTATATAAAAAGATATATTGTATTATATTTGATTTATGTATTATCAATAAATGCAAATTAAGTGTGTAATATTAAGAAATTGTTGTCAATGGTCTTACATATACACTATAATTGAATAAGAGGTGGAAATTTTTTTTTTTGTTATTTCCAATTTCATCTATGTACTCCTCCCATGTTATGTCTCTTGTCTCATGTGGGAGGCTCATTGATTGTGTATGGAAGTGTCAGCTCAGAGATGCCTATCTCAGTTGGGAACAAATTAAAGAACAGGAGCAGGAGGAGGTTGTGGAAACTTGAAACCATCTGAATTTGTTTTCATCTGAAGGAACAATATCTTTTTATTTTATTTTGCTCCTTGGGGAAATCAATCTGATGAGAAAAGGGAGAGACCCAATCCCATGGCCTTGAGAACAGAGCCAAAAAGAATGGGATTTCACCAGTTAGCACCTGCAAAAGGGTATTGTAATTTCATTGGTACTCTTAAAAATTCTGATGCAAGTCATATGATAAACAGTGTTGTTGTGAACTTGAAGCTACTTTGATTCAAAGAATAAGTCAAACTACATGTGAAATGTGGCAACCCATAATATATGAGTGATATCTTATTATGCCCAAGTTTCAATTGAAGAATGCTAACCATCATTTAAAACTTCTTTCAGTTTTGTTGTCACACAATCTAACATGTTAATATTATCATATTACTATTGAGTAAGTGAATTTTTATTTGAAATTATATTCGGAATTAACAATATAAAAACATAACAAATCGAGAAAAACTCGTGTGAAACTGTTTTTCTTATATGATAATATTGAGTGACTGAACAATTCGTTTGAATGATAACACTTACTGGAATAACTTTACAAAGTTATTCTCATAAAAGGAAGTGTCTAATCAAAACAGAGCGAATCGACAAATTTTTTACTTTGAGAACAAAAGTTGAATCTGGTCAAGTGTTTGGAGGTAGTGGTTCAACCCAAGATTGCACATGATCTGTCCAAAAGAGCAGTGGATGAGTGATAGAGAGATCACAGCATGGAGTCCCATCCTCACTTGTTTCCCTCTACACTGTATTTGGTCTCTTCACAAACTTCTCAATGGGCCATAAACCATTTTGGAAATATGTGTTCTTTTTTGCTATAACTTCTGAATATTATTAGAAATTATAATATGGGCATTTTTGGGCCCTCAAAAATTAAATTCAGCACATTGGGTTACTGCATTGTTTTGTACCCATTTGTATAAAAATTGGAGGCACATGATCAGCCCTAAATGACAATTCTCTAGAACTACATTTCACGACACAACATGTGATCTCATCTCATGGTTTCAAAAAATAAAAATAAAAAATTGTTGTTTTGAGTTATATGAGCTAATGACACTTTGGACCAAAACAATTAAAAACTAATCACACAAAATTTGGGTGTTGAATGTTGATCAATAAGTTTGTCGTTTTTGTCCTTTGTTTATATTTTCGTTCTAATTGATTCCATTTTATGTAATTTGGGATTTGTTTTGGTTGATCCTTCATTGGCTCTGAAAATCTTAACCTAATTAATGATCATTGAGCGAGATGCCCTTTGTTTTTCTTAATTAGAATGATTAATTATGATGTTGCTCAATATGTAGCCTCATGGGGGTCAGATCCAACATTGGCATGATTTCAATGATTTAGGGTTGGCCTCATTAGGACAAAACCAAATGGAGATTGATAATTGATTGATTAATTCCAGTGTTTCTCTTTCTCTTTCTTTTCTATTTTTTAGTTTTGGAGAATCAATCCCAGGGTTTGTTTAAGCCACAAATATACAAGACATTATACAGATTTTGCAATACCAGAAACACATACGAATTTTTTCAAGGGCTCTAAACTTGGACCGATAGATGTGGCATTTCATTACCATTAAAAAAAATAAAATTATACAAGGCTTACAAGCAATATTGGAAAAGGAGGGACTCAAACATATGACCTTAGAGCATTTCCAGCTAGGGATGGCAATTTTCCCCACGGGTAAGGGTCTTCGTAGAGATTCGACCCTAATGGGTCGGGTATGAAGGATAAAAAACGGGTATGGGGAATTTTTTGGGTATGGTGTTCGGGGAGAGGCGGGGATGGTATTTTAATCCCCGACCCGAACCCTCTCCGTTTAGAATACATACATATATATATGATATTAAAGTGATTGTGCCCACTAAATTTTATATTTTCTATTATTATATTATATATTTATATAATTTATACGAATCTTAAGTCAAACTACTTATATATTTAGTTAAGTTATAATCAATATGTAAACATTCTTATATTGTCTTATATGTATATATTATATATTCATTATATTGCCCTAATTCTATTTTTTTTCTTCAACAAAGTAGTTTTATATTGGTTTTTTCTTCGGTAATGGGACGGGTCGGGGAACCCATTTCCTAACGAAGGTGGGGATGGGAAATCCCCGATATGAATATTACGGGTATGAAGGCGGGGATGGAGGAAAAAAGCTTAATGGGGATGGGGATGGAAATGGCATACCCACCCCCGATTCGACCCATTGCCATCCCTACTTCCAGCGATGGAGGTTGGCCCGAGCAAAAGGGGGCATGAGCCCCAAATCGCGATTCCATAGGGCCAAAGCAGCTCGGGCAAACAGTGGTTCCCAAAGAATCGGGCAAGCCCACGAGCAAATCTAGCCGTCTTTCTTTGCACGAAGCGATGACGTAATGCTGACATCATAATGACGTCTGCAGTCAATTAAAAATAACAAAAAATTGTAAAAAAAAGAGGAAAAAAATATCAAAAAATTCATAATTTTTTTAAATAAATACCTAGCCATATTCTTTACTTCCCACACCAAAATCCTAAACCCTATCAAAATTAATCGTTTATGTATAAAAAATAAAAAATAAAAAATAATTGAAAGTGAATAATAATTGCCTTTTACCATGACAATGGATGGAAACACACTTTGCCTTTGTAAGGGCTGACATAATTCACTTGAATAGTAACAGCTATTGCCTTGCCCTTGCCCATTGCCATGACAAATGGGTAGAAGTGCTCTTAGGTACAAGAATAATTGCTCTTAACCACTTGAGCTACAAGCCTCTTGTGCATTTCATTACTGGTGTTCTATGCTTAGCTAAACTCAATGCCTACATGGCTTACTCATACAGCTCATTTGATGTATTTGACGCGTTGAAAATGATGTTTAGCTTTTCACCCCTAAGCCCATCTCATTAACGCGTTCAGTCAAAGGTCTCTTTGCATCCAAAACAACACATTAATTATTAATAATCTGAGAGATTGAGTGTGAGGAAATTAAGCAAGTAATAATAAGTGAGAAATAATATTATTAATTATTTACTTAGTAATTAAGAGCAGTTGTCCCTGAATTTGAGGTCATATGTTCGAATCCTTGATCCTCCAATATTGCTTGAAGCTAATGAGATGAACAAGCTCTGACTTAAAGGCCCACACACTCTGAGGCCTTTGTTAAGCAAACAAAACCATAATGCAGAAGAATTTGTATTGGGCTTGGGCACCCTCCTCATTGTAGTCTTTCCGGGGCCTCACTTCTCATCAAATTCCAACCCAGTAACCCATTTGATTAATCTTGACAACCCGACTCCGAGTTAAGAGCACCAATTACTTTCTCAGTTTTTCGAGTAAGAAAACGAGAAGCCTTCAAGCACAGAATCTGGTTCTGCGCCTCATCGCCGTCTTGTATTTGCAAACTCTTTCTGGTTTGCCTTTGGCTCTGCAAAACCGGTGAAGCATTTATGGGTCTTTCCAAGGAACGGTTGCTTGCTCGTTTAAAGGTTCTACCTTTTTTCTCTCTCGGGGTGTTTCATTTTAGTGTACTTCTCTGTATGTTGGACTATGCCATTTAATTTGATCTGGGAATTCTTTGCTTTGCGTCAGAGTTCAATATTCGAGGTGAATTAGAATAGTCACAGTCGTTGATGGACGTCTTTGATTCTTTACAGTTTATGTGATAAGCCATATATGGAGTGTTAACCAAAAGAACCCAGATGAAGTTTGTGAAGAATAGTGAAAGTTTTTACAATCCCATGTTTTTGCTAAGCACTCTACCATGCCTTGTTTAGCTGTGATGATAAACAATTTTATAGCTTGCAATAGTTTCTATTTACTTTGGTTGCTTCAAGGTCGTTGAGTTTTCAGAGTATATCAAATCATAAGATACAAGCGTCTGGTAACAATGCGATACTTAGTGGATGAACTTTTTGGGCTTATATATATTGGAGTTGCATTTGGTTCATCTTGTGAATGAAAAGCTAAAGTAGTGAATTTCTGAAACTACAGAGAAAATTGTTTTCTGATACCAGATGGCTGTGTTTTTAAACTTTAACTGCTGCATCTCTTTAATTTCCTGGAACTAACTTATACTGTTGGTTTTGTTAGGAGCTTCAAATTGGTTTTTCCCAGTATGAACATCCTGTTGTTTTGACAGTTGAGGCTCAGGTAAAAGAAGATAAAAGAAAGGGGAAAACAAATTTATCTTCTATCTTTTTGTGTCAATTGTTTTATGTATTCTGAGGCAAGCATATGATTTTTCCATCAGGCGAAATATGTTGGACATCTGGGAGGTGGACTG
This sequence comes from Prunus padus, assembly GCA_024362665.1. NCBI lineage: Eukaryota > Viridiplantae > Streptophyta > Magnoliopsida > Rosales > Rosaceae > Prunus > Prunus padus. The sequence continues at coordinate 40,497,448 of JANFAM010000020.1, forward strand.
AGTAAAAATTTATTCTTGAAGGTATTGTATTCTAATACTTTGGGAAACAGCATTTGCATTGCATAATAGTAAATTTTGCAGTTTTTGTTCTCTTCCATTCTCCACTGTTCCGAACAGCACCTACAGTTTTTTGTTTCTTAAATAAATGCAGGACAAGAAGAACAGGTTCTATATTGTTTCCGCTTTGGCAGATACAAAAGTAGATTTGAAAGGTATGCACGTATTCCTGATTTTGATCATTGTGTTATGTATCAGCATTTTGAATGTCACAACTAGTGGTTCTGAGCTATCATATAAATGATTTTTTACTTATGTACCATTTGGAGTGTGTCTGAACATTTCTAAGCTTTATTTACAACTTGAAAGCTGAGCAGTTCTATCTATAAGGCTTGGTTTGGGAAAAGGTGGTTTGAGAATGGCTCCTGAAGAAGCACTCGGAGAATTACTTCAGGTTGGCATATGCTAATCTTCAATTTAATCAGATTAAAAATGATATTGATTCTTTGATTTCTAAGATCTTCTGCCATGTCAGCTTATGCTTTCGAATTTATTGGCTATATTTCATATGTATATTTAAAAAAACAAAAAGAGATATACTTTTACGAAAAATGTCATGTAATATGTAATTTCCGTACCTATTCTGTTTCTTATTGCAAGGTCCCACTGGGTTGTGTTACTCCGTTTTCGCTGGTGAATGAATCTGCACGGTATACATTACTCTTTCATTTAATTAAGATATTAAAATTATATATGATTCTCTTCTTGATGTTTCATTCACGCATTATCATTTGTTACTCTTGGCCTTGAACTTATAAAGCTTGTGAAATGATTTGAATCAGTTACTTCTTACCATTTGATTGATGTTGTTTTGCCTATGTAATTTTACATTAATCAACAATTGACTGAATAAAAGTCCTAATTCTGACCATTTTGATTTTATGGGAAAATATTCCATGACCAGCATTACCATTTTAGGTGGTGGGAATAACTTTCTTTCCAGCGGAGTTAATGTTATTTAGCATGTGCATGTTGATACTTTACTCCTTTTTTTCATATCTTTTTATTTTGGTGAAGGCATGTCTCTCTGTTGTTGGATCAAAAATTCAAAAGTCAGGAACATTGCTTCTTCCACCCATTGTTGAATGACACATCAATCTGTAAGTGATAAGGGTTTCGATGAGCGAAAATGATATATTTGTCTTCTCTTCTTTCTTATATTCTGATGAACTTTCATGTTGTTTAGTAGTTTAGTTGTGGGTTCTTCACTTTATAAACCTCATATCTATTATGCGTATAGTCTTACCTTGGATGTCTCTTATAGATTGAGCATGATGTTCCAAGTCAATTGCAGGCAATTAGCTGGATGAGTCGTTATTTGGGATAGGTTAGGAATAGTCTAGGCAAGGAACACACTTTCAATTGTAAAGCTTCTCCTGATCTTACTGTTTTAATTAATGTGGTTTAATTCCTGTGTGTGTTAGAGAAACATTCCATTTTTGTTAACTTATGTTTTTCATCCTTGATTAGAATTTACACTGTTATTACTATGTTGTGTGTCAGGATTTTCATTTTTAACTCAAAAAAATAAAATTATATTGTTTGTGAAGACTATCTGATTCTGATATAATTCGTTGAATTTTAATTTTTAATCATGTCACCCACATCTTTAAAAGAAAAAAGAAAGTGTGATTGTTCAGAAACTGCACTCAGTATGAGTATTTTATGTTATTGTTCTTAATAAGTTTATCCCTGATTCATGACAAAATTTTCTGTTTCCAGCACTTAGCACCCATGATCTCGACAAGTTTCTTAAATCAATTGGGAGAGACCCTTCATATGTTGACTTGGAGGTAATTAGAATTAAGTTTGTCAGTAATGTTTAAGGAACACTAGATCATTTCCTCAAACATTATTCGGCTCATGCAGGCTAACCCTTCAGTTGGGAAAGATCAACCGCCAGATCTTGCTTCTCTTGTTCCATCCGGTTCCACAGTGTTGCCCGATCCTTCAGAAGCAGCAGCTTCCTCAAAAGGTTCCATCGAAAATCCAGTTTCGGTCAGTAACAAGTCAATGACAAGTACAGGTATATCAAGAAAAAGTGAAATTCATTGTAGATATGTAGAAATAGAATGAGAATTGATTCTAGATTAACTTCTCCTCAGCAAGGCTGGCCCGGATGAATTATACCTGTCAATATTGTTCTATTCTGTTGATTCTTTATGATAAAACTGCCATTGTGTTATTTTATTTGTACATTTAAGCTGCTTATTTAAATGATTAAGATTTTTTAAAAAAATATTAGCATTTTCTTGTTAAGGGATTCTGGGTATGTATAGATTGTGTTTCCTTTTTGTTATTCATGTTAACCAGTAAAATATTCTTTCGTGATGCAGCAATTGCTACTAAGCCATCCACTAATGCAAAAAATACTAAGGACAAACCAGTCAATGGTGTTCATGTATCAAAGTCCGTAACAGATGTTGGAAAGTTGGTTGAAGATTTACTGGATAAAACATCTGCATTACTGCTTTCAGAGGTTAGAGCAATACTATGGTTCTCTTGAGTTTCAACTTTTGCATTACTTTGTTAGGCTCATGGAATCAAGTCATGCAGACCACTGAGGAGACTATTAAGAAACATGGAGCACAGCTGGGAGCTGCAATATCAAATAGTATCAGAAGCCATCTTCGTGCAGAGTTGGAGAGCACCATTGTATGTATTTTGCTTTGATGGTTGAATGCTCTATTCTGAAGCATTTATTGCCTATTAATTAAAAGCTCTTAGTGTGTAATGGCAGTTTTATAGAGCACATGGATTACATGTTGTGGCATGGCTGTTTACTGTCATTGGTGCATGCCCAATTCTGAAGTTTTTGAAAGAATTGTTCAAATCCATGATCACGAGATCATTTTTTTTGCAGATGACGTTCAAAAACTCAGCATATACTGAAGGGTTTCATGCTGGTGTGCACCATCATGCAAAGCGTACATATTGATGATTGTTTTAGAGTTCAGCATCAAACTTTTCTAATGTTCCTTCCAGGTTTCAATCAATTTTATGATCTGATATACTAAATATTCTGTACTACATTCGATGGAATAGGTATAACCGTCTTAACTGTCTGGGATGCTTCATTTTCTAAATTATTTATGTTTTTTTCAATTACAAAACAGCATATTTGGAGGATTAGAACATGAATCTATGTATATCTGTTGTTTATGTACATCTAATTACTTACATAGTTAAGACATTCACAACAATATCAGACAAATAGTCAGAGCTTTAGATACAGGGTATTTAGGTGAAAAGTTTAAGGTTATTGCTGCAGTGCTGAGTGTCAGTTACAACGTGAAGGACCAGTCTGCTCCTGCTGAATAAGTTATTATGGGTTAGCCCTTGCTTCTGTTGTGTGTGATAATTCCAATATTCTGAAACATAAATGTGTGCTGGTGGTTATATTGTTCTGCTCACCTGAGAGATAGAGGTGAGCGCCTAAGAGCCTCCAAAATTATTGGAACATGAATCTCTGATGTAATGTTGTCCAGATCCAGAGTAATTAAACAGCCACTTAGGGGTCAGAGAATAGTGCAAGAACGCCACCATGGCTCAGCTGCAACAAAACATGAATTCAGCATGAAGAATGAATACATGCAAGGCTTCCGTAAAGAATGAATTATAGCCACCTTTATCATCAAATTGAAGGCATTCATATTATACGTGAAAAAAAAAATCCAAGAGAAAAAGCTGTCGTTTAAAAAAAAAGGAGTTTATTTCTAATAAAGTAGAGATGAGACATGGCCTCGAAGAAATGAGAGTTGCAATAGCTTTATTATTTTTTTGGTAGTAACAGGTACAGATACTCTAAACTAACAATATACAAATCAAGCACATCACAATCATGTATGAAACTCATAGTTTGATTATGTTTTGTTAGAATAAGCTTTGGGGGAATTCAACACTAACCAACTCTAGAAGCAGAAGTAGCACTATGTTCCTCATTACCCCCCTGTGGCTGAATTCTTCTATACCTTGCTCGAAATGGCCACAAAGACCTCAGCCTACTCCACCTCAAGCACCTCCGACTCTCATTATTCGAACCCTCCGACTCCTCCGACCTGTCCCCACAAACCGGAATCCCGACCCGACAAACTGGGCAAGAGTTGTGCAGCCTCAGCCATGGAACAATGCAGTCGCTGTGGTATATGTGATTGCATGGCAACTCCCTCGCCTCTGCGCCAACTTTAAACTCCTCCATGCAAACTGGGCAAAAAGGGTCGTTGCTCAAATGGGTCTCTTCGATTTTCACTGTGGGTAATGCGTTGATTTCGGTTTCCGGTACTGGAGGCGGGCCGGGCCTGTCGTTTTGGGTCAGCTCTTCGATTAGTCCTTGGAGACCCGACCCAAAAAAGTAGTTTTCAAGATCGACTCCACGTGGCACTGGTAGTATTGGATTTTCTCGTGATCTGGGAGTGGGGCCCATTGAACTAGGAGGATCCTCGATGGGACGGACTATAATCCAAGTCCTAGGACGATTTCGAGCACGGGGATCGGGTTCTGGGTCCCAATTCTCTCTACCATCAAAGCTAGGGTTGCGTCGCCTGCGCCTATTTGTCATCGACTCTTGAGGTTCCGCTTCTGTTTAAAATAAAATAATTAAATATCGAAAAAATTTGTAGTCAAACATTTTTAAACAAACTCATGAAACAATTCTCAGTTTATTTTGTGGAACGCACTTTTTCATATAGAGTAGGTGCATGATCACCATTGAATTTGTTCATATTCAAACTATACGTACCCATGCCTCTTCCCTCGTGACCAAGTTGGCGTCGCCAAAACCAGGGACGTTCTCTTGCGTCTGCTTCTGGGTCATCCAATCCATGGTTGAAAGCCCCCATAGGAAGGTCGAACATGAGAGAAAGTGCTTCCAGCAAACGAGCTTCTGGGGAAGGATCGAAGTCGGTGTAGTCTAGGAGATCTCTAGGCCTGATTGACGTGTCAAACTCAGAGAGGAACTGTCCAAAACAACGAGGGCAGACTATCTCTGATGGGTTGGTGGTGGAGGTGATCCTCACCGTTCGATTGCAATTGTAGCACCAGTAGAGCTGGTAGGTTGTGCTGCCATTGTTGATGTCAATGTCTCTTACGCGAGGTGGGCTCAGAGACATGTTTGATTGGGAGAGGTTGGAGATTGAAAAGTATTTGATGGTTCTGTTCAGGTAGGGTTTTAATTGGAACTATCAAATGGGAAATTGAAGATGTATGAGTAGAAGTGAAAACAAAGAATGGCTTTTAGGGTACACAAAGCAATCCTCTTTGTTTCTTTTCTTTCTTGCTCGGCATTCTGATGCATCAAGTTTGCTTGTTTATGGGTTTGTAGGGTATATAAGGGTTCACACTTTCGTTGTAACAAAGAAAGGGATGAGTGAGATATTGGGTATCAATAATATCATGGATGCAAAATGATGCGAATGAGGTTTCCTAGTGTGAGAGAGGGGGGATTCTTATAAATAAAATTAAAACAAACAAATTTGGATTGAAGGGAATTTGGATATTCTTATGCTTTGGGCCTCTTGTTTTATGTTTTAAGTCCCTTTTGCTATATTATGGGGCCTAGGTATATTCATCTTATTCTTAACTGATTTTGTAGCACCTTGTGTCGTTATTTTGTAGGCCTCAATCTCTCTGCATGGCATGCAAAGGCCTCCTAACTTTCGTGGAAAGGATATTAGCCTATGCATATGAGACTATATGCATTGCGAGTGTATACTATTCTCGGAGTTTATGGCATGTTTACTTACTCCAAGTTAAAATGAGGAGTAAAATTATTTCGAGTCTTGATCTTCCCTATGTTTATTAACACATATTCTAATTCGTGACTTCTCTACATTTACTAACACGTAAGGAACAAAAACTTAAGGTTGGAATACAACATGGGAATGTTTGCTTTATTTCGATTCTCCAAGGGATACAACTTACATTAATATTGATTTTGATTTTAAATGTTTGTGCATGCTAAGGTAATAGGGAAAAGGAGAAGACGTGTAACACTTCTGGGTCTGGGCGTGCAACTGAATAACAAAATCGAATTCATTTCGTTTTTTCATCACACTGAAATGGGCCATAGGCCCATGATGAATTCATTGTTTTATCTCCAGCCCAGAAAAGAAGGGGCTAATTTCATTTAGGTCACATATTTATTCAGCCCTATTTTCACCACAAAAAGATTAATTAATTAATTAATTAAATTCAGCCTTAATAATCACATTATTAGTGGAAAAGAAGTTACAAGTCGTGCTCACCTCACTGCTCGCAACCACGAGATAAAAGTGAGCTTAATTATGAACCCAAACAATGGCATAATTAGAGATTAGTGCACTCATCTGTACATATTATATAAAGTCTGTCCAAACCAAGTATCATTGCTCTTGGTTCGGTTCTATTATTTCACTTTTTCTTTCCCCAACTTGTTTAATTATTATTATTTTTTTTTACCTAAAGAAGAATTAACATGTAGAGGAATGGTCGACAATAAAATAATTATCTTTCTATTCATTGGGAACAATAATTATTTTTATCATACAATCGCATGCATGTTTGTGCATGCATGATCATTATAAATAAATAAATAAGGATTTTTAACGGTAGAGGTCCTTGAACTTTACCTTGAGTTTCAATTGATTCCCGTAATTTTTTTTAGGCAATTACATCTTTTAACTCCACAAGTAGTTGCAATTAAGTCCTACAGTTACATTCCGTCAATGCAGCAGTTTATTTGAAGGGTAATTCAGACTTTTGACAACATGTCTTTAGTTGATCTTTCATATTGCATACTTTTTTAAAATTTTAATCTAAATGGACGATTTTAACCCTTAAATTGACAATCAAATTGATTGTAGGACTTAATTGCAACTACTTGTGGAGTTAAAGGATGTAATTGCCTCAAAAAAAAGTTTCGAGACTCAATTAAAACTTGAGATAAATTTTAGGGACCTCTACAGTTAAAAACCTAATAAATAACTTATATATATATATATATATATATATATATATATATATATATATATATATATATATATTCCCACTGGCCCTGTATAGCTTCTTTACCAAGTAAACACCAAGGAAACATATATATATATTTAATAAAGGTACACTTGAATAATGCAAACCAACCCTTTGACAAAGTTTCATGATCACCATAAATTTTGAGTACGAAATAGAATTTTCCATCAATCATTCTATTCAAGTTGGACGGCAGGACCATCACACCTATGGGTGCCCTTTCATTTCATTCGACCCTGTAGTTGGAGAAACGAATTTCAACATGAAATAGAAAATAGTAAAAAAAAACATGTGCATATCATATGTATATTTTTTTGATTTTTTTCGAGAGTATTTCTTGAATTTATATACACACATTGAATGACGTAATGTTGTACGTTTTTTTTTTGGGGTCAAAGTTAGAAAAGGGAAGAGGGAAAACTCGCACACACAGGTACCACCATGGAGGACTTGAACCCAAGATCACTTGGGAGCACACCAAAAAGCATGACCATCCAACTAACACCCCATTTAAGACGTATTGGCGTGCGTTAGGTTTTGCAAACTCCCTTGAACCCATTTGCGATATTTGCAATGTGCAATTAACTAAACTAAGTAATTATAATATATAAGTTGGCGTAGTTCAAGACCTTTTTTAATATTATTATATTCTACATATAAATATTTAATTTCTAAACTTGTCATTTTCATAGAAAAATGTCATCATATCTCTAAAAACGAATTATTGCAATATTATGTAAGAAAGGTTTATTGCCTTAAACCTACTGAAGTGATCTTCTAATCAATGACGGTTTGCAAGGACTTATTATTCATTAGGGATTCAGATTGTATCTTGTATAGACAGCCTGTATTTAGTGTTGAAGTTGTTTACAACAGGCATAAAGGGTTCCTAATTCTATAAGGATTGTGATACACCAATTCTATCGCATGAAGGTTTTCTCTAAGTGTTCTTGATGGGCGAGACTTTAGAGAGATGCATATAAATAGGAAGGCTCCCTCCTAGAACCGAGATACCCAAGCTAATCAGAAATTCACCCCATCTAGAATTACAGCTACAAGGATCGGTTTCTAAGGAGAAGAGTTTCTTACCTCTCTGCAAGATCCGCTCCAAGACCAAATCTGCTTCAGCCCCAAATCAATCAACACCATGTCGGACTGGGTTAGTGTTCAATTTGATATATCTAATAAAGAATTACATGTGGTATCAGAGCTTTAGTTATATCATGTTCTACCTAACAAATCTTGTGCAGGAAAAGTAAAAGAAAAACTGATAGGTTACAAGTTATAAAGCATGAACATGATAGCAAGATAAAGATTGAACTTTATCATGTTCTTGACAGGTTTTATTGATCAATGCTTACAGTTTTTGTGTAGTAATTGAGCAAGCCAAAGCGACTCAATTATTGCATAAATCTTGTATTCAAAGTTTATGATCTTAAAAATTGTGTCATGGCATGAAATATATTGAAAGGCTTTCATTCAAAGATGTAAGCAAGTTCAATATAAGTTATACCATGATAGATCGACATGGGATATGGATAGATATGAATTAACAAGAAATTTTTCCTTCATTCAAAGATGTGGAAGATTTCTTGCTCAAGAAAATTCACATCCTTTTATATTTCAAGTGTCAATAAACATGCTTAATTTATCATTCCAAAGATGTAAGTTAAGCATGCTTGATTAAAGTTTTGGGGAAAAGTTATTTATAAGGTGTTTTTCTTGTTTTCAAAACCTATACAGTTAGTCATAATTCAATTCGAACTCTCACCGCTCCAATTACAAGAAGTGGCGTGAAGATGTGGAAATAGCCCTTGACTTTTGGACTATGAAATGGCTCTAATCGACATGACTTTCTAAAGTGCTCGCAAAATGATGCATCTGCCGGAAACTAAGGCCAAATATGCAAAGTGGATTAAGGCCAACAAGATGGCAATTTTATCATGAGAAGGTCTATTTTAGAAGAAATCGGAGGAAGCATCACCAAACTCGAAAATGCTAAAGAGTTCATTGAAGCTATTGCGTAGAATTTCCAAGGATCTAAGAAAGTCAAATAGGCACACTCATGATCCAACTCACAGGACATGAAATACAATGGAGAAGGCTGCATAAGGACCCACATTCTGAACATGGTTGAGATAGGAAACAAATTGAAAGCCTTGAAAGTCAATGTGGATGATACAATGATGGTGCATTTCGCCATTAACTCTCGCCAAAGATCTTTAGGATGGGGCTTGAGAACAACTTATATTGCCCAGGAAAGAGATATGGTCATTGCTGATCTAATAGGTATATGTGTGCAGAAGAACAAAGCATAAGAAAGGATAAAGGCAAGGAACAAGTGCATTTTGTGCAAGATGTTAAGAGCAAGACTAAGGAATGGACTAAAAGCAAAAATGCAGACAAACAACAAAAGAAAGATGAGACCCGCAGGAGCACAGTCCAAGAGGGTCTAAAGTGTTTTTTCTGCAAGAAGTTTGGGCACAAGGAAGAGAGATTGCGTAAGGTACAAACGTTGGTTGGACAAGCAAAAGGCTAAAGGTAAGAGTGAAAATATTTCTGTGGTTTATGAATCCAATACGAGGTTGAAGTTTTATCTAATTCATGGTGGTTAGACAAGCAAATTAGCTCATGTAACTAATTCATTACGGGGTTCAAAACAAAGAAGGTGCCAAACAAGGATGACTTGAAGGTGTTCGTGGGAAATGGAGAAAGAGTTAGAGTAGATTTGTTGGTTTAGCTAGTCTTGAGTTGGATTCGTGTTTTATTTTGGAATTAGTTGATGTCGTTTATGTTCCTTCTATGACAAGGAACTTATTATCGCTAGCAAGCTTGTAAAATCAAACTTACGATTTGAGTTTGATGAGTCCTGGTTTCTCCATTTTCGTAAAATAAAAGTTTTATTGGAAAAGGATTGTTGATTGATGGAATGTTTCGTTTGAACTGCAAATTGCCAAATCAAAATACGAGAGATGATAAATGTGATAAGCACAAACAGCTTAAGTCACACGAGAATCATATACACTATGGCATAAGAGACTTGGACATATCTCGAAAGAAAGAATGAATCTCTTAAGCAAGGAATCAATACTCCCTCCACTTAACCACCATGAAAGGGATAAAACATGCATTGAATGTGCAAAAGGAAAATTAACAAATCTTAGAAAGAAAGGAGCTATAAGGAGTGAGAAATTGCTTGAAATAATACACACATATTTGTGGCCCTTTTCCAATGACACTCATGATGGTTACGTATATTTCATCACCTTTTACCGATGACTTTTCAAGGTACGGCCATGTATTTCTTATAACAGAAAATCAAAGGCACTAGAGATGTTTAAAATCTACAAAGCGTGGTTGAAAATCGCTAGATTCAAAGATAAAAGTGGTGAGATCAGGATAGGGGAGGAGAGTTCTATGGCAAGTTCACCGAAAAGGAAGGAATCCAGACTCTTTGCAAGTTTTCTGCAACAAGAAGGTATTGTTGCTCAAGATACCAACCCCCGGAACACCACAATGTAATGACGTTTGAAAGAAGAAATAGAACCTTAGTAGAGATGGTGAGAAGTATGATGTGCCGCACAAAGCTTCCTGCTTTTACTGGGGAGAAGCTTTAAAAACTGCCAACTACCTAGTTAATAGAAAGCACCTACTAAAGTCATGCGGACAAAATACCCCTAATACTGGTGCAAAAGAAAGCCTAGCCTAACCCACTTAAGGACACTGGGATGCAAGGCGAGTAAAGTTATATAATCCAACAAGGTTAGTTTGACTCCAAAACGCTGAGTTGTTATTTCATGGGGTATCCAGATAGGACTAAGGGTTACAGGTTTTATTGTCCTAAAAACAGCACTAGATTTGTGGAAACACAAAGAGCAATCTTCATTGAGGAGGAGAAGGAAGAATTAGACAATGCAGATTTTGTTTTTGATGAAGTTTTGGAAAATCAAGAGGAAGAAAATCCAACAAAAGAAGTGAACTGTTTTACCTTTTGAAACCTTGGAGGAAACCAATCCTCACCAACACATGAGGAAAGAAATCATGAAGAGAATCCAAAGTGATGAAACTCAACCGATTGTAGTAGAAGAGATGCAGATAGAGTCCGAGAACAAAATCCACAATTACAACTCAGAGATCTCAAAGACCTAAGAGACACTTGTCAAACGATTATTTTGTCTACCTACAAGAATCTGAGTATGATATTAACACTAATGAGGATCCTATGACCTTCAAACAAGCTATGGAAAGTGACAAATGTGCACAATGGACTGCAGCCATGGAATCCGAGCTAGAATCAATGAGCAAAATGGAGTATTATGGAACCTAGTTGAATTACCACAAGGTTGTAAACCTATAGGTTGCAAATGGGTTTACAAAACCAAGAAAAATGCACAAGGTAAGATAGATAGATACAAAGCCGTACTAGTGGCAAAAGGCTACACACACAAGAGAAGGCATTGATTACAATGAAACTTTTTCTCCTGTGTCAACCAAAGATTCTTTCGTAGTTATTATGGCCTTGGTTAGCATTTCGATTTGCACCTTCATCGATGGACGTAAAGACAGCTTTCCTAAATGGAAACCTTGTTGAAGAAATCTATATGAAACAGCCCGATGGTTATGCCTTGAAAGGAGAAGAAAATCTGCATGCAAATTGCAAAAGTCGATTTATGGTCCGAAACAGCATCAAGGCAATGGTATCTTAAGTTTGATGAAGTTGTCAAGTCTCAAGGTTTCATTGATAATCCTTTGGATGAGTGCATTTATATGAAATTCAATGGAAAGAATTTTGTATTCATGTTACTATATGTGGATGACATTCTTTTAGCTAGCAAAGAATTTGTCCATGCTTCATGACACTAAAAGAATGCTATCAAACCATTTTGATATGAGTGATCTAGGAGAGGCAAATTATGTTTTGGGAATTGAAATCAAGAGGGGATAGAGAAAGGAAGATGATAGGCTTGTGCCAAAAGGCTTACATTGAGAAGGTGCTCAAGAGATTCAATATGGACAATAGTACAGGATGTGATGTCCCCTTCTCAAAAGGTGATAAATTAAGCAGTGAGCAATCCCCTAAAACTCGAACAAGAGAAACTGAGATGAAGGACAAGCCTTATGCCTCATTGGTAGGAAGCCTTATGTATGCGCAAGTCCGCACTAGACCGTGACTTGGCATTTTGCATTAGTGTTCTTGGCGTGTTTCGCCTAACCCAGACAAGCACATTGGATTGCAGGCAAAAAGGTATTAAGATACTTACAGAGGACTAAAGAATACAAGTTGGTTTATAGAAGAGTTGATAATCTGCAACTAGAAGGATATGCTGATGCAGATTTTGCAGTGCATGGATACTAAAAAGAGTACATCATGTGTGGTTTTTCTATTTGCGGAGTCATAGTGGCATGGAGAAGTGTTAAACAACAAGATGTGTCGACTTCCACAATGCAAGCAGAATTTTTGGTTATGAAGCCACCTCAATGGCTATGTGGCTTAAGAATTTTATGTCCATGTTGAGAATTGTAGACTCAATCCAAAGACCAATTCGCTTATGGAATGACAATTACTCGCAAAGAGATATTTTACACAAGGGAACAAAAAGGTCAAATGGAATGAGGCATGTGCACTTAAAGTTTTTGTCAAGAAAAGAAAAGATTCGAGATGGAGAAGACTGCACTAAGTCATATTGGTACATGCATTTCATGATTGCACTCCCTTAAATAAGTGGTTTACCTAATAAAGTTTTCATAGGCATGTGGCTAGTATGGGATTACAATTAAGTTTTGATACCTAAAGTTAGTGGGAGTCGGTGGGAGCTAGAGACTTGCGCTTTGTTTTGTTCTAATTTTATTGTCCAGTTGTGTTTAAACAAATTTTGTTTTGCGACTTAATTTATGGAGTTGTTTTATTTAAGTTTCGCATATACTGGCTTATTGAATGACAAGTAGAATGAAGGTCAAACCGTGTTCATGCTAGCTATTGTTTACGCTTGAATCTACAAATGAGTCATTAAAGTTTATTTGATGAGACCTTGGCCCTTGAAGGGTGAGCAAAGAACTGCTTATTTTGTCACACTCGCGGTAAAATAAAAATGTTTTCTCGTTTGCAATCCAATTTGGAAGCCTTATGTGTTTTGCGTAATTCATATGTGGTTGTATAAGTCTTGGATGTTATATATCCAAAGTGTACTTTGATAGTCCCTTATGTATTTTTCAAAATGACATTGGCTTGATAAAAGGAACAAAGAGGATCTGAATTCTACATGGCCATTAAGTGATGTCTGATAAGTCTAAATTGATTATTTGATCAAGTGGGAGAATGTAAGAAAGGTTTATTGCCTTAAACCCATCAAGTGATCTTCTAATCAATGACGGTTTGCAAGGACTTATTATTCATTAGGGATCTGGGATTGTATCTTGTATAGACACTGTATTTAGTGTTGAAGTTGTTTACAACAGGCATAAAAGGGTTCCTAATTCTATAAGGATTGTGATACACCAATTCTATCGCATGAAGGTTTTTCTCTAAGTGTTCTTGATGGGCGAGACTTTAGAGAGATGCATATAAATAGAAGGCTCCCTCTAGGAACCGAGATACCCAAGCTAATCAGGAAATTCACCCCATCTAGAATTACAGCTACAAGGATCGGTTTCTAAGGAGAAGAGTTTCTTACCTCTCTGCGCAATTGATCTCGTTTCCAAGACTGAGATCTGCTTCAGCCCCAAATCTGAATCAACACCATGTCGGACTCAGGTTAGTGTTCAATTTGATATATCTAATAAAGAATTACATATTATACAAGTGTATATCTCATGTCGTATCCTCCTAACGTGTGCGTTACAAATTTAACTCAAAGTTTTGAGATTTTTTTTATGTGGGCATTAGTCTTTGATAATGACCAAAGTCAAAGAAACTTAAAAACTAGGATCCAAACAAACAGAAAAAACATAGGCACTAATAAGTCAAAAAAGAAGACAGGGTTTAGGTGACTAAAAACCTCTCACAACTTGTTCCATAAATTTGCCAATGAAAAAGCACAGTTTAAAACGTCACATTTGGCTTTCAATAGGATATGTATATATATAATATATATATATTTGCAACTTCCTTTTAAGGTGTAGCATTTAATTAAATCACAAGAGAGGTTTCAGAGTCAAATTTGTTTAGGTGTTTGCACGGGGCCCCGCTAGCATGTTTTGAAAATCAGAGAGGTCGGGAGACTCAGGACCTTTTTGGTGTTTGAAATTTGAAGGCAACTCTAAGAGACTGGAGCAAGGTCATGCTTTGATGTGTTCGTCACATCTCTCTCTCTCTCTCTCTCTCTCTCTCTCAAATCTTTTTTTCTTTTAATTTCCTCTCTTTTGGTGTATAAGGACAAGTACTTTTGTTTGTGTATAAAGTAATGGTAGAAAATTAGAAATCAAATGCAACCCAATATTGTTAATGGGGTTTAGTCGAGTGGAAAATTGTCTTAACTTGCATATCAGTGATCTCAAATTCGAACCCCCATGATACCTTGACAGTGTATATGTGAGAAAACACATCTCTCCCAATATCGCTTGTATCAACAACAAAAAATGCAACCCAATGTTTGATCAAGGGATAAAAAAAAGGAAATAAGTTAACATAAGCACCACTAGTTTAAAACCTTAAAGAAAGGGGTGATATATAAGCTTTTGTCATATTAAGTTGCATGGCAAAGATACCATTTGCAATTTCAAATTTATAAAAGCAACAAATACACTTTTTGATTATATATGGCAACAAAGTTACAAAACCAGCAAAAAGATAACATCCTTGGAAACATTACTTTGTGTGGAAATTGTTCTGAGAGCAGGCTAAGCTAATTGTGGAACCAAACGCACTAGCTGGCCACTCCATTATAGAAATGTCCTTTACCAAAAAGAAGATGTAGGTTACATCATGGTGTGGTTGATTTGGAGTCAAAACAAGAAAGGAGAAGCTGATATGGACATGAATTGATTTTATAATTTATAATTCTTCTTCCTTCTTCTCTTTGTCACTGCAATTATACCACTTGCTACAACTATGGCACTTGCCGTATGACTTATACATCGTTTTGGAAATTGCTGTTTAGACCTAAAGAGGGTTTGCTGAACATGGCACTTTCTCAAATCAATCAATTGCCATTGCAATTTGCGCGTAGATAAAATTACAAGACAAAGTTATGTGCACAAATCTTATATATTTTACGGATTTTGTATTACAAATTTAATCATTAAGATTTAGATAAAATCTAATAGTTTTGCTACAACAGGTGGGCAGCTAACCCGTCACTAATTGGTCAAAAGTAAGACTCAAGTTTGGAGAGGGGTACTTACCATATATTCCTCTTCTCATAACATACTACTTTGAGTAGTCGCTTAATTAATGTGTGCTATAAGAAGAGGGATATATATGCACAAGGATATGTATGTTTTTCGGTCAAAGTCTGCCATTTTATTGAGAAGAAATATTTGCATGTCTAATCTCACACACCATGTCATTGAAATGTATAAAATATGAACAAGAGGGTTTAACGTGAAAGAGATCAATTTTTCCCCAACTAAAGGATCAAGTAAGATGATGTTGAAGTTAGTTGCGACTTATAGCTTCACACCTACACCTACCCTAAATAGTTGAACTCTCACCATTCTATTGTTTGAACAAATAACAAAGAAAAATGAAGTTTTTACGAGTAAAGTCACTTGTTCATGTTCTGTTGAGTTTTGACCAAGATGATGATGCCATCACACAAATCATACTTTACCATCCATGTTATTGATGTTTAAACACATTGTGTGTTTCCAAAGACAAAAAAATAAAATAAAAAAGTTCACAAATTTTGTATTATTGTACGGTTTGCAGAATAAGTTGATGATACTTAAAGATGAGCCACCTATGAGATGACTGATTGACCAAATTGAAGATGCAATTTCCCAAAGAATGGTCAAATTTATCAGAAAGGAATTTATTGCCAAGATTATTATTCAAACATTATACAGAAATCATGACATCGAGGGGGACATGGACATTGAGGATTGCTCAGTGTGATAATGGATAATCAATGCATGAACCAGACATGCCCTTCATATCTTGTCCATATTTTAAAATAAAAAAAATTACAGAATGTGATGGAAAAATCTCTGAAATGCTTGAACGTTTTATATTTCTAGAGGAAGTTTTGCCATGAACACCACTCCATGCTTAGAGGGTCCCTCTCCCTTTTAAATCATTTCAAAGCTTAAATTTTGAAAGAGATGATCATATATGATCTTGAGATGTAGACTTGAACGTACCTTTTTGTTAGAATACAAAAACAAGACTTGACCCATGTCTTATTAGATACAAAAGAATCAATGTTAGAATATAATAAAGCTAATAGTAAAGCAAAAAAGGAAGATCTAGGATACTAAAACTAATATCCATCACAACTTTTCTCAAATTTTAATTACCTAACGACATATTTAATCGGCTTGTAATAAGTTCAGATATAATAAATGAAACACTATAACATCAATTGAGATTTAAAAATTCAAACTTTCAACTTAGATAACGGTTTGATGATACATTCAAAATTTTGGCATTTTAATTTTCTGTGATTTGATTATTGGCATGAACCCACCAACTACACAGGCACTTCAGTCTTGAACAAAACACTTTTATGGGGATTCATCCAAAGAAAATTTGACTGGAAACTATAGAAGTCTAGATTATTGGTTCAAAATGAAGGAAGAAACAAAGACCTATAGATGCATATATAAATATTTCAATTTCTTCCCACAGTGGGTCAGAAATTGAGCCCTCCCAAGGAAACCAAAAGAAGAAAATTTGCAATTTTATAACTATATGTGGACCAAATTATGACACACCCAGATGGGAGCCTATTAAATAACAATGGGAGAGACATAACATACTCCAAGAGACATTAAAAAAAACAACAAATTAACAATTAAGCATAATCTTATTGCAGCTCTCTCTCTCTCTCTCCCAAATCCCCACCATTAATGAAAACCAGGCTAGCAGCATATATGTTAGGTCAGGGATGATGTAGCTCCTATCCATTGGGATTTTTTAAAACCAAAACCCTAGAGGATTGGTCAAAGATTGTAAAAAATTCAACCCCTTTAAAAATGTTAGAAAACTAGTGCCTTTTTTTCTCTCTTTTGTGAAAAAATGCATGTGGGAGTTGTTAGAAAATTAACCTAAGAAGATATTTGAATCTGGAGATGTGGTATTATTACCCTTGTGACCAAAATAAACAAAGCAAAAAGAAAAATAATCTCACATACTATATTTTAAATTTTGAAAAAAGAAATAAAAAGAAACAGAGAAAGTTCTTCTTCTTCTGGTGTCTTGGGTTCATTTTTATATTGGATGTAACAGAGACTGTGGATCCAGCAAGCATGAAAAGTTAAAAGGTTTTTACACCAGGACAAAGAGCCCCACCCACCACCCCCACATGTTATGTGCTATTTTCCTATAAAAATATTGCAATCTCCTAACATTATCCTACTGGATGAGGAGTGCACATGGCTACTTAGCATTAATTTAATCAAATCTGTGTTGAGCCTATCGGAATTCTAGTAAATTATGTTCTTGCTCAAAAAGATAGTCCGGCCAATTCAAATAGGGACTCATCTATTTGTCACATATTGTTTGGGACCCTTTAATTATAAACGCAATACTGCTTGGCTCCTTACATGTACTGATCGATTACTTATTATTTATGAATTACAGTTAGACACAGAACTTATTATAAATATAAAATAATAATAAATTTATGAGCATAGGTCAAATTGTGATTTACAAATAACGAACCGAGTATTTTAAAGAAAGAAAAATGAGTTTTTAGATGAGGGTTGAGATGGGTGTTTTGAGTAAGGGTCAGTTTTGGCCACATGTGGGGTGGTGGTGTTGGCAACTTGGCATAGTGGAATAGTGTGATCAGTTATGGTGCCTTGATCTTTCCCATCTTCTCACGTTACTTCTTTGTTTGACATTTTCTGTCATAAGGGTATGGCTATGAATTGGTCGGGAACTTCTTTGTACGGAAAAGGTTGAGCAAGCACAAACATATCTATAAATTGAAAAGAGAGGAATACATGCATATGAGGAAATCTCTTACCAGACAAACACCCTCACTGAGACTTATAATCTTTAGATAAGTGAACAAGCCAGTTGTTATGGATCAGTGAGCGATCCTTAACCGCTGCTTGTGGAGCATGCAATGCATCAACGACTAGCATTTGCTCACGCATGACTCTATCATTATTTTTAACTATTTGAATTAGGACAATTGAAAGTCAAATATTGTTTAGATTTACAATATCTAATATCTAATATTTTGAAGGACATATAGATATACGTTCTTCACTCAGCTCTATTTTACCTGCCAATTTATGTTCAGTGGATCAAAATTTGAAAGACAGATACTTTCCTGAGGCTCAGAGGCAAAGAGGGCTTAGGAGGGCTGAGGGTGAGCGAGTACAATTTGCATTCCAATGGTTGTGAGGTCCCCAAATTGAAGATAAGGCTTTTTTTTAGAGGAATGAGTTGATGATGATGATGATGATGATGTTACAGAATAAGAGACAAATGGGGATCAAGCAATTGATCTCATTATTGCAGTCTAGAGAGCACAATAATGTAACTTCATGCAGAAAGAAGAACCCCACAAGCCACTACTGATTTCAAATACACAAACAACAGAAAGGGAAAAGGCCAAAAATTCTCTGAAATTTTCATCTTCCATTGATTTACATGGTGTATTTACAAGTTACAGTGATGATCGAAGCCTCAAACACATGCTCCCTCACTCACTCTCTCTCAACCTCCGATGAGCTTTTGCTCACCGGGTTGACATTTCGAAAGCAATTAAAATTAGTAAAATTTACACTACCAAAACAAAAGATGTCTTTTAGACATTTGTATCACAAAATTTTCCATCCATTCGGTTTTGAACAGCTTTGACAGCAGCAACTCTGGCAGCAGTGGCAGCTCTGTTTGCCGCCATGACTGCCTTGTTCACATGTTCATCTACCCGCCGGAGGTTAACAGCATTCTCTGCAGCTTTCCCAGCAGCCTGCAATTTCATAACAACAAAAGAATGAACAATGAATTAGTTATTCAAACCCATTTTGTCATGTAACGGTAAATGTGCTAAGTACTAGTTTGAATGAGACTATAAAATACCTTAACTGCTCGAACAACTGCATCCGTTAGCGGCGCAAGAGGGTGCTTAAGGGTGCCACCATCCCATATACCACATCTTGTGTCGCCATTTCGAAAAGTATAGACGCCATAGCCCTGCTTCCGGCCTTCATGCCATGAACCCTCGTAACAATGACCATTAGCAAAATGATAGACGCCGAATCCATGGATTTTGTCTCCAAAATATTCTCCTGCATATCTATCTCCATTTCTGCAGCAAAATCAAATTTATCATCATTGTCAGGTTCCTCCGTCAAAGTACATGAATAATTTAACCAAGAAAAGACGCATAGTATTAAATAACTTATAGTTTCAGCATCAAATGTGCACAACTGAATTGAATAATATCAAAATGAGGAAACGAAAATACACCATTCTACATAAGGAAATAAATTGGCTAACAAAATGAAATTCTCGAGATGAAAATGACAAAATCATCAAGGAAGCCATAATTGAAAAACAGAGACCTGTAAGGATTCTTACTTAGATGTATTAATTGCAAACCAACCAACCACACAACAACCAAATTCCACTGTTTTATTCATCATGAACAGTTCACAAATAGTAAACCCCACAAGAATACAAGTCAAACCAAATTCACGAAATTCAAAACCTCAAGCAACCCAAGAAAACCCAATTGAAGCTACCCAAGAATTCTCATCAAGAAAATGGAAAAAAGAATGAATCTTTACTGTACTATCACTAAAAAGGAAAGCAACCCAAATTTAGTTACCACAAAATCCAACCAAAAGCAACCCAATAAAGATTTCGAAAACAAGAAATGAAGAACTTACCTAAAATGGTAGCAACCAAGGCCATGCTTAGCGCCATACTTGAATTCACCAACATAGCAGCTACCATCAGAGCAAGTCTGCACTCCAACGCCATGGCTCTGCCCGTTGCACCACTCCCCTGCATAAGAGTCCCCTGTGTAGAATCTATAAACCCCATACCCATGCCTCGATCCTTGTCTATATTGACCCTTATATCTGCTTCCTCTAGCCCACCCCTCAATCCCATACCCATCGTACCTCCCATCGATCCAATCGCCTTCATACCTCCCATTCACAAAATAATTGTAAACTCCGCTCCCATTGCATTTGCCCTTGTGAAATTCCCCCTCGTAGAAATCGCCATTGCTGTAAAATTCGACCCCTTCCCTTATAATCTTCTTCTCCTTTCGGGCCTTGTTCGGGTTAGGGTCGGACCCAATGAACCACTGGACCGGCTTCGACCTACCGTTCGTCTTGCAGAACCGGAACCGCTTCGCATTCCCGTCCCAGGAGTGTTTCAGAACGGAGACGCTGTGGTTGATCAGGCCCCTGTTCTTGTTCGCCAAGAAAAGGGTGACTGCGACGAAGACCAGAGCCAGGAGGAGATTTTCGGAAGTGGGTATCTCTTCTCTTCGTATATAGAAGAAGAAGAAGAAGCCGGAGAAGCTAAAGAGGGTGAAGGCAGTGAGAAAAGCCATCGCCAGGTGCTGGTGGCTGATCCGGTTCGAACCGGGTTTCTGAGTCGAACCGGGGTTGTAATTCTTGGGCTTCTGCTCTTCTTCGTCGTATTGTTGCTGCTGGGCGGCGATGACGTCCTCCTCGGTCACCGAAGAGAGGCTGTGAATGGAGGATCGGATGGTCGGCGACGACCGCAGCAGCGACGACTGGATCCTCGTGAGCTTCGCCTGGCTTTTCTGACCGTCCATTTCAGAGAATGATTGATTGATTCAACCCCAACCGTCCGATGATCGAGTCTTCCTTTTTCTTTCTCTGGTTATTCTAAACCGACCTCCTGTATCGCGAGATTCTTATCACCAACGTCGCCGGCCGCGAGCCCACCGGAACCATCTCACACACAAAAGACACCTCCTGCTTAAGTTAACCTCTGGGCCCCACCACCGGCGCAAGTTAGCACCAACTGAAAAACAACCAACTCTCTGAAGATTCAAAACAGAGCGGACAGAGAGAGAGAGAGAGAGAGAGTGAGTCTGGAGAACTGGACCGGGCTTCGGGCTTTTGGTTTTATTGATGCTGCATTGGGGAGAGAGAGGGAGTGATATTTAATCTTCACCGTTGGATTTTCATCGCGCGGTGGAGAATGAAGATGTGGTAGTAGCCGTTGGATTGGATTGGGAAAGTCCCGGTCAAGACGGGGAAGATGTGGTCGTCGGATCTAGATTCGGCTTCGGCTCCTTTTCGCTTTACTGTGCAGGCCGGCACGTGCCAGTTCCACGTC
The DNA here is from genome assembly GCA_024362665.1 of Prunus padus. Classification (NCBI taxonomy): domain Eukaryota; kingdom Viridiplantae; phylum Streptophyta; class Magnoliopsida; order Rosales; family Rosaceae; genus Prunus; species Prunus padus. The sequence continues at coordinate 40,518,947 of JANFAM010000020.1, forward strand.
AGCATTTACCTGAGCGATGTTCCCCTGTCACGTAGTCCCATGATATGTTAGAGTAGGGCTTGATGATTTTTTTTATTGTTGATGAATTATTAATTTATTGATTTGTTGATGTTACTGGTTCTTGGAGATGTAATGCATGGGGTTAAGATTCTATCACTGGTTCAAGTGTTAAAGTATTAAAGTGTTAAAGTTACTTTGCATAAAAAAGAAAAAATAAAGTTAATTAAATTTGACATCTGTCACAACAACTCACAACCTAAGATCTTTCCATGGAATGGACTGCACCAAAATATTTAACCTTGCAAATGCAATGCATGTGGGGCCATCCATTTTAAGTAAAATTGGTAAGTAAAATGGCTCTTCTTGTAAAATTCCCCAAATCCTGTCTAGTTTTGCCATATATGTTTCTTGTTATTTACTTAAAAAGCCCCCAACCTATGAGGATTGAGACCAATTTGCATCTACCTTATACCCAAAATATATAGTTTCTTCATATTAATTTTGTATGATTAAATTAATGGAGGAATGGATGACTCATAAACTTAGAATAATCTGAATTTAAACTTTCAAGAGTATGCAAACATCTGAATTTACCTGATACGTGTGATTTCACGATACGTGTACACGTATCTGGAGTTCATCTCAAGGCATACTCCAATGAATGTGCAGATAGATTATGGAGCCTTTCTTTCTTAAAAACTAAAGAAAAGCTTTGTTTCCATTTCATACATTCTCTCTTTCTTAGCATCTTTTATAGAGAAAATAACCACCTACTATTAAGACCTACAACCTGTAAAACAACTAAGATCTTACAAATCAAACTTAATTAAAGGTTTAACAGAGAGAAGTTCCAATCCCCAAAGGGCTGAGCATTGTGCCTCATATATATCAGCCAGCAAATCAGCCATAAATGACAATAAGGCATAAGGATATGAACCATCCAATAAGGAAATAAAAATAGGGTCCAAATGAGCCAATTAGAAAAGATAGATAATTTCAATGACATACTATGTCGGACTCTCACAATAGCGTATACGCTTACGATGAATTTCAACCTTTGACAAATACAAAAACAAATTGTTTAAAACCTAGTATTTTTGGTCCACGGGCCTAAAAGAATTATTGCACATGCACGAATCCGGTTTAACCTTGTATCATCAAAAATAACATTTTCAAGCTTGATGAGGTCCATATTTGCAGGCTACCTTGTTGGTCAAAATTTGCAGGCTACCTGCTGCAACACAACTCATCGAAAAATCACCATCAAATCAACTATTGATGTTACTTTAAGCGGCGTCATGCTAATTACATGTACGGTCACGATTTAATCTGGCACGAACAATTAATTATGTATTTATCTGTGACATATTTTCAAATTACTTTTTGTTAGTTGTGGCGTATAGGAAGAAGAAGTGGGCATCTACTCGGCCGTATATTACCCATCACTTGTACAATTTTAAAGATAATTAATAAATGCTTTGTAATCTCCTATTGAAAATTACAACAGATAATTAGCTGATGATGTTTATCACCTGACACGTCATTTTCCTTTTTATCTTACAAAATCCAAAATACATAAAATTAATTTCTGTCATATTTACAGAACACAATTAATGATAACTATATATTTTCATCAATGTTGTGGTGCGTTAAAAATATCACTCGCTTTAGTCCTTTTCTTGAGAAAATAGCAATAGTAATTAATTATTGATCATAGAAAAAGACACATACAAAAATCAGGTTATGTTCTAGAGGATTAAGATATATAATGGTTTGGTCATCATCTTAAAATGGCAATCTGATTAAAGATTTTGAAAAAGAAAAATCTAAGGGGTTGTTTGATAACCATTTCATTTTCACTTTTCTTGAAAATTGAAAACATGTTTGGTAGTTTTCAAAAAAGTGAAATATAGTTTTCAAAATTACCCTTATTTTTGAAAACATCTTGAAAGTGTTTTTAGTTTTAGTTTTAGTTTTAGTTTTTTTGCGCTCATATTTCATTAATTAATTTTACATCACTACACATGAAATGTACTCCATTTACCAAAACTCAGTAGTTGGGACCTCCCAACTTAGACTTGGCCGCTAGATTCTTGCATTTGGCCACATACCCAATCCAAGCTTTGAGAACTCCATATGCAAAATTCACCAAAAAATCATCCTAATTAATTCTAGAAAATTCACCTACAAAGTGCTATAAACTCTTTGTAACATGCACATTCATTCTATGATCTCAAATTCACAATTTGACCCAAAAAAATTACATTTCCAAGTTTCACATAAAACTGGAAACTAAAAACTTAGATCAGTTACCAAACAACTTTTGTTCAGTTTTCACATTTCACTTTTTAAGGAAAAAAAAAACAAAAATTAGTTACCAAACAAAGTTTTCAGTTTCAGTTTTGAAAAATGAAAACTAAAAACTTAAAATTAAAAATTGAAATGGTTATCAAACGGCCCTAAAAGAGTGAGTCTGCTTCCTACACTCAAATTCAACTCCCTCTATCCATAGATTAATTTATAGTAATTTAGATTATCATTTATACTAAACTGCATCCAATCTATAATTCTTTCCATCTTCTGAATACATATATTAAGCTTAGTTGGCTAGTACAAGTAGCTTAAACTTTCTAGAATGGTCCGAGCTACTCCATTATTATAGGATTGGGTTTCCTCTATATATAAGCCGTACTGCAACATCTAGACTTCTGAGAGACTCAACCATATTAATGTTCCAAGAAGAAAGGTATCATGCCACATGTTCACCTCTGTTTTGTCTATGAGGTTCATTTCATTTATGGGTAAGGAAATTTCAAATAATAGAAAAAGGTTTATTTTATTTAATTCCCACATATTGGTTGTTTTTGGTCAAAGTTATGTGGTGGTCCAAATTTGTGCGTGTATAAATATAAATATACACAAAATCAACCATTTTATTATGAGAAAAATGTCTATTTTTTTGACTGGATCCAAAGTCAAGTCAATGTAGAACTGATCAGCTAGACTGTGGTTCATCTGGCATTGGTTGTTCAGAGATCGACCATAACTTTTGACCGAATAAATAGATGCTTCAAGATTGTTTGATGCGCAATTGTAACTTTCGTTAGCGATCACTTTGGTTCTTGAAGTTAAAAAATAAAATTTTCATGACTTGTTGCACAATTAACATCATAAAAAATAAAATAAAAACTTGCATTCATTAATTCTAACTTCAAAAATACTACTCTAGCTGTGCAATCAAATTATTTAGAACAAAAGGAAACTACAGCAAAACTAAGGGGAAAAAAAGAACAAATATCGAACCCTAATACACTGCATTCCTAAACAGTAAGATCAACTTTGTTGGACTGCACTTGATCACCTTCGTCTTCATTCTCTCTTGACATCTCCTCCAACGATTTTCCCTTGGACTCCGGCACCAAAAACGTAAAGAAGAACCCCAAAATGCTAATCACACCAAGCACAATGAGAGAATTCCTCATTCCAATGCCAGGCGGATACCCTGCATCAGTCTTAGCCTTGTCTTGATTTTGTGATGCATACAAGAACCCAAATGCCCCAATAATCGCCCCTGCCTTGCCCGCAGCTGCGGAAATCCCATGGCATGTGGACCGGAACCTTGCTGGGAAAATCTCTGCCGGTATAACAAATGTTGTACTATTGGGTCCAAAATTGGCAAAGAAAAATGTTAGACCATATATGACAATAAATCCGATGTTGTTTTCAGGTCTAGTCCAGTGATGGTATGGAATTGCCAAGACAAACATGAAAACAGTCATGAAGAAAAATCCAATTAGCTGAATTGCAAATCGGCCAATGTGATCGATGAGGAAGACTGTGACCCAGTACCCGGGAACTGTGCCACATAGGGCTATTAGGGTTTGTGCCCTAGCAATTTTGTAAAGCTCATCTAGGGCACTCATAGAGCTTGCTGATGGCAACCATCCCACAGCGCTGAAGATGTCCTTTTGGAAAAGGTTTTGGCTATAGTAAGCAATGTCTAGCAAGAACCATGTGGAGGCCGTGCCCAATAAATGTAACCCATGTCTCCTAAGAAACTCTTTGGAAAATAGAGCAAACTTTGAGGACATGCTGTTTTGCGGCTGCGCTACTTGTTGTTTCTCTTTGATCTCAACATTCAACACTTTGGCCATGTCTTGGCAAGCCTTGGTTTGATCCTTGGCTACCAAGGAAGTGTAACGAGGGGTCTCCGGCATTTTCATCCTTGAATAGAAAGTCAATGCGGCAGGAATTGCTCCAAACATGAGAATAATCCTCCATACGTAATCTGCCTGAGGCACAGTCGATCCAATCGGATCAACTGAATAGGGGTCAGCATGGTACACAGCGCGAAAGATAGAAGAAACAACAATAGCCACCATCCCACCAGCCAAAATCCCAAACCCTTGCATTGCAAAAACCGACGCTATAAACGCCCCACGAGTCTTTTTATTGGCATACTCCGACATAATTGTCGCGGAAAGCGGGTAGTCGCCACCAATGCCAAAACCTAACCAAAATCGGAAAAAGCAAAGAGTGGCTATGACAGAAGTTGCGGAGCTACCAAAAGAGAGGCCAGAGCCAATGGAACAACCCACCATGAGCATTAGGGTTATGCCATAAGCGCCCTTACGCCCAAGCTTGTCCCCGAGCCACCCGAAGAAGAGCTGGCCGGCTAGGGTACCACATAGGGCAACTCCATTGACTGCGGCTGCCACGTTTGGTGGTAGGCTGCCGGGCTTTGCTGAGCCCTCGACGTGGTAGTAAATGCGCCCGAGGAGTTTGGTGACGAGTGAGATGCAAAAAAGGTCATAAGAATCGGTGAAGAAGCCCATGCCGGAGATCACAACCGCAGTGAAGTGGTAGAATTGGGTTTTGGCTACGTCCAGGACTTTTAGGACCTCAGGTTGCTGTTCCTTCGCCATTGTTGGAGTTTGTGAATTTCTCTCTCGATCAAGTTTCTTCTTTGCTAATCTTATTACTTCTTGAAAAAAAATTGTGGGTTGTGATTTATGTATTTATAAGGGTTTTTGTGAGGCAAATTAATCCTGGTCCAATAAGTACTAGGATATAAATGTTTTTAACTCCTATGTGGATTTAAACTGCCTCTAGGATGTGTATAGGTTGAATCAAATGCAAATAAGGGTTTTAACTCCTATTTCGAGTCAAACTGCCTCTAGAATCTGTACAAGTTGAATAAAATGCTTTTATTTTTTAAATATAATTACCCTAAATAAACCTACTAATTTTTGCTTTTGTTTTTGTCTTTCACCTAACTTGACCCTTAACCATAAGCCTAAATCCTCGAACCCAAACCATAAGCCTTCCTCTTCATTATTTAGATTTTAAAAAAGAAATCAGGTAATGCATGATTCCGTCCTTATTGCTCTAGAAAATTCATCAGCTCTGTTAATTTGGGACATCAATTTTCTTCGTTTTTATTAATAATTGTTTCTTTCCGGAAATGCTATATGGAACTAATACTTTCTATGTCAATTATATCTTTGAGAAACAAAAAGTTAAGTTTTCTTTTTGTGTGAATATTTATGCACTTGACATTTAAAACTACTGGGCCTTAGATAATTCGATACCACGATTAGAATGAGCTTACTGAGTTTTACATAATATTTTTCAGTTTTGATATGGGCTGATCATCTGCACAAGTTCTTAAATTACTTGTCATTTTGAATTCTGCAGAAATGGATACAGAGCCTGCATTGCTGTTGGTAGATATAATATTTAAAACATTGTACATTTATGATGATCGTGAGTCAAGGAAAGCTGTTGATGACATCATTACAAAAGGTTTTACAATGAAAAGTTTTGCAGCAGCCCTTGTTCAGGTCATGGAACGACAAGTAAGGGTGCAATCACATGTTGGCTGCTACAGACTTCTCCAGTGGTCATGTCTCCTTTTCAGTAAGGGTAAGTTTGCTACAGTCTCGAAGAATGCATTGTGTAAAGTTGCCACAGTGCATGCATCATTAATTCATGTTGTTATGCAAAGATCTTTCCGTGAGCCAAGGGCTTGCAAGAAGACATTTGGTCACTTATTTTCTCAGGGGTAGCCCGTTGAACCTTCTCTAATTTAGATTCTTATTTGCTCATAGCATTTCACATTTCTTGTTTCCTTTCCGGTCACCAAACATTTCCAAAATGTATATAGAGGAATTTAAAGATGCACGTATCCCATACAAAGATAGTCCTGAGTTTGTATGGTTGTTGATGGAGTTCTCAAGTACCTCAAGCAAATCATCTTCTTTGTTTGAGCAATGCAAGGTGAGAGATTATTTGTAGGAAGTTTAGAGAGATGAAAATACTTAACAAGTTTATGAGAATTCTGAGTTGCTACAGCAGAGCTCTTGTATTACTTCTCTCTCTTCTTAATACAAAACGATATGCCAAAGGTTATATATATATATATGGTGAATACAAAGTACTAGAGAGTTCTTCCTAGATAACTTAATAGACATAGATTAGAAACAAACAACGACTCTAGAATAATTGTTCTTGGGAATGTCAAGAGTCTTAACATTTAGAATAGTGCATTAATTCCAACATTATTTGTTTCATGATCATGTATGAAAGGGGGCATTTATTCTGTTATTTTTTTCCTTCTTCAAATTGATTTGATGTAGTTTTTATGTGCCAAAGTTTTTAACTGATCCTTTGCTTCTCACAGCCAACGTTTCTGGATGTATATCTTAGGGCAATTTTAAATGCAGGGGAAAAGCCAGCAAAGGGTCTTACTCTTACTCTTAGTGAAGCTTTTCATTCACTTTTTAGACATATGTTACATGAAGATTTCCAAAACATTGTGCTTCCATCTGCTGTTAAAATGCTGAAACGTAACCCTGAGATTGTACTGGAAACTGTTGGGATTCTCTTGAATTCAGTCAACCTTGATTTAAGTAAGTATGCGGTCGAAATTATTTCAGTGGCATTGCCACAGGCTCAATGCAGATGAAGGCAGAAGGGTTGGGGCGCTGGCAATTATACGATGTGTGAGCCAAAAGTCTAGTAATCCAGATGCTTTAGAAGCAATGTTCCTGATTATTTTATTATTTTGGGAGTTTTGAAAAGAATGGAATGGAAAGGAAAGTTGTAATGAAGAGCGAATGGAATGAGAAAGGAAGGTATCAATTTGAACAGGGTTAGAGGGAACACTTACATTTCCTTACCAGAGAATAGGCATGATCAATGCACTGCAAGAAATGTGTAATGCTCCAGATGGGAAACATCTCAACAGCCGGTCACAAACCTTATGCAGTTTCCTTTTATCTTGTTACAAGGATGAGGGTAACATGTGAACTTGGGGTCTTATATATTTGTCCTTTTAAATTATTTTATTGAATTCTTTCTCGTATTTTTGTATGAGCATTTCATTTTTGTTTATATTTCTTCCTTGTGTATTTATATTTCTATCCGATGTTCTAATTCCCAGGAAATGAGGAGGTGAAGCTTGCAATTTTGTCAGCTCTGGGTTTGTGCGCAGCAAGATCTACTGATGCCATTCAATCAGATGTAGTTTTGTTTTCCTCATCTGGTCTTAAGGAGGAGCAAGCTACGAGACATATGCAAAATAGTACAGATGCTGTTTTCGGGTTAGCTGTGGTTGATTAATAGTGAACTCCCTAAGTTTTATTTGGCTAGGATTAAAGGGTATAGCCGCGCGGCTATTCTTGAAATGTATTCGAATACTGTAATAGTATAGCCGTCCGGCTATACTCTTTAATATATTCGAATATTTAAATAGTACAGCCAGGCGGCTATACTATTTAAATATATTCTAATATTTAAATAATATCGCCACCCGACTCTACTCTTTAATATATTCCAATATTTAAATAGTATAGCCGAGCGGCTATACTATTTAAATATTAGAATATATTTGAAGAGTACAGCCGCCCGGCTATACTCTTTAAACATATTAGAATATTGTAATAGTATAGCCACGCGGCTATACGCTTTAATATATTCGAATATTGTAATAGTATAGCCGCGCGGCTATACTCTTGAATATATTCGAATATTAAAATAGTATAGCCGCTCGGCTATACGCTTAAAATATATTCAAATATTTAAATAGTACAGCCGCGCGGCTATACTCTTAAATGTATTACAATATTTAAATCGTATAGCCGCTCGGCTATACATCAAATATATATTTTTTCGAATATACCTATTTTTATTTAAAAAATTAGTATTTTTATCTTAGCCTTATTTAATTATTTTAATTAATGAATATATTTCAATTATTATTTATTTAGTGAATAATTAGTATTTAAATCTTTTAATTAATTTCACAAATTACTCAATGTATAGTAATTAATTATTTTAAATTATTTTGTGGGCTTTTAAAAAAAATTCGGTTAGTTTGTTTAGTTTAATATTTGTAATTAAGTAATATCTTAGTCCTATTTAATTATTTTAATTAATTTTTAGTTATTATTTCTTTAGTGAATAATTAGTATTTAAATATTTTAATTAATTTCAGAAATTACTTAATAAATAGTATTTAATTCTTTTAAATTCTTTTATGGACTTGAAAACTTGGGCTTGGAGTTGTTCTTTTGGGCAAAATTTCTATCCTGTCAAAATCAGAATGAGACGGAATCACAATAATATTTGGAATTTTTGAAATCTTATTGGACTTGAGTTACTACCGTGGGCTGTGTACAATTTTCCTTTTTCAAAATAATTAACGAATTTAACGAGACGATTTCAAACAAACAAACAATTAAAAAAAAAATGATTTTACAACCATTAGTGTAAGGTAGTTAATTAGGGCATTGTGCTACAGTGCTAGTGTAGTTTTGTTGTGGTATATTTTGCCCGTTGTAAATGGTATCTTGTACACACCCTATACTCTGTATAAAAGAAAATACCAAATTTCCAGCGAAAAAACAACATATGCCAATAAAACGCTACACAGCTAAATAATCTTATTAATCAGATGTCTAGAAAACATGAGTTCAAATAGCAGGGCAGAAGGATACTTGCCTTCAGTTCAAATGATTACAAATCTGAGTTTTCACTTATTCTAACAGGGCGCCTTTGAATTATTTTCTCAACTTCTCCTTCATTCTGTCAACTGCAGCCCTAAGAGTTCCTTCATCTTTGCAGAAGGTAAATCTGACTAGATTCTTTCCATCTTCTGGGTTTAAGTAAAACACACTGGTTGGGATTGCCACCACCCCAACTTCCTTGATCAGATACTCACAGAAAGCAACATCATTTTCCAGTCCAAAAGGAGTGTGATCTACAACCACAAAGTAGGTGCCACTTGATGGATACACTTTGAAACCTACAGCCTTCAATCCCTCCACCAAAATCGCCTTCTTTGCCTGGTAATCTCTTTTCAGCTCCACATAGTAGGAGTCTGGGGCTCTGAGAGCTGTTGCAGCAGCCCACTGCATTGGAGTGGAGGTAGCGAAAGTGAGATAAGAGTGTGCCTGCCGCACTCCCCATGTCAGGTGTGGGGGAGCTATAGCCCAACCGATCTTCCATCCGGTCAGGGAGAAAGTTTTCCCCAAGGAATTCATGGTTACCGTGCGCTCATACATCCCAGGAAGAGAGGCCAGTGAAATGTGATCCATTTCAAAAGCCAACTTATCGTAAACTTCATCAGTGAACACCAACACATCATTTTCAATGCAGAGAGACGCAATTTCATTGAGTTCCTCTCGAGTGAACATTTTTCCAGTAGGGTTATGTGGAGTATTTAGAAGAATTGCACGAGTATTCTTTGAGATTGTGGACTTGAGCTCATCAATGGGGACAGAAAAATCCGGAGGGCGTAAGGTGATGCCTTTTACTTTAGCACCAGCCATGGATAGAGTGGCTTCATAAGAATCATAAAAAGGAGCAAAGAGTATAACCTCATCACCAGGATTTATCAAGCCCAGCATAGTTGCCGCAATTGCCTCGGTGCACCCAGAGGTAACTGTAATTTCCTTCTCCGGGTCCACAACAAGTCCAGTATCTTTCTTGAATCGCTCAGCAATGGCAGAGTTTAAGTCCGGAACCCCATATCCACGAGCATATTGATTCTTCCCATCTATGACGGCCTGAATTGCTGCTTCCTTTACAAACTCAGGACCATCAAAGTTGGGGAAGCCTTGCCCAAGGTTTATTGCTCCATATTTAATGGCGAGACTACTCATTTGCGTGAAGATTGTTGTCTTGAATTTTTCTAAGCGCTTTGCCACCTGACAAAAAAATGCCAAAACATTAAGGAGACTTAAACTCTGCAACTGTAGATCAACTCTAGGAAGTAGTATATACAAATGTAGCTCAATCATATATGAATATGCAACATGCCGGATCAAAACAGACATGGTATAAATCAATGATCACCGCCTATATTTCACCTCAGTTGGATACCACTTTTCCCATGACATTGTCACCTAGGACCCCCAGCCAATTACTTGGCACTACAGACATGTCAAAAGCTTTTGGAAGCAGCCATGGACTGATATATATATATATATATATAAATAGAAAAAGCAACACTTGAATATACTGTATGAGGCAAGACTAAAGTCTTTATAGAGGAAAACTGAAGTCCAAAAGGCAGGAAAAAGGGATGGAAAAAGAGGGATAGCCTATAAGAAGAAGCAAAAGAAGATAACAACTCACCAAGTTGCAAACTAACAAATTAGGAGGCATAAAACTCCACCCTCTAATATCAAAGCCGCAGTATTATAATAATAGTTGGAAAACCCAGAATAACTGCCCCTATAACTGTAATTACTGACCACTAATTTTCATCTTAACTTAAAGCTTTTATTTTTATTATTTCCACCAATATTTAGTTTTTACTCAACACATTTGACCTTACAGTTGGCAGAACAGGCACTTGATTCACTTAAGCATATACATCACTGATAACCCATTATCCAATGGTAAAATTATATTATAAAACAAGTGCATCATGTAATTAAATTGTTATTATATTACAATCATTGCTTCAGCAGGATTAAATTACAAAACATAATTGGATTGCTGTCAATTCCTTACAATTGAGTTTCAGGTGGCTTCTTAAGCAGCCTCACATCACTTATTTTTCTCTACATATATTTCAAAAACACTGAAAATTAAAAACAAAAAACAAAAAATAGTAAGACATTGCAGTACAGTGGCTACAGCCTCACAGTCATTCTACAAGCATTGAGTAAATTGTAAACAAAATTCAAGTTCACCAGACAGATCCCACTGCAGATCATAAGAAAAACTATAAATTTCAATATATGGCAACTCATCCAAACTGAAAAATGAAGCTTTTTTGGCCATGTGTAAATTTACCCAATAACTAAAAGCCCCAAAACCCAATTCCATTCAAACCACGACCATTTACAGTACGCCATGAAATTAAGCACAAATTGGGTCCATGACATACCTGTAAAGGCTGCTGGGTCTTCTGGGTCGACTGGCTTTGACCTGAAACGACATCGTTCTGGGTGGAAACGGTGGACATGGTGGCTGAGAAAGATGGGCGAGGAGTGGCTGCTGTTTTAGTCTTAACAAATCTAAAGTCTGCGTACAAATGCTTGGACAAATTTATCAATGAGGAAGAGCCGAAGCGCATTTCATGGGCTGCCCAGGTGCATTGAATCTGCATGACAAAAGCCACAAAGAAGGTCCGTTTGGGATTTTACTTCTGTAGAGAGCACTTTCGCTCATAAGATATGTTTTTGTAAGTGCTTTATTAGAATAGCGTAAAAATTATAAGTATTTTCTGAAAAGGCATTTGGAAGTAGGGGTGGGTACGGTCCGGTTTGGATCGGTTCTCACCTTAAATCGGAATCGAATCGGATTATTTAACCTAGGTTCGATTTGGTCTTTAGTGAATTTTTTTAAAAAATTCAGCCGGTTTGGTTCTCACTTAGTCCGGTTTCCAATTTTCTCGATTTTGAACCGGATTCTTTAATTTATTATTATTATTATTATTATTTAATTTTTTAACTTTTTTATAACCTTTTTTAAAATACAAATTCCAACTAAAGTTTTATTTTGGGCTTGAAAATTAATAAAAGATCAAATTTCATACAAAGAGAGATGTTTTGAAGTTCGATTTGGAAAAATATTAGTTATAACATTAAAAATGTAGCATTGGATTTAAATAATTTTGTAAAAAGAATTAAAATTATACACATGTTAAATATATATATATATATATATAACATAAAGAACCAATAAAAAATTACCACATGTTAAATATATATAAAATAAAGAATATAAATATACATAAGATTAAAAATATATATAAATAATTTATATTGGACCGGTTCGGATTGGACCGGTTTCGTGAGGTGAAAAACCGGAATTGGAACCGATCCAAACCGGTCCGGTTCGGTTTTGGTTCCGGTTGTTGACTTTTCCGGTCAACACGGTTTTTTACGGTTTTTTTCGGTTTGGTTTAGTTCGGTTTTGCGGTTTGGCGGTTCCGATGCCCACCCCTATTTGGAAGGCACTATTAAAAACGCTTTTAACTTTGTTAATAATGTCATTTATGTCCTTGATTACATTTCACCCATACAAACTAATCACTTTAATGCTCTACTGAGTTACAACTTACAAGCCTACGCTATTCCGCTCTATTTTCTTCATAGAATGAAATATTGTTAGTACGAAGTTAGGGATGGCGGAAATCGATTACTGTTTAATTTAGGTTATTTTAAAAGAACACTAGTTTACAAGGCTTCAATTTCTACAGCAAACATTATAGGGTTGTAGTATGCGGTCCCAATCAAAAGCAAAATGTCAATCCAATTTTAAACAATATCTTAAAATAACATTGATTTGTTTATAATTTCTTGTACAAAATTAGTGAAGCGTATTTCATATGATTATGAAATCTCACCAGCCCAAAGCCAAGAAATGACAAGCGTCCATTTTCTTTTTCTTTGGGCCGAGATTAAGAAAAACCAACCATGTACAAGACAAAGTCATAGGCCTTGAACTCATTTGGCCTACAACGGCCTACTACTTTTCTTTTTTTTTTTTTGATGAATCGGCCTACTACTTAAGAGGGTGTATTCAATTAAGAGTTTAAAAGAGTTTAAAAGAGTTTAAAAATCGAGGTGTATTCAATTAAGATTTTAAAAGAGTTTGTAAAAGTTTGGATGTATTCAATTCAAATTTATATTGATTTTAAAATAATACATCGAAATCTAGGTGTATTCAATTATGACTTTTTAGAAGTCAAACAAAATTTAGGTGTATTCAAAAAGTTATTTATTTTGAAGGAATTAATGAGTTGCCCAAATTCGTTAGAATTTAAAGTGGTAAGTATAAATAGAAAAGGTCTTGACAAATCTTATGTCAACTCTAGAAACTTCGAACACGCTCTACACTTTCCAATCTCTGAACGTGTGTTCTTGTCAAGTGAAGGTAAAAACTCTCTTTTCTTTTTTACGCCTTTTGTCTTTGCTCCAGCATCTTTACTAGAAGCCGTTTGCAGAGTTAGTGCATCAGCATCTTTTCCGCTAAACTCCATCTTTACTAGAAGCCGTTTGCAGAGTTAAAAATTACATGTATTATCTAGTAACATTATAAATGGGAGAATCACAACAAGGAAAAGGAAAAACTCCTTATAACCCATGGACCTCGAAAGAGAGCAATATGCTGTTAGAACTACTGGTTGATGCTACCAATCGTGGATGGCGCGATTCAAATGGTTTGCTAAGCAAGCAAATAGTAGAAAGCAAGATACTTCCTGTTCTTAATGCAAAACTTGAATGCCAAAAAACTTATCTTCAATATCAGAGCCGTCTGAAATGGTTTAAGACAAGATATCATAGTTTTACTCAGCTTATGTGTCATAGTTCTGGATTTGGGTGGGACTCTGTGTCAAAGAAATTCACAGCTAGTGAAGAAGTATGGCAAGATTACTTTAAGGTTAGATTTCAATTTTGTTAAATATTACTTTATAATGATTACTTTCACTTTCGTACTCTTTACATGTTATTAAAATTTTAATTTATATATTTTTTGTTTTTGCTCCCACCCAAGTCAAGTGCATCTTCAAAGAGAAACATTTGCAAACTATGAGGATTTGGTAATTGCAATTGACAATGGAACGGCTGTTGGGAAAAACTCAATTGGACTTGGTGATGATACCGATGCTAGAACGTATGAAGTTGGAGAAAGTTTACCTAACAGTCCAATTGAAACACCATACCAAACTTTGTCATCTGGTAATTTTACTTCGTCACCTTTTATGGACACAAATTTGGAGGCTCCATTAGAAAAGCTCCCTCCAAGAAAGAAACCTAAAACCGAGTCTGAGGCAAATAATAATTCAGTTGAGACCATAACTCGAGCTGAATTGGTAGAAAAAGTTTATGCATGCATGGATTCAATTGCTGCAATTACCACTGAAATTCGAGGAATGCATAGCCTAATGGAGAAGAGAGAAAAAGAAAGAGAGAAAACCAACAATGTTTGGGATGCTATCAAGGAGACTCCATACTTGGATAATCGTGCTCGTTACAAAGCGCTTGGGATGGTTCATAAGTTGGGAATGAAAAATGCGTTCCTGAAAATGTTACCTGAAGAGCGCTCAAAGTGGATACTATACAATATGGAATGAGTGTGGTTCTTTGAGATTATGTTTACCATTTTAGATTATGTTGAAACTTTGGTTTAAACTATTTCTATAACTTTGGTTTGGAAGTATTTAACATTTTGGAGAAGTGTTAAGACTTTATTAGTTTGGAATTTGTTGAACTTTGGTTGGAATGAACTATTTGGTTACTGTTTATGTGAGTTACTTGTGAGTATTGCTTGTGTTTTATGTGTCTTTATGGTTTTTCAATTTTTGTTTTTTCATTAATGGTATTTTGTTTTAATCTATATGAGTTACTTGTGAGTTTTGCTTATCAAATTGTTTTTTTGTCATGAAATAACTTTTATGTTTTTACTTTTGTTGATTTTTCATAAACATGCAGACATAAATCCTTAATTGGTCGCACATTTGAGCAAAACATATGCCTTTTTTTTTCTTTTGATGTATATTTTTTGGACGTTTTGTTTTTATATAGGTTCTTTTCTATTTTGAAAATTTGGAAAAGAGATAAACAACAACAAAAAAAACGAAAAAAAAAACTCTTTTGAACTCTAATCAACTCTGTTAAAATCTTTGATAAACTCTAACGAATACCATTCAAATCAATCCATGAATTCAATCAAACTCTATGTAGAAATCAATTGAAATATATTAAACTCTATATAGGTTGAAAGTTAGAGAGAAGATGAATCTTTAGCTAGTCATCAGCGGCCAAAGATTAAAATTTCTTCATCAGCAGCCAGTTCGATCGGAGAGAGTGAAACATCTTGGAAACTTGTTTTGCGGCAACTCTCAAAAGGTGGCCCTGCAATAATAACTAGTCATATAGGAAGTAGTAGGTAGTATTACGATTCTGCAGTGAGACGTTAATGGTATCTCTCTCTCCCTAGGCATTTTAAGAGCATCCACAATGGACTCCCTAAACCACCTCCTTAGATAAAATTTAGAGAGGAAGTAAGAAAACTCACCTCCAACCATGCTCCCTATCCAGCTCCTAAAATAGGGAGACCTCTAGGAGCTCCTAAATCTGAGGAGAGAGAATAGACTCCTAGTGGCTCCCTATAATTTAATGCTACCCTATTTAATTAATATTTTTAAACCTTTAATCAATATTGTCTATTTTTTAATGATTGAAGTTGAAAATTTATAGAGAGCTCCTAAAATAACTTTGGTGTGTTTTTAGCTAAATTTTAACTAAAAAATAGAGAGCATGATTGTAGATGCTCTAAAGGGGCAAAGTTCGTTTCATTATCACATGATAGTAAAAGGGTTCTTCTATATTGCGGTGCTAGGCCCTAATAATGAATAGATCGAGTTAATTATTTATTTTATTTTTGGTTGAAAGGAGGGCAAAGCCCAATAATATATGAATGAACAGTCCCTACATTGGGTTTTATATTTTCTCTAATACTTAAATGAGTTTCATAATGTGTATATAGCCCAAGCAACGTCATAGTTAATTAGATTTGAATAACAATCTTGCAATTTGTTACTAAAATAATCTATAAATATTGGGTTTTTAATATAAAATTTGTCTTTCATAGGTGCGTGTGTAGAAATTAGAATAAATTAATTTGTGTATTATTGAAGAGGATGTGTATGATTTACATAACCAAGTGTACGCATGTATTTTATTATGTTTTGCATAGCATTAATGTTAAGATGTGGGGATTATAACATTAATTAATGATAGAATACTTAATTGCATTCACATGACTCATTATACAGTCGACCCTCATCCTCCACCTCACTTGAACATGAGAAGAAGGAAAAAAAGAAGCAATGTTAAGGCATTTGCACATCATCATCATTTCAATAAGTTATTATATTCCAACTACTTAAAATGGTTAATATGACAAAAGGTTCATGCAAGATATTTGTAGCTCTATTGATTAAAAGAATTTGCTTCACTCGTATCATTTGTGTAAAAATAAGACACTTTGTATTTTACTTACACGTATTGTATCTTTCGTATTAAGAATCATCTAAGCAAAAAAGTACTGAGACCACTTTTAACAGATCGACGTCGGCCTTAGATCGGTACGTTAGCCATTCAACTAATTTCATCGACATCAGCCCCATAACATATCTTAGCATCTCAACCTCCATTTGAGCTCAGCCCCCGAAGTCGGAAGCACACTTGGAGCCTTGTTTTGGAGTGAAATCCACATGCATTCCCTCAAAACAAACATCATCAAAACCCATTGTATACCAAATTCCCCCTTGCTTTGGTACTGTGCATTTTGTTACCATGCTCTCAAGATACTTATTCGCTTGCAAAACCTAAATGTCAAAGGCTCTTCGGCTTAGAGCATGGCTAATCGTTGGGTGTATATGGGGGTGTATATCATATTTACATTTTTTTTGGCAGGAAACACCTGCAATGGCTGGGTGTATATCGCTGCAAATTTACACTGAGGGGCGGAGATGGGAAAAAAGATGGAGGTTTACATCTCTTTTTACATTTTCAAAGTGGGTCTCGTTTGATAGAAAGTATGAAAGAGGAAAGAGAAAAACTGGCTTTTCTCCTTTCACTTGCGTGAGACGCGCGAATGCCACCATACTCTCCCAACTTTTTATGCTGGTGGGCCCCTTTGGAGGTTGAGTGTTGTAGCCGTTGGAGTTGGCTGAAATGCATGGGGTGATTTTGTTTATTAAAAATCAAAGCAAGCAACACAAAAGTAAATGAGTTTTGTTCATCAAAAATCAAAGCAACAAAACACAAAAGTAAATGAGTTTTGTTCGTAAATATTTTTAGGTCTATTTATTTAGAAAAATAAAATACACCTAATCCACACAAAATTAATTTTATAAAGTTAACATACAAAAATAATTAACACAAAAATGAATTAAGACAAGAAAATCAAATATACATCTTTAGATTTACATATTTCCCATTGAAGTAAAAGTCACATTTACATCCTCTGAAAGTGTAATGGGGATGTAAAAGTGACTTTACACTTCCGAAAATACACATCTCCATTGATGATGCTCTTACACCACATTTCGTTTTCTATACGAGTTGTTAATGGGGCAGAGAGCTATATGTACGTTGTACTTTAGGGTTGTTGTCATCTACAGTTGACGAAATTTTGACGTCAACAATATATGTTATTTAACTTCCCCTACTTGCCATTAATCTATGGAGATTGCGCACTGCAATGTCTCAGGCTCTCTGAGCAGTTGTCCAGGTGAACAATTTTCTGGTGACGTCTTACAACATGGGCCTATATAAAATATAGGTTTGGATGGTGAGAGACTAAGAGAGCATCTCAAGCTATTTTTGTCATGTACCTTACTCAGGTGCCAAAATCCAAAAGTTATATTTGTTTTAAATTTGTTTAAATGCATATTCTGGAGAATAATCTTTCTTTGCCTACTTTATTTGTCCCATAATTAGGGATGGCTTACACATGGAAGAGATTGGTATGTGCCAACCACCAGCACCTATATTCGTTGTATCAATCTTTATGAACTTTTATTTTATTGTGTGTCTAGGTTCAAAACTCAGTTGTATTTTCAAATCTTTGCCATTTGAAGCTTCATCCTGCTTGCTCACTTTTCTTTATTTTTATTTTTAAAATATAGTCAACAGAGTTTAGTCTAGTGAAAAATGGCATTGATTTACAGGCCATAGGTCTCAGCTTCGAACTTCCATAGTTACTTGGGCTTGTAATTTAGACTATCGCTTGTACTTTTAAAAAAAATATATATGTTTCACTGGTTCTTAGTTATGTGTTTGCTAAAGAAAAACTCTTTTGTGGGCTAAAGGCCAAATCAAAAATAAAATTTTCAAGAAAAAGAAAACACAGATATACTTGTACACAAACACAGGGGATAAATTCTCTGGCCCTAATGTGAACATGGAAGTACAGGGGGAGTTTTGCAGTCAATAGTAAATGACCAAAGCTGACAGGAATGAAATAGAATATTAACCCATTGAGATGATAGAATATGGAGAGCAACGTTTTACTAGCTTATTTGCAAGACCCGTGTGTGGGAATGTTTGTTAGTAGTATTTTAAGGAAAATCAACTAAAAGGACAAAGGTTATTTACTTTCCTTTTCAGAGGCTAACAAATTAGTTCTTTATTAACGTAAACAACTGACGATAACATTTAACATATATATCTGGCTTGCGAAGCTACATGTATAACAAGCTTTGAAAACATACCTTATATTTACAAGTACATTGGGCAACTGCCATTTATTTATATTTACAAATGTCCTTCACATTATCCTCAAGAGAACCATATTCTTTTTCTTGAAACTTTAAAAAGTCCCAAACACAACAACGTAAGACACGCTTAAAAGAGCTCAACTACATTTGCTTGAAACGAAATCCCAAGATTGTGTTTGGTTACAATTTTGACCAACATTTGGTTCAAAACTTTGCTACAATTTGAAAACCACGTTGAGGGTTCTAGGGACTGGGAGCTAAATTGGAAAAGAAGAAAGATCAGTGAGAGAAAAAAAGACACTGGGGGCTGAAGAGCAAATAAAGAACTTGAAGAAGCTAATTGACACAGTCAGATTCTGAGGATGACGTCCAAATAGAAGCTGATAGTAAACAACGAG
Organism: Prunus padus; assembly: GCA_024362665.1. NCBI lineage: Eukaryota > Viridiplantae > Streptophyta > Magnoliopsida > Rosales > Rosaceae > Prunus > Prunus padus. Next base: position 40,538,096 of record JANFAM010000020.1, read on the forward strand.
ACTTCCAACCTAAAACCAGCCTATGATTGCCTACCTCCTCCACCCTATAACCATCATTAAATAAACCCAACAGGAGCTTTGCCTGACAATGATTGGCAAAGCTTATTGGCATTGGCTTAAACCCTACCGCGCCTAACCACTCCGACCAAGAGCAACCCACCTCCCCGTTGGCACGATATATTCGGGCCAATGACCCGGCTATTCGGGGCCCCAAGAACACTCTCTCTACTAATGCCCGAGCCCGACTTTGCATTGGGAACCCGGCCTCGAGTGAGTCGTATACTGCTGAGTAGTGGTACAATGAGTCCGTGAAACGGGCCACAAAGCCTCCGTCTCCCGCTGGCCGGACCTCTTCTTCGACCAAAGTTACTAGTCTCGGGTTTAGGGTCTTGGCTCCGGATAAAAACGAAGCAATCGAATCCGGAGACCGGTAACTAAAATGTGGGAGGTTTAGCATGCAATTGATCACTAAGGCCTCTCCTTTGACCAACTTCAGAGCGGACGGTCGAAATGTCTCATCTGAATCCAACCTACATTGATGAAACGAAAACGGTTGACCAATTGACGCGGCAAATGCGGTCAAACGCCGGCCCGTCTCTTGGATGGTCCCGATTGATCTCCTCCCACTCCCACTCCTCGACAACGCCGTGATCCTAAGATGCGGTGTTGGTGGGCCATCCTTCCTGGATACCAAGGCCTGCATCAAAGAGGCCCATTGGATCCCCTCCATGATGTCATAGTCCACAACATGGACCCGCCTATCATGGACCACAGCCTCTAGAATCGCCTGATTGGCTGTGAAGTGCCCAAACTTAACATATGGCGACATATCCTGGAGCAGCTGAAACGCAGCGATCACGTCCGTCGGATGGTGTCCATGATCGCGGTGGACCCCATTCCCAAACAAATGCTTACCCTGAACACCCCCTGCGCCTTCTAGCAAACCCTGAAGGGCCTCAGTAAAATACGCCGCCAGCCTCTCCATGTTAGTACCGTCAGTTGGAGAGACCAACTCCTTGAGCCGAACCAATATCACCCGAGCCAGATCTCGGCTCTTGTTTGCGCCGGTCAGGGCCTCAGCCGCCGCCATCAGCAGATGGACGAGCCGAAGCCCCTTCGAGTTCTCGCCGTTAGCGCCTCCGTCTTCTTCCGTTAGCATCATAATTTCGCCCGACGACGTCGTATCGTTAGACGCTTCTAATTCGTGAACCTCGTCCTGCGCCGACGACGAGTTCAGCTCAGTGCCGTCCTGGTCCTCCATCATCGACTCAATGAGCTCGTGGAAGTCGTCGCCGGCGAGCTGGTCCGTCGGAGCCAGCGCGTCCCAGTCGACCACCGGAGACCAGTCGTACCAGTGATCGGAGGACATGGTGTTGGTGGTGGTGATGGTGGTGGTGCACCCAGATAAATCCAGATCGAATGCATGCCCACCAAGTGTTTGATCAATGGCCATAGCCATAGCTGAACTTAATAGCAACTGGGTCATGCGAGTTGGGTTAATGGGTCTTAGTTGGGTGATGAAGAAGTGGTAGATTTTAAGAGGGATTGGAGAGAAGAAGGAGCTAGAGCAAGAGCAAGAGACAGTTTGGAGTATGTAAGCTAATAATTAAGAGTTTAATTATCGACTAATTGATGGGCTCATCTGATCATCAACCCAAGGTTCCGTTTGGTTTTATACGCTGCAGGTCTTAATCATGCTTGATTAATTATATGTTTAAAGACTTTTTGCTCTGCTGCCCCCTAAGTGTTAACATTCTTTACTTTCAACCCCCTAATTAGTTTAATTTAATTAAGTGATTGGGTTTTGTGGATATCTTTTTAGTTAATCATTTCATTTTAATATATATATATATATATATATATATATATATATTTATTTATTTATTTTTACTTCAATGTATTATATAGGCTCTCTCTAGCCAAGAGCGTCATGATCCACAATCACGTTTCTCTATTTTTTAGTTAAAATTTAGCTAAAAACACTGAAAAGCTATTTTAGGAGCTCTCTATAAAATTTCAATTCCAACCATACTCCCTAATTTAAAGAGTCATAAATGTTTTAAATGTTTTTAATTCAATTTTTGAATAAAGTGTAGACACAAAAGCAACAATAAAAATAGTTGGCTTTAAATAAATGCTTAAAATAATATTAAATAAAGAAGCATTTAATTATAGAAGTCACTAGGAGTCTTTCTCTTTCCTCGTATTTAGGAGCTCCCAGGTCTCCTTGTTTAGAAATTGAATAGGGAGCATGGTTGGAGATGAATTTTTTCAATTCCTCCCTAAATTTTAGCTAAGGATGTGGTTTAGAGAGTCCATTGTGGATGCTCTAAACGGCCCTAAAAATTAAAAACTAAGCGAAGCCATTAATGAGAGGTAGTTGTTTTAATTTGAAGTTGCAGTTGCAGTTGGAAATGGACAAGTGAAGGGTTCAAGTTTAGCATCGATCGTTATCAGCTAAACATGTTGTGAAAGTGAATGTGCAAGTAGAAGCAAATTAATTAGAAATTAGTATAAATAAAAGATACTTTGCTGGTTTAATTTAATTAATTAATTATTTTTTATTACTTGATTCACTTGGCTGAGGGGATAGCTCAAGAATCAGTGATATGAGAATCCTTGGCTCCTCCCATCATTTGACATTAATAAATGGCATATTATTAACATTGTATAATGGTTCAAACACCGTCCTTCGTTGTTTGCATGAAGAAAGTCCAGAAAAAAAGCAAGCAGTGTCCAAAAAATTAGTTTACCTCATTCAAATATTACTGTATTTCTTCGGTTCTCTCCATTTATTTAGTTTGCCACATAAAATAACATAACCTTTTATCATTTCAATCTTTTTAAATACCAGCATACCAAAAACGTGTACAAAGAGAAGATCAATAACAGAAAAAACGTGTACTTTTTTTCAAAATTCGAGAATAAAACGTGTACGAGGGAGTGTAGCTAGGAAGTACCTTTTTCTTCAGTCAATGGAGTCTAGCTAACTAGTATTATATACAAAATAAATGAAAGCATTTTTCCTCAAACTTCGATAAAAGTACCACCAATAAACAAAACAGATATTTTCTGCGAGATTATATACTCAACAACATGTGCTTCCCAATAAAATAAGTAAAATGCAAGAATTAATAAAACCAAATTAATATCCAATAACTCCTCATTTTTTGGCTATGAGATCAACCTCACGGCAGGCCAATTTGAGTAGCGAGTACAAAGAGGTTTAGGGTAAATCCCATATACATAATCATTCGTAAATTTTCAACTAATTTATAGTTTAGTAATATTTTCTTTGTAATATTTGATGATATTTTAAGTTCAAAACTCTTTTGTCAACTGGGTCTAACTCAGTGAAAAAAGACATTAATTTGCAGACTAGAGATTTAAAGTTTGAATCTTCACGACATCATAATTGTGTGTGTGTGTGAGGAATCCCCCTCCCTTCTATCTAGTTTAGACTATCGCTTCACTTGTACTAAAAAAAAGAAGTTCAAAACTCCTCTCATATTGATTAAAACTTTATACGCAATCTACATGTATTACGTAATTAAATTCACGTACATTCATCTTGAGTGAGAATACAAAAAAATAAAAATAAAATAAAAATCTTGGATTGGGAAAGTGTTGAAAATAAAAAGTATAATGGAAAAAAGTGGAGATATGTGATAAAACAAGTGCATGGCAGCAAAATGAAGCTCCCGACAACCAATTACTTCAGGAGAGCGACCACTTAAATTCGCGTAGAAATCATCAAAGTGAAAGCTCTGTTGCGAAAAGGGCTTTTGGACAAAGCTTTAACCATATACAGATTAAACTCCATAACACATGAAGCCTTTGTTTGTGTCACTTACGATTCAGCTGCTGCGTACAGTTCAAAAGCTTCCTCTCAGAGTTTGACTGCCCTGCTTTTTCACCATATCAGCATCTTTGCCACCTCAATCTTGCCGACTCGACCGGCTCAGCTCAACTTACTTCAAATTTTTTTTTGGTGAGAAAGAGATGGGATTTAATCAATCCAAAACAAAAGAGAGAGAGAGAGATGGGTTTATATTAATTTGAATTAAATAAGTTAAGGCTTGCTCAATCTTGATTTGTCTGCTACCCACTGAGCCACTAAGTTCGCTTTCTTTCACATTTTACACAGAGAATGTCTTGTGTGTTGGTTGGATAACACTAAAAGGCTTCACCACCTCATGGGGTCTTCTAGGTCAAAGAAACATGGTTGGGTGAGTTCATTTAGGGCACCCGCCCTTTGGTTCCTTATTATACAATTTCACATATTATATTGTTAGTTTATGAATTTGAATTGTAAATTGTTGATTAGGTAACTTATTATTTAAATATATTGTCTAAATTCAAGTTCAACAACATAACATGTTATATGGACTGACACATAACATTGTGATTCATCGATCCAAGGGCACACAAATTTACTCGAATCATTTACACAACTATATTTGTATCATAGGCGCCACATCTATATTAGAAAGTGTATATTTGTTTTCATACAATAATTATAAATATTACTCACTATAAAAATAAGACAAAGAGTTGCCCTAAAAATATTTATACCAAAGGCATGTCTCTCAACATGGCACAGAGGTTTTGATCACGAGTTTACTGGCATTTTATTAATGGTTTAGGGTCAAAGTGCCTCTTCAATGAAGTTATACCTCAAATGAGACTCCTTGACTTTAATTTCCTTTTTCCCCCCTTCAAGGGTTACCATATGTATTTCTTTTTTCCCGTGATTGCCCATAAATTTATGTATACATGTGCAAGGAAGTAATTAAGGGTTTATAGTTTGTAAACCCACCGGTTGATAAGGATGTGATGGTAACCATGAAATTAAGGGGAAAATAGTTACATATGTTACTGAAGTGGCATGGATATATTTATATTTTATAAAATGTGTGAATTTAATTTTAGGATGGTATATAAAAAGAATGAAATGAAAAGACATGCACTAATAATGTTACTTAGGGCATGATTAGGAAGCCTTACTGGACTCGACTAGGTTAAATAGCACTTGAAACCCATATTTGGTAAGACGGGAACTAACTTAAATGAGATTATATAGTCCGACAGTAAAACAATTGCCTCACTCGCTCTTCCAATATAGCGAGCTTAAAACATGGTTCGCAAAATAACGAGCTCGCTAAATAGAACACGCGAGTCCAACGCGATACCAGTTTCTTCTTCTTCTTCACCTAGACACAAGTCCAGGCAATGGACACCGAGTGCTCCAATTTCGAGCCTGAGTTCATTGAAACGGCGTGAAACCCAATAATCGCCTTGAGATCTTGTTGTTGCTGATTGTCGCCGAAATAGGCCGAGCTCTAGTAGTACATGTGGGTCGGGACGACGTGTTGGGTCTCTGTTTGGCTATCAAAATAGCTCACGGTGTCGGCCATGAGCTCGGAAGGCGACGACCATGGGCCCCAACTTTGGGGGCTCAAATAGAAGCCACAATTCATTGAATTGACGCAAGAGTCGAAGCAGCCATGGAAGATGTAGAGAGTGGAGAAGATGATGGTGAGGCGTGAGATTGAGTTCAATCGTTCATTGACAGGACCCGACCCGGATTCCACCCCGGAACCCGAGCCAAACCCTGCTGGTTTGCCCGACATCAACCCATGTCTGGCCCACAAACTAAACAAGTTCCCTCTTCCCGAAATTTACAAAGAAAGGGGCCAAGACTTCTGCCGAAAATCGGGCAGAGTCTCCCCTGAGATAAGGACTATCCCAAAATTAACAACCTACTAAAACACAGCAAATAGAATTATCCCAACAGCCAGTGTAACATCCCTGACCCGATTTCACTATTCAATCTCAATTGTTTAGTCAAATAAATAATTTTGGTGAAATTACAATTTTGCCACTGGGATTAAGGGTATTTTAGGCACTGTATAAATTCCGAAAAGAATTTGGGAAATTGGGTTGCGCCGTTGCGTCCGGCTCGTCGATACAAGTTCGTGGATATGCGGTACACCAAATTCCGAGTTGTAACGATCGAGAAGCAATTAGAATAAGAAGAAAAAATAAAAATAAAAATAAAAAACGAATTTTCTGAGGACGAATGATGCCTGTAGTTAAATTGAAGTAACGTGGAAAGGTTTGAACGGCAAGGTTGAAGGACGAATGTCTGTGGCTGGATAGTCAGGGTGTTCTTTCTGCCACTGTCTATCCGACCATGAGAACTTTGAATGAACTTGTTGACAGTGTGGCACAGAGGTTTTGTGCTGGTGTTAGTGCATGAAGGCGTCATAGAGATACGACTGACTTTGGTGGATCAAGGTAGGGTCTATCAAAGAGTGGAGGTTCTAGTTACGATTGTCTTTGGGCAGCGATTGGTTGCCGCATAACCGGGGATAGCTCGCAACGTTCTTGTGTGAGTTGTCATAAATGCAGTCAGGTTGGATACTTTGGGCGGGATTGTTCCCATCCCGTACAGAGTGGTTGACGTGGTCAAGGCTGCATCCTAACTTGTTATGCTTGTGGGCAAGTTGGGCATACCAAGGGGAACCATCTTAATCTTTTTTGGAGTGGTGCAGCAATGCATGAATCGGTGTCCTAGCAGGGGCAAGGTAGTCGGAGGCATAGTTGGGGTCATGCCTCATCTTCTGTGGCTGGTACTTTTACTAGCGTTGGTGTTCAGTCGACTTTCTGTGGAAGTGCGGAAGGAATTCGGGGGGTCGGCCAGTGCGTTCGACGACTTAGGTGCGGGTGTTTCCTATGACTCAGCATGAGGCACAGGTCACACCCGATGTCGTCTATGGTATGATTCCTCTGTTTGTTGTTTTGTACGTGTTTCGTTAGATTCCGGAGTCACACGTGTTGGAAGTGTGGTTGGTGTGGGATGTCACTATGGTTTTGGGAGTTGAAGGGTACCGTGTTCGAGTATCGAAGTACTTGTGGAATTTCGAGGGCGAAATTCTTATAAGGTGGGTAGGTTGTAACATCCCTGACCCGATTTCACTATTCAATCCCAATTGTTTAGTCAAATAAATAATTTTGGTGAAATTACAATTTTGCCACTGGGATTAAGGGTATTTTAGGCACTGTATAAATTCCGAAAAGAATTTGAGAAATTGGGTTGCGCCGTTGCGTCCGGCTCGTCGATACAAGTTCGTGGATATGCGGTACACCAAATTCGAGTTGTAACGATCGAGAAGCGATTAGAAGAAGAAGAAAAAATAAAAATAAAAAACGAATTTTCTGATTTTTACTGTAGCAGCTACAGTAAAAATCGATTTCTTCTTCTCCTCCGACGGTTCTCTCATTCTCCTTCATTTTTCTTCCTCTATTCGGGCCAGATTTTGACTGGCGATTTCTCCCTCCACAAGTGTCCGATTCAGGTGATTCCAGTCCCTAAATCTTCGTCTCTTCGTCCTCTATCTAGCCTGCCCGTTCCCCCAGCTCAGAAACCCAAGGAATTAAAACTGGAGCGACTGAAAGTTCGATGGTTATCAAACTTTTCGATGAGTTTTCCGGCGACTCCGGCAACCATTTCCGTCGAGTGAGGTATGAAACTTCATCTACTCTTCCTGCTCTATCCATTTATGTAGGTATTGCAGCTCGAATTTGAGGTTTTGTAGTTCGTTCATTATACCCATTTTTGGCCGATTTTGGGTTTGAGATTTGGGCCACTTGCCGTCCGTTTGAGACATTCCCGTAGTTGAATAAAATTCTTAGGAGGTTGAGTTCTAGCTACCCCAGGAAGGATGGCCGTTGGTTTGAAGTTTTTCCGACCGACGGTATCGCTTTGGGCACCCAACGCGCTGCCAGTGTAGGTGGCTGTGCGGGGCCCATGAGTAATTGTCAATCTTCATTCCTAAATTATCCTTATGTCGTCACGAGCGTGTAGGCGTGCTCGGATTTCAATTTGGAGTTCGTATGACAGTCGAACGGATTTACGCCTATTGCGCGTTGTCCAAGTTCAATGTGTTCGGACCATTGGAACGAATCCGAATTCACGTATGTTGTTCCTCGTATTTTTGGGATCGTGTAGGATTTGACGGATCGTGATTTGGAGTCCCGGTTACTCCGAAATCACAAACCCTAGGTTTAGGTTAAAGTGTAACCTTCTGATCGTGCGATCGTGAGCAATCCGACCGTTCGATCGAGACCAAACTTTCAGGACGTGTTCTCTAGGTGGTAGTGAACCTGTAGGAACTTTCGGATCTAAGTTTGGAGGTCATGGGACCCACGGGCCCGGTTTGACCTATTCGGGTCGGTTTGACCAAGTTTGACCAGGTTTGACCGACGGCCTCCCGAGGTCGCCTTGCAACGTAGTTGTCTTTGTTGGACTTCTAGGAATGTCCAGAATCTTTTGGAGGTCGTGGGCCCAACGGGCCCGGGTTGACCAAAACGGTGTGTTTGACCGTCGGTTGACCGTGAGTCTTCCGGGGCGGTCCCACAGGTTAAAAGAGGTAGTTTGACCTTAGAATTCGTCGTACGAGTGTACGTGCACGTACTTAAAAGTTATCGTTCAAGGTTCGGTTCTCGTGTTCTGATTTAGGTACTCAGGCTCCGTACACGCAGCAGGCGGGACCCTCTCAGGGTCAGGTAGCGTGGGACTATCTGTGAGTGGACTTTGTTTTCAAATGAACATGATTTCAATTAATTGCATGAAGTGCATGAAATGAGATTTAATAAATTGTTTTAAATCTTGAATGTAATATTGTTTAAGTCTTGGTTGACTTGGGTTGATTTATATTTTAAAAGAATTGGCATTTGAGGCTTATGCTTGATTTGGGTTGCCGGTTTGTCTATGGGGCCCGGATGGCTATATTTTGAGATAATTTATATCTTGAGTATTAATGGGACGTGGTGAACGCCCGGTGGTTTTCATATTGAAATTTGGATTATATAATTGAGCTATTTTAAGCTTGAAATCGTTATACCTTATAAAAGATAGATTTAATGGGTTATTAAACTTAAGTGCAAATTTAATGATTTTCTTAGATATTATATTTAAAGATTTGTTATATTATGTTTTAATTATATACTTGGGTTTTAAAGGCGTTGGTATCGTCTGGGCAATTTCACTTTCGGTTTTGGCGTATATATATATATATATATACATATATACTTTATAAAATAAGAATTTATGGATCTTTTGGGATATTATATTTATAAGGGTGGTTATATTATATATTAATTATATAATTGAATATTTGGACGTTAGCGTAGTCCATTTGGTTACGTATTCGGTTTTGGCGTTTAAAACCTTTTGAAGTATAATTACTTATACTTTGATTATATATATGTATATTTTCATACATATATATATATTTACTTTGAATAAATACTTTGGAATAATGGGAATTGATTATACGTATATTCATACGTATATATACATAGATATGTATATGGGATTGGGCTTGAGTTATTGTATTTTAAAGGATCATTATGTTTTATGTATATATATATATATATATATATATATATACATACGTATATTTTGGATTATACGTTTGGTTTAACGGTATGTGTTTACGAACGAGTTCTTTATACTTTAATTATATACCTTTGGGTTGGAATGCCATGTGTCGGGACGTGAGGTCCCTTATGTAATTATATTGATATTTTGAGTATGGTTTTAAATGAATATGATGTTTCATCGATTACGAATTTGATTTGCGGCCACTTGACCCTTGTGTCTATTTTAATTATGGAATGATATGTTTGGGACGGTGATGTCCTTACTTTGAATATATATATATATATATTTATATTTATATATATGTTGTTTATATGATAGATGGACTTGTATATGTCCGGGTGTTTGATGTTTTGGGGATTGGAAAGTGTTTGGTTATATATATATATATTTATATATTGTTTATCGCGTAGCGATGGATTTGAGTGCGGTAGGCACCGGTTATGTACATCCCCATGTTCTTGATACTGGTTTAAATAGTTACTAAGACCACACGGGCTGATGAAGGATTCCAGCGTGTGGGCTCGGTTGTCGATGAAGGATGCCGACATGCGATTCTTATTTGTCGATGAAGGATGCCGACATGGGAATTCTGGTTGTCGATGAAGGATGCTGACACCCGTGTACTATTTGTCGATGAAGGATGCCGACATGGAAAGTTTGTTTTGTCGATGAAGGATGCTGACAGGGAAAGGTTGTTCTGTTGATGAAGGATGCCAACAAGTGATTTAGTCTGCGCGCGTAGGACAGTAATATGGTTTGTACACACGTGGAGATGGTTATTCCGGCGTGTTTACGGTAGAGCGGTAGTCCCCCAGTTGGACAGCTCATCCCTAGACGCAGGGTGGAAAGTGGGCCCTGCGGGCTAGTTAAGCGATCCCCGTGCTGGATCGTTTCCCCTGTACTTATGATGGTGTGAGATTATATTGGGATTATATATACTTATATTCGGGAACTTGTCATATTTTACGTATATTGGATTTTGGGGTTTATCATGGGTTATTACTTGTATATATATACATATGTATGGGTATATATATATACACACGTTATGAATACCTTACGGTTATGGGAGTTCATGTATGTCTATGTCTATATGTACTTATGGGTTCGAGTTTTGGGAGGTTATGCCTCAGAGAAAGAAAGGTAAAAGGTTAGGTTATTCAAGAAAGGGCTTGAATTGGTTTATGCTTTGACTATGTTGAGATATTGTGGTTTTTAAATAAATTACGTATATAAAGGATTTCATATGCATGGTTTGCATGGTCTTAAAAGGTGGGGTTAGTATATTGTTTTAAGTATGTAAAACTTTGTTTTTGTCCACTCACACTCTTTCTATTTTGCGCCCCCCAGGCAGTAGTTGCTTCGTTACTGTTCGGCCGTGCGCTTCTCTTCTCGAGCTTCATTTGAAGGGTAGGATTGTCGTCCTTGAACCCTAAACTCTGTATTCGGTGATTTCTATTCCGCTGACTCATAGATTGCTCTGTTATCGCCTTTAAGGTTGAATTGTATGGCCGAAGGCCTGTTATGTATTTGAGTATACATGCTGGCGTTTGGGGATTATTATCTGTTGTGTTTTAACAGGTTGTTAATTTTTGGGAATGTAAATATTGTAGGGGAGACTCTGTCCGATTTTCGGCAGAAGTCTCGGCCCCTTGTATGTTGTTTGTCGGGAAGAGGGTTTCTTTTAGAATGTGGGCCCGGCATTGCGATGATGTCGGCATATCCACAGGGTTCGGCTCGGGTTCCGGGGTGGAATTTGGGTCGGGTCCTGTCAGCCAGCATGCTACAGATAAACAACATAGGCCTCCGGCCATCAAATTCAACCCTAAAGGGTGACAACAAAGCAAATCTAAGAGTATACCAATTAAACCGCGGAAAATCAAAGTTAAAGGTCAGGGACAAAGATGTCCTACAATTCAGTCGAAGCTCGGGAAGAGAAGCGCACGGCCGAACAGAAACGACGCAATAACGACGGCCTGGGGGGCGCAAAACAAAAAGAGTGTGAGTAGACAAAAACAAGGTTTTACATACTAAAATCAACGTACTAACCCCACCGCTTCAAAATGATGCAAACCATGCATATGAAATTGTTTATTAAATCTCATTTCATGCATTTTATGCAATTCATGCAATTCATCCAAATCATGCTCATTTGAAAACAAAGTCCACTCATCGTTGGTCATACGTTGCACAACCCTAAAAGGGTCCCGCCTGCTGCGTAGTAGAGTCAAAGTACGCGATAGATACGAGGATTGGATTAGTACCGTGAACCGAACGAGAACCTCAAACTCAAATCCTACCAAAACCCGACTTAACGTGCACGTACATCGTACTAAAGATTCTAAGGTCAAACTACTTCTTTTATCCAGTGGGACCGCCCCGGAAGACTCACGGTCAACCGACGGTCAAACAACCCGTTTCGGTCAACCCGGGCCCGCGGAGCCCACGACCTCCAAATCGATCCGAACATTCCTAGAAGTCCAACAAAGTCAACTACGTGGCAAAGTGACCTCGGGAGACCCTCGGTCAATCCTGGTCAAACTTGGTCAAACTAACCCGACTAGATCAAACCAGGCCCGTAGGTCCCATGACCTCCAAACTTAGATCCAAAAGTTCCTACAGGTTCAACATGACCTAAAAAACGTGTCCTCAAAGTTTGGTCTCGATCGGACGGTCGGATTGCTCACGATCGGACGATTACAGTTTAATTCAAGCTTTAAGTCATTGCTCCGGGACTCGAATCACGATCCGTCTACTCCTACACGATCCTAAAAATACGGGGAACAACATACTAAGAATTGAGACCGATCCGACGGTCCGAACACATCGAACATAGATAATGCGCAATTGGTGTAAATCCGTTCGACTGTCATACGAACTCCAAATTGAAATCCGAGCACACCTACGCGCTCTTGATGATGTAAGGGTAATTTAGGAATGAATATTGGCAGCTAAAAGTGGGCCCCGCACAGCCACCTACACTGGCGGCGCGTTGGGTGCCCAAAAAGATACCGTCGGTCGGAAAAACTTCAAACCAACGGCCATCCTTCCTGGGGTAGCTAGAACTCAACCTCCTAAGCATTTTATTGAACTGCGGGAACGTCCTAAACGGACGGCAAGTAGCCGGAAATTGAATCTCAAAACCGACCAAACTTTGACACGCAGATCCAACATCCTACGCTACAAATTGATGGAAACCAACCATGCAGACAGCTAGGGCTCGAAGAGTAGATAAATTTACATACCTTACTCATCGAATTCCGTCGCCGGAGGAGGGAGAACGAACGCTCGAAAGATTACGTAAAATCCGGCCAGTTTTGGGCTTTTTCCGGTGGCCTGAGCGGCTGACAGCGGCTGGGAATGGATGGGGCTGGAAGAGGACAGCGTCACGGTTCTTTTGGGACTGGTATCACCCCATTTGGTGACCAGATGAATCGGTGGCTTTTTTTGGGGGCTGTACAAGGGAGAGAGAAATAGAGAGAGAGAGAGAGAGAGAGGGGGAGAAGAAGGCTGAGGTCGCGGCACTGTAGCAGCTACAGTGAAATCTGAAAATTCATTTTATTTTTAGACCGTTACGTGTTTGTTACAACTCGGAATTGGGCATTCCGCATATCCACGAACTCACATCGACGAGCCGGACGCAATGGCGCAACTCATTTCTCGAAATTCTCGTTCGAAAATAAAGTGGACCAAATTGCCCTCTTAAGATTAAATTAATATTAAATTCCAACTTTCTTATTTTAAATCCTTTAATTTCCTTTTAAATTACCCATTTATTTAATCAACTTCATTTTAATTCATTTTCATTATTTTTAGGTCAGGGTCGTCACATTCATCACATGAACAAATTGAGTAAATGAAAAGTGATTAGGAAGAAAATTAGAGAAAGAATTGATGAAATTTGTGAGAGAATCACAACTGAAAAGTCTTTGGCAGGGAAGAAAATATGAGAAAAAGAAAAAGAAGGAATGATCAAAAGTCGTGAGGTGTTCAAATTGAGAAGTTTGATCGGAGAAGTTTTCACGCGTTTTTTTTTTATGCATGAAAAGAGTGAAAATGAGGGAAAGAAGAAGAAAAGAGAAAGGAAATCATAGGAAGAAAAAGGGACGGCCTGGGAAGAAGAAAGAAGAAAGGAAAAAAATGCATGGCCTGGGAAGGAAGAAGAAAATAGGAAGAAATTAAAAAAAAAAAGATGGGCTGGGAAGGAAAGGAAGAAGAAAAGGAGAAAAAAAAAAAAAGATAAGATAGTTTTAGCCTTTAAAAATATTAGAATTGTTATAAATCCATGGAATGTGGATGACCACCATAATATTCATTACCTCCACCCCTTATTGCTTTGTAACCTATGCCCTTATTATTGTAATTAGTAGCTATAAATTATGGGTTAAATACCTCTATTGTAAGCCTATAAATAGGAGTTTATCAAAGATGAATAAGACAAGTTGATACAAGTTCATAGAACAAATTCTATTACATTTCTTTTCTCTTTTCTCTTTACAATTTCCCTCTAGTTTCATAATACGTTATCAGCACGACATTGCTCTTGGTATGTTTTCTTTCTCTGAATTTTTTTTTCTTCTTATATGAGCTAGAGTCATCACATGGTATATAGTTTCTTTGTACTCACCATCAGACTTCATCATGCTCGTTTAAGAAAAAAAAATCTTATTCTTATTACACATGAATATAATGCCATGTTTTCTTTATTTGTTTGTTTATTTAATTTTAAGTATGATCTCAATTATTATGATGAGTTTGTATTATACAAAAGATCAGGGCCCGAAGTTCCTCGATCCTCATCATATAACTAGATTAGTACCTAGAGTCCTTTTGATTGAATCAGAACCTGAAGTTCTTTGATTCCAAATATTGAGGGCATGAAGTTCCACGAATTTAAAAAGCACATAAGGACATGAAACTCCTTGATTTTGTATTAATCAAAATCAGAATTCCATGAGGCCTACATATGTCAAGAACCTGAACCAGAAGTTTCAAGTGCATATGCATCGATTTGAATATGAAGTTCAAAGCACAACTATTAATTCAATTTATTTAGATTTACGTATTCGAATAAGTTCATAGTTTTTCATTGATCTTAATACTATATACGAACATGAAGTTCATTACTTCTATATCCAAGAGATGAATAATTAAAAACTCAAATTTTATGATTTCATGGAAAAGTGGCCTACTTTGAGGCATATTGAATTGGTTGGAAATCCGATTCTTAAACTTGTAGTTTTATCTACATATTGAATCCACATTAATATTGGATTATCTTGCAATTTTATAGTTTTTAATCAATTTATTTTATTCCTCGTTTATACCACTTTACTCATTTATTATTATTATTTTTAGATTTTATTTAGTTTAATTTCTGTTGGGTTATTAGTTAATTTATTTTTACATGTAATGTTGTATTACCGCCCCAATATTGACAGTCAGAGGCGTCTATTGGAGAAACTTCCTACTTTCATTTGTGTGTTGTATTACACCACTATTAAAGTAGTTGAAGATTATGATGTCATGAACCAGAAGTTCATTGACTGGATAACTTTTATGTTGTGGCATTACTATCTTGGCAATCCATGGTCCACAATGATGCATAAGATTTTTATAAATTCGTAAGGACATCCGTTGAAGACTCAAAATATTGTCTTGTCCAATGAATATAGCGTGCTCACAAAGAAAAGCTATAAGGCCATCTCAGTCAAAAATTGACTTTGACCCCTTTTTCTTTAAATAATTCAAGGGGATTGTGAGCCTATGCAACATTTAATTATGGACCACTTCACCAGTTTTACTGGATGTGCCTAACATATGGTCACATTTTTGTCTATTGTCAAGACGCTTACAAGCACAACTTCCACATTATCCAATCCAGTCAATTTGACTTGATAATGATGGTGAGTTTATTTTCCTAAATTTTGAGACAATTTTCCCGCCGTTAGGGGAGAAATGGCAGTTCTGAAAAACGTCGTGAAAAAGTGTTGAATCAATCCGCTTTTGTCTCATCAAGATAATGCATATATAAGTTATACATATGCTAACATGGATTGATATTCTCGTATCACAATCCGTTAACATGACAACAAGTGACTATATATAATGCATGCCTGGAGCATGACAGAAATATAGGTTCGAAAACTTAACTCCCCATAAGTAGAGATTATTTGAAAAATTCAAACCCTATAAAAAATAACGCTCTATCAGAGGTTATGATCCACATGTTCTAAATAATTCATCTTAAAAGAGATGTTTGTCCCATAAGTGATAACATAAGCCCCTGAAGAGGCATTGGTACCCCAAAGCAATGAGATGCTTATAAATTATGCATGCGCATGCACATGAGAATTATGGGATCACGAAATGATGATACATTTGGTTTATTAGTAGTTGCTACAATCATCAAGGGCTATGATTATATTAAATCTCGTTTCATGAATGTCGACAAGTTAAGTGATTGGCCAAAATGGAAATAAGCAATTCCATTTATCACTAAATATGAAGGGATATTGAACCTATAGCTCAAACACGGAATTACAAATGTTAAGTATGAAGGTTACGAATTGGTGTTTGTGAAGTGAAATAAGATCACTAATATAACACGAGGTTTCCTGGTAGAGACATGGTTTTAGTCTCCCATCCCATCGTAAATGCATCCACATTTCTATAAGTACAGTTGTTATTTTAACGTGAAACTTATAGCATGTGTTAAATGCATATTTATTAAGATTGTACGGTACATGGAAATCCTCAAAGCTCATGAAATATTTAAGATATATCGCATGAAGCAACCCCTTGAAGGATATAAAGTACCACGATATTTTTGATTAAGAATTAACACTAAGAGTTTGAGTATTTTGAATTATTGTTGTAACATATTCTAACTATTAGATTAGTTGTTGATACTACTAAAGAGTTTGAAAAGTGAAAAACAGGTTGAATAGTGTGATAAACGATCATGTATGAAGACAATGTTGCTTGTATTGCTCAAATCGTAGAAGGGTTCATCAAGACATAGTTTCAGAAAAAGCCAAGAGATTGGAGTTAGACAAATTCATTCACAAGATAATCCGAATCTTTTTACCAAAGTTTTTCTGAAGCCTAAATTCCAGAAGTTAATGAAAATCAAGGAGATATTAATCGAGGGAGATATCAATCGTGGGGGCATACCAATTCTACTACATACAGGACATATGTGCGTTGTACTCTTTTTCCCTTCAGCTAGGTTTTTTTCTCCCACTGGGTTTTTCCTAGCAAGGTTTTAATGAGGCAACATAAGTGTGTCCAACACCATATCAATGATCCGTAAGAAAGTTGCACTCTTTTTCCCTTCTCTTTGGTTTTGTCCCACTGGGTTTTCCAAGAAAGGTTTTTAATGAGGCAACAATGTTATTGTATGGTAGACATCCAAGGGGGAGTGTTATAAATCCATGGAATGTGGATGACCACCATAATATTCATTACCTCCACCCCTTATTGCTTTGTAACCTATGCCCTTATTATTGTAATTAGTAGCTATAAATTGTGGGTTAAATACCTCTATTGTAAGCCTATAAATAGGAGTTTATCAAAGATGAATAAGACAAGTTGATACA
Source organism: Prunus padus (assembly GCA_024362665.1). Taxonomy (NCBI): domain Eukaryota; kingdom Viridiplantae; phylum Streptophyta; class Magnoliopsida; order Rosales; family Rosaceae; genus Prunus; species Prunus padus. The sequence continues at coordinate 40,555,148 of JANFAM010000020.1, forward strand.
AGTTCATAGAACAAATTCTATTACATTTCTTTTCTTTTCTCTTTACAATTTCCCTCTAGTTTCATAACAAGAATTTATTTGTTTTATTATTATTATTTATTTTTAGGTCAAAATCCTTAATTAAAATTAAATATCAAATATTAAAATAAATATTAGAAATTTATTTATTATAATTAAAATTAAATTTTAAAATAATCATTTTTTAGTCCGACACAACACCAAACATAGTTCTTCACTATTTTTACAATCCAGCTTCTTAGTCCGATGCAGCACCAACCGTAGGTTAGTACTTAATCCAATTTAGGCCAATCCGAGCTAATTCAAGATAGTCTCAGGATTTAGTCCAGTCACAGTCCATCGTACCAAACAACCCCTTAAAGTATAATTTATATATACCAATGGGGTGTTAGTTGGATTGACCCGGATCTTTGGTGTGCCCCAAAGTGGTCCTCAGTTCAAGCTCACATGGTACCTGTGCGTGTGAATTTCCCCTCTTCCCTTCCTAACTTTGGCAACACAAAAAAAAATTATATATGTTAAATTAAGAAAAGGCACATACGAAAGGTTAATTTAAGATGTGTGGAAGTGATAGTTAAAAGGATGAATTTGTTGGTTTAAAGTTTAAACAGACTTTAGAATTTAGCATTAGAAAACTTCATGCAAGCTAAGAGACATGTTTACATCTATAAATAGCTTTCAAATGGTAAAACTTGATCTTCATTAATGCAAGCTAGATAAACTTTTTAATTAGCTCTTCAAATCTATTTGTTTCTTAATTCTTATCACAATTCTTATCATTTTGTATATTCTTTTGAGACAGATATTTTTATTTTCTTATATAACTTGCATGTGAGGCGCATGCCATATTTTTCTTTTCTAATATAATTTGTTGTATCTGATGGTGAATCATTAATAATATGTGAGTACTAAAAACTTGTATGATTAAGGATGTTGGTACCCATTTTTAAACAGGAAGTTAACGCATTTAATTATGGTTTTAGTTTTAGGATTAGAAAAAAAAACAGCATGACCATGCAATTTTCAACCATCTCAACAACACCGTTTATAATATATATATTTTTTTTTATACAAGCGATATTGAGAGAGAGATATTTGAACACGTAACTTGGTGTATGGATAATCGCTTCTTACCACTTAATCAAGTTCTCAGAAAAAGATATTGAAATTTTGAGTGTGGATAATTGTTCCAATTTGTAAATCCCTCATGACCAACGAATGGAAGTGATAGTTGCTCAATAAAGTCAACTAAATCCATGGCCAGGATTTTTGTAGATGAAGTCGCAGCAGAAAGTCAACAGATAAATGAATTACGTCATCAGTGACCTAATAACTAGTTGCTTGATTGGATCACAATTCTATTATAATCCAGAGGCCTGCATGTTTCTGAAAGAGAAGCACGCGTATTCTTCGGGGACGCTAATCTTAGACCTACGGGACGGCAGAGAGATTGGTCAAAGAGACAATTAAAACATCAGTTTTTTCACTCTAGGTTTCATTTATTTATTTGTGTTTTTTAATGAGAGGCAAGTTCAAGATAAAAATGGAGACAAATGTAGATACTTGGCAGTCCAAAATTAAGAATGGAAAAGGTCTAGCCACAGTTATTTGCATATATATATATATATGAATAATTGTCGGTTGTTGATTTTCAAATATGCATTAACGTGGTTATGGATTGAGTGTAGAGAACAAATATCTTATGTTGCATTGTTTTTTTAGAAAGTTAAAATTTTGTGCGTATATGAATAATTGTCAATCGTTGATGTTGTAAGTTTCATTGTTCATTTTTTAATAGCATCATGGTCTGATTGGACTGAGTGTCGAAAACAAATATCTTATGTTGCATCGAGTTTTTTACTTAAAATTACATCATTAAATATCGTAACGTATTAAATTGGAAATTATGTCAGTATAATGTAAAAGTACATGTTGAATTGAATATCGTAACGTATTAAGTTGGAAATGATTTCGGTACAATGTGAAACCAAGGTTGGGTCAAGTGGGAACAAGCAAATGTAAATAAAAGGTTGGGTCAAGCGGGAACAAGCAAATGGAATTAGTCCTCGCCTACGTGCAGGGGACACCTTAGATTCATCCAAAAAAATATAAATAAAAGGTCGAAAGTGGTAATACCAGTCATGCATTTGTTGGCTATGTTACGTATATCATTTTATTAAGCAATTTTTTTTTTCTAGTTTTTCTTTTCTTTGGGGTTCATTGCGACATGTGTAGAGATTGGTACTTGACAAAATAGGTTAATTAGTATTTGTAGTTTGACATATCATTTAAAGTTCTATCCCTATCATATTATATCCAAACTTCTGGCCTGCCCCCACAATTTTGCAGGTGAGCAGATCGAAGAAAGTGAAATTTTTGCAGACTAAGTGCTTTTATTGTTCTAAATCCCAAAGTCTCTTCAATTTATACATGTTCAAATTAAGAGTTCATAAAATAATTGGATGAGGATGGAAGGTCAGGGCAGACACTTCTAAAGGTTGTCCAGGGGGCAATTACCCCACCCCCAACCAAATCTCTCTTCTTCTCTTTTTTTCTTTTTTTTTCCAAATTAAAAATTAAAATTTTTCCATGGGATTAAATTGCTCTGAAAATTAACCAATGGGATGCATGATCTTCTAGTTGGGTCATTGGAGTTCTCTTTAAATATAATGCTACTGTTAGAGTGATTCCTTGTTATTATTAACATTATCATTATTGTTACAAAATCTTGTTAGTTATTTGCAGCCAATCTTTGGTTAACCATGAATTCTAAATATCTCAACGTACGTATATATCAATTCTTGAGTATTGTTCTCTTATTATACATCTAGCAAATTTTGTTGTTGGATTGTTAATTTGGACTATAAATTCAAACATAAATCACATTATAAATAAACTGATTTAATAATTTGGCAACATAACATGGCAAATGGTAAAACAAGAGCATTTATGATGAAATACTATGAGACATGAAGTCCCCGTTTAGGATTCCTTTTTTTTTTTGGGCCAAAAATCTGATTCACTTTAAAATTAAAATATCATGATTTCTATAATACCATCATTAATTTTTAAAAATGACATCATCTACCATCACCACCGTCACCTTCACCTCCATCACCACCACCTCACCTCCACCACCCACCACCACCACCACTTGCACCTTCCACCTCCACCACCTCCTCCACATGCACCTCTACCACCACCACCTGCACATGCACCTCTATCACCACCACCTCCACCACCACATGGTTAACACATAAAACTTTCAGCATCATGTCTATTTTAGTCATCATTCACAATTACAACAGTTTTATATTAAAATTTACCAAATGGTTTCGACACTGCTTTTTATATTAACAACACTTTAAAAATATTATTTACCAAACATAGAACTGCTTTATTTCATAGCTGGTTATTTTCAAAACATAGCATAAGACTTTTTTTTTTAAAGTGTCAACAATCCCAAACTGGCCCAAAATACAATAGAGTTGTGCATATTTATGTTGAACGCATGTATACCCAAACGTCCAAAATTGACAATCCTCATTTTCTTTAGATTGTTTAAATTCATTCAATCAAGTGATGAACTAACTCATAATCTAACAGTCTAATAGTATTTCTCTTCTCAATATTAAATCTCAATATTGAAAGAAGTTACGAATTCAAATTTTCCAATTCATAAAACAGACATCTTATTTTCGGCTTGTACATTGATGGAGAATGGAGGGTGACGAGAGCAACGGTAGAAGCCATTTTATGTTAATCCAAGTCAGAGCACTCCATTATTGGCCGCTTGACACAAGTATATATGGACGTATACGGAATAATATATTGGTTCTTGAACTTAATTATTGTCAACTCCGATCCAATAATTAAACAATTCACCGAATAGAAATATGCACCCGTAGATACCCTAGTTATATTGGAGAGATGTAGATTCCTTGTCGGTTCCAATGGCATGAGATTCCCTTAAATGCAATAATATATATATCAATCAAGAAGCAAATTATAGTACAATAGTAGTACATGCATAGCATGTTCATGTATCCATTGCCCACTTTTAGTTCTTTACTTAGAGGTGGCAAAATCTGACCTGTTGGGGAAATGAACCCCCTTAGTTTTTTGGGTTAGGAAGACCCCAGGTCAACCTTTGAGCACATAAAAATGTATATTTGTTTGTTTCCCTTTCTTTTAGGCCAACCTTTGTGTTCTTGGAAATATAAGTTTGTTTCTAGCTTTTCTTATGCATGATTAAATCATTGTGATATGTGGGTTATGAGAAAAATTTGTGTCATAGTGTTTTTGTCATGCACCGACAGTTTGAGTGATAAGTACCGTCTAATAAAACTTGTCATGTGTTATAAGATTTGAATTGTAAATCAGAATTGTACCAAATGACATCAAGCACGAAACCATGAATTTTCACCAGAGTGGGGTGTTTTTTTCCATATGTTACGTATGGATGGTTTATTGACTTTTTCTTAGAGCTACTAGAGTGGAGTTTGCCAATTTTTACTGGTTGAGGTGGCCTAAATTTCAATGTTTAAAATTTTTGCACTTGGCTAAAGCCCACCCTAGTTTAAGAGTGGCTCCGCTTTCCGTGATATGTTTTAAGTAGACAATACCTGACACATGATATAAAGCACTCGCCACCCAAGTTTTTCTCGTGGGTTACACTTCTGCATAACGCAGAAACATGCTACTGACTTAATGTTGAAGGACCAAGTGGTCATATATGGCCAGCCAGCTCAAAAGCAATTCCTGAACCCAAAATATTAATTAAGTTTTTAATTAGTTATATGATAATAAACATGTTAAGGTGGACTGATTAGCTTAATCACGGGTGTTGATGATTTCAATGGATGTAATGAATGAGTCATAAATCGGGTACTGTTCCTCAAACAACCAGCAGATCATCAGCGCAAACAAGCTCATAGGTTTGATTAGTTAATGAGAAGAAGACATCGGGGAACTTGAACCTTTTGTTTTTCTGTTTGTTTTTGTTTGAGCTTCGCTGTGCATTTAAAAGATATTAAATTACATACGTACCCTTGCTCATCCAATAAAAAAAAATCAGCTGCTTTATATATAATTGATAAATAAATTAAACTGAAGCAGAATTTTGTCTTTGCTGCTTGATCTCTGTTATTTTAAGGAGATATTTAGTTAAATACTTATTCTTAGCATTAATAATATAAATAAACCCTATACCATTTAATTTCTATAAATAAACCCAAAAATTGAATTTAATGCCCTATTAAATTTAAATTTAAATATTAAATTACTTTAATGCCCTATTGAGTGTTTTGGGTTTTTTTATGAGGTTTTGGGGTTCGGCTTGTTTTAAGAAAACCATGGCAGTTTTGTAATTATAGGAAGTTTGAAGTCTCCTTATTATGTTGTAAATGGATTTTGGGTGTGTTTCTAAAGTCCATTTTATGTAGAGTTTTTTTATAATTTGGACTCCAATATTGGATATAATAGTGAATCTCCATATTTTAAGTTGTAATTATGATGTGGGTTTTATGCATCTTGGACATAAATGCATCAGACCAAAAAAAAAAGACATATATGCATACAAATAGGGTAAACTGCCGAAATACCCCATGAACTTGTACCTAATAATCAATTTACCCCCTGACCTTTTTTTAGTGAATTAAGGCTCGAATTAAATTTTATTCTCAGTTTCGCCCTGCTGTCCAAATTCTCAACATTTCATCCAAATTTTTTTTAAAATCATTTAATTGAAAATTGGATGAAACGTTGAGAATTTGGACGGGTGGGGGGGAGTGGGGGGGAATTGAGAATAAAATTTAATTCGAATCCTTAATTCGCTAAAAGAAAGGTCAAAAGGTAAATTGATTATTAGGTACAAGTTCAGGGAGTATGTCGGCAGTTTACCCATACAAATATGAGCATAATTACAAGAATGAACTTGACCTACATCTTTTGGGCCAAATGAAACTCCATATTGTTTTGCCTCCTCATAATTTTCTATCTTTACCTATGGTCCTATGCAATAGATGGTGCCTCCCCTAGGAAGAGGAAGAGGAGCTGTGGTCGTTATTTAGAGGGGGCTATATATATTATTTAAATTAATTACTTTTCTTTCTAATGAAGAGAAAAATTAGGTAAGGTAGAGGGAACACCAATCCTAATAAGAGAGAGAGAGAGAGAGAGAGCAAAGACTCTTCAGCACATTCGGTCACTTCATAATACACAAGTTGGTTTTTTTTAAAAAAAACCACCAATTGTAAGCCGACTTAGAGTGTTTGAACTGAAAGTAGTTGATAGAGAATTAATATGTACATTATCTTGATCAAATTCTTTAGCCATATCATAAAACTAGCTATAAGTAGGACTTTTGAAAGTTGGGAATAAATCCCACCCAATTTTTTAGGGTTTCACAAAGATCCAGCACAAAGTATACTTGTCTCCTTGTAAGGGTGATATATATATATATATATATATATATATTTATCATTTGTCTTGGTAGTGGCTAGCTTGACTTGGGTACACCGACAACATCGACATTTCTTACATCTTCTTGGAAACTACATGCAAATCAGCACAAATTGAAGTTATAATTCCACATTTAGGGTTTTCAAGTTGCTAATTGGATCAACATCTGCCATCTGTGGGGCTAGCATTGGATGGTGTTAACCATTATCAGAATTAAGCAATTCCATAATCAAAGTCAAGGCATTCATTGGCCCATTATTTCAGAAAAAAAAACAATTGAAAATGATATAAACTATAATTCTATTTGTTCCTTAAACACAATTTAGGATTGTCAACTTTCATTAAAATGTTTTGTGATTTGGTATCCATTAGCATATACCAAATATGAGATGGGATTTAGCAATCGTTATTTTAAGGGATCCCAATAATAAATAGCTTAATCAAATTATTTATTGATTAAAAAAAAATCAAAATGGACAACGCTAACAAACTCCATTGGATCAGCTTATCTCAATTATGGTTGAACATAATAATGTTTTGGTCCATTTGGATGGAGGGAATCCAAATCTCGGGATTTAGATGAGATATATATAGTTAAATTATTTCTTTCGATTACTACAATTCATGTATGTCAATAAGAATGAAAGAAAGAAAACATGGCTTCCAATTTCCAAATATATTAATTCAATCTAACGTTTTCTAATTGTTTTTAACAAATTTAGCCTTATTATCAATCCAATCTTCTCTTTCAAATACCTCTATCTCAATCGAGTCTAATATTTTGTTGGACGGTCACTTTTATTTTATTTTATTTCTGGAACTGATGATCTGTGACTGTTGCCACATTAATATATACAAAACATAAGGAATGATTCAAGCAAATGAGGGTTGATTGATGAAATAACTGGCAAATCAGTGCAGCATTCTGTGTTGGTTGGAATTACCGAAAGAGGACAATAAGGAGCTCGGCAACTCCCAACTGATTTGTTTTTCTCAATGTCTTTGCCAGACTTTGTTGTGATGAAATGAAAGAATTGATAATGAAGTGAGAAAGCTGCCATTTTGTTTTTGGGACAATTAAAAGCATACAAATTTATATATGGGTTCTTTTTCTTCTCATCATTGGAAATTAAATGATTAAGTACCTAACAATAAATTTGGTATAAAATAATATTTCCATCATTCATAACTAATCACTATAATATCAACTAGCTATTGGTCTAGTGATATGGAGAATGTTCCAATTTGAATCCCGCTCCCCCAATAATTTATAAATATATAAATAAAAATCTAATCACTATAATGTTTTGATTAACCCAATTTCATAAATTATTTGAGACTTATCATAGTTTTATGAAAAATAAAATAATTTAGATCAAACATTAAAATCATCGAAGTGGAATCTTTTATTGATTTGAAAATTATAATAACTAAATGTAAGAAAATTTTAGCTTTATTATTGAGCATGTGACCCTCGGGCTAGGTTGTTCTATTTTCTTGCGAATGACCTAGCTGGTGAATATTGGTTATATCTATCTATCTATCTATATATATAAAGCAAAAGGCAAAGAATGGTAAAACATTCAAAATACCATAAAATGCCCTTGGTTAATGCAAACATTAAGAATTGAAATTATTAATTAAATGAGGATAATATGGTAAATTCACACTTTTTCATATTTAAAAAAATTAATATTAAAAGAAAAATCAGATAATGGATCCTATTTTTATGGAATACAACTACCCATCATCTTTTTTAATTCTAAAATAAATTTATAATTTTTTAAAAACTCTCTCACAGGCGCCGAAGCGTGTGCGGAGAGACTAGTGTAAAATTAAAGCAGGATTTAATGAGGATAAAATATATACATTCTGTTCCCGTGAACATCGAATACTTATCTTTCTCATCACATAACCTAACCACGATAATAAACACTTGCGTGTTACATAACTATCCCCATGAAACTCTTTTTCATGCTATGATATAACATTTGTTTTTAATTTGAGGCAATTCATATTTATCCATTTACCGTAGGTAGGTCTTGTTTGATTAGGTTTATAATCGGTTCAAAGCTTACAATTCGGGCATAGGATTGTGGGTTGCACTTGCATGTTTTGTCCTGGCAGTTGCCATTGCTTGACAATTCGTTATCTTCTTCATTTTCTAGTCTCATCATTTGTAAAAGTACAAGCAAACCCACATAGTTAATTTGCCCTCACCCACTGAAAAAAACGATGGCTGGTGTAAGTTCATAGGCTTTGGACAATTTCCATAGTGCAAGTTATGTTCATTTTACAACGTAATTAACTAGTAGTAGTTAATCAAAGCCAAAACCACTTTGGCCTTAATTAGTTTTTTTCAAGTTTCAGCAGAATGTGAAGATGAGCATGACATTTCACCAGCATGATGTAATGTTTCAGTTTGACAATCTTACAAGGACCCATCTTACAATATCTGAAAATGGAACTCGTTGGTCCAATGTAGTACTTTAATTTGAAACCTAAACTTAATCCAATCTTTAGCTGCACATTGCTGAGAGACCAAACAGTGGACCAACCAAACAACAAACGTACAATATTAAATTTGATACACCTGTATGCAACGAGAAGGTTGGAAATAAACCCACAAAAATTTTGAGACCTAGGAGTAGGTAGGAGAGCTTCTGGGTCTCTTCCACGTGGAGCCATAGTTTATGTTCCTCGATAATTGTTGCACGTCATGGCCACTCCTTGAATTTATCTTATTTTTTAAAAACTTAATAAGAAGATTAGAGATGGGAGGCAGTGACGTCACTGTGTGTGAGTACTGATGGCTACTTAATTGTCTTGTTTAGTGATAATTAAGTAGTTGTTTATGTTTATGATTTTAAATTAGTTTCTAAATGGGGGTTTCAAAAGCACCAAATGGGTTTTCTATTGAAAACAGACAGTGACTTTAATTAATTAAGAAGGTGCAAATTGCAGTGATTAGGATTACAGATCAAACAGTGGGTTGTTGACAGCGTTGTCTTCTTTATCTTGTGATGCATGGTTAAATTTGGAAGTAAGTGAGGCTATATTGTCACCCACCATAATGCTGATTTCACCTTTCAATTAAATAGAAAATTCAGTACGATTTTATTCTCTTGTTGTAGTATTTAATAGCACAAGGTCTATATATCTTTCTTTTTTTTGTGGAACCAAAAACAAAAACAAAAATAAAAACTAACTCCAAGGACAATAATGCTCGTTCACTCAAGGGTTGCCCTTGTGTTAGGAGCCAAGTTCTCACATTGGAATATAAGCCGATTTTGTAGAGTGCAAGTTCTGGTTTCACCACGTAACTGGCCAGGTTCCACGGAAGAGATGATTTATAGAATGTGCACTAAGATGATTGATTTTATGTATGAGCATAATATCGAGTCAATAAATAATGATAGGTCAACGAGCCGCCTCAAAAGAGAAAAGAGCTATAATCGAGCTAGTGTTGATTAAGAGGGTAGTTATCCCAGTCGTCGTACCCCAATTGGGTTTGAACCATTATAAGGTTTCAAATTGCCAAGTGGAGTTGGGCCACTTTATAATCTATATCATCTATTGAACATTCAAGAGTTTTATATCACTTCTTTCAAAATGACCACAATGGACATGAAGAACAATCTGTAGCTACCTCAACCTCAATTCTAACATTTTCTCAATTTTCACATTCTTTCAAGAAAATCAAAGAGAAGAACGAAGCCATTATTTACTTTCCTTCCTTTTAGTTTATCAAGTTACATTAAGAATATTTCTTTCTGGTTTAGACAGCAAAGCATCAAAGTAACACTGGGAGAGTTAGGAAGTACAAGTGGTAATCTTTCTCAGCAACCACATGACGAGAAGCCGGTTTCTAAAACACACCTCTACACTACTCAACAATTTAAACAGACCTGGCTTCATACATGTTTACAATCCTAGGCTTCAAACAGCAAGCACTCCCATTTAGTTTCTGGGACTAGAAACAAAAGTCTACAGATTTCTCAACAATATTCACCTCAACACTGGAAAGTTAGGTCCTATGAAGACATCAAAAGCCAATAATGTCACAGCTTCGGAAGATCGGATTCATCAATGCATATTGGAATCATTCAACTAATCAATAGCCAAGTCAATGAGATTACCAAAGCTACATTATACTAGGGAGTTTTTTGATGGAGCATATAGTAAATAAGAATACAAGAACCAAACCTACCTTTAAGACTTCTAACTTCTCAACTAAGAATATCAAGAATAAAAGGCTTTTATGAACTTGATGATTCACAAATAATATCAAGAAAATAGGAATGAAGGGTAGAGATTTGTTATCCTAGTGAGACCATGAACCCTATGCTGGGAAAAATTCTACATGAAGATGTATACTCTACAGGTTTCTACTTGGAATAAATCTATGAACTGTAGAAACCAGAATTCTCAGTTTAACGAGCCGTTTTCAGAGAATAAGCAAGAGAGGGGTCTGTTCTTTATCCATAAAGACGCATAGTTTTAATTGTATCATGCTGGTTTCCTTTCTTACTCCCCTTAGATAAGTAAAATATCATTTTCTTGTGCAAATGAAAAAACAACCAAAAGTTTATTATGTTAAACATGCTTACAGTTACAGTTCTTGATATGGCATTTAGCATCCTCAGTCGCAAGGGGTATTTTATAACTAAAGAGAGAGGAAGATTTTTAAAAGGAGAAGCAGCCTACACTCATGCGACAATAAGACTTTGAATCTTGATCTAAAATATCTTTTACATTAATTAAGAAACTTTTAAGTTCTTACATTAAAGGGAGCGTCACAATTTTTAAGAGTTGGTATGTTCATTTCTTTCTCCTTAAACAAACTAACCTTGTTTTTTTAGGAGACATAAATCATTTGACATTTTCATTGCCGATAAGTTTTCCCTCTGTTTTGTTTAGTGAGCCATGGACGACCCTTGCTGCTGCTATGGCAGAATCTGCCCTCTTGACAACTCCCTCAAGCTCTCCAACCTTCTCCGACAATGACATGACATTTGAGTTTGTTGACTGAACTAACTTGTTCGCAGTATCCAGAGCACTGCATAACTGGGAAAATTTTAAAAAGAGAAAAAAAAATCAGAATATATACAATATTTTAAAACTCGCACCGTTGGTAATTTCTTAACCCAAGCACAAAAATTTAGTGTTACTAAATGCTCTTAACAAATATTAAAAACCACTAATAACTTTTCAGAAGCTGTCCACTGTATACATCAATCCACAGTGTACCTCAATCAACAAAACATTCACGATGCACCCAATGAAAATCAATATGTTGTTGTACCAAATAAAAAGTAATGTGCTATCCTTCTAACTTTCTGTCCATACAACTTTGAAGGAATTGTCAAATAGATTATAGGGCCTATTTCTGTGAGGAGTGATTGTCAAATACATTAGAGGGGGTTTCTTTCTGAAATCGTATAGACAGTACGTGCATCCATGATCTGGTTTTTACATTAATTTGTATGGTGTTATGAGGTTTTTCTTTCTACATACCTAATTATGTAAATGTTAATTGTAATGCAATAGATCTTACCATAAGGGAAAACATAAAAATGCTCACCCATGCAGAATCTATATGTATGCATTTCATATATTCTAATACGGATCATTAATCACCTTCAAAGTAAGAGCTGCCCATGAATGGTCTGTACCCGCAAGTGCCTCGTTCAACTGCTCATAGTTCTCCTGAAGCAAACATGGTATATGGAATAAGGAACACTCCCATATAAATAAGAGAATGCAACACTATTTTTAAAATGCAGAAAACTGTTCTCTTTCAAAGCAGCTAGCAAAACCTTACAACAACATCATATACACCAACACTTTGATGAAATTAACCAAATTTGCTCATAACCTCAAAAATCCAATTTCCATATAAAGTTATGCACTTTACCCATCTGCCTATTGAACACAATGCATTTACAATAATCTGATAGCCATAGATAATTGGGTGAACAGTACTTGATGCATAACCAAAAGGTCCTCAAGTCAAAATTAGTATTTAATCTTTTCTCTTACTGGGTTTCCAAATTTCCAAACAAAAATGTGAAAAACCCACCTAATTCTCAAAAGGGTTTTCTGTCATGCAAACGAATTCAAATAAACGAGAATCAAACAAGCAATGAGAATGTGAAATAAGAAACCTGGAATAACTTGGTGAGGTCCAAGCTTTCAGTGGAGCTGGAAATAGGAGAAGATGAAGAGGGTTCATGTTGTTGTTGTGGTGGTGGTGGTGAAGCATCTGATTCTCCCACATCGCTCAGCAGATCGCCTATGCATAGAAGAGGTCCTCCTACACCTCTCATCATCTTTCGCTCCTCCGATTTCACTCCTCTTCCTCTCTAACTCCATTATATCAGGTGGGCCGGAATTTGGGCTTTCCTGCAATAGAGAAAGACCCGACCCGACCCGGCCCATGTAAGTAAGGACCGAATCTCAGGGCACAAAATCAGAAGTTTTACTCTGTGGACTCTGAAAACTTCATCTTCTCGGCTCTGTGTCTGATCAGGTGAGCTTCAATTGCCGTACACTTCAATGGGTATCAATAAATTTTCAAACTTCAATCGCTATTTGTTCCTCCTTTTTTGTTCTGTTTTTGCTTTGGGCTTTTACACTGTGTCTAGGGTTTTGGTGATTGCTCATGTCCAGCATATTAGTTTGATATTTTTGTGTTCATTTGAAACACTTTCACAATCAAATCTTCTCCAGAGCTTCATGGTTTGATAAGTATCTTATTTAGTAAAATGAGGAAGAGAAGCTACAGTTTTTTAAACTGACAACAGAGTGAAACAGGATTGAGGTGGATTGCTTCTCATAAGCACAAAGTGTAGCTAAAAACAGAAGAATGGGAAGCCAAGAGCCTGTTAAGCACCTTGAGGATTGCTCAGTTTCCAAGTGAGTTTAGTCTTTCTTCCTTTACTTGTTTCCACTTTGTGCTTGAATCTTTACTATTTCTATGTTTGTGAAGTGTCATTGGTGCTCTCCAAATTTTTGAAGTAATAAAATTCTTGTTTCAAATATCTTTACCATTTTAGAACTGCAGTGACTGTAATTCTTATTAAAGCATTGGGAATTCATTGGAAGCTTGTGGCCTTTTCTGGTTCTTAGAATGAATGAGATAAATGTTTGACAAGATGACCCTTATCATGTGTTCCATGATGACATTATGGGATTGGAAGCAATGGCATATTTTGTTGGATGTGTTAAGCAGTTATATGATATGATAAGCTAAGGTTTAACATAGAACATTGTTCTACCTGTGTGATCATACTTTGTTGAATTTTCTTTTTTAACTCTGCATATTCAATCATTTCCTGAGCTCTTGAGGGTGCCATTTTTAAAGTGAGATTTACTTGTTTTCCAAATCTTTGAACAATAAGATGGATCAAAGCTTCTCTATGACAGATTTTGCCTATAGTCACACGCATTTCTATCATTAACCAATGTTCTTAGTTTTATGAAGTGTTTTTCGTCACATATCAAGCATATCTTGTAACAGTTTAGTCATTATAGTATTACATATTAGTGTTCCACATGTCAAAAAGAATATTATATAAATTGATGTTGAAAATAAATTAACAGATTTCTGTACACAACTTGTTTTGACCTATCAACTGAAACTTGTTTTCACAATTGCCCTTCAATATCGAAGCTATCTGTAGTACTGTGCTGCTTTGTTCCTCATTTTTATGGTTGTTTATAGAGATTTGATGCTTCTCATTTTGATTGTTTATCTTGTCCCATGGATCCATGCTTTTTCATGAATGAGAAAAATGCTGAGGCATTCATTTATTAGCCCTCACTATTTTGTATATCTTATGAACAATTATGAATAAGATTTCTGGATTTGTGTTACATTCTGTCATATCATTTGGCTTAACTTCAGTACAGCATATCAAATTCATTACACAATAGGTTCATAAGCTCTTGCTCTTTTTGGCGTTGTAAAGACAATGTTTCCCGGTTTCATCTTGTCCTGGTTTATTTTTTACCTTGAAGGGTAGTTAAGTGATACTCTACATGATTATCTGCAGCGCATTGGGCACTTGGGTATTTTCAGTAGCTGGGGCTTTGCTAGCAATTCCAGTAGGGATAAAAAAGAAATCTTTAGCCCCGCTTGTGTTCTTTGGCACAACTGGTACCATGCTTGATATTATTATGGGAATCACTCAGTGCGAAAGAGAACATGCAGAACGCCAAAAGCAGCTCTTAGAAGCCCAGCATTCTGCAACTGATGCTTCTTTTGCTGAGACCGGAGCCGAGTCCTAGTCTTGTGCATATGGAGCAATAGGCCGCATTCTTGGCTGCTGTCATTTTCTCTTCTGATTGCTTTGCTGTAAAAGCTAAATCCCTTTCTGTAATGATGGATCTTTGTTTCTGTTCTGAGCTCTCTTGTTTCATGGGTTAATAATCACTCAGAAGTTGTTAATTATGAATGAGTTCATGCTAGATCTCTCTCGGATGAAACTTCCATATGAAAATTGCTTTGAAGTTGAGCAGAAAATTTATGACTTATGAACCTTAATTGTTACAGCATGAACATTAAATATTATCAGAACATTTGGTTCTGAAGCATGGCATCTGCACAGAAACCATTTCAAACCTCCCATTTTCCTTATCCAGACCAGCATTTACATTGACTTCGAATCTGAAAGGGCTGTTCTTTCCTTGCTGCAGCAGTGTTTTCAGAAGAATCAACCAAATCCCATAGAAGTCCATATTTTCCTGAAAACAGTGTTTTCCCTTTCCTTCCAAGCTCTTCTTGTGTACATCTGATGAACAAGAAACCAAAACTCCTTTGTCGGCGGCAGCTTTAGGTTGCCCGATGCTTTTTGCATTATGTGTGGGAATCTCATTTAAATCAACTTCTCCAGCATGCTTTCTCCCCCTATAGCATGAATAGACTCTTTCAGCCTTGATGTTCCCAAACAAGAGCTCTGCGGCCTTGTTTCTGACCAGGAGTGGTGCATAATCCGATTCGTCCCATACATACAACTGCAGATGGATCAAGAGAAATAGCAACGCTTAACATGCATATAACAATCAAGAATTCAGAAAAACAACCAGGCTGAAACAAATCATGGTTGAAACTAGAGGGAAAAAAAAGTTCATACCATGAAGGGCTTGTATATGAGGCTTATGACATGAAGGCGGTTCAAGCTTTCCGAACAATAAAGTGCAACTCCATTCTGCTTAAACATGTTCTCACTGCACGGAAATGCACCAAAGAATTCACCATTGACATTAATTCAGCAACCAAAATCAAACATTGCCATGGTACCAAAGCATATGAAATCTCAGATGCTCTGACATCCATACCTGTCCAGCTCCAAAGGGGAACCACAAAGCTGGCAGCCTGTACAAATGAGATCTGTTGCTAAACCGCCATCTCCTGTTTTATATAATCTCCTACTGACAAACATGTCTTCCTTGTCAAGTAACTCACATTCAGCAGAAGATGACAAGGTAAAGGGCAGAAAAATTTCAGCAACGGATGCATAAAAGACGGCCTTGCAAGAATCGGGTAGGCGTGATAATTGCGAAAGTGAAAAACAGTCCTTAGGCTGTTTCCTCTCTTCCGGGAGCTTCCAGTTTCTTGAGAATTGCCCCTCCTGCAGCTGACAGCCATGGAACTCATGAGTTGTGTTGCTCTTCTTCACCCATTCTACTACCTTCCTAAGCTTTTCTTTTGTTGCTATCCCAACTCTGCACTCCTCTATCAAGTCATTGACTCCTAAACATTAAAACAGCAACCTCTTACACTTTGGCCTCAAAAAGTTATGAGCATGTAACGTCTTTTGCTAGACATTCTAACATGTTATGTTGTCATACTATCAATCAAGATTATTCTTTTCGTAAATAGAAGATCCCGATTCACAGCCTAAAAACATGTCGGACATTGCACTCTCTTTCAGTGATTTGTAAAAATATTATACCTTTAGTAAGGATGGAATCATAAGGGTGAAGTAGACATTGTAAGGATGAGTAGTGGTGGGTTCTGGCCTCAACAACATCACCATATTTTGTTATCTTCACATCTGAAATGAAAATACCACCAAAATAAAATTAGACAGTGATTAATTGACAAAGGCTAGAATGTATATGTCAGAAAGAAAATTCAAATGTATAAGATTAACTGGATTTTGAAAATAAATAAATAAAATACAAAAGATTAAAGCTTGCAAGTTGCAGCTTTACCCACTTTGTAACAAAACGACGTCGCCAGCTACAGCCATGGATGCCATTGGCTTCTGCCATAAGGATACGGAGAAGAACGGTCTCGTCTCATCTCCCACTTGGATATCCGTTCGGATTACCTCTCCGCCTTTTGACAATTTATACTTTGAGAAAATAAAATTCTTATTTTAAAAATATAAAAAAGAAAAAGAAAGGAAAGGAAATACAAGACAGAGAGTCCAGAGAGATACGACACCTGAAGAGGAGTTGTTCTGTGGACGAAGACGACGAGCTGAACGTAATCGCCGACGTGAAGCGCCGCCTTGGACAAGTCGATGAGCGGTCCGTACCATCCGATAATTGACGCCATCTTCTTCTCTTTCTTAGATTTTCCCGCGAAAACGCCTATTGTTTGGCTGCGCAATTGGACATCTTTACTTTTTCCTAGAATAAATTTTTTTTAAAACCAAAAATATTAATTTTCTAAGGTTTATGGTTTTATAATTCTTTTTTCCAAAAAATATTAATTTTATAAAATTCATAGTTATATAATTCTTCTTTCTTTCGGAATAAATCTTAAAAGATTAATGGGATAATGAGATGGCATAGGGTTGGAAATCCGGATAGAAAAAGGATTCCAATAAAAATAAAAATAAAAAGCTCTTTCAGAAAATTGCATTTATAATTAAATTTCCAAATAACTCAAAGTTATCCTTTTTTAAATGAATATTTAAATATTTAAAGGAACAAATCTGTAAGAAAATAATTTAACAAAATGTCAATAATAACATTTTCCAAGAAGTTTTAAACTGAAAAACTAACACATTTATCATGAAGAATATCAAAAGTTTAGTTTAATAATATTCATCTCATTCAGAATAAATACTCAGAAAGAAAGTAAAATAATTCATTGCATAAACAAACATAAAAAAGTGTTACCTTTTTTCATTTGAGCAGAAAG
The DNA here is from genome assembly GCA_024362665.1 of Prunus padus. Taxonomy (NCBI): domain Eukaryota; kingdom Viridiplantae; phylum Streptophyta; class Magnoliopsida; order Rosales; family Rosaceae; genus Prunus; species Prunus padus. Next base: position 40,572,789 of record JANFAM010000020.1, read on the forward strand.
ATAACATACATGTGATTCAACTGGGAGACTACCAGTCGTTTTTGACAGACCAAACATATTGCTAATGTCTTACCACTAATCCTGGTCACCCAAAGCCAAAAACTTTATTGGGCAGCAGTCCAGGAATATATAACACAAAAGAAAATTAAACCACAAATTCGGCTAAGAAACTTGGTGTCCAAGCGCCGGCCGTGGGCGCATTTTAACCAAGTTACACTGGATGGAACTGGCCAACAAAAACAGGGGCCTCTTCCAGTAAAGCAGCTCTGTTAAAAACAGCTGCTATAAAGCCAATGCCACCACCACCACACATACAACCCCCCACCCTTATCAACACCTCCCACGAAAACGTTTCGGCATAAGACATATCCCATAGAGCATCAGCAGAGATTAAACTGTAAAATTATTATTTTCTTCTAAGACTCTATTCAGACTATAAACTAGTTTCGTATCTACAACAGAGCCTGCCCATTGCCATAAAAATCCCTGTTATCATTGATCTATGTAAATTTCCATTCATCGCGAACAAGTGCGTCAACTGATTCAAAACCCCAATCTAGCAGAGATATGAGCTCATGTATAGCCTTGCCCCAATATCAATGGGTCCATCATCACCCCCAATTGCATGAAGTACTACAGGAATTGTTGAAAGAACACGCAGAGTCAGGGGGAAAACCAGAGGATCGATTTCACTCTCGTTAGAACTATGGGTGGCTACACCAACATCTTGGGCTGCAGCACCTTCATTAGTACTATTTCCAACTGCACCCAGTTCAGCTTTGAGGTCATAAGGTCTTACGACTAAGGCAACATCTTCAAGCGCCCTACATTTACCAGGACTACCTCTCCTGAGCAAGCGTCTGTTAGAACATAAAGTCAGCACTAATGTGGATGTGGCATCAAGCCATTCAACCATCAAGCCCTCAACTTCATCATAATATATTCGACGTTCAACCTGAAGACATGTAGTTGGTGTAACAGTTAATTGCAAATGGATCCCCAAACTACAGTCGCATGCAGATACAAAACAGTTAGAAAGCTACTTACAGCTAGCTTGTGGATATAAATGGACATGAATCTAGGTCCTAGACCCATTACTCTTGCTTCTGATAATAAAATCTGAAACCAGAAAAAAGACAGCCCAATTATTAAACACAGAAATAAATATATATATATCCAATGCGTAAAGTGCAAAATGAGAGCACTCCAAAATGATTATAGGTCCACCTCTTTTACAAACCATTAGCTCAAAGACAGAAGATTCAAGAGAAGGATTGCTAAGAAGATGCTATAAGTCTCTTTAACACTAGATGCCAGGGAATCAGATGATGCCATGGTCACTATGAAACAACACAAATTGATACAAGATAGGAGCTCATCAGTTCATTTTGGCACATCAAATTATAGAATCATCACAATACACCAGGTTACTGGTGATGAAATGAGAGCCGAAAACTTGTGACACACCGCTCTTCAGCTAAATAGCAACAACGAAGATATATCCAAATAAACTCATGAGTTCACATAATACAAAAAAAGGTCCCGACACAGAAGCATCATTATCAGTCACATAATGCAGTATGATATCATTAACAAACCAAAAGAGAGATATCAACTATGGCATCAAAAGAAAGCTAAAATAAAATATCATACCTCTTTTCTCTTCAGCAGGGCCCACATGTAGAGCTTGTCACAAGCATCCTTGACATGTCTACTGGCCAGCTTCCTCTCATTGCAATAAGCAGCAACATCAGTAAGCAATTCAGAGCAGGGAATTCTATGCTTTATTGATGCAGCTGATAACGCTTCCCTACTTTCATAGGACTCAGCAGCATCTTTATCAAAATAAATACCAGTGAAACATTTCATTCTACATTCATCTCCCCTGTTAAAATTATTCAACATTCTCCGATGTTTCAACAATAACTCCTCAGCTTCTATTGCCGCGGCTAGCGTACGATGCACTACAATATCAGGATACCGACGTAGTGGTGAAGTGAAATGAGTGTACAGAGGAATTGCCAACCCGTAGTGACCCCAATCATTTTCTCTGTCTTTCAATTCCCCACTACAAAAATAAGCAGCTAGTTGCATTGGCTTTGTAGCATAATTCATGAGAATATTGAACAGAACGCAATCATCCTTGAGCTTTTCCCTGATTTTCTCTAATGAAAGTTGGAACTGACCAGAAGAAGACGTATCCAATTCTAGACCATGCTTGGAACAAAATGCTTCAAATTCCCTGAGCTTGCGCAGGTTAGGTTCCGGGTGCCTCCGCAGTAACGCACTATCAGGAAAAGCTCTAGTTATCACTTCAGCCGCTGTTCTATTTGCTAAAAGCATAAACTCCTCCACAAGAAAATTTGATTCCTTCCGTTCAGAATGCATGCTATCATACGGAACTCCATATTCATCAAACAGAACAACAACTTTAGAACTCTCAAGCTGAAGGGCCCCATCACAAAACCTCCTCTCCTTCAAGATTCTGGAAATTTCGTGAAGATCTTTAACAGACCTAATTACATCAAACCATTCAAAATGGCCATGCAACTGAGGACGATCATTTCCTAGAATGTCCACACTTTCCAAATTAAATTTCCCATCAACGATGTCTTGAGCATAATCATAAGAAAGCTTGCAACATGATCTTATCACAGTGCGGCCAATCCATCGGTCAACAACATCCCCAGCATGATTCATGTCCAATAAAATTGAAAATGCAAGTCTCTCTACTCCTGGGTTAAGCGAACCAACATTCTCTGAAAGCAAAGGAGGTAGCATTGGTAATTTCCTCCGTGACATGTACACACTTGTTGATCTAGATTGAGCTTCTTCATCCAAGGGTGTGCCAGGTAAAACAAAATATGACACATCAGCAATGTGGATACCAACTCTGTAAATTCCATTGGATAATTTATCAACTGAGAGAGCATCATCTAGATCAGTGGCAGTAGAAGGGTCGATAGTAAATATGCACAAGTTTCGGAGATCCCTCCTAGTTTGGAATTCCTCCTGAGGCACCTCCCAGGGGAGATGAGGAAGGCAGGAAAGTGATTCAGGAGAAAACTCAGATGAATTAATTGCATTTTGAAATAAAATTGCTTCAATTTGGGGCTGTAATTCACATCCCCGCCCAAAAGCATTCAAGATGACAGCTTGGGGAGCAGAACTTTCTTCATCCCATTCATCAATTCGCGCAGCAAACAACTCCATTTCGATTGTTTCATCACCATTCTCCAATCTTTTCTTGATTGAATCAGGAAGGTTTCTCACAAGGACCACCATTTTTGGAAACCTTGGGTCAATTGGGGTCATCTGGATGTACTCATGGTTAGAAAATGACGAATTTTTGTTCTTTCTCATGTCTTTTCTGCAAAACTCCCTGTAAGAAATCCACTGTTTTACATTAAGAAAACCAACAACAGCATCTCTACGAGGAGACCTTTCAACGATAGCAACAACCCTGCCAGTTGGTCGTTTTGAAGGGAATGAATTGATCATGGCACACAGCCTCTCTACTGAAAGTCTACCTTCATTCTGCTCAGGAGAAGAACCTGCTTGAATAGAATCCGAAGGCAAGGGGTACCTTCCAGCAACATTATCGTAACTTGATTGTCCAATTGGCCCTGAATGAAAAGATTCACCCACAGATTCCTCAGGACGTGGTCCCCTCTCAGGAAGCAGGCTACTTCGATCATTACCATACAAATAAACCTCATCTACCTTAGCTTTACCTTTGCAGTTATAACCTGCAATCACATTATTTTCTAGTTGCAAATTAAAATCATCCACCGGTGCAGAACTGGTACAAGTTCCAGCTGACCCTTTCATCCTAGTCCATAACGGTAAGGGATCAACCTTAACCACCACAATGTCTCCTTCCACCTACATATAAGAAGTCAATTCAAAGCAATTATGAACTGCACTCCCCACAAAAAAGGGAATGTTACAATAACAGTATAAGCCAGCTACTTGTGAGTATTCTATACTGAAAAGCAAATGAGCCAAAAGTTCTTCTAGTGAAAACACAGAATGTAAGAGATAATAAATCCACTTACAGCTCTATTCTGCTCAGCAAGTCCACCAATGAGAACATCTGTTGGTACTCCATCAACTTTGCAATAGGCCTACCAGCACAGAGCACAGTATGCATATTATCCACCCATCTCCATATATAAGAAGAGAAAGAAATAGAATGAGGAGCATTGAGAAAGCTTAAGCCCACACTGCATCTCCATATATAAGAAGAGAAAGAAATAAGATCACAAACCTCATGTCTGTTGTGCGCATTGACTCTAAACAAAGCTTTAACAGCTTCACCTTTCTGAAAAATAAGATAAAAATGAGTCTCGGTAAGTACTTTCTTCAGCAACAGAGGTCCATTGAACTACAAATAGAATCATATACAACGAGTAAGCAGCACAGGAATCATGTCATTAAGACCTAATAAATTTACCTCTATAGCGTCATTAGCAGCCTCCATAGACCAGTGTGGGGTAAAATATTTTCTTCGAGCATAACCCTCAATGTGATGAGGTGGTAAATCCTTTAGTATAAATATTCCAGGTGATTCTCCACAAGCCACTGATTCAGGACAAGAATTTGCAAACACTCTTTGACCCGGATCACATGGGAGAGAATGTTGATTTTCCAAACTTTGCACATTCTCGGGATTTTCTTGTTCATTGATGTGCCTTGTTGGCAATGAACTGAAGGGACAATTAGATGCTTTGATCATTCCATGCTCATATGGAGGATGCAGGACAAACTGATGTTGCTTCAAGGATGTGGTTACATGATCAGACGTTCTTCCATTTCCCAAGCACTCAGAAACTCCACTGAGTATTTCATTTGCTGAATTAGATGCTGCCATTAACAAGAGGGGAAAACCAAATATGAAAGTCAGCACCAATGAACACACAGAACAGAGAAAGTAGACACACACAAAAATCAAATCAAATCACGACAATGCATTATAGGAGCAAAAGAAACACCGCATTAAAAGGGTAAGAAAAGAGCAAAAGCAAACCATAACAATATTCATAAAGATATTCACTATTAAGAACTATATGTGACTTATTCGTCATAATGACATCATATTCAGTAAGCGAACTAATAAAGATGAAAAGAACCCAGTAAGAAATTATGCTTTTTAAGCAAAAGTATCTGATAAATACTTGAACTTAGAATTCAGAGAGCATTAGATATCTCCATCAAAGTCCAAATTGATCCAATCAGGTAGTGATTACCTTAGAATTTGCAGGATAATCCCACTCCTTGACTAGGATTTAGATTACCCAGCAGCTAAACAGCGCCAATAGTTTACTGACAGAAACATAAACATAAAGGAGACAAAAACACGAAAAGACTAACACCCACATTAATCAATTTTTCTGTTTAAACCAAGTCAAGACTGAGTTTGTACCTTCAAAACTCGGTGACACAAAACCACTAATTCAGAAATGAATCTTGCTCAGTGTGCTTATTGTATATCCGAAAACCAATGAAATAGGAAAAAAAGAAAAAGGGAAATTAATCAAAGTACCTGAGGTGGAAGAGTTCTGTTTAGATCGGCGACGGCGCTGTTTCTTCTTCTTCTCCTTGTCGCCATCTTCAACCCTGTCAACCACAGCTTGTACAACCGCGCCTTTCATAATTTCAAGAACAAAAAAAAAACAAAAACCCAATCTCCGAAATAACCCAGAAACGAAAAACAAAACAAAAGCAAATAAGATTGAAAGGAAGCTTTGAAAAACACGAAAGAATATCTTTTTCATAAAGATCTGATATATAATTTTGAGGCGTCTTCCGATTGGGAAAAAATATACGGAAGGAACCGCAAAGAGAGAGTGAGAGAGAAATTAAAGAAGTTAAAACCAATATAATGAAACGGAAAAAAAAAGTGAAAAAAACGGAGAGGAAGAAACAAACAAGAAGAATAAAAGGAGAGGGGGAGAGGAAGTTAGGGTTTTATAAGAAAGTGGAAAACACAGTGAGAGAGAGAGATATTTTGGTGGTGGTGGAGAACAGGGGAGAGAGGTGGGGGAAGAAGAAAAAGACGTGATGATTGGTCGGCTAAGCTAAGCGCCGACTTTTGATTCCTTTGTCTTTCCCTTTTCTTTCTCTTTCTCTCTCTCCCTCTTCTTTCTTTGCCTTTTGCTTTTCCTTTCTTCTCTTTATCGCTTCCTTTTCTTCGCCTTTGGTTTTTTTGGAAAATTTTCTGATTAAAAAGAATGATGACATTTTACACATGTTTGTGTTATGGTTGAGTGGAAAAATAACACATTTTTAGTATGTGAGAGATTTTTTAATAAGTATTTTATGTTAAAGGGATAGTTACATACTTCTAATTTTGGGCATTGGATTGATAGTCTGTTATATCAAACGACCGAGATTAGAAATGTATAACTAATCTTTAATTTAAATACTTATTAGAACAAATCATTTTGCCGATAATATAATTTTTTTTTTCAACAATTATATATCATGAAATTTGAGTACTCCTGACTTCCTCCAATAACGTAGAAATCAATGTGAAAAAATATAACGTAAAATTATATTTTATTATTTAAGGCGATGCTAGAAATCAATTACTCTCTCAAATTATGTTATTCCATGCGTGAGAGTGGGAAAGCCTTTCACATTGAAAGGTGATCTGATTTATGATGCGGCTTTGAATGTACTGTCCCCCATTTACACCTATAACTAGCTTACCTATCTCATTGCTCCTTATCTTGTAAGACTTGTTTTAGTGCCACTGCCACTTTTGTTGAGGAATATTCATGAGATCATGCCACACATCTAGAGATATGTTGGAGCAAAATCATCCATATTACTAATTTTACTATTAGGATGCTTCTTTTACCAAATTCATCATCAATTATGCATACGGTTCAAACAATACTTTTGCTAGGGCACAAACAATCATGAGTTTCTTTGACAATATAGCATAAATAAGTCTACGGAGATATTTTGAATTTTGTCCTAAGAATATACTTTGCCCTCCTTTTTAAATGAAGGCACTGATTGCATCCTTACCTAAAATAATGTCTTTATTCTTCATCAGTTAGAAGGTTTCGTAGGTGAACTTCCATAATGAATATTGTCGAAACATGATTAGCGGAATAATTTGAAATCATGCGCACACATGTAAAATTGTGATTGTAAAAATAGTAGAGTTCGTAGTTTAAAAAGAAAAAGACAAGTATTTTCGTTTAATGAATGTCATTTTGTACCATGGGTTGAAGCTTTTGTCACTCACACTGTTCTCTCTACTTCTGGTCAAGATCTATTTGATTGCTTAAATAAAAGGAAATAAAAACGAGACAAGACAACTACTTAAACCAAACTTCGTTTTGTACTGGTTTAAATCATTAACACAAAAGAAGATAAAAGACTGTCTACTTTGGTGTTTGAAGATACCAGCAAGAATAGTGCTAAAATTGATAAAAATGATGTGTGGTCAAATCAGTAGTGCAGCGCAATGCTTGCAGCTAATAGGTTAGGCAAGTATGATATGAAGGGGGGCATAGGGGACGGATGCACCCCATCAATTTATGAATGTTGCAAAATCTCATCTTTCTGAAATTTTATTCATATATATATATATATATGTATATATATACTTTCCACTCTTATATAAGTTAAGTCACAACATTTATAAATTCACTTAGTAATAGTAACGTTCAAGTAATTAATCTAATTTAAATGGCAACGATGTCTAGTCTAATGAAAAAGAGCATTTATTTGTATACTATTAATCTCATGTTCGAACCCTCATGACATATTAATTATGTGTGTGAGGTATCTCATTCCTTCTTTAACTAAAATTTACTTTAAATAATTTAGTCCAAAAACATTTATCGTGTGTTCGTAATATAATCACACAGAAAAAGGCCATAAGACTCTTATATACGTATCCAAGTTTCAATTGGGCCAGTGATAAACAAAAAGAAAAGATGAAATTGGTTCAAATTAGGCCCAACCACATGACTTTGACCCATTTACCCAAAAGATCATTCGGCCACATTTCCCTATTTCTAAGCTCTAAGCCTCTAACCCTAGCCCCAAAGATTTCATTTTGCATCTAAACCCTTCAGCCGCTTCGCCTCTCTCCATCTCCTCAGCGCCGCACCCTCCTCTTCTCTCTGATCCTCTTCGCAATGGCTGCTGTTGAACCTCCTGTTCCGGCTCCAGTTCCGGCTCCAGTTCCGGCTCCTGCTCCGGCTCCTGCTGCAGTAGAACCCACTTTGCCTCACCACGACGTCAAGCTCTTCAACCGATGGAGCTTCGACGACGTCCAGGTTCTGATTAATGTTATCATTGTTAGTTGATTTTCGTACATGCCTACAATCTGTTTGATTTATTGCATGTTCGGCCTCGAATTCATTTTCAGGTGAGTGACATCTCCCTGGCCGATTACGTTGGAGTGGTGCCGGCGAAACACGCCACTTATGTGCCTCACACTGCTGGGAGGTACTCAGTGAAGCGATTCAGGAAGGCCCAGTGCCCCATTGTTGAGAGGCTTACGAACTCTCTTATGATGCACGGAAGAAACAATGGGAAGAAGCTCATGGCTGTCAGGATTATTCGGCACGCCATGGAAATCATCCATTTGCTCACTGACCTCAACCCAATCCAAGTCATTGTTGATGCTGTTGTTAATAGGTCTGTAGGTCGATGCCAATATGTTAATAGTTATTTTGTTTTTCTTCTGGGTTAATTTCATATTAGCATACGCTGCTTTCTGATTACATTATGGGCTTTTTGTGTTAATCAGTGGTCCTCGTGAAGATGCCACTCGTATTGGGTCTGCTGGAGTTGTTAGGCGTCAGGCTGTGGATATCTCACCTTTGAGACGTGTTAACCAGGCAATCTATTTGCTTACAACCGGTGCTCGTGAGTCGGCTTTCAGGAACATCAAAACCATTGCTGAATGCTTGGCTGATGAACTGATTAATGCTGCAAAGGGTTCCTCTAACAGGTACTGATCATGGGTTGCTCGTTTATTTTCAAGGCTAGTTTGTTTTTTGTTATCTTCAGTTTGATTAAATTTGATTTATTTTCCTCTGTTTGTCTGTAGTTATGCTATCAAGAAGAAGGACGAGATTGAAAGAGTTGCCAAGGCTAACCGTTAAGAGGCTGCAGGAAATGGTGATGCAACAAGGGGAAAGTTTTGTTTGCATTGGTTTATTTACTCTTTTGTTTGGAAACTTTCTGTTTTATAGTTGAACATGTTAGATTTTTATTTCGTATCAGTACCGAATTAGATCAGTCATCCATTTAGTTTGGATCCTAAAATCTTATGTGGTTGAATGTTTTTGGTGACTTAAATTTTGTTTCAGTTATGTTTCATTTGAGAAGTGGAATTGTTGTCTTTCTTTATAGTTTGAAATCTACAATTTCCTATTACCCTCAATTGTTTTTTTAATGTTTTTTCTGTTTACAAATTTTTTAGCTCGATTGTTTCATCATACTAGACTGATGCCCTGTGTCTCAGTCTTGTATTTTTTTTATAATCACTTGCATCTGAAGAAGTGATCTGCTGCTGGCATGATGGATTGCTGCTGCAGGTTTGTATTGTTAATGTTATGGTCCTCTGGTAGTTAATCATACTAAATTGTAATCAAGTCTGTTAGTTAATTATTCATTCATACTAGGCTAGTGAAAGTACTAAATTGGTGATTAGGGTATGATCACTAGAGGTAATAGAACTTATTTGGGTATGATCACTAGTATAAATTTCATACTACGAACGCCAAAATTCAATAATCAGTCAATTTCATATCTTTGAGTACCCATTTAATCCAAATAAAAAAGTTGGGTCGACTGTGGCTTTATTTACAGAGTACTGCTGTTACTATTCTTTGCTAGATGTTTGTGTGCCTTTAGATCCTCGTATAAGTTAAACGGGAAATGATTTTGTGTGGTTGAACTTTAGTGTTGTAAGAACAAAACCAAGTGGTCGAAGTTGAAGCATTGTTTTTCCTCTTTATAGTTCCTACTATCTTTTTCTCATCTCCTAAGTTTCTGCTGTTGAAATATAATTCAGATATGATAGTGTTGTAACATTGCTGTGTTACTTTGAAAAATGTTACCTTTATAACAACTCTATCGAAATGTAACATTTCTGATATTGACTGACCTGATTGGATATTCTTGATTGATTGGAGCGATTCCAAATACAGAGAAATAGATAACATTTTATCCCAATACTTATTGTATAAAGTTATTTGAAATACATTGTTTCTTAGTTTTTCTAGTAAATTTAGCATTTTTGTCATATCCAAATCATGTTTCTCAAACCTCTCCATTCAAATGGAGCTTTATATATATTTTGTGGTTCACAAGAGAAACTTCATGTATTTTGGAGAGATTGCAACCGAAGAAGAGAGTGAGAGCTGGAAATCTGCAAATTTTATTTAAGGAATATATTATGTGTAGTTTGGGTTTTTTGGGTCCAAAGAAGTTTGGGTTTATACGTGTGCCTATGGGTGATGGGCCTATGTCCGTTAGAGTCATTTTGTAGTGAGGGCCTTATCTACGGGTGATGGGCCTATGTACGTTTGAGTCATTTTGTAGTGAGGGCCTAAGGCCCTTAGATAAAGTCTTATTTTTTAATCGTTATATCAAACTAACAAATTTGATCCAACAAGAGATATTGGCCTCATATAAGGCCTTTAGATAAGGCCCTCACTGTAGAATTCTATATGTCCGTTGAGCGACATTTTTTCTTCATCTTCTTTTTAAAAATAAATAATAAAGAAGTAAATTTAAATTAAATTTTTGCTCTTCTAGAGTATTTGATGGTAGTGGAAAATGAAACTAAAAGAGAGTATTCATATAATTGATCTCTTCTTTGACAATTTATCTAAGCTGAAGCAGTATAGCTATTTTATGATTTATTACCTTTGGACATAAATATAATACAGGGTGACGAGAATGAAGGTTCACCTCACAATGTTGTAAGCCAAGTCGCAATCCAATTATTCAACATCTAATAAACCATTATTTCTTTCTTCTTTTTCGTACGTATAATATTGTGAATTTGACAGCTCCTCCAACAGTAAATCTTTAAAATCTATATACAATCCAACTTGTCATATTAGTCTGAGTATGTCAAATTTCATAATAGCTTTAAATCCAATGTCGGTATTATAGCGACTGTGACTAGCATTTTTCTGAGAATAATTCAATAGAAAAAATAAAAATATGGTAAGAGTCGCCTTTAATGGTTCTCTTGGTCCAGTTTGTCAAGCTAATTAACCTAAAAATTAAACCAGGAACTTCATAACGTCAACAATGACAAATTAAGAGACCGCCAAAATTGAAGCTATGCGGCTGCAATGCCTTTGTATGTCCAGGTCAAATCTGATTAATTTTTGTTCTTTAATTATTGTAATTATCATAAATATGTCTACTTGGACTTCCAAAATAAGCATATGCATGTGGAAAATGGGGAGTAGCTACTTTATTTGCTTGTAGAAATCAGAAAAATTATGCAATACTACTGTAGCAAGCACAAGCGCTTTGGGAACTTTGGCTTCTTCCAAATCTATGGAATATCAATATATGGCCATATCAAAATATTAAATATAGGCTGATTAGAAATGGGTTATACGCTAATAGGCTGATTAGCACTGGGAATTAGGGCTAATTAATTATTTTCAAGGGAATGATTGAACAAAGGGGTCATGCTCATGTGGATCAATGGGTTAGGCTTGCATGGTTGTCACCCGGATTTTATTGAGATCAGAATAATTGAAGGCTAAAATGAATCTCCAAAATCATGATACACTTACACTTATTGACTTACAGCTATACATATATACAAATTTGAACCACGGACTATATGCTCGTGAGCAATTCTTAACTGTTGATGTTTACAACCTGCTAATTCTGAAGATTGAAAAGAATACCATTGTATATTTCATTAAAAGTATTTCATTTATTCTTGTTTGGCCTAACTATGGACTTATTTATTCATGGTAAATAAGAAATTGCAACATCTTACGTAATATCGGTTGATAACTAAAAGTTGAGATAATAATTAGTGACTTCAGTATTATTGATGCATAACTTATCATTCATATAGACAAAATTAAGAGTATGATGAATAGTGTCAGAGATAATCACCAGTTGATGGAAATTATCGCACTGATGAAGAGAATTAAGTGCAAATAACAACACAACCCTTGAACACCACACAACCACATTGCCCACTAAATTACATGGAATATCAATTTGAATTTTTCCTATAAAATAGTTTGTATTTTATAATAATTTACACTATTATTCTTTTATTTTGGAAAATATATTTAATTTACAGCAAAAGAAATAACCAAGAGTTGCATCCAAAACCCAAACGCGAAAATTAGTAACAAAAGCATAATCTTAATTAACAGATTCGCGACCTAAATACATTCACCACGAACAAAAGGAAAAAAATCTTTAGTATTATTATCTAAAAGAATGCTCATTATCAATTATTTTTTTGCAAATTTTCAAGTAAATCCCTATTTACATTTATAAAGTTATAGATTAAAATAAAATATATTAAGGGTAGACCGTAGATTAGAACAGTAATTACAAAGTAAAATTATTTTCCTCCCATTACTTCATTTGCATTTTTTCTCTAATTACCAAACCGATTAACCAGTTGACACGAACATGACCTTGAATTTCACTCATCGTCTTCTCCACTCAACCAAGCCATTCCAATTTCTGAAGACCAATCATCCAACACAACAATCCAACACAAACCCACTTCCATTTCCCAATCCTCCACCCCTCCCCTTCACTCTTCGATCCCCAACTCGTTCCAACTCACTGTATGGACGAGTCAGCTCACTCCTCCCACGTTCCCATAGCTCCTCTTCAAGCCCATTCAGCTCCCAAATCGTTCTCGAAATCTTCATCCTCTTCGCGTTCTCTCTGGTGCTTCTTTGCCTTCGGCTCTTCTACAGCGTCCTATTGCCCCATTTTCCTCGCCGGTGGCCTCGTGGCTTTTGCTTCGGAAGCTGAGGCCAGAACCAGTGCCTACCTGTTGGAATTTTAAAAAGGTTTTAAAAATTTAACCGTTTTATTTAATTAATTATTTTGTCTGTTTTTATTTTATTTATTGTGGGGTTATAAATATTTAATATTCAGGTTTTATTTCTAATTGAATGCCTTCATTTTCTGGTTGGTGAGCTTTTCCTGGTTGGTGAAGGTTAGGTTATTGGATCGCCTATAAAAGGCCAATTCCTCCTTCACATTTGAACATATATAACAATACACCATCACAATATCTCACATACTACAATCTCATTCTCTCCTTTTTCTACTTTTATATATGCTCTCTACTTTATATTATTATTTTGGGCGATGGTTATGTGATCCTGAATCTATATCCGTCATAACGCGCTTTCATAGCGGATCTTGAGTTTGTGTACAACGGTCGTATCTTGGAGTCTTGTAGGCCGCCGCACTCCGCACGTGAGGAGGCTACAAAGGCTTTAGACAAATGACACGTTTTTGCTTCACCTGCACCAAACTCACCTTCTTACTTATTATTTATTTTACTTGTATTTACCTATTATTTGTTTATTTAGTTTTACTTTACCTTTAAAGACTTTTCAATTTGTTTTATATATTATTTATAATATAAAGGATTTTACTTTTGACCTTTATGGAAAGAGGAAAATATAATTTTTACAACAATCTAAAGCCTTTGTATGTTAAAATAATTTTCCTCACTGTATTTGTTGTTGCTATAAGTTTACTTTATTTTCTCTCTTTAAATAAAATAAAAAACTTCATAAAGTTTTCTGGCGATAGTGTTTTTTTAAAATTCAAAAGCTTTAAAGTTTAATAACGTTCCTTTTGGTACAAACTTTTCTGTGGTCTTTAACGTTCGTTATAAAGTTTTGATTGTTATGATTTTAATGTCTTTTCAAAAGCTTAATAATATTACAATTCATAATTTTTAAATAATATTAAACAATATTACACTATTACACTATTACCCTATTAAACAATATTGCAATATTACCTTTGTAGATTAAAATTGTTCTCTTTCCGTACTAATGTTTCAAGCCTTGATATAATTCAATCTTACAATATCTATTTAGTTGCAGGAAAGTTTGGGTAGTTATAGAACGAAAAAGGAAAATGAAAGTTATGTCTAAATCAAAATTATTTGATTCAGTCTTTATTAAATGTATTAAGTATTACTTGCGGTTTTCTTTTCCTATTTGATTCATTCCTGAAAATAATATCCCTTAATTATTTGATTCGTTGTTGAACATTAATATTCCGTTTTGTTGCTGTTGATGTTGTTACACGCTTTCAAAATTTTGTGGTCTTATTATTATAGCTCAACCTTACTGCTACCTGGTATAAATATCCCAACAGGTATGGAATCAAAAACTGATTTATTTTGCTGTTGATTTCTTTAAGCCGTTAGCCTTAGGACATCATGTTATATCTACAACTTTAATATTTTAATATTTTAATTACTATCAAAATTACTTCAACGTCATTGAAACGTTCTATTTCTATTCATTGGGTTATTTTGAAATATTCATTGGGTTATTTATTGCTATTCAGTTTTGGTTTTGGTGTAACAAATTTTGTCTTTAATGGGTGTATTGTTTTTTGTCAATTAATAACATTTTGATAATACTATAGATATTATGTTGCAAAAACGGGCAAAAAGGTTTATGAGATTAATTTTGAAGCAACCAATAATAAAAGCCTTAGCTAGTTGGCTGATAAACTGTTTTTGGAACCAACCTCAACTGATTGAGAATTTAATCTTTTACATTTATGGAGAAATTAAATTTGACACTATTCTATTTTGTGCATATGTGTGCTTACTTTCAAAATACAAAAATATATTTCGTTACTTATCCTTTTGTTGAAATGAATTTTCCAAATTTAACCTAAGGATCACACTTGTTTCTAACTGCCATATTTATTTTGGCAATAAAGTTGTAAAAGTGGTTAATTGCTATTAACTTATTTAGAAGCCTTTTTGCAGTACATTCAATTACGAGATATTTTTTTTATGTAGCTTGTTTAGTTTCAAAACCTTTAATGTCAATTTCATGACGTTTCGACTTTTATTTTTGGCAATAAAGTTGTTAATAATGTTGAGTGATTATTACCGTTAACATGACTAACCTTATGAAATTTAATTACATTTTTTTGGGTTAGTACTGTTAAGCTTGGCAGGAGTTTTTGTTACTTAAAAAAAAAAAAAAAGAGGAAATTTTATGATTTGATTATATAGTCTTGCTGCAGTTTTGCTTTATTAATTTTTGGAAAAACTACAGATTAGTTTAAATTCCGTTGATATGATTTAATCTTCAAACTGTATTCATATTTGCCACTAAAACATGGTGTTACTGTTGGTATTTTATGGCTTTCAACGTTGGGTTCTTTTGCACTATCTGTAAGTCATTTAATTGATTTGGTTTAATGCTTCATTCCAATTGACAACTACTCACCACTAATATCTATCACTCTCATTCAAATTACGTTGTGCGTATATCTGCTTCAAAGTTTTAAATTTGAAGGAAAAATTACTTCTACTTGATTACCATATATGACCAATTAAATTTTAAATAATGCATTATTTCATTTGCTTTTGAATTATGCAATTTTAAGCTACAATCTGTTACATTTGGAATTTGGGATTTATACTAACAGCCATAAGTTTTTCTAAGCCTTTGAGATAACAACAAAGTGAAAACTTTCTTTTATGTTGGTTTCCGAATGTCTTGGACGTTTTAGTTTTAAATCTTATTAACAATTATTTTATGTCACATATGTAAAATCACGTTAAGAGCATTTAGGTGCTTCATATTATTCACTTGAGTTGATTTTGATACATATATATTGAGTGAACTAATGTTTTCTGATTGTGAAGTCCTGAGCTACAACATTGAGTTAATTGCCATGAAGTGTACATTGTGAAACCTTTCGAGAAAATTGAAATAAAATGATAAATTATATCACTGTAAGTGACATTTAATTTTTGAGTTTTGGTGTAAGATTTTCAACCCGTAAATCCTTTAAAGTGTTATTGGCATATCTTATGAATTTAAAATTAAATTTGGTACGTCTTCATATATTTTGAGAATTCCCTAATTTGTGGTGGTGAGTTTTCTTAACTATGTTGGTAATTATTGAAATTTTGTGGGTATTTCAAAATACAAAACTAATTTCAATACTTATTTTATGTTGAATTTAAATTTTCAAATTTTGAGCTGTTTTAATTACCTCTTTAAAATTGAAGTTATTTTGTACATTTATTATATAAGTTTTGATATCTCTTTTATTGGGATATATCTTATTTGTTTTAATTAGCCCTTAAATGTTTACGTTATTCACTTTTGATAATAATAATGATTATTATTTATTTTAAAACTATGTGGACTTCTTGTGGGTGTTGATTTTTCCATCAAAAGGAACTTTAATGCTATATTAATATGTGGCTAATGTTGAGCAGTTTTGTTTTATATTGAAAAACGTTAGACCCATTTTATGTAGTCTAATTGCATTACTTTATCGCGTTAGACGTTTTGGAGGTAACCAACAATTATTTAAACACCTTTCTTTAAAAATTTTTGTTAGATGTTGACTTTTTCTCAACTAGTGGGGTTTGATGATTCCCTTAACTTGTGGGGGTTATTGTCTTAAGATTATTTAATTAATTAATTAATTTTATTTTTGTAGTCAACATTGGAAACATAATGGATTTGCTTTAAATATTTTAAAATGTGGGGGTGCCTTATTTCATAACATTGATATTACCTTCAAGTAATTATTAAATGAGTATTTTTTGGCAAACTTGTTGTGTTGTGTGAAGTTTTCTTATACTATGAAATTTTATTATGAAACTAATTTGTCTTAAATTTTGATATGAAAATGTGTGCAACTAATGATGGCCTTGGTACAAAATTTTGGTAGAGACTTCTTACCGCTTTACAGGTTCATATTGAGAATCAAGAAGATGCAATGACAACTTGGATATGCGATCATGAGTTCAGCCACTTTGAGTGCATTAAAGGAGTAAGAGTATCTTGAAATACTCAGTGTTTATAGTTAAATTTATATAATGAATTATTGTTATATTGTTGTTCATAAGTGGTAAAGCGGGTGTACTCAAAGTTTCATGGACTTGAGAGGTACTCTTGATCATAAGATTTAATGTATGATGTATTTCCGTTATACTTAATCAGATACCAATGCTATTTAATTTCCAATTATACTAAGGTGAAATCCACTAATTATTTGTGTGCAAGATTGTGTAGGAAATATTTTAATAACGTGTTTAAATAGCGCTAAAATGGAGAACAAAGACATGACCTACATTATATATGTCTTATGAAGGCTAGTTCGATATGCATGCCTCGTGGAGGAGGCTATATGCAAAATGTCGGATGTGCTTAGTTCCCAAGGAGTCACCTAGGAGGTAACCCAACTTCTGTGATTGGAGATCCCATGAAGGAAGTTCAATGTGGTAGAAACAATCCATACTGCGTGACTCATATAGCACTCATAAAACTATGGAGATATCCTTGAGATATTCTTCTGCTCATCCCTAAGGCAAAAGTGCTATTTTATGTGACGTCGGAAGGATTTATCCACTCGAATGAGTTTCGAGGGGCAAACTTCCATGAGTGCGGTGCGTCATGTACTCTTGGAGAACTCACCTAAGTGAGAGACGTCGTGAGGCCGCGACTGGGTGAGAATTGAGCTATTCTCTAGTAACTCTCATGAGAATCAAGATGAGCGCATGGCCATAAATAGCGCTACTCCCGCATCCAAGTCTCAACTAATACTATGTGTGGGATATGTTGAAATTTGGTCAAAGGTGCGAGTTCAATACTCGTGTACACTGTGTTCCTCAAATGGAGACTATCATCACTAAGTGAAGGTTCAAGCCCGGAAGGCACCTACACCTATTACATAGTATTATATTGCCCATATATATATTATATATTTTTCACTGTTTTTATCACGGTAAAATTTTTGAAAACCTTGTGGGGATTGTTGGAATTTTAAAAGGTTTTAAAAATTTAACCGTTTTATTTAATTAATTATTTTGTCTGTTTTTATTTTATTTATTGTGGGGTTATAAATATTTAATATTCAAGTTTTATTTCTAATTGAATACCTTAATTTTCTCAAGTTGGTGAGCTTTTCCGGTTGGTGAAGGTTAGGTGTTATTGGATGCCTATAAAAGGCCACTCCTCCTTCACATTTGAACATATATAACAATACACCATCACAATATCTCACATACTACAATCTCATTCTCTCCTTTTTTCTACTTTTATATATGCTCTCTACTTTATATTATTATTTTGGGCAATGGTTATGTGACTTGGATACTCATATCCGTCTATGAACGTGCTCATAGCGGATCTTGAGTTTGTGTACTGAGGAGTATCTTGGAGTGCTTGTAGGACCGCCGCATTGCACGTAGGGAGGCTACAGGCTTGTATCAAATGGCGTCTTTGACGCGCTTCACCGTACTAAACTCACCTTCTTACTTATTATTTATTTTACTTGTATTTACCTATTATTTGTTTATTTAGTTTTACTTTACCTTTAAAGACTTTTCAATTTGTTTTATATATTATTTATAATATAAAGGATTTTACTTTTGACCTTTATGGAAAGAGGAAAATATAATTTTTACAACAATCCTTCGAACCTGTGGCAAGCCATTGTTGCTTACGAGGACAGAAGGTTTTTAGCCATTTTGGGATTGACCCTGTTGGAGTTCAGATCTTCCGTACCCCTTTTTCTCTCCCCCTCTTTGTACTTTGTGTATTTGAGTGACACGTGTCTCAATTTATTATTAAAAAACTGAAACTGAAAAATATGATATTTATTTAATATAAATTAACACACGTGTCACTCAAATACATAAGGATAGAGAGGGATAGAGAAAAAGGAGGACAGAAGATCTGAACTCATTACGCAGCAGGTACTTATTTTTTGTCGACCGTTTTACGCAGACCATGTGTTCGATGTTTTTACTCAAAGAAGTATAATTTTTGTTTGCTCTTTACTTGTTTAAAAAAAATGGCTCTTTTTATTTTGATTGACGTGTGGAGTGTAGGCAATATTTTATGAAGTATGATTGATGGTTGAGAATAGATTTTATGAAAAAAGAATAGTTAAGAGGGGTATGGTGCTATGGAGGACAATCATGTTAGAATAAATAAAAAAATGGCTTTCTAGTTTCTGGTGTCTCCCTGGCACTGAAATCTTTCCGGCTGAATCATAATGGCATGCGTAATGCTTTTATTATAAAGTAGGGTGATAAAATATAGAAAACTGGAATGATAATTGTGTGATCACTGATTATAGACGGTCGGGATATAAAAAGGTGTTAAATCACGACACGCCAATCTTCTTCGTTTAGCTAACAACTTGCTGAGGTTTGACCGGCACTGAGATTTTAATATATTGCCACCCCAGCTGATGTAGGCGCCGAATAAACGATTTACATCTACTTTGTCCACCAATTAGGAACAAGTTGGTGGAGAGAGATAGTCAACGCTAACGTAAAACACAGAAGGAGAATTGGAGAAAAGACATGGAGATAACCAGAATAGACCATTTCCAGCCTCAACAATACACCCCTTCGTCAAACCCTTCACTTGTTTTTGCTCTTCGTTCCATCAAACCCCTGCATGGGGTCCTTCTTATTCATCCCTACTGTTTTCTTACTTTTTGTTCTCCTTGTTCTCGTCTCCGGTGGATCTTTCTCAGAGTTCATATACCCGGATTTCTCAGCTTCACACTTTCAATTCGTTGACAACTCCGGCGGTGCCTTCTTGTCCTCTCGAAATGGAACATTTAAAGCTGCTATTGTCAATCCTGGTGCTGAACAACCCAACTTCTACTTGTGCATCATCCATGTGGCATCCAACACCGTCATCTGGACTGCTAATCGTGATGCTTCCATATCAGCTTCTGGTAAGATGAATCTAACGGCCAAAGGTGTTAGCATTTCAGATGAGGATGGTAATCCCAAATGGTCAACTCCATCATTGAAGTCACCAGTTTCTGCATTACTGCTGAATGAAATGGGTAATCTTATCCTTCTTGATGAATTCAATGGTTCCCTTTGGGAAAGTTTTCAGTATCCAACCGACACGATTGTGATTGGACAACACTTACCAGTTGGGTCATTTCTGTCCAGTACTCGATCAAATTTTTCAATTGGTGATTACAGGCTCATAATAAGTGATTCTGATACGATACTTCAATGGCTTGGACAGACATATTGGAAATTGTCAATGGATACAAAAGCTTCTACAAACTCGAATTATATAGTGGAATATATGTCCATTGACAGAACAGGTCTTCATCTGCTTGGTCGTAATGGAACAGTGGTCGTGATTCAGGTGCTCTTGTCATCTTCTGACTTGCGAATTGCCAAGTTGGAGTCCTCTGGCCAATTTACTGTCAAAAGTTTATCCGGTACTGACTGGAAGCAAGAATTTGATGGGCCAGCTGATGATTGTCAAATTCCATTAGTTTGTGGCAGAATTGGTTTGTGTACTGCATCCACCAGCCATGCTTGTTCATGCCCCTCAAGCTTCCATGCAGGTTCAGAAGATACTGGTGGTTGTGTGCCAAGTGGTTCTTTTTCTTTGCCGTTTTCTTGCAACTCAACCATTAATGGTAGTCAGTTGAATTCACCAGCCATTTCATATATCAGGCTTGACTACGGTATGGATTATTTTGCCAATGTTTTCTCTGAGCCTGTACAATATGGTGTTAATTTGTCAACCTGTCAAGCTCTCTGCTCAAGTGACTGCACTTGCATGGGAATTTTTTATGAAAATTCATCTGGTTCTTGCTATACACTTAAAGATCAGTTGGGTTCCATTTTTGTGAGTAATACAGCCAAAAATGACCTGTTGGGCTACATCAAAGCTCTTGTTGGATCTTCTCCATCAAACTTCGGTGATAATAAGAATCCCAGCAATCGAAGCAAAAACTTTCCTGTAGCTGCTCTGGTGCTTTTGCCGTTCAGTGGGTTCTTTCTGTTGGCAGCTCTAGGTTTCCTCTTGTGGGGAAGACAGAGACAGTCAAAGAAAAAAGAGATAAAATTAGGGCATTTTGGCTCACTTTCTTCGGGGGAGATGGATGCCTTCTATATCCCAGGTTTACCTAAGAGGTTTGATTATGAAGAACTTGAAGTGGCTACAGATGATTTCAAGACCCTGATTGGGTCAGGTGGGTTTGGTGCTGTGTATAAGGGTGTTCTACCTGATAAAACTGTTGTAGCTGTAAAAAAGATAATAAATTTAGGTGTTCAAGGGAAAAAAGATTTCTGCAGTGAGATTGCAGTGATTGGTAATATTCACCATGCCAATTTGGTCAAATTGAAAGGTTTTTGCGCCCAAGGGAGACAACGCCTTTTGGTTTATGAGTATATGAATCGTGGGTCACTTGACCGGAGTCTTTTTGGTAGTGGACCAGTATTAGAATGGCAAGAGAGGCTTGATATAGCAGTAGGGACAGCCCGTGGGCTTGCATACCTGCACAGTGGGTGTGAACAGAAGATAATCCATTGTGATGTGAAGCCAGAGAACATTCTCTTACGCGACCACTTTCAAGCCAAGATCTCCGATTTTGGCCTTTCGAAGCTTCTAACTACTGAACAGTCTAGTCTATTTACAACTATGAGAGGCACACGCGGCTATCTCGCCCCAGAATGGCTAACTAACTCTGCAATCTCAGAAAAAACTGACGTCTATAGTTTTGGAATGGTGCTACTTGAACTTGTGAGTGGAAGGAAAAATACATTACGACTGCAAAGCCATAGCCTGAATAACAGTAGCTGCGGTGGGGGTCAGTCATCATCGTCATCTGGGTCAGTACTTGTTTATTTTCCTCTATTTGCTCTAGAGATGCATGAGCAGGGGAGGTACTTGGAGCTTGCTGACTGGAGATTGGAGGGACGGGTGACAAGTGAAGAGGTGGAGAAATTTGTACGTGTCTCATTGTGTTGCGTTCATGAGGAACCGGCACTTAGGCCAAATATGAATACTATTGTTGGCATGCTGGAAGGTGTAATCCCTTTGGGTCAGCCAAATTTGCAATCATTGAATTTCTTGCGCTTTATTGGGCGCGCATTTACTGAGGCTTCTATGATAGAAGAGGGAACTGAGCAGATTGATCGTGTGTTGTCTCCAGAGGCGAATGCTTCTCCTACAACAACAATGGACTCGCGTAATTACTTCTCTTACATCTCTTCACAGCAAGTTTCAGGCCCAAGATAGTCTTGAGTAGTTGAGCAGCTTGTGTATAGTTAATCGTGATGAGAATTAAATGTATGTGATTTGGATTTTAATTTTCTTTCTCACTCTATATTGGAATCTACTGTATAATTCTTACATCTTTCCACAAGGTTCAAGGTATGTTGAATGCTGTAATTTGTGCAGTTCATGTAAAGAGCTCTTTTGAGAAAGTAATAAGACTTAATTGTGTGGAAATTAGATGTAGCAGGTTTGTATTACTATGCCATAAATGTTATTATGAGAGATTTCGGAGTAGATCGTGCCTTCTTAGATCTTTCATATGAGAGACTGAGAGAGGTTGTCATGGATGTGGGCAAGGTGTTTGTTGATGGTGGCCACAGAATGCATGTATCTGGAGGATGCCTGTGGTGAGATGTTCTTCTTTGTACTTTTAGCAATGTTATCATATATATGGGCATTGGTTGACAATTTCCTTCGGGATCAGTTGTCTTTTGCTTATACTCACTTACCTCTTCACTAATCACAGTGAATTTCATGTATTTCCCCACTTGTATGCCTGTGTTTTTTGACCTTTTGTTTGCAAAGAAAAATATTGTGCCTGAGATATTAGCTGATAGGTTTACGCATGCCACTATGTTTTCTAGCAAACCTCATATGTCCTCTGCTCACTCTTTGCCTGTTTGTGATACATTCTAAGAAAGTAAAAAGTGGCTTTGGATTTGTATTACACTGGTACTGTAAAGGGGTTTCTTTTCTATGTTTTTTTTACTGAATACTGTTCTTAACTAATAAGAATTCTTTTGTTGTTTCAGTATTCTGTTTTACAAATATAAATTTAACTGTTATTTTTCCCTCTTTCACTGTCTTGATTAATGATTCTGTTTATTCTTACTGCTTTAATCCCACATGGCAGCTGGTGAAAAATACTTTCCTTAAAAATGAACGCACACTCTCAAGAAAAATGGTTGAGATGGTGATGTCACTAGCATTGGAGAAGACAATGTTAAAAGGGGAAATATTGAGCTGCTATATGAGTAAGGTAAAGTATACTCATTTATCTCATCATTGATCTCTCTGACATTTTATATAATATTTGTGTTTAACATCTTTATCTGCAAGTATACAAAATACAAGATTAGTTATCAGGGATGGCCTTTCTCAGTTTTTTTTTTTTTCATCTCACTC
Source organism: Prunus padus (assembly GCA_024362665.1). NCBI lineage: Eukaryota > Viridiplantae > Streptophyta > Magnoliopsida > Rosales > Rosaceae > Prunus > Prunus padus. The sequence continues at coordinate 40,596,254 of JANFAM010000020.1, forward strand.
ATGTAACATCAATCCCTCACCTAACTCTGGATGGCTACATTTTGGTACTAAGATTTATGCTTTTCTCTATTAGTTGTGGTATGCTAGATACAAGTGATTCTGCAGATATCTTAAGATAACCAGTTACAGAGATCTTTCTTTCCTCTCCCGAGAGAATGAAGTTGCAAGTGTTTGCTCTTTCAAATGTTTTCTCTTCATGTAGTTGGAGATTTTTTCAGTCAAAGGAGACTAAAGGTTAGTGAAAAAGGAGGCTAGGGTGCAACAAGAGAGGTTTTGTTTACCCTTTTGTTTTTTAAAAACTTAGAACTTAGAAGCTAGGTTTGGTTTTTCTCAAATTATAACATGAAGCATTAGAAAACTGAAATGAAGGCAATTTTTAGCTTGGTTCATTGGGTAGCCCTATTGTGAGCATCAGTACACCTCTCTTTTCCCTGCTTAATTTATTTATCTTAACTAAACAATTGCCTGGTACCAAGTAAGCATTTGAAAAGATTACTGTAACAAAGACTGTACATATAACAGACGTAGGGTGTATGACAGATTTACTGGGGACATGGAATTTATGGGGTTGAATCAGCATCAACATTCTATTTTGGGAAGCATCCATCTTGTCTAAGTTTGGGGGAGTCTGCAATGCTTGCTGGGCTAATACCTGCCCCAGAACTTCGATCGCCGCTCAGGGATCCTTCCAGGTTCGTCAGCGCTACTGATGAATTGGTTCCTTTTTCATTTTTTGCTTTGTGCTACTACCTTTGGTAGTTCCATAATTGTAAACTTCTTGTGCACTTTGCGATTTTTACTCTATTCACTATTTACTTTCGGGTTTATTTCCAAACTAATTGTCAAAGCAAACTTTTACTATGTCATAGAGGAAAAACCTTCCAAGCCAGAGTTTTGAAGAGGATGGTGGACGTAGGCTTTCTTGATTTTGAAACAGCACTTTTTGTCGTGAAACAGTATCTTCCTCTGCATGTTACTGAGTCTGAAGCACCTGTTGTCTTTCTCCCGGGAGGTATGTGTTTCCTATAATTATTACAGTAGCAAGTTTTCTGAATCCCAGATTCTAAACAAGCTTTGGCTCCTTAACGTTGTTTAGAATTTTGTATGAGATATTTTCTGTCATATTTAGGGATTCAGTAGAATAAGAGGTCATGGGCCTATATACAGCTCTTCTATATTCATGGGCCAAACAAATAGGCATTTAATTAAAAAAACTCTTTTTTTGGGTATAAATTCGTCATTTCAGTATTTTTAAATGACTTAATTACTGTTTCACTCCTGGAACTAAAAATCGGTCTCACTTTACCCCAACCTAAAATTTCTCACTAAAACTCCCATTCTCTCACTCTGTCTGAAAAGTTAATTCAGAGCATGGGGTAACTTTTCAGACGGAATGAGAGAATGGAAGGTTAAGTGAGAAATTTTTGGTTCCAGTAGTAAAGTGAGACTGAGTTTGAGTTCCATGGAAAAAACAGTAATTAAGCATTTTTAAATAGACCTATTCTTTCTTAGAAAGCGATGTCCAAAAAAAAAACTTGTTTGATCTTCCAGTAGTAAAGTGAGACTGAGTTTGAGTTCCATGGGAAAAAACAGTAATTAAGCATTTTTAAATAGACCTATTCTTTCTTAGAAAGCGATGTCCAAAAAAAAAACTTGTTTGATCTTCCAGTAGTAAAGTGAGACTGAGTTTGAGTTCCATGGGAAAAAACAGTAATTAAGCATTTTTAAATAGACCTATTCTTTCTTAGAAAGCGATGTCCAAAAAAAAAACTTGTTTGATCTGTTTGATTGTTGGTTGGGAAGCTTACATGGTTGGGTAAATTTAATCCAGTATGTACAAACTCCAAATTCAAGGACATATGGGACTGGGAAACAGAAAGCAAAATCTGGGAAGCATGTGAGGATATGGAAAGATGGGCCGTCCAGGTCCGGGACGGAGCCTCAGCAAAACGTTCTTGTTCTCAAGATTAATTGTGAGTGATCCTACCATTAAACTGGTTCTTCTGGTCCCTCTTGAAGCTTTGTTGCACAGATTTTACCGTATACATAGACTGGACCACCTCACAAGCAATACATTACCTTCGAAGTCTTGTCTTCTTCATCACCATTACTAGCTATTTTATTGATGGTCGCAAGGGGATTGTAGCTCAAGTGGTTTCCCCTTGCAGCTCAAGTGGTTTAGAGCATATACCCCTGCACTTGAGGTCCTAAGTTCGATTCCCCCATCCTCTAACATCGCTTGTATTAAAAAAAAAACAATTATTGATGGTCATTGTTGGATTTAACAGCCACAGCAAGTATAATGGCATTCAAAGTTTGAAACAATTCAAATTTGATTCATGGAACATGTTTGCAACAGATTGTGACGAAATGGTGCAATTTGAGCAAATGATACAATACAGATTGATGATGATGAAAATGAACTGACACGACTTTGTGAAGGCCCTCATAGAAGGCAAGGGTTTTTTTTTGGACAAACTGGTATTTGATTAAAACCAGGCCCCAAACAAAGCACCAAAAACAAACAGGCAGGAGTCCAATGACAGGGTACTACAGGCAAATAAAACATCAAAAGTGAATATAGCTTGTGACGAAATGGTGCAATTTGAGCCAATGATACAGATTGATGATGATGAAAATGAACTGACATGACTTTGTGAAGGCCCTCATAGAAGGCAAGTTTTTTTTTTTTGGGACAAACTGGTATTTGATTAAAACCAGGGCGCAAACAAAGCACCAAAAAACAAACAGGCAGGAGTCCAATGCAGGGGACTACAGGCAAATAAAACATCAAAAGTGAATATAGCTTGTGAATACAGATTGAAAAGAAAGAGACGCTGCTTCAAGAAGCCATAAGTCGTCACAAACCAACCAGGATCAGTCACAAATTCTAACAAACAGCAATACATATGAACCATCGAGACCATTGAATAAATTTTATTGTGATGGTTGATACACAGCACAAATGGAATAAATAACTCCTATTGTGGGAGCTTGTTGAATTTCCGGTGTCGGTATTCAGCATATGTCTTGGTTGAGTATTTGGCCGGGTTTTTCCCGTCCAGAAGCTCCGGCAGAGGCCCAATCACAGCCTTGTGGGGAGGAGCAACAAAAACAGCCCACGACATGCGCATACGTTCCTTGTTCACCAAGCTTCTGTGAAGAACACTCTTGTACTTGCCATTGCTCAAGACCTCCATCTGATCACCAATGTGAACAAAAACTGCATTTGGCAAGTAATTGACAGCAACCCAGTTGTCATCTTTCCACAGCTGAAGGCCTGGAACATCATTGGAGACTAGCAGGGTTAGGGCTGACATGTCAGTGTGAGGCTCAACTCCTAGGGCCAGTTGGGGTTGTGGGCATGGAGGGTACATGTTGATTTTCATTTCCAATTCTACTTCTTCATTTCCCACATGAGATTTCAGAACCTTTGCTTCCAGCCCTAGACCCTCTGAAAGCACCTCCAGTAACTTGTCTGTTACTCTTAGCATCTCCTTGTTGTATTGGTCATTCACTTCCCTGTGTCACACAAATTTTTCAGACTTTTTCAATAGCCCTCTTAATTTCAGAAAAATAAAATAAAAGAGGAAAAGACTTTATAAGCCTCCTACAGTTGACCTTACATGCTACATGCAAAAAGGAAATATTAAAAAATTAGTGCAAGTATCATTCTAGGAAAAGAGCAATAAAGAACCACCACCAAAAAAAAAAAACCAAGTTAGCAACTGCTGAAAAATCAAAGCAATGAAAAAAAACTGAAAACTCAATAAATAAATAAAAACAGAAGAGGTACCTGTAAGATGGAGGGTTCTTAGGCCAGATTTCATAGTTGACCTTAGATGGAGGGGCAGTCAGATGGAAAAAATAGTCGATCCACTCGACCTTCTCGTCATGGTTCTTGGTCATCTTAGTCCCATACCCATCAAACCTCCCACTGGCTGGGTCATTTGCATAGGCCTCTTTCTCCTCCTGTGGGAGCAAAAAGAACTCATGCCCTACCTTCTGCAATTGCTGGATCAAAGGTGACGGTATGCCGTGGTCAGTAATGAGAAAGAAGCCCCATTCAGTGGCTGCCGCTGCCACCTCCTTGACCACAACATCATGAGGCTGAGCGAGGGAGATCACAGGCACCGTGACTCCCTCTAGGGCCTTGCTATTCTCGGGCTGCTCGTGGGCTGGTCGAACGAACTTCGCTGGAAGCTCGTTCAGCCCGCCGATGGCCAAGGCCTGCACTCTCTCCACCTCCATCACTTTTGTGTTTTTTTTTTTGGGGTCCCCCCTCTTCTTGTTTGGATGTTGAAGGACTAGGCACAGGCTTTTAAATGAAGAAAGGGGCGCAAGTGGTTATATAAGGTTTATGTCATAGCATATAATGCTTCACCTTTTGCATGTGCATCTAAGGGCAGCTCCACCAATGAAAAAACGTGCACCGATCTACTCTCAATATCCACCTAACATTCCACAAAATAATATCCACAAAATAATTTATAGGTTTTTTTTTTAATAAATTGTTTAATTTTTGATCGGTACATGGGTCGATATACTCATTAAACTGTTGTTGTTGTGGAAGAGTAACGTTTAAAATAAATAAAATGTGGAGTTTTTTGCATGATAGTAAATGGGATACAAATAATTTCATTTAATTACTTTGTAAAACTTATGAACCCTTTTGGCAGTACTTGTAATTTCCCAACTATTTATGTGTCAAATAAAGCTTGCGTGGATCATAATCCTAGTCACTGGACCGCGATACATCAATTCAAATACAACAGAAGTTCTAGAAAGTATTTGCTGTTTTTATGAAGACTTGCAGGCAAAGCAGCACCAAACGCTCCACATTTTAATCAATTTAATCCACAGATCCAATAATAAGTATCTCTTTCTTAATCATGATAACATAATTATTACTAGAAAATGGGGAGCTGGAGACGTTGGGGATACTACTACTACTACCTACAAAGGACTAAATGTCCACTTCTATAGACTAATTGCTTTATTTTTTTCAAAGTCAGTCAACTAAGAAATAGTATGTTTACTTATCGTGGAATTATTCGAATTTTCGTTTCTCCTCTATTTACTAACACATGAGTATTGAAATGATATGCGTTTACTAATACATAATGAATACAAAATTATGTAGATTCCATGTTAAAATCCAATATCAAATACCCTTAAAATCCTGAAGATGTTCGACTAGGAGAGTACAATAGTGCTATCCCAATTTCTTAAGTCCTTTGAGAATTTGAGAAAGAGAGAGAATTGGGCTTGATTTGTGAAACTTGCAAAAGAAGGCTACACGGCGTAAATGGTGGCCACTGGCTACGGGAAAAGAAAAACCTACCCATCAGCTGCCTAATTGTTGACAATATAATTCTTGGGATTTCTTACAACTTTAAAACTCGAAAATATATAGTTTATTCAAGAAATTTCCATAAAAAGAAGAAGAGAATGACATAAATGATTTTTAAAAAATGGTTATGTCCTGCAGAAGATATGCAGGTTAGTTGCAATGGAAGGTTTCCAAATAGCAGGTTGTTGAATAGTTCAATAAATTGATCTTTTTAGCATTTATTGAATTGAACTGCAATTTTATTTGCAATGGTACAGTTCAATAGTTTCATATCAATATTTATATTTACTTACACGTTTTTTCACATACTCAAATAAAATAAAAGGGATAAATTTAATAACACTAAAAATGGTACCACTGTAATATTCTCAAACAGATTTTTAAAAAGAGACCAATTTTGAATATATTTCAAAAAAATATTAATTGATGTACTTTTTCTATTGCATTGAACTATTGAATAACCATTGCGGATGCTCTTAACAACATAATGCATTAATTGCTGTATTATTTTTAATTTTTTATTAGCATGTGGGTCTCATAGTTAGCCTATTACAATTGCAATATAGAGTTCATTACATAGCACCCTCTATTGCAATGAACTAAAACACACCATTGCAAGTGAGATTTTATTGTTTTAGTTGAATTTCATGCAATAAAATTGCATTAATCCTAACCATTTGCAATGCTCCATCTTGTTTTTTAAACTAAATTTGTAGGGTAGTGGGTAGGAATTGGGTTGGAGCACTCAAGGGAAGCAGAAAGGGTTAGGTGGACATTGGCCATTTTTGACGTTTTGACGCTTTGGCATTGCAATTTTATTAAGTTTGTCTTTAGAAAGGGTTAAGTGTAGTCTTATGAAAAACAAACACAATAAAAAACTAAAGACAGCTGGCCTTGTTTTATTGCGTTCATGTGATTTGATTGAACATGTTAATATTTTGTCCAACGGAGCGACGTGGACACACGTTTTCTCATTTATAAAGATTTGTTCTTATAGTAATATTTCCATAAGTCATCATGGCCATGGCCCACCTATCTATATATCATTTATTAACAACTTATGGTTAGAATTTGCCTCAAAAAATCAATTTGTAAGGAAACCATGCTCATAACTTTTTTTAAAAAAGTAATATTTTTGGGAGAGTAATTGCTCCAAATTTAAAGCCGATCCTAAGCTCGGACCACTGGTGGATCCAAATATTTTTTTCAATGGAGGTGTAATGTTTTGGCCATGTTTCCTTGATTGTCGTGACTCATAATGAATTTTCTTCTTCATTCAAAATTAATATTCAATTTCCCATGTCAATTCTCCAAGGGGTCCAAATTCTGGATGCACTCCACCACTCCAAACATCTCTAGATTAATTCATATGGGAGCAAATTGAAATTTTAAATTTCAGGTTATTAACAAAAATAGATAGATACAGAGAGAACAAATTAATGAATTGTGGTGAGTTATTATCTTTAAAGAAGGAATTTTTGCAGTTTGTGGGGATAGGCGGTGGCCTACGGTGGAGTGACTTGAAAGCAGTGCCGGTCCCGAAAAATCCTGAATTTTTCAGGGTCCAGGGCAAGAGTAAAAATTAGGCCCCCATATATATAATTTCTTTTTCAAAACTTAGTGATGGTTCTTCTTGAGGAGTGGAAAATGGTTCTCTTGAGGAGAGGAAAAGGGTTCTTCTTGAGAAGCAAGTTCCTCCAGTATCCAGAAAGCCATCTTTTTTTAAGGAAAGAGAACTGCTATTTACAGTCACTCAAAAGCGACTGTGAGGATCGTCGCCCACTAACTCCACTTAGAATACTACACGTGTATTAAATGTCGTTTGGTTTTCTTAATTGATGATGGTTTGTTAGACGAGCAAACAGAGAGAAAAAAACTTATTTTAATACTTTGGAAAGAGAGATACACATGTAAACCTTTGAAGAAGAGAATAAGGGAGACTGTGCTTGCAGTCGCTTTTGAGCGACTTGGATTAGCAATTATATAATATAACACTTATTTTAAAAAAAATAAATTGGGCCCCCTAAATAATGGGCCCCGGACGGCTGCACTTATTGCCCCCTTCAGGGCCAGGCCTGCATGAAAGTGACCAGGTTGACAAACTCCACAGGGCCAATGGGCCCCAAGGAAAACAGGCCCACCCATGGCCTCACAGAAAACCACAACCCTTGTTCTTCTTCTTCATTTTTTTCTTGTCCAAAACGACGTCGTTTTGGTCAGGATTTAAAAAAAACATATTCGCGATGCGCAAACAGAAAAGAACAGGTGACTCAGTCATTTAATCAAACACTTGGTGGGCAACTTCATGACATACCAAAGGGGAAACTTCCGACGACTCCAAAGCTTTTTCCGGTGAAGGGAGGTGCAATTGCACCTCCTTACTTCTCTGTAGGTCCGCCACTAACCCAGAGAGGAAATGCGACCGTCCTAAGTTTCGGCTCAATGAAAAGCCCTAAGAAGCACGGATACGCCATTTAAGGTGCGTATCCCGTATGTGATACACGGAGGGATACGATACGCTGTGGATACGTATCCGAGTCAACGGATATAGTCAAAGATGAAAAGATACGTGTATATGACTTTACAGATACGCTTATCCGATTTTGAGGATACGTTTTAAGAGAGAAAATAAAAAATTGGCACAAATTAGAAGTCTTGAAGGATACGAATTGTCATTACCTGTTTTGAGAATTAGATCTTTTTTTTTCTTTTTTTCGAAATCAAATTTTCCTCTTTTTCTATATATTATAAATAAAGAAGCCCTTAGCCGCCACACCATACCTACTTATCAATTCTTTTCTTCTTCTTGAACCTTTTGGTGCGGTGGTCGTGGATTCTCCTTCTTTGTTATGTTCTGATCTGGATCTGGTTTTCGTTTTTCTTTAGGTTTTGCGTTTGTTTACCTAGGCACTTCATTCAAGTTTCAAAAAGTCAAAGCCCAGATATGTAATAATTGATAATATTAATAATATTAATGAAACCCAGATATGTTTGCCCCCACCCACGTGCTTTGGTATCAAAGCAATTCAACTCAAGCCCAGATATGTTTCGAAGGCAATATATTAAATTATTAATTGATTTTATCGTGCTTTGATAATAAATTAATAATATTAAGAAAACTAATTCAACTTTAGCCCCATTTTGCTTGGTTCCCACGTGCTGATGAAGAATCAAAGTTTAATTCATCAACGAAGGTCTTTTTCTTGGGGTTTTCAAATGGTTTCAGTAGGTAAACAACAACTCTATAAATATAAAAGGGAAAAAGGAAAAAGGCAAAAGGAGAAATATAAAATAAAAATTAATTAATTTCACGTTGAAAAGAGTGGACTGATACATGGAATGGAGGTTTGGCCCCTTTTTTTATTTAATTTTTTTTATAGAGTTTAAATTTGAATTTGGTTGATAAATTTGAATTTTTATGTTAATTAAAATATTTTTTAAATTATATATATTGTTATTATTATATTTTAATATAAATTTTTAATTGTCGTATTCATGATATATCATATTCTAATTTTTGAAGATTTGCCGTATCTCCATGTCGTGTCGTATCGTATCGTCATATTTGTATCCGTGTCCATGCTTCTTACAAAAGCCCCAATTTTATTTTATTTTATATGATGTCGTATTTGCTTTTACTACTTAGAGCATCTCCAACCGAAATGTCAAATCCAACGTGGCAAGTTTTGACAAAAAAATTTGATAATTTTAAGCCTCCAACCGTTATGTCAAATCCTAGTTGGATTGACATCATTCACTTTTGTCAAAAAAATGACATGTCATAAGTTGAGATGTCTTTTTTATTTTATTATTATTTTAATGCTAGGCCCACTCCTTCTCTCCTCCTCCATATACAATTTTTACCCTATTTAATATCTTACTCTTAAATATTGAGCCCACTTGCCTTTAAAACTAATAAAATAATATATATATTTGACATATCTACGGTTGGATAAAGAGTTTTACAATACGTCAAATCACACATGCTCCATCAAATTTAAATTTGATGTTTGGAATTTGACATCTCCTGAGATGCTCTTATATAGATAACTGCAGCTTTACTAATGAAGTCGACTCCAGCACCGCTGGTTTTGGGCCTTTTTTCAATTCCACCCTAACAAAAGTTTGAATCACAGCATTGTAGATGTTACTTCAGTTCTTGTGTTTTTTTCTTCATTTTTAACACACGCAGATAAAAATAAAATTATTTTGGTTGAGTGCATCTATAAATACATAGGGTCTATTTTCCGCATCATCCTGCTATTTTTTCAACGTGAGATATGTGAGTCTTTCAGTCGGATCTAACTGGGTTGAAATGAAGAGTTGTAAAATATAGTATACATTGGCTGAAGCCCAGAACAAACAGAACAACCCCAAAAAAAAAAAAAGGGCTTAGCAAAGAAATATCTGTGCACACATTTTCATATTTTCTTTCGGGCCTTACCCGCCGGATCCGGCTTAACCGACCAAGTTACACGTCGCGAAAACCCGATCTTCACCCAATAGAATAATGCCACGTGGGAAACGCCTTAAAATTGACGTTGTTATAGCCAATGAAAATTGAGATGACGCGTAAAATACTAAAATTAATTACGGCAAAAATTAACTGTTTATATATTTGTTGGATTCAATCAAGGAAGAGCTTCGAAGACTTTCTCGAGTTTGGACTCTGATCTCCATGGCGTACGTTGAGCGAGGTTCTTCTCTCTCTCTCTCTCTGCCTCTGTTTTCTTAATTTCGTAAATTCATGTGACGAATGTTGGGTTGTTTGAATTGGTTTCAGAAGCTAGGGTTTGATTTTTGAGCTGTTTTTTCCTCTCTCTTTTTCTTGTATTATCCGATCGGTCATGAATTTCTTTTGAATTAGGGGTTGATCATCAAATAAACCGTAAATTCTGGGTTTACATTTGCTTTTTGGTCTGCATGTATTTCTATCTTACAATTGCTTAATTCCTGATTTTTTCAATGTTATAATTATGGGTTTGATTTTTTTTTTTCCTTTCAATTTTATACATATACGCTACTCATATTGTTAACGAGCTTACCTAGCTTAATTAGCAATTAGATGGGACAGAACTTGTATAGCATAAACAGCTTGTGCCAGATTTTGCTTGCTAAATACAGCTTTTTTCCATTTTCATGTTATTTATGTATCATGGTGTATTGAGAGGACTGAATATTATTATTTTTCTTTCTGTTCTGTTATGTTGCTTTTGCATCTTCATGCTATATTTCTGCTTTGGGTACTGTTTGGTTTCTGGAATGAACTTGCGAAAGGAATGAAATCAAAATAAGAATGAAATGTGAAGAGATTAGCGGGTAAGGCACGGAAATTGAACATTGGCAAGGAAAATAATTGGAATTATGTGTTATTTTTTAGGACAGGACATTAGGTATATAATACAAGCCATTCTATTCCAAGGTTCGTTCCAATGAAACCAAGACTACTTTACAATGAGTTCTTTTGTTGTGTTTTCTTTATATGTTCACTTGGAAACATTGACGCTTACATGTACCTTAATTAGTGTGACTTTGCTCGTTTAGTGATCTATGTTGCTTTGTTAGTTGCAAGCTCAGTTTCTTCTACTAATTTAGTGCTAAGAAGCCCCTTCTCCTGTTGAATACCTGAATCTAATCTCTAGTAAGTTTGTCATATATAATTGGTGATGAGAATATGTTCACTTTGAAACATTGATGCTTGCATGTATTTTAAGTAGTGTGACTTTGCTCGTTTAATGATCTATGTTGCTTGGTTAGTTGCAAGTTCAGTTGGTTCTACTACTAATTTATGGCTAAGTAGCACCTTCTCCTTTTGAATACCTGAATCTAATCTCTGGTAAGTTGGTCATATATAAGTAATGATGAGAAAGCAGGGTTCGAAGGGCATCGATGATTTTATATAGGCCAGACTTCTGAAACTGAAATTGTATTTGTTTTAATGCATGATCTTCTCCTGAGACTGGGGTTAGTAAGTTTTTTTTGGACACTGTACAATTAAAGATGCTTTTGGCATTATTAAGTGATGGCATGGGGACTAAATTAGCCGTTTACAGTTATGAACATTTGTTTCAAGATGAATTTGTTGAGTTGAACTGCTGGAATAAGCAAAATTATAATGTGAATACTTTCCTTCCCCCTGGATATTATCATCAGTGGAGCTCACCAATTGGTAATTTGCATACTTACTCTTTTAGGTGTTGTGAAATCCAAGCGATCCATTTGGCGACTCAAGACGATAACCGACTTCTTTTGGGCTATTGTCAACCTCATAGGCGTGTTTTTTGCTACAATGTTCTCGGTAATAAAGAGAGTCTCTCTGTATCGTGATCACTTACTTTTGGAAGTATCAAATTAATTTGTCTACGAAAAACTTATGTTGTCAATACTTTCATGGCCTAGATGGAAAAGTCGGATGCTTACAGAAAAGGATTAGCTTCTGGAAAGAAATGGGATCGTGGTGGCCCCGGAGGCCCTGGAGGGGGACCATATGGTGGTCGTCCACGTGGACCACCTCGTGGGCTAGACAATGTTCGTGGAATTGACCATAGTAAGTCCACTCCTTCCTCCAATAAATGTTTGTAGTCCTGTTTTTTGTTATTTATTTATTTTAAATCTCCGCTAAAATTGCTTATGTTCAACTCTCAGGTTCTCTACCTGCCTGTGGTTCCTGCTGCGGTTAAAGGGGGAAGAGCTTATTGTGTATCTGTCATTGTGCCTCGAAATGGTTGGTTTCAAGTTTAGGAGTGGTTATTTAGTACATTTAATGCACATAGATCATATAGTGGGCATGAACAGGGAAGATAAAAACTATTATATGCAATAATCGACTGCATTTACCATATTCTGATGCTTCTACTTTAGTACTCATGTGGCTGTTTATTTTTCATTTTTTTCCAATTTAAATGTGGCTGTTTATCAGTATAAATGCTATAAGAGAGCCATGATGATATAATTTCAAGCATGTGAATCTTTTAGATTTTATTGTTGTGTTCCGAGTTATGTAATCCCATGACCTGGTGGGTTCTCATGACCGATGATCATATTCAACTTAACCCATGACCTGGTGGGTTCTCATGGTCAATGATCATATTTAACTTAACCCTATGGTTAAAGTTAACGAAGGTTGGTCGACATGTAATTTTGTGGTGTTTTTACTACTTTCTTTCCACACGACATATTCTGAAAATACTTACTCATTTGCAGTGTTTCATATTTGTGCGCTCTAATTGTTTCCGTGGCTGCCATACTTGGTGCTATGCTAGTCTTGATTTGCATGGCCAGCGTCATGGTATTGGCACCTTAACGCAACGGTGCTGTGAATATGTGATTTAATTCTCGGAGAATTATATTTGGTTTTATCACAATCCGCCTCTTTTTTCTCATCGTTTCTCTTTGAAAATGTTACCGTTTTGATATGTTTGTAGTAGATTTAGATTTATGATTGAGAGATGGCAGACTCAGTTTTCTTTCCTATTTGCAACACCCATGGAGGGAAATTCTGCAATATGTTTTTTTAAAAAGAATACGAGCGAGTCTAAACTAAAGGGGAGAAAGATTTCTCACACACACTACCAATATATCAGTAGACAACTGATTTACAAGTCAAATTTTGCAATATGATTTAGAATTAGATCACGATTCACAAGCAAATCCCGAATGCAAGCTTTTTGGTATACAGCTATCCTCATTGAAAACCAAGGCCAAGGTAGAAACAATGAGAGCCCTGAAACGACTGGGTCCAAAGAAAGTAGAAACAAATAGTGACCCGAAGCAACTGGGCTCAAACAAACATATAAGACCTCACCCAAGGGGAGGAACTAAATTTTGGCATTATAGAAGTTTACATTTACGAAAGGTTTTTCTTTCTTCTTTCTTTCTATAAGGTAATCCATTATAATAATTTTAAAATCTAAGTTTGCTCTTCAACAAAAAAAAAATAAAAAAGAAGAATTATAAGAGCCTGTTTGATAACCATTTCAATTTTAGAATACCTTTATAAGAGATTTTAAAGGGACAAATTCTGATATCTCATAACCCAATTCAAGGCTATAGACATGGTCTTCGGTCATCCTTGAGTAAAATCCACGTGTTTAAACTAGTTTTTACTTGTGATTTAAAGTCAATTAGAGAAAATTTTGATGTAAGCTGCAAGTTGTGTTTTGGCATGTTTGACAACTTAAATCTTCTAGGAGGAGTACTGTTAAGTGCCTCATTGTCCTTAGCCTCCCAAGGACACGATCATAAGTAGTCCAACTAAAACTCGCCTATGGTAGCTCTCCTTCACGTGGATTTAACAGTACAAACTGTCCAATAACAATAAGTGCCGTTTTTCTTGTAAGGATTGAAACTTAAAACGTTATTAGAGGAAAAAAAAAACTAATTTATATCACGCATATAAATGATTGTGAGCCGTTGATATATAAGTTATATAATCCGTCAATGGCTATAATTGTGGACCACTAATTCTAGCAGTGTATAATGGAAAGGGGAAAGGGATGAGAAGGATAGCCATGTTTTAGGGTGGGGAAAGGTGTGCCGGTAGGTATGCATTTAGTTTGGGCCATAGTAAATGCCTAGATGCTTCCTAGTACTCATGGCCAGGGGTCCTTCTAGACATTGAGGTGTCTCTTGAGTATTATTAGGTCATTTCTGAACCTTCTCGATGCAAGTTAGTAGGGTAAGGTCATGTCATGCATGTGATCAGTAATTCCTCAATTCATTGCCTCTCCATTTCCTGTCCACGTAAATCATTCAACCACCCTTCAATTATTTTTCTTTTTTGCCCAAACACAGAAATGATGTTTGTGAATGGAATAAGGGCACCTAAGTAAAGTAACTCTCATTATGATTGTTGTAACAGAGTTATAAAAGAAAGAAAATGCTACGTTTTCAAACCAAACAATTGTTGTGCGTCTCCATCAATGGATTAACTACTATTTGGTGCTTGGTGTGGATTAAATCTCAAGGTATGGGCTGTTTGGTGCTTGGTGTAAGGGAGAGAATGAATAGGTTATAGGATTAACTACTATTCCTAATCAATGGATTTTCACATATTGGATTTCGGACTGCGTTCTAGAATTTATGTACTTTTTGATTTGGTATATAAAAGAAGTCAGGAATTAGAATTATTCCAATCTCTTGATAAATAAATATGCCCTCATGGATTTCTCATTCCCTATTTCATGGATCTATGTTCCCACATCAAAGCTAACTCATCGCAAAGCATGTAGAATACCAAACATATAATAACCAAATCTTATATCCCCTTAATCCCACAAACCAAATACCACCTAAAACTTGAACTCAATTTTCTGGATTGTCTTCACAGATTAAGAAAGAAAATATCACTAAACCAACAACTAGTTGATTGTCTATTACTCTTTTTCTTGTGACATTTTAAAGGAAAAAAAAAAAGCACTTATCCCAATTTTGTTACACAACGCATGACATGACCACATCACATTTAAGAAAAATCGCAGCTCACATCATTACTTAATTGAGAAAAAAAGAAGGAAAAATAGAGAATATTTGTGAGCTAACATTAAGAAGTGACGCTAGAACCAGATGTAGGTTAGGTTAATTGGCCAGGGCAGTGAGTCATTGCACCCAAGTTCGAATAATCGTATCCGTAAATTAGGTTAATTTAGAATCATTTAAATTATCGCTTGTATCACTAGTGTAGTGGTTTGAAGTATTTATTCTCTCATGCAAGGTTCTAGGTTCGAGTCCTATCATCCGTGTAGTGTGTGCGAATTTAGTATGTTATTGCCCCTTTCAGCAAGAAAGGTCCTTAAAAAAAAAAATCTCTTGTATTAAAAAAGTATTGATGGTACAAACGGATGTTTAAAAAGAACATTAGCAAAAGACATCACTATTTTTAGATTACTCGGCAGATCTTATCAATAGTTTTTACAGTTTCTTTACTTTTTGCAGAATGGATTTCAGTTTCTGAATAAAGGTAATAAGTACTAATTAATAACGTATGGGACATATATCTAACTTCGTTGTCGTTATATCTTTGTCGATCTCTTTAATGCCGGAGGTATTGCATCCTTGGTCCCTCTGTCACTTCGATAAACTCATGATTCATTCAGAAAAAAGACTTCTCAACAACCAAAGAAAAGCTCTTGCCAACTTTACTTCTTAAATCCAGTGCCTTCTAGATCACCTCTGCACAAGGTATTGCTACGATTCTACCATCTTTTACTTTCTTTTGGTTATAAAGATAATAAATCTTATTGTCTAAATGTATTTCTAAAGAAAAAGAAAAACTGCAATCTTATATTCACATTTTGAGAGTCCTATAATATTATTGGAAGATCCAATTTTTAGGTTGAAATTCAGAGTGTATAAAAGATGAACTAATTCAAGGTTGTGGGGCTCATCTGAATAGTTGTTTTCTCTTGTACTATTTGATTTTTGGTTTACTTGTAGTTAATTGGATTCTTTAGGGGTTACGTGTAGTTGTAATAAATTGGCATGATTTTATTTATTTATTTTTAATTTTGTTATTTTGAAGACATTTCCTATTGAGATGAGCGATACCATATTAAATTCACATACACTACACGGATGCTAGGACTCGAACCATGACATTGACTGAGAGAACAATTACTCCAAACCACTACACTAGTGGGTCCATTGCAAATTGGCATGAATTTTGGAGTTCGACAGAGGTTTAGGTTTACGTTTGTAATTAATTTATGAAAAAAGAAATTACTCGGATTTGTTAAACTTAAAAAAATATGGGACTGGTCCTAATGAAAACATATAGAGAGGGACCAGCACGTAGAATTCCCCAAATTTCCTCTAACATTATCTAAACGAACAAGATCAAGTGTCCCCCACCAAGTATTGTGCCCTCTCAATCAGGCCACTGCCCTAGATCATAGCCACTGCTCTGCCATTGAAATTAACAAAAAGAATGTAGGGTTTAGATTTTATGCTTATTTTAGGAATGCTAATGAGTGAGTTGATTAAACTAGTCTTAATCTCCTCTTGTTTTGAGAGAGTTCAAAAGAAAATTTGTGGGTGGAGATAGCAGCAGTAAAAATAGCAACACTATTTTTCTTTTGGCCGTGGGAAAAAGGGCAGTTCAACTATTTAGCTAGCGAACAACAACGAACCACGTACACACCATATTTATGAAAATTTCTTCACGTACAAGAAATGGTTAATTTGTTGCCATACCCCAAATATAAATGCATGCTTTATGCCAAGGGTTTGAGCTGAGACAAAGCCAAAATCAAACCCTTCACCACATTATCTTTCTCTTTTGTTTTTCTTAGGCGATCGATATATCTAGAAATATACAAAAATGCAATCGGAGGCTGAGAGAGTGCAAGACATTGCTTCAATGTCTAAAGACAACATCCCAATCGAGTTCATTAGGTCAGAGCATGAGCAACCAGGGATCACAACCGTCCATGGGAAAGTCCTGGAGTGCCCAACCATTGATTTCAGCAACCAAGATGATGAAAAGATCCTGAGCCAAATTGTAGAGGCTAGCAGGAATTGGGGGATGTACCAGATTGTGAACCATGACATTCCGAATGAGGCCATAAGAAAATTGCAAGCTGTTGGGAAGGCATTTTTTGAGCTTCCACCAGAGGAGAAAGAGGTTTATGCGAAGCCTCCAGATTCTAAGTCTGTGGAAGGGTACGGGACGAAGCTTCAGAAGGAATTGGAAGGCAAGAAAGGATGGGTGGACCATTTGTTCCATAGGGTTTGGCCTCCTTCTGCCATTAACTACCAGTTCTGGCCTAAGAACCCACCTTCTTACAGGTTAGTCACACTATTTGTTTTGAGCAATGGTAGGAATGATTATAATGATGGACCATATTGTTGGATACATCTCTAGTATATGTGAGTCGATCTTATCTCTATTAAAGATGTAATTAGTAAATTATTGAACGTAAACCCTAGTCTTTGAATAGTTTTATTAGTAAATTTAGCTTAACCCCTTGAAATTCATTTTTCCTCAACTACAACCCATCTCTTTATTTTTGTTTGAATAAAATCATGTTTTTTCTAAATAAAACCCGATGACTATGATCCAACTCGACAAATGACCTAATCAAGCACAAAATAATTTACTTATTATTCAAATAATATAGCCAACTTTATAAACACATTTTGGATATAATTTACATAATAATTGACTATTATGAAATAATCTAACTTGTAATTTACCTATTATGGGTATATTGTAGGTATATTAAAGCCATCACATTTTTTCTATGAGCATTGTACCTATTAGAATATATATTATACATATACATCTATATCTTGGAGGATATTAGGTAATGTTTAAATATAATTGTAAGATATTAGGTATAATAAAATTTATTTATTCGAGCTATAGGAGATTAGGAGGGAATATTTGAAATAATTTGATTGTAGCCCATTATTTATGGGAGTGAAAACATAAATGTGCAGTGAGGTATTATCCATTTGCCTTAATTGGGTGATTGAGCAACCAAATAAAGATTTAGTGACATGATTTGTAAATAAATCAACCTACATGGACAAATTTTATCATAATTTAAAATTAAGTTATACTTAAACATTATATTATTGGTGAATTATTGTCTTAAAATTTTAAATTGTAAGGTTCTATTTTAGATCAATTGTACACAAACCGGTCGTTGTTGAAAGCCTTTACAGTGAAAAAGATATCACCCTAACTTTATAATTAGTGTACCAAAAAGAGAAAGATTATTAGTTGAAAAAAATAACGAGCTAAAAGTGAAATTCCCGATGGAAAAAGAAACTCTGTAACTTCTTGAGAGTTATATCTGATGGTACCATACTTGAGAGTTATATTAATTTTGGTAAATAAAAGGTCTCTGTTCTGTTTCCTGTTTTCTTTTTGGTAAAAAAAGTCTCTGCATGTAATGGAACAAAATATCCATAATATCCCGATATTTCTATTGAAATTTCCGAATTTTTTGAACTACCGATATTTCCGATACCATGGATATTTTAGATCTCCATGGACCAAAATATCGATAATATTGACGACATGGACCAAAATATCGATAATATCCCGATATTTCCATTGAAATTTCCGTATTCTTGGACTACCGATATTTTCGATACCATCGATATTTTATTCCTTTCTGCTCAATTAATATGAAGCCATATTTAAGTGTGAAAGCAAAAGGTGGATAGACGTGGCTCTTTGCAATCCCTAGCTTTTTGATAAAATTCTTCAGAAAAAAAAAAGTATATCCCATTCTAGTTAGGTATGGAAAAACAAAGTAGACATGGCTGATCCCCATCTTCTAAAATTCATAAAAAACCTAAGGTTCGTAAATCTTTCGCTGAATTAACAGGGAACGATATTCGAACTTCAGACATTTTTCAACATATATATACATATCCCACAAATTAAAAACTAATGTGGATTATGGAATAATGGTGGTTCTAATTTTGATGGGTGCAGGGAAGCTAATGAAGAGTATGTGAAGCATCTGCACAAGGTGGTGGACAAGTTGTTCAAGGTGCTCTCTTCAGGGTTAGGGCTTGAAGAACAAGTGTTGAAGAAGGCTGCTGGAGGGGATGACATGGTTTATCTTCTGAAAATTAATTATTACCCTCCATGTCCCCGCCCTGACCTTGCTCTTGGAGTGGTGGCGCACACTGACATGTCAGCCCTAACCATACTTGTCCCAAACGATGTCCAGGGCCTACAGGCTTGCAGAGATGGCCAATGGTATGATGTGAGGTACATCCCTAATGCCCTGGTCATCCACATTGGTGATCAGATGGAGGTTAGAACCTTCTCTTGCCCCACTCTCTATATTATCTATATTATTATTAAGATAAACCTTGCATTAATCATAGTAAGTAAATATCAGT
Source organism: Prunus padus (assembly GCA_024362665.1). NCBI lineage: Eukaryota > Viridiplantae > Streptophyta > Magnoliopsida > Rosales > Rosaceae > Prunus > Prunus padus. Next base: position 40,615,470 of record JANFAM010000020.1, read on the forward strand.
CTCGCAGTTAAATGATTTTAATAACTAACTTAAAAACTAAAGAATGACTTGGTAATTAACATTGTCCCACTTTGATAATTTCTCGTCATCATACATACGTATATAGAATATGTGTAAAATATGTTTGTCGTCGGTTCAATGTAAGGAAAATTTCTTAAATGATGAAAAATTGTATGAAATCAGGAAGGGACACGAAAATAAATCAGAGTCCATATGCATGTGTAGTTGGTACCAGCATCGATCATTATAATATAGGTCCCAGTACTTTTCCCAATCTTTGTCTACATTCCCATATGCACACTAAAATTTAATTAGTTTTATATTATAAATAATTAATAAATAAATAAAAGGCTTCACTTAAGTGTTAATTACTTTGTGGTAGATTATGAGCAATGGAAAGTACAAGAGTGTCCTCCATAGAAGCACTGTGAATAAAGAGAAGACAAGACTCTCGTGGCCAGTTTTCATTGAGCCTCCACAAGACCGCGTAGTTGGCCCTCTCCCACAGCTTGTGAAGGAGGACAATCCACCTAAATACAAAGCCAAGAAGTTCGGAGATTATTGTTATTGCAAGCTCAACAAGATTCCCCAGTAAAGCTATATATACCCAGCTTTCTTTGACTCTCGGGGCTCTCAACAACTTTCACATTCATTCTTAAATTTGTTCTTTTTTTAATTTTGAGGCCGTGTTAGTGTAATCAACTCTTTTAATTGTCAAACATCGTCGTTTTGACTCTATCGGTGTGCGTCTTTGTTACCTTTGTGTAAAATCGTGGGTCTCTTTAACGATTGCTAGTTGATTGTATTTGTAACTAGAAAAGATTGAATATTGAATTCTGTAACTTATGTTCTAATGGTGCAGAAAAACCCACGTGTAAGAACAAAGATGTCTCTCAAATAAGATCCTCAACGGAAAATATATAACATTCAACACAATGCTAATTGATATTGATGCAAAGACATCAACCATGTGACGTGGGCCTTTTATATTCTCAAACACATGCCCCCAAAAATTAATGTGAACATACGTAATTGTCTGTGGAGGTAGTATTTCTACAGTTTCTACTCTCTTCTTTTTCATTGATGACAGCTGGTTCAATTTTAAAGCCCCACCGCCATCTTCGTCAACCAACCCTTTTTTTAGTTTTTATTTTTTTCATTTTTCCCTGTTCCTCATTTCAAATTTGACAACAAATCAAGAGTACGTGCAAAATGTTGTACCACTTAATTAAGGAGCTGGATTGTTGGAACTTGTAAGTATTTAAAGGAGTGAGATTTGAAAATCTATTATTTTTATTTGAGCATTAGTTGGGTTAATGCTACTTAAAAACAATTGATAATAACTAAAAATGCACGGGATATTACATATTGTAACGTAAAGTTTAAAATTCTCGAGGTCTTTTGATATAAAATCTCGTGATGAGACACTCATGATTAAGTTAGAATTATATCGGTACAATATAGTGGACTGACATGTAGGTCTAATAAGTGATATTAAAGCTAATGGTTTGGTTCGGATGCACAAACTAGCACGAGATCACCATTTCGTATAATTTTTTTTTATGCATCCACCCATAAAGTATGGTATGAAGCAGAAGTACGATCTAAACTGAAAAGTGAAGCTACGTACTATAACTACACACTACATAACATACATAAGGAAGAAAACAAAGCTAGCTCTATAAATACACACTACATAAGGAAGAGACGTATAATTTTCAATTTGAAAGTTGGGTGACAACTTTCAAAGTGCTAATAATTGTCGGGCTGAGAGCCTCTAGACTTTACTTAAAGTGGCTACGTGGTAGTAATTTGGAGATGTCCTATAAGTAGGGGATTTGTTGTCGCATTACCCAAAAAAAGCTCAAAAGACACTGAGTTCTATCATTCCCTTTTAATTCTTTTAGGTATTTAAAATAGTGTCTATTATTGTATTAAAGACTGTTATATATCACACGGAATATAAATTTTCAAGACTTATTTTCGCAATGAGTCCCACAATTATAAATTGTCTTAGGACTCTTACGTGATGTTGTATGTCATACTCACACATCGAGTTGTATAATTTCCGACCAAACGAAAAAGGATAAATTTTGCATTTTTGAAGAGTTTGAATTGGAATTTCTGTTTTTTAACTTTAGTGAGAGTTGGGAAAGCAATTGGATGGAGTGAAGTGATGACAGCGGTAGAACTCGAAAACAACATCAACCCAAATTTCGACCAAAAAAAAAAACAGAAACCCAAATTTATTTATTTTAAATTTAATCCTTGATGGGTCTTGTAAAAGGGGGCAGTTGAACTATTAAGCGAAAAGGAATGAGCCACGTCCCCTACATGTATACATGGCATCTGCCCAAAAAATTAAAAAAAATGGTCACTTGCCGTTTGCCACTACTATAAATATACGCTTCACGCAAAGGGAGTGAGAAACAAATCAAGAAGCTCCAAATTCCTATAAGCACGCTTTGTTTTAATTTGCTCATCTTCTCAGCCCTTTCGCTGTACGTTTTTTTTTTCTTTCTTTCAAATATGGGGGTAGAGAGATTTGAGGTCGTCATTGCCCCAAAACCAGGGGCCACTATCCCAGACGAGTTCATCAGGTCAGAGAATGAGCAACCAGGGATCACGACCGTTCATGGGAAGGTCCTTGAGGTCCCAACCATTGATTTTAGTGACCCTGATGAGCAAAAGCTCATCCGTCAGATTGCTGAGGCCAGCAGCAACTGGGGCATGTACCAGATTGTGAACCATGACATCCCTAGTGAGGCCATAAGAAACTTGCAGGCTGTTGGGAAGGAGTTTTTTGAGCTTCCACAGGAGGAAAAGGAGGCTTATGCTAAGCCTCTTGACTCTGACTCTATGGAAGGCTACGGGACAAAGCTTTTCAAGGAGTTTTCTGAAGGCAACGTTACGAAAAAAGGTTGGGTGGACCATATGTTCAATAAGATCTGGCCTCCTTCTGTCATTAATTACCAGTTCTGGCCTAAAAACCCGCCGTCTTACAGGTTAGGCACGCTTTGTTATTAGTATTAATCTTTACTGATCATATTACTAACAACAATTAGCAATATGGGCGAAATAGTTATATTCTATTAGTGTTATATATATATAGATGATTTTTCGTAATTAAGGTTTTGCGACTTCATTGTCGCATTATGCAACGATGTGTTAACTTGTGTACAACATATGATTTTGTAATACTTAATAACTAGATATTTTGTTATTTGATTGTGAATCGAGATTAACTATTTAATTATAAGTATATTTGATTACTCTTTTTATAGGCAGTAGTATTAAAATATTGGTTCCAAAAGAAAGATCGATATTGGCTAGAAATGACGATAAATAATTATGTGTACCATAAATACCACTTGAATTTTTTAGTTATAATTCATTGACGGAAATGCACTTAAATTTAATGGAAACTTTAACGGAGTTAGACGTATGTATTAGATTGCAACAATTTATAAAATTTAGATGTTTAAAATTAAAAATTAAAAATTCATATGGTAATGATACATGTGGTTAAAATTTCAAGTGGCGTTTATGTAAATTTTCCTAAATAATAAGATTAGGTAGTCAGAAAAAATATAATAATAAAAAACTTAGAAAATAAATTTAAAAAAGCTAAAATGAAAATTACGATGCCAAAAAGAGCTTTCCAGTAAGAAAACAAATTGTGTGATAGGACCACACTGTCACTTTAGCTTTTAATGAAGACCGTCCGAATATCGTTCTTTTACGAAGACCAAGCTACACGTGGCATTTCATGACTTCCACAAAAATACAGACGTGGCATGTTGCCTATCTGAAAAAAGAAAACAATTTTTCTTTCCTAAAATGGAAAAATAACAAACCCCTTTTTAAAAAATATATATTTAGAAGGACCAAAAAAATTTATAATTTAGTCGACCACTCTTGACTCTACTTTTTACTACAATTTAGGTCCTTTCTAAGTTCTAACTACTACTAGGGTAAATTATTTTTCTCATTTTAATTTATATTTGTTTGATTAAGTATTTACAAAGTCATAAAAACACTCTAATTGAATGGTTTAATTTGTTTTAATTATGATGGGTGCAGGGAAGCTAATGAGGAGTATGCTAAGCATATGCACAAAGTGGTGGAGAAGCTGTTCAGGCTCTTATCTCTAGGGTTGGGGCTTCAAGGACAAGAGTTAAAGAAGGCTTCTGGTGGAGATGACTTGATTTACCTTCTAAAAATTAATTATTACCCACCATGTCCCCGCCCGGATCTTGCTCTCGGCGTGTTGGCTCACACCGACATGTCCGCCGTCACCATTCTCGTCCCCAACGATGTCCAGGGCCTCCAGGCCTGCAGAGATGGCCGCTGGTACGACGTTAAGTACATCCCTAATGCCCTTGTCATCCACATTGGTGATCAAATGGAGGTATCTCTCTTCGACTTGCCTTTTTTAGTCTTTTGTTTGATTAAGTCACCCAAGTGATTAATTAACTAATAACCAACTAATTAATTAATTAATTAATTTGTGGCAGATAATGAGCAATGGAAAGTACAAGAGTGTGCTGCACAGAACCACAGTGAACAAAGACAAGACAAGAATCTCATGGCCAGTGTTCTTGGAGCCTCCAGCAGACCACGTAATAGGGCCTCTCCCACAGCTTGTGAACCAGGAAAATCCACCTCAATACAAGACCAAGAAGTACGGAGAGTATGTTTATTGTAAGCTCAACAAAATCCCCCAATAAACAAAAAAAAAAAAGTTCTCGGGTGTTTCACTGGTTTATTTGGGTTGACTGATGTCGTTTTCATTACTAGTTTATGCAGTGTGTGGTAGTTTTTTTTCTTTTTCTTTTTTGCCTTTTGTTTTGGGGAAGTTGTATGTGTTGGTGAGTACCATGTTGATCCAAAAAATTATATTAATTAATGGTGATGAGTGACTTGTCTTCTATGAGATTTTGGTTTCTATTGAGAGATGTAATAGTATATTAAATTCACACACACTACATAGATACTAGGACTCGAATTCATAACCTTTAATGAGAAGAGCAATTGCTTCAAACTACTACACTAGTGGGTTTTTTACACCCACTCTCATTTCTTAAGCAACACATCCAAATTAATCAAAAATTTATCATTCAAAATATATAAATGTTATCAATTCAAACTTCAATATAAAAATTTAAAATATAAAGGCGAAGAGCATCTCCAGCAGACTCTCTATTCTCTCATCCTTGGCTATTTGGCCTAAAAAGAAGGAAATTTCCAGAAGACTCCTTATTTGGCTCTCTATTTTGAAGAACCAACTTTTGGCTCTCTACATCTAGAAAGGAGGAGAGAGAAATGGAGGCTCGCCAAATTGAAGAGAAAGAGAAAGAGAGAGAAAAAGGGAGAGAGATAGAGATATTTGGAAGGTTGGTAAGGTTGGATTTCTACTTTTCTTTTTAATATATTTGATTTGTAAGAGAAAGAGGGAGAAAGAGAAACAAAAAATAATAATAAAATATTTCATATTAGCCAAAATAGAAAACATTGCCGGAGGCAACTTTCTAGCTATTTTAGCTAAAATTTGGCTAAAATTTGGACACTCTCCTAGAGATGCTTGACATTACATTCAGTTCAAATGAAAAGTTAAAAATCTTTTTTTTTTGGTCAAGAGAAGTTTCATTAATAAGAAACAGATCATTACAAATGTACCAATACATAATAGTTCAAGTCCAATTTATTACAAGTTACAACATAACAAAATAAAATAAACTGAACCAATCCCAAAACCGAAAGCCCAATATTACCACAAACCCTAGCAACCTTATCAAGAAGGTTATAACACACCAACCGTCGCCACCGCCGCTGCTGCCGCCAGCCACCACTGCAACTATAAGAATATGGGTTCGTAAAGAGACCCGAAAGAATCCACCTACGAGAATGGGGCGAACCGTATCATACTCTTAAGAAGTGAAGTTTCACGGCCTCTTCCAATGTTATATTAAGACAAAGTTATCCAAATTGGTTCGTTTTTTTTTTGGCCAAAAAAAGAGTATGTGATTTGATTTTTGTATTGAAAAAGTTGAAAGGGCTGGGTCATCTGACAACTAAATGTTTAATCACCATCAGCTTTGTCTCTTTAATAATTTTATTTTTCAAGCCTACCAGTTTATGTATGGATTTGTCCACAACTACACAAGGACACTTTTTCAATCTTTGTATTCTAATTCTTTATTATTTAGCAAAATATCTTTCTACCATTTAAAAGATTTACAGATTAATTAGAGGTGCAAATATAATTTTGTGGATTTTTTTAAATTTATACAAGCGATATTATATTTTAATATAATTTAAACTACATTGAAATCGACAATGAAAGTGGAAACGGTACTCAGGCAGCCCATCAAAAGAAGCAGCATCAAAAGGCCTTCCGCAAGACCCTTGACGCGCTCAACGCTCAGATTGATTGAACATTGTGTGAAGCCAACATGATTCGGAGGCATTGCATTGCAGAAGAAGAAGCATCAAAAGGCTGTCCCGAGCATGCTACTTGTATCCCTTTGTCCAAACAGGTACAGAATATATCAGGGTCCCCAAACCAAACGAGGTACATATCGTAACCATGGCATATGTGTATGCTCTCCAGGGGTATTTGCTTTCTCTCATTGCATTGAACTCAGCAATGAAGGTAGAAACGGTACTCAGGCAGCCCAGCAATCCAAATTGTATGCCTGTTGCAACAATATCACAAGTCTTAGTATCCACCTGCACAAACAGAATAAGTCCTACTCATTAGCTTTGCCATGAAATACGATGCAGTACCGACAAATCTAAATGGCATGGATCAATCCAATGGAGCACAAGAGCAATTTGGAGTGGAAAGATATGAAAAAAGAGTAGATAAATGAGCAATGATAAAATCCACATGGTTTGGAGGGGACTTGGACATTTCTGCCAAACACTGAAAATAAATCCACATGATCTGGCTCTATGGTGAACTTCGGGGCAAATCCCAGATCTCAGTGAACCTCAGTTGTGTACTTGGCGAAGGTAACACAAAATTTTGTCAGAGAAGAGAGTAAACTTCAGGGATTCTGCTAAGAGGCTACAAATCATCGACGAAAGCACACAAAAAAACCATAACAAACTTAGCAGTTTATAATGTGACAAATAATGTTTAGTGTAAGCTTTCTGAATATGATAGAATGACACACAAAAGGTAAACGTGAGGATGAAGTCACGAAGTGGAATCTGGACAGATATCATATCACGAGACCTTACCTCTTTCTTCACAGTAGACAGAGCTGCCATGACACAAGCTGCAGAAACATTGGCAATTAGAGTACCAAATGGAAACCATTTCAACAACCCCATCCTTCCTAATCCACGTCCATTGAGCCTGGCTAAGAACCACCTGATCCACACACCTAGAGGTCCAACTATGCAAGCCAACCATAGTTGCGCCTCACTGCTGTCACTGCTAAACTCCTCCCTTAGCAATACTCCACTTACACTCCATAGAGAAACTAGCATCAGCGAAAACACAGCTAAAACTACCAAGTGACGTTTGTGGCTGTCAACCCTCCAGCTCGTGCCAGAGCTACTTATACCACATCCTGAACTCCTTTCAAGAAGCTGCCTAAAACCCTTAGCTGTCTCTACCCCAACAATGATGGAGTAGGCCGCAAGAAACAGACCTGAAATCAATCACATTAAAGAGAAGCTTGTATTAGTCGCAGCCATTTGAGCTAGATGGGTTTGTCCATGGATGAGTTACAAATAGGCTCAACCCAGGAAACCACCCGTAGAAATGAAATTCAAAAGCCTGCTTGCCATAGCCATCTACATGTCTACTACAGCATATTCTTTATACGATATCTTACCTATTAAGAAACCCAGCAGAACAAAAACCCAATGGCCTTCAACACTGAGTTCAAGCATTTTCTGGTTCCACCCACTGAAAGTTGTAAGGCTTCCCAAGTAACCGGTTGATAATCCAATGGCCAAATGATCTGACACATATGAAATATCTCCTTTGAAAACAACTCCCAACCACCCCATCAAGAAAGAACCAACCTTCAAAAATGTTTAGGAAAATAATTTGCATTAGAACATCATCGAACATTATCCATATCACTATCCTAAGAAATATGACATCAAAAATGTCGATATGAAGGGCAAAAACTTCAGTAATCCTCATACAATTTGCAAATAAGTCCCTCAATACTCACAATCAACCAAGTATACTTAGTATATAAGGCATAATTGTTTATCAACAAAATATTCCCAAATAAAGGGGTTGTGTGTGTGTGTGTGTGTATGTGAGAGAGAGAGAGAGAGAGAGAGAGAGAGAGAGAGAGAGAAAACCATATTAGAAGGAAGGTCGAGGTAGAGAATGGTTTGGTTGCTTGTTACACCAACAACTCCAGGGCCAAACAACTTTTGCAGCAGATATCTCGTTAACACCTGCAGACTGTAGCATGTCAAATAATCTATTTGACAAGTAGGTTCCCATATATGAAATTAATAAATTAATATCTAACAAATTGTTTACAATGACATAATCATTCTTGCCAAGAGAAACAGAAATTCCAACCTGCCAAAGCATGATCAAAATTGTTAATGTTTTAAATTACAGTAAAGATACACCGGATACAATTTGATCAGTATGAGCAAATCCATTTAGACACAGATTTTCTTCCAAAAACTATTTTTAGCAAGAAAAAAGTTTGTACAACATGATAAGATCTAGTTATCTGAATTATAAAGACCAGAATGGATGTGGTCAGTGCATTCTTGCACAAGGATCTTAAGATCCAACTTTTTGTCAAACAGAGGTAATAGCAGCTATAAACTCAATAGATATTAGGATTCAAAGAAAATGCACTTTGGTAAATATACGAAACATAGTTAAGTCTGTTACCCCAAGAATGCCAAAAACGGCTAAAAGAGTCATACATGAACCATACTCCAACAATTTTGGCAACTTTGTTGTAGTTTCCTGCATATAAAAACACAATAATCTAAGTTACTAGCATGATCTGACTAAAAATTAAAAAGAAATATCAATGAAGATGCAAACCAAAAGCTCACTTGCTTTTTGTCCTCATGGCACACGATTGCATCAGTGGAAAGAGGATATATGATTTCCTCTGGCAAGGGTGAGACAGGGGATATTGCAGTGGATGTAACAGGATCACGACACCAGAACCCATAGGATTGCAGTTGAATATCCTCTGAAGGCAACAAGCGGATGCTGCCACTCTCACTGTGGCTGTTGCTGTGAAGAGCCCGATCCCCTATATCTCCTGCCTCTGAAACACGCTCACTTTCAATGTCATCATCTATTTGGGAAGGCTGAGCACCTGATAAACTTAAAGAACGCCTCCTTAATGAAGAAGTGGCACTGCTTGTTCGATCATTTGATACACTTCGTCTGAGTTCAGAGTCATTAGTCCCATGGTACCCTCCCTCCATAACTGTTGCACTTTATTCCTCTTGGGATGACTTCGGAAAACAGCAATAAAATCAGAATGTTGATTCAGAAAAGCTAAAGAACAGAGGAACAAACGTAGGATAGAAAATGATGCAATTACTGCTGCTACTAATGTTGAAGTGCCATAATTTGTACTGTGCAATGCCAACCACTCTATTTTTCAAAGACAATCAAACATTTGTATAAGAACAAATGATGCCATTTCCTTCAGCTCTTATAAGAAAAAATCTTCGAAATAAAAAAGTACATATGAAATTCATTGACAGCAACTCACACAAAAGCTCAGGCAGCCATGACATGAGCGAAAGAAAGAGACAAAAACAATTTCGTTTTTTGCATACATGTTAAAGAGGGCCTCAAGTTATAAGCCTACTGATGTAGACGGGTACAGATGAAAACTATTTATAAGCACTGGAGCAGCACAGTTACACTACAGAATCTTGTTTGTTCAATAATTTTCTCAACTTTTTCGTCAACACCTAAAAACAGCCAATGCAAGAGCTACCAACTAATGAAATCATAAAGTAGAACTCGGTACCAAACAAATCACAAAATGTTCTTCAAAAGCCTGACCGGGACCCACACACTCTGAAGATGTCCAAACAGAACAAAACCCAGCACCAAATAATTGTTCTGACCAATAACCAATATTGAAACCAAATTTCATTCTCCTAATTTCTAAGCATGAAATCAACATTTTGTGCTCTAGAATTCAATTGATTTCAATACAGAACAAATCAAGTTTGTTGCTTTACACTGTTGGGTAACAATTTGAATGAGTAGATACCCAATATAAAGTTGGTTTAGAACATCAAACCAAAATCAGTTGATAAAGAGCTCCAAAAACTGTATCTTTAACGACGTGTCCTCCACTAACCCAAAACATAAAATATCGAAAAAGCAAAACAATTTCATTTTGATTGGCTGTGAACTATTTAATTATGCACAAACTAGTTTTAAAAAGTGAAACTTTTCTGCTCCTTGATTTATCAAACAATGCCAGATTCCTCCAACACAACTTTAAAGTGCATGAGAAACGTGTTGAAGTAAAATACATACAAGCTGAAAATAGAAAGTTAAAGAAATTGGCAAAATCAGAGAACTTGTAAGAGAAAGAGAAAAAGGGAAGGTTTATGAAGGTACCTGTGATTCTGTGGACGCGGAAAAAGGTGTCCAGATTCAAAACCGTGAATTGGGTTTGTGAGTTTCGTCTTCAACAGAGGCCAGAGAGGTGAGGACGGCGGCAATGGGCTAAGTTCAAAGGAAAACAAATATAAACAAAGAGAAAAGAAAAAACAGGGATTGTGGGAATTCAAAATGGAAGTCCGAGAATGAAAGCGAAGGTTTTGAATGGTTGAGCGGATGAAGAGAGGCTTTGGGATCAGATGGGTTTTTGGGATTTCAGGCACGGCACTGCTTCTGTTCACATATTTGATTTTTGCTACGTGAATTTTCAATAGGCCAATATAATTTTTGTTCCTTATTTTTTTTTTCATATTTTATTATTGGGTTGACCATTTTATTGACTTATTCTACAATTTCTTAACGTATGTAAAATTGTAAATTACCTATTTCATCTTATGCACACTTCTCCTTTTTACTTTTATTTTTGGGCCAACATATTTCATTTCTAAAAAATTTAAGATACGATGGGAATTGTCAATGGGGTTTAGTCGAGTAGAAAAGGGTATTGACTTGCATACCAGTGTTCTTAGGTTCAAATTTCATGTCACCTTGGTAGTGTGTGTGAGAAACCCCCCTCCCCTCATAGTTTAGACTATTGCTTCTATTAAAAAAAAATGAAAAAAATATAGTATGGCAATTTGTGTTAATTGGTCATGTTTATGTTGTGTCATTTCAAATTCGTGTTGAATACTAGTCAATACTAACTTGACATAATTGAGTAATTGCATTGAAAGACTCAATTTAACACTAACCAAATTCGTTAATAATTGTGTCGTACTTGGATTGCGACGTACATTATAGACTAACACCTTAACACTAAGTCTCGTTTATTTATAAATCATCATATCCCATTACTAATACTTAACTTATAAAATAACAACCAACTTCGTCGTGATACTAACAAAATCGTAAAAATAATCGTACAATTGCTTATATAATACACAATTAAAGATAGAAAAGATTCATCATTTTCCTCATATAATACAACGCAATAAACGCGTTTGTCATGTCAAAATCAAGTTGCTAGGATTTGACACTAACCCTAAGTCTCATGTTCATGTCGAAAAAATGATAAATCCAAATTTGCTAACTGCACATCGAGTTCAAAGTGTTATCTGTCAACAATTGCCACACATTTCTTCGAGTATAAAAGGATCAAAGGGCAAAAGGCTTGTCAAGTGATTAAGACCATTTTGTTACGTGTTTAATTATTTTAGTTGTTAGGTTACCAAGTTTAAGAATATCTTCAATAAGTTTTTAATTAGTATTGTAGTTGAGTTAGAACTCTTAGGCTTATAGGGTTGCATTTTATCTCTTCCTATTTTCGTGTAAGTGTTTCGCATGCTTAGTGCCCTATGTTTCCTCAATTAGCCTTATCGTTCTTCATTTTCATAGCTTTCCTATTTGCTTTCTTCCAACCACACCATAAGGAAAAATTATAGAATACTACCGTAGTATGGCCACGTGGTATATCTTGTCATGTGTTATAATATGGGTGACGACGAGTTTATTTTCCCCTTTAGGGTTTATTTCCCCTTTTGCGAATGATATCTATAAATATCCACTAATATTATAACACGCGCACGATGTGCGTGGCCATACTACTGATGAGTATTCTATAATTTCTCCACCATAAGTTCTAGCAAGCAAAAGAAGGCAGATCCCCAGTACCTACCACATTTACCATGCATTAGCTTCGATTTTCTTCTCCCACAATATCATTTGTATTTAAAATAAAAAAATAAGAAATGACCAAAAAGTCTGGTAAATACACAAAATTAAAGCAATAAAACTATTCACAATAACGAACGAATCAAGGAAACACCTTCACTTTGGTTGATTGGTAGGAAAAAAAAGAAAAAAGAAAAGGCCATTGTTGAATATGGTACACAATAACGAAGGGTTCATGTTTAAGGATGAAAAAGGAAAGAGACTGCACTTTTTGTGAAAATAATTTTTTAAAACTGGATGTGCATGTTAGTGGTCATCATGCAAAGACATGTATGTGGACAGAGTTTCTGATTTGATTGGAGAATGAGATTCTGTACGATGTCAAACTGTCACGTCTTATGTCAAACCCTTTTGCCACATCGACGCCAGAGCAGAGAAAAATGATGTGGTGGGCGCTGAATAATATATTCATCACAAAATTAAATTATCAGAATGAAATCACAAAATATATTATGCAAAATTAACCACTTTTAAAGAAATGAAAGAAAAAAGTACGAACTACAGTAAATCCCCCAACCTATAGGGGTCATTACAAACTCATACCCAATCTTTATTGACCCGTTTGACCAGTACATGAACTTTTGGAAATCATTCAGAAGACACCATCCGTTACTCAATCTGTTAATAGATCTGTTAAATACTGACGTGGCAATGTAAATTCTAATTTTTATGCTGATGTGGCAAAAAAAAAGTAATAAAAAAATCTTCACCTTTTTTATAAATTAAGTAAAATTAAAAATTAAAAATTTATCTCTCTCTCTATCCCCGATTTCTTCCCCTTCTTCCCCCAAATTTGTAGGCTTTCACGCGAGATCGAGGAACATGCCAAAGGGTTTTGTTTGGATTGGATTAATTTTGATGAACTCTTGCTCTGTTTGCAGATTTGGGTTCAATTTAGATCAAAGCTGAAGTAGATCTTATCTGGGTGGGTCTCGTTCTCAATCAGATGAATCTTGAAGCAACCCAAGTGTTACATAGTGTTTGAATTTACAAGGATTCAGATTAGCAGACAAGAAAGGAAACAAGAAGTTGTTGGCGCTCTTCAGAATCTGGAAAAAAAAAACTATGAGTAGCCTTCTGTACAAATACAATCCTAATTTGAAGTGTTCAGAGGCAGAGCTGAGGAAGAACCACACAGAGTTCATGGATTCAAATATTTTCCAGCAACAGCAGCCACAACAGCTACATCACCAGCTGCAGCAGTAGAGCTCTGGCCTAATGCGGTATCGGTCTGCTCCGAGCTCATTTCTAAAGGATTTGGTGGATAACAATGGTGGTGTTGGGTGCGAGGATTCGCGGTATCTTCGACTTTCAAGCCCCGAAGTGGAAACGGTGTTAGCCAGGTTCATTTCCTCATGTAATGAACCAGATCATCATGGCTGCAACATCCAATTCATTGACCACCCAAATCATAAACTATGACAAAAATGGGGGTCATCTCTGTTTTCTCTCTTCATCTCTGTCATTGCCTCCGTCTCTCTGTGTCTCTCTCTCTCTCCCTCACTCCTCCTCACACCCATCTCATCCAATTCTCTCAGCCCACAAATGTTCTCCTATCCCCAATTCTCTCAGCCCATCCAATTATCTCAGCCTCATGTTTCCATAAATAGGTCAATTTGTGGGTTTTGGTGATGAGAATTAACATGTCATTGATTAGTCAAGAATTAGTACAAATTTTGTTCAAAAGAAAGACAATTCAAATTTTGACGTCTCTCTGTGTGTCTCTCTCTCCCTCCCTCCTCACACCCATCTAATCAAATTCTCAGTCCAATGGAAAAAGAAAGAAACAGATCTTCGTCATCTTCATCTTCATGACCAGCGCCACGCCACCCATTTGCAGAGAGTTAGGTCAAACTCTTCATCCTCCCTTGCGAACTCAAACTCCAGATCCCATTCCTCTCTCTCTTCGTCTCCACTGTGCCTTCCAAGCCTCTTGTCCACCAAACCTATAGCTATGGCTTCCCTTTGCCCCAATTTTGGTTTGATTCTAAACCCAGACCCCAAATCCCAAATCCCCAAATTTGGGTTTGAGACAGAGACGGTGGCTCTGAGGAGGGTGCGGGAGATCTTGTGCGCGACGAAGTCGGGACTTGCCAACGTCGGAGAAGAAGACGATGGCACCGGCAGAGGATTTGAGAGGAGGAGTGGGGGAGCTGTGGGTGTGAAGACTAGGTAGCTAGGGAAGGGGGTTCCTGGCTGGGTTCGTGAGGCTGAGAGAGAGAGAGAGAGAGAGAGAGAGAGAGAGAGAGTGAGTGAGTGAGTGATGTTTAAAAATAAAATAAAAATAAAAATTTCTTCAGGAAATTCATTTTTTAATTAATTTTTTTTATGTCATTTCATCATAAAAAATGGGATTACATTTGCCACGTCATGATTTAATGTCTATCTTGACGGAATTAGTAACGGAGGGTATCTTTTGAAAGGTTCCGTGAATTTCATGTACTGGTCAAATGGGTCAACAAAAGTTGGGTATGAATTTGTAATGACCCCTATAGGTTAGGGGGTTTACTGTAGTTAATCCTAAAACCTAAAGAAACTAACAAATTATGTTTTAGGCTTTATTTATTTATTTAGTACAATCAATTGAGGAATGAGGTTTACACAAATATTCATTAGGTGTTCGGGAGTTTTGAACATCTGCCCACATGGACAGAGGTGGAAAAGCACAATCACAAGAGATAGTCGGTTTTTCACATACATTTACTAATGTATCATAGTAGTTCGAATCTAATATCACTAGTCTATAAATAAAATATATTTTTGTATTGAGCTAGACCCTATTCACAGTTTTTTTTTTTTTTTTTTTAATGCACATTGTTGCATACTGTGCCTAACTGGGCTAAGTGGTATTGGATTTGGGCTTTTGGGGTTGAAGATGAAGTTTAAGCAAGTGGGGCTCTTTGCTTCTTCTCTTTTTCGGTTGTGGTCAAGACTAGGGCTGGGCACGGTCCGGTTTGGGCGGTTGTGGCCTAATTTTGGAACCTGAACCGGATATTAGGACCGGTTCGGTCGGTCATTCTAGAGAAAATCCAAGACAAAATCCGATCCAACCTTGTGCGGTTAGGTTGATTATGCGGTTCCGGTTTGGGCACTGAGCCCAAAAAACTATTTTTACAGATCTGCCCAAATTTGTAATATTTAACAAACCTGTCCAATTTTTTCATTATCACATAGAACTAAGCCTAAATTTAAACTTCTAACACATCAAAATCAATCCAACTTCAGTAAAATATAAATTACAATCCCAAATACAAACAAAATATAAATTACAATCCAACTTCAATAAAATATAAATTACAATCCAACTTCAATAAAATATAAATTACAATCCAACTTCAATAAAATTTAAATTACAATCCAAAATACAAACAAAAGCTTCAAAAGCTCCAAAATACAAGCAACTTCATGATCATCAATAGTAGAAGGAATGATGAGCTTCCTGCAAACAAGCAACATATTCAAACATCTATCAACATTCATTAAGTCCAATAACATATTCACACATCAAAATCAATATGTATAGATGCATTTACACAAGGAGGTTTAGTATGAAACTCACACAAAACTTCATTAAGTCCCTCCTAACTAAGTAGTTGGGGCAGAGTTGAGAGGTGTGGATGAACCCATAATATCTATATGAAAAAACATAAACACATTGAAACATTAGTCAAACATACAAACTATATAATACATCAATAAAACACATTAAATTACAAAGAAATACCTAATTCAATCGATTCGTAGAACTCCATCTCTTGAATTGTTGGCTCATATTGTAAAGAGGATATATCATCCGACCTTAGCCAATTTTGAGAGCAAATTAAAGCCTCCACAATCTTAGGAGTCAAAGAAGCACGAAATGAATTAACTATCCGACCACCGTGCTAAAGCATGATTAAAGCCAGCTGATACCGGGATGGCAAGCACATCCTTTTGCAATAAGTGCCAAACCGGATACTTAACCCCATTCAATTTCCACCACTTCAAAATATCGATTCATCAACCACATCTTCAATATTCGGTGATGTACCTATCAATCTCATGCTCCAATATTACAACATCATTTGCTCTAGTCTCTTTTCTCCAATCTTTCGTTTCATTCCCACTCGGCTTAGGCTACTACTTGTTGCACTCATGGTAGTAGTATCACTAGAACATGGAATACTATTTTGAGTGGATGGTGGTGGTGGTGGTGGCGGCATGGCAAACTCATCATAAAGCTTCTTTAAAAGCTCTTTGATCTCATTCTTCTTCTTAACCGCATCTTCCGGATTTTCAAACCGGCCCTTCAAGATAAACTCCAAGTTCCCCAATTTGTATCGAGGATCAAGAACCAATGCAATCATCAACATTTGGTTCACTTTATCAAGGTCACCCCAATACTTTTTATATTTCATCTTCATGTTTAGTGCCATGTCCTTCAAAACCTTGGAGGTTGGGGTTTCACTTAATATTTCCTCTTCTTCCATCAACAATTCCTCAATTTCTTCTTCCATTGCAATCAAGTCATGAAATGTAGTGTGGGAAGCGGGATGCAAAGTGACACTCATCTTCAATGTAGTCTCATAAAATACCTTTAAAAAATTCACAAAGGTACGAGCATTGTTCCAATCTTCATTAGTTGGTGGCCCTTCCCTCTTCTTAGAATAATGAGATGTAACCACCTCATCTTCAAAAACCGGTTCATCTTCACCAAACCAAGAAAGATATTGGCCTTCATCATCTTCTCCCATTCTCCAAAAGGCTCTTTGAAACTTTAAAGCGGCTTCCAACATTACATATGTGGAATTCCACCTAGTTGGCACATCCAACACCACAAGTCCTTTGCATTCAATAGTCTCCTTCAAAACACAATTCTTAAACTCCTCTAACCGTTGTGGAGAGGATCTTACATACTTCACCGCATTTCTTATACACAAAATGCTTTTCTCCAATTTTTTCAACCCATCACGAACTATCAAATTCACAATATGCGCACAACACCTAATATGCATGTACTTTCCCCCTAATACACAACTACCATTTCCCCAATTAATGCTTTTCGACCTCACATAATCTATTGCCTTTGTGTTTGCAGAAGCATTATCAGCTGTGATGGTTAGTATCTTCTTCACATCCCAATCAAACAAACACGACTCAAGGAGTTTACCAATTGAGTTCCCCCTGTGATTGGAAATCACACAAAAGTTCAAGATTCTTTTGTGCAAGTTCCAATCATTATCTATGAAGTGTGCCGTGATTACCATGTAATTTATGTTTTGAACACTTGTCCAAGTGTCCGTTGTGAGGCACAATCTATGTGGAGCTAATTCTTCTTTCAATTTTTGTTTCATGGCATCATACATTACCATGAAATGCCTCACAAGTGTCCTACGAGATGGCACTTGGAAATGGGGGTTCAAAGAATTACAAAACCTCCTAAACCCTTTTCCTTCAACCACACTAAACGGCATTTCATCCATTACTACCATTTCTACACATGCATTTAACCACTCTTCTTTACCATGCACCATTGATGTAAGACCCCCATGTCCTTGGTCAAAAGACAAGAGCTTTTGCCTTTTATCTTTAGGAACCCTCCCCGGATATTTCTTACATAAGTTCTCAATATGCTTCCTCAAATTGGAGGTCCCATTTTTATTGGAGTCCGCCGCATAGCTAACAAAGCAATACTTGCATCTAGCTCTCTTCTTAATGATTGAATATTTGCTCCCATCCTCCTTCACACTCTCACTCACATCATCATATCTCTCAAAGTGATCCCACACTTCCGATTTTTCTTTTCTTGGGCCGGAAGGAGGTAATGGTGGAAGACCACTTGATGGAGGTGGTGTTTGGGCATGAGGTGCACTTTCGGTTGGTGTTTGGGGTTGGGGTTGGGGTTGCGGTTGCGGTTGGGGTTGAGGGATAGGTGTTGATACGGATGCGGATGTGGATACGGATGCGGATGATGAACCAACGTCACTAATCGATTGATTCATGAATTCTTGCAGAAATTAAAAACAGAAAAACAGAAATTAACAAAAAAAACAGATTTACAGAACCAGTTACAAAAAAACAAAACAGAAATTAAAAACAGTCTACTATTAACAATGAAAAACAGAAATTAAAAACAGTCTACTATTAACAAAAAACAAAACAGATTTGCAGATGCAGATGACAAAACAGTCAATTAACAAACAAAAAACAGTCAATTAACAAAAAAAAACAGATTTACCGAACCAGTTACAAAAAAAAAACAGATTTGCACTACCATTTCTAGATTGGATTATATTCCATTCATTTCTTATCAGAAAAAATGAAATACTAATATAAGGTATTAAGCTAGATTGAAATGGTATCAATTGAACCTTCCCCATCATGGAATGTGAAATGTGCAATATAAGTTAATAACTTAATATTACTTCAAGGATGACATTTGAACTAATATTTTATTTTGAACTACCAATGAAAACAATATAAGTCAATAACTTAATATTACTTCAATGTGCAATATAATATTTGTGTGTTACAAGTCAATAACAAACTCTACCAACTTGGTGTTAATTGCTATCATTGAATCTTGTTCACCTATACCTATCCGAATCTTGTTCACCTATACCTATCCAATCCAATCCAATTCCTCCTCCTCTTCTTCTTCCTTTCACTCTCTGTTGTGTTTTGACATGCTTACATTCAAAGTGACTAACGGTTGTCACCTTGTCTGCTGCTGTAATTTTCTAATTAATTAGCAACCAGGCTTAGCTTTGTCAACTCTTATTAGTAACTAACACAACCTAATTAACCTCCATATAGCCTTAAAGCAAATCAAAATTAAGAGTATTGACACAAGGAATAGGGAAAAGCCTAACAGGGAAACATGGCATCTAATAATAAGTAAAAGCCGGATGCATCAAAAGGTAGCCATTAGCCAATATAGTCATTTCGACATCAAAGTATCAACCCGGATTTAGACAACCACCAAATTCACAGAACATGGAATACTATATCACAGAGATAAAAATTCACAATCACCAAATTCACGAGAGAGAGATAGAGAGAGAGAGATGACGAGTATACCCAGAGAGAAGCGAGTGGAGGTTGCGGCCATCGGCGGTGGTGGCATGCGATGGTGAGAGGTGCGTGCGGCGTGCGGCCAGTGAGAGAGGGTTTAGTTGAGAGATGGAGACGAGCGAAATAGGGAAGGAGAAAAAAAAAACCCTAAGTAGTCTGATAGTATATAGGGTTGTAATCGTGTGTGTGTGCCATGATAATTTCTAGAAAGCAACCAATAATACACAGCCATCTTTTAAATACATATAAAATATAAAATATAAATATAAATATTAATTGAGCAGGTTCGGGTTGAATCGGTTCTTGGTAGTGGAAAATCTGACGGAGATAATTAGCCGGTCCGATTCGGATTTTTCGGTTTTTGACTTTTTGGCACGGTTTTTTCGCTTTGGTTTGGTTTAGTTCGGTTTTGCGGTTTTACGGTTTCGATGCCCACCCCTAGTCAAGACTCGTGGGGCTCTTTGCTTTGATTCGCTCTTCCAATTTCAGAGCTGACGTGTAAAACTCTAAATGGATAATTGGATAAAACCTAAAACACTCTACTTTCGTCTGCCAAGTGGCAGGCAACGTATGGACGAAAAAATCAACGCGGATCCCACACAACTTCCCCTAATTCCCACCCAACAATGAAAAAGCAGCAGCAGCAAGCAGTAGAGGAGAGAGGGGCACTCGAGACTGAGACTCTTCAACAGAACAGTTAGTCCCCGCCACCGGCAATAACTGAAAAACAAAAAACAAAAATTATATAAAAGCTTCAGAAAAAGAAGCTTCTAGATCCTTCTCATCCATGGCGGACACCGGGAGATCCACGGGCACAGTCAAGTGGTTCAGCGCGCAGAAGGGGTTCGGCTTCATCGCCCCCGACGACGGCACCGAAGATCTCTTCGTCCACCAGACCTCGATCCAATCCGACGGCTTCCGGACCCTCTCGGAGGGCCAGCCCGTCGACTTCCTCATCGAATTCGGCGAAGACGGACGCACCAAAGCCGTCGACGTCGTCGCCGCTATCGCCCGATCCCGCGGTCCCGGCTTTGACCGCAGCCGTGGTCGCGGCCGTTTTGGCGGGAGGGGTGGCGGTTATGGCGGGAGAGGGGTAGGCGATGGAGGTGGCGGGCGTGGTGGTTATGGAAGGTTCGGTGGAGGGTATGATGTCGGGAGAGGTGGCGGTTATGGTGGTGGTTACGGCGGTGGTCGCGGCGGTGGCGAGTGCTACAATTGCGGCGGAATTGGGCATTTGGCTAGGGACTGTATTCAGGGCGGCGGCGGTAGTGGCGGTGTTGGAAGATTTGGCGGTGGTGGTCGAGGATACGGTAGCCGTGGAGGCGGCGGTGGCCGTGGGTGTTATAATTGCGGAGAGGAAGGGCATTTGGCAAGGGAATGTCCTAATGATCAGAAGTGAGAATTTGGGTCATGTTCTATTTGGTGGCTTGGCTTTGGATGTGGGTGTATAGGTCTCTGGTTTCCCACGCTTTTGAGTGCTTGCTTGGTGATTGCTCTTGGCGTATGAAGAAAGGAGGGCTCTTGTTTGTCACCAATGTGTTCTTAATTTGGGTAATTTTTTGTTCGTTTTTGCATGATTTGATGGTATGTGGGTGATTGTTTTTGCATATATTAGATGGTAGTTTTCTCCTCCTAATTCATTGTTTCTCCTCATTTTTCATACCTATTCTTCTTGTTGTTCAATATGAAATCAATGATCATGTTTTGGTGTCATTTGCCACTTCTCTTCAAGTTTAATTATTTTCGACTCTTCATGCTCTGAGTTATCATAGATGAGTTTGAGTATATCTATGGTTTGACACCAAATACCAATTTGATCTTTGTTCCTTCCTTCCCTGTGGATATCTCTAAGCAACAAAAAGATGGTCCTTCCTTTTGAAGGGGACGCTCACCTGTTTTGCACTTCTCATTTATTCTGGTTTCAGTTGTGTGGATATAGTATTTTGTCCTTTGCAATCTTTATATTGCTGTGGATCTATTTTTTTCTGGTTGCTTGCTGCTTAAATTATATCGTGAGTTATCCTCAACTTAATGGCAGCAACATGCTCATTAGAGTCAAGTCATCTTATCCACTTCCCTGAAAAGAACAAGAACCAAGTCATACACCCTATCCTAGTTGATAATCCATGAGAGGTTGATATTTCACAGGTCAGGATTGCATTTCCCCCTTTCGGCATGATCAACATCTTTTCAAAATGTCTTCGTCACTTCGTCACTTGTTTCTAAGCTCAATTGCCCTTTACAGTCTTGATCTTCCATGTGGTGTCCTCTTTATCTCCCACTTTTGACTTTTGTAGAAGGGAACAAAGATGCATCCCCATGTGTTTATATCTATGAAAGTAGAGTGCATAAGTGAGAGGTTATTTGTTTCATGTGTCCAAAACAATTGCTTTAGGGAATCTTCCGCCAAAACAGCCTCTCTAAGGGTATGGCTGCATATTTCTTGCCCTCCCCAAACCCCATATTGGCAGGAGAGCCTTGTGCATTTGGCCACCCTTTCTTTTCTAATTGTTATTATTGGTTGGTTGATCAAAAATTTTGACCCTCATTTCATTACCAGTTTCAACCACAGATAGGTACATGTTTCGGATCATAATAACCAACTTCATTAAGAGTTTTGATTATCAGTCAAAGAGCTACTTATCAAGATGTTCTTTCGAAGATCACTAAACAATTAGCTTGAAATTGCCGGTTGAAGCCTCACTTGTTTTCTCCTGTTCTGATCCCTTGTGTGGTGTCCTTTTTGCTGAAAACAGAATTGCGTTTGATCGTTGTTCTTGCTAGTTACTCTATTTTCTGCTCATCATCCAATTGATGTTGAGCGTAAACAAAATGGGAACTAATAAAAGATGGGAACATTTGGTCAAGATCTGTCTCTTTCATTATGCATAGAGGCTCTTTCCTTTTCAAGATATTAGTTCATCATGCATCTATCTACCTCAGCCATATTATGAAGGGGCGCTAGAATGTCTCGAATTCTAAGCTGGCTAAATTCTTCCTCCCTTTTGAATGCTTATACGGCTTGGAATTGTTTGATTGATGATGAAGAAGAAGGGTATTATCTAATCGCGGGGACTTTCTTTTCTTGACAAAGCGATATTTTAAATTGCTCTTAATTTACGAGGAGGGGACTTAACCCACATCTCTACTTTTCACATTTCTTTTACTAAAAGAAACACATGCAAATATGCGAGTTTGAGAGAACAAGGATTGGTTTTTTCTTTTTCCTCATCTGATAAGGCTAAGCAAACCAAAACACAATCCAAATGTCTGAGTTGAATGGCCCAAAACAGATTACTAGATTAGAGGACTGACCAAGAAAACATGGCTCACCATGTCGAACCAACAAGAAAGCCCTCTCCAAAAGGTCCAGAACATTATGTATAAAACGATAGATCTAATGTCAATGAGGTCTAGTTAAGTGAAAAAATGACTTTGATTTATAGACAAGAGATTTCAAGTTCGAATCCCCATAACATCTTAGTTGTATGTGTGAGTGTGTGAGAAATCTCCCTCCCTTGTAGTTTAGAGACTATCACTTATACTAAAAAAAAACACAATAGATATGAGATTGGTTAAAATTTACAACAAGATATGTGAAAAATGAGGAAAAATAGAAGAGAGAAGAAAGGAAAGGATGGAGAAATGAAGAAAAATGTATGAAACAAAACTTGAAAAGAAAAACTATTTGAAATTGCTTTTAGCTTTCATTTTTGTCGCATTCTATTATACTTTCTCCTCCTCCATTCCTCTTGCATGCCTTCTCCTTCCTATTCCCTTCTTTCTCCTACTACCCCTTTCTTCAACTGAAAAACAAAAAACTGAGAATAAAAAACTAGTTTTTCTATTTAAACTTCGCACTTCTCTTTGTTCACCTCAATACTTAAAATCATTAAGCTATTAAGTTTTATTATTGTGTAAAAAGACAAAAAAGGTCATCCAACTTAATACTTAACCCCAATACATCTATACACACACCCCACCACTCTTCATATTAAGTTTTAGAAAAATACAAACTCCTCTACATCCTATTGCCACATTACTCTTCTTTTTTAAAGACGTAGAACGTTGAGGAGCCTACCTCTTTAAAAGCTGCGATGGGAGCTGATGGAAAGGCTTGTTGATTGCTTGGCTGTAATGATCTTATTCTCTTCCCTTTGTTTCATATATCCAACTTTTCAGTTCATATGTTGACCATAATAATAAAATTTAAGAGTTTAATGAAAGTATTAGAGTGAACAAAGAAAAGTGTGGACTTAAATAGAAAAACTCAACAACAACAAAAATCTTTTGAACTTTAAAATGCACTTATTGTCCATTGCATTTGTTTCCCATTTGATTCATACAGTTCATATGTCGGCCCCAAGGGTAAAGCTGCCATATAGTTTTCGAATAATTTTAACGTTTCCCTTTATCTTTTTTATTAAAAGTGTGGGGTTTAAATAGAATTTTTTTATTTTTTTAATTTTTTTGCTGGGTGTGTATTTAAAGGTAGTTTTGAAAAATAGTGAGGTTTTCTTAGAAATTGTGAAAATTTGAATTAGAAGTTTGGGTGAACAAAGAGAAGTGCAGGTTTAAATAAAAAATAAATAAACTAGTTATCAAACCAACCCTAAATTTTTATTTAGAATCTGATTAGAAGCTGGACAGAGTTGAGCAATTGGCTGGCAGGCCCATTCCCAGCCCACAGAAAAGCTGGAACAAAAGCAACAGCGGTGATTTTAACCATGTTCAATGGGGTCGGTCACGTACTCTCACTGTGAAGCAACTAAGCTAGAAATGAATCACACAAAACCTGCAAGACCAGAGAGTGGAAATGCTGCAATCACATTGTCAAAGACAAAGACAGGTCTTGGAGGAGCAATATCAAACTCAGTACAGTATAAAAGTGGGCAGCTTTTGCCTTTATATCTCAACCTCACCAGAAACTTCCATTGGAGGGAGGGCCCTACTGATTTTGACCAACACCCTACCTTCCCCCACTCCCTACTCTATCGAGAACAACTTGTATATCACGGGATAACATTGTTTTGCTATTTTCCTCAAAAAGTTATTAAATGTGACGAAATGTGATTGATTTGGAATATCAAAACAATGTTATCCCCGTGATATAAAACTTTTTCGCCAATCTATCAGCATGAGCCTGAGGTCCCCTTTTCCTCTTTTTTTTTTTTAAATCCAAATGCGCTAATGGGGTTTCAATCTCTTTCCTATATCCTTGTTTGGATTCAATGGTCCCTAAAAGAAGGAGATAAAGAAGGGGGTTGAAGCCTGGCAAGATTGACGCAATCCCAATCTTTCTAACTAGTGTAGTGATTTTTGGTCACCATGCCCTGAAAAAGGCTCTGACTTTTGGTCAAACACACACTTGGGTTGGATCCAAGCACCAGAATGTGAAGAGGGTCCAAGCCAAAGTTTCAATAAGTTCCAGCCATGTGGTGACACATTTTCTTCCCTGCAGAGATCATAGGACCCCCACACACGTTTTGCCTTATCTTACACTGTTAACTTGCTGGACCCTCCTCAAGATTTTGATTCTGTTTTCACAAGCTTACAACTTGAATGCCTACAAAACTTTTGTTAATGCCTTAATGGGTTGATTTGATTTCAAGTTTCAACCCAGAAAAATTAATCTCTTTTAAGTTCTTAAACTGTAACAGATGGGGTTTCAATTGCCTAGTCAAAAGTATTTTCTCAGTGCATATACGGGCAGATGCAATAATTTTTTGGAAATGCAGAAAAACAAAAAACAAAAAAGAATTAAAACATTCCCATGACAAGTTCCTCATCTTGGAAAGTTCTAAGCAAAAATGAGGTCCCCACCTTAAAACCCACACTGTATATCTCATATTAGTTATGAGTTAAAGCACTTCCACCGTGCAGTCCGTGCCAGGGCAGGAGGGGGCCTAAGCTCCAATTTCGACTTCCAGCGGGCTTAAGCTCCCCGAGCAGCACGTGGGATCCAGCAAATCGGGCTAGTCCAAAAGCAAAACTTGCCTGGGCTAGGTGACCAAAAAAAAGGTGACGTCAGCGTTGACGTCCCGCCAACGTCAGCGACGTAAAAAAATCGAAAAAATTCAAAAAAATCAGAAATATTTTTTTTTATACATACCTAGAAATTTTATTATTATTAATTTCATACATATAAATAAAATTAATCTCATGTGAAAATCTCATACATAAAATCTTATCTGAAAATTTTGTCCGAAAAATTCATTCGAATTTTTATAATAAATATTGACACGTGGCAACCGAAAATCTTCTCCAATTTAATCGTTTAAGTTTTTAAAAAAAAGAAAAAAAAAAGAGAAGAAGTTAAAGTGAATAGTATTTGCCCTTTGCTATGACAATGGGTGGAAACACAACAAGCATTTTGCTGGGCTGCCATTATTCACGTTAATAATGGCAGCCCTTGCCTTATCCTTGCCCTTTGCAATGACAAATAGGTGGAAGTGCTCTTAGGAGGAGCCACCTTTTTCTTTTCCCTTGCCTTCTCTTCTAATCAATCATATTTCTTTGGCAAAAGTCTAAAGAAGAATATTTCTTTTTTAGAATTTCATAGGCATCCACTTTGCTGCTTTCATATGGCTTTTGCATTTCCTACTTTATATTATGTATTTTCTTTCTCAGCACCAGAGATATTTATCCCATCAATCCCAGGGTCCTCAATTCTTTGCTCTATGTATGGGTTATGGAACCCACCTGACCTTATGGCATCAATATCAATTGTCGCCAATTTCTTGGGTCACAAACCAGAAATGTATGTAGCTTTTTTATGATATTTTTTTTTAAATACAAGCAAGCAATAGTCTAAATTATAAAGGGAATGGGGATTTCTCATACATACATTATCAAGATGTCATAGGGATTCGAGTCTGAGACCATTGATTTACAAATCAAAGTCCTTTTAAATTGAATTAGACCTCATTGGAAAGGGCCCTTTATGATATATGTAGCTCTAAAAATTATTCAATAGGAGGCTGGCTAATTGAACCATATTAGGTAACCTATCCTATATAATGATGTAGAGCTGATTAGACCAAGGCTAAGATTGTTCCTGGTCATACGTCATATGGGGCTCTAGGGCCTACGAAATTTCCTTGATTTGGTTGGTCAAGACTCAAAATCAATCTTGACCAATGTGTTATGATGGACCAAATAGATTTATTCTGATCCTTTATATGAACATGTCATTCGAGCTTGGGCCTACTAACTATTTCTTTGCTTTCTCTATCTAAGAAAACTTGTGTACGAAAAACTCATGAGCTTTATATTATTAATTCAGGTGTTCAAACATAAATGGGTGACAAAAATTGATATTTCATGAAATTATAGTACAATGTAATATGAATATATTGATAACACTACGACATTGAAGGATTTCATTGTTTTTGACGATATTGTAATGTCAGTGAAATCACAATTGTGTACCACATGATGTGATGAGTGATGTATATATAATTAACACTCCGTGAGATAAAATCATTAACACACGTTGGTCTCCTTTATCTTTCAACCGAATAGTTCTGCTATTTAGCACTGCAACGTGACATGTAACCTTACAGAAGTTTTTCTTCTCTCTCTCTGTCAGATGTAAGGCCAATAATTTATGTTCCATTGGCCTAGTTCTGCCAATGACTAGGTGATTGAAGTTCTCCAACTGATTTGCTAGATCTTTGTCGTTTAAGGCATGTACACACAGAACACATCAAATTAGGCAAAACGACTGATTGACATGCAATGATACAAAGTAATTCAATTAAAGCACATCAGAGTTAGGCCTTGACAATGCCATATATGGGACCAGCAAATTCAATCAACCTTTGCAGCTGGACAATCACATCTGCTTATTATGCAGCAGCATGCTAATGTTTCTCACGCAAAGTCTACACAATTTCAAAGAGGGACTTGAGCCCTTTTCACCCAATCAAACACATACAGAGCTTGCAATGAGGTTGATTTGGGTGCGCTCAAAAACCTAACTGATACTATGTGGAAAAAAGTGAGCTCGAAGTTAGCCATTTTTCACACCCTGTGGCACATTCAGATTGGCCCTCATGGACCAGTTATAGACTCTTTCACTATCAACTCCTCAGCAGGATATCAAAGTTGTGAGAGAAGCTGTGGTTTATGACCTAACTCAAATTATGAAGAAGAAAAAAACCTATAATATTTTGGAAGAAGAAAGAAAAGAATTACAATCATTCCTAGAGAATTTCAACCTAGATAGAAATATGTCAAGTCTATAAATTAATTCCCACAAGAGAAAACCAGGGGACTTGCATTTCTCAATTAAAAAGAAGACTAATTAATCAACACACAAGGTACAAATGTAGGTCCGCATGATAATTGCCATCACACCTTTTTTCTTTCTGCAAAACCATCAACAATAGATCTTACAAGAGGAAAAAAGTAAAAAAAAAAAGTTAAGAGGGGAAAAAATACAAATCAAGTAAGAAAAGAAAGGTTTACAAATGCCAGTCTCTTTACACACTTACATATGTATCTTTTAAAGTGTTAATAAAAACTTTCTGGAAAGTAGGGGGAATCTACTCAAGCTTTGTGAGGGGGGCATTGGTAGCACTTGGTGAATAGACCAAATGTGTCGACTTGTCGTATGAAGTTGAGCATGCTTGCCCACCCTCCAAACCCAAATCCCACTATCAAAACCCAAACCACCACAAAGCTGTTAATGGCATATGAGCCAGCCCAGCCTCCCAACAATGATGGTGGTCTCTCTACAGCATTCTGTGTGTCATAAAAAACAACAATCAACATATCAGAAATTTATACCCGGACAATTTGATATGTTATGCTACCAGACTATGAAGTGGATCGTGAGTTAAGTAGATTCTTGTTTGAATGTATAGTCGAAATTGACAGCCTAACAACATAATATACCGGATATTTCAGGTAAGAGAATGTTACGGTCCTTAATTAGCAATTATTCCATCCCAATGAGAATTAAAAATGACTAACCTCTCTAGCAGATGCAGAAGCAAAGGTGACCATGTGAGCTAAAGCAGGAATTATGTAGACAGTAAAGCTGACAAGAAGAGATCCAACAGTTGAGTTGATGGGCCCAAAGAATGGGAATATGATAGCAAGGAACCAAATTGGGATCACCACTGGGAGCCTAGCCAGGGCCCTCTTCAACATGCTCTTGGTCTCATGCATTTGAATGAATTTCTCCCACACAAAGTACAAAGGGGTGCAAGCAAATCCAAATGTGATAAACTGTGCACACCAACCAAATCATTAATTAACAATTAGAAATCCCATTTTAAGTCACTAAATCAAATTGGTTTGGTTGTCAATTAAGAAACTGTTGATTTAGTACCTGATGGATGAGCATGAGCACAACAGCAGTGTCTCTGAATCCAGTCCTTGGAAGCAAAGCTAGAGCATTGGAATGAGTCAAGAGATTGTCCCCAAAAGCCCAGTAAACAGCAGAAGCTGATGGCAGAGTTAAGGTCAGCACATAGAGTGTGGCCATCAAGTATATCAACTTGAATTTCTGTGGCTTCCACATTGCATGCATAATCTCCCTACACAACACACAACAAATCCCAGATAATCAAATTCCAGTTAAAACCCAAAAATTGAAACAGCTTCCTCTGTTCTTGGATATTAAAAAAATTTCACAAAGCCCTCACACTGTAACAGCATGTCCACCAAATGTGTAGAGAATGTTGGTAGCTCCAGTGAAGTAGAGAACCATTGTGGTTGGACCAGAGTGCTTCACTCCCTCAACCTTGGGGGTCGAGGGCACATAGAAAAATATTAGATTGCAACTTCTGTATGTGATTTTTTGGTGATCTAAACAAAGGACCCGCTAGTGTAGGTTTGGAGCAATTGATCCCCAAGCAAGGTCCTGGGTTCAAGTACTAACATCCGTGTACTGTGTGTGAGTTTAGTATATTATCGCCGTCCTCAAAAAATTAAGCAGTGATCAAATCTAATTGAGGGATGTAATTAATTAATAGGAGATATAGAATCTACCTTTCCATGGATAAGGGAAGCAATGGTGAGATACCAAGCAGTGTAGGTGGTCATAATGAGGCCCAAGAATGACCAAATTCTGTAATTATGGAAGGAGGGGATGAAGACAGTCGTAGCACAGCAAGCTCCAAAGATGTAAGTCCAAGTCCTCTTGTCTAGATTGTCGTTTATGTAGTAGATGTTACTAAGATAAAAAAAAACACACAAAGACAAACCAAATTTTATTATCTAATTCTTTTCTACATATAAAATTATAAATAAAAAAAATAAAGTATTTACCTTGCACAGGCAATTAATTGAATTACAGATCCGAACAGAAGAAAAGTGCAGTTGAAAAAGAGGCCAACATTCCTCCAGTACTTCCCCAGCAGCCCATCAAGAACTTCAAACCACTGCCAAGATTTATAACAATCAATGTTTATAAAGAAACTGGAATTATAATTAATGTATCAGCATTAGTTTTACAAATTAATGGAGAAATTAAGCATGGATTATACCTGAATTACGTGGTTCCTAAAATCAACCTTTTCTCTCTCCTTTCTAGTTCTGTACTCAACATATAGCAGACTGATGAGGTAAGCAGTCCAGCTTCCCATCAAGCCATAGAAAAGCTGAAATAGAATCCCAGATAACAAACCCAGCTGGGAAAATGAGTATGGCAGTGTGAGAAGCACCTGGGCAACCTGCATTAAAAATTCCATTAAAACCAAATTAAGATATATAATTATAATTAGCTAAACAAATCAAATACACAGTTACATTAACACAAATGAAAAGATATGTAAAACTAAGAAGTTTGGTAAATAAGATTAAATATGTGCCTGATTAGAAGCACAGCTAAACCATGCATCATAGGCTGAGCCGCCATGCCAAAGAAAGGTGGAGAGCTTGCTCTTAGTTGTCTTTGAGTCAATCTCTTCCCCTTCTCTTTCCATTTCTACGTACCTTCCGGCTATAACAGTCTCAACCTTCTCAGAAGCCATTGTTATAGCCTTGGTGGTGGTGGTGTGGGAGGAAGCAATGGATGAGTGTATGAGTAGTCTATAAATAGATCGAGGGAGTGCTCCTTTTTCACTACTATTTCCACTCCTTAAGCTTAACCTATATGTATGTATATCTTATAGCACCACTTTGCCTTTTTTATTTATAGAACTCTTTAATTTTTATGAGCAATAATTGAGTCACCCAAGTGGAGACCTAGCTACATCATCATCCTAATTAGCCCTTACGAATGTCATCGGATATATGATATATGCATGTTATTTAACCAATAGTATTTCAAAACCCCTGTATTCTATTTCCAAGTCAATAGGATAAAAAATTAACAGACACATGTCACACGACATAGTAAGTGTCTAAAATGCGTATCGACCCGTATAGACTACCTTCGACCACATATTCTTAGGTTAGCTACACACATAATTTCACTTTTATTAGATCTTTATCTCATTGTGTTTTTTTGTCGAAATTTATCTCATTGTGTTGAGGTTAAGATTCATTGGTACCACATGAGATTTACTTTTTCTTCCTAAATTTTGATTTTATATTTGTTATTTGGACATATAAAAGCTGTTGATGGGCCATGCTTAGCATGCATTGCACGAGCGGGGTGGCCCATGCATGATGCATATGGATGGACGGATGGATGATGTTGAATCTGTGTACAGAAAAGTGAGGTAAAGAAGAAGATCTGCGTTTATACAGAAGGGTGTGGAAGGTGGATGAAAGTTGAAGGATTAGAAGAAGAGCTGTTTTTGTGTGGATTTGAGTGTGAGTGTATGTGTGGGGGAGCCCATAAGATGGAGTGAATGATTACTTTGAGGTGGGCTTTGGTGCTAAACATGATTAGCACCACACGTGTGTGCCAACTGGCTTTACAAAAAGAGATCTAAAAATCCCCTTTACCCCTTTTTAGAAAAAGTTTAGGTCCCTAAAGGGTTCTTTGGGCCATTGATTCCGGTTCTAAATAATGGGAGTAATCAACTGTCCTCGCAAATCCCAATTTTGGTGGCGGTAATTTTTTTTTAGTACAAACGTTAGTCTTAGCTATAATAGAAAGGGGGTTTTTCATACACACACAACTAAATTGTCATGAGAGTTCAAATCTATCTAAAATCATTAGTATGCGTAAGTCAAACTTATTTTCTACTTAACTAGACCTTATTCACATAAATCAAACTCATTTTTCACTGAGTTAGACCTCATTCACGTGGTGACAAAATTTTAAATTAGGTTAGTTGGAGCATCTTTTCTATACATAAACACTAAAAAGTTTATGCAATCTATCCAGCTTCATAATTTTGATCCCACCAAAATTTTCTTTTCCTTTTAATACGCCAACCACTATGTCTGAAGGTGCGAGGAAAAGTTTATTTGGTCATTTACATCATTAATACAAAGTTAAGTTAATTCCAAAGTTTGACTGATAATGGACCAGGGTGGCATGGATGCCGATTAGCTTGTGGCACTGGCACCAATACTTGCCCATTTGGCCCAACGTTATCTGGGATAAGGTTCATCTAATACGATTCTTGGGAGCTTTCTACCTACCCTTGGACTCATTACTTAAAGCACTTGTTTTGTAGTTTGGCATGAAGTTAACTATTTCAATCAAATTAACTAATCTCCTTGTTCAGGTTTGGTGAATTTATAAATATTAGGATTATACTTATTAAATTTGACAATAGTTTAATATAGCGTCGGATAGGTCTCATCTAGATATAGAGGAATGAGACTCATTATAACTAGTTTGGACTCAATTTCAATTAAGTCCAAACAGAAACACTAAACGAAGTCAATGAGCATATAACAATCCAAATAGAATAAAGATTCAAAACTTTGCTTTATTTCTCTTTAAGTGATGTAATAATTCAGATGAATGGTCTCAAAAATCTTTCTATTTAAGAAAATTTTTTTAAGACACAAAAATCATGCTTTTTTTGGGTAAACTTGGATGGTCATTTTCATCATATGCACTAGATTATGATATTGGTGAGTGATTACCTAACTGCTACCTGTTTAAAGGGAGTGGCCCGAGTAGGTCTAGGCCTAAAGTCTAACCCCACCCTGCATATGCAAAACTTTAAGAATAATAGACACTTTGGGGTGACTAAAAGTTGGGGCCAAGGAGCTTCCAAAAGGATTAAAAAAGCAACTAAATAACCCACCTTTTGACTTGGTTCATATGCTTGGACAGATATCGTTATCGCATTTTCCTAAAGAACATTTTGCATAGTTTTGGATTTGTTTGGACGTTGAGAAAATATATGTTCCTTCAAGTGTAAGGGTGGAAAAAAAGAAACAGATCGCATTGTTCAAACCAACAAAAATAAATCAATCTTAAAAGTTTGATTTGATTTTTACTTATAAACAATGTAATCTTATACTGAATGAAATCACACTGTAATTAAATATGTGTTTCTTTACACACATATCATTGATATCAACCTACTATATCATTAGATTGTTAGTTTGTTATTTTAATGAAATGTTGAATGTTGTTAGGAGGTTAGAGATATAGGAATTAGAACGTGGTTGCAGTATTGGTTTTATATTGATGATTTTGGCTTCACAATACTATAAGAAGCAAGAAATGTTTGATGAGTTTGTTTCAACTTTCAAGTATAAAATTGTTTTTTTCATTTCGGCTGCTTGTTAGATGTAGAAACTGTGTAAATGCAAGTTCCAAAAAATGAAACACTAAAGAAATGATTCGGCTGTAGACATAGGCTTAGCGAAGTTGGCTAGAGCGAATATGCTCCTCACTCTGCACCCGAGTTCGAATTCCCCTTCCCGTAATTTAGATTAGTTAAAAGTAGATTATCACTTATAATATAAATATATATATATGATTGGGCCTTCTACATGATTGAGCTAAATGGCTATAAAAAATGCAAAAAGGAAGGGTGAAACTATAATGAGGGTTTAAAGTGAGGGTTCAATCTCACCATCAACAAAGCATAGGGGTGGGGGGTGGGGGTGGGGGTGCATTGATGGTGAGATTGAACTCCTCACTTTAAACACCTCACTTTAAACCCTCACTATGTACAAACCCAAAAAGGAAATAAAAAAAGAAAGTGCATTGGGCTCAAACCCAAACCCAATATTAATGGTTTCTCCAATAATTTAGGCCTTGGGCAACAGCACCAACCTAGCCCATTTGAAATCAACATGACCCGAATTTAACCGGAACGGGCCAAATAAACATGAGCTTGGCCCATTTGAAATCAGGATGGCCCAATTAAACATCTGTCGTCTCCCTCATTTAAACTCTTGCCGCCGGAGATTGCGGCTCCAAGCCTATCTCAGTCCTCGACGGCGCCATCTCCTCCGCCATTCAAGCTAATATTCAACTCCAGCTGAGGTCTTGCTTCTTGGGTTTCTCTCATTTTCTGTTTTTAGTGTTGTTTTCTCTTGCTGTCTGCTTGTTTAATTTCAGGAAAATGCCGGAAAATAATCATTCACCAAGAAAGAAAAACGTGAAAAGACATTTCAATTTCAGATTTCCAATTTGGAGAGGTTGAAGAATTGGCATAGATTTTTAAAAAAGAA
Organism: Prunus padus; assembly: GCA_024362665.1. Lineage (NCBI taxonomy): Eukaryota > Viridiplantae > Streptophyta > Magnoliopsida > Rosales > Rosaceae > Prunus > Prunus padus. The sequence continues at coordinate 40,649,455 of JANFAM010000020.1, forward strand.
GGAAAAAAGATAAAAGACAAAACTTTTATTAAATCATGCCTATGGTAGCTTAAACCTTTATTAATGTCAAATTTTCCCTTCAGTTTTCTGATCAAACAAACGGTAGGACAAGTGCTCATTAATTTTGTCCTGTTTTCCCTCTTCCTTTCCACCTGTTTTTAAGGAAACTGTTGGCCAGTTCCAGTAGTAACATGTGGAATTTGAATTCTGAATTAAGGTTTCTGAACTTGGAAGTTAAATCTTTTAAAATGGTGTCTTTCTTTTGAAAGTAAAGTAAAGGATTGATAGTTTTTTTGTACCAAAAGAGAAATAGGTATCAATAGTTTCTGAAAATGGGGATTTTTCAGATTACTTTAAACTTTGATGCGGGTCCACAAATTTTATGGGTAAAGAAAAGTAGAAACAAGTATAGGGAACCTTGATAAACTTGCAGGAAAGGATTAGGAAAGGAATCAGATTAGTTAGCATTGCCAAAAAAGGCTTCCTTGGAATTGCTGCTAATGCTTTGGTTTTAGTAGTCCTTTCTCCACACGTATTCTTCTTCACCCTCTTGTTTTATATGTGGATGTTGTAAACTGTATAAGCGCAATTCATTCATGGTTCATCTAAGCCAGTCCCCTTAAAGTGAGAGAGAGAGAGAGAGAGAGAGAGAGAGAGAGAGAGAGAGAGAGAGAGAGAGAGAGAGAGAGAGAGAAATGGCAGCACATCTCAATGTGTTCTTACCAGTTTTATTGGTTTTTATGGCCATTTCATCAGGTATTCTTTATCATAGCAATCTTTGTGGTTTAATCTTTCTTTTAGAATTGCGTATGGATAATGACATTGATGAGAAACATATATACTTTTTACATGTAGATAAACTATTAACCTTAGAGTAAACTCATAATGGCCAAAACTATTAACCCTTTTAGCTCATTTGTGCACCATCATTTCTTATCGAGTTTAGAAGCAATTGACTTCTTGGTTTTTGCAGGACCAAAGTTATCTGAGTCTGCTAGAATTTTCACCATAATAAACAATTGCAAGGAGACAGTCTGGCCTGCAGTGACCCCAGGGGAGAGCTTCAATGGTGGTGGTTTTATACTAAAACCGGGCCAGTCAGTCATATTCACTGCCCCAGTCAGCTGGTCTGGCAGGATATGGGGTCGAACGGGCTGCAACTTCGACAACAAAAATGGCAACACTTCATGCCAGACTGGAGACTGTGGCGGCACCCTCAAGTGTGGAGCTTCAGGAAAGACGCCAGCAACACTTGCCGAATTCACATTGGCAGCTCTAGACTTTTATGATGTTAGCCTTGTTGATGGGTTCAACTTGCCAATGGTTGTGACACCTCTGAATGGTACGGGAAATTGCAGTGTTTCGGGTTGCGATGGGGACCTGAGGCCCAGTTGCCCATCTGTGCTCTCTGTTAAAGAAAATGGGAAGACTGTTGGATGCAGGAGCGCCTGTGATGTGTTCAACACTGATGAGTATTGTTGCAGAGGGGTTTTTGGCAACCCTGTTACATGCAAACCCACATATTATTCCAAGATGTTCAAAGGAGCATGCCCTACTGCCTATAGTTATGCTTATGATGATCCAACCAGTATCTTTACTTGCTCTGGCACAGATTATGTGGTTGCATTCTGCTCAAGCAGGTTTGTTCATGAACTTGTTTTAGACACTAAAGCTGTTTTGAATCTCTCTTGGGGTAATGTTCTCTTGCTAGATATCTGCACGATACATTCAAATAAGAAAACGCTTAAGCAATGAATGCAGTTTGAATCTAGCTCCTGCCTAATTTAAAGCCCTCAAAGCACTCAAATTTTACCCCTTCTGTGCACTGTGCATGCACTGCAGATGACAACTGATCAATGTCTGAGCAATTTGTATTTTACCTTTTTGCTTGCTGTCCAGTCAATGACATTTGTTTTTGTTTATGTATATGCAGGAAGCAACCAGTGTGCACATATCATAACCGCAAGCTTGTCTGTAGTACTAATGGATCAAAAGGTTTAAAGTCAATGAGATGGACTGTGATGCTTGCACTGATGGTGATGATTAATTTATGGATTAATTTTTGAGAAAAGGGTTTTTTTCCCATGAAGTTTAGAGGTGTGTTTGTTTTACATCCCTTTTAAACTTACAGAGCAGCACTTGAAAATAATGTAAGAATTGTCCATACTGGTTGTACATATGAAGTTATTCATTTTATTCTTTCCTTAGAGGAGGGAAAATAATGAATGCAGTTGGCTAGCTTTACACAAACTTTCTTCTTCTCCCCTCTCCCTTCTTGAATTTGGTTTTGATCAAGTTGGGTCTAATGAACTGGCTCAACCCGATCCATGTATGCCATCTGACTTAGTTTGGATCAGCACTGTGTAAAATATTGTATAGCAAAGCTGGTATGGCCCTTTGTAATGCAAAAAGTATATCACCATTGCTTGGGCTATTAATATGCTTGTTGCTCCTTACTTATAGGGCCACTCACTGTTTAATCAAGTACAAAAGCATTCTGGTTTGCGTTAAATCTCAAAACATAAACCAAACCAATGTAATATCACGGTTCATATTGATTCAGTTTAGGCCTCAAATTAGCATCATGGTTCCGATTGAGGCCTCGTATTTGTTTAATTGCTTATGAAGGAATTTAACCAAATCAATCGGTAAAAGGGAACTTCATATTGAAAATTGAACGATTTAGGGGTTTTAGCTTTTAGAATTAACTATTTAATATTAATTTATGAGATGAAACATAATAGTAAATGATGATAACCAATAAGAAAATGCCAATTATAAAAACAAACAATAAAATCAATATAGGCAATTTAGTTTGGTTTAGGGGTTTCCAAATAGGTCAAATCAAATTGAATCAAAATAATTGTAGTTTGATTGATCCGTCCGGTCTAAAATCACAATATTTTTGTGTGTATAAAATTCGAACAAAATCAATTGAATTAGTTTGAACAGTTTTATCTACCCAACATAATAATTCTCAAAATTGAAATAAAACACGCAATAATTTTTTGTTAGTTGAAGCTTTTACATCATTTCTCAGCGAATAGCCAAAAATGTCTAATCCAGTGAAAAGAACCTTAATTTGCAGACTAGTGGTATCAGGTTCAAATCCTCATGACACATTGACAATGTATATAAGTGAGAAAATCCCTTCCTCCAATATCCTTGCATCAAAAAATAAAATCATTTCCCAACGGATAATTTAAAAAAATATATATAAAATCACAAAACATGGCCTCCCCATCGTTAGAAATACGAACGAGAACGAAGCGGGTTGTCCATATGTATATATACAAGACCACTCCTTAACACGCAGACAACGAGAAAAATAAAAGGGCTTCTTAGATCTGGGTACAAAATGATTAGTCATTATTGGGTTTAGTCCTCACATTTTTAGTTTTAAATGTAGGTCCTTTGACTTTTATTTATTTTTTGTCGATTTTACCCTTTGAGGTAAATAAGGAAAACACATTGAAAATCTAAATTTTAATGCACTATTTCCTTGTAATTGAATTCCAGAATTTAAATTTTGAATTATTTCCTTGATAATATTCCTAATATATGGATAAAATACAATTTAATCAATAAAAAGTAAAGACCCACATATTAGAAGACTACCTATAAATATTCCACTCACTGTTTAAAAGTAAATAGTGTTATTATTAGCAACGAAAAATACTTAGTGATAAATCGTGTTACCTATAAGTTAGGAACATAAATTAGAAGACTACATATAAGTCAGATAAAAAAATAGACAAAATAAAATTGTATGTTACCTATTAAAAAAAGGTAAATAATATACCTATGCAATAGACAATAGGCAATATGACATAAAGAAAAGGCATAAAGAAAAGGGAGATATCAAAGTGGGAAATAGATAGGAAATAGAGTGGAATAAATAATTGAAGAGAGTAAAAGGGAATAAAATAAGAAGTATGAGATAGGTGGTGAAACCAACATGGGAATAATAAAGAAAATATCATCACAAGAGCATAGGGCCCAAAGAGATGAAAATAAAGAGGGATTATTGATCCAAAAATAATAATATAATAAATAAAGGAGATGAAGGAATGTGGACATAGGCAAGCACAAGAAATAATGAGAGCAGAATTTTAAACAAAAGAAAGGTGGGCTAAGAAAAAACATGAAAAGAGGGAAGCATGTGGTGCCAAAAGTGCACATGAGAGAGAATGGAATATTTGCAAAGGCAAAGTCAGAGAGAGATACAAGAAAAACCAAAAAACTCGTGGGAGTGGAAGAAAAAGATAGACAAAGTAAGGTGGAGAGGAAAAAAAAAAGGCACATGTTTTGATAAAATAAATTTAATAAAAGAAGTGGAAAAGTGAAGCAGAGAAGATAACAAAAAAGAAGTAAATGAAAAAATAATTAATTCAGTATAAGTCCAATTCTTATGACAGAATTTGGGTGCAATCCACACACTTGTTGTTAGTAATTCAAGTCCTCTGACTTTTGTGCCATGTAGGATTACTTACCTTTTTTTAATTTCTGAGGTTTTTATTTATTTTCTTAAATTTTTAATTTATGTTGTGCTTCCAATTTTGCCCCTAAAATATAAATTAGGTAACCTCAAAAAAGCAAAATCACAAAAATCACGTTAAATAATCCTCATATGGCAAAAACAAAAAGAATCGCAAAAATCATATCTTCCACAATCAATTATCGTCATGTCAAGCCAATTTATGCAGACTCAAGAGGTTACCTGTGCCATAGGTACACACTCAAGAGGTTACCTGTAGGTTAGGTACTTCTCCAATTCAAGAGAACGACAAACCCACCAACTGTTTAAAGATTATACTTTATCACTGTGTCCTTTTCTTAGTTTCTAGCTACTTCTCCAATTCAAGTTAATTTGGTGGTCATTACTCCACTGTGAGAAAAGATCAAATGAATAAAAATGGCATCGATTCGTCTGCAAGTTCTGTTTAGCAGCATGCTTCCTCCATTTCTACCATCTACCATACCTATGCCTCAGATATAGGTACATCACCAAGCATCCTCCCACATTTTTTAAAAAAACTATAAAATTAAAAATTAAAAATTTACCTATGGTCCAGGCATTGAAACCCAAGTATTAGTTAAATATACCTAATATCTAGGTAATCTTTTGGTCGATAATATCTAGGTAATTAATGGAATAATTGTGTTTTAAATTTGTAATGGCATACCTCCATACCAGGTATAGTAAAATAACCGATGAAAAAACATCAATAAGAAATCCCAATATATGAATTTATACCTAAAAGGCAGGTATATGCTATCAATCGAAAAAAAAAAGATACGTAAGAGCATATCCTGCAAATGCTTTAATATAGTTTCCATATGTATGCTGCAATAAAAGAGAAATGAATTAAAAAAGTTTTGAATCCATGTGGAGTGAAATCAGCATAAATTGAATGTCAACGGCTTTCCATTTCCATCCAATGGCATGGTTGTAAATATCTCAAATATGGTGGTTGCAAGTTTTGCTTAACTGCCCACACATGTGGCTTGGTGGATCTCAATCGATAAGAGGAATGATGTGGACTGCATTCAATGTGCAATAACGAAAATGAACCTATATCTAAGGACCCCATGAAAAAATGAGGTGAACCACGGAGACAAAACAAGAGGAAAATATGGGAAGAGAACCATGTGGGAAAATAGTGTAAAGGAAGATCATCATCTGGGATAATTATGGCATGCATAGAAACAAAGAAAATAAATGAGGAAATCACCTTAGAGAGGAGTGGTCTCGGATGGAAAAACAGACAAAAAAAAGGGAGCTTAGGATAACAAGAAGCGCAATAGGGTAAGGAAAAATATGATACTCAGTTTCAGCAGAGAGAAGTAGCTCAACATTGGTTCAAACAAGGGGGCCGGTGAGCCAAAAGAGGGATATGCATCGGCTAGGAAGAGTCAAAGGACAGAAGATTCAAAGAGAAACAGCATCCGATGAGAACATCAGTTGAGCAGAGGTAGGGCTTGAGAGGCCAGTACGAAGTCGACAACACAGAGGAATAAACAGCAGCTGTGCAAAGGAAACATCGGCAATGTAGCACGGCAGAAGAGACAAAGGAGGCTAAGAAAAGGCTCGGCGAGTGGTGACGAGGCTCGCGGAGGAAAGAGACGGCTCGGTGAGCGGTGACGAGGCTCACGAAGGAAAGAAATGGCTCGGTGAGTGATGATGAAGCTCACGAAGGATAGAAACGGCTCGATAGAGAGACATGTTATGAAGCTTCAAAGATAAAGAAGCTGGGATATCAAGAAAGATCATGGGTGGTCAATGGTCATGGCGCACTGAGTCTGGTGTGACTGATGTGGTCCTGCCAGTACAAGATAAATAAATCAGGAGAACCTGCAAAGTGACTGCTTGGCCGGGGAACAGTAAGGATGGTCTCTCCGCCCGTGAGGCAGGAAAGTGAAATCGCCAGTAAGGTTCTGAAAAACGCGTAGAAAAAATCAACATAGCAAGGCAGTGGCGACCGGTCGCAGGGACGGTGTGACTGGTCGCTTTGAGACTTATTCAAAAAGGGCTTCTAGACTTGAAAACGGCCGGTCGCTTTCTAGTGGTTGCTTCAAAACAACATGTCGCTTATTCCGAAGCTTGCTAAGATGGAGGCTAGGTATGTTGAAAACACATATAAGAGGATGAATAAAAGAAAATGACTATACAAGATGAAGACCCATTATGGGTGAGGGATGAAAAGTGCCAACGACTCTAATTTGGCGGAGGTTATCACAGGTTAGCCATTAGGCTCACGATACCATGTCAAAGTATGAGATATGTGAGAATAGAAAACGGTTCATTGGTTGATTTTCTTTGTATTACAAACAAGTATATTTATACAAGTAGGTAGCTTGCTAATCAAGCTCATCATTAAGTACAAGTAGGTAGTTGGTGTCATTAATTATGCAATAGACAGCTAGAGCTAGTTTAGGTTGGTGTTAGCCTTGGTTCCCCACTCCTGGAGATTGCTGCAGCAATCAAGCCAATTTAATGCTTTCACACAACAAGTCAACATGATTATGTGGACCTGGGATTTTATGCCTTTGCGACTCCTCCTGTTTGGGTGAGCTCTTTATTGGCTGATGATGTTTCAAGGGTGACTAGAACTCGGCTAGTCTGTCATGTTTAGGCTTGTTGTTTGTGGGGCTTCGCCCCTCTTCATCAAATAAATAAATAAATAGCACTCTGATTGTCACAATAAACATCCACATGGTCCTGCTGAACCCCTAAGCCATCAAGCAACCCTTGAAGCCAGATGGTTTCCTTAATAGCTTTTGTTACCGCCATGTAATCCTCTTAAATAGTCGACAAAGCAACTGTAGATTGCAAAGTCGATCTTCAACTCACTAGACCTCCAGCAAGAGTGAATACAAAATCTATAGTGGACCTACATTTTTCCAAATCACTTACGTAATCATAATCCACATATCCAACAACACATTGACTAGCAACTTTATCCTGCTGAAACAATAAACCAACATCCACAATTCCTAGAATATACTGTAGAATCCATTTCACAGCTTGTCAATGCCCTTTTCCTGAATTATGCATATATCTACACAAAATACTAACATCTTGTGAAATATCATGCCTAGTACACACCATAGCATACATCAAACTACCAACAACACTTGCATATGGAATTTGAGCCACGTAATGATTCTCTTCATCAATTTTAAGAGACATAGAAACACTAAGTTTGAAATAACTCAGAAATCGAAGCCCCAAATATACCCAAGCTTACACACTCAAAAATACAAAGGGAATACAATTTGAGTACAAATTGAACAATGGAAAAAATCACCAACAGCAGCCACAATTCTTCTGTTGCACAACTGTGATTTTTTTCATTCTTCCTCACTTCTCTCTCTCAGTCTACTTCTGCGGGAGCAAATGAAGCGGCAATATATAACTAAGAATTGTTAAGACAATATTATTATAAGTTAATATAATAATCCAAAATAGTTCAGGCAAAAACCAAAACATAATGTAAACAATTCCTTTGGTTACTCATCTTCATTCAATAATTCTGAAAGTGATTGTTTTCACTTTTGACTACTGTTTGAGCCACTAATAAAAAAGGAGTTGATAAATTTTTTGTACAAAAAGAGAAATCGGTATCAATAGTTTCTGAAGATGGGGATTGTTCAGATTACTTTAAACTTTGATGCGGGTCCAAAATTGTATGGGAAAAGAAAAGTAGATACAAGTGTAGGGAACTTGATAAGAAATGTATGGGAAAAGAAAACTTTGATGCGGATTCTTCTTCACCCTCTTGTTTTATAAGTGGATGTTGTAAACTGTCTAATCGCAATTCATTCATGGTTCATCTAAACCAGTCCCCTTAAAGTGAGAGAGAGAGAGAGAGAGAGAGAGAGAGAGAGAGAGAGAGAGAGAGAGTTAGTGAGAAATATGGCAGCACTTCTCAATGTGTTCTTACCAGTTTTATTGGTTTTTATGGCTATTTCATCAGGTATTCTTGATCATAGAAATCTTCGTGGTTTAATCTTTCTTTTAGAATTGCGTATGGATAATGACATTGATGAGAAACATATATAGTTTTTACATGTAGATCAACTATTAACCTTAAGAGTAAACTCATAATGGCCAAAACTATCCCTTTTAGCTTATTTGTGCACCATCATTTCTTATCAAGTTTAGAAGCAATTGACTTCTTGGTTTTTGCAGGACCAAAGTTATCTGAGTGTGCTAGAATTTTCACCATAATAAACAATTGCAAGGAGACAGTCTGGCCTGCAGTGATCCCAGGGGAGAGCTTTAATGGTGGTGGTTTTGTGCTAAAACCGGGCCAGTCAGTCATATTCACTGCCCCAGTCAACTGGTCTGGCAGGATATGGGGTCGAACGGGCTGCAACTTCAACAACAAAAATGGCAACACTTCATGCCAGACTGGAGAGGAGACTGTGGCGGCACCCTCAAGTGTGGAGCTTCAGGAAAGACGCCAGCAACACTTGCGGAATTCACATTGGCAGCTCTAGACTTCTATGATGTTAGCCTTGTTGATGGGTTCAACTTGCCAATGGTTGTGATACCTCTGAATGGTACGGGAAATTGCAGTGTTTCGGGTTGCGATGGGGACCTGAGGTCCAATTGCCCATCTGTGCTCTCTGTCAAAGCAAATGGGAAGACTGTCGGATGCAGGAGCGCCTGTGATGTGTTCAACACTGATGAGTATTGTTGCAGAGGGGTTTTTGGCAACCCTGTTACATGCAAACCCACATATTATTCCAAGATGTTCAAAGAAGCATGCCCTGCTGCCTATACTTATGTTTATGATGATCCAACCAGTATCTTTACTTGCTCTGGCACAGATTATGTGGTTGCATTCTGCTCAAGCAGGTTTGTTCATGAACTCATTTTAGACACTAAAGCTGTTTTGAATCTCTCTTGGGGTAATGTTCTCTTGCTAGATATCTGCACGATACATTCAAATAAGAATACGCTTAAGCAATGAATGCAGTTTGAATCTAGCTCCTGCCTAATTAAAGCCCTCAAAGCACTCAAATTTTACCCCTTCTGTGCATTGTGCATGCACTGCAGATGACAATTGATCAATGTCTGAGCAATCTGTATTTTACCTTTTTGCTTGCTGTCCAGTCAATGACATTTGTTTTTGTTTATGTATATGCAGGAAGCAACCAGTGTGCACATATCATAACCACAAGCTTGTCTGTAGTTCTAATGGATCAAAAGGTTGAAAGTCAATGAGATGGACTGTGATGCTTGCACTGATGGTGATGATTAATTTATGGATTACTTTTTGAGAAAAGGTTTTTTTTTTTTTCCATGAAGTTTAGAGGTGTGTTTGTTTTATATCCCTTTTGAACTTACAGAGCAGCACTTGAAAAGAATGTATTAATCTCTTTGTCAAAGGTTGTACATGTGAAGTGGTTCATTTTATTCTTTCCTTGAGAGGATGGAAAATAATGAATGCAGTTGGCTTGCTTTACACAAACTTTCTTTTTCTCCTCTCTCCCTTCTTGAATTTGGTTTTGATCAAGTTGGGTCTAATGAACTGGCTCAACCCAATCCATGTATGCCATCTGATTTAATTTGGATCAGCACTATGCGTAAAATATTGTATAGCAAAGCTGGTATGACCCTTTGTAATGCAAAAAGTATATCACCATTGCTTGGGCTATTAATATGCTTGTTGCTCCTTACTTATAGGGCCACTCACTGTTTAATCAAGTACAAAGCATTCCGGTTTGGGTTAAATCTCAAAACATAATCCAAACCAAAGTAATATCACGGTTTATATTGATTTGGTTTAGGCCTCAAATTAGCATCATGGTTCCGATTGAGGCCTCGTATTTGTTTAATTGCTTATGAAAGAAAATAACCAAATCAATCGGTAAAAGGGAACTTCATATTGAAAATTGAACGGTTTAGAGGTTTTAGCTTTCAAAATTAAATTTGTGACATGAAACATAATAGGAAATTATGATAACTAATAAGAAAATACTAATTATAAAAACAAACAATAAAATCAATATAGGCAATTTAGTTTGGTTTAGGGGTTTCCAAATAGGTCAAATTAAATTGAATCAAAATAATTGTAGTTTGATCCGTCCAGTCTAAAATCACAATATTTTTTTGTGTGTATAAAATCGAACCAAATCAATTGAAATAATACAATTGAATTAGTTTGAACGGTTTTATCAACCCAAACATAACAATTGTCAAAATTGAAATAATACACGCAATAATTTTTTGTTAGTTGAAACTTTTACATCATTTCTCAGAGAATAGTCAACGAGGTCTAATTCAATGAAAAAACCTTTAACTTGCAAACTAGTGATATCATGTTTAAACCCTTATAACACATTAACAGTGTATAAGTGAAAAAATCCCCTCCTCCAATATCCTTGCATCAAAAAATAAAATCATTACCCAACGGATAATTTTAAAAAATAAAATAAAATCACAAAACATGGCCTCCCCATCGTTTTTTTTTGGGTCCAAATGGCCTCCCCATCGTTAGAAATACGAAGCGGGTTGTCCATATGTATATATATACAAGACCGCTCCTTAACACGCAGACAACGAGAAAAATAAAATTATAAAATAAAAAATGGCGGGTGGTGGAAAGGTGTCCTTCAAAGTCACTCTAACCTCCGATCCAAAGCTCCCCTTCAAAGTGTTCGTATAACCCTCGATTTGTATTTTCAATTCCTCTTCGTTAACGTCTTTTCTGCTTCTCGATTTACAATAAGATGAAATTTCTCAACTTTTTTTCAGGTTTAGCGTTCCTGAGGCAGCTCCTTTCACCGCCGTTCTGAAATACGCAGCTGAAGAATTCAAAGTTCCTCCCCAAACCAGCGCTATTATCACCAACGGTATTTCATTCCTGGGCTTTTGCATGTTGCTATTGATTTCATTTTTGTCTCGTAAATTCTGTGATTTTCTAATTGATCATCGGTTTGCAAATTGGTATTGATTTCTTTTTCGTCTCGTAAAGTATGTATTTTTTTAATCGATGATTTGGGTATGATAGGAAATTTCATTGATTGATCGAATTAGGGTTTATGGTTTCCGGAATTGTGAATCCCTTTTTATAATTCAGTGTGAGATTAGATCTCTATGAAAACAGAAGTTGTACTCTTTAATTGAGAGCTCGGACTTTTAATTCTTGTAGAGCATCATAAGTGATGCAAATTTCGAAATCAAAATTGAAAACTTTGAACCGAGGGAAGAATGGAAAAGGATGGAGCTGAGAAAATTTAAGCAAAAAGGGGGAATTTGAATTGCAGATGACATTCTAGGATTTTTATTTTTATTTTATATTAGGAACTGGTCCATCATCATTTTCTATGTGATTAAGCTCATGTAAAGTTCACTTGAAGGCAGTCTACAGTATCCTCTAGAACTTGTAAAGAATATCAACAGTGCATAACTTATTTTGGTTGCTGATATATAATTGAAAAATGTCCTGCATTTTTTTGAAGAATCAATGCGGCCAATTTGAAATGCAAAACTATATTGCCAAAACATACCGGTATCTCCAGTCATCTTCCCTCCCAGGACAACAGTGTTATTAGTTGAAGAACTGTGTGTTTTTCCCCTATCCTTAGATCCAATCAGAAATTGACATTGGTAATATCAAATCTTTAGACAATTGAAATTTAATTTGATAAACAGTGAGACTTTTTAATGAAAAACCCCTTAACTCCTAGTTTGATATAAGGGAAAAGTGCAGGTATGCCAATGCTTGTTGATTGTCACCATTCTATTAGTTCTCACTTGTTGATTGTTATTGTGCAGATGGTGTTGGAATCAATCCTCAGCAAAGTGCAGGTATGCCAATGTTTTACCTTTATTGCTTTATATTTGTTCCCCATTCATTTTTTACCAGATAAGAAAGTGTATACTTTATATTTAAGAAAAAGGGAATGGTGGAAATACTGACATGATTGTTTTTGCTACTGGCCCCGGACTGGGGCTGTTGCTTCTTTGTCATTCTTTACACATGAAATGAGACCCATTGGCACACCTTAATATAGAAATTAAAATCTATCATCCTAGACTTAAGTTTATTGGTAAGTTACTCGAAAACTAAAGGGGTATGAAAAGGAATCTATGGATTCTTATATGAGGACGGTTTAATGGTGCTTTAGTTTAATGCTATGATATATGTCCATGGAGATGGATAAAAAAATTGCTAATGAGTGCTATTTTTTTGTGCACCTCCCAACAGATGGCAAACTGTTATTAGCATAATTATGGCATTGAATTCAGCATTGTTATAGAATGGCTTATATCCTTGGTTCCACATAAATTTTTACTTTCTCAGGCAATGTGTTCCTCAAGCATGGTTCCGAACTACGCCTGATTCCTCGAGATAGGGTTGGGGCTTTTGGGACAACAGACGCAGCATTACCATCAAACTGAAGAAATTGGTCTACTTCTTCATGTGGGGTCTTTTTCTTTTCTTTTTCTTTTTATGATCTGTACCTTATTATTAAGTTGTGAGGATTATCTGCGTCAGTTTAGTTGACGATATTAACTCTCCAGTTAAACCGAGATAACAGGTGACTGTAATAGGTGCGTTTGAATAATATTGAAAGGATAGTATATCAAGGACAGTTTTACAGTTCTGCTTTCTCTGTTGGAGGTCCATCTGTCCTGCATCCTTAGAAATTAGAACATATACACAGCATCTTTTACCCCTTAAACCTCTAGAAAATTTTCAAGTGTGACCGTAACACTGCCATGACTGGTGAACTCGAGAATTACTTGGGAGCTATTTGGTACCTAATACATGTGTCCCTGCATCCGAGATCTTAGGTTCGACTCCCCATTCTCTCAATAACGCTTGTATGGCTGGGCTAGGTTTGGGATGTGGTGTTAGTGAGCTATGCAGATCATTAAGCCTAGGGCAAATGCCAATCTTTGTCTCGGCCCAGTACAGTGCACTTGATATCTTAAAGTACCTAACCAGTGAGCTTTGTTGGAACCCATCTACAAACTACACCCGTTTCTGTTTTAGGTGCTTATTAATAAGGCGTGCCTGACTTTAGTGTTCCAATTCTGGCTCTACAAAATTTATGAATGTGACATTAACAATATATATATATGCTGCTGTTATTTATATGAGCCGCCCAACCAACCAACTGAAAACCAACTCCTCCCCCAGTTGTTTTCATCAAAGTAGAGTAGGGATTGTCATTAACCAGCTGAAAACTACAACACCGCCATATAGGTTTGATCCTAAGTAGAGTTGACATTGGCATTGTTTTGGTAGGGCACATTGACCTTGGGAATTGCTTAGCTTTCGATTTGTTAGTTGCTAAGGGCTCATCCGGTAACCATTTCAAAGAATATTTTCATCAAATAAAGTAAATAAAACGAATTTACAATTTAAGATACGATTCCGTTGAAAAATCAACCATGGTATATAAACCAAGGGAACAATGCCATGTTAATTTGGCATCACTTGTTTTGAAAACTTGTGTTCTCTCAAACTAGCAAACATGAAAACCTCATCAAAGGATAAATATCTTGAGCGCTAGCTAGTTCAAAAGGACATCGCTGTCCAAAAATGGATGGTAGGATGTCTGAAGACACGACAAAGGCATTTAGATTTGTATCTAACTAAAAGAGCTCTTCAATGAGGTGATGAATTTTCTGTACTGACCCATCAGATTTATTTGTCTCCCTAACCAGCTTTCCAGTTTATGCATCCATGGCTAATAGCAAACTTAGCCCCACCAGCTCAACTCCACACCTAAGTTTTGTCATGGCATATTCGGAACATTCAAATTTTTTATTATCACAGTTGATGGAGAGCTATTAATGCAAGAAGCTGGAAACTGCTCCAAATAGTAAAGATATGACATTGATGGACCATTTCTTGGTGCATTTGGTTTTACCTGGAATTTCCATGTTAACATGTTTAATTTACCACTTTGATGTCGGTTGTCATTCAAGGATGGCTGGTTGAATTTACATTTTTGGTTGCTGTAATTCAATGTTAATATTTTTAGTCATGTAGTTTAGCTTGGTGTGCAAGTAAGTTCAAATCGTAAACTTCATCTTCACTCTCATCCGCATTTCTATTCTCCTTCTTTTTCCTCTATACTCTAAATGCAAAAAAAAAAACTAAAATTGAAATGGTTATCAAGCAAACCCTAAAGCAACAAAAATCCAGTCAAACAACAAATACGACAAATTGTAATTTGGTCTTCAAGGAGTGGGATTGCATCCTATCCAATCACTTTAAACTTCCTTTTCGATTTGGAAAGATAGAGCTAGATCACTTTATGCTTGTTTAGTTGGGCAAAACCTTAACTAACCATATCATTAAACCTTGCACATTGTTTCCTTAAAGTTATGCCATATGTCAAACTCACTTTGTTTCAACTTTGTACAGAAACTAGTTTGTCAAAGTTTATATGAGTCCAATAATGGTTTTGGGTTCAATGATACTTCATTCTCATTCAAATGTAAGATCAAAATTCAATTATAAACTAATTTGAGTCGAAGGAGTACGTTCTAACGCCTTACGAAGTTATGATCGAGAATGAATAAGAATTGTGTTTGCACTTAGCAATTGCCCTATATACACACTTGTAATGCGTGTATTGTTTGTTTTCTTTTAAAAAGAATGTTTACAATGCAAAGATCATGGGGCTTAAGTTAACCCTAACCCTAGCAAGTTGGAATGTTGCAAGGGCACTTTTTTTTATTCAATTTCTAAGATTGTTAACTTTAGTGACACTCACAAGTTACAGCACCAGGTGTGGGTGATTGATTAGAATATAAAATCAGCAAATCCATCTGGCAGTGCACAACTGCAGATTTTATAGGGATCGCACACCTAATAAACCCATTTGATTGGACTTAATTTAAGAGACTAACTTGCATCAGTTTACAGAAATACCATCACAAAGCTTAAAAGCACTGTTGGATTAGGGGGTAATATCGTAAGTGTGACTCCGTCCAGCCCCGATAAAGTGGACGAACCGCATGTCTCGGAGAGTTTTCGGCACTCTTCGTTTCTTTTGACCTTTTTAGTCTTTTAACGAATTCATTCCCACGTGATCGGATGCCACCACCGCATCCGTGGTACCCTCTTTTCTTATATGACCATTCTACCCCTATGAACCAACTAGTATTTCAAAGAACTTTCCATGAAAAGAAAAAAGGTGGATTTTTTTTTTGGTTGAAGTATAATTTTTATTCCAGAAAATCAAGACAAGATAAAATAATAGCCCAAAGTGAACTATTCTCAACAACCAAAATCAACATGAAAGGCAGGACACAAGCACAATCATCCTAAGAAAATGGTTGCTGGAAAGCACATTCATGTGACATTTCTACAAAAGAACATAAACCTAAAACCGGGTGATGCAATAAGTGTGGCCTTATTAAAATCTTGCCTTAAAAAACCTCCTAAAATAGAGGAAAATTCGATAAAGAAAAAAAGTACCACTGCATCACAACCAACAAAAAAACAACTCCTAAGGGCCAGTTTGGCATTGCTGTGCTGTGAAAATAATCGCTGTCAGATTTGCTGTCAGAGAAATCAGCTGTGAGAGAAAGCAGTTTGGCGTTTGGTAAACTTTTTGTTAGAAGTGTTGTTGGTACTAATTCCCGCATAATCAGAAAATAATTCTTGCATAATCATTAAACCCAGCGCCTCTTCGAAACTGATTCCTACATAATCAGAAAATGAAAGCACCTCATTAGCTGCTTTCCCTTATAGCTTTCTCTCACAGCAATTTTTAATAATAAGTGATTTTTTCATAGTTTACCAAACAGGCTGGGCTTCTCAAAATTTTTAAAAAATCACTTATTACCCCAAATAAGCAATGCCAAACTGGCACTAAACTATAAAGGGTTTATTCTCCGTTAAACATTGGAAAAAAGTTTGATTTTAACAAATTGAAAATATTTATTCTGTATGACATAGAAATCCAATAATTTTTCTAATAATGTTTCTTCCCAATTTATCTTTATTGATCAAGATTCTTTTAAATTGTTTTAAAATTTTTTGGGGTGCATTTTTTATTTTCTTACTTTTAATTGGTAAAACAAGTCGTTTTATAAATTCAATTATACACTCACTGTTACTTATCAATTAGCTCTTGATTCAGTGGTACTCTATTTGAAGTTTGAATCCCTTCTCCCCAAATTGATCGAGAAAAAGTCGTTCAATTATAACTATATAAAAATAATTTTAAAAAAGTCATATGTCGACTCCAAATTCTAATAATGGGCATCACCATCTCCTTGTTGTTGAAGTTATGTAAGCTCCCAAATGGTCCCAACCAGTTTGCTTTATGCTTTTCATCTTTATCTGGGTAATTACTACTTGGCGGTCCTTCAGGTTATGTTTGTGGTTCGAAATTTTTTGGGCAAAACAAGTTGCCTGCCTGCCTAGTGAACCACCGTAGTTGCCTTTAAAAACTAGGTTAATTAATTTTGAGGCATATATTTTATAAATTGCTACCAAAAATAAAATGAAATTTATGTCAAACCGAGTAGTTTTCAGTTGGATGGCGACGGACTCGGCTGCATACCTATACCCTATAACCCACGTCAAAGTGCCAAGCCAAGTGCTATATCGCACTCGCCCACTTCCAATTGGACTTAGCTTTGGGTGGAACATATAGGTTATGGCGGCTTGGAGGGGCAGGGCCATCTCAAGCCTGCGTGTGACTTCGGCACTCTGGCAAAGTGCTCCACGTCCCTCGAATATATATCGAGTTTTAGGATTTTTTTTGCCCAGAGTTGAATGGTAATGAAGCTGATGATTATGGGATGAGTGTAGTTGATAATTTTGGCATGAGTGGAGCTTAAGACGCTATCGTTTATAGAAGATTAAGAAAAATGCCAAACAGAGACTTGTGAGGCGTAATATATTAAATTATTGTCTAATTTTATAAGTTTAATTATTTACGAGTTTAGCAAATATTGATTAAGATATTAGCGTGTACGGAATAACTATACATATTTAGGATTTATGCTTGGATTGAAGAGCATACACCTGGAAGTGTCTACCTCTCTTTGGTACCTTACCTCTATTGGTTTGTTAACTTTGCTTATATTTATATTAGGATAATGGATTGGGACTTTTCAAGCTTTTAAAATACTTCACCACTCTTAAATTATCCATTTCTTCATTGACATCCGCTTGATGCTTTCTTATATCGCCATGCATACACTACTTTCTTAAGACATACTCAATTTTTCCCTTAAGATTAGCTGGTTAGAAGATAACCACAAAACCAAACTTTAGTACTATTGTCACCAATTTTTTTAGTATTTATTTTAAAAAAAAGATAAGATATTTAATGGAACGTCTCTCAACTAAGAGAAGGCAAAGACACGTCCACCTACATTCAGTTTCATAAGCTTTTTAGGTATGCCTCAACAATGACAAACTCTTGATCCAATTGCCACTTACTTGTTTCAATATATTGTTTCTTTTTGGGTACATGGGATGGGAGGACAGATTCAATTCAACAATTCTCTCTTCCCTCATCTTATTATACTAAAAGAACAAAAAAGGAAGAAAAAAAAATATCACTACATGGTGGTTAAATGTGTAATAACATGTTCCTCACGAGGGCATAAATGTCCAAATTAATTTTAAAATATGTTTCTTTGGCAAATGCAAAAGGATTTAAAAAATGAAAGTGTTTGTATAGTGGGAATGTGGTAAAGGCAGAACCTGAGGCGACGCACTTGTAAACGGGGTTGGGTTGCAGCCGTTCTGCTTCTCCATCTGGCAAGGCGACTAGAAGAATTGAAACTCTTTTGCGCCTCCGTTATATGAATTAATTAATTAAAATATAGTATCTAAATTTTTCTGACATGTATCCCATGTCGGCTTGGCTTAGGTGGCTGGCTTGGGTGGCTGCAGCCATCAACTTCACTACGCTCCATTATTTGCAGAACAAAAAATAGGTGGCTTGTCCAAAAAAAAAGAACATGCACTCTCTTTTCTGACTATTCCAGAGCAGGACCACAAATAGATCTCATCTTATATTTTATATTATATTATATAAAAAAGAAAAATAAATTTTAATTTTAATTCCAATTCATGTGGCATAGCTCCTGAGCTATTTTACTATTTCATTAAGAGAAATTAGTGAACATTATTAACTTTATGTGCATGTAAATATATAGCTAAAATTTTCCCTAAAACTTATAAACAAATTTAATAAATGAGAATGTCTTTATGTTTAACCAACTCAACTTATTTTCTTATACATTAACCGGTTGGCATGCGTATGCAAAAATTAATAAACAAGCATATGTGAGTTAGGTCAATTGGTAGAGATAGTGATTCCATCTTTTGATACTCGAGTTCGAATCTCGATTCTGTAATTTAATAATTTGATTTGTGTTTTTATATTAAAAATATAAAAATGAAAGATAATCTCATTGAGCCCAATTTTTGATGTCCTCGTATCTCATAGATAGCATATGACATTTGAAAGAGAAGCAGACAGAATAGGACCGTTTCATTCAAAATTTAAAGTAGGAGTACTTGAGAATAGAAATGAACAAGAAAGCCAAACCTCTACTAATGATAGAGAGGTAATTAATTAGATAAACGAAAAAACCCAAAACACATTCTATTGTCTATTTGTCCATCCCCATCACCTGAAAAAGAAAGGAAGGTAAGTCCATCACAACTGTACCCATCATTGGCTTGGCTTCAACTCAAATTCAAGCCACTCAGCCTCTCTCTTTCTCTCTCTCTCTCTCTCTGACATACTATTTCTCCTACAAATCTTGCTGCAATTCTCTGAATCAGAAAACCCATCTTTTTCTTTTTCCACACTTTCTCTAGAATTCTCTCACACTTCACTTGCATGGGAATGAAGGCCAAGACTCACCACCACCACCACCACAATGGCAATGGCGGTGGTGGTGGAGGCGGGAACGGCAGCGAGAGCAGCAGCAGAGGTGGTGGAGGCGGGAACGGCAGCGAGAGCAGCAGCAGCACATCACCCAGCCCACCACCGTCACCCCGCCGACACTCCATTACACTCTCCCACGGCCGCCGGAAGCTCCGGTCCAAACCCATCTCCGTCGTTTCCGGATTTCTTCTCCTTCGCCGATTCCTCCGGTTACTGGTGGTGCTGCCTCTGCTCTACGTCTCTGGGCTTATCATGTGTGTCGGCCCGTTCTCTGGTCTGGTGGGCCATACCCCTCTTCCCGGTTCTGTGTACCGTAGTCACGAAATGTTTGAGCTGCTCTGGCCTCACATTCAGGCCGATAATTCCACCCCAATTGAGGTTTGGCTTCTTGGGTTTCTCTCCTTCTTTGTTTTGATGAATACCCTTTTTGTTGCTCTCTGTTTGTTTGGTTTCCGGGAAAATACAGGAAAAGCGTCGTTCTCCTTCATCAAAAGAGTAAAGCATGAAAAGTAAAAGCGATAAAATGTTTCGACTTCAGATTTACATTTTGTGGCTAAAGGACAAAAACTTTACTTATACAAGACTATTGCAGCTTAAATCTGTGATTTCAAAATTTTCCCTAAAGTTTTCCGATCAAATAAACAGTAGGATTGTAGGACAGTTGTTTAGTTCTCCCTGTTCTTCTCTTTCTCCCAGTGTTTCTCTAAGGAAACGCTTGTACAGTATCTGAATTATATGAACTTTCTGATATCTGAACGTGGAAGTTAGTTATGGTGAAGAATTTTATTTGAATTTGGTCTGGGGGCATCTTTATTTTGAAAGCAAAAGGAGTTGATAGTTTATGAAAACGGGGAATTTGCAGATAGTTAAACTTTGATGTGGATACGTTTAGATCCTAATTTTGCATTCAAGTACTACTGTAATGGCCATTATCACTTGCTCAGTTCTTTTGCCACCGTGCTCTGCTCCTCATTTGTTGCTGAATTTAACGTGCAATGAAATTATTGCTACAATGCTATTAACCAAGATGATATGTTGTTTCTTGCTGTAGTTGTCTTCTGTATGGAGGTACAGAAGAAAGCTGAAAGAGCAGAAGCCATGCCCGCCTTCGACTGCTGGACTACAGTTAGGTATTTTCAAGACAGCACAATCCTGTATTAAGATGGCTGCTACAATTTTGACAAACTATTAGATTTACTTGTGGGAAAGTGAAGGTTTGGTAGTTTTGGAATCAATGGTCGTGAATCTTTATCTGATAGTTTTTTATTGGCACCTAATATATTCTCCATTGAATTTCAGAGTCCCCTGGCCCTAGTGTTTACTTGATTGTGGAGGTTAATGGTGGTCTTAACCAACAGCGCTCTGCGGTATGCTACTTGTCCCATTATTCTTATATTACTTCAATTTTCATTTGTTTTCTTTGAAAACTAGAGCATTAAGGCTACCAGATATCTATGGTGTGTTTTTTGGTAACTTTACATATCTCCTATGTGCTGGAATGTACAGTTTTCTCTTCCTACTAAATCATGCTTTTTCACAGATTTGCAATGCCGTGGCTCTTGCTGGACTCTTGAATGCAATTCTCGTTATTCCTAACTTTGAATTTCATAATGTTTGGAGGGATCCAAGGTAAAGGAACTATATTATTAAAGTCCTGACTCTTAAAACTTAAAATAATAGTTCTTTCAATGAAGGACATTGATTCAATACTGCATTATAGTTTAGCAAGCTCACCACATTAATCTTGATAAGTGTGTATAACCATGTCTAACCAACTTCAATGTGTCCGGAGCTAAAATGGGGTTGTCAGGTTCATATGCAGTCGTCATCTAAATGACCAATAATATCTTTTGAAAAGCCTGTCATGTGAGAGGAGAACTCAGAGCTTATAGACAGCATGAGGAGAATGATCTCTTTATAATCTTGCGTTAAATGATCTTCTGAAATTTCCTTATTGTGCTTTCAATTAAAATATAAAAAAGTATCTTTTGTTTGGCAGCACTTTTGGTGATATATATGATGAAGATCATTTCATAGCCACCCTTGAAGGCCATGTTAAAGTGGTTAAAGAGCTACCTGAGATGGTATTGGAGAGATATGATCACAGCATCGCTAACATACCAACCCTTCGTGTCCAAGCTTGGGCTCCTGTCCGTTATTACAAAGGAGAAGTTTATCCTATCCTGCAGAGGCAGGGGTAGGTACTGAACTGTTTTTTTTTTTTTTCGATTCTATATCAATTTTCCTTTTGGAAGTTAATTTTGTTGTTTTTGCTTGCTTTTTGGTTTATGCAGGGTTATCCGCATAGCTCCATTTGCTAATAGATTAGCAATGAATGTCCCACCTTCTATTCAGCATTTAAGATGCCTTGCTAATTATGAAGCATTGAAGTTCTCTTCTCCCATATCAAATTTGGCAAGGAAACTAGTTGAACGAATGACTGAGATGAGTTCAAGGACTGGTGGAAAGTATGTTTCGATCCACCTCCGTTTTGAGGAGGTAATGGAGCTTATTTTCTGTAAATTGTTAAAAGTTTTTGGTTCATCTTATGTTTAATGGTCAAGAAAATTAATCATGTTATCAACTGTCTTTCTTCATCCTGCAGGACATGGTGGCATTCTCATGTTGTTTGTATGATGGGGGAGAGGCTGAAAATAGTGAAATGAATTCAATTCGACAAAAAGGATGGGGAGATAAGTTCAAACGAAAAGGCCGTGTAACTCTGCCTGGTCTCAATAGGATTGATGGAAAATGCCCACTAACCCCCTTGGAGGTAATCTACTTTGATAACTATTGTTGCTTTTTAGACCTGTAACTTTGAATGTAAGGTGTTCCGGATAAACCTTTGGCGGTAATCTACTTTGATAACTTTTGTTGCTTTTTAGACCTGTAAAACTTTGAATGTAAGGTATTCCCGATAAACCTTTTTTTAAAGGAGAAAATGTGGTTTTGTTAGATTCTAATTATGTTGTCATAATTCCACATGTATCTCGTACTTTCTTGCCCATAGCTGTCTACCATGGAGAAATAATCTCTTTCCTGCACATTTGTTGTCCTTGTAGGTTGGAATGATGCTGCGGGGTATGGGGTTTGATAATAGCACTTCAATTTATTTAGCCTCAGGAAAAATCTACTGGGCAGAGAAACATTTAGCTCCTCTGCTAAAGATGTTTCCCTATCTGCATACGAAGGAGTCTCTTGCAACCCCAGATGAGCTTGCTTCTTTTAAGGTACATATCTTACTAGCTTTTATTAACTGTGTGGCCAAGAGAGTATTTTGGAATTGGTGAAACAACCACTTTGAAATCTACCACCCTAAAAGTTTATCTACTCGGGCTCTACTTCTATCTTTGAAATTGTAAAGTTCAGCCTGGTTAAATTCATGATTTTATTAATGGGTTGACAAATGCTATGAACTCTGTAGAAACCAAGCTGTACAGAAAATGAAATAGCCACTCTCATGTTGAACTTCCACATACGTGCTCTAAGTGTGGTTATCTCTTTTGCTAGGGATATTCTTCGAGATTGGCAGCTTTGGATTATACAGTATGCTTGTCTAGTGAGGTTTTTGTAACAACACAGGGTGGGAACTTCCCACATTTCCTAATGGGTCATCGGAGATTCCTTAGTGGGGGACATGCCAAGACTATTATACCTGATAAGCGCAAGCTTGTTGTTTTACTGCATGACATGGGTATCAGGTATTGTGTAGGTGTAGTTTATGTAAAATAGTGTAGGTGTGGTTTCAGTAAAATAAAATACTTTCTGCTTGCAACACCCTGATTTTAAGATTTCAAGTTTATATATGCTAACAGTAGGCTTATATGCAAACTCTGTATATATTTGGTTTTGCAGCTGGAAAGATTTCAAACTTGAGATGGAAGCAATGCTCACAGAAAGTGACCGCAAGGGAAGGATAATACCTAGAGTGAAAAAATTCACCAAAAAATCTTCTGTATACAGCTACCCTTTGCCAGATTGTGGGTGTCTCCAAAAACACAATAGCACTGGGATTGACCCATCTGCACATTCTTGATTTTCATGACAAGCTAAGAGATGAAAAAACAAACCAAATGCTTCAAAAGTTTCTTCTACCTGTGCCGTCATCAGACGCGATTTATATTGGGGCCTTGGCTCATTTATTCTGTGGATTTTGAAGCGGCTCATTGCTCTAAAGCCTGTTTGGGAAAATGTAGATAGTCCTTACAGCAGGTTTTCCAATTTTGGTTGCAGAAGGATTCCCTTATTTCATGTTATTCTTTTTCCCTTTTTCGTATGGAGATGTCAGGAGCAGCCTCTGGCAATGTTGGGGCATTGCTCAACATTTGTCGTATATAGATTGGATATTTGACATATAAGTTTTTAGCTAGATATGACATTCCAGCTCTGGTCAGATGGGGTTTAGGGGTTGATACGCTGGTTTTGCAGTTTGATTGTTTTTTGTTAGCCTTTAAGGCATTTCTGAATCCTGAGTACATAAATACTTTGTTCTTGCAAGTTTGCGCATCGTTTGGTATCTTGGAAACAAATTGATATAGCAAGTACAGTGGCTGCATTGTTTTCTTTAATCAACAGAGAGGAGGATTCGATTTTGGGACCTCTTTCGATATTACAAGACCAAGAGTCAGCTTGATATGTGAAAAATTTTAGCGTACCAATTGAGATAACTTGTTCTTTCAACATTGAAAAGAGAAATTTTTAGATTAAGAAGTAGACGGTCATGTGCTACTTGTTACATATATATTAACTTGACCTTATGTATAACTATAAACTATTGTTTTTGTTACATATATATTAACTTGACCTTATGTATAACTATAAACTATTGTTAAATTTTTGTAATGAATGCAATAAAATTTGATTATGGTTAACCATAATATAACATATGGTACAAAACCAGTGCACTTGTAAACATGAGTTAAATTACTTCATCATGGAAGTATGGCATGCCATG
Source organism: Prunus padus (assembly GCA_024362665.1). Classification (NCBI taxonomy): domain Eukaryota; kingdom Viridiplantae; phylum Streptophyta; class Magnoliopsida; order Rosales; family Rosaceae; genus Prunus; species Prunus padus. Next base: position 40,673,813 of record JANFAM010000020.1, read on the forward strand.
CCCGTCTCTAAGGTGAGGGTAAATATGACATTTTCTATTTCATCTTTTGCTGTATTTTTAAAAATAAATTTTAAAGTTGATAAACGACAAAACGACGATATCTGTCAGAATTCATTTGAAGCCTTCCGTCCAGCGGTGGCGTGGGTGCTTAAACTTGACCACGTGTTAGAAGCCCATGTAAGGGAAAGCACTGGGCCCTCACTACAAACATGTAGGGCCCAGTCTCGCTGCGGGCACGTGCTTGTATTATTGGCGATGCACGAGCTCATATTCAATTGACCATGGAAATTGCGTATTTGAACCGCATAGCTCTAGCTTTGCGCCAATGCGGGCGAGTTCGGGCCTCGAATCACGGAAAATCATTTCACTGTCAATTGATCAAGCTCGGCGTTTCGAATGACGTGTTCCTTGCCAACAATCTGATTTCCATGTACGTTGGATTTCCTTGTTTAGAAGACGCACGTAATGTGTTCGATGAAATGCCTGACAAGAACGTTGTTACATGGACCACAATGGTCTCTGGTTATACTAATTGTGGGAAACCTGAAACGGCTGTGAAGCTTTATACCCAGATGTTGGAGTCTGATTCAGAGACGCCCAATGGGTTCATGTACTCTGCGGTTCTTAAAGCTTGTGGCATGGCGGGTTACATCAGAACGGGTAAATTGATTCATGAGAGGATATCTAGTGATAGGTTGGAGTTTGACACTGTTTTGATGAATGCACTTTTGGACATGTACGTAAAATGTGGGAGTTTGAGTGATGCTAAGAAAGTTTTTGATGACATGTCGAGTAAAAACACCACTTCGTGGAACACGATCATTTCGGGGTACACTAAGGCTGATTTGATGGATGAGGCAGTGAATTTGTTTCATCAAATGCAAGAGCCAAATGTTGTATCTTGGAACAGCATTATTGCTGGTTTCGCGAACAATGGAAGCCCACGTGCTTTTGAATTTATGTGTTTAATGCACCAAGAAGGCCTCAGACTCAATTGTTTTACTTTCCCGTGTGCTCTTAAAACCTGCGGTCGCCACGGTTTGCTAGCTTCTGGGAAACAGATTCACTGTTATGCCACAAAGTCAGGTTTTGAGTCTGACTGTTTTACTGTGTCAGCTCTGGTTGATATGTATTCAAATTGCAATGGACTGACTGAAGCCATAAAGCTGTTTGATCAGCACTCAAGGTGCAATGCTTCCATTTCTGATAGTTTGGCACTTTGGAATTCTATGCTTTCAGGATATGTCATTAACGAACACAATAGTGCAGCTTTGGATTTAGTTTCAAAAATCCATTGCTCCGGTGCATGCATGGATTCCTACACTTTCAGTGGTGCTTTAAAGGCTTGCATCAACTTACTCAACTTGAGACTTGGTTGTCAAGTGCATGGTTTGGTTGTCACCACAGGGTACGAGTTATATCATATTGTTGGAAGCATTCTTATAGATCTGTATGCAAGACTGGGGAACATTAAGGATGCATTAGGATTGTTTGACAGGCTTCCAAAAAAAGACACTGTAGCTTGGTCTGGTTTGATCATTGGGTGTGCTACAAAGGGACTAAGCTGGCTAGCCTTTTCACTGTTTCGGGATATGGTGTATTTGGATATTGAAGTAGATCAATTTGTCATTTCGTTTATTCTGAAAGTTTGTTCTAGTTTAACCTCTCTTGGAAGTGGCAAACAGGTTCATGCTTTCTGTGTTAAGAGTGGATATGAATCTGAGGAAGTTGTAGTAACATCCCTGCTTGATATGTACTCAAAATGTGGTGAAATTGAGGATGGGTTAGCTCTGTTTGATTCTTTGGAAGAAAGAGACACCGTATGTTGGACCGGGATAATTGTGGGGTGCGGGCAAAATGGAAGAGCAGAGGAAGCAATTAGATTTTTCCATCAGATGATAGAAGCAGGATTGAAGCCAAATGAAATTACATATCTAGGTGTTCTTTCTGCCTGTAGGCATGCTGGACTAGTTGAAGAGGCACGGACCATATTCAATTCCATGAAAATTGAACATGGAGTGGAACCTGGTTTAGAGCATTATTATTGCATGGTTGACATTCTTGGTCAAGCTGGATACTTTAAAGAGGCAGAACAGTTAATTGCTGGGATGCCATTTGAGCCTGACCCAATCATATGGAGAACATTGCTCGGGGCCTGTGGAAATCATAAAAACACTGAACTTGTTAATGTTATTGCTGATCACATTTTCACAACTTTGCCAGAAGACCCTTCCACATATGTGACACTTTCAAATGTTTATGCAGAATTGGGAATGTGGGATGATTTAAGCAAGGTTAGAGCAGCTGTCAAGAAAATGGGTGCAAAAGAAGCAGGAAGGAGCTGGATTGAAGTTTCAAGTTAAGAAACACTGCATTTTTAAATTGTATATGGTGCAGAAACTAAGTTCCTTTGCATCCATATTTGGACGAACTATGAAGCAGATACCATTCTGAAGTTAAGTCCCTACACGAGCTTAATGACCAGATCATTTTATTACTGAAGACCTAGCAAGAATCTCAGAAAACAGATGGCCGTCAGTGGCATAGTCCAAAGAGATATTTTTATGTTATGGTATGGTATGTCAAACCACTTCCTTTCCTCTATTTTAATTTTAAACCCACAAATCAATCTGATTTTTTTCCTCTTTCTTGAGGTTGAAATTTGGATCTAGCCAAGCCATCCAAAATTTCCCCTCTTAATAGAAAATGATAGAAGCAGACTAAATAACTTACTTATGTAGCTCAACTGTGCTTTTCATTTTGTGCTTCTGCTGTCACTTGTCTATCATGTTTGTTCTTACTTATTGTAGTTTTCCTGTTTAATGCAGGTTTTGATACAGCTAACTGCATCATCTAAATGCACAGTTGCTCAAAAAGATCTCGGTACATAACCCTTATCTCTGGTCTATGCATAACTAATTTCTATTTTGTCATTGCTTCCTTCTTGCCATAAAAGGAAAGATACACATTCCTCTTGGTCTTCACCTAATCATAAGTGAAATATTTTTTACTGTTATTGGAAGTAAATCATCTTTTCCTTCTATGGCATAAGGGGGAAAGAAAAAAGAGAAGCCAATTGAGCTGATCGGTTGTCAATTTTGCCTCTAGTCTTGCATGTGCCAATTGTTATCTTTCTGTCAAATAGCCTTTAACTACAAGTTATTGCTCTTATCCCAATCCAGGAAGAGGTTAGAAGATAAGATGGTCCTGGAAATTAAACCGGGTAAGCTGGTCCAACCCAAATGAGCTTGACCCGACAGAATTGGAGCAACAAGAGGAACATGGGTGGGCTCCACCAGTTGCAGGCAGAGAAAACAGGTCTTGCTTTGTAAGGCCTCCACCGTGCAGAAATGGCAGAGAACTCTGTCATTGCCCCCTTCCTCCTCCTGACCCTTTCACTCTCCTCTTTATAAAGTGAGAGCATGAGCTTCCCTTTCCTCAAGCATGCCTTGGATTATTCCTTCTTGTTCAGTTTTTTTCCTGTCATCAATGGCTCATAACATAAAGTTAATGCAGAAAAGCTGCACAGATAATTACGTATAAAAAAAATATTCATAATTTTCGCGCCTTTCTCTTTTTGGCGCCAAACTTGACCCCTTCCAAGTTCCAAGTGGTAAAGAAACTGGTAACATATGGTAAAATTATTCTGGTGCATTACTAATTACCACCTCTTCAGTAAATACATCCATTGAAAATGTGCAACATGTCATTTTCTAAATCAATTAAAGCTTTTTTTAAAAAAAATTATTCTAAAAGTAAAAGGTGAAATTGAAGTTTTTAATTCTGCTGAAAAAAAGGGTTCTAATCTTTTATAAAAGATAAACGGAACTATCATCAATTGAAGTGATGATACGGTATCATACAATAATTTCACTATACCGAGTCTGTGTCTAGAGGTTGGAAAGTAAATAAATTATTATTTAAACTATACATATACATATATATACATATATAATTATAAATAAATATTATCGAATAATTTTTGGGTGTTCCCGGTACACACGTGGTTAGTGTACCATTCACTATATGGAAGACATGTGGAATATTTCTAATGCACCTCCCACATGTCATAAAAAATAATTCATTAAATTGGAGAGTAATTTCATATGTCCTAAGTCTATTGGATGATACACTAACCACGTGACGTACCCGGAACATTTAAAAATTTCTCCACAAGTAGAGAGATGGAAGAGATCACGGAAATAAGTCGACTAAAAAACGGAAGAAATGGGATGAGGACAAAATCGAGCCATACCGTTGCATGCACCATTGTTGTTAGAAGTTAGAACCTTCTAATCAAACACCAAGAAAATTCCAAATGATGAGACAATGAGTACAAAAAAAGAGTCAAGAATTAGTAAAACTAGGGCGGGGGCCACAAATCAAGAAGCCATGCGCAACCTTCTATCCTTGTTGCTTTGTTCAGTAAAACCTAGACCGGAAGACTTGCAATGACACAAGATTTGGAAGGTAGCTTCTGCCTTAGCAAGAGAATGCATAGAACAGATTAGCATTTGAATTGAATTCATGGTGCAATGGGCAACATATTCTAAATCTTATTTATTTTTAAGGGTTAAATACTTTTTTGGTCACTAGGTTTTACATGGAAATTCAATTTGGTCACTAAGAAAAAAATTTAGCCAAATTGATCACTATATTTTCCAAAGTTCACAATTTATAGACATTACGTTATCTTCCATTAAGTGCATTTTTTTTTAGAAAGCACCTTCAGTGTTCTTCCTCTAACTCAACGAGTTATGGTATATTGTGCTATTAGGGTTTCACAAATTGAGAGAGATCTTGGGTTGAAATTGAAATTGTCATGTATAAGGAAAATAAAACGCCAAATCAAATTAAAATGAAATCAACAACTTTCCAATATATTTTGGTGCTCTATCACCTTGATTACGTCTACTTGCCATTGGAAGTCACAATAAGGTTCTCACTCAATCGATTCAAGCTTCAATATCAATCTGACTCACAATTCCGATTTCAACCCAAGATTTCCCCTAATTCGTTAAACCCTAATAGCATAATATATCCTAACTCGTAAAAAAATAAAAATAAAAATTGCATTTAAAGGAAGTTAACGGAAGATAATAGAATGTTTATAAATTGTAAACTTTAGGGAATATAGTGATCAATTTGGCAAAAAAAATTTCCAAGTGACCAAATTGAATTTTCGTGTAAAACACAGTGATTAAAAAGGTATTTAACCCTATTTTTAATAATTAGTGTTAAAAGAAATCTTGAGTTTGAATATCCATTTATCGTCGAGTCTAATATCAAATACTTAAAAAGTTGTCTTACTTTTGACCTCTCAGTGTGTGAGCACATGAAAATTATGAGAACCTACTTGTATTTATGTTCCTTTCATTTTGTCTGTTTGTTTCCCTTTCGCATGGCCTTGAAAGCGCAAGCTTGTCCATTTCCTTTTGTTTGATGTAAAAGCTGCCTACCCTTCTTTAAGCTCATATCGAACTTTCAAGGCCAAATAACTTAGGAGGAGCCCTTATAATGGCCTAATTGGGAACTTGGGGCCATTAGGTTGGACTTGGACATTAAAGCTTGATGATTATTGTATTGTATTTCTGACTTGTAGTTTCTCAAGGAATTATTATTTTCTTCTTTCTTCCCTCACTACTTACATTGCAAGGGGAATGCAAATAGAAATTTAGATTAAAGAGAACAAAAAATTTACCTCCTTGGTAGGATTAAGATACACAAATTCCAAAACCCAGTTTTTACTTAATGTCACCTTAGTCATTAATGCACTAACAGTTACACAAATTTTTATGCAAATAATTTATCTAAACCAGCATGACTCCTTTGTCATTTAGCATCTGTCAGCTGGCACCAAGAACTTTAGGGTTCCTCGTTGACCCAACAAATATGATCTAAACAATTCCACCAATCTATGTGCATGCACATCCTTCTAAGTTCTAAACTTATAGACTGATCATAGTGGATCACTTCACTGACTCCCCACAAAACACCAAATTTTAGAAAATATTCAAAAGATTATACGGACGAAGAAATTACAGTTTGATACGTATGCATAAATTTTCTTTATACATAAATAGCTAAACGAGTCAAATGGAGAATTAAGTCTTAATCATCTTAGCAATATATAACATGAGTGTGGCCAAAAACTCATTAAAAAGTTTAGAAACCTCCATATATGACAACAAAACAAGGTAAAATAGCCTTGGGATTAAACACATACAACTCATCCAAATTAGAGTATACTCCCACAGCTCCAGCCACAGAGTCATACTCTTCCATACCAATAGGTCCAATACCAATACTATCCTCCATGTTCTTCTTCACCCTCCCTGCAATCACACGACAAACCAGCATTGCCCTCTTGCCACTGTCCTCTGCAGCCACCACAGCCTTGTCATGAGCTCTTCCACTTGTTGCTGTTGTCAAAATGCCGTCTTCGATTAGGTCTCCAGAGAAGTTATTGAAACCATTTTTTATTATGCTGCAGATATTGCAATGTGGAATTGAGTTGCAGAGATTGGAGGAGCCGTTTAGGCCTAGTGAGCACACAAATGTGGTGCTGTGGAACCTGAGGAGCTCATTGCCGTCTGCAATGCAGCGAGGGTGTTTCTTGGGGAGCTTGGTGGCTTTGGCTTTGATGGATTCTCTGTACTCTTCAAATTTGGAGATGGTCTTTTGGGTGTTGTGGACTTTGAGGATGCGGTCGATTTTGCATATTGGGGTCTGTTTCTTTAGCCAGCTGGACTGGAATATGATCTCCACTATGTTCTTGCTTGTGTCTTCAGGACCCAGTTCAGAAACTGTGGATTTTGTGACAGAGATTAAAAAAGATTGAAACTTTGAGCATGGTTTTCTGAAATTTATTTTAAAAGACTGAAAATTTGAACATGGTTTTCTGTAAATTGTGTATTGATATTGGTAACATGTTTTGAAATGATGCAGGAAGAGCAATGGTGCTCATGAACTCATTGTAACTAGCTAGTAACAGAAATTAATTGTGCATTGAAGGATGAGAAAGAGAGAGAGAGACAGGTTCTGAAACTGAAAGTTTATGGCTTCACAAGTCCTAGCTGATAATACTTACTAGAGATAAATTAATTTTTAATGTACCATTTCTGTTATGAATAAAGACATTTAATTATTAAATTGAGCAATAAAGGGTTTTCTCAGATCACATCACATGTGTGCATGATTAAAATTGTTGAGAATTGTGAGAGTTACCTGCATGCCTAACAGCCTGATGAAGCTCCAAGTTCTCAGCTTTCATGAAAATCTCACCACATTCAGGACATGAACAAATGCTACCTCTCAGAGAAGGGTCTCTAGCAAAACCAAGAACAGGATCAACCACCATTCTGCACTCATAGCAGCCGGAGAATCTCCTGAAAGGCATTGCTCTAAAAGACCCACCACCAACAGAAGAATTATTAGTAGATACTGCAGATAATGAAGAAGAAGAGGTAGAAAGAACCCCATTGAGCTCATGCAGAGGAGCTTTCATGGATCTGCTTGAAGTTTCATTACTGTAACTTGAACCCATTGAAGCCCTTTTCTTATGAACTTCAGGAGATCCTATTTCAGGCCTGTGCATGATTTTGGTGTTGTTACACAGTGAGCCAGAGCATCTCATTTTCTTGCTTTTCTTGGCAGCAACACTTTCCTCCATGGCTTGCTCATGCTGTTGTTGTTGTTGCAGTAGCTGCTGTTTGCGCTCTTGTTGTAGCTGAAGTGGCTGGAGTTGTTTACAGGTCAATAAGCCTCTTACAACAGACCAATAGGGTGGCTTCTCTGTCTTTTGGGGCTTCTGGTTCTGGTTTTGGTTCTGTTTCTGAGCCTTTTGGTGTATTTGCTTGGTGGGTTTCCTTTGGGTTTTGAGTTTAGAGGTAGCCATGGCTGAAGAAGACATCTAATTTGTGATGTTTGAGCTGAATAAAATGGTGGGTTATGGTTTTAGTTTCAGATTTGCAGATGGGGTGCTTTCAGAGACATGAGCTGAGACAGACAGCTGGGTGGGGTTGCAAAGGAGCTCCCTTTGGCTGGCTTTTGTAGAAAGCTTTTTCTAGATTAGGGTTCTGTTGGGCTTTTCTTGTTGTGTGTACAGAAGTTGATTTATAAATAGATAAGTGATTGATCTGTGTAAAGATAAGTTATTTGTTAATGATGGGGGAGTGATGCTTTTTTTGTTTTGTCGAAGGGGAGTGATGCTTGGATGGCAAGAGAAGACAAAACTATGGGTTCCACATATTTAATATGTCTCTTATTACTAGTGAGTCAGTGACAAGAAAGAAACATAGCTCAGGATGAAAAACATAGCTTAGGATGAACATTCAAAACTTAAAATCTCATATGATTCAAAAACCCTTCAAATATCATAATTGATTATCAATTGAAACATATTGGTATTACTACATTCAAAAACTAACAAAAAGTCGAAAGAGTTCTACATCTTTTTTATGGTAGTTGTGTTTCTTTTACTATTAAGAAATAAAAACCATTCAAACAACATGATCTGTTTTTCAAATGGCATTAGTGTGATGTTAACCATTTGTTATATAAACTACATATAAAACTTTTTTTTTTTTAATAGAAGTAATACCGGAGGAGGGGGGAATCGAACTTATAACCTTATGTGCAGGGATAAATGCTCTTAACTACTTAAGCTACAAACTCTTTGTTAAAATTAATGAATTTTAGTGTGAAACAAGACAAATCAATTGAGACCAATGTGAAACTAATGGCATTTTACATGATTCATTCAAATAATTTTCTATAGGATTTAATTAATGGGTCCTCTCACCCACACAACACACAATGCATGGCTCTCACATAAATATGACAATCCTTCCACAATATCTTCTTAATTGTATATTATTGATTGGTTTTAAAACACTTAGAATAATATATTGGAAGCAGAGCAACCAACTGGGGCTCAGTTTCAGAAACCCAACAGCAATTTATGGCGAGGCAGAGGTTGCCAACTGAAACTTCAAGCTAGGCTTTGGTTCCATCATAAGCCCAAGGGAAAACTTTTTTTGGGCTAAGCACAGCGCACAATAAGGTAACCAAACACACTAATTAGACAATAATTATAGTGCTGTGCCTTTCTTCTGGGGAAAAGCTGCTTCATTTTGATTCCTTTTGCTCTCAAAATCATGCAAAGCCATATGGTGTTGGAATAAAGTTGTATACTTTAATAAGCAATCCATTCCACCCAACAATTTGTTCATCTTTAATTAAATGTTTGATTGTTGCTTTTCATATCCCTAAGCTTTAACACCAAGGGATGGCAAGCTTTGCTTGGTAACCGTTGCTAAGTACAAAGTATGGAGTATGAGAATCACAGAGTTAACAATTCGAAAATTTGTACTTTTAAGAAAGAGGAGGAATAACAATTCAAATTTGATTTGGACCTCCTTTTCTAATGCTGTATTTAAAACATGTAATAGTTTTAAGAAGTGGGGAAATGACAGAGCAATTCAGGGTGTGAATGTTATGGGCATCTCACGTTGAAGAATGGAAGTCTAGGACAAGAGTTTAAAAGGGTTTCTTCATCTATTGCCAAATTAATTTTTAGTTAGATGATCACATTCCAACGGTAAAAATTGAAAATTGAACCTTTGATAGTCTACTTGGTGGCAAATTGTCACAGTCTACTTAACTAGATATTAAGCGATTTTATGACTCGACACCGCTAAGGATCACCACAATTTTTCCTAATCAAAAGGGTTTTTGGGGGTTTTTTTTTTGCTTATACAGGCACGAGTGATAGAAGTTATCAACCATTGGAGTTGTAATAAGTTTGTCCCTCAGAGTCTCTTAAAAAAAGACCTCATGTGAGCAGTTATGTTACTTATAAAACAATGTTATTTTTATTACATTTACCTTTTTAATAGAGGTGAGAGCAAGTATACGTGAGTTACATCAGTTGGCCAAAGCAGTGTGCTTGCCCCCTTGCACTTGAATTTGATCCTCCTCTTCCTACCTTAATTTAGAATATCACTTTCTAAAAAAACAAAACAAACCAAAAAAGGTGAAAGCAACTCCCCCCATGTGGGCCCAACCTTTGAGGAACCCATGTCAATATGGCGGCGTCCAAATATCACCACTCTTATTTTTGAGGACTAAATGAGCTGGCCCAAAATCATTGTCAATGGGCCATAGGTAGCCCAATAGTGTTGTTGTCTTCTTCAATCATTTGGGTTTACGGATTGGGGATGCTTGGGCTAACTTGGGTTTGTAGGTAAACCATAATTTCATGTCCAATGCGTATTGGCCCAAGAAAAAGCTCATGGGAAAGCAAGCAAGAGCGCCAAGAGGGAGCATTTCAAATTCCCAGTGCTTCTCTCTCGCTCTGTGCTGTGTGGTTTCAGGTCCTCTCTCTCACTCCTCCTCATGGATATCAAAATCCCTCTGTTAAACCCTAAATACCAAATCCCCAGTTGAATATCTTCCCGCCATTCCTCCTTCTTTGGAAATTTCCCATTTTGCCCTATTGCCCCCATAGAAATGCCGGTGAGATCCATCCATGGACGGGGAGGCTAACCTTCCAGTCCGACCCGCTGGGGCGAGGAATTTGATCCGTCCGACCAACCTGGATTCCACATCATCTTCGTCTTCTTCATTCTCTTCCTCGTTCTCTTCCTCCTCTTCGCCGCACTTACTCCGCAATGTTCAAGCCGCCTTCAAGCGCCACCGGCCTCTCGGTACCTCTCTTTCTCCGTCTCTCAAAGTTAATGTAGTAATTAGGGTTTTCTTTGTGTAGTTGTTTTACTTTTGGGGTGAAATTGAGAATTCAAATTTGGGGTTTTCTCGTTAGGGTTCTACAGTGAGTGTACCTTCTACAAATTCAAGGCTTCTTCTTGAATTTTTAATACTTGTGCCTTTACATTTTTCTGATAAATGCAAAGTTTGAGCTTTTGGTTTATCTAGTTGTTGAAGTACGTGCTGCCCTATTACAGTTTAGCTTATAGATTGTGGGCTTGATTTGGGGCATCACTGAACTATGCTCTGGGTTTTGAAGTAGATTAGAGTTTGGAAATTTTGGATAAAACTTTTATAGTAAAGCATGTCTTTAGAAGTAAAACTGATTAGCTTTGGTACTACTGACCCTTAAATGCTCAGTGATTATACTGAAAAAGCCGGCTGCCCATTTGCATCAAGTGCTCATTTATATGATTAAGATAGGATAAATTTTTTAGAATTACTTCATTAGTTCTTTGAATGTGATGAGTGAACGGACCCTTAATTCTTTAAGTGCTCATTTCGAGGAACATTCAGGAGTAATGCAGTCAAATAGCATAAAACCTCGGCGTATGGTGTTCCCCCAGCGAGGCGCATCCAAAAGCTCCGCTTCAAGTGCGGCCCCTCTGATTGACACCAAGAAGTCGAGAGAAGTAGCTTCAATGAGTGAGGGTAATGCTGCAAAGGATTCAACTGTGCAGCCAAACAACATGCCCACTGTTGTCAAGGAAACTCAAGAAGATGCATGTATTACACCATTTTCCAGTTCAGGCGCTAGCACCCAAACCTTTGATGAACACTTAAACCCATTTGATGGGCCGATAGATCAAATCAAACCTGGCATTGGTGGTAAAGACAATAATCAGATGTGTCCCATGAATTTCGAGTCTCAACAGATCGATGGTAAAAAAAAAGTCCAATTTTCAACGGGAAGCATTGCCACTCCCCTGGGTAATATTTCCTTACTTCTGTTAAATCTGCTGGGTTTTATTGCTGTGCTTTGGTGCTTCTTAGGCAGCTCTCTTTGTGACATTGCACAATTTTATGAATTATTGCTAATGCTGTGTACAGAATACTATTTTGAGGTTCTTTCTATGCCCCGAATATGTTTTCCTTCTCTCTTAACATGCAGGGGCCGATGATGATATGGCCACTGGATTGGAGTACTTATCATCTCATATGCGTTCACTTGCATTGACAGAAATGGAATGGGTTTCCAGCAGTCAAGCAGAGGCTTCAGCTGTTATCAATCATGACTCAAAGCATCAGAGTATTCAGAACACAGAATCTGATATCTGTTTGAAGTCTGATGGTGGGATTTCTTCTTCATTGGCAAAGAGAACAACTGCCATTCAGGATCAGTTGCATCAATTCAGGAACTTCTTAAGCCAGCCTATGACTCAATCCTCAGTTGTTGGGCCATCATGTGCTACGACGACGTCTGTCCATGCTACTTCAGCACCCATGCTTAGTTCGACAACTTATTGTACTCATTTGCATAGTGGTTCTCATGTGGCAGTAGAACCTTCGGGGGATTTTAATATAAATTCTCAACCAGTAACTCAAGGGAAAATGATAAAGCCCTCAAATGCTTCTTTAAAGGACACAAGTGGAATGTCAACTGACCATATAGCTGTTGCAGCCCAAACTTCTACCGCTGCAATTGATACCCAAATGCAAGTTAAGGAATATGACCTTTCTAAGGAGCAAAAAGGCTGCATGCTGAAGGAAACTAAGATTATGGAAAATCCTTCTCTTCTTGATGCTAAGTCAATTGAAGGGAAAGCGCTTACGGGTGATGTTACCAATCCACAATCTCAGGCTCCTTTGCCCCAAAATTCGTGTACTGATATGAAGTTAGAGTCTTCTAAATCAGAAAAACAACAAAAGGCTGCAAGTGGTAAAGGTGCATCAGCCCCTCGTAAAAGGAATTATGATCCTGACTTGTTTTTTAAAGTTAATGGGAAGCTCTATCAAAGGCTCGGAAAAATAGGTAGCGGTGGGAGCAGTGAGGTTCACAAAGTCATATCATCAGACTGTACAATCTATGCACTTAAGAAAATCAAGCTCAAAGGACGTGATTACGCTACTGCTTTTGGCTTTTGTCAGGAAATTGAGTATTTGGATAGGCTGAAAGGAAAAAACCATATCATACAGCTTATTGACTACGAGGTACTCACTTTCAACCTAAAATTGTTCATATAACATGCAGATAATTTCATTTACAGCATTGCTATATTATGTCTGGGTAAAACTATGCAATTCAAATTTTTGTATGCTGCGACAGAGATGAGGACCTAAGATGAAAATGAAGTCAGGTTGAAATCAACCATCAAATTAGAGTGTCGGTTGTAGACTCTTGATCTCAAGATGGCCAAGATCATTATAAAGTCCAAATAATGGGTTTTCAAGGGAATGTTTCACAGGATACCTCAATGTAGCCAATTAAGTCATCTAACTCGGCCAACTAACTGGTTCTTAAGAGTGCCAAATGCTTACAGGAGCATCAGATGGCCAAAATTGTTGTCAATAAAGTGGCTTGATTAAAATGAACAGACTCGGAAGGAGATTGAGGTGGCACTAGAGTTGGCTAAGTTAGTTAGGTGTCTGATTTGGTTCTCTGATCAAGCTAAAGAAAGTAGCTTCAAAGAAAATAACGGTAAAAATGATTAGGAATCTGCTTTTTTTCATCTAATCCAATGAATTTTGCACCATACATTCTTCTTGGAGCAAGGTCTTGTATATTACATGTGATATTGATGACCATTTTCGGATATACTGTGTATGTAATTGACAGTTAGGAACCCAAGAGAGAGTTTATGCACCGACAGTTGGAAATCCTTTATGTAACAAGTATATTTCCTCATTTAAATATTCCTGTTAATTGTAAACTTCGGTATCATATAATAATTAGCATGAAGTTCATACAGAAGATGCTACATTTTATGCTAGAAAGTATACCTATGTACCATGGACACAGGTTGAGGAGGCAGAGTTGTTTTCATACAAAAGATACACGACAAATCCTAGGACAAAGGGATAGGAATACACATACTGCGCACTGACTCAATTTTTATTGCATGTGGATTTTCTAATGTCTGAAAGTTGGATGATTGCAGGTTGTTAATTAAGATATATAATTCCTATACTTGTTATTGTTATTAGGTGACAGATAAGGCTTTGCTCCGTGAAGTCTTGAGTGGCTCCATGAGTAATAAAGATGGCAGAGTCAAGGATGACGGGTATATATACATGGTGCTTGAATATGGCGAAATTGATTTGGCTCACATGCTGTCCCAGCAGTGGAAGGAAATGGACATCTCTAAAAAGACCATAGATGAGAACTGGCTACGATTCTACTGGCAGGTTTTTGAGCTACACACCTTGATATTTTGTTGGTAATTTCTTTGCAGTGCTTTGTGTTTGTTTTGGTACTCAAAAGGATGATTGTCTAAGGGTTCACTTTTCGTCTAATGGTATTAGGTATTTGCTCGTTTTGTTTGTTTGGTGATATTGTTTTGGGGGATTCTATTAGGTTCTTTATTGATATGACCCATATAGATATTGCTGCACCTAGTTTATTATAATAATATAGTGGTTACATAGAATCTGACATGTTGCCTGTACATAGTGGTTATTTTCCCCAAGCCATATATGTCCATACTTGACTATGTTCCTAACATGTAGTCAACTTAAGGAAACACGAAGTCATGATATCAAGTTGACCTCATTTTCAGTAGTGTGATGATTGTGGTGTTGGCTGCATACTAAAATGCCTAACCAAGAATGCTGCTAAACCGACTGTGGGCAGATCCAGTTTCCATTATACATCCAAAGATCCTTTAAAACATTGGTTTCTACCACTTGTTAGTTCTCTAAAGTTGTATGAATCATACGCTTTTCTAATTTGGTTACTGCTTTTGCGGCTACCATTTCTCTAAATATATGTTCTAGCATTATGCTGGTGAGATTTTCCAAAAGTCTAAGGCATAATTGTGTGCATGCACTTGTTAATTACTATTGTGGAATAGATTAATTTTGGTGATTAGTCTGAGTATGAAAAAGCTGAACCAATCTTGTGGAATAATATGGCAGCAAATTCTTCTGGCGGTTAACACTATACACGAGGAACGAATTGTGCACTCTGACTTGAAGCCAGCTAATTTCCTTCTTGTCAAAGGCTCCCTAAAGCTAATTGATTTTGGGATTGCCAAAGCGATAATGAGTGATACAACCAACATCCAAAGGGATTCTCAGGTGATTATCACTTAGGCCTCCCTCTTTTTCTGGAACTAGGATCTGTTATTATCTGGAAATACCAGTTAAGTAGAATGCACATCCCATTTTGCTTGTTGCCCTTTTGAGAAAACATATGTTTGCAGCATCTAGAAATATGGTTTCTCACTTTTTTTCATAATGGTAAATTGTACTGGCATGCCATATGCACCATGCTCTATTGTACATGATATGGCTCCTTAGTATGTTGGAGGTTACCGGATATGCATTATGTGTACTTTTGATTAGTTCTTCTATTTCTACTCTTTCAGGTGGGTACACTTAGCTACATGTCTCCAGAAGCATTCATGTGCAACGAGAGTGATGCAGATGGAAACACAATCAAGTGTGGTCGGCCGTCAGACATCTGGTCCCTTGGTTGCATCCTTTATCAGATGGTATACGGGAGGACCCCATTCGCAGACTACAAGACCTTCTGGGCCAAGTTCAAAGT
Organism: Prunus padus; assembly: GCA_024362665.1. Lineage (NCBI taxonomy): Eukaryota > Viridiplantae > Streptophyta > Magnoliopsida > Rosales > Rosaceae > Prunus > Prunus padus. The sequence continues at coordinate 40,689,288 of JANFAM010000020.1, forward strand.
TATAACAGATCCCAACCATGAAATCACATATGCACCAGTCTCTAACCCCTGGCTTCTGGATCTTATGAAAAAGTGCCTTGCATGGGACCGCAATGAAAGGTGGCGGATTCCTCAGCTGCTTCAACACCCTTTCATTGTTCCCCCTGTTCCAAACCAGCCATCTTTGCCTCATGACGAAAACTGTAAACTGCTTCAACTTATTGCCCAAACTTGTGACAACGACTCTGAAGCTTCCAAGCTATGTTGTCAAATCCAGCAACTGCTTAAGGACCCTGTCCCCTCAATAGGGTCTCAGTTAATAACATCGCGAGACCAACATTGTAAATTGCTCTCCCAAATGTCAAGGCTTTGCGTTCAGCTCCAGGAACATTTAATATCAAATTCAGAGGATAATAGGTGAAGGTCCAAGCATTTTTTATCACAATTTCAGCCCCCATTTTTGTGAAACTCAGATGTCAGGTGGTATCCACTTTTGTCAGCTGATTTCGGCTCATAGGGAAATCATGCTCGGTTACCATCATTCTCTTCCATCTCTTTGTAATGATATGTAATATTCCTGCTGTGTTATTTTGTTTTGTTAAATATAATAGAAAATCTGCTCAGAGTGATTGGCGTGTATGTTCTTTATCCTTGCCTTGTCCTTTATTAAGCATAATGCATGGAAAATATGTGTAATTTTTTTTTTATCCTGAAAATATATTTAACTTAAATTACTGAAATTTGGTGTCTCGTGCCAAGCTTTTAAAAACCAACTGTTGTGGCAACAAAATATGGCAATTACTTGCTTTGTCATAGAAGAATGAGGTTAACAGTAAGGCCAGACATAAAGAATGAAATGTTGGTACTGTCAGAATATGGCAATCACTCATCCTTACCACCAATGATATTTTCACACGTGTAATTGTCATCATATTTCAATGGATATTTAGTTGTTGGGTTAAGAAATGCAAGTAAATGGTTCCATGTTCAATAAATTTGGTATCCCCTCCGATAATAATGCACAAATAAAGATTGATAGATTGGATTACGAAGTAATAGCAGAAATGTACAACAAAAAATCCCAAAACAAGTAAGCTTGTTAACAAGAATCAGACTTTTCTATTCTTCTGACGAAAATTTATAAGAAGCTTCTGTGCGTGCTTCCTCCAACCTCACAAACAGGTCCTTCATGAAAGGTGTGCTTGTCCCATGAGTAATCCGCAGTATATCTACCGCCTTGGTCAGAGATTTGACAGCATTCTCTGTGTCTCCTAGTAACCTGTAACAACAAATCAACTTGTTTAAAGATTCAACAGAAAACTCCTACGATGATTTGACCAAAAATACTAACCATTCAAGCTTTCCACAGGTATAATATTGCAATCCAAGCAAAGGATGACAACCTGGATATACTCCTGTAGTGAAACAGAGTGAAATTCGGGACGTTAGCGGCAGTATAGTAAACAGATGTGCATCAATAATTTTCAATATACTTTCTCATAATTGGTTACGAGTTAAATGCAGTGTGCATGCCAAAGTAGAAGTTTAAACTTGAATGGAAGAGCCTTGTAAGATGGAGATTTAATCTCACATGTGGAGCACGCACTGGCCTCAATTGACTCAATCCACAATATCCTAACACCTTAGTTTCCATTTCTTTTACCAAAACTCAGTTTATTCGGTTGTACTTTTTAGAGACCCACTGATTGAGCAACGAGAACAAAAGTAATTTGATCTTTGAACTAAATTGAAAAATAACTTCTAACTGGAAGACACCAACTTGAAAAGTTAAAAGTTAGGGAAAAAAAGTAAAGGAATTAAATATCTCAATTGTGGAATTAAAAAAGAACAACACATTCTTACGAATAGAAAAATGAAATGAAAAAGAAGAAACATGACATACTTTGATACACTGGAATGGTCAGTCTGCAACATGCTAGAGCTTCACTCCAGTCTTCCAGCTCCATCAAAATCTAAACACAATATGATTTCATCAAATTAAATGCATAATTTAGAACATAAGGAATTAAAGTCACTGCATTTTACCTTACAGTGTTTGATGTCCGCATGAAATTAGAATAACCACAATTTACTACTACTTTACTGAGTGCCCAAAATTATTGATCTAAAAGTACTTTTAGTGTTAATAATATAACGAACAGGCTAATGACGATTGCCAAAAAATTATAAATAGACAATAAGAAACCATTTCCAATGCTCCGCAAACAGAACATGATATTCATTTCACTAGAAAGTAAAACAATACCAAACCTATCATACTTCAATTCATAGAGGCCAAACCCCACATCGTACCTTCCTAACTTTAGTAATTCACTTATCCTGATTGGTACAATTTCAATTAAGTAAAACCATTTCATTTGTACCTAAAGGAGCCAAACAAGATCTATTTTTGCATGAAATATAAAATAAAACAGAAACTTAACAAACTTTTTCCAGAACCATTTGATACATACGTGTGTGTGTGTGTCTATATATTACAAATGAGTTCAACTTCTTCACTACTTTCATTAGTATAATAGGAAAAGAACAATAAATGAATAAACAAATGAGTTACCTTTAAAAGCTTCTCCCGAGTTTGCATCAAAGAGATTGAAAAAGGATGATATAGTTTCTTCTGCAGTGTTTCAATTGCCTTATACACAGATATAGCTTCCTGGTAATCTAAACTTAGTCAAAGATCAAATCATGGTGATGAAATTTGAATATAAAAAAACCACAAAAAATTATAAGTAATCATAACATCAGATTGCCCAAAAAGACGAGTAATTCTTAGCACAAAGAAATAAGGATACTGTGAGAGGGTGTAGATATAGGAGCCTTGTCTGACAATGATTTTAGTTCGCTTGCTATCTGTTTTATCTCTTCTTTGCTCCTAACAAGTCCACATTGCTGGCATATGAATCCATTGCCATCTGCTCATCCAAATTACAAACAATGAAATATAGTTGCTTTAGCTACCTAACTCACTCTTATTTTCTATTTTGTTTCACCTCACTGACTTGAATACAGGTAATTACATACCAGACTCACGAAGTAAAAAGCCAATGCATCCATTATCCTTGCATCGGTAGCCTTCCAGAACTGCACTTTCTTGGATATCATCATACTGGCCCTTCAATACAAAATCAACTTCATTTTTAGTTTAAATAGGATAAGGTTCTATATATTCCAGTATCAAAAGACAAATGCTACATCACTCACAACGTCACATTCTTTAAAAGAAATAAAAAATAAAAAGTAAAAAGTACCACTTTACTGCAGCGGGGACATGTGCAAGTAAAAAGGTATTGTTCTTTTAGTGCCTTTTGCCGAGTCAGAGTGCTTCCAGCAGTTTCTATGTAACTTATCAACACCTTGAAAATGAATTTGACAAACAGAGAAGCCTTTAGATTTGACTTGTTGTCAAAATTCATGCCATAACATGATACTAAGTAACTTTACTTCACATTAAAGAAAGCCAGATAACGTCTTGATAGCATATGAGACACTAAAATTATTCACAAGAGAAAAAGGATCATAAATTTAAAATATTTTCATAAATAATTCACAAGATAGGGTTGAGTTCTGTGAATGCATTTAAGAGATTATAAAAAACGTCATTGCATAATAAATCTTCTCGATTATTAATGAAGCACTTTATAGAATGACCAAGGGACATGCAGCTCATTCCTTTAGTGTCTATTTGTCAAGCAATTTAAACTTATTAATTATCTCCCCTATGATCATACATTTCTGGATATTCAACGCATAAACCCTTGATGTAATCTCTTATTCTTAATTGGAAATCATAATGGCCAGCACGTTAAAGAAGCATATACTACCTCAGCACCTTTGGGTATATGTTGCACTGCACGTACGACTGCTGACCTTCCCTCAAATAACAAAACAGAATTGGGCAAGCAGCTACAGAACCAGAACCATTTAGCAAACAAATAGCAAGAGGGTGATACTGAAAACACTTTTATCCACTAACATAGTTACCTGTGGTTAATAATGGAAATGACAGGATACAATCCTGTGCCCAGGGGTCTCAATTCACTGTCACAAATTGTGTGGGCATTGCATGCAAGCTGCATGGATCGCAGAGAATCAAAATTCCCAAAGATTCCACTAAAAAAATTTAAATTGCATTCTTATTAAGATAAACAATGTTTGAGTCTGTACGATAAAGGATTGAAAGAAGTCATGCAGGCAATAGCACTGTAACATATCATTACAAATTTGTAAGAACTTAGTTAGACACCAGATGATCGCATTGATTGAGTTGGGTACATGCCAAACTGACAATATAACTTAAACATCTCATTGTGCTAAGCATAAATGCCTGAAGTACCTCCAACACAATGGTTTCACTGCCTAACATTTGCTATTGGGTTCACCAGAATTACCACAACACTTACTTGATAGTGAAGCTTCACTTTTATTAATAAAAAACATAATAATTGAGAAAAACAGAACCGAAAAACTGTTTATAAAATCACACCTTGGAAAAGTTTTCTGCAATCTCTTTTATATTGATACCGGGCCACTGAAGTATCAAGCTGACAAGGTTCGCCATCTGAGCATACAGCACCAATTGCTTCTCATCAATCTCCGACATATCTTTATTAAAAGAAACAAAAAAGAATTAATAAAACAGTAAACAGCTACAACAAGAAGGAAAGCTAAATTGGAAAAAGCCAAAAAGGATACGAGCAACTAACGCCTCCACCAACTTGTAGTTGTCCATAGCAGAAGCAGGAATGACCTGAAGGAAAAATCTAATAACATTAATGTTTTATACCCAAAATTAAAAATTGAATCTTTCTGTGTAAATAAGAAAATTTTTACCTTCTCAGTTTGCAATTTTGTGCGAAGGTAGAGTTTGATCATGAGACGAATAGAAGGCGTGACAGCCATTCTTCTCTCCTTGCGAAGCTTCGAGAGAGCTTCACATTCTAGACGATGCAGCTTCCATTCAGACTTCTGCATAATACAAAAACCCAAGACTTCAACGAATGAGAAACACAAGAACCCCATGAATGTAATCTAATTACCAATCCGAAGCCTAGGGCATACCTGGCATGAGCTACTGCAGTAGTACACAACCTGACAAGCCGAGCATTTCTTGAGATTACTTGATTCGAAACAAGCATCGCACCTGGATTCCGCTGAGGTGTTGTTTGGCACAGAAACGTACGGCTCTTGGCTTATTATCACCTCCCCTGCAATTCAAAACCTCCATTATCGCTGTTCTGAAGCAGCAGAGCTACAGAGAGAGAGAGAGAGAGAGAGAGAGAGAGAGAGAGGGAGGGGAAAAGGAGACCTGGAGAGAAGTCCATGGTGGTAAAGAGGCAACGGCCTTTCTCTGGAACATTCGAAACGGTGAAGCCTCGGTCCTCAAGAGCTCTCTGCAACTCTTCCATGATTGGCGTTCTGTCTGTGTTTGCTCGCTCTTCACCAAACGACGACGTCAATGGTGGCGAAGTTTTGATGTTATAGCAAATGAGTAATTTTTTTTTTTTGGGTTCTAATTTTGGGGTTTTGTGGGGTTAAGGTGGCGGGTCCTACATGAGAGGACGTGGCGTGCTACGAAGCCTTGTGTTCTTGACTTGTCGTTTCTCCGAAGCTGAAACGTTTCAATTCTCACCGAAAATTCTGGTCTTTTCAAGTTGAATGTCCTACGCCTTCACTAGGTCGTTAGGGTTTTTCTCCGCACTGAAGAAGGCCATTTTATCAACAAAGAAAACGAATAGCAGCCTCTCTCTACCGGTTGCTGCTTCAGGTTAGTTTGGTCCCTACTGTTTGGTTACTGAGAAAATCCAGTAAAATCAGTTCGTTTCTGAATTTATCAATCTGTTTGCGAATTTCAGCTATGGATGGCAATTCAAGTTGCGCGTTGGTGTTATGCGGAAAATCATCGGCAGAGAATGAAACTGCCAAAACGCTGAAGAACAGTGGCGCTCTGAAGCTCACTGACAACACTGAGCATTCAATTCTTCTGCACTCTGAATCGACAAAACCGATCAAGGAAGACGCTTTTGGGGTAGATTCGTTCATGAACTCTCTCTCAACCAATCGGTTCGGAAGGTTCCTTCTATGGTCTCCACGCTTGCCTTCAACGCACGACGTCGTCTCCCAGTAAGTCTCATAAAAGCCCTTAGCTTTGTTTGCCTTTCTGAAACGAAGTGAATGGATATTTAGCTTTTTCTCAGGAATTTCTGTGAGCTTCCGATCGGTGCGGTTTGTGTAGCTGATGTTCAGTACAAGGGGCGAGGTTTGAAATGCCAATTGGTGGTTGACATTGATTTTGCTGGTTTATTGTGTTATTGGGATTCAATTTATTCTGTGATCTTTTCAGGCCGGTCGAAGAATGCGTGGGAATCTCCCAAGGGTTGCCTTCTTTTTTCCTTTACTTTGCAGATGGAGGATGGCCGAGTCGTGCCTCTTATACAATACGTGGTGTCTCTTGCCGTCACGGAGGCAATAAAGGATGTTTGTGATAAAAATGTGAGTGCATTTTTCTTGCTGAGTTTGATATAGAAAGAACCTTGTCAAATTCATATTGCAGTTAATAGGTGATGCTATAGTCTCCAGACTTTGATACACTTGTGTTAATACATCTTTTGAATTTCAGGGCTTGCCATATGTTGATGTTAAAATAAAATGGCCAAATGATCTTTATTTAAATGGCCTCAAAGTGGGAGGTATTTTATGCACCTCGACATTTAAATCGAAGCAGTTCAATGTCTCTGCTGGTAATTAGTCTCATCCTCTGGGTGCTGATTAGCATATCTGATTGGAAATAAGCATGGTTTCACATACCTACTGGCTGCTTTGTTACTTTTCTATAGACCTTGTTCCGTTCAAGTATTAAATGAATGCCTCCATCGACAACACGCACACACATATTTTGGATAGTCAAGAAGAAACTCTATGTTGATAATGATGACACAGATATTTTTGCTTCTGTTCTTACAGGTATAGGTTTGAATGTTGATAATGAGAAACCAACTACATGCTTGAATGCATTTCTTAGAGAATTGTCTGTTACGACATACCAATTTAGAAGAGAAGATATTCTTGCCGCCTTCTTTGACAAATTTGAGAAATTTTATGAGCTTTTTATAAATCAAGGTAAAAAACCATCGCATGTCAATTAACCATCAAATATGTCATATGATATATCAATTATGCCATTCCTTCATTTTGATTTTAATGCTTAATCTTACTGTTTTGCCTCAACTATGTATGTTGGTGCCTTGCTTTCTATTTTTTCTTTTTTCTTTTAAGTTTTATGCCTATCATGAAAAAATATCTGAATAACTTTTCCAGCTAGAATCCCTATAAATGAACAATCTTTGAACTTGTTATATGAAATTTCTTTTGATCTCAAAATTTGAATCCTTGGCAATACCATTGCAGTTGTATTTTGCCCTCCTTTTTAACAACTTTATTTGTTTCCTGCATGCATATATGGAAAAAGAAAGGGTAAACATAATCATTTCTTTCTCCAAAAAAATATAAATTCAAATTGACCTTGTTTCCGGAGTTTCTGTTTCAGTAATAAGATTCTAATCTGATCAGCAAGCACGATAGTGAATCCATTAAGGGCATGTGTTATGGAAAGTAATGCATGGTTCATTTAATGCAGGATTCCAATCTCTTGAGGAGCTATACTATAAGACATGGCTACACAGGTAACACACTGTCATGTAGATCTAGATTCTACTGTGGATCTTTATGGTTGAATTCAAATTAGTCATTTTTAGGCGTAGTCTTGTTTAGCTTCAAAAACCAAAGAAGCCTAGTGAAATGTGACACCAAATATTCTGTAAATTTTGTCTCACTTGGTACCCAATAACATTTTTTACTCAACCTACAGAAGTCGTCTTCCAACCTTTTATGATGGCCTCTTGATTTTCTTCTCATAAAGTAGGGAAACCATTCTTGTCATTCTTGAAGTTAGTTTTGTTTTGATATCTGCAGCGGACAGAGGGTTATTGTGCAAGAAAAGAATGAGGATCAAGTAGTGGAAAACGTGGTCACTGTTCAGGTTTGACAAACTAGAAAGTTGCTAGATGAGTTACTGACTCAGAGTTTGAATATTCATGCCTATGTACATGAAAGAGTTTATACCCTTTCTTATGATATAAACCCAAAGAAAATCTTTTATTTTATCCTTTCTGGTTCAGACAGGAATTTAATGGATAACTTTATGGATAAAATTTTGGGTCTTGTGTTCATAAAAGATACGTCCCTTTCCCTTGATATACAGAAGTTAAAGAACGCGTTCAGTAAAAATGTGTGAGAATCCTTTATTTGAATGAGATGAAAATATCTAAGCCTAAAATTCATAAACTAGGGGGAAACTACAACTACACCTTTTATGGTTGACTCATTTTACATGGATAACCCTGTAATTTATTGTCCACTCTTATACCCCTTATGGTTTCCTATGTTACCACCTATATCATTTGTGATTTACCCCATGTAGCCATTGAATAGAGGAAGAAGACAAAGATAAAATAGTCATTTGCATGCTTATTAGCAACATCCATTAAATAGACAAATTAGTAAACTACAGAGTGTAAATGTCACAAGTAAACCACAGGTTATACCCATATAAATAGGGTCGACCATATGGGGTCTATATGTACTTCCTCCTAAATTTTATCATGAAATTCTCCCTTCTCGTAGATTTTATGATGAAATTCTCAGACAGTTTGAGGTATGATTGTATTGTCAATACTATATATTGGTACTAGGTTTTCAACATCTAAATTTTTAATTTGCAGGGTTTGACCTCATCAGGATATTTGTTAGCTATTGGTGATGACAACCAGATGTGTGAACTTCATCCTGATGGCAATAGGTAACTTTGCTAAATTGATATTATTATTTTTGTATGATATAATGATGTTTAATTAACTATGAAACTTACATAAGCAGTACCCGTACAAGTTTTTTTTTTAATATAGCCCCATGGATGTTTTTAATAGTTCCACTTGTAAGTAGGAAAAGTGAAAACTATCGGAAGAACATTTGGTAAGCAAGCCCTATGATTTACATAAACTGTAATTTCCATTCATTTAAGATGCTAGCACAAATTTTTTTTTCTTGTTTTGGGCCAATGTGATAGCACAATTTAGAGCGACCAAGATTTTCATGTTCAACCAAAACGAACACTGTTTGGTCAAGACTGCTTTAAATGATTTATGTCATATGGGATAGATACCTGGTAATAAGGTTCAAACTTTTTCATACGCCTTACTGGGACATCATAAGCACAACTTTTTGGGTTTGATGTGGTTTTTGCAACTCTTGAAAGTTAGATATGAAAGGAAGTATTTATAAGTTGGTAATAAGTGAATTTAGTTATTGGAACTAGTACATAATTCGTGGTATTATACCTGAAGGTAGCTCCATTGTTTTGCTCACATATTACTGGATTTATTGGATTATTAGTTAAATTTATGTCCTGATTTTGTCCTAGTCCCGTATCATATAAGCTTTTTGTTTGAAGACGTGTCCTTAACTAAATTCTGGGCAGATCACTTGAGACATCAATTGCTGAGGATATGGAAATTGCAACATCACCTTTTTCTATCTGTTAATTTAAAATTGCACCCCTGCTTTAATACGTGTGTCAGGTTGCTTGGTCAAAAGGACAGCAACTTGGCATCATTGTCCTTTTTGAAATTTGGTTTTACCATCCAAAGTTGAAATAAGGGTTCTGGTCATGTCTCTCTTACTCCTTTTATCTCCAAATACAGTCATTGTGAAAACTCTTGCATGCATTTACCATCTTAAAAGTGACGCCTGGTTTTATTTCTCATTTACTGGCCTCTTAATCATTGCCTTCTATTTCTGCAATAAATCAGTATCTATGCATTCCTGGGTATAACTTTGGGGCAGAACTGGTAGGTGATCTTGACATGTCTTTCTTGTCAAACATTACATGCCTGTATTTCTGTCTCTTCCTCAACTTGATACATGTTAAAAACAATACATAAATAAGTATGTAAGAAATACTAAGTAAATATGCTAGAGGATCACTAAGAACATTCCGTTATACATTTTGCCCCTTTTCCCGATCAACTATGTATAGCTTCAGTGTGAAGCATCCCCTGCATTCCCTTTGTAAGATAAGTCATTACAACTATTGGCAATTTGATGCAGTGGTTTTACATCCTCATGTTATATTTTCAGAAGTTTGTCAGGACATGAGCCTGCTATTCTTAAACTAAGTAATCATGATACTATTTCTATTTCTCTATAGTTTTGACTTCTTCAAAGGATTGGTCAGACGAAAGCTTGACTGAAGAAGATGCCTTGGCACCGTGCATCAGTGGCTACAATCTTGCTCTATCATGTGCACCACTGAGTGTTTTCTCCTTAGTTACATTTTTCTATTTTGTTTTTATTTATTGTTCTCAGTATAGATCTCGATCAAACTTAGATCTGTATTTCTTTGCTTAATACTATCAGAAGTCATGGATTACAACCACTCCACTTTGTTTACTTGCAATTGCAAACAAGAAATGGATTGTGTTGAGTTGTGTCATGATCAACCCAAGTAATCAATCATTTGTAGGAAATCTGGTCATCCTTGCCAGCTTTGAGGTGGTTTGAATAAGTAGTACTTTTTTGTGGTTGGTTGGGGGAAAAACTATTATAGAATATTTTCTTGTCCAATGGGTGCTCAAAAAATATGCTTAGTTTTGTTGGCTTTGCTAAGATCTGAAGACCCAACAGTGACCCGCTGGCCAGAATGTCTTGTTGGTAAGGCTGGTTATGGTGATGCAAACAGAACTCTTTGGTTGCCTATATCATTGTTAACTGGTTGAAAAACATGTAGGATAAAGATTCTCTTCCAAAAGAAGCCAACCCTCATTTTTTGTATGTCCTGTGGTTGTAGGGCACATGCTGTCCCTCTTCACACTCCGAATTTGAGTCTTTTGTTATAGGGACAGAGAAAAAGAAACCCACCCCTCCCACATGCACAGCCTTCCATTCTAAACAAAATGTCCTAAATTGAGGCCACAACCCTTTAGTAGGGGTCTATACAACATTACCATTGTCTCAATTGGGAATCTGGTTAAGCCATCTTCTCCAAGCTGCAAAGGTCACGTTCGACGTAAGATATTGCCGGTCATGTTTTGGACTAATGTCATGTCTCATGTTTCGGTACTCGTCGTAATAGAGGTACTAGACTTATTAAATTGGAATTTTCACACATAAGAGAGAACAAATCGCATCAAGGGTGGGACTCTATGAGACTGGATCTCAGAACGAGAGCGAGATCATGTCCTGGCCCACGCCCACCCACGAAACAATGTCGTTGGCCACATTTGAAAGCTTTTGAGATTCATTTCCAAATTAGGTTCCGCCAATGTACCAAACCCACACATCAAGTTGCAGCTTTTGTCTCTCATTTCCAAATTATAGGATTGTCTTTGCATGAGTTGTAAAAGTTGGCATTCACATTACATTAGGACACATTCTAATACCTTGTGTTTGGTCGTGGCATGAGACCAACAACTGTGTCGTTTTGATGGTAGGGGCTCATGGGGTGCAGTCTAAAGAAGTATTTGTTTCTGTGTCGGTCTCTGCTGGTTGCTAAAGATTGGGATAGGCGTGCTTGGCAGTGGCTGAATTCTAAGCTTCTCTTTTTAATATCTTCAGGTTTAAGACACTTCAACATGATATAATACGTGTTAGGTTGAATTTGTGCCACAAGACAATAGTTCGATTCTCGTCCTACTCCTTGTAATTCTCTCTCAAAATATTAACCCTAAATCACATATTGGAAGAAAAATAGGACAAAGGATAAAATTCGTTCGGACAAAATCATTCGGAGTCAATTCAGATGAATCATTAAAGCCTTCAATTCCATGAGAATCTATCCATTTATCAACTTGGAGCGTAAAATTTGTATGGATTATAGAGTGAAAAAAGCAAGTACATGAACCCTCCTAGTTATTAATCCTTGGCATGATAGTATGACAAAAGAATAAGAGAAAAGGATGACTAGAGAGGAAGAAACGAACAGAAAGTTATACTAATCACACTCTTGGTGTTCAAAATTTGCAATCATTCATTTAATGTTTCAATCAAGCTTCTATTTAAGTCATGTGAAGAGACTTTTTTACAACCAAAAACGCTTTTAAAAAAGTTTTAGCGAAAATGTTTCTAGGTCATAGAATCTTATTTCACCGACGGTCACAATCCATTACAAAATATGCTAATTCCATGTGATGCAAGTTTAGCGATCGATGCAATGCAACTAATCTTTCATTTATGTGAAAAGCAATTTTAAAGTTGTACGTGAAGACGGCAAGAAAATAGCAATGGCATCATCGAAATGTGCTCTAGCTATGAGTCTATGACTATGAGAGAATGGCATTGTTTCCATTCGAGTTAAAAATAATAATAAAGGGGGCTCAACTCAAGTGAAATAAAATATAAAAATATTAATAGTAACTCGAATGAAATCTGAGTCGAACTTTAACGATAGAAAATGTTTTTTTACCCCCAAAAAGTAATCAATTATTCAAAAGAAGCACTAATAACTCGTAGCTGGAGATCAGTCAAAGATACACTGAATTATCATCACATGGCAATATGGCAAATGGTGGACCATGGTGGTTTAGAGACTTAGGGCTCTGTCTTATAGCCGTTAATTCGACGAGTTCATCATTCTCTGTTAGGATATAAATCAATCATGATTTACATATTCTCTGTTAGGATATCAATCAATCATGATCTACATATTCGATTAGATTGTGTTTCCATTACATACGAATCCATCCACCCATCTTTTCTTTCTTTCTTGTTTCTTGTATCTAGCTTTTGATTGTTTGGTGTTCCTTTGTGGGCTGTGACATGATGACATCTAAATCTTCACTCTTTTTTAGTCGAAAAAGATTTTCCCTGAGTTAGAAATTGGTTGGCAAATGATTGGCTTTTAGTCAAAAAGAAGGGCATGCTTAGTGGCACTGATGATGGAGGAAAGCCAAAGATGAGGTTTGCTTGCATTGCAATGCTGCATTGAGAAGAGAGGACGTTGGGAAATTATTGCTGTTTACATATGTTTGGAACTGTTGGGGCATGTGATAGATAATTTTGCATAAAATTACATCAATTCTACAAGAGAGACTTTCATACAAAGAGGATAACACTTTTTGTTATCTCGGCCAATAGCGCAATGACATACTGAATAACTTTTCCACATTTTCTTTGCATTATTAGCCGGAGATAGAAAAACTGTTATTCCTGCTACAAGAAAGTTTTTCTGGAATTCTAGGGTTCTTTCTTATCAAGTGGATGTAAAAAGTACACGTGGCTCTCTTTGGACAGCCAATTATGTGCCAATCATCACTTTCTTCATCGTTTGTATTAATATTGTAAAATAAATCGCATGCTTTGCTAGCTCTTAGTGGTATAGCTTTATAGGATAAGGTTAGGTTTTTCTTTATCTCCTAGTTGGACCTTAAACTTATAAAGAAACTCAATATAATTTAGTCACACTTCAGGGTAGGTTCAATCCTTAATTAGTTGTGGTAATGTAATTGGCTTAGGGTAGGTTAAAATCTGTTCTTTTATTTAAAGAAAAAAATAAAAGAAAAGGCTATTATTTATTTAGTTTATATAAGAACCAAACATATGTTTTTATAAAGTTCTTATTGGGCATGATTATTTGGTGCAATATATTATTTTCTATTGTTTAGGGTGGAGGAGGAGGGTCAAGCTCAAGACTCAATATTGAATATTTTTAAAAAGAATTTTTACTATTGAGAAACGCGATAATATACTAAATTCACACATATTATATATATGTTAAGACTCGAATCCAGAACCTTGCCTGAGAAAATAATCACTCTAAATCACTACACTAACAGATCCTTTGGATTGAATTGTATTTGAGATAAAATCTCACATTCTCTAATATCGTTTGTATTATGAGATAAAATCTCAACAGTTGTTCAGCTTAAAAACTACCAATAAATGCTGAAGGGTAAAGATTGGTGATTATTTTTATTTACCAAAATAAAGAAATAAGAAATAAGTACCAGCTGAGTTGAGTGCCAACAAAGCACACAGAAACAGAATGTTGTAGACTGTAGTCCTTTGTCCTCTGTTCTGACACAAGTAGGTACGTACATTGTGCTGTGTAGTAGAAGATTACTTCTCGCTCTCCACCAAGGACGACCACCGCGTGTGTCATCAGCGTCACCCTCTGCCAGCTTTGACTGGATTTTTTGGGGTCGAACTCAAAATTAACAACCGTTTCTTCTAAATTCTCTAATTTCGCGTGACCCTCTGCGGTCCGCTACACGTTTTATCTATTATTCTCCACACGTGTTCCATGCAGCCACGCCTTATACCATTCCCTCACGCGGGAGGAACTACTACTACAACGGCTACAATAGGCTGTAGCCGAGTGAGGTTTTTGAGACCCATTAGTGGTTTGGATTTTCCCTTGTTCAAGGTTGAATTTCCCCTATTCTAATATCACTTGTATTTGAAGACTTTTTTTATAATAAAAAAATTAAAAATTAGTTAATTGAGCTATAAATTAGTGTGGTTTATATGAATTAATGTGCTCTAACTATGGCATAATATTTTTGAGATGCCCCGGGCAATCTCTCACAATGTCGCATTATTTTTAAAAAACCTATAGAAATTGTTAGTACATAAAAAAATTATCATTATATTTTTAGCTAATAAATGTTGCTAACCCACTCATTGAAAATTCATGATTCCACCCTTGCATTTCCTTGATTAATTGTCTCAATTTATGGAGAAAAAACTTTGGTGTCAAGGAAGCAATGCTTCATTCTCTCGATTTGTCTTTTTATTTATTAATACAAGCGATAGTCTAAACTACAAAGGAGAGGCGGTTTATCACACACACACACTATCAATATGCTATGGTGGTTCGAACATGACTTATCTGCAAGTCAATGCCTTTTTTCATTGGATTAGACTCCATTGGCCGATCTGTCTTCTTACGTGAACTTACAAGTTATTTTTGAATTCATTCTATTCACCCTCATTTAAATATCCATTCAAATCAATTTAGCGTCAAATAATCTCGACACTTTCATATTCATTTCATTTTGTATCACGACGTATATTATCGTGTCCTTGTTACATATGTATTACAACATATTTAATTATAATTAGTACATGTGATTTGCTTTTCATTGAAAACAAAAAAGTTAGTCATGATAATATGCACCATACATTGTGACCAAAGAAAAACATTTAGGTTAAACGTTGAACATATAGTTTGTATTTTAAACTAAAGTTAACAACATTGAACAATGTTTGGAAGCCATGTAAATCATTCACTAACAACGCATGGATGGCTTAAAATATTGCAAATATGGTTTTGTTTTGGTTTAAAAATAATAAAACACCATAATTCCCCTAATGTGAGAGCTATAGCACAACAAAGATTTTTAAAAAGAAGATCAAATATTTCCCAAATTGTTTTTTGAGGACTGCCTGCAATGCATGTAATAATAATTAAGAAATTATATTAGATTATACTAAAATTCATGACAAAAGTCAATAGGGACGGTTCGGATATCCAAATGTGTGATTCGAAATTCTTCTTGTCGTTGCTTCCAATTTGATCACTTTGTCTTTAGCTTGCATCATTCAATCAGTGCATGCTCCAGAAGTCGCTCTATGAATTGAGTTTTGATGTGAAATGTGTATATTGTGAATTCACCAGTCCAAAAAGCACAAATCATGAGTTCTTTTTACTGTGATTGTTTTTCAATCCACAAGGTAGGTTAAAATTTGGAATCTCTTCTAACGTTAGGAGGAGAAGCGCCGTTATAAATCAACATTGTAATTTGAAAGTAGTCATAATAGTTTTTCTTTTTTTTATAATTACAAAAGTAGTGATGATAGTAGTTTATATTAGTAGCAAATTCAATAATTTACATAGGATGAGGTCTCGAGTACACAACTAAATACTCACAATCATCTAAATTTTAAGCCCTTTGCAAACTTATTATGTTATTTATTTATACAGAAATTAACAAAATCTTTTTGGTTGGTTAGTAGCCTAGGCCTAGATAAGTTCTTCCTCGGATGCCAAAGCTTCTGGTATCAAAATAATGTTATATGCCTTTTTTTTTAATAAAAAAACAAATGGACTTCATTCAAATCAGGTAAACATCTTACAATCAGCCATAATTACTTGAAATTAGCAGTGCAACAGTGTTGTCTCGTTAAAACATTGCCTTAAAAAATCCCCAAAGGAGGAAAATATAATCAAAGAAAAAGAGTACCACTGCACGCAACAAAACTAAAACACCGCCTAACAATCTTCCCGATTAAAGATTTGATATTCTTTCGGTGATTCCCCAAATCCAATAATAATAATAAAAAAACCAAACATCCAAAAAAACAAAAACAAAAATCAATCATCAAATGATTTAGAAGATCAGAATATTTTTCCTGTGGGGGGAATAAGTAAAAGTTGATTGTGGAACCAGATTATGATTAATACATTAGCTTAGATTCAAAGTTATGGTGGATATGGTCAATATTGCTACTATTTACACGTGTACCCAGTTAGTAAATATTTACTTTGCTTTTATTTAATCTCGGACGCGAAATAGTCATAAGAAATTTCTCATGAAATAAATAGGACCAATGACTTTCGGAAAATAGAAGGTTCTAACATTTACCCCAAACGGATTTAAGCATTTTAAATTTAATAAGGACAAATCAACTTTTTGATAGGAAGTCAAGACAAATCGAAATCAAGGAGATTATCATCTAATAATTGGATTTAGGGATGAAATTTTCTTCCCTTGAGGATTCTGTAGGTTTAATTTTCACGCGAGCAATTCCTTGATGTCAACCTAGAACTCAGAAATCTACAGTAAGATTTTTAACTCTTTTACCTCTTTTTTTTCTTTTGGCTTGCAAGCTATATGACCTAGCTTCTGCATCTACAGTTAGTTAGGTTTGATTTCATCATTGAACTCTCATATTTTCTTTGTCTAAACACGCGTTATATACGTGTCGTGGGTACAAATGATAGTAATTGTGTCGAAAATGTGAATTGGCTTTAGATGTAGACTTTTTACCAAAGTTTAACCAAACTAGCTAATACGAGGGATTTATTGTAGTTGCTCTTAAGGATGAAATTTGGTTAGCGAGTGTCTAGACCAACTAATTCATTATTGTGGGCATGAGAACATAAATCTTAGTTTAGTTTATTATTATTTATTCAACCGTCAAGATTATAAATGTAAACAACTAAATGCATTGAGTTTTTCATTTTAGTACAAGATGTCGATAGCAAACTACATATGAGGGGGTTTCTCACACACACAATTAAATGCATTGATGTTTAACAAATGGAAAATGCAATGGGGACAACAAATAAGATAAGCTTAACAAAAAAATTGGATAGATCAACAACACCGTAGTACCAAATTAAACCCTTTGTTATTTAATCAAAGTGCTTTAAAATTCCAACATTTTTCAAATTTACTTGCTCTATAACCTAAAAAAAAAAAAAAAAAAAGAGAGTGAAGGGGTTGTAACTTGTAACTGTCTCAAAAAAGTAGTTGTTTTTTTGGTACGAAAAGAGAGAAAAATAGGTTGAATATCGTCTTGATGCGATAGAATTGTACAACCAACTCTCTTGATTTGGCTACAATGTACCCACCTAAAACGTTCAAAATAAAATTCAATGAACGACTAATAAGCGTTGATTAGCACTATTTTTAACCAGTTATTAGATTTAATCAAGTATTTTTAACCGATCATTAGATTTAATCCAACAACTTGTATGGTATTATATCGCATTGGATTAGACATAGACATGAATAAGCTTCTAATTACATTGCCTTAGGCATTCAGATGTGTTCATGAGCGAGCATCTAATTTTAGGCTTTTTTTACAAGGTAGTTGCAATTTTAAATTAAAAAGTTATCGAATCAATTTCATATATATATTTTTTTAAAAAAAAACAAACAAAAAGAAAGAAGTTTCCAATACCTAAGAAAAGTACCCAAAGGCCAGCGCAATTGCCAAAGTCCCAAGTCAAAGTCGTGGAAGGCCATTAACCTTCCCTCGTCAAATATCCAAACACCCCCGCCACTCACTAACCACTCCCTCCCCAACACGCGTCCCCAGACGCGTTTCCCACGTGTCGCTCTCCCACCACCTAGCCGGCTGCCGTCTCCACCTTAACCCCTCCCTCCTCCCCGCACCCAATCGCACCCCATCCTCAAGAGAGAGAAAGTCACAACTCATCACAGACACAGTGTCCCAACCGCCTCATATTTTTTTTAAAACAAAGAGAGAGAGAGTTATTTGTATTGACCACTCCGTCACCGTCGTTCCCTCCGAAACCCCAACTCCTTCCTCTTTATAACCGTTTCTCCCATTTTCATGCGAAACTCGCTTTATCCGTTTCGCTCACTCTCCTCAATCCCAATTCCCAACGCAAATTGCTGAAAATTAAAAATTAAAAATCTAAATGAAACCCCTAACAATAATCCCAACCGCAACCGTAACCGCCGCCGTTCACTGCCGCCACGTCAGCACCACGGCCCGAACCCAATTCCAGCATCCCCCAACTCTTTCCGTATAAATCTATATGCATCCCTTCTGCTGCGTCTCCACGCTCTCCGATCACTCCTCGGACCTCCACATGTCCTCCTTCGGCTCCAGATCCGACACGCACATCCGCCCCGCGAAACTCGACCCGAATAGCAATCACAGCAACAGCTTCAGCCATTCCAACGCCGACTACGGCCGCCTCAGCCAGCGGACGACGGCGGCAGCGGCCGCGGCAGCCGTCGCAGCCGCAGAGGTTGTGGCTCGGCCTCCCTCGGCTCGGGAGCAGCCGGTAGACGTCAAGATAAACGACATCGTCGGGAATGGCGTTTCGGGGATTCTGTACAAGTGGGTGAATTACGGCAAGGGGTGGCGGCCGAGGTGGTTCGTGTTGCAGGATGGAGTGTTGTCGTATTATAAGATTCACGGCCCCGATAGGATAGTCGTTAGCGTTGAGACCGAGAAAGGCTCGAAAGTCATCGGCGAGGAATCGATGCGGAGGATTTCGAGGCACAGGAGGAATGGCACTCCTCACCAGCTTCGTCGCAAGCCCTTCGGCGAAGTCCATCTCAAGGTTCTCAGCTTCTCTTGATTTTCATTTTCGTTTCTTGGCTTCAAATTTTCATTTCTGTTTATGCGTTTTGATTCATTTCTTCATCGATTATCAAGAATTAGAAGTATATGATTTCTCTCTATTTAAATCTTTTTTTCGTTTCGTTTCCTATTTTAATTTTAATCGGAATTCTAAAGTGATCGGCATTTTCCTCGTTGGTCGTATATATTTTTTTAAAATTTAAAATTTAGTATTTGATTAGATGAGATTTTAATTTGATTAAATTCTGCTCAATTTTGTTTTATTTTATTATTTGTGGTTGATTCTAATCTAATTTTGTGATTTGATGAACTCATTCACAGGTTTCGAGCATCCGCGAAAGCAAATCGGATGATAAGAGATTCTCGATCTTCACAGGCACCAAGAGGCTGCATTTGCGGGCAGAGTCGCGAGAAGATCGATACGCGTGGGTGGAAGCATTGCAGGCCGTGAAAGACATGTTCCCACGGATTTCTAACAGCGAGTTGATGGCTCCGGTGGACAATGTCGCCGTTTCAACCGAGAAACTGAGGCAGCGACTTGTGGAAGAAGGTGTGAGAGATGCAGCCATTCAGGACAGTGAACAGATAATGAAGACTGAGTTTGCAGCGCTACAGAACCAGCTCCTACTGCTCAAGCAGAAGCAGTGGCTCTTAATCGACACGCTGCGACAGTTAGAGGTATGGAAACCTTATGCCCGTTGAAATTCGGAGTCTTCTTCTTTGGTTTCCTACCATGCAGAAATTCTTTTTTTTTTTTCTTAAAACCACCAAGTAAATTGCTAGGAGGCTGTTGGCGTAGTGTGTTTCAGCTTTGTGGAGTAGTGATTTGTTGTGATTCGTTTGTGCAGAATGGAAGATAGAGCTATTTTTTCTTTCTCAAAATGTTGTAAATTTTTTTCATATAATCAATCCTATTAATTGTGTTTTGTTGTCTTTTGGCTTGAGTGATGTGAGTGTTAATCGAAGGACATTATTTAGTATCAGTGCCTTAATTTAAAGGAATCATGGCAAGGTCACTAGACCAGAAGATGGCATGGATCCTGTACAAACCAGATCACTCTTGTTTAGTTTCCGTCCATACTATTATGAAATTTTAAAAACCGTCCAAATGACTAAAAGTTGGTCAATTCTAATTATATATTTTCTAGATTGTTTGTCTCAAAATCGACGTGGGCTGAGAGTCTTTAGTATAGACCTGTGGTTTTCTCTCTGGGATTTTCTTGTGGCATGGGTAATGCGATATGTGTTCAAGGACTGATGAGTTATTTTAAACAGGTCGAAGTAGTATCCTTCCACAGTTTCAGTAATATTAGGATGTTTATGGGTTTTTGAAGGCTAAATGTGCAGTGTTTAAATGACACCACATCAACTTTGTGGTGGTTGTTGTTAGTTCTTTTCAGATTGCTGAAAAGCACTAACTTTAATGAGTGTTGAAGAGTTATTTCATTTAGGACAATCTGAATATTATTTGGCATCCATGTTTTCTTGTTTTGACAAGTGATATCTTGTAGTATTGTCTTTGTATGAAGCATGGTCTCTCGTAGATTTATGCTACATCCTGTTTCTTTGGTGGTCTATTTTTGGAATAAGCTGATTTCATCGGACAACAGGAGTTGATGATCTATATTTGCATCTGGATCATATTAATTTGGTGTATTGAAAGACCACCTCTCTGTATGGGGTTTCTACCAGGACACATATTGTAGGTGCATTTTCAAATTTCACCTGTCTTTTTTTATACCACACTTGACAGGTAAGCCAGTCACCATTTCTGTCTCTTCTTACCACTTTCATAGCCATTTCGTTACCTTCTTGACTGTTTACCTAATAGCTTTGTTGAGGTCAAGACTGACTAATGTTCCTGATTGAGTTCGAGGCTTCACTTCATCTAACATCAACATGTTTGAGGATTAAAAAGTACTTTCATCAAATCGAAAATGCCTTAGAAGACTAACCCACTTTCACAATATTAGCACCTGTAAAACTACCCCACTTACTCTTTAAAAAGGGCATATATCATTGAATGTCGGAGCGATCTTACACACATACGCCAGTATATCATTGAATGAGAAAAGTAAAGAAAAATGTCCTCATTACCTAAAAGAAAGAGAGGTGGACTAATGACATTTTAATAGATGCCAAAAAAGGGACACTAGATAATTGTACAATGCTGCTCATCTCACTCATGTATATAAGCATTTTTTTAATGAGGTATCTTTTGTTCATACAAAGGTTGCTTCCTTAAGAGTTTTAACTTCTGGTGCGGGGATTTTATTCCTCATTTACTTATTTGTTTCTTGCTAATAAAATGGCTATTTATACTGTATTGTGTAGACAGAAAAGGTAGATTTGGAGAATACAGTGGTTGATGAGAGCCGTCAGTTGAAAGATGGTGGGGCTTCTGCTAGATCAAGGCAAGACAAATTCAGTGGTAAGCATTGAGGTAGAAGTTTAACAACACGTATTTCTTGTTACCTGTAACAAGTTATATATGTTACTTAAATTGCCTTTCTTCCAACCTCTCTTTGCATTTGTAATATTAGAATGTGCCGGACTCTGTGCCATGTGAAATGATGTATTTTAATATATTCTCTAGGTTTTACATCATGCTTCCTTATGCTAATTTAATCCTGCATTGGTATTTAATTTTTCAGAAGGAAGTGTAAGTGACTCTGATGAGGATAATGGAAGAGTTGATGATGCTGCAGAGGAAGAAACAGATGAAGAGGACAATGCTTTCTTTGATACTCGTGATTTTCTTTCATCAAGTTCTTTCAAAAGTAATGGGTCCGAATATCGGATATCATCTGTCTCTTCAGATGATGAAGGGATAAATGCCATTGAATCAGAAGATGGTATCGATCCATCCATGAGATCAGTTGGAGCTAACTTTCCTTTCATCAAGCGGCGTAAGAAATTGCCTGACCCTGTTGAAAAAGAAAAGAGTGTTAGTCTTTGGTCAATGATTAAGGATAACATTGGGAAGGATCTCACAAAAATCTGTCTTCCTGTATACTTTAATGAGCCTCTGTCTACTCTACAAAAAGGTTTTGAGGATTTGGAATACTCATACCTCCTTGATCGAGCTTATGAATGGGGTAAAAGGGTAAGACCTCAAAGCCATCCCCATGGCAATGCTAGTCTCCTCCCAACAATCGCTTACTTAAATGTGTTAGATTAGCACAGTGCTCTCTTAACTTATTTTTGGCTTTCCTTGAAGCCTTGCAGGGTAATAGTCTTATGAGAATTCTTAATGTGGCTGCTTTTGCGGTTTCTGGATATGCATCAACTGAAGGAAGGATTTGCAAGCCATTCAATCCATTATTGGGGGAAACATTTGAGGCTGATTATCCAGACAAAGGCCTCCGGTTTTTCTCAGAGAAGGTTTGAAAAAGTCTTAGACCTGAACTTGCAAGTTATCTTATCACAATCAATCTCATATACTATTCTCGTGTAGACCTTCTGTTCTGTTTGAATATATTTACATTCTGAGAATTAGGCCACGTGATGCTGTCCTATTGGGGTGGACAAGATTAATATATTCAGCTGAGTGGTGCATTTATCAAGTATTTCATACTAAAATACGCTTGGATTGTGACACCCAAACATGATCGTAAAGAATCTTACTTGGTCAATGAGAACATTGAATCTTGAAGTTAACATCACCATTTGATCAATGATGAACAATTTTTAACTTTTGATATGCGGTTGTGGGAAGAGAAAAGTATTGTCACCCAGCGAAGCTAGTTTCAATTAAAAAAAAAGGTTTAAGTTGATTTTGATTAAATATAAATCAAAACATCCATTTATTGAGATTTGAAAGTTTGAAACTTCCCAGACAGCCTGAATTCTGAATTGGTAATCTGATAAATGAGAAAGGTATGATGTATCGGAAAGAAATGAGCCTTGTTTGAGCAGAGAGGTGAAGTAACTATAAGAAAACCCAGGGGGCGGGGGAGATATTTGTGGTAGTCCCTATAAAAAAAAAATTAGGCATCCTTGTTATATGGTGTATGTGGAAGAATCTAAGCATATGACTAACTGAATTTTATTCACCGTCTTTTGTCCTTAGGGTGCAACCGTGTATATTTAATCGATTTAAAATTCACATTATTGTTCTTTTTCTACTATGTATCAAATGATAAAGGTTCTTATATTTTGGGTGTCAGGTTAGTCATCACCCCATGATTATTGCTTGCCACTGTGAGGGTAAAGGATGGAAATTCTGGGGAGACAGCAATTTGAAGAGTAAATTCTGGGGTCGCTCGATTCAGCTTGATCCTGTTGGTGTTCTGACCTTGGAATTTGATGATGGGGAAGTTCTTCAATGGAGTAAAGTATGTACCCAATAACTCAGGGATTGTGTTCATTATTTTCTAAGTTCACGTCTAAAAGTGAACTCTTTTTGGCCAGGTTACGACATCCATTTACAACCTCATCTTGGGAAAGCTGTACTGTGATCACTATGGTACGATGCGAATACAGGGAAAGCATGAGTTTTCATGTAAGCTGAAATTTAAGGAGCAGTCTATCATTGACCGAAATCCTCACCAGGTACTATTTTCTTTTTCAATTGTATTTCGTTTAAGTTGATCACACCAGCATGTTATTAATTGAAGCAGGAAAAAATTTTGCTTCTAGCCTTTGCAGTATTTCAGACAACTTTGAATCTGCAGATAGAATATGATTACTAAATGGTTTTGATATATAAATTATTTCTTTTAGGAGAGGCTTTGTTATATAACTATTGAGTCAGCAGCCAGTTTCCATAGACTAATGTTGGTGGTGCTTGTGTTTCGGTAAATTTATTTCAAAATTTAAGTTAAAACTTAAATTGGGTTTTAGAAGGCTGTAATTTTTCAAAGTAGAGAACAATGGCGTGTGATATTATGATTTTATGCTGGGGAAACTGAAGAAACACCACCAGCAATTTGTGACAGCGAACTTAAGTTTCAGTATATGCCCAATTTGGTAACTGAGAACCACTTTATTCAGAAAGGAGAAATGACTGAAGAGTTGCCTTGTGAGTTGTGAGTTGTGTCAGACAGTCCTGTCTTTTCTTTTTCCTTATCAGGTTGGGAAAAATGTGTGGACATTTTGCAGTTCACCTCATTTTACCACCTTTCTTCATACAGAAATACTGTTTTTGAAAATGTTTAGGAAATTAAAGGAAAAAGACATGAATCTTTTATCAAAAAGAATGGAACACGACATGATATCTGTTCTGTAGCAGTTATTTTTTAGTTTATAAAATCTTCTAACTACTTGTATGTTTTCCACTTTTCTCCATTAGGTACATGGTATAGTTCAAGATAGGAATGGGAAAACGGTAGCAACAATGTTTGGAAAATGGGATGAGAGCATGCACTATGTGAATGGAGACTGTTCAGGGAAGGGAAAAGGATCTGATTCTTTATCTGAAGCCAGCCTGCTCTGGAAGAGGAGCAAGCCACCCAAGTTTCCAACCAGATATAACTTAACACGCTTTGCCATCACAATGAATGAACTCACCCCTGGACTTAAGGTAATTATTTTGATGAGTCTGTTCCTTAGTTTGATCTATCTTGTGTAGATGTTGGTGGTATGGAAAGTACGGTTTGAAACGATGACTGCTAGCAGTTTATGATTCTTCAAGTTTAATGACATGCAGGAGATGTTGCCCCCAACAGATTCAAGGCTCAGACCCGATCAAAGGTATCTGGAAAATGGGGAGTATGAAATGGCAAATGCAGAGAAGTTGAGGCTAGAGCAGAGGCAACGGCAGGTAATATTGCATTTTCGAATATACAAGTATCAACATATTTTTTGTAGTTGTATTTTGCATCTTTTCCATGTCATTAACTCCACATATAAGCACCTGCAAACTATTACGTGTCAGTTTAAGCTTCTTGCAACAATGGTATTTATTGGTTTGTTGTAATTGACGGAATGCTGCTTTGATCGGGATTCAGGCTCGAAAGATGCAAGAGCAGGGTTGGAGGCCGCAGTGGTTTGCAAAGGATAAAGGAAGTGACACATACCAGTACATCGGTGGATATTGGGAGGCAAGAGAAAAAGGATATTGGGATTCATGTCCTGACATTTTTGGCCAAGTCCCTTGTGAACCGCTACTTGAGTAAAAAGTTTTACTAATTCTTTTTTCATTTTTTTTACTCAATGGGGTGGTGAATACTGCTGATTGATTGCAAGCAGGTAAAAAAGAGTTCCCCATGATTTGATTTGCATATAAAGTAAATTGAATGAAAGGTCTTGGCAGTCAATAAAATGAAATTCTTTCACATTCTCTTTTTATAGGATTTGAGTTGGGTTAAGTTGAGAGCTGGTGGTTTCTTCCTAGCATTCAAGTAAATCCGAAACCAAAACACAAAGATCTCTTTCATATGGGCTTGGTAAGGCATCCTCGTAGGAGGCCCAAATAGGGTCATTGGTTGGGTTTGGGCTTTGAATTTGCAATGGACTACCAGATTCGTTAACAACAAATGATGAGGAATAAATCTTGTTAAAAACAAGAGGGGAGTGAGATTCCAACTTAAGATCTCTTCTAACGTTAAGGAGAGATCTGGTATTTAGATCAAAAGCTAGCTTGACTCTATGAATCTTGTTTTGAGTTTTGACAAGTGCATGTACATATAAAACCGCCCCTAAAATGTACTCGAAAGTAACCAAAAAGATATTAACAAAGTAAATTTCTACAATTGGATCAATGGATTCACTATTGAATTGACGGATTCATCCTTTTCTATTATGATTTAGATTTATCGTAAATCCTACATATCTCATTGAAACCGTTACAACATTTTATTAAGGGTTAGATCTATCATAAGCCATTAAGACTACATATCTCATTGAATCAGAGTTCAAACTATAGATGTACTCGTGTATTAGATTATGTATAATATCGTGAATCACACAACCAAATAACGTAATAATGTGCAAACACATCATATTCAGCTCACGTTTAGACAGGTTGGCTTGGATACAATTATATCAACAAACTCACATACTTTTTGTCTACTATTGAGTTGACTCAATTATCCTTCAACTGTCCTCCCATATATGGTCGGTTTCTTCAATCCACTTTCAAGTTTTGTAGCTCAAAATACCTACTATTAGAGCTACTACAAAATCATCACATCTTGTATAGGTCCTTAGACCCACCTGTAATTTCATATCGTATGATATTAAGTAACATATGAAGCAATAATCTCTTTTTTAATCAACGAAAAATGGAGCAATTTTTATTTGTTTAGTTTCATGCATTCTTTATTCTTACCTTCTCCACTCACTTGACATGACATGCATCGTGTTAGGAGTTACGTAGAAACGAGAGGTGCATGCTTGCTCATGAGTTAACAAAAGTTTTCTAGAGCAAACGGTGAAAACAAAAACGTGAATTCGAAAGCTCATTCAAATTTTAAGAAGAAAAATACAAGCAGATTAAGTGTTAATTTGTCATATAATAATCATCAATAACGTTTATTCATGCATATGAAGTTTTATCTTTGATTCGTCAATTTATAAATAAAATAAAATAAAAAGTTTATCTTCAACGTCATTCAAGTTATACTCTTGTAATCTGACAGAAGGAGATACTCACCTTATGGGTAATGGATGGATGGACGGGTGACCCATCGTATCGTACCCTAAATCCCCATAGCCAGCAGCATTCTCTTCTCACTTAGCCGTCCAATCAATCCTGACCGTTCAAATTTCATTTGACCGAGACGATAGAAATTTGGACAGGGACCCCATCTGTACCAACCACCCTGTCACCAGCCCAACAACAAACAAACCAAAACCCCAGAGTCTCATGGACACTTCATTTTTGTTTGCTGTGAAGACAAAAGAAGACGTATCAGATTGGGAATTAATTCATTTTAAATTAAAATTTTAGAAACAAAAAAATGGTTTTGGACTGATCAGTGAAGGTTTTTTTCAACATAGTTTTCAAAACCCTTCTACCCGGCAGAATCTTGGGCTTTCTTTTCTTTTATTGCATTGTGAAATCGCTGCCCTCTGCCGCAGATGAGGCAAACGAGGCCGTTCTTTGTCATGTCATGTCATATTTTTATCATCAAAATACTTTCAAGACGTTACTTGTTTTGTTTATTTGACATGAGATGAGATTGAGCTGCAGCTGCTGCTCTCTGCTTTTCTTTCTTGTAAGTTGTGACTATTTTTGATTCACTGTTTGGCTCGTTGGGTTTTCAACTTCTTCTGCTTCCTTTGACCCAATCTTCAATTGCCGGCCAACATTTTTGCCTGCATAACATGCATAATGTATAAGATAATCTTCTCTTGCGTGAGAGTTTGATGAATAATATACATCTCTTTTCACGTCTAAATGCAAAAACTGACTCTTTCTCCGGGTAAGTTTTCAAAACTTGTGATTACATGATATGCATAAATCAGTGGATAGACCAACATTCAAACACTAGTAGTATTGTCAAAATCAACATTAATTTAATGATCACAAGATCTGTCGATTGGACCTTCTGTTCTCAAACCCCACAAAACGTACAGCGCAAGTGAAATGAAAGGTGAGCGTTTGGGATCCCATTGAACAAAAGAAAATTGTACAACCCCCACCAACAACAGAAAAACTTAAACGAAACGCAGAGGGATAACATTGTTTTGTTATACCCGGCGAATCACGCTATGCTAAGTAGAAAAGTTATTACGCGTGGTATATTGTGATTGATTGAAAATAGCAAAACAATACTATTGGTATTACACACAAATGTTTCTTACCCAACAGAGATAATTGTACCCTTTTTTCTTTTGTCTTTTTAAATACCAAATTATAATAGGTGTAAAGAGTGACTTTCTACTAAGCACTGAGTTGTCTGCAAGAGTTTTACCTCAATAATGTCACCATTGATTTAGTTACAAGACAAAATATTCCAACTGAGGATGAGGAGGGCTGCTAGGGTTTTGCTTGTTCTTGCTTATTTTCATTTAGATGATGAGAGAATTTTAGCTCAACTTTCTCTTTGGAGCCAAAACGACAACCAAAAGTGCTGAGTTGCTTTTGCTTCTACAGAAACAGAATGGCCAATGTTGCATAGTCTAGTCTGGCTGACGTGTAGATTTTGAGGCAGTCAAAATCTACAGCTAGTTTGGGCTGGGATTTTGGGAAGGAGTCTGGGATGACTTTTGCCCAAGATTTGAGTTTTAGCCTCTTACAGCAAACCCAGCCCATGTACAATATTCTTCTTCTTCCTTTTTCGCTATTGAATTTAAGAGAAAGGAGGAAAGGGGTCCCTATGGATCAAATTTTCCTTTTTGGGATGACTTTTGTTCATAATATATGATACATGGGAAAATTTACATTCTTCTATTCTATAAGATCTCATGTAATTCCTAATTATATTTGTGCCCAAATATACCACATGCCATTACAAAAAATTGTTAAAAAAGTAGTTGTTTGCCCCAAGATCGCTCTAGCCATGGACGGAACTAGAATTGTATGTGTGGAGGGTCTGAATTATAACACGAGTTCTTAAAAGGAAAATTCAATCTTACAACAATAAATAATAGAACGAAAAAAGGACTTTGGTCTTGAGTATGGAGGATTAATAGGCTGAAATGGCTGTACTTTCCTCTCTCTTTTTTCCTATAAACATTTACTATATAATTGTTAATAAAATTATTATGAAGTGGCTATAGGGTTTGCATTTAACCACCTACTACTAGTAATTGCAATGGGGGTATCGACCAAAAAAATATGCAATTGCATTTGGGGGCCACTAAAGTGGTTATATGGTTTATCCTTCCTCAAAATATGATATGCAACCCCGTACTACAGTGTATGGGAAAAAAATTTGTGGGGGGCCAGGGCTAGGCCCTAGCTTTGCTCCGTCCCTCTAGTCCTTAAAATAGGTCAAGAGATAATTGTACGAGTGTGCTGCCATTAGCATTATAAATAGCCTAATAGAAAGGTGAACGTTTGCAAATTTTGGTACAAACACCGACAAATGACTTGTAGTTTAAGTAATTAAGAACCTATGTATTTGAGGTCATGTGTTCTTGTATGTTCGAATCCAACGCCCCAATATCCCTTATATAGGATTACATAACAAAACAAAAAACTTGGCAATTCTGCACATAAAATTCAACTATTATTATTTTGATAATGTTTAAGTGATTATTCATAAGTGATAATAGGCCAACATAATACGCTAACAATGTACTAGAGACTATAAAAAATAAAAATAAAAAACATTTGATTTGAGTGTGCCAGCAGCTGGGTTCCAAAGCACAGAGCTACTCTCGCAAACAAAAGATTCTTCTTGGATTGAATGAAGTGGTCCGACGACCATTTTGTCTTTCACAAACATATCGTGAGTAAGTTAGTGAGTGATGACATTTTTGCAATCTTCTATTTCCCAATCACATTCACACACCATGATCTCACCGCCCACCTCCTCTTGGCCGCGCATGTCAAGTTTACTTATCTCTCTCCAATGAATATTGAAATTATTTCAATTTCTAATTTCATTTTACACTTACTAAAATATAAGAAATCAAAAAATATGCTAGTTTCACATCACAACACATAATGCAATTGATTGAAAGATAATTGATCTTATCCTTATCTTTCTCTTTCATGTTTCTAACTTTTCCGATTCATAATTTCTCTGATTCTAAATAAAACTTAGCAAATCATTATCAACAACTTTATGTAAATGTTTCTAACATTTATAGACATTCATAAATAACCATCAAATTCAATTGATAGTTGTTTTCATGATTAGGATGTTTAATAAGGGAAGTTTTTTTTTGGTTGTGAAAAAGGGGTTAACACCCCAAAAGCAAACTAAACAGACTCAGAACAAATCAAATGGGTTTGAGACACCCTTAAACGAAATCTTAAACAACATCAATAATGTGACCTATGTTTATTAAAATGTATTTATCCATTTCACTACTGTAGAGTAAAATTGATTGTAAGACTATTTAGCTCTGCAGTCATTTTAATTTATAAATGTATCACATCACATCTATACTAGCTATGTGATTGGGAGATTTTTAATTCTATTCAATTTAAATATTTTTTTTAATATTAAAATATATTTATTTAGACAACTCAATGAAACAAACCAAGAAAAAAAAACTTATTCGTTTTATATACATATATACATATATATATATATATATATATATATATATATATATATATTATATGGATCCCACATATGAGGGAAGGATAGTATAATTGTGCATTATTGGTCGATGTAGATATCTCCTTTGGCAAATAGAAGGAGAGAATGATTTAGTTGTGCTACTAATTATCAGTCATATTATTGGTGAATTAATTCATTGGCAGACAAAATTTTCAATTAAGTAATTGATTGAGCAATCAAAATCCTCCAAGTGTCTTTCTTGTATTCAAATATTAAAGTCTATAATTAGATCATTACCAAACACTAACTCATTTTTTTAACCATACATTTAATATATGCATTGAAAGATATAGATAGAATTTGTGTAGAAAGTCGTCTAGGCATTGTGTGGGATATTGGTTTATTCGAACAAATCCCAAAATTTATAATTCCAACTAATATGGCTCGCTTGATTAATAGTTTCTTTTTATCTTATTAATTAAAATTATATTTTTGTCGTAAATGTAGGTTAAACCAATTAATCAAGATAGTGTGCTCGCCGCATAGCACTCGAATTCGAACTCTCCCTTGAAAAAAAAAATATGAGAAAACATCATTAGAAACCTCATATATCATATATGTAACACATACAAGAAAAATATACTTCCGAGTCGTGCATTATTGGTCAATGCATATATAATGTTGAACTAATGATGGAATACGAGAATGATAGGTTGATGAATTTGGTTGTCCTATTATTCATATTGAATATATTGTGAATTAATTAATTTGTAGACAAAATGCTTAAATTAAACAATTTGAATGGCAAATCAAAATCCTCAAAGTGTCCTTCTTGCATTATTTCAAAGTTGAATTTCTATTGAGTAGATCATACCAAAACTGAACTTTATTTTTAATATGCATTGTCATTTTGAAAGATATAGTTAGGCATAAATTATAGGGAAAGTAATCATGGCATTTGTGAATTATAATTAATAATAAAAATAAATAAATCATTGCCGTGCATGTTTAGAGACCAAAATTAAAGGGCCTAAAATATCCCATAAGTGCTTGTTTATAAATAAGTTTTTGTAGTTTGGTTCAATATTTGCATGCATATATATTATATATTATAGGGTTCAATTCAATCCATGATATCATCATTTTAAACAAATTTTATTATTTTTCTGTTGAGGGTTTTCTTATTGCTTATTTTTCCTCTTTCCTTCTTGTAATGGAAATCGGCAAAGTTGGAACCCCAAACCTTGTCCATATGTGAGGAGTTGGCCTCTCCTCAAGGTGGCAAGTGGCAACCAGACACCATTCTAGCATGAACACACTAATTGAGAAATAATCATATCTATATCATAATATTGTATTCATTAATCAAGTATATTTTGCTTCTGGGTTAATTACTCAAATGGTCCTTAAATTTATACTCGATTTACATTTTGGTCCCTCAATTAAATTTGTCGTTTAAATGTTCCACTAACTCTATATTAATCGTCGTATTGGTCTTACTGTTATATTTTGTAAATCGGGTAAAGTTTGAGGACCATCTAAGTTATAACAACCCAAGTAACTAATGGTTAGGGAGGGGGGGTCACTGGCGGATCTGTTAAGGCGCAAGGAGGTATAGCTGCACCTCCCCTCGCCAGAAAAATCATTTTAGGTGCTTCAAATTGCCCATTTGCTTAGCTGGTGTACAAATTACCTTATTTCCATTTTCAACATTTAAGTAAATGTCTTTGTCTTTTTACTTTTATTTATTTTTATATTACTCAATTTACTTAAGTTTACAATGTAAATAAGGAAGTACCCCCCAATTGGATTCAAATAAAAATACTAGAAAATCAAATTCCCACCAAATCAAAATATGAAAAATCGGTTTTAGTGCAAAATACGATTTAGGCTAAAAATGATGGCTCATTAAGTCAATATATACTTCATACTAAAATCCCATAAAATCAAGTTTTCTTATTTGATGTGTAAGGAATAAAAGCCGCCAAAAATTATATTGAGAAAATGATTGTTCCGAAAAACCATTTTTCATACTTAGTCAATATTTTTACATTGCTTAATATCACAAAACGTCCCTAAGGTTTATGAAACTATCAGATGACATCCTTACATAAAACAAATTTTCATGTATGATATGAATGCATGAAGGGACCTAAGGTCAATCTAGGTAAAAAAAATGTTAGATGTTCAATCCACAAAAAGTTTTTAACCTTTCGAAATTGCACATCCGCTAAAAAATTCCTGGGTCCACCAAAGGTGAGGGGAGGGGGTGAGTGACAAGTTAAAATGTAGTAAGTAGGAGTTGAGAATGAACTAACAATGTATATCAAACCATTAATCAGGACTTTTAATCCAATTTAATGATGATAAGAGAGTTTGACTCTAGTCCTCTTGGCCACTCATTTGATATAACAAAATACAATATTTTTCCTAAAACAAAAATGTCACCCCATCAATTTGTGAAACTATTTTGACAGATTTTTTTTTTCTGCAATGGAGCTTTGCTTAAGACATTTGTACAAAATTTGCAGCCCATCACAGAAAAAAAGACATTTGTACAAAATTTGCAGCCCATAACAGAAGAAAGACATTTGTACCAAAATAATTAATTTATGCAGCTTTAGGGGTTGGTTGGTATATTAAGTATGCATGGAGCTAACTCCATTGTTGGCGCCCCATGTTCATCAAAGGCGCGGGACCTTATTAATTGTATGGGTCACGGAAATGAGTAAAGGTAAATTCATTGATTTCGAATTTATGATTCACAAATGCTTTGCGATACAGAAAAAGCAAATGAAACAAAGGACGATTGTTTGCTGTTTTTTTAATTTCTTCTGTTCTTCTTTAAAAACTATTGTCACTCTAATAATAAACGACTTTAAATAATCGAAATATTTTGAAAGAGAGGGTAGTCGATGAAACAAGTTGTAAACTCAACGTTCCAAGTTCGAGTCTTGACGAAATCTTGTCACAAGAAAATTTGTTTTTGATTTAAGTTTTGGCACCTCCAAACCAAATGTAAAATCTTGATTCCACTTATGACATGTATGATTGCGAGTAATGACATGTGTGATTGCGAATAATGATACCTACTTGTCGACCAAAAAAACAAATTTGACACCTAATTAAGGGTTACTTTTAAACTTAACTTGTATTGGATGAAAGGGTGAGTCATGAAATTATTCTAATTATAATTTAGCATATTAATGTAGAGCACATGTGGGTCTATATATAATGAAATATTAATGTAGAGCACGTGTGGGTCTATATATAATGAAAGATAACTTAGAGGAGGCCAGGCATAGTGAATGAGCTAGGGAAGGATGTGGTGGAACAATAAGATTCATGCAACAAGGATGACAACTAAGTTGCAAAAGGCTCATGAAGAGTGTGGTCTATTCAAGATTAATGGAGGGTCATTAAATTCAAACTCAATGCCAACGGGGTCTAGCCTGGTTAAAATGGTTATTGATTTGCATATTAATTGTCTCAGATTCAAATCTTCATGGTATATTGACAATGTGCGCGAAAAAATCCTCCCTCTTCCTTCCTAACTTTGGCAAAAACAAAATAAAAAATCAAATCCAATTAATAAGAAATAAAAAAATTGAACACAAGTAACTTGTAAGTTTAGGACAATAAAACAGTAGCTGAGCTTCCATAATTGAATTTGGATATAGTTGGAAAATAGAAGTGTCAATTTATACAACATTTGATTGCATATGAGAAAGACATATATCTAGGCAATATTTTTGCTCACCACTTTAACCCAAGATGTATCATCACCACCATCTTCAACACTTGACACATGTCCATAGGCATAACCATAGTTAATTTTTGCTTTGTATTTATGGAACCATAGTTATGCATATGGACACATATCAAGTATTGAAGATGATGATGACGGTACACATTAGGTTAAAGTTATGAGCAAAAATGCTCCCCATATATCTATATATAAATATTGCAATATCATATAAGTTAACAATTATATTACACCTTATTCCAAATTTGGGTCATGATCTTGAGATGCCTAATTGGACAACCCACTAATTGAAATGGGCCACGCATATGGTAAATAGAGGTCCATGCCTTTTATTATGATTCATTGTGCACCACATCACCATTTCCAAAGCTTACATGGGGATTCATTCTTTTCCGCTTTTGACCGGGGGCTAGGCTAAATTCAAACCTCCTATAAACCCTTTTCAAAAAAAAAGGGAAGAAAAAAAACCCAATATGGATAAGGAGTTATAAATAATTACTACTTTATTAATATGCTATATAAACTTGTTAGATTAGTAGTAAACACATTGTCACACAAATAAGTTTGTAAAATTGACACTATATTCAAAAGAATGCCTAGTATTGTTTTCATTTTTGGTTCCATTTATTAATATGTTATTGTATGGAGCTTTTATTTATTCGAACCTCTTTCAATTTTGAAAAGAAAAATACTAATGCGTTATATCTTAAAATGCATTTGTCTTGAGTTTAACGAGATGTATATCAAATGACTCAAACGATTAACGTATCATAAAATGAATCGAACATGTCGAGTCATAGTTGACTGGTACTCAACAAATCCAAATCCATCGACGCTTCTAACTACTCAAAAAATTTGGACATTTTAGATTAGAACCATCTAAAAAAAAGGATATGTAAATAGGACAGACTAATTTACTATTACCCCAAATTATTGAATAATATTTCTAAAAAAAGAAATAACATTCTCTCCAATCCCACCTGGATTTGGGCTTACACAACAACACACCATAAATACTAATTTCCGCATGTCTCTCTTCATCATCAAATATCGTTTTCGATTCTTATTTTATTGAAAGCGAAACTTCCAATCGCATTAATATAAATAAAATTATATACCATTCATCTACTACCTACACAACAAACTAATAATAATAATTGACCAAAAAAAATTATTAATAATAATAAGGGTTTTTAGGTCTAATGGTCCTCAAACTTTGACTCGATTCATATTTTGGTCCCTCAATTTTCAAAATAGTTTTCTTGATCCTTCTTGGAAATTGAAGAACTAAAATGCGAATCGAGTCAAAATTCGGAGACCATTACCCAACCAAAACAAATGAAAGAAAGAGAGAAATTAATTAATTGTCCTAAAAAGAACAGTATATTATGGTTAGAAGCATATTTTTAGGCCTTTGACAATGGGGAAGGAAATAAAAAAGAAAGACGTTTGGTTTTTGGAAGTATAAATTTTTTATTTTATTTATCCTTGGAAGGTACAAATAGGATCGTCAAACATTGGACGTGTCACAGAAATCAGGAGTGTGGGGACCACCCGCACAGGAGGCAAAACCGTAATAAATGAAAAACTGAGTAGTAGAATCGTCATTTTGAAATTCCAATCCGAGGACAAGACAAGGGCAAACGAGGGCTTAATTAAATTTCGTAAATGTACAATGCCCTTATCCGCAGGGCTTACAGCGTTATGAATCTTCCCATTCATAGGAGAAATTTTTAAATGTACCCGGTTCACATGTCCTACACCTAATGGATGATGCAGACACTCACCACGCGCAGAACACCTAAAAATTACTCCATTCCTAGGCAATTCCGTCACATCACGACGAAACGGCGTAACGATGGAGGTAGGAGGAGAGGGAAAGGAACAGTCAAGGGTAAATTAGTCATTTAAAAAAAGCAGCTGAGCTGGCAGTATGGCAAATAGGTATATATATATTTATTTTTTTTATTTTTAAATTTTCTGCTTGCATTGCAGCAACGTTCCCAAGGCAAAAGCCGGCTCATCAATACTCTTCTTCTTCTACAGTCTTCCACTTTTTTATTTTTTATTTTTCATTTTTCATTTTCATTTTGTAATTTATTTTTGTTTTTGGGTCTCTCTCTTTACTATCTCTGTTCTCTCTCTCTCTCTCTCTCTCTCTCTATCCTTTTCTTCTCTGCTGTGCGCCTTGTGTTGGTTTGTAGGGATTCCCATTCCCACCTATTTTCCCAAACACAAAGCACTCAAAAGAGAGAGAGGTAGATAGTAAAGAGAAAACCAAAGACCCCCAACAAAGACAAAAGAGAAACCCAAATACCAAAAACACACAAAAAGCAAAAGCGACACACAGAGACAGCTTCCGCTGAAAATGCTCACCGGATTTCATTTTCCGGCGAGTTCCTCTCCTCCGAGACAACCCTAATGCTGCCGGACTGACCCAAGAGCGAGACCAGAGAGTTCAGAACTGTGTGCTGTGCCTGTGAACTGTGTGACAGTTTGTGCTGTGGGCTGGGGTGTGTATATATGTGAGACGAAAATGCGTGAAGCACTGCTATGTGAATCGCCGAGCGACGTCGTTTCCCACACGAAGAAGAAGAAGTCGGGGGAGGAGGACCACAAGGGGGACAGAGAGATACCGCAGCTGGTGGTGGTGCCGGCGGCAGTTGCTGGAATCGGGCGCAGCCGATCCCAGGCGGCCACGCGCCGAGTGACGCCGACGACTACCACGACGATAACGACCATCGCGGCCTTTCCCGCGACGACGTCGTCCAGCGTCGAGAGGCATCTGCCGAACGGAGATCTCTACATCGGGAGCTTCTCCGGATCGGTCCCAAACGGATCGGGCAAGTACCTCTGGACCGACGGGTGCATGTATGAAGGCGAGTGGCGGCGAGGGAAGGCCTCCGGCAAAGGAAAGTTCTCGTGGCCGTCGGGCGCGACGTACGAGGGCGAGTTCAAGTCGGGTCGGATGGAGGGGTTCGGGACGTTCATCGGATCCGACGGGGACACGTATCGGGGCTCCTGGTCGTCGGATCGGAAGCACGGGTTCGGGCAGAAACGGTACGCGAATGGCGACTTCTACGAGGGCTCTTGGAAACGAAACGTCCAAGACGGGCAAGGACGGTACGTTTGGGGAAACGGGAATGAGTATGTAGGGGAGTGGCGAAACGGCGTCATTTCAGGTCGCGGGGTGTTGATTTGGGCGAACGGGAACAAATACGACGGGCAATGGGAAAACGGCGTTCCGAAAGGTAACGGAATCTTCACTTGGCCGGACGGGAGCTGCTATGTGGGTACGTGGAACAAGGACCTGAAGGTTCATCAGCTCAACGGTACTTTTTATCCTGCTAATGGGGGGAAGGAGCAGAGCTTGACCGACATTGGCGCTTTTGGGGCTGAGAATCTGACGATTACGATGCGAAAACGCTCCGTTTCTTCGGTGGACGGGGCTAGAGGGAGCTTGGCGGAGAGGACTTTTCCCAGGATTTGTATCTGGGAGTCTGATGGGGAAGCTGGGGATATTACTTGTGATATTATCGATAATGTGGAGGCTTCGATGTTCTACAGAAACGGCACAGGTTTCGATCGAGATGGGTTTGGCAAGTTCCGGCGAAGTCCCTGTTGTTTTTCTGGCGAGCCCAAGAAGCCTGGCCAGACCATATCAAAAGGGCATAAGAACTACGATTTGATGCTCAATCTTCAACTGGGTATTAGGTACTTTTTCTGATTTTTCGATTTTACAAGTCGTGGAGTGATTTTTTGCTTATGGGTTTTCTTTATCAATGGAGGCTGGTGTTTGATGTTGTGGTGTTTTTGGTTTTTAGATACTCTATTGGGAAGCATGCTTCGATAGTGAGGGAAATTAAGCCCAGTGATTTCGATCCCAAAGAGAAGTTCTGGACCAGGTTTCCACCGGAAGGATCGAACAAAACGCCGCCCCATCAGTCGTTTGAGTTTCGGTGGAAGGACTATTGTCCTATGGTGTTCAGGTATCTTGATGCTATTCAACTTCTAGTTCTATCTTTTGGTTGATTATTTCTTGTTGGATGACCATTTTTTCTCTTATTAGAGGTTAATGTAATTAAAATACTATAATTAGAAGCTCTGCTAAACAAGCCACAACTGTTTGCTTCTTCTTCTTTGATTGTGAGTGTTGTTACTAAAAACTCAATTGGTTGTTTCAGACATTTGAGGGAGCTATTCCAAGTAGATCCTGCTGATTATATGCTGGCTATTTGTGGAAATGATGCCCTTAGGGAGCTTTCTTCTCCAGGGAAGAGTGGAAGTTTCTTTTACCTGACTCAGGATGATAGATTTATGATAAAGACAGTCAAGAAATCGGAAGTCAAGGTTAGTTGCCCACCTGTTTGACTTATGTATTATCAGTATTTACTTTTATGGAGACAAAAGGACATTTCTGTGGCGTAATCAGCGCTTTGCCAATTTTTTTGTTCCGTACTACCACACTACTTTCTTAATTAGACAACATTTGGACTGAACTGATCTGATGGCTTGTATTTTGTTTTCAGGTGCTTATTAGGATGCTTCAGAGTTATTACAGACATGTTTCTCGGCATGAAAATTCTCTTGTGACAAAATTCTATGGTGTGCATTGTGTCAAACCTGTCGGCGGCCAGAAGGTATGTATCGGGGAGACCAGTCTGCCTGGTTTAGAATCAATCAATTCCTGTGTTGAATGATGCGATGTTTTTTTTAATATCTAACTAGTTGTTCTTTGATTGGAAATCAGACAAGGTTTATCGTGATGGGCAATTTGTTCTGCTCGGAGTACAGAATACATAGACGATTTGACCTAAAAGGATCATCCCATGGTCGAACAACTGATAAGCCTGAGGGGGAAATTGATGAAATCACAACTCTCAAGGACTTGGATCTTAATTTTGTGTTTCGCCTCCAAGGAAAATGGTTCCAAGACCTTATGAAGTAAGGCCCTAGAAGAAGCAACTTTATCCCCTATTATTGAATTTTATCTCTTTGGCTTGTTATTAATTAGTATGAACATTGGCAGGCAAATTGATCTAGATTGTCAATTTCTGGAAGCAGAGAGAATCATGGATTATAGTCTTTTGGTTGGTGTTCATTTTTATGATGGCAGCAATACATATGACAAAATGGGGCTGTCACCCTTTATTTTGCGATCTGGTAATTTGACAATGTCCTCCTCCCATTAGTGATTTGTAGGTTAATTATTTTGTGGGTATATGAGAATGCTGAATTAAGTGTTTGTGTACCTTGCAGGCCAAAAGGATTCATATCAGAATGAAAAGTTTATGCGTGGGTGTCGATTTCTTGAAGCT
The DNA here is from genome assembly GCA_024362665.1 of Prunus padus. Classification (NCBI taxonomy): domain Eukaryota; kingdom Viridiplantae; phylum Streptophyta; class Magnoliopsida; order Rosales; family Rosaceae; genus Prunus; species Prunus padus. The sequence goes on from JANFAM010000020.1 coordinate 40,728,674, forward strand.
GAGCTACAAGACATGGATCGAGTTTTGTCTGGCCGGTATGTTTTGATTCTTCATTTCTTGTTTTCTTCTAGTTTAACCTATACAACCAAATCTTTCCAAGCAATTGATTTAACAAAGATTTCTAGAAAAGATAACGCGGTTGAGCTTTGTCAATGCTGTTTTGATGGCAATGGGTTGTCTAATATTTCTGCCATTGAATTCGTAGGGTATACATTAGGTAACAATTGCCTGTGGGTTCCTAGATAAGAATAAGGTTGCCTGGATTGTTTTGACCCAATAATTTGCTCATTTCCCAAATGAAATCAGTATCTCTGGCCAATTCTCCTAATGGGAAAAAATAAGATTACCTTTAATACGAAAATTGAGGCATAGGAAAATTGAGACAATACAGATTGTGAATAGTGGGTGGGTTTTTGATGCAATGAGGATTCTTGAATGGCCTAATTTTGTTTCTAGTTTAGTGGGAAATGGATTTTACGTCTTTTAGTGTATGAATTATATGTTCTAAACTGATATGAAAACGTGTCCTCTATCAGGAAACCATTGATTTGTTTAGGAGCCAATATGCCTGCTAGGGCAGAGCGGATGACTCGAAAGAGTGACTTTGATCAGTACACCCCTGGTGGGTTCAGTCATTTGACCCCTTCACGCAGCGGTGAATTCTACGACGTAGTACTCTATTTTGGGATAATCGACATTTTACAAGACTACGATATCAGCAAGAAGTTAGAGCATGCATATAAATCCTTGCAAGCTGACCCAAGTTCGATCTCGGCTGTTGATCCAAAGCTTTACTCGAAGAGGTTCAGGGATTTCATTGGAAGAATTTTCATAGAAGATAGGTAGTCATCAAATGAGAAATTTCTGAGTGGAAACCAGTACTGTTGGATTAAGAAGATTCAACATTTGATCCTCTTCTGAGGGAGAAGGCTCAAGCAGCTCCAATGGGGGTATGGAGCAAAAAGACTTGGGGTAAATTCAGAGATGGCACGACCGCAACTGTAGCGGAACGACAGAAGCTCTGTGGTTTGTTGTTGGGTGCTGCCCTATGGCTGAATTTTGAAGACACAGCCAAAGGTGTTTTGGTGTTGGGGGTGGTTTGGGTGCTTGTACATTCAAGGGAGGGAGAGGTTTGGGTTCTGATGTCTTTTCTTCCTTATTCTTTCCTTTTTTTTTCCCTTTAGGTGAAATTTTTGTGGTAATCAAGGAATGTGAAGATTTGAAAGATAGGTCTAGGGAACGGAGTTAAAATGTTTCCCAGAGAAGATTAAAAAAAAAAAAAAGGGGGAGGGGACTTGGAATAACGAAAGGTGTACAGGGTTTATAGAGAAAAAAAAAAGGATGGATCATAGCTTATGCAATTGATGAATTTTTATTGTGATATTTTAAAGACAATGTTTGAATCATCTATGCCACAATAGGCCCCACATGAATCTCTCTCTCATCCGAGATGTATAAAAATAAAAATGGGGTTGCAATGTGGAGTAGAAATGGGGTCACTGCTTTGCTTTTTCAGTGAAAGGGAGAGCATTGGGCAGGAGGTAGGAATGCATGAAAAGCAGAGAAAGCAAGAGAAAGATGCGCTGGCTCTTCTTGTTTTTGCCTACTTTGTTTACTGCCTTTCCTTCCCTTTTATTTACCACTGTTTCCTCAAGAAATGGTTATTTTCATTTTTTTGGAATTAAATTCAAAACCCAAAATTATTCACATGTCAGCAAATGCGGGAAGTGGGAACAAAAACAACGACCCATTTGAAGGCATTGACCAAACCAAATGTTAAATGCATAAAATTTCAGAGGAGGCAGATAAAAATACAAATTACAAAATTAGGTCATTGGGAGTTGTGCAATTGTTTTTTCACTTTGCAGAGAAATAGGTCAAAGTTTTGGTGCAGATAGAGAAGAAAGAAAGGGTCGAGTCGAGCCCTCATATATAGTAGGGTTTATGTGTCTCTTTTTTGACCATGTCCTTTTTGGGACCAGCTAGAGTCTTATAGCTTAGACCCAAAGCAGGGTCTACTGCTGTTAGCAATGGCCATGCCTTGGCCGCAATGGTCTATGGCTATGATGAATGATGATCTGCCTGCATATCCTATTTAAAATTGAAACTTCTCTCTTTGCCTTTTGCTGTGTTTTGGGTGTGACGTGATTTTTTAACCATTTGATTTTGTGGGTTGTGGTGGGAAAGTCAGAGTGATGAGCTTTGATATATGTTTCAAACTTCGAGAAATTAGCATGAAACTAACAACCCATACGGTTGAAGAAGCAATCATATCTACCTTTTAAATGTATTGTAATGCTTGTCTGTTTACATCATTTTAAATCCATACAAAATCTTAACAAAGTTATAAAAGGTCGTAGCTAGAGACATGAAAAACCTTCCTAGACCTAATAATTAAAACAGAAAGGGACTAATAACATGCACAAAAGATAGACAAAACACAGGTTACTGAGAGGCTACATAATATTAATAGAACACGTTTAATTTTGTTTGCGAATTTGTTCTCAACCGCCATACTGGTGAGTCATTTACATAAAATAAAAAGACATCCTTTTTATTTTTTTTATTTTGTCAAAATTTCACCCACCACATTGACATTATGTTCTGGTATTAGCTCAACAAAATGACACATTATTAGAAAGCATTTGAACCCCTTCTTCTTTTTCAGTCAACTTATATATAATAAAGGTCAAGTTGACTGGTGTGCATCTAGAATCAAATCAAATGGGTAATTAACCAAGTAGGAGGGCTGCAACTTGGTTTAGTTTCTCTCTTTCTCTGTGTGGTTGAAAAGAAACACTATTCTATTTTCTCACCAGTTTTCTTGACATCCAAACAGTATTTGAACCAGAAAAAGAGGCAGAGAGGAGGAGAGAACAGAAAGAAACCAAATAAGTTGCATGCACAGTTATCAAAGACTGACGTGTGGGTGAGACTTGAGAGAGCTGAGTGGCTAGCTACATGGGCTAAGGTGGGCATTGCAATTTGCATGCCTAAAAAGCATAAGAGAAAAGAAAAAAAAACGTTTTATTTTTGTTCAAAGAGGGTACGGAGATTTCATCTGGCAAATGGAGATCTGTTCTTCTGCTACACTTGCTCTGTTTTTCGTGGGTTTATTATGTTGCGACCAATAAAGGCTTGGAATAAAAGATAATTTATTAGAATTGTACTCTTGTGTTGTGGGTAATTCAGACAAAGTCACCGCCCACCGGAGTAGACATATATTTATGTTAACTAGCCTCATTCTACAGTCAACAGTACATAGACCTTATATATATATATGCTGCAGGATTTCCATTCAAACACAAAAGTTCTAACTTCTAACTATAATACGACATATTGGAGATGTAAATACATCGACAAAAGTGGTAAACAATTTGACCATTTGAGGGTTTCTTTTCTAGAGGTCCGAAAAACTTCCTTGTTGCGGGTGCAATAACTCATTGTCTCTGTATCACATTATTGAATGTTCGAATTCTAGGCGTTTTGTACAATTAGAAGACTTAATATAATGATCATCTTTACTTGTAGTGGCACCATTTACTTACGCAATGTTTATTTTATTTTGTCAAGTTTTCGGAGCGTGAGAGTTTACACTCTTCAAACATAGTGAAGATTAACTTTAATTTCTCTCATCTCCTAGCAACTGGGAGTTATGAGAGCAGGCCCTCGTGCAGTTCCAATTCCAATAGCATCTTTTTGTACAATTTAATGAATTTAATTTTTCTTTGGACACCCTGTCTCACTCTTGATAAGCAAAAACATAAACATAATAAACAGTGAGCCCCAAAGACTTGGTGGCCTCTAATTCTTAATTTCCAAAATGGTGATGGGTGCGGCCATTTGTCGGGGAAAGGCCACAGTCATTACCCAACATTAGGGGGAGGCCTATTCAAAGGGAGACAGCTCCATCTCCATACCATATCTCCATAATTAAATACTTTTTGTGATGTAATTATTGTTTCATCCACCCCCACGAAGATATTGTGCCATTATATGCAAAAAATGAAAAGCAAGTTGACCTTTTCATCATGGTGTCTGTCTTAAGGTTGGTTTTCCAGACGTTTTATAATCCTTGTAGGGTGGCTTGGCTCTACACAGTTAATGGCTTGGTTGGTGGCAGCATTATTAATCTCACAATTATTTTACAACATCTAAGGTTGGATGGTAAAAGAATGAGTACAATACGAATTATTAATTCGAATATTAGGTCTCGATTTGAATTATTCGTGAAGATGATCACGATTTACTTGAAATATGTGGTTTGCGAATGATTGAGAAAATTATCCGGCCTAATTAGGTCGTATCTATTGAGGTATGTCAAATTAATCGTATTTACTTGTGGGCGGCAGAAAAGTTTGATTTGATTGGATTACAACCTTTCTATTTCCAAGCATAATGGATTGAGAGAGAGAGAGAAGCTCGTTAACCCTAATTAAATCTCAAATCAAAGATTATGACTGAAGCGTGTAGATCAAAGTGAATAATAATGTGACACACCAACATCCTTTCGACCTGCTTTGCACCATTAATTCCAGCCACTTAGTTCCGATGACAATAATTGAATTAAAAGTTAATTAAACACACAGAAAAATAAAAACTTGATTAGCACAATCTGATCATGAAAAGTCATGCAATGACTTGAAAAATGTGGTTTGCAAGTGATTGAGAAAATTATCAGGCCTAATTAGGTCATATCTATTGAGGTATGTCAAATTAATCATATTTACTTGGAGTGCATTTTTGCTCACCACTTTAACCATAGGTGTACCCTCACCGCCAATCTCAATGCTTGACACGTGTCCATATGTATAACCATGGTTCCATAAATACAAAGCAAAAGTTAACTATAGATATACATATGGACACGTGTCAAGCATTGGGGATGATAGTGAATGTACACATATGGTTAAAGTGGTGAGCAAAAATGCTCCCTATTTACTTGTGGGCGGCAGAAAAGTTTGATTTGATTGGATTGCAACCTTTCTATTTCCAAGCATAATGGATTGAGAGAGAGAGAGAGAGATAGAGAGAGAAGCTCATTAACCCTAATTAAATCTCAAATCAAAGATTATGACTAAAGCGTGTAGATCAAAGTGAAAGTATAATGTGACACACCAACATCCTCTCGACGTGCTTTGCACCATTTATTCCAGCCACTTAGTTGCGATGACAATAATTGAATTATAAGTTAATTAAACACACAGAAAAATAAAAACGTGATTAGCACAATCTGATCATGAAAAGTCATGCAATGACTTGCAACATTTTATTAAGTTTAATTAGCCCCACGTAGGCCTAATTTTAATTAATTACTATAATACAATCCCCACGTAGGACTAAGTTGGAAAAATCAATTAATTTGTTTAAAAAATAAATATATAAAAATGTGACACGTGGCCTCTTAAGTGTTTTAATTAGGGAAATAGGTGTACAAGTTTGAAATAATATTTAAGAAGCTGCTTAGTGCCAGTTTGGCATTGCTTATTTGGGATGATAAGTGATTTTTTAAAAATTTTGGGAAGCCCAACCCGTTTGGTAAACTATGATAAAATCACTTATTATTAAAAATCACGTGAGAGAAAGTTTATAAGGGAAAGCGGTAATGAGGTGCTTTCATTTTCTCGATTATGCAAGAATCGGTTTGAAAAGCGCGAGTTTAATGATTATGTGGGAATTATTTTTCTGATTATGTGGGAATTAGTACCAACAACACTTTTAACAAAAAGTTTTACCAAACGCCAAACCGCTTTCTCTCACAAATGATTTCTCTCACAAAGAACTGACAATGATTATTTTCACAAAGACAAAGATCGCCAACTACTCTTAATGTGGTCCAGGAAAGGTCCATTTCATTCCCAACATAAGGTTCCTCTTCAGGGGGACACTCTCTCTAGTTCCATCTTCCTTTTCTTTTCTTTTATTTATTTTTCTCAATTTTCTTTCTTTTCATATTCTTCACTTTTTAATTATCATTTTCAGGATGAAAAGAAATCTCCACAGACCGTAAAACACATTATTCCCATATAAACCCAACAAATAAAACAAATTTGTATCTGAATCAGAAAACATTTTTAGACAGTTTGTGCTAATGAATCAATAAAATGGTTTACTTTATGACAATTTTGCCTAATTCCATTGCGGCTTGTTCATTGATTCTTCCTCCCTAAAGCAATATCCTTTTCATTATTTTGTTCAAATATTAAAGGCTATAACTTTTTTGTTCCTTTTTTTTGTGTGGAGTACAAGCGATAATCCAAATTACATGGGACGAGAATTTCTCACACACGCAACTAAAACATTCATGAATGGAATTTGTATTGCATTTTGTGTGGTTGATAAATGAATTACTGTTCAGTTGTATGGGACCTCTCTATGTCCAAGTCGCAGTTACTATCAATCAATTATATACAAGATTGTGGATGTATTCTGGGCCTTCTTCATAATATTTTGTCGCCTAATTTAAGGCCTACTTTGATTTGGCATCTCATTCCATTATGTTCCCTTCTCCATCTGCAAGCTCATTTTTCTGCAGATATGGGACCATGAGTTTATAGGGTCAGGAATATACTTCAAGGTTTGATTAGTATTTTTCAGCTGAACTCTTTTGTATTTGTTATTATTTCTTTCTCAAAGAAAGTTAGAGACACCAACTTTGATGTAAAAAAGTTTTATACTTGCAACTTTGCAAGAGAGAGAGAGAGAGAGAGAGAGAGAGAGAGAGAGAGAGAGAGAGAGAGAGGTACTAATTACCTACTTGGGCAAAGGTCAGGTGTATTAAGGTTTGATAACTTGCTTGCTTTATTTTACCTAATGTTAGTTAAGTATGGTTTAAAACTTAAAAGGGATGGGGTAACTTGTATTATATTATCTACTAAGATTTTCCAGACAGAGACTGTGAACCTAAGATCTTACTTTACAGTTTGTTCAAGTTTTTCCATTAAAAAAAAGGACTCAAGAATTAATTCAATAAAGTTTCTCGGGTCTGCCTCTTAAACTTCTTTCACTCACTTTATAATGTCATACTAGATAGCTGATTAGTTAAGTACTTTACTACTTTCCTTTTTCATGTACTTTAGAGCAAAGTAATCGAACCTAGAAATGGTTGTGTTCTTTCACTAATTTTCATACAATCATCAAGATAAGAAGTTACAATACAACTTAAGAAGTTAGAATACAACTTCTTCAGCTATCAACAAATTATTTATATTTTTTGCTTTTTTTGTTGGTCATAATATTCTTCTACCTTTTTACATATATAGCTTTCAGCGATAAAGCACTTGTCAAGGGAAAATTGAGATAAGTTGTTTTTTTCTTTTTTCTTTTTTGCAGTTGCCACAGGAGAAGAAGTCCAACAATATTTGTCTTCCATATATGACTTGCTTGAACCATGAGAAATGCTCACAGCCAGCCTGGATATTGGATATGGCAATCAATCAAAAACACTTTGCACCATATAATTGAAAGGAGAATGGTAGAGAGTCTAGAGACACCACAAGAATGCCATATGGTATGAGGTTTCTCAAGTTGAGTACAAAAGAACCCCACGTCAACCCACCGCCCAACTTGAAAAGATAGCTTCAAAATGCAATCATTTTTTAATTTGTTGTGTTGATAGACTATATATATATATACTTTTCTTTCTTCTCATGGGATTATTGGTGGTTGCTCCAATTATTCTAAGGTGAGATATAAAATCAACCTGCCCCAATGTGGCAATGTGCATGATCCTAATTGAATTACACATCAATGTGGCATGAGGTGGTGTTGCATATTCTAAAAGTGGGTTTTTGGGGACATTGAAGGAGGCAGCACATTGAGTGAGGTCCTCTTGAAGATTTTTGGAAAATGATGCTTCAAGGATCATGTTCTACAAGTCATCAAATATTTCTTGATCTTTATTCCCATAATATATCAATGAGACAAAAAGGTTGTAGAGCAATAATAGAAATTGGTATGATGGTAATGTTGAAGCATGCATGAAATGAATCCACCAAATTTGAAAATGCGACAAAACAAGACAACAAGAGAGTTAATTAGCAAAGTTATTTTGTTTTGGAGTTGGGGATTCTCATGTCACTACTTCAAACATTTGCCATCAAATTTGTTTAGTCATTCGTTAGGCATTTAAGGGTCGGTCATGAGATTTTGAGTGCAAAACTTAAACTGAGGAAAAAATTATTGATACGAAAGTTTTTTTTTTGACGAAGGGAATAAGATTTCACTACCAAATAAAGATACAAATTACAAAGAAAACCAAAATACAAAAGTCAAAAAATAGAAAAATAGGGCTCCATAACAAAAACCCAACCTAAAATACTAAAATAGCAGGCCCAAAACAAAAAAACCCAAATTACCAAAACGCTAAAATCTAACCCTAAACTAAGCCAGCCATCATCACCACTAGATATGCTGCCGCTGCCACAAGAAAAGTGAGATCCAGAAGAACCAAAAGAAATCACCATAATTAGTTAGATTTTTGTCTCTTTCAGAATAGAAAATAAAAATCGAACCCTTGTAAGATTGTTAACACTAAAATCCATATGGACCATATGAAGATGATAAACATGAACAGTTTCGGTTTACCACCATGCTAGCAAACCCTAATTCGATTTGGACCACTTAATTAGGCAGGGATATATCGGAGCACCTCACCAAAATCTTTGAGTGATGGGGGACCATAAAAGCCAATCTGACTTCCATTGTTTTAAAATTTGAATCAAACATTAGATGGAGATTACATGGGCCCTTGGCACACCAGCTAAGAAAAATCCAGAATAGGCCTCTAGGCTGCCAGTGCCCGTGTCTAGCCCTGTTGGCCTGTCCACACTTCTGCAACATCCAATCAAATGTTTCACTCTCTTTCTTTGGTTGCAAACAAAATGTTGGATGAATCTTTTGGTGATGCAGCCCAGGTTCTTGTTAATTTTGAACCAAATTCTGTGCCATTTCCTTGTGAAATTTGAATCTTTGTGACTTTCCTGTGTCGGGCATGTGAATTTTCACCTTATTACAATCATCATCAACAAAATCCCGAAAACAAACAACCATGAATGTTATTTGTTTACTATGTTGATGAGGTATTTTGCTAAAGTCAGTTAATTATGCACAAATGGGCGTTATCCAGATAATTTAGTTTTCAGTTTAATGGGCCAAAAGCCCATAAACATGAAATCCAAAATACAACATCTTCTAAAATTAAAGGCCTGCTCATCCACTCAAGGGAGGGCGAAATATTTTAAGACCCAAATGGACCTCTAATTACTCCATAGATGGTAATTGGTCTCTCTGTGAGACCTGCTCAAGTTGGGATTTATTTTTAGTCCTCAAATAGGGTTTCTGCAAATTTATTTTACTTTAGGTCATTTTCTGATGAGTAGATCAAACTGCTCAGGCACCCATTAGTTTACCCAAATGACTGAATCAGACGACGCAAATCCAAAAAATAATTTTAAGCAATTCGTGAAAGGCCTACCATTAAATTCTAGCTATTTCATGTATTTTTGAAACAGAACTTTTGATCAGAAATTATAGAGAACAAAACAAAGAAGAAATACAGAGCGAGGAGATATGGGGAAGATGATTGTTGAAATTTCAATGGGTAAACATGAAAAACAACTGCCCACCTTCCCCGAATTTGATATTGCAGGGAAATCTTTCGGATCAGAGTGCATTGATTCTAGCACTAAGCCGATACAAAAATCCCTGCTCATCCAAACCCACTCAACATCAATCAAAACCCTAAACCAAAATCAAAATCAAAATCATACACGCAAGTTGCAACAACATAAATAGATACGCAGAGGAATCCACACACAGGTACACGGCTAGGGCCATGACCATGAGAAGAGATCAGCGTGCACCCTGTATATATAGGAGAACAAACATAACTAGGGTTTTCGTGGCTGGCCAAGTTGATTACGAAAATACCCCTTCAAAATGGATTTGGGTCGTATGAAATGCTTTATGTGGGCTTCAATTTTGAGCAACCCAATTCTAGCCCAATGGTCCACACTCCACATCTTAATTCTTATATTTTAATCAAGAAAAACAAGTATAGCCGCGCGGCTATACTACTTCTTTTAAAAAATTCAAAAGGGAAAAATTAAGAAACTGAGTATAGCCGGGCGGCTATACTATTTCTCTAATAAAAACGAGTATAGCCGGGCGGCTATACTATTTCTCATAAAAAGGGAAAACCCAGTATAGCCGGTCGGCTGTACTATTCATTTTTAAAAATTTTGGTAAAAACCGAGATTGATAAAAAAAAAAAGTATAGCCGCCCGGCTATACGTTATAAAAAATTTAAAAAACCGAGTATAGCCGCGCGGCGATACTATTTCTTTACTTGTGATATTATCGATAATGTGGAGGCTTGATGTTCTACAGAAACGGCACCGGTTTCGATCGATATGGATTTGGCAAGTTCCGGCGAAGTCCCTGTTGTTTTTCCTGCGAGCCCAAGAAGCCTGGCCAGACCATATCAAAAGGGCATAAGAACTACGATTTGATGCTCAATCTTCAACTGGGTATTAGCTATTAGGTACTTTTTCTGATTTTTCGATTTTACTAGTCGTGGAGTGTTTTTTGTTTTTGGGTTTTCTTTATCAATGGAGGCTGGTGTTTGATGTTGTGGTGTTTTTGGTTTTTAGATACTCTATTGGGAAGCATGCTGCGAAAGTGAGGGAACTTAAGCCCAGTGATTTCGATCCCAAAGAGAAGTTCTGGACCAGGTTTCCATCGGAAGGATCGAACAAAACGCCGCCCCATCAGTCGTTTGAGTTTCGGTGGAAGGACTATTGTCCTATGGTGTTTAGGTATCTTGATGCTATTCAACTTCTAGTTCTATCGTTTGGTTGATTATTTCTTGTTGGATGACCATTTTTACTCTTATTAGAGGTTAATGTAATTAAAATACTATAATTAGAAGCTCTGCTAGACAAGCCACAACTGTTTGCTTCTTCTTTGATTGTGAGTGTTGTTACTAAAAACTCAATTGGTTATTTCAGACATTGGAGGGGCTATTCCAAGTAGATCCTGCAGATTATATGCTGTCTATTTGTGGAAATGATGCCCTTAGGGAGCTTTCTTCTCCAGGGAAGAGTGGAAGTTTCTTTTACCTGACTCAGGATGATAGATTTATGATAAAGACGGTCAAGAAATCGGAAGTCAAGGTTAGTTGCCCAGCTGTTTGACTTATTTATTATCCGTATTTACTTTTTTGGAGACAAAAGGACATTTCTGTGGCATAATCAGCGCTTTGCCAATTTTTTTGTTCCGTACTACCACTCTACTTTCTTAATTAGACAACATTTGGACTGAACTGATCTGATGGCTTGTATTTAGTTTTCAGGTGCTTATTAGGATGCTTCAGAGTTATTACAGACGTGTTTCTTGGTATGAAAATTCTCTTGTGACAAAATTCTGTGGTGTGCATTGTGTCAAACCTGTCGGCGGCCAGAAGGTACGTGTCGGGGAGAACAGTTTGCCTGGTTTAGAATAAATCAATTCCTGTGTTGAATGATGGGATGTAGAAGTAACCTTTCATGGCCTGGTTGTTCTTGTCATAAAACCACGTAGTAACATCATTCTGTCTGATGATGAACCTTTTCTTTATTTGTTTCCATGAAAAAAAAAAATCCTCCACTGCTCAAAGAAACTAATCCAGAAATAATTTCCACATGTAAGTTTCACAGGGCTATGAGTGTGCACGTATGTACACAGACACTTATTGGCTAGATAGATTCAGGAGTTTACAATGAGCATCTAGAATTCCCAATTCTTTTCCCTGCTTCTCTTTCGAAGAGAAAATGAAAAGAAAATTTTAGGACAATGCAGCAAATTGTATTCAGCCGTCAAAGGCTGAACCCTGTTCATATAACTCTTAATAAACTATTTTGTTTTTGTTTCAATGAAATTCTCATATGCGAACATTAATCTTGATTTCTGAAAATAATTCTAGGATGTTAGTTTCTATTTGCATTTATATTTAAAGCAATTCCCAAACTACTTTAAAAGCAACTGGAGCGCAGGCAGCTACCGAAAAGGTGATAAAGGTTCATTCACAGTCTCTCACATCATATGCTAAACTAGGCTCTTAAACTGTAAATCCCAAATAAATAATCACCAATTCACAGTAAAAAGAGTTGCAAACCATTATGACAATTGGCAAAAAAGAACATTTAATAAAGCTTTGTAGTCCTTTAGATTATGAAAAATTATAGACATTTAATGCCTCAATATAATTTCATTAGCCTAAAACTAACACAGCCCACCGGCTACAGAGACTTGTTCCTAGAATTAAAGGGTATCTTTGTTGGCATTGGCCTCTTAAGGTATATATCTTTAGTTTGGGCTTTGCCATCTAGAATAGTATTTTTCATCTTTAGCCATCTAAGAATCATGTTGTAATGTCCTCTTGGGACATACCTTTTGCTTCACAGAATAGCATTTGTTAGACTACTTTTTAGCTTTTCCTTGGTAGAATATAGTGCACCGGGTCCATAAGAGTGGTTTGATTGAAGAGCTGAAAAGACTAAGTGAAGGCTGAGAATTCATTAGTTAGAGGTAGTAGGGACAAAGCTGACAATGTATATATGGAAACGTGGCTATAGACAGTGTAAATGACAATATTCATGTTGCTAACCTTAAGGCTTTGTTGTATTGGGTGGCTCTATGACATAAGGTCTAGAAAAGTTAAATGTGTGCTGTATCGATGATTATCGTTCGTTAGCGAACTGTGCTTAACACCAGCAACAGAAGGAGTTGGATGATGGGAACCTATTATGCTGCACATTAGAAGAAAGGCCTAAAAAACATGAACCTGACAGAACCAATCTGGTTTCAGAAGTTTCAGCAGTGTGTTTGGTTTCAGTTCAATCAAACCCAGCATGACGTAAATATGACCGTGGTGGCACTGCTGTGGTCAAGCCTTACCATTATGTTTTTGTTCGGTTTTGCATACTGGTCTTGATGCTTCTTTCTGGTTTTATTGTTTTGGCCCTCATCTACAAAGGTTTTTATGCACCAAATTCTTAACCTTAGCAAATTCTAAGACTTCATCCTGTCAAGTATTAGGTATATATTGATGAACATTTAGAACATAGGCTGTTCTATGAAATTTAAAGATGATCAAATGGTTGAGTGGTTGGAATTGAACCCTGGTCCGCTGGTATTCTTTTGATAATTTTTTAGCCCCTTGGTTTCTGCTAATGGATCCTGTTGTTTTTAGGCGTAGGATTGTTGTTTTTGTTGAAAAGTTATCTCTCCGTCTTATTATGTCCAGCTACGATATTACACATTAGTTTTATAAACTGATATTTCTCCCCTGTGCATTGCTATGCTCTGAGCTTGAATTATTGCTACCAAGTTAAGCATAATGAAGTCCGATTGATTACTGTTGTTTGTCTAACCAAGTAAAAAATCACTGTAACTGTCACGATTATTTGCATTTGTGACATAAACTAGCATAAAAACAAATTATTTAGGAGAATAAGCCACATTTCTTGTACTTATGAGCAATCTGATGCCACTGGTTTTTATGCATCTATTGGCAACTATCAGAAATTTCTGGTTATATATTATTTAAAAGCAATGCCTTCAGTTTGTTGATATTGGCTTGAATAGAATGGTTTCAGGAAGTTGGTATTTCTCTTATAGAGGAAAGGGAGGACCATATCCAAATATTGATCCTTTGGCAACTTTTGGAAACCACCCTTACTTTTGAAGCATCTTGTGGGTTTATTTTTATTTTTATGGCTAGACGTTTGAAACTTATGGTGATAAATGACCTCAGTTAATCTAATTGGTTATTGCTGCACTGCGGTTTGGAGGAAAGAGATAGTATTAGCAAGGGTTCTGGAAGCAGAGAGGATTGTAGTCTTTTGGTTGGTGTTCATTTTTATGATGGCAGCAATGCATATGACAAAATGGGGCTGTCACCATTTATTTTGCGATCTGGTAATTGACAATGTCCTCCTCCCATCAGTGATTTGTAGGTTAATTATTTTGTGGGTATATGAGAATGCAGAATTAAGTATTTGTGTCCCTTGCAGGCCAAAAGGATTCATATCAGAATGATAAGTTTATGCGTGGGTACCGGAACTACAAAACATGGATCGAGTTTTGTCTGGCTCGTATGTTTTGATTCTTCATTTCTTGTTTTCTTCCAGTTTAACCTATACAACCAAATCTTTCCGAGCAATTGATTTAACAAAGATTTCTGGAAAAGATAATGTGGTTGAGCTTTGTCAATGCAGTTTTGATGGCAATGGGTTGTCTAATAATTCTGCCATTGAATTCGTAGGGTATCCATTAGGTAACAATTGCCTGGATTGTTTTGACCCAATAATTGGCTCATTTCCCAAATGAAATCAGTATCTCTAGCCAATTCCCCCAATGAAAATAAGATTACTTTTAATACAAAAATAGACGAGTATAGCCGGTTGGCTATACTATTTCTTTTAAAAAAATTCGAAAAATCCAAGTACAGCCGAAGGGCTATACTATTTTAAAAAATAGAAAAACCGATTATACAGCGAGGCTATACTATTTCTTTTTAAAATTGAAAAAACCGAGTATAGCCGTGCGGCTATACTATTTCTTTTTTAAAAAGGAGGAAAAGCGAGTATAGCCGAACGGCAATACTGTTTCTTTTAAAAAATTAGAAAAACCCGAGTATAGCCGCGCGGTTATACTATTTCTTTTAAAAAGATTCGTAAAACCCGAGTATAGACGTGCGGCTACACTATTTCTTTTTTAAAAAGGGGAAAAGCGAGTATAGCCGGCCGGCTATACTGTTTATTTTAAAAAATTAGAAAACCCGAGTATAGCCGAGCGGCTATACTATTTCATTTTAAAAAATTCGAAAAACCCGGTATAGCCGTGCGGCTGTACTATTTCTTTTAAAAAAATTGAAAAAAACCGAGTATAGCCTTACGGTAAACTATTCCTTTTAAAAAATTGGAAAAAAACCTAGTATAGCCGCGCGGCTATACTATTTCTTTTTAAAATAGGGGAATAGCAAGTATATATTTTTAAAAATTGCGAAAAAACCTAGTATAGCCGGGCGGCTATACTATTAGTTTTTAAAAAAAATTGAAAACAACAGAGTATAGCTGGCCGGCTATACTATTTCTTTAAAGGAAATTGGAAAAACTACGTATAGCCGAACGGCTATACTATTTCTTTAAAGGAAATTGGAAAAACTACGTATAGCCGGTCGGCTATACTATTTATTTAAAAGAAATTCGAAAAACCGAGTATAGCCGGGCATACAATCCTTAATCGGGAGGCCGACATTGGGGCTTTTGGGGCTGAGATTCTGACGATTACGATGCGAAAACGCTCCGTTTTGTCGGTGGACGGGGCTAGAGGGAGCTTGGTGGAGAAGACTTTTCCCAGGATTTGTATCTGGGAGTCTGATGGGAAAGCTGGGGATATTACTTGTGATATTATCGATAATGTGGAGGCTTCGATGATCTACAGAAACGGCACCGGTTTGGATCGATATGGGTTTGGCAAGTTCCGGCGAAGTCCCTGTTTTTTTCCGGCGAGCCCAAGAAGCCTGGCCATACCATATCAAAAGGGCATAAGAACTACGATTTGATGCTCAATCTTCAACTGGGTATTAGCTATTAGGTACTTTTTCTGAATTTTCGATTTTACAAGTCGTGGAGTGATTTTTGGTTTATGGGTTTTCTTTATCAATGGGGATCACAGAAAAATTACATAGAAAAGGTACTGAAAAGATTTAACATGCAAGGATGTTGTGGAACAGATATGCCTATTTCAAAAGGGGACAAGCTAAGCAGAGAACAGATGCCAAGAACTGAGCAAGAGAAAACTGAAATGAGTGACAAACCCTATACCTCTTTAGTAGGCAGTCTAATGTATGCACAAGTATGCACCAGACCTGACATAGCTTTTCCTATTAGTGTGTTAGGGAGGTTTCAATCTAATCCTGGACAGGCTCATTGGATTGCAGGCAAAAGGGTATTGAGATATTTAAAGAGAACTATAGGTTACAAGATTTGACCAAAAAAAAAAACTATAGATTACAAGTTGGTATTTAGAAGAAGCAACAGTTTGAAATTGGAAGGTTTTGCATATGCAGACTTCGCAGGTTGTAAGGAAGATCTCATATCAACATCAGGGTACGTGTTTACATTTTGCAATTGCTGCTGTATCCTGGAGAAGTATCAAGCAACCTCTCACAGTGGCATCTACAATGTTGGCAGAATTCTTGGCCTGTTATGAGGCTACTGCCCAGGCAATGTGGTTAAAGAATTTTATCACAAGCCTGAGTGTAGTAGAGTGTATACATAAACCTATACAGCTATGGAATGATAATAGTGCAGCAGTTTTGTTTGCAAAAGGAAACAAAAGAACAAAGGCTTCAAAAATTTTGGATGTTAAGTTTCTTACAGTTAAAGAAAAGATAAGAGATGGCTATACTGTTTTGGATCACATCAGCACAAATGATATGGTTGCAGATCCTCTTACTAAAGGGCTGCCAACAAAAGCTTTTCATAGACATGTTCAAAGTATGAGATTAATAGAAAATCAGAGTGACTAGATCAGTGAGAGCATGTCAGTTTTGTTTTAAGTTCAGTGGTTTATGTTTTGATTAACTAGTAAAGGTTTCGATGGATATTCAGGAAGTTTGAGGATTCATAAAGTGCCATTTTGTTAAGTTATTTCGTTAATTAGTCTGTTTTGTTTATATTTCATACTTGAATATACATATAAGGCAGTAAGAGCTAGCAATTAAAGTAGCTGTGATGGTACAGTATATTCATGGCATTTGTGCAGTTTTGTAACAAGACCTTGGTAGTTATTAAGGGGACAATGAATGAGCATGACGTGTTTATTTGCACAGACAGTTAAGTCATGTACATTTCAGAGTTTTAATCTTGATTGAAGCCTTATGTGGTTTTGAAGAATTGCTCAATCTTGTTTCACAAGGCCTTAAAGTGAGTAATGCCATTAACTGTTTTGATTATTTGACCAAGCGGGAGACTATAAGACATTACATTGTCTTAATCCACTTTGAGATGGTCTTCTAATCACATGAGGATTTGCATTATTGGTGTTAGTCAAGAAATATGATTCGAGTATATCTACTGTTCTAGTTAAAGTGCAGTTTTAATTAGACAACTAGAATCTTGAGGATTCCTAATCACACATGGATTAAAACACTCTATCCTAATGCAATCTGGATAAACCTGAAGATGATAAACCTGAACAGTTTTGGTTTACCACCATGCTAGCAAACCCTAATTGGATTTGGACCACTTAATTAGGCAGGGATATAAAGGAGCACCTCACCTAAATCTGAGTGATGGGGGACCATTAAAGCCAATTTGACTTCCATTATTTTAAAATTTGAATCAAACATTAGTAGGAGATTCCATGGGCCCTTGGGCAAGCAAAACCTTGGCATACCAGCTAAGAAAAATCCAGAATAGGCATTTAGCCTGCCAGTGCCAGTGTCTAGCCCTGTGCGCCTGTCCACACTTCTGCAACATCCAATCAAATGTTTCACTCTCTTTCTTTGGTTGCTGAGAAAGCAGAGGAAATTGGAACAAAATGTTGGATGAATCTTTTGGTGATGCAGCCCAGGTTCTTGTTAATTTTGAACCAAATTCTGTGCCATTTCCTTGTGAAATTTGAATCTTTGTGACTTTCCTGTGTCGGGCATGTGAATTTTCACCTTAAATCATCATCAACAAAATCCCGAAAACAAACAACCATGAATGTTATTTGTTTACTATGTTGATGAGGTTGAATAATTGTTAAGGATTTTGCTAAAGTCAGTTAAGTATGCGCAAATGAGCGTTATTCGGATCATTTAGTTTTCAGTTTAATGGGCCAAAAGCCCATAAACATGAAATCCAAAATACAACATCTTCTAACATTAAAGGCCTGCTCATCCACTAAAGGGAGGGAGAAATATTTTAAGACCCAAATCCCAAGTTGGCCCAAATGGACCTCTAATTACTCCATAGATGGTAATTGGTCTCTCTGTGAGACCTGCTCAAGTTGGGATTTATTTTTAGTCGGTTTCTGCAAATTTATTTTACTTTAGGTCATTTTCTGATGATTAGATCAAACTGCGTTGGCAGCCATTAGTTTACCCAAGTGACTGAATCAGAGGACGCAAATCCAAAAAATACTTTTAAGCAATTCGTGAAAGGCCTACCATTAAATTCTAGCTATTTCATGTATTTTTGAAACAGACCTTTTGACCAGAAATTATAGAGAACACAACGAAAAAGAAATACAGAGAGAGGAGATATGGGGAAGATGATTGTTGAAATTTCAATGGGTAAACATGAAAAACAACTGCCCACCTTCCCCGAATTTGATATTGCAGGGAACTCTTTCGGATCAGAGTGCATTGATTCTAGCACTACGCCGATACACACAATCCCTGCTCATCCAAACCCACTCAACATCAATCAAAACCCTAAACCAAAATCAAAATCATACACGCAAGTTGCAACATCATAAATAGATACGCAGAGGAATCCACACACAGGTACACGGCTAGGGCCATGACCACGAAAAGAGATCTGCGTGCACCGTGTATATATATAGGAGAACAAATATACACTAGGGTTTTTGTGGCTGGCCAAGTTGATGTACTAAAACAGAGTATAGCCGGTCGGCTATACTATTTCTTTAAAAAAATTCAAAAAACCAAGTATAGCCGCTCGGCTATACTATTTCTTTTAAAAAATTCGAAAAAACCAAGTATAGCCGGGCGGCTATACTATTTCTTAAAAAATGGGGAAAACCCAGTATAGCCGCCCGGCGATACTATTTCTTTTTTAAAAAATTCCAAAAAACCGAGTATAGACCGACATTGGGGTACTTTTTATCCTGCTAATGGCGGGAAGGAGCCGAGCTTGACCGACATTGGGGTTTTGGGGCTGAGAGAATCTGACGATTACGATGCGAAACCGCTCCGTTTCGTCGTGGACGGGGCTAGAGGGAGCATGGCGGAGAGGACTTAATCCCAGGATTTGTATCTGGGAGTCTGATGGGGAAGCTGGGGATATTACTTGTAATATTATCGATAATGTGGAGGCTTCGATGTTCTACAGAAATGGCACCGGTTTCGATCGAGATGGGTTTGGCAAGTTCCGGCGAAGTCCCTGTTGTTATGGACCAGGTTTCCACCGGAAGGATCGAACAAAACGCCGCCCCATCAGTCGTTTGGGTTTCGGTGTCCTATGGTGTTCAAGTATCTTGATGCTATTCAACTTCTAGTTCTATCTTTTGGTTGATTATTTCTTGTTGGATGACCATTTTTTCTCTTATTAGAGGTTAATGTAATTAAAATACAATTATAAGCTCTGCTAAACAAGCCACAACTGTTTGCCTCTTCTTTGATTGTGAATGTTGTTACTAAAAACTCAATTGGTTATTTCAGACATTTGAGGGAGCTATTCCAAGTAGATCCTGCAGATTATATGCTGGCTGTTTGTGGAAATGATGCCCTTAGGGAGCTTTCTTCTACAGGGAAGAGTGGAAGTTTCTTTTACCTGACTCAGGATGATAGATTTATGATAAAGACAGTCAAGAAATCGTAAGTCAAGGTTAGTTGCCCAGCTGTTTGACTTATTTATTATCAGTATTTACTTTTTGGTGACAAAAGGACATTTCTGTGGCATAATCAGCGCTTTGCCAATTTTTTTGTTCCGTAACTACCACTCTACTTTCTTAATTAGACAACATTTGGACTGAACTGATCTGATGGCTTGTATTTTGTTTTCAGGTGCTTATTAGGATGCTTCAGAGTTATTACAGACATGTTTCTCGGTGTGAAAATTCTATGGTGTGCATTGTGTCAAACCTGTCGGCGGCCAGAAGGTACGTGTCTGGGAGACCAGTTTGCCTGGTTTAGAATAAATCAATTCCTGTGTTGAATGATGGGATGTAGAAGTAACCTTTCATGGCCTGGTTGTGCTTGTCATAAAACCACATAGTAACATCATTCTGTCTGATGATGAACCTTTTCTTTATTTGTTTCCATGAAAAAAATCCTCCACTGCTCAAAGAAACTAATCCAGAAATAATTTCCACAGGTCAGTTTCACAGGGGTATGAGTGTGCACGTATGTACACAGACACATATTGGCTAGATAGATTCAGGAGTTTACAATAAGCATCTAGAATTCCCAATTCTTTTCCCTGCTTCTCTTTCGAAGAGAAAATGAAAAGAAAATTTTAGGACAATGCAGCGAATTGTATTCAGCTGTCAAAGGCTGAACCCTGTTAATATAACTCATAATAAACTATTTTGTTTTTGTTTCAATGAAATTCTCATATGCGAACATTAATCTTGATTCCTGAAAATAATTCTAGGATGTTAGTTTCTATTTGCATTTATATTTAAAGCAATTCCTAAACTACTTTAAAAGCAACTGGAGCGCAGGCAGCTACCAAAAAGGCGATAAAGGTTCATTCACAGTCTCACACATCATATGCTAAACCAGGCTCTTAAACTGTAAATCCCAAATAAATAATCACCAATTCACAGTAAAAAGAGTTACAAACCATTATGACAATTGGCAAAAAAGAACATTTAATAAAGTTTTGTAGTCCTTTAGATTATGAAAAATTATAGACATTTAATGCCTCAATATAATATCATTAGCCTAAAACTAACACAGCCCACCGGCTACAGAGACTTGTTCCTAGAATTAAAGGGTATCTTTGTTGGCATTGGCCTCTTAAGGTATATATCTTTAGTTTGGGCTTTGCCTTCTAGAATAGTATTTTTCATCTTTAGCCATCTAAGAATCATGTTGTAATGTCCTCTTGGGACAATACCTTTTGCTTCACAGAATAGCATTTGTTAGACTACTTTTTAGCCTTTCCTTGGTAGAATATAGTGCACCGGGTCCATAAGAGTGGTTTGATTGAAGAGGTGAAAAGACTAAGTAAAGGCTGAGAATTCATTAGTTAGAGGTAGTAGGGACAAAGCTGACAATGTATATATGGAAACGTGGCTATAGACAGTGTAAATGACAATATTCATGTTGCTAACCTTAAGGCTTTGTTGTATTGGGTGGCTCTATGACATAAGGTCTAGAAAAGTTAAATGTGTGCTGTATCGATGATTATCGTTCGTTAGCGAACTGTGCTTAACATCAGCAACAGAAGGGGAGTTGGATGATGGGAACCTATTATGCTGCACATTAGAAGAAAGGCCTAAAAAACATGAACCTGACAGAACCAATCTGGTTTCAGAAGTTTCAACAGTGTGTTTGGTTTCTGTTCAAGCAAACCCAGCATGACGTAAATATGACCGTGGTGGCACTGCTGTGGTCAAGCCTTACCATTATGTTTTAGTTCGGTTTTGCATACTGGTCTTGATGCTTCTTTCTGGTTTTATTGTTTTGGCACTCATCTACAAACGTTTTTATGCACCAAATTCTTAACCTTAGCAAATTCTAAGACTTCATCCTGTCAACTATCATGGATTGTCAAATTGATCTAGATTGTCAATTTCTGGAAGCAGAGAGAATCATGGATTATAGTCTTTTGGTTGGTGTTCATTTTTATGATGGCAGCAATACATATGACAAAATGGGGCTGTCACCATTTATTTTGCGATCTGGTAATTGACAATGTCCTCCTCCCATCAGTGATTTGTAGGTTAATTATTTTGTGGGTATATGAGAATGCAGAATTAAGTGTTTTTGTCCCTTGCAGGCCAAAAGGATTCATATCAGAATGAAAAGTTTATGCGTGGGTAGCGGAACTACAAGACATGGATCGAGTTTTGTCTGGCTGGTATGTTTTGATTCTTCATTTCTTGTTTTCTTCCAGTTTAACCCATACAACCAAATCTTTCCGAGCAATTGATTTAACAAAGATTTCTGGAAAAGATAATGTGGTTGAGCTTTGTCAATGCAGTTTTGATGGCAATGGGTTGTCTAATAATTCTGCCATTGAATTCGTAGGGTATCCATTAAGTAACAATTGCCTGTGGGTTCCTAGATAAGAATAAGGTTGCCTAGATTGTTTTGACCCAATAATTGGCTCATTTCCCAAATGAAATCAGTATCTCTGGCCAATTCCCCCAATGAAAATAAGATTACTTTTAATACGAAAATTGACGAGTATAGCCGCGCGGCTATACTATCTCTTAAAAAAGTCGAAAAAACCGAGTACAGCCGAAGGGCTATACTATTTTAAAAAATAGAAAAAACCGAGTATAGCCGGTCGGCTATACTATTCCTTTTCAAAATTGGAAAAACCCGAGTATAGCCGCGCGGCTAAACTATTCCTTTTAAAAAATTCGAAAAACCCGAGTATAGCCGTTCGGCTATACTATTTCTTTTAAAAAAGGAGGAAAAGCGAGTATAGCCGAGCGGCTATACTGTTTTTTAAAAATTGGAAAACCCCCGAGTATAGCCGCCCGGCTATACTATTAGCATTAAAAAAATGAAAACAACAGAGTATAGCCGACCGGCTATACTATTTCTTTAAAAGAAATAGGAAAAACTAAGTATAGCCAGTCGGCTATACTATTTATTTAAAAGAAATTCGAAAACCGAGTATAGCCGGGCATACAATCCTTATTCGGGAGTTCGACATTGGGGCTTTTGGGGCTGAGATTCTGACGATTACGATGCAAAAACCCTCCGTTTTGTCGGTGGACGGGGCTAGAGGGAGCTTGGCGGAGAGGACTTTTCCCAGGATTTGTATCTGGGAGTCTGATGGGGAAGCTGGGGATATTACTTGTGATATCATCGATAAATTGGCAAGTTCCGGCGAAGTCCCTGTTGTTTTTCCGGCGAGCCCAAGAAGCCTGGCCAGACCTTATCAAAAGGGCATAAGAACTACGAGTGATTTTTCGATTTTACAAGTCGTGGAGTGATTTTTATGGGTTTTCTTTATCAATGGAGGCTGGTGTTTGATGTTGTGGTGTTTTTGGTTTTAGATACTCTATTGGGAAGCATGCTTCGATAGTGAGGGAACTTAAGCCCAGTGATTTCGATCCCAAAGAGAAGTTCTGGACCAGGTTTCCACCGGAAGGATCGAACAAAACGTCGCCCCATCAGTCGTTTGAGTTTCGGTGGAAGGACTGTCCTATGGTGTTCAGGTATCTTGATGCTATTCAACTTCTAATTCTATCTTTTGGTTTATTATTTCTTGTTTGATGACCATTTTTTCTCTTATTAGAGGTTAATGTAATTAAAATACTATAATTAGAAGCTTTGCTAAAAGGGCAAAGCACAATATAGTCGCGTGGGTATACTATTTCTTTTAAAAAAAATTCGAAAAAACCGAGTATAGCCTAAATTAGAAAAAACGAGTATAGCCACGCAGTTATACTACCTTCCCGCCCGGTTATACCCGTTTTTTGTAATTTTTTATAAAAGAAATAGTATGGCGGTTTTTTTCAAATATATATTTTTTAACTTGGGGTCTAACCGAAGCTGAAAAGATGGATAAAAAGTGAACTCGCTTGAAGCCCAAAGTCGATTGGTCTCAAATTGTGAGATTCAAAACTTGAGCCAAGCCACAGTTCAAAATGTCCATAAACCAAATGCATTGGCTTAGAATTTTTGTTGATAAACAATAATTATAACAAAAGGGGAAGACTTAAATCCAAAACCATTTCATTTATAACAGAAACATTCGTTTTTATCATAACAAAGATGGAATCCAAGGGCATGCAAAACCATAAAAAGGGCAGCAGACTCAGTAGGAGCAGACGGCGGGGTGAATAAATACACAAATCAACAAAAGAAGAAACCCCGAAAGAAAAAAAACAATCTTAGAACACCAGACAGTCCCCTGCTTCGGAGCCAGCATAGGCTCACTGGGTGCGGATGTCCCCACTCATCTCTTTGATTGGTTTAGATTTTTGCTTTTAAAAGAGATGAATTAATTTCACCTTGTGCCCACTATAGGACATGGCCTACATATATATATAAAAGAGATGTCTTTAACGTCGAAGTTATAAAATAGCCAGGAGTTTTGTCATTCACACACTTTGTAAATTCCAAAAAACTGTGTCCAATCCCTTTTCTCCTCTTTTTGATGAAAAAACCCAGTTTTCTTCCCTTCTAGACATCATAATGTCATCCCTTTTTCTTGTTTTTTTTTTACTTATGTTTTTTTCTTAGCTCTTTCTCTCCTCTCAAGAACCATTGAAAATGTACACTCTCTTCTTCTTCCTTTCTATTTTATTTCCATTTGTTTTCCATGTTCTTCATATCAACTGAACATAGACCTTCATTTTTTTTCCCTTTTTTTCCTGCCTTTGGTGCAGTGTCTCTGCCCATATTTTTTTTTTCTATTTTTGCCTGACTTGGTGTGGTGTCTCTGGCCATTGTTTCCATTTTTTACTGACTTTGTGCGACTAGAAACAGCACCTGCAAAAAAATTTGGTTTCACCCATTACTTAAATTTTCTTGGCTGCCACTTATCACAAGCTGAAGTCGATCATTGTGAAGCTTTAATGAGATGCCCCCATTGACTTTTTTTCCTGGCTCCGTCCCTACATCTGCACATAGTTATTTTGAGCAACAACGCCAGTGCCACTTCAAATGCATTGATTCTAGCACTACGCCGATACACACAATCCCTGCTCATCCAAACCATCTCAACATCAATCAAAACCCTAAACCAAAATCAAAATCATACACGCAAGTTGCAACACCATAAATAGATACGCAGAGGCAGCCACACACAGGTACACGGCTAGGGCCATGACCATGACAAGAGATCTGCGTGCACCGTGTATACATAGGAGAACAAATATACACTAGGGTTTTTGTGGCTGGCCAAGTTGATGTGCTAAAACAGATCGGCTATACTATTTCTTTAAAAAAAATTCGAAAAAACCAAGTATAGCCGATCGGCTATACTATTTCTCAAAAAAAGGAAAAACCGGGTATAGCCGCACGGCTATACTATTTCTTTTTAAAAAATTCGAAAAAACCAAATCTAGCCAGGCGGCTATACTCGGTTTTTATTTTTTAAAAGAAATAGTATAGCCCCTCGGCTATACGCTTTTTTATTTAAGAAATAGTACAGCCGCGCGGCTATACTATTTCTTTAATAAAAAAGCGTATAGCCGAGGGGCTATACTATTTCTTTTAAAAAATAAAAACCTAGTATAGCCGATCGGCTATACTATTTCTTAAAAATGGGGAAAACTCAGTATTGCCGGGCGGCTATACTATTTCTTTTTTGCCCATTTTTTCTGCTCGGAGTACAGAATACATAGCCGCCCGGTTTATCGTGATGGGCAATTTGTTCTGCTCGGAGTACAGAATACATAGACGATTTGACCTAAAAGGATCATCCCATGGTCGAACAACTGATAAGCCTGAGGGGGAAATTGATGAAATCACAACTATCAAGGACTTGGATCTTAATT
Organism: Prunus padus; assembly: GCA_024362665.1. NCBI lineage: Eukaryota > Viridiplantae > Streptophyta > Magnoliopsida > Rosales > Rosaceae > Prunus > Prunus padus. The sequence goes on from JANFAM010000020.1 coordinate 40,754,084, forward strand.
TTGTGTTTCGCCTCCAAGGAAAATGGTTCCAAGACCTTATGAAGTAAGGCCCTAGAAGAAGCAACTTTATCCCCTTTTATTGAATTCTATCTCTTTGGCTTGTTATTAATTAGTATGAACATTGGCAGGCAAATTGATCTAGATTGTCAATTTCTGGAAGCAGAGAGAATCATGGATTATAGTCTTTTGGTTGGTGTTCATTTTTATGATGGCAGCAAAGCATATGACAAAATGGGGCTGTCACCATTTATTTTGCGATCTGGTAATTGACAATGTCCTCCTCCCATCAGTGATTTGTAGGTTAATTATTTTGTAGGTATACGAGAATGCTGAATTAAGTGTTTGTGTCCCTTGCAGGCCAAAAGGATTATCAGAATGAAAAGTTTATGCGTGGGTGTCGATTTCTTGAAGCGGAACTACAAGACATGGATCGAGTTTTGTCTGGCCGGTATGTTTTGATTCTTCATTTCTTGTTTTCTTCTAGTTTAACTTATACAACCAAATCTTGCCGAGCAATTCATTTAACAAAGATTTCTGGAAAAGATAATGTGGTTGAGCTTTGTCAATGCAGTTTTGATGGCAATGGGTTGTCTAATAATTGGCTCATTTCCCAAATGAATTCAGTATCTCTAGATTCTCTAGCCAATTCCACAAATGAAAATAAGATTACTTTTAATACGAAAAAACAGGGTACAGCCGAACGGCTATACTATTTTAAGGGTTTAGCCGAACGGCTATAATTGGCTCATTTCCCAAATGAATTCAGTACTATTTTAAAAAATTGAAAAAACCAAGTATAGCCGCGCGGCTATACTATTTCTTTTTTTAAAATCGGAAAAACCCGAGTATAGCCGCGCGGCTATACTATTTCTTTTTTAAAAATTGGAAAAACCCGAGTATAGCCGCCCGGCTATACTATTTGTTTTTAAAAAAAAGAGAGAAACAGAGGCTAGCTGGAGCTTGGCGGAGAGGACTTTCCCAGGATTTGTATCTGGGAGTCTGATGGGGAAGCTGGGGATATTACTTGTGATATTATTGATAAATTGGAGGCTTCGATGTTCTACAGAAACGGCACCGGTTTTGATCGAGATGGGTTTGGCAAGTTCTGGCGAAGTCCCTGTTGTTTTTCCAGCGAGCGCAAGAAGCCTGGCCAGACCATATCAAAAGGGCATAAGAACTACGATTTGATGCTCAATCTTCAACTGGGTATTAGGTACTTTTTCTGATTTTTCGATTTTACAAGTCATGGAGTGATTTTTTGTTTATGGGTTTTCTTTATCAATGGAGGCTGGTGTTTGATGTTGTGGTGTTTTTGGTTTTTAGATACTCTATTGGGAAGCATGCTTCGATGGTGAGGGAACTCAAGCCCAGTGATTTCGATCCCAAAGAGAAGTTCTGGACCAGGTTTCCACCGGAAGGATCGAACAAAACGCCGCCCCATCAGTCGTTTGAGTTTCGATGGAAGGACTATTGGCCTATGGTGTTCAGGTACTTGATGCTATTCAACTTCTAATTCTATCTTTTGGTTTATTATTTCTTGTTGGATGACCATTTTTTCTCTTATTAGAAGTTAATGTAATTAAAATACTATAATTAGAAGCTCTGCTAAAAGGGAAAAGCCCAGTATAATCACGCGGCTATATTATTTCTTTTTCTTTTAAATTCAAAAAAATTGAGTATAGCTGTGCAGTTATAACACCTTCCCATCCGGCTATACTCGGTTTTTGTAATTTTTTATAAAAGAAATACTATGGCGGTTTTTTTCTAATTTTTAAAAAACTTGGGGTCTAACCGAAGCTGGAAAAGATGGATAAAAGTGAACTCGCTTGAAGCCCAAAGTCGATTGGTCTCAAATTGTGAGATTCAAAACTTGAGCCAAGCCACAGTTCCAAATGTCCATGAACCAAATGCATTGGCTTAGAATTTTTGTTGATAAACAATAATTATAACAAAAGGGGAAGACCTAAATCCAAAACCATTTCATTTATAGCAGAAACATTCGTTTTTATCATATCATAACAAAGATGGAATCCAAGGGTATGCAAAACCATAAAAAAGGCAGCGGACTCAGTAGTAGCAGACGGCGGGGTGAATAAATACACAAATCAAGAAAAGAAGAAACCCAAAAAAAAAAACAATCTTAGAACACCAAACAGTCCCCTGCTTCCGTCTCACCATCTGCACATGGTTATTTTGACCAACAACGCCAGTGCCACTTCAAATCCATAGTAGGAATGTAGATGCAAAGCCCACAAAAAAAAACAAAAAAATCGAAAAATATGAAAACCATTATGTTGAGATGACCTAAAGGCCTTGATCAATCAGGTAGTCTCCCAACCTCTCCACGATCATATTACACTGCCCTGGTGTCAAGGGCTCCTCGTATATACCGAAAATCATAGCCTGGCCAGTTTTCTTCACAGTAACGCCACCAGAACCCTGCAGGAAAATCAAATCAAATCAAATCAAAATAAAACTTCATTACACTTTCAATGACCCATTCTGCACTAGATATACAGCAAGCAGAACATCAGAAAAGGTAAATCCGTGCAATTATCAGGTGGTTGAAAGTATATACAGCTCTATCTAAAGAAGAAAAAAAAAGATGATGGACCTCATAAAGTGATAATTGTACTAAAATTTCAAAAAATAAAGTGCATTACACAATTTGGCATCCATGTGTTTTTGCACTTTAGTCAGTATGTGCGACTATAAATGAGCAACCCAAAAGAAAAATTAATTAACACTTTAGAGGAACTTTTGAGGTGGATTATTCCTTTAAGGACATACCATCTCCTAAAGCCCTACAATAATATCAAATCAATCACAGGCGGAATGTTGACTGCAACAAGAAGGAACATCAACCGATTGAATTGATGGTTAACAACTTTAAAAAGTAAGAAGGTGCGAGAAGGATGACTTTTACAGTCTTCATTGAACACTTTATAGTGCAATCACGTTAGTAAACCTGTGTTTTCTCTTAATGACGTCAACAGACCTTTCTTTTATGAAATTACAGAAATGAAAAATGTATGCATATTCAGTTAATGTATGCATATTCAGTTAATGTCCACATTTTGAATAAAGGATTTCCACTATAGGACTACAATTCAACACTAGGGTACAATTCTCAAATTAAACCGATTGATGAGCGGATCAATTCGTTCACATGCTTGTTCATAGAATGGTCACATTTCATGCTCACTTTTCATATGCAAAAAGTAAGCTTATGGACGTAATTTCATGAAAACATAGCATTCTCCATGTAAACTCTACTTTTATTGTGAAATTCAAAGGCAAACTTAAGAAGGTAGTTTGACGGAAATGTCATTGTATGCTCTTAAGTATGCATTGAGAATTTATACCAAATGGTCAGGTGAAATCAAATCCAAATGTCCAAACTTAAATACTGTGGTTTGACGATATGAAATTCAGGTGTTTGTGTAAAGCATATACAGCAGAAAAACAAAACAAACAAACCTTCTTTCCACGAATTACAGCTCCTCCCTCCCCTTGAATAACCATATACTTTGTGCCAGCAAGGTGCAATCCAGTAGGGGCAAGAGACCCTGGCTCATCGAAATCTTTCATTATCGCCGCAATTTCTTCAGGCTTAAACTGCTTATAAATAACCAAAATCAATCTCACACTCACTCACTACCACATTTTCAATTAAAATCAAGAAAAAACATCCAAAATGTCCTGCATCTGAATTCCTATCGCATTAGCATTAAAAGGCCATTGGCAAACAAACAGAAAACATTTTCTCGGCATCGAAACAAAGCTCAAATGCAGAAATCTCAACAAGCGGGGTACAAATCCTTTTAAAAATATCAATCACAAATCATATCGATCAATCTCAATCAGTTAGAATCACGAATCCTTTTTCAATTCCGAGCACAACTCTTTAATCAGTATTAATCTGTTACACAACCTCGCATTTTCAATTCAATTCCTCTACCGTGAAAAGATTTTCCGAGCAAACAAACAGAGCCAATTTGCACAGATCTAATGAGATAAATCATACAAAATAAAAGCACAAAAGCACAAAATTAAAAAAATAAGAATCACAGAGGAAGTTGAAGAAGGAACCTTAGGGAAGCTGGAGCTCTGAGCCCACACACTTCCGTCGTGACCGACGATGGCCGCGGCCGTGAGATGTTGGCCGTCGATGTCGCACATCAAGTGATCGTCGACGTACGCCTGCCACGACATTTTCCTGATTGAATCCTGACCGTCGAATCTCTTTGTCTAACTTTGATCGATAGATTTGCAAGTTCTAATTTTCTCCTTCTTCTTCTTCCGCGGTCTGATTCTGAAGTTGATATATTTGCTTGTTCAAAGGCGGAAGGTTTATATAATAATATTATATTACACAATACATGTCGTAGGCCTGGAACAGGAGAAGAGTGTGAAGGAATTCGGTGGGCCCAGTGAACCGTTATGTCGCTGTTGCGTCGGTGATCTCTTGTCAGCCGTTGGATTCGCCAACATGAATGAGTGCCCTTCACGTTCAGCCTGCTCATGTTTGGTCACGTGGGACCCACGTGAGTTAACTTGCCCACCCCACCATGGTGGAAGTATGGCTGTGTTTCGAAACTTATTTATGTATATGAAGAAAAATTACACTAAATTTTTTGTGTAACAAAGAAAGATCAACTCTAGCGGCATTTTTGTATGAAAGGAATTGTAAGGTTTCATTCTCTTTCCAAAACCAAAGTCTTCAACAACATTTTACAAATTTTTTTTCAATTTCAACAATTGCTGTCCATGATTGGAACTTACTGCGGCAACATAAACGTTTTTGGTCAAATTTTGGTCGGGAGGATAGCGCAATGTGCTAAGCATGTCAACTTTTCATACACAAATTTAACAGATTTAGGGTCGATTGCAAGCTTAAATAAACTACAAGCCCTAATTACCAATATTAAAAACCAAAATGACGGGGAATCGAATCCGTAGCCTAACCTACACATTTTGATTCCACATAACCTAAATTTGTAATCATCATCACATTAGACCGATATCTTTTCCTGGAAGAGCAAGAGCTTTGTAACAAAAAACTAGTAATTGAATGTACAATCCTACAAGAAAACAAACAATAGCCGGATACTCCATTTGATGGAAGAGAAATGAGGGAGGTTTGTGTATGTTTTGAGCAGCCTCGTATGTGACACCGTCTCACTACAAAAGAGGTTCATCTGCATCATTAAAACCATCAGCGTCAGCTCACCACAAGCTCAATTATTCCATGTTAAAGTAGTATGAGAAAAATGTAGTGTATCAAATGAAGGTTCCTACCATCCCCATCATCTTCCATATTAAAATCATCATCATCGTCATCGAAATCTTGGTTCTGCAAGATCGAAGTTGTATTAAAAACATATTACTTTCCCACACATGGACAGCCAAACAACCACACACCTCCTAGTTCCAAACTTGAATTTTCGTGAACAGAACTTATAACGAATAAGTGAGGAATCAGGTGGCATGTATAAGAAATGAAAATCCCAACAGTGAACATAAACAAAGTACAACCTATCACCGTTTTGAAGTGATTACCTATAAATAAGGTAAAGATACAAATAGATATATAAGACCCATGATGTCCTATACAAACCTTCTGATAATCATCATCACTGAAGTCTTCTTCTGGCTCCTCCTCCTCTTCTTCTTCATCTTCATCCTCACCTTCACCTTCTTTCTTTTCTTTTCCATCATTATTACCCTACAAATGAGAAGAATTATCAACAATGCATACAAAAATTAAACCTTTTATGAGAATAAATTTTAAGACCAAGCATCTTCAAACTTTCATTTGGATCCTTTTCATAGATAGATGTAGGTACAGTGATCTTTGACACAACATGTTGTAGTTAGGGAGACTATGAATACTTTTTCATACCTGACGCTGTTCAAGCTTTTCAAATAAATCTAACTTCTGCAGCTCTGTAAGAGTGGTGATCTTTTAATCAGTTTGAGTCAAAATTCCCAATGATTAAAAAAGACAACAGAAGAACAAAGTATCCAGTCTCATGGAACCTGAGTCAGGATTCCATCGAACTCTCTTTCGGCCTGGTTGCTGCGCCCTTGAACCTGAAACACCATTGCAACAACAAGTATGTAAAACGCAAAAAGAAAATCACAAAACCAAAGTAGAACATTGGATATCATTCCCAATTTTTTTTTTCACATGATTTTCAGATTACAAACCTCCAGTCAGTTCTTGGGGAAATCCCTTGAGCTCCAATATATCAAAAAGAGCACCGCGTCTTATTGTGGTTTTTGGCTTCAACCTGTCAGAATATCTTTCTACTTCAGTGTTTTGCCTCTCTGAAACCACAAGTTCAATAAGTGTATTACTATCACAACATAATCTGGTATAAATTCAAAAGAAGCCAAATAAATGATTGACAATGAGAACAAAAGCAATATGGTATTAAATAAAATGTAACTATAGAACAAATCACCCTAGGAACTCCTATTGAACTTTTTATGATAGTTTGCCACTTTGCATGATGTTCACAAACATAAGATTGGGTGTTGGTTTTGGAAGGGATGTTTGAACTTCCCCTTACATCTAACTATAAAACCTTGGTGAGATCAATTTCAGATTCACAGTAAATATGTACTTTTATCTTCAACCATAAAAATATTAAAGGGATCAACATATATGAATCATATTGAATTTCACAACAGAACCGTACTTTTACACAGCATAGAAGCATCACTACAAGGTTGATAGTCTTCTTATAAATAAATAAAAAACAAACATGATTTCAAACATACCAAAATAATGAATTCTCTCCACAATAGAGCATGACTAATATCTTAGCTAGAAGAGGAAGGGAAAAACAAATCAAAAATGCTTCACAAATTGCTTAATTCCTTGACTGCATGTACTGATAGGGAAAAAAAACATAAACAACGAGTTTTAAAGTAGATCATGCTAACCCTTTGAAGTGGTCTGCTCAAGATAAAAAGGAGAGCCTTTCCAAATTTTTTGAAACTTGCGACTTTGATTGACTAAGTTTTCTTCCTCACTCTTACCCTTGTTTATATTTTTATCTGGATCAAGTATACCTTTGACATTAGGCAAATCAACATCCTGCAAAGAAAAGTTTGATATTAAATATGAAAAGTAGCAAACTGCCAATATCATAGCAAAACTTGTCAATAACTGCAACAAAAACAGAACCAATTGCAATAAAAATAGAACCGATTGCAGAAACATATTACTTAAAATTTGGCCATTACTAGTTCAAAATCAACAAAAATCAAGATGAAGACTCAAATTGTAGCTTGGTAAATTAGTCCTGAGCAAAAACTGCAGCAAAGAGAAACTCACAGGAAAAAGCTCAAAGGGAACTTGAGTGGCATAGCCAAAACCGCCGCCTCCTCCTCCAAATCCACCGCGTCCACGACCTCTATACGCCATTGACCTTCACATACAAATTGAAAACGAGAATTTCTCAAAAAAAAACGTTAAATTTGAGAAGAAGAAAAATTGCAAAATAGAGAGAAACTTGTGAACAACTTTTTTTTATATTTCCCATTTCTGATTGAAGATAACCGTTTTAATTGAAACTCGACCAACTCACAAACTGTTGCAGAGACATTTTATTGAGAGAGGGGAGAGAGAAAGCTTACTTTTATAGTTTGGTTGCTGAGAAACTGCAATAGGACGAAGAATAGGACTTGATAAGAAAGAAAGAAGAAGAAGAGGAGTTACAGATGGAGAAGATGGAGGAGTTGCCGTCGGACTGAGGAGGAAGACTGGACTGGACGCAAGCACGCTGGTCCTTGGAGCAGTTGAGCGAGGAGAGACACGGCTATGGGCTGGCCTATAGAAGAGAGACCCAATTCTGTATTCGGGTCAGGTCATGACGATGGGCAAGATGAGAAAATTGCCTATTGGGTTTTTCTTGTTGTATTTGAAGCCCAAATTCACCAATGGATCTTGCTGCATACTCCCTCTTGCTTTCTTTGTAAGAAGAATTGCGTCAGACATTGCTTCACCTCATCTACTCAATCATTTCAGACCCTTGTCAGTGAGGATTTGGATAATTCTTTTTTAAAAGAGTATAATTGAAATTTCATACACCGTGGCCATGATTGCAAAAAATGTTGGTTTCTTGAAGGAGTATAAATATAGTCGTTTGTGTGTGTAATTTTGGCCCAAGTTCAAATGACCCAATTCAACTTGAACTGCAAAGCATGACCAAATTATGAATGTTTTTTTTTTTTTTTTTAGGACATTTCTTATTGAGAGGGGTGATAGCATACTAAACTTACACACACTACACGAATGCTAGGACTCGAATCCAGGATCTTGCATGAGGGAGTAAATACTCCAAATCACTACACTAGTGGATCCTTTGCAATTATGAAAGTTTCTTAATCTTTCAATATGACACAAAGTTTAAACTCAAACATACTACACGGTTTAACATTGTATTGTGTGCTATTTTCTTTGTTAATCTCTAATTATTTATATTTGGAGTTCTTTTACATGTTGTCCGTTCATATAAGTACTAAGATATATCTATGGGGAATTAGTAGGCTGGCAAGAACATATATTGTCCATTGTATAAAAGGTTATATAAATAACACTTTCAAAATGTATAGATTATAATTCTATAGTTCATACATGTCGACAAAAAAACTTTTTACTGGATCTCCATGCATGGAGTTAAGTGAGAATATGACATGTAAAAACGAAGTGGAAGAATTCAACATGGAAGTTACAATACCACCCTGGACTTTCTGATGTTGGGATTCTCATACCAACTTTTTGCCTCAAATTGTGCAATGCTGAAACACATGCTATTTTATATCTCAGCAAAAGTTTCGCAATGATCAATGCTTTGCAAAATTAAGGAAAGCCTCGATTCAGTCTAAACCCTAATGTACATAGGACAAGAAAGAGGCTTTGCAAATTTCATCTAAACCCTTGACTTCACTACTCATTAATTACTAATTTGTGTAATTTTTTTAAAAAAATCATATTATCGACAAAGCATGCAAAAAAAAATAACCTGCTATTCACTTCCTCGACATTTTGAGCACAATATTATGTTTCCCAGATAAAAACTTAGGGTGCATGGGCTGAGTTTCTCAATCATTGTTAATAAACTATTCCGGATGATGAACAAATTTCAAAAACGCAGGCGAACTGTTGTTGAAGAGATTGCATAAGATTTTTCTGTCCATTCCATACTTAATTACTAAATAATTTACCTTTAATTGTTAAGTTAAGGAAAAATTATAAGGATGTGTTTGGTTCGCAAGAAAAAAATTAATTTATTTTTTCTGATTTGGGAAAAGATTTCCTGATTCATGGAGAAAGAGGAATGCTAGCTATTTTCCCTCTTACCTTTTCAAATTCAGTTTGCACTTGATGTATTCCACTCATTTTATGTGTGAGTGAAATACACATAACACGAATTGAATGAAAAAAACAAAAAATAAAAAGACGAGAAAACATATCTAACATTTCTCATAATTGCAAAATAAAACAAAATTTATTTTCAATTATCGGACAAACCAAAGTTTATTTTGCAAGCTAAAATGACATCATCATATTGGATTAACCTAGCACAATTTAATCCAATGGTAAAAAAGTAACCACAATAAACCTAAGCGTAGCTGCTCTCCGTCCAAGGAATTCCTGATAACTATTCGTTTTGTTAATATATTTTTCATTTGGTGCTCTGAAAACTCAGAGAAAAAGTAGTCACCTCTGTCGCCCTGTCCTAAAGCACAAAACCATGAAACTCTCTTCCCTCTCTCCTCTCTGCTCTCTCTGCATCTCATGTTATTATACGCCGCCAATGCTTAAGCCTTGGCTGAGAACATTAAATGTAAAGCCATGCTGAGTAAACTCGAGTCCCGATTTTCATCATTTCAGGGATCCCATATCCAGAAACGTGAAAGCAAATCCCATTCTGAAAACCCGCTCTCTGCTTCAATCCCCACCGTCCGATCAACATTTGATATCTCCTCTCCTTTTCTTTATAAACACTATCCTTCCCCTTCTTCCATTTTAGCTTTAGTCCCAAACTCCCTCTCTCTCTCTCTCTCTCTCTCCTCTTCGGTTCTTTGTATTTCCAGACACCACAAACTCAAAAGATGTCCTCCAAAGCTCTGAACCCTAAAGCTCCTCCATTTTTCTTGAACAAAACTGAAACCTATGTGTGCAAAAGACATTTCTATCCTCTTCACCCTCCTTATGCTTTTCAAAATCTTTATCAACCCATGTACTATTTTTGTCACTGGCTACAACCCAACTTTCCAAACCCAAAAACAATTGTGAGTCTCAAACAGAACATGGAAGCAGCAGCAGCAGCCAAAACTACGAAAAGGGTACCGAGAGAGAATGTTTACAAGGGGAAGAGGGGATTTGTACCTGCGAGGCTGAGGAAGCCATTGAAAGAGCTTGGGGATGATCATCAAGTGGTAGGTGCTTGTCGGGTTCTCAAATGGGTGCCCAAGAAGGAAGTCCTGGAGGCCGAGAAGAGTAAAAAGGCGTCGCGTCAGAGGATTATAAGGGGAACCAAAGCCCGAGTTGTGAATGCTGGTTGTGGTGATGTAATTCCTTTCCCTTCAAGTCCTGATGTGCAAAATGGTTCAAGCACTACCACCATCATGATAAAAAACATCCCCAACCAATTTCAGTAAACTCTCTCTCTCTCTGTGTTACTATTTTGGGTTTTCTTGTTTTTGTTTCCCTTAATAATATTTATTTATTTGCAGTACATGCATCAACAATTTGTTCAAATGTTACCTGGTTCATGTCTGGTTCAACCATTTTTAATTTTAACTTTTTGTTACTGTTATTTGTTTGTTCATGGCGTGTAAGAGGGAATTTAGTCTCTGTTTTGTCGCTCTTTCTTTGAGCCCTTTTGTCTCTATTCTACTTTTGTGATAAAGGGAGAAACATGTTTGGTCTGAGGGCACAGAATTGATTAATAATAAATTTTCATAGAAAAACATGTGAATTCTTGAAATAATAATAATTTATTAATAATCTATGCAGGAGGAGTGATCTGCTGAGCTTCCTCAACAAGCACTGCTGCGCAGAGAACATCAAGGCCTGCATGAACTCTGATGATCCCATTAAATCCGAGTTTGATTTCGTGTATCTTCCCATGGACTTTCAGTGAGTAACGTTTTTATAAACAGAGACTGAGTTTTTACTTTCCAAAACCTTATTGTTAATTTGTGTCATTTTCTTGGATGATTGGATCCAAAATCTTGTATGTTGAAATGGTTTTCTTCCATGCAATTTTGGTATGGCAGGAGGGCAGCCAATCTGGGCTATGCCTTTGTGAATTTCACCAGTACTGTTGCGGCCTCGAGATTTTACAAGAAATTCCACGAGAAAATGTGGGAAGAGGTCAGCAGCAACAACAAGACCCGTGAAGTAACCTGTGCCAAACTTCAGGTTAAGTTTCTAATTCTTCAAAGTTTTTGGCTTTCAATTTTTTTTATTTAAACTGCTCTCGACTTTTTTAACTATGCTGTTGGATGAGAGCTTTCAGATTTGACTGACAGAGTTGGATGTGAGCTTTCAGATTTGACTGACAGAGTTGGATGTGAGCTTTCAGATTTGACTGACAGAGTTTTGTCATGTAGGGTTTGGAAGCTCTGAGGAACCATTTCAAGAAGAAAGCGTTTTGGTGCGACACTGAGGAGTATTTGCCTGTAATCTTAGAGCCTCCATGCGATGGTGAGGTTGAGCTGCCCAATCTCAAAACTGTGGGGAAATATGTAGGGGTACCCTCTGCCTTTGGGAACTCTCCTACACATATGGCTTAAACTCTTAGGGGCATGGCCTATAATATCCTCAGTCATCACCACCATGCATGCTGAGAAGCTGACAGAAGGTGAAGGGAGGAGGACAGTGAGGTGATAGTGCTATGACTGCATCAACTCTGTGCTGTTGTATTATTTGGCTACTTCTGTTTACTGTTTTGTGTTTGTTTTTTCAACTAGTTTTAGGGTTTTAGCATATGATGTATAAATATCAGTCTGGTTTTTTTGGCTGTGTTTTCATTGTCTCCCTGGGTGATGTGTTTTGCCATAGTCTCCGGGGTGAATTGGAAACATGGTTATAATTTGTACTATGCTTAGTGTGTAGTTTATGTGCCGGCCATGGACCAGGGTGTGTTTACTGTTGAGAGATATGAAATTTGAAAGTTTTTATTTTCTCTATTATTTTTGTCTTTTAATTAAGGTGGTAAAATCGAGATTATGTAGTTAGTTAAATGGAAAAAAAGATCAGGTTGAAATTTGAGCCTTCTTCCATTATACATATTTGGTTATGATTCCACAGCAATGGGAAGCAAAGAAAGTGTCTGAAACATAGCGCGCCCCAAAACTGCAGTGGAGCAAATTTGGGTAAACACACCTTGAGCTTGTTGCAAATTTGAGTGTAAAAAAAGCTGCAAAAGAAAAATACAACAGCGAGAGATGAATTGATATAAGACTTTTGTGCTGACCAAAACCTGCACATAGCTCTCCCTCTCTTTCTCTCTCTCTCTCTCTCTAGAGTGACCTACTAGGGTTAGGCAATAGGGACTGAGGATTTGTAATATAATATAAAATTTATGGGACGTCTTATCTAATATTCATAGTCATAATCGTGAGTGATGGGCATAGTTTGCCCTGCCACAGATTGTGCTGACGCAGCAGGCAATATCTTGGGGGTTGAAACCCCTTCCTATATGAATTTCAAAATTGAGTTTGAGAAAAAAATGAAAAGAGTTTACAAATGGCTAAACTTATTTGTTACATTTGAGGGGATTTTTGTTACTTTTTTAACCGAATGTACTCTACTTTCTTAAAGGAGAATATTCCTTCTTTTATTTTTAATTCAACTTTCTTGAAATTCATATGTCAAACAAATGGTGTCAATGGTTTTATTTTTCTAGTTTCTCTTATTTATTTATCAACTAGATGTTACTTTAGTGATTGTTCTCGGTTGATAAAGAATAAAAATTATTCAATATCTTCGCTATTAGCCTCATTTAAAAGTTTCTAGTGAGACATTCACATGTGTATTTTTTATATTATGCAAGGATGGCTAAGGTTTTGTTCGGCTCACCTCTACGTCTCAATTACCGATCAATCGTCGTCACTTAGTTCAGTTCAGTTCAAATCGTCTTTGGTGAAACATTACTTAGGCAATTCTGTTTGGATCTGTTTGGATCGGTTTGGGGAGACAAGTCTCTCTATAGAGGCAAGCTTAACAATTTAGTTACAAATACAAGTGGAATTAAAAAAGAGGTGGAATTGGTTCAGTTTAATTCATACTAAACTAGTCAATTTAGCATGATTTGTGTGATAATATGAATGTGAAAATGTCTCATATTGAAAAGTTAAAAAACCTTGCAAAAGACTTATAAGAAGTTGGGCTACTCCCCATTTTGCCAAATGATTTTGGTGTGGAACTTCAACTTCTTTTAATTTGGTCAATTTAGTCAATTATCTAGGTTCTTTTTGCCGGGAGCGGATTGCATGTCCCCAAAATTGGTGTCCCCTTTGTGTCCCCTTCCTATTTGCTTGACACGTGTCAATTCACTTAAATGAAAATTAAAAACAAATAATTTTGGGGACATGTGTCAAGCAGATAAGAAAGGGACACAGAGGGGACACCAATTTTGGGGACATACGATCCTCTCCCCTTTTTGCCGCACTCTAATATTATTGCAATTAACATATCTAATTTTAATATGAGAACGATGATAATTAATAGAAATGTCAAAAGGATATGAAGGAATTGTTTACTCTTTTAATTGTACCTTTTTTTTGTCCAACTCCTTTAACTATACTTCGCTTACATTTTAAAGAGTGAAATCTGCTACCACGTAAATTTATCTTTTTTATTTTTTTATTTTTTTACAACAAAAGGAACGAGGGATAGAGACATAAAGGAATAAGCTGCCAGAAAAACGAAAGAAAGAACTGGAAACAAAACAAAAGGAATTAAAATGAAATAGAGAATGGCTTTGGGTTTACAAAAGAGATGTTGCAGCCTTAAAGATTTTGGGGTTTTGGAGATCTTAAAGCAGGGCTCGTTTGTGTGCTAAGAAATAGAAAAACTGATAGGCCAAATCGTCTATTTTGATATTCACTGGGGAAACTGAAACCTAAAGCTTGCTTTGCTTTCGAGTATCGAAGTTGGTCAAAAAGCCATGCATATACGAAACCTCCTTCCTCTCCGGTACACATGCATTAAATGCGAAACCAACTCCATCTCTTTCAATCACTCTCTCTCTCTCTCTCGCTGCTATTTATAATAATAAACCAAATGAGCCGCTCTCTCTGTCTCTATACTAATAAAGTGATTATTTCTGGGTTTCAAAGCTCCTTTTTCTTTTCTTCCAACCAGATTTACAAAACTAGGTTCTAGTAACTAAACCCACCTTCTTCAGTTACTACAACCTCAATACCAACACCTCATGTGTTGTGTTCCTTTTTTTTTTATAAAAAAAAACCAATGGATAAAAAACCACATTAACAGAACACATAATAGGTTATAGTAGGTTCATCTAAATGTTACAACTTACATTAATTATTTTGATTAGTTGATGATTGTCACATGATCATCAAGAGCCGGAATTTGATGTTTGGGGATCAAAATTTAAACAATAACACTAGCACGACAAGTTTTGATGCCCAAAATATATTTTTATTTTATACACAAATATTTATAATAATATGATCCAAGACCTACCAATAGCTTGGCCACTAAGATCGTTAATCATAATCATATGGTAATTATTGATTAAGTTTAGAGATGAGAATGGAACTTTGAAAAGAAACCTTTTTTTTTTCTTCCCTAATATGTTAAGTTGGAATTAAAGCTAACATACCATTTTTCCTACGTTGGAGGTCATAATTATCGTACTGAGCCCCTTTTTGCATCAATCATTGGAGAAATTAATGAACCAAAACCTACACCAACTTAATCATAAATGCATATTAGGTTAGTAACCAAACAGCAGATTGAAGAAACTACCATTCATGTCCTTAACATTTTGAGAAACTATAATGTTTCCAGAATATAAGCTGCGCCAGGCTTCCATTTTTCCATCACGTTCCACATAAGCCATTGTGTTTTATTTATTTATTTATGTCAACTTAATTACAAAGGTGGTATTAAATAGGTTAGAAAAACGATTTCAAAAACCTATATCTACGTGACATGTTTTATTTTGCTTTGGAATACGACTAATGTGAGAGGAATCACAATTAAGAACCCAATCACTTTGAAATGCTAATATAGGTGTGTCACATTAGCAAACTTCTCTTCAACAGATTTTTCAAACTCTTTCTTTCTCTTTCATAATTGATCAGTTGATATTCTGACCAAAAAAAAAACCCTGATAAGTTGATTTTGACTCTTCAAAACATTTAATTTTGCTTTGGAAGAACAAAACTTATATTGAAACTATTAAAACCCTACACCTTTACTTTTAAGGGTCATGCTAGAGAGACCACATTATTAGACCACCTTGAAAATCACATCTCTAATAGAGGTAGAGGCCACCAATATAATTGGTCCCACTTATATTAAAGAGGTTGTTTACAACGTGGTTCCCTAACATTTCTATTCTTTTAATATAATAAATGCGTATATGTAGCTAGACTAACAAACAGTCCTCTAGAATGAATAGACATGATTTTTTCTCTATTTATTTAAAACTTGATGTGTACACTTTGTATTATCACATCAGAATCAGATGAGTTTAAGATGTAATGAAATTAATTTTATTAGTTCCACAATAACTGATATGATCCTAGTTTTTTTATTTTTTGGGTATGTTGATATGATCCTAGTTCCTAGAGAATTTTTCATACTTTTTCTCACCGTGTATAAGTAGTAAAACCTAACTATATTATCACTCTACGTCTCTTTGTTTTCCTAAATTTCGAAGAAGAAAAAACCTCATTGTTTTGTGTTATTTAGCGTTCATTTTTCGAACAAATTTCCACTTCTGGTGTTCTGCAAATACGGAGAAAAAGAGACCAAAGTCACAAGGTGCCTCATCTCTGTATCTCTCTCTCTCTCTGCATTTCTCTCTGTCTGTATCTGTATATCTCTCTGTCTCTCTCTCCTGGTGAAGCCGCCGCATATGTAAGCTGGGGGTGGTTGGTTTGTCTTGTATGGAAATATTGGCATGAGGGCATTTAATGAATAGACATCATGAGTAATATTCGCTGCCAATTTTCATAATTTCACTGATATATCATATACGGTCCAGAATTGTGAATTTCTGAAAAGCAACATTAAATCCCTGCCGTCCATTTCACATACTGAGTGAGATATGCTCATAAAGATTAGCCCTAGCCAGGCTCTCCAAATTTAAATCCCTACCGTCCATTTCACATGCTGAGATATGCTTATAAAGATGCTCCAAACCCTCAGTTTTGGTCAGTCCATCAGGTCACCAAACCAGTAGGAGTGATAGTGTAACTGCCTTTGCGTACAAAACAACTCCAAATCTCTCTGATTTTTATTCAGTCAAAAAGCATTGTTGGAAGCTTTTGATCTCCTCCCAGCGGCTTCTTGTTCTAATCCAAAATCCCAACGCCCTAAAATGCCTCTGAACCCTTATGCACGGCTATACCAACCCAGACAGAACTACTATTATTATAACTACAATCTTGTTTGGCTGGTACCCGTTGTTCATTCTGAGCCACTGCCAGTTTTTTCCTTGGTTCCTTGTGAGCCAGTGCCAATTTCTTCCTTGGTTCCTTGGGAGCCACAGCCAGCTGGCCCTTCTTCTTCTACAAATCTCCATTTTCCAAGATCATCAGGTTCAGCTTTTAGAGGGAAAAGGTTGCAGCATAACAAGTATAAGGGCAAAAATGGGAAGAGAGCAATGGCTCCCGTGAGGGTTTTCGGACCAAGGAAGAAGCTTGATCTTGATGGTGGACGTGGAAAATGGGTGCCGAAAAACAAACAGAAGCTGCAAGCAGAAGAGAAGAATATGGAGGCTTCGAGTTCAGAGCACAAAAATGGCGGTCCTGTTATTCCTTTTCCTCCAACACTGGACCCGTCTACAACCACTGTCATGGTCAAGAACATCCCTTATCAGTTTCGGTAAAACCCTCTCTCTCTCTCTCTCTCTCTCTCTCTCTCTGTGTGCAGCATTTGGGTATTTTGGTATTTAAACTTCAAAGGATAAAGTTACAGACTTTGTTAAATATTTGGTCCAGATATCAAATATTTTAGCTGGTTAAATTTATGTTCTGGGTTTTCTGCAACTTTTGACTTCTCAATGCTCATAGCGAGTAAGAGGAAATTAGCACTTTTTTCTTTTGGGTTCCTCTTTCTTCCAAGTTTCTACCTTTTGTCCCAAAAAACCTTTTTCTGTCAATAACGTGAACAGAAACAAGCACATGTGTTTTGATATTTTTTTCTTTGTTTTGTTTTTGCCCATGTGTTTGATATTCATCAACAACGCAGATGTAAACCATTGGAAGATAGAATACATGAAATATGATCGTCCACCATTTGCCTGAAAAATTGTTCATCCATATGCAATTTTTTATTTTATTTATTTATTTTCACTGTTATAATATAAGTTATTAACATGCTTACTGATCTGCTCTGCACTAATATTCTAATATTTATTCAGGAGGCATACTTTACTGGAAATACTGAGCTGGCATTGTTTTGAAGTGAACCGATCCCTCCACTCTGATCCAAACAAGTCCAAGTTCGATTTAGTTTATCTACCCATTGATTTCGAGTTAGTAACTTTTTATTTTAGACTGCCAATCTTCCCAAAACCTTTGTTTCTGTGTTTTTCTTGGGCGTTATAAACAGCTATCTATATATAAAAATTTTGCTTTTTACATTTTTTCATTTAGGAAAATCTGGAAGAAGAAGACTATTTCAAATCTGGGTTACGCATTTGTGAATTTTACAACTCCAGCCGCAGCTCACAGATTTGACCGGCGTTTTAGAGGCCTGGAGTGGAACGTCCAAAATAACAAAAAAACTTGTGAAGTTAGAAGCGCCAAATTGCAGGTTAAATAAATTGAGTTCTTAGTTTTGAAAAATTACCTGGGTTTTGTTAGCCTTGCCCAAATGTTGTTTACCAAATTTTTGAGTCCCTTATATTTAATTTGATTGTTTTTTGTTTTGAAATGCAGGGCAAGGCAGCTCTATTGAAACATTTCAAGAACAAGAAGTTTAGGTGTGAATCTGCAGAGTGCTTGCCTGTGACTGTGGAACCTGCATGTGATGGTTCCAATTGGTTTCAAGTATGCCCTGTTGGAAAACTTACTGGTGTACGCCCTTACAAGTCTTAGGGTTCTCGTTGTAATTTTCTTTTTGAAGTAAAAAAAAAAAGGTCTTAAGGAGTTATCTGGCTTTAGCTTATGGTGATCCATGGATCACATGGATCACCATGCATATATATATGGAACATGAAGTATATATAAGACTTATATGACATGCATAATGCATGCATGAACTGTGTTTTGTAAGGCCAAAATTTGGGGTGAAATGGAAAATATGGGTTTCTGCCTCTTGGTTAAGTTGGTAATTTTCATGGTTTGTTCTTTTGGTTTATTTTATTTCTTCGGAGATATAGTTACTTGCAAATTAACCTTGTTCAATTATTTATTTATCATATGAGTCTTAGTCCACTATTTTGTGTTATCATGCCAATCAGACTAAGGCAAGAACATATTCATATTTCTGTCTATGCCGTGATGTCGGAGTTCATGTAATGCTCTGGCAATTAGTCCATGCAACACGATAATTGTTCAAAACTTCGAACTTGAGTGATTTTTTTTGTGTGCCGTTGACTTATATTATAACACGTGATTCAAAATATCACGTGACAATTTGACCATCATAATAAAAGGTTGGGTGCTGTTAAACGAATCCTAAAATTAACTGACTACACCATACTACTAATCTGTTTATTGAATTACTAATTTACCCTAATATAAAATGACAAAAAAAGATACATTGAATATTGAAACAAAAATAATTTTAATAAGTACATCATACTCAACATATTGAACCCTAATCAAATTAGAATTCAGAGTCTGATTCCAAAAAGCCATCTTTTTCTTTACTACAGAAAAATCATCGTTTTCTTCTAGGCAAGACAGAGGATGACGATTATAGCAAAGAAAAACCATATTTTCCTCCCAGCCTCTGCAAAACACTTGGTTAAGGATATATTTTGTTTTCCTCATCATATTAAAATTTTGCATCAACTCAATTCTCACCCAACGATTGTGCTTTTGTTTGGTCAGTACCCACCTTTTTGTTATCCTAACCCATTAAATAGAGGTTTTTCTTGTTCATATATATCCCTCTGTGTACTCCTCTTTGTTTGCCTGTGATTTTTAATGCCAATGAAGTTCTCAATTAACTCTCATTAATCTTCAGGCAAACCTTACCATATGATATCACCCACAGATATTACAAAAAGAACTGAAATAGAAAAGAAGGATCCTAGGGATTAGGAGTATGAGATAGAGAGAGAAAGAAAGAGCCTAGATCTATTTTACAATATCAATATTGGTGTGAAGAAGATTTGAGAGCTCTGTGATTGTGGGTTTTCAAGCCTATCTGTGAAGAAGATGGTAGCTATTTTCTTACAAGTCTATTTGCCAATGATATGATTTTAAAGAGGACTGTTTTGGTAGTGTTAAAGAAAGTTTGGGTCTTGATGAACAAGACGAAGTTGGGGTTTAGACTATACATATTACCAAAATTCTTATTTTGACTATCTTTTTTTTTTTGGTCAATAGCGGTATAGTTCTTTGTATGGTAAAGAAGCCACTATTAAGAATATATATGTAGACAGAAGAATGACATGATGAGAAAACTTAAGAATTTACCTGATAATTCGTAGGGGAATGTTTGTTTTATTTTGGCTCTAAGGAAATCTGATTTTGGTGTACTTAGTTAAAATAGGGTGTATTTAGTTAAAATAGGGTGTATTTAGTTAAAATATGGTGTACTTAGTTAATTTTACATGGGTGTATCAGGGGTATTTTTGGTAGTTAAATAAGGTGTACTTAGTTAATTTTACATTTTGATTTAATTATTAGGGTGTATTTATATCATAGGGTATACTCAATTAATTTTAGGGTTTGTTTAACAGCACCCTAAAAGGTTTCTTCACTTTTCCATTTTTTGTGGCCAAGGCCCTGTGGTTTTTAAGTATTCTGGGCTTTTGCCACTTGTTCTGCGCTTTGTCAAGTGGGCTGGACCTAATCCTTTTTCTCCTTGGCTCTTAGCTTTGTTTCACTAATCTCATTGATTTCCTGTAAAATTCACCAAAAATAAAGGGAGTCCATGCATAAAATAAGTCATGTAATTTGAGAACCAAAAAGGTTTGTGATTTTTTATTTTTTATTTTTTAAAAGATAGAGATTGAGAAAGTAATTCATTTTCCATTCAAGTTCTCTTCTTTTAATTTTGGCAATTTTAGTTATTTAATTTATTCGTCAAATTTTGTCAAATTAATAAATAAAATTCAATACGGCAATATGCAACAACATGTGAGGCCGCTTTTATCTCTCCAAAACTTTTGCAATCGAAATTTAAACTGTAAGAATTTCATGTCTTTCTCTTAACAATTATACACTTTGTATAGGTCTTCATTGCTAACTCAGCAAAACTAAATCACTAAAATAGCAAAACTGTTATGCATGACCAAAATGAAAAATGGACCAAAGCACACGCTCAAAAAATGTAACTTAGGGCAAAAAAAAAATTATAACTTGAATACAATTATCGCTTACTCTAAAAAAAAAGGTAACTTCGGGAGAAAAAAGAAAAAGGAACACATGGTTTACTATCCTTGTCTAAAACCATTTGGCTCCTGAACTTCATATATTTAAAACATTTAGTTTTGTCAAGTTTTCCCCTACGGACTTTGATTTAGCTAAAGCACAGATTTTGGAGAAAATCTCAACGTTGCTCAAGCATAGAATTTGGTAAAATAGTTCTAGTTTAATAAAATTAGACAATAAACTAGGTACTTGTAAGTCATATATTGAGAAGTCTTGACTAACACATCTTCCAAGCGGAAAGACCAAACAAACAATGAAAAGAATTATATGCAGAGGTTTCGAGTTGAATCTTTATCCAACTTTAGTTAAAACTGACATGCATTATGATAATGGATATCGAAAATTGTTATCTAGCTGTGAGAAAAACTGAGATGCCAAAGAGTACAAATAACTAAGAAAGAAGATTGTAACAGAGTCGTGATTGCCGAATGCATATCGAATGCAAGCGGTCAAATTTGTAGGCAGCTGTCTAACGGATGCTTTGCGAAATTCTGGGATGATAGAAACAAAGATGGAACATAATGAATGTAGTAGTAAGAAGACAAAGATGATCAAAACAAAGTGAGAAGGATCCCAACATCAGATGATTTGGGAAACCCTTCTCACTTGTATAAAGTGATATTAGACTTCTGAATTTTGAAAACAATTTCAACAAGCCATCACTTTTGATTCAATTTCATAGCACTCCAAAATAGTTAAGAATCTCAAAAACAAGGTGTGACCGAGTTCTTAGACGATATTTACTTCTCAACTTTTAAAAATCCTTTGAGTAAAAATGAGCTCAAATCAGTACATATAGATAGAACAAGGCATGATCCAAATTCTTAATATATACTGATCCCAAATGCATTACCAAAGATGAGAACCCCAATTTCATCAACAAAAAGCACTTAGAACAATTGTACTAGATACTAATCAACGACACAAATCCAGACAATGGAAATTGATCAGCAATTACACAAAGAATTGAAAACCCATAGATTACTTAACGGGCCTTTTTCTTTCCAGCAACAGTGACCCTCTTACCCTTCAAAGTCCTAGTGTTGTTCTTGGTGCGCTGTCCTCTGCACGGCAAGCCCTGGATATGGCGGATGCCTCTGTAGCACTGAATCTCCTTCAGTCTCCTGATATTCAACGCATTGAACCTCCTCTGAAACACCCAAAAAACCCAAAACCATAAGAACCCAATATTCCTAATATGAAAAGAAAGACTCTAAAGAAATCAAGTTCGAGTCTTTACCAAGTCTCCTTCAATCATGTACTTGGAGACTTCGTCTCTGATAATGGTGAGTTCTTCTTCGGATAAGTCTTTGGTGATTTTGTTCTCCATGTTGAGGTCGATTAGGATTGTGCGCGCTCTGGTACGCCCAATTCCATGAACGTACTGAAGAGAGAACTCGACCCTTTTGTTGTTGGGAATTTCGACTCCGCCAACACGCACGCATTTGATGCTGAGGCCACCAACCTGTGCAAAATCGATGAGACCCATGAATTTTGGAGCTCGACCCAGAATTTAAAATGTGGTTTCGAAGTGAAATTTACCTTATTGGGGTTTCTGAGTGGGAAGGAGAGACTGTTGGAGAGGGGGTTAGGGTTTCTTCCATTGCAGATTACAGAGAGCGAGGGTGCCAGATGATAAGAAGTTGGGCTACTCCCCCTTTTGCCAAATGATTTTAGTGTGGAACTTCAACTTCTTCAATTATCTAGGTTCTTTTTGCCGCACTCTAATATTATTGCAATTAACATATCTAATTTTAATATGAGAACGATGATAATTAATAGAAATGTCAAAAGGATATGAAGGAATTGTTTACTCTTTTAATTGTACATTTTTTTTGGGTCCAACTCTTTTAACTATACTTCGCTTACATTTTAAAGAGTGAAATCTGCTACCAAGTAAATTTATCTTTTTTATTTTATTTTATTTTTTTACAACAAAAGGAACGAGGCGAGAATAAGCTGCCAGAAAAACGAAAGAAAGAACTGGAAACAAAACAAAAGGAATTAAAATGAAATAGAGAATGGCTTTGGGTTTACAAAAGAGATGTTGCAGCCTTAAAGATTTTGGGGTTTTGGAGATCTTAAAGCAGGGCTCGTTTGTGTGCTAAGAAATACAAAAACTGATAGGCCAAATCGTCTATTTTGATATTCACTGGGGAAACTGAAACCTAAAGCTTGCTTTGCTTTCGAGTATCGAAGTTGGTCAAAAAGCCATGCATATACGAAACCTCCTTCCTCTCCGGTACACATGCATTAAATGCGAAACCAACTCCATCTCTTTCAATCACTCTCTCTCTCTCTCTCTCTCTCTCTCTCTCTCTCGCTGCTATTTATAATAATAAACCAAATGAGCCGCTCTCTCTGTCTCTATACTAATAAAGTGATTATTTCTGGGTTTCAAAGCTCCTTTTTCTTTTCTTCCAACCAGATTTACAAAACTAGGTTCTAGTAACTAAACCCACCTTCTTCAGTTACAACCTCAATACCAACACCTCATGTGTTGTGTTCCTTTTCTTTTTTTTTTTCTTTTTTTAAACCAATGGATAAAAAACCACATTAACAGAACACATAATAGGTTATAGTAGGTTCATCTAAATGTTACAACTTACATTAATTATTTTGATTAGTTGATGATTGTCACATGATCATCAAGAGCCGGAATTTGATGTTTGGGGATCAAAATTTAAACAATAACACTAGCACGACAAGTTTTGATGCCCAAAATATATTTTTATTTTATACAAACGATATTTTACTTAAATCTAATCTAAATTACGAAGAAGGGAGTTCGAACTTATTAACTGCACAAATATTTATAATAATATGATCCAAGACCTACCAATAGCTTGGCCACTAAGATCGTTAATCATAATCATATGGTAATTATTGATTAAGTTTAGAGATGAGAATGGAACTTTGAAAAGAAACCTTTTTTTTTTCTTCCCTAATATGTTAAGTTGGAATTAAAGCTAACATACCATTTTTCCTACGTTGGAGGTCATAATTATCGTACTGAGCCCCTTTTTGCATCAATCATTGGAGAAATTAATGAACCAAAACCTACACCAACTTAATCATAAATGCATATTAGGTTAGTAACCAAACAGCAGATTGAAGAAACTACCATTCATGTCCTTAACATTTTGAGAAACTATAATGTTTCCAGAATATAAGCTGCGCCAGGCTTCCATTTTTCCATCACGTTCCACATAAGCCATTGTGTTTTATTTATTTATTGATGTCAACTTAATTACAAAGGTGGTATTAAAAAGGTTAGAAAAACGATTTCAAAAACCTATATCTACGTGACATGTTTTATTTTGCTTTGGAATACGACTAATGTGAGAGGAATCACAATTAAGAACCCAATCACTTTGAAATGCTAATATAGGCGTGTCACATTAGCAAACTTCTCTTCAACAGATTTGTCAAACTCTTTCTTTCTCTTTCATAATTGATAAGTTGATCTTCTGACCAAAAAAAAAAACCATGATAAGTTGATTTTGACTCTTCAAAACATTTAATTTTGCTTTGGAAGAACAAAACTTATATTGAAACTATTAAAACCTTACACCTTTACTTTTAAGGGTCATGCTAGAGAGACCACATTATTAGACTCCCTTGAAAATCACATCTCTAATTGAGGTAGAGCCCACCAATATAATGGGTCCCACTTATATTAAAGAGGTTGTTTACAAAGTGGTTCCCTAACATTTCTATTCGTTTAATATAATAAATGCGTATATGTAGCTAGACTAACAGACAGTCCTCTAGAATGAATAGACATGATTTTTTCTCTATTTATTTAAAACTTGATGTGTACACTTTGTATTATCACATCAGAATCAGATGAGTTTAAGATGTAATGAAATTAATTTTATTAGTTCCACAATAACTGATATGATCCTAGTTTTTTTATTTTTTGGGTATGTTGATATGATCCTAGTTCCTAGAGAATTTTTCATACTTTTTCTCACCGTGTATAAGTAGTAAAACCTAACCATAACTATATTATTACTCTACGTGTCTTTGTTGTCCTAAATTTCGAAGAAGAAAAAACCTCATTGTTTTGTGTTATTTAGCGTTCATTTTTCGAACAAATTTCCACTTCTGGTGTTCTGCAAATACGGAGAAAAAGAGAACCAAAGTCACAAGGTGCCTCATCTCTGTATCTCTCTCTCTGCATTTCTCTCTGTCTGTATCTGTATATCTCTCTGTCTCTCTCTCCTGGTGAAGCCGCCGCATATGTAAGCTGGGGGTGGTTGGTTTGTCTTGTATGGAAATATTGGCATGAGGGCATTTAATGAATAGACATCATGAGTAATATTCGCTGCCAATTTTCATAATTTCACTGATATATCATATACGGTCCAGAATTGTGAATTTCTGAAAAGCAACATTAAATCCCTGCCGTCCATTTCACATACTGAGTGAGATATGCTCATAAAGATTAGCCCTAGCCAGGCTCTCCAAATTTAAATCCCTACCGTCCATTTCACATGCTGAGATATGCTTATAAAGAAGCTCCAAACCCTCAGTTTTGGTCAGTCCATTAGGTCACCAAACCAGTAGGAGTGATAGTGTAACTGCCTCTGCGTACAAAACAACTCCAAATCTCTCTGATTTTTATTCAGTCAAAAAGCATTGTTGGAAGCTTTTGATCTCCTCCCAGCGGCTTCTTGTTCTAATCCAAAATCCCAACGCCCTAAAATGCCTCTGAACCCTTATGCACGGCTATACCAACCCAGACAGAACTACTATTATTATAACTACAATCTTGTTTGGCTGGTACCCGTTGTTCATTCTGAGCCACTGCCACTGCCACTGCCAGTTTTTTCCTTGGTTCCTCTTCCTTGTGAGCCAGTGCCAATTTCTTCCTTGGTTCCTTGGGAGCCACAGCCAGCTGGCCCTTCTTCTTCTACAAATCTCCATTTTCCAAGATCATCAGGTTCAGCTTTTAGAGGGAAAAGGTTGCAGCATAACAAGTATAAGGGCAAAAATGGGAAGAGAGCAATGGCTCCCATGAGGGTTTGCGGACCAAGGAAGAAGCTTGATCTTGATGGTGGACGTGGAAAATGGGTGCCGAAAAACAAACAGAAGCTGCAAGCAGAAGAGAAGGATATGGAGGCTTCGAGTTTAGAGCACAAAAATGGCGGTCCTGTTATTCCTTGTCCTCCAACCTTTGACCCTGTCTACAACCACTGTCATGGTCAAGAACATCCCTTATCAGTTTCGGTAAAACCCTCTCTCTCTCTCTCTCTCTCTCTCTCTGCACCATTTGGGTATTTTGGTATTTAAACTTCAAAGGATAAAGTTACAAACTTTGTAAAATATTTGGTCCAGATATCAAATATTTTAGCTGGTTAAATATATGTTCTGGGTTTTCTGCAACTTTTGACTTCTCAATGCTCATAGCGAGTAAGAGGAAATTAGCACTTTTTTCTTTTGGGTTCCTCTTTCTTCCAAGTTTCTACCTTTTGTCCCCAAAAAACCTTTTTCTGTCAATAACGTGAATAGAAACAAGCACATGTGTTTTGATATTTTTTTTCTTTGTTTTGTTTTTGCCCATGTGTTTGATATTCATCAATAACGCATATGTAAACTATTGGAACATAGAATACATGAAATATGATCGTCCACCATTTGCCTGAAAAATTGTTCATCCATATGCAATTTATTTATTATTTTCACTGTTATAATATAAGTTATTAACATTCTTACTGATCTGCTCTGCACTAATATTCTAATATTTATTCAGGAGGCGTACTTTACTGGAAATACTGCGCTGGCATTGTTTTGAAGTGAACCGAGGCCTCCACTCTGATCCAAACAAGTCCAAGTTCGATTTTGTTTATCTACCCATAGATTTCGAGTGAGAAACTTTTTATTTTAGACTGCCAATCTTCCCAAACCTTTGTTTCTGTGTTTTTCTTGGGTGTTATAAACAGCTATATATATATATATATAATTTTTTACTTTTAACTTTTTTTCATTTAGGAAAATCTGGAAGAAGAAGACTATTTCAAATCTGGGTTACGCATTTGTGAATTTTACAACTCCAGCTGCAGCTCACAGATTTGACCGGCGTTTTAAAGGCCAGGAGTGGAACGTCCAAAATAACAAAAAAACTTGTGTGAAGTTAGAAGCGCCAAATTGCAGGTTAAATAAATTGATTTCTTAGTTTTGAAAAATTACCTGGGTTTTGTTAGCCTTGCCCAAATGTTATTTACCAAATTTTTGAGTCCCTTATATTTAATTTGATTGTTTTTGGTTTTGAAATGCAGGGCAAGGCAGCTCTATTGAAACATTTCAAGAACAAGAAGTTTAGGTGTGAATCTGCAGAGTGCTTGCCTGTGACTGTGGAACCTGCATGTGATGGTTCCAATTGGTTTCAAGTATGCCCTGTTGGAAAACTTACTGGTGTGCCCCCTTACAAGTCTTAGGGTTCTCGTTGTAATTTTCTTTTTGAAGTAAAAAAAAGGTCTTAAGGAGTTATCTGGCTTTAGCTTATGGTGATCCATGGATCACCATGCATATATATATGGAACATGAAGTATATATAAGACTTATATGACATGCATAATGCATGCATGAACTGTGTTTTGTAAGGCCAAAATTTGGGGTGAAATGGAAAATATGGGTTTCTGCCTCTTGGTTAAGTTGGTAATTTTCATCGTTTGTTCTTTTGGTTTATTTTATTTCTTGGGAGATATAGTTACTTACAAATTAACCTTGTTCAATTATTTATTTATCATATGAGTCTTAGTCCACTATTTTGTGTTATCATGCCAATCAGACCAAGGCAAGAACATATTCATATTTCTGTCTATGCCCTAATTTCGGAGTTCATGTAATGCTTTGGCAATTAGTCCATGTAACACGATAATTGTTCAAAACTTCGAACTTGAGTTTTTTGTTGTTGTGACATTCATTTATATTATAACACTGTGATTCATAATATCAAGTGACAATTTGACCATCACACTGAAAGGTTTCTTCACTTTTCCATTATTTGTGGCCAAGGCCCAAGGGTCTGTGGTTTTTAAGTATTCTTGGCTTTTGTCACTTGTTTTGCGCTTTGTCAAGTGGGCTGGACCTAATCCTTATTCTCCTTGGGCCTTAGCTTTGTTTCAGTCTCATAGATTTCCTGTAAAATTCACCAAAAATAAAGGGAGTCCATGCATAAAATAAGTAATTTGAGAACAAGAAAGGTTTGTGATTTTTGTGTGTGAAAAGATAGAAATTGAGAAAGTAATTCATTTTCCATTTAAGTTCTCTTATTTTAATTTTGGCAATTTTATTTATTTAATTTATTTGGTGGGCAATCAAGCTCAATTTCGTCAAATTAATAGATAAAATTCAATGCGGCAATATGCAACAACATGCGAGGCGGCTTTCATCTCTCCAAAACTTTTGCAATCAAAATTTAAACTGCAATAATTTCGTGTCTTTTTCTTAACAATTATACACTTTGTATAGGTCTTCATTGCTAACTAAGCAAAACTACATCACTAAAATAACAAAATTGTTATGCATGACCAAAATGAAAAATGGACCAAAGCACACGCTTAAAAAATGTAGCTTGGGGCAAAAAAAAAATGTAACTTGAATACAATTATCGCTTACTCTAAAAAAAAAAAAAAAACTTCAGGCGAAAAAAGAAAAAGGAACACATGGTTTTAGCATTCAATATCCTTGTCTAAAACCATTTGGCTCCTGAACTTCATATATTTTAAACATTGAGTTTTGTCAAGTTTTCCCCTACGGCCTTTGATTTAGCTAAAGCATAGATTTTGGAGAAAATCTCAACGTAGCTCAAGCATAGAATTTGGTAAAATAGTTCTAGTTTAATAAATTAGACAATAAACGAGGTACTTGTAGGTCATATATTGAGAAGTCTTGACGAACACATCTTCCAAGCGGAAAGACCAAACAAACAATGAAAAGAATTATATGCAGAGGTTTCGAGCTGAATCTTTATCCAACTTTAGTTAAAACTGACATGCATTATGAAAATGGATATCGAATGGCTGAGATCTAATTGTTATCTAGCTGTGAGATGAATTGAGATGTCAAATGCATATCGAATGCAAGCGGTCAAATTTGTAGGCAGCTATCTAACGGATGCTTTGCGAAATTCTGGGATGATAGAAACAAAGATGGAACATAATGAATGTAGTAGTAAGAAGACAAAGATGATCAAAACAAAGCGAGAAGGATCCCAACATCAGTTGATTTGGGAAACCCTTCTCACTTGTATTAAGTGATATTAGGCCTCTGAATTTTGAAAACAATTTCAACAAGCCATCACTTTTGATTCAATTTCATAGCACTCCAGAATAGTTAAGAATCTCAAAAACATGGTTTGACCAAGTTCTTAGACGATATTTACTTCTCAACTTTTAACAATCCTTTGAACAAAAATGAGCTCAAATTAGTGCAGATAGATAGAACAAGGCATGATCCAAATGTTTAATATACACTGATCCCAAATGCATTACCAAAGATGAGAACCCAATTTCATCAACAAAAAGCACTGAGAACAATTGTACTAGATACTAATCAAAGACACAAATCCAGACAACGAAAATTGATCACCAATTACACAGAGAATTGAAAACTCATATGATTACTTAACGGGCCTTTTTCTTTCCAGCAACAGTGACCCTCTTACCCTTCAAAGTCCTAGTGTTGTTCTTGGTGCGCTGTCCTCTGCAAGGCAAGCCCTGGATATGGCGGATGCCTCTGTAGCACTGAATCTCCTTCAGTCTCCTGATATTCAACGCATTGAACCTCCTCTGCAACACCCAAAAAACCCAAAACCATAAGAACCCAATATTCCTAATATGAAAAGAAAGACTCTAAAGAAATCAAGTTCGAGTCTTTACCAAATCTCCTTCAATCATGTACTTGGAGACTTCGTCTCTGATAATGGTGAGTTCTTCTTCGGACAAGTCTTTGGTGATTTTGTTCTCCATGTTGAGGTCGATTAGGATTGTGCGCGCTCTGGTACGCCCAATTCCATGAACGTACTGAAGAGAGAACTCGACCCTTTTGTTGTTTGGAATTTCGACTCCTCCAACACGCACGCATTTGATGCTGAGGCCACCAACCTGTGCAAAATCGATGAGACCCATGAATTTTGGAGCTCGACCCAGAATTTAAAATGTGGTTTTGAAGTGAAATTTACCTTATTGGGGTTTCTGAGTGGGAAGGAGAGACTGTTGGAGAGGGGGTTAGGGTTTCTTCCATTGCAGATTACAGAGAGCGAGGGTGCCAGAGGCATTGCCAGTGTTTGCGCCATTTTTGTCAACACTGCGTATGACTAGTGAGAGTAATGAGTTTGTGTGTGGATGAAGACGATGGGGTCGACCTCTAGCTTATCCTTTCTGATGCATATAGGTATTTCCTATAAAAGCCCAACTTGGATATTGTTTTTTTTGGGTCAGATCCCAACTTTCACTCAAAGCCCAAAATATCATTTGTAGCTCCAAAAACAACTTTTTTCTTTTCTTTTCACAATGCTCATTTTTAGAATTCAAAATACTGCATCTTTGATTTATTAATTTCAAGCTACGTGGAAGATAAGGCAGACTCTTGTCACCTTGTCTTTGATTGTTCCATGTTCTCAACTGGATCTATTTGCTGATATTTTAATGGGCATTTTGTGATTTGGGTTGCAGATTATTGGGTATATGGGTTTGGTTGGTGATTAACTCATTGATCAAGATATGTTGACAAGTTTAACATGTTCCA
Organism: Prunus padus; assembly: GCA_024362665.1. Lineage (NCBI taxonomy): Eukaryota > Viridiplantae > Streptophyta > Magnoliopsida > Rosales > Rosaceae > Prunus > Prunus padus. Next base: position 40,784,681 of record JANFAM010000020.1, read on the forward strand.
TTCTATACTGTTTCAAGTGTACTGCAAATTTCATCTTAGTTAAATTAATTATTTCTTCACAAGCGATCGAATTCCTATGAAATTTCATCCTTGAGGGCTTTTGGTGATGTATAGATATCATGCTTGATTTGGAAATATAGCAACCTCGCAGATAATTCTTGAAATCCTAGTATTCTGGGCTTGCAGAAAACACCACAACACAGAGAAATTTAACGCCCAATGCTAGCAGAAGCAAAAATTCTAGTGGTTATTGAGAGATCAAATGTGACATCGAGAACCAAGATTGTAGAAAAGAAAGAGCAACAGGAGGCTTTCTCCTTGAACACAATTGGTAAAACCACCAACAATCATGACTTCAAAACCCCACAAATTGTAAAAGCAGATGAATTCTATATGCTAACCGAGTTCCTTTAAGAAAAAACCGTAGTATGGTGACTACTTCTTCAACTTCTTTGATGCTGCAACAGCAACCCGCTGACTGCCTTTCCTGGTCCTGGCATTTGTGCTGGTGCGCTGCCCTCGGCACGGCAACTTATCAACATGTCTTATCCCTCTGTAGCACTGAATGTCTTTCATTCTCTTTATGTCTCTATCAACAAGACCCGCCTGAAAAAACCCGAAAAGAAAAAACAAAAACCAGATATGTAAGCATTACAAGCAGTACTTAAAGAGAGGGAGGAGGGTGGGAGAGGAAAACAGAGTTATACCATATCCCTTCCAATGACGTACTTGCTGAGTACATCATCCAAAGCAACAACTTCTCTTCTGGTCAAGTCCATGGCAAGTTTGTTGCTCATGTTGAGCTCAGACAGGATTTGGGCAGCCCTGGCTCTGCCAATACCATGTATGTACTGAAGCGCAAACTTGAGGGGCTTATTGTCTGGAATCTCCATCCCTGCTCTTATATTGAGGCATCGGGCACCCACCCCATGAAACTGCACACAACACAGGAGGCTAAAAGATGATCATGATAAATACCAACAAACAAAATCTGTAACCTTTCAAATTTCAAAGCTTAGGATATGGGGAATGATAAATTTTTCTTACTCTTTATTTTTTGCACAATTTTTTGATCATAGGATGTTTCATTATAATGTACAATGGAAAGCGGAGAATTCAAAATCAAAACTATGTATTTGCATTTTCCATTTCATATAAGTCATTATTGTCAATCATTTCAACCAATGCCTACAAGCAAGCAACATTGGTTGCATATGCTATGTTTTATTTACTCCAACAATTTTTCACAGCAACCAAACAAGGGACTAGCAATTGAAAGGCCAACAATTCATGCAAAACCCAGAAAAGCCCTAAAGCACCAATCTTTCTGCAAGCACTGAATTTGAAAATTTTAGAACAAACTTACAGTCATAAACCCCAAATCCTTAAACCCTAAACCCAATGTGTTTGAAATCAATTACAAAAGCAATTAGCTTGATAAAAAAAGAAGGGGGCTTTGTGGTTATGAACTCACCGATACAGATTGAAGGAGTCGACGACTCGCATCGGAAGCGATTGCGACTGTACCACGTAAACCAAACATTCGATAGTGGATTGTTGGGTATGCTAAAGAAAGTTGCAAAATTCCAAAGGCAAAACTTCCAATCAAGGAAAGACTATGGATTTTGATTTTCTGTCTGGCAAAATACTAAGCGGGCCTATTACTCGTACGGGCTTGGCCCAGTTCCATAAGTGGTGGAACTTGGAGGTCATATGAATCAAGAATTCTACAGTGAGAGTCTTATATATGGTTTCGGTAAGACTCTATTTTTTAACCATTATATCAAATTAGTTAGCCGATTGATCAAATAGTTAAGAGATAAAACCTCACTTAAATTAAAGGGCTTCTAAACATTTTAAAAATATAAAATCATGCCCCGTCTCGTGGTCCAAGTCTTGTAAATTTCTTTTGTTATCATGAAAGAGAGTCAAACTCTTAACTTAGCCTCATAATAATAACATATTTCTCCACCCACCCATCCTCACTACTTGGACAAAGCTTCAATTTCTTGATCGATTCAGCTAAGGAAGGGTAAATTCAATATGACAATTATTATTTATTTACCAGCAACTCTCACATACAACATTGACTGTAACACAATAAGTGATAGATATTTTATATTTTACTTTTAAGTCATATACGTAACATAACATTAGTTACTAGCTAGTGACCTCCTGGAGGTCCATGCACAGCCTGATTGTTGTTGTTGTAATTGCTATTGCCTCCGTAGTCCATAGCCATTGGAACCATGTGAATTGCCAAACCCACCACCCCCATATCCAAAACCACTTCCACTAGCCCAAGAGCTTCCACCCCCAGTTGAAGATGAGCTGCCCCACCCAAATCCAAACCCGTCGCCACCATCGGGGCTCTGACCCGCACCAATCGCTGAAAGTGGCGCCTTCAGGACCCGAACCCACACGGTGTGATCATTTTCTACTGGATGTTGTGATTCAACTTTAGTGTGCAAAAACGAAAAAGAAATTATGTTTTTTTTTTCTTCTGGGTGTCTTAATTAAATTTCTCCAGATCCCAAGTCCCATCTTTTTTATAATTAAATATTATGTATTATCTATATAACCCAAGATTGAGAGCGAAACCTAAATCGTAAAGCCCTAGGTTGAGTGACGTGATTATCCAAGCCTAATCGAGTCCTAAGTGCCCTACGGTAGGTTTACAACTAGGGTTCGAGGCTTCATGACAGTTATGGAACAAGTTCGAGACTTGGATTTAGGGTTTGGTTACTAAAATTCAAATTTTAGAATACTAAAATAATTTTCTAGATTTTTAAATAATTGAAACTATTTTAAAAATAATTTTAAATTCCACAAAATTATTTAAGATATTTAAATAGTATTTATTAAGTAATTTTTATGAAATTAATTAAAATATTTAAATACTAATTATTCATTAAATAAATAAAAGTAATTAAAACATAATATATTTCAAAATATATTATTTTAACGATATGTGAAACGGCTATACTCCAAAATACAATATTTAGAATATTTTATAAGTATAGTTCATATACTCTAAAAATATAATATCACGAGCAGTATAGTGATAGGCTATAACCCAAAATAGAATATTTTTACAGTATAGCCTTGCAGTACATGAAAATAGAATATTTTAAAGTATATGGCCATTGGCTATACTCTGTGATGAGTGTCTAGACGAACTATCGTCGGCATAGGACTATATGCGGCAAACATCAGGACTCTCTCCCATGAAATTTCATTGGAACAGGCTTTTTCTATATTTTTAAATTAAAAAAACCCTTTAAAATTATAAAATTTGTTTCTTTACATTTGTTTTTTTGGCCAACTTCTTTAATTTAGTATATGTGATTAAGCAATATCTTAGCCTTTTTGAATTACTTTAATTAGTAATTATGTGTTAACTATTATTTCTTTATTGAATATTTAAATACGTTAATGATTCAATTTTGTTGTGCAAAAACGAAAAATAAATTACTTTTTTTAAATGCAGGTGTCTTAATTAAATTTCTCCACATCCCAAGTCCCATCTTTTTATAATTAAATATTATGTATTATCTACATAACCCAAGATTAAGAGAGAAACCTAAATCGTAAAGACCTAGGTCGAGTGACATGATTATCCAAGCCTAATGTCCGAGTCCCAAGTGACCTACTGATATGTTTACAACTAGGGTTCGAGGCTTGCGAGGCGGTTATGGAACAAGTTCGAGACTTGGATTTAGGGTTTGGTGACTAAAATTCAAATTTTAGAATACTAAAATAATTTTCTAGATTTTTTAAATAATTGAAACTATTTTTAAAATAATTTTAAATTCAACAAAAATATTTAAGATATTTAAATAGTATTTATTAAGTAATTTCTATGAAATTAATTAAAATACTTAAATACTAATTATTCATTAAATAAATAAAAGTAATTAAAACATAATATATTTCAAAATATAATATTTTAACAGTATAGATATTGGCTATACTCCAAAATACAATATTCAGAATATTTTATAAGTGTAGCCGTTCTGCTATACTCTAAAATATAATATCGAGCAGTATAGCCCGTAGCTATACTTTTTGAAAATAGAAGATATTTTACAGTATTATAGCCGTACTATTACCCCAAAATAGAATATTTTAAAGTATAGCCAATGACTATCTGTGTGATGAGAAACCACACATCATGATCGTAAGTCGACATAGGACTATCTCTGGCAAACATCGGACCTCTCCATTTAGGTAAATGAACTTTTCTATTTTGAAATTAAAAAAACCCTTTAAAATTATAAAATTTGTTTCTTTACATTTGTATTTTGGCCAACTTCTTTAATTTAGTATATGTGATTAAGTAATATCTTAACCTTTTTAAATTACTTTAATTAGTAATTATGTGTTAACTATTATTTCTTTAGTGAATATTTAAATACGTTAATTATTCAATTTTGTTGTGCAAAAATGAAAAAATAAATTACTTTTTTTTTCGTCTGGGTATGTCTTAATTAAATTTCTCCAGATCCCAAGACTGCCAGGCAAGTCTTTGATTAATTTAATTATGATTAATTAGCGCCAAATCCAAAGCCAAGCTCATTAGCCCAACTCTCCAATGTTAACCACACTTGTTAAATCATCATAGTGCTTTGTGTATAAAGATCTGTATGTGATTATGGATTTTTGATGTGGGATGTTGACCAAGTCACCTCAAAAGATAAGCCTGTGGATTTTTGATGTGCCATGTCGAACTTCATGAACTATGACGTCTATGATCTCGAATTAACGACGGTGAAGGATAACACGGAGCTGAGGAAGCTACTGATTGACACGCCTAGTAAGTTTATTATCGTGATCGAGGACATTGATTGCTCGCTTGACCTTACCAGTCAGCGGAAGAAGAAAAAGGAGAAGGATGAGGAGGATGAAGAAGAAAAGGATGCAGTTAAGAAACAGATGAGAAAAGAAGAGAGCAAACCAAGCAAGGTTACTTTTTCTGGGCTGTTGAACTTTATTGATGGGATTTGGTCAGCTTGTGGATGGGAAAGGCTGATTGTGTTTACCACTAATTATGTGGACAAACTTGATCCTGCTCTCATAAGAAGGGGAAGGATGGACAAGCACATAGAATTGTCCTACTGCTGCTATGAAGCATTCAAAGTACTCGCCAGGAACTATTTGGAATTAGAGTCGCATGAATTGTTCGAAACCATCAAGCGTTTGTTGGGGGAAACCAATAGGATTCCTGCTGATGTTTCAGAGAATTTGATGCCCAAATCTGTTACAGAGGATGCAGACTCTGGCTTGAAGAACTTGATTGAAGCTATTGAGACTGCAAAGGAGGAGGCAAGAAAGAAGGCTGAGGAAGAATAAGCAAGTAAGAAGGCAGAGGAAGAAGCAAAACTCAAGGCGGAGAAAGAGCAGCCTGCTAAAGATGAAGTGAAATGTAACGGAACATCAGCTAAAGAAGAAGATGCAAAATGAAAGGAACGTCAGATGAAACGAGTGAAAGTATCTACACAATTTCAACCCTTCTGTACATATTGTAATAAGAAAACAATCTGCCCTGATCAATCTGTGTTTTTCTTAATGTGTAATAAGAATCGTTCAATGTAGTTGTAAAACGTTCTGTCTAGCCATATATGCATTTTCAATTTCATGTTAAGCTTCAAGTTGCAACACCTGTTTTATCCTTCTTTTTACTGTGTCTACTTAATTGATATTTCCTTCTTACTTGCCAAACATTTTGGTTCATGATTTACTTTAGGATCAAAGGAATTATTCTTCAATAAGTATTTACGTTAAGGATTGGTTACAGTATTCCATTTGCAATCAACTAATCAATAGTATCATGTGATTGATGTAATAGAACTATGAGAGAAAGATGTGCATATTTATCACATCTCACAAATTTTAATAATAGTCATAAATTAAGGGCACTCGTGGACAATTTCTGACTATTGATACATATACAAATTTCCCTTGGTAATGTTGGTAATAAGGCCATTTGCTTGATCAATGTAGACTCTTGCTTGCTTTAGAGTGGTGTTGCTTGCATGGATGTGGTCTAAATGTTGGCCAAATTATCTACTTTGTGATAAATTGCCGATATGGAATCAAATAGTATATTCTTATTTAAATGAGTAGTTCAAATAGATAGTTTCACAACATAAACATTAATTCTTCATCCCACAAACCTAAAAGTTTATTTACATAAGAGAGCTGCTACAAATTCCTCAATATTCTTATCAGAGCTTCCACCTTCCGCCACAGCCTCCTTAGCCAATTCTCTCCATCTCATTGAATTCCTTTGAATCTCCTTCCCTCTCTCTCCTTCCATGACTTGTGCTATGCATCTTTCTATTTCTTCTTTAGTGACAATTCCCAACTGGTCAACCTTGACCCTCACTCCAACTTTCCATTCATCTTCCACAAACTTGGCATTTGTCAATTGGTCAGTCCACTGTGGCATTGCCACCATTGGGACCCCTAAGCTCAATGCCTCAATTGTAGAGTTCCACCCACAATGTGTCATGAAACAACCAATGGCCCTGTGAGCCAAAACTTGCAATTGAGGGCACCAATTCACAACCAAACCCTTCTCTGATGTTTGCTCCTCAAAATTGCTTGGAAGCTTTTGAATTTCTGATTCTCTTACTACCCACAGGAAGCTGGTTTTGCTCCTTTTTAGGCCCAGTGCTAGCTCCTCCATCTGCTTTTCTCCTAGATTAGAAACGCTTCCAAATGATACATACGCAACTGTACATGCTTTCTTCGAATCTAGCCACTTGATGCAAGTGTCATTGTTGGGTTTGAAAAAGTTGATGCCATAGTCTCTGTCATCTTCCAACCTTTTTTCTAGGTACATTGATGGAAGGGTTGGCCCTATTGTCTTGATTGGCCATTTTGTTCTCATCCAGCTCACCACCTAATGAAATTATAGGGTGTCACGTATATGACGTTCAAATAAAATTATTTGTACCACATTTATAGACTATTTTTCACTAAGTAGGTCTCACATTAATAAAATAAAAAAGGTGGGCAATATCTGTCCTCAAATTCTATATGGCAATAGTTTGTACTGTAGGCTTACGACATTTAAAAAAAAAGGATCTAGCATGTATAATCAACACAAGAAGAATGGTTGGTTTCTGTCAGTTTCCATGAGGTGAGAGATATCATGTGGGCAATATGTGTCCTCAAATTTCTAGGGCTATAGTATAAAGATCTAGATAGGTAATAGTAGTAGTCCCCTTCATAATAATAGATCCTACTCTCTACCAATAATGCACAGAAAAAAAAAACACAGTATTGAGCAAAGCGCCGAGGCATCCATTGTTCACATAGGGGAAACCAATGGTTCTTTCTAGTTCAATTTAAAGAGTACTAAATGCTAAATGGGAATTGCAGCAAGCTTCAAGCTCCATATGTTATGTGAATTAGGCCAAAAGACAATTGTAATCCATGTAATTAGTTTTGAATTTCCAATTTCGTCTCTATACTTAGAAAGAAACTTGTGAATATATATAAGTACCTCTGGTTCCAAGCAATCAAAAGTGTTGCAGAAGATCCAATCAGCATCAGTGATATTTGAAAACATGCCAACTACAATCTTAAACAAGGATGGGTAGGACCCTGGATGATTGATGAAAGAGGGCAGATCATGAGGCTCAAGCAGAGGCAACCCAGGTAGCAAAACTGAAAACTCGATCCTCTTCTAGAGGAACCTTAAGCAACTTTTGCTGCACATTATAGTACACAGTTCCAACAGCACAAGCCTGAGTGAAAAATGAAGCCCCAGCAATGCCTAGCCCTTTGGCTATGTCTAGAGCCCATGTCATGGTTGCGTCATAGACAAGGCAGCAAATTGGGTAGCCATTCCTCTCTTGCTTTGAAATCAGATCTGGTAAGTTTTGTGACAAGAAGGTTTGGAGCCACTGCAGCTTGCTCTCTAAATCAATCTTGCCTGCTCCTTCATATGTGGCATAAATTGGCTCAATATTTATCATACTCAACTGGGTTTCTATGGGCTCATGAGTCTTAGAGGAGATGGTGACTAGTGTCACCCTTAAACCTTTGGATGCTAAGCGTTTTGAGAATTGGAGCATTGGGTTTATGAGGCCTTGGCCAGGAAGAGGAACCACAAGTATATGGGTTCCATTTGCTCTTTGTTTTGCTTTCTCCATTTTCTTTGTACACAGAACTCTATCTACCTGTATTGTGCTGCTGCTGTTTAAACAGATCTACTGTAAATTAAATTGGATGGCTCTCTTATTCCATTATTCAACAATTTCAAAGAAACATTTCCTGAGTGGTCCATTTTTCTTTTCATAGGAGAAACTTTTTAGCCCAAGTGAAAGGTGAGGAGACATCACTAGTAGAAAACCCAACAAAAAAAAACATTTATAGTCACTATAATTTCATCTGTGTGGATAACTTTGTAGATAGACACCATTTTGTTTTTATGAGGCAATTTCCTGCTTTTTACTGACACGCTTTGCTTGTTTGGTGCTTCCTAAAAGAAAATTTTGGTTTGGTAAAACAAATTAAACCAGTTATTTTAAAAGTATATGACAACCGGCTGGGAAAATTTGTTATTAGTTTATTATTATTATTATTAATTCTAACCATGTTTTTGTTAACTATCAAAATTTTATATAGAATTTTATGCAGATGTCATATACTTTGCTAAACAACTTATAAAGATGCTATGGAAATTTAAACTACATCATGAGTATGTCTCCAAAGGGCATCCTCATTTTTAGCTAGAAAGTCATTTTACTCACTTTTGAAGGTACAACTCTAAGCTCTCTATTTCAAGTAATCACAATTTTTTCTTCTTCTATCAATTCTTCTCTCTCCACAAAATCCAAATTTTATTGTTTATGGTTGCATTCTCATGCTTTCTTTCATTCTGTGGAACAGATTGAAGGAAAGGTGCTTAAACAAAAAGAAAAAGAAAGAAGCATTTGTAGTAGAAGAAATAGTAGACTTTATTTCAGAAGGATTGGATACTTCACTGGTATAAAAGTTCACATATATAGCTGCATAATTACATTGACCAAACACATCACTAGGATTAATCTCATCAGAGGGAATTGACTATTAGTTTGAAGTCCTCAAAGCTAACAGCCCCATCTCCATCTATATCAATTGAAGCAATAATCCCTTGACAGTCTTCAAGAGACAACTCATAACCTAAATCATCCCCCATAACTTCATAAAGCTCCTCAGCAGTCACAACCTCATCCCCATCAACATCCAAGGCTTCAAAAGCATTCTTGAGGACATTTTCAAGCCCCCCAAATTCCATGTTCTTTGTGTTCATGCCCAAGAACTCCTCTATGCTCAGAAACCCATCTCTGTTTGTGTCCCCTTGCTGCATCATTGCCCTCACATCTTGCTCACTTGCCTGGTACCCAAGTGACCCCAAAATCCCTCCAAGCTCTGCAGCATTGATCTTCCCATCATTGTCTGCATCAAAGGCTTTGAATGCTTCCACCAGGCCTAGGACTTGGCTCAGTGTCTCAGTTTCTGCAGAGAGAGAGCTTATCTGAGCCATGGAATTAGGTTTATTATCAAGTTGGTGTGTGTGAATTGTATTTAGATTGTTGAAATTTTTATTGGCACATCCCCAACTATATATAAATGCTGCAAAAAAGGATTCCTATGATTTTTATTGGGGTTTTGATAAAAAGTTGGAAAGGAACAAAAGGTGATTCTTATGCTTGTGAATTATTTTAGTGCTATCACTTTTTTTTTTCTGGGATAAGATTATTCTGGCTGATTGTGACACAAAATATTTGCTGGTGTTAACTTGATTTCCATAATTCTGAGCTAATTGTTCAAAAGTGTACCTTAGTAATTTTGGTTCTAGAAGAGTTAACGAATTATAGGGTGTGAGAATCTATGATTCACATTTGCATAAATTCCAGCCTCTGTAATGTGACTTGAGTGCTCATGGAATTGTCTTCCACAAGTTGCTCTGTTTGATTCTGTCAAGAAAGTGATGTCCACTTACCCCCATTGTCACAAAAAAAAAAACTATAGAAATGTTCTTTGCATAAGACAATCTAAAATGCTGTAATCATATTGGCCGTGCCTGACTAAGGTTGGACAAACAAACCCATCAAACCGATCGACCCGTTCAACCCGACCTGATCGGGTTAGATTTATCCTTATTACTTCCAAGCATTGGGCTGGGTATCATCAAAGTTTTGAGACTATGTAGTTGGTTTGCAAGTGATGATGAAGTCAAGGTTTCTTCCATCGTTCTACTGTGATCCAGTAGGATATACAAAATTGATAATTTCATATTGTAGACACAGCACAAAAAATGTAAGATGGACCAACTATTTATTAGTCTAATTGTACTTTTCTTTTTTCAATATTGAAAGATGTTCTACGATCAAAATCCTTCTCGCCCATAAAGCCTATAAATAAAATAAAATATTCTTACAAATATACCTACTCATTATTCCTTATTAATATTGGAAGAGTCTCAAAATTCGAATAGTAATTCGAATCGAGTAGTAAACAAATACTTGACTTTGGCCTTCTCTAAAATGGTTTTTTTTTTTGTTGCTATTTTTTTCTGCCTATCAAAAGAACATACCTGATCGGATTCATAGAAAATGTGCAAACCAAAATGTACTTTGATCCAAAAATTATGTCACAAAAGAAACCAGATATAATATAAAAAGGCAGCAACACAAACAACAATGCATGCATGCAGATGCAGAGATCACTGCAAATCTAGAACATGGTTTATATGCTTTTCCATGTAGTCTTACTTACGTATGAAACGGTGACGTACACAAAACAATCGTCATAGATTGCTATCAATCTCAACATGATTCTTTAATTCTTGAAGCTTATTATTGAAATTAGGGCTACTGCAAGTACATGCCAAACTTTCCAATACTCTCTGTTGAAACTTGGAACGAAAGAAACAGCAACCAAGAAATTACAGGACAGCATGTCATTTCACACATGAAATGAATTGAACAAAGACGGATACATGCACGTCATTCACTGAGGTATATATTTTGAACACAAATATAATAGGTACTATAACAACGTCATCTTTTCAGACCAGAAATTTACACCATTCGTTTCGTCTAACTAGTGCCCCACCATTTTCTTTTCTATTCTTTTTCTCCTCTTCCACATGTCCCAACTTTAGTCTTCTCGATCATTATTTGATTTTATTGAGAGTATCCCACATCGAATAATGAAAGTTTTGTCTCAGTCGTTAAAAGATCCCGAACTTGTTCAACTATTACCAATTAGTTTTTTGGGTTGGATTTTCAGATCTAATTGATGTAGCTAAAAATATATAAATTTTCTTATTCAAGAAAGACTGCTTAGACTTTTTTTCGTTAAAACTTCTCTTTCTATCCTTGTAATCTAGTTCTTGCAAGTACATGAAAAATCTATTTTCATATTTACAAGTGGTTTGTATATACGCGTATCATAGGATTTCTTCACTTTGATCGAGCTATCGATTGCCACAAGTCAGCGGTGCTTGCCCCTGTAAACAATTGAGCCTCCCTTTTAGTATGAAAATTGTACTGTTCATTTCCTAGACTCTAGCATAGGTTGGGAATTAGTGTGTGAATATGGTTTGCTGGAAGATTTGGTGCAACACATTCAATTCCGGATTCTCAAAGGTTGACTTGATCGATATGAGGAAACTGATTTCATGTAAATCATGACATCATGCATTCATTATAGGATTCCTAGTTGGAGTTAGTTTCACTCAAATGCTTTTATATTAGTCCTCATTTTAATAGGATTAGATTTTATCCTTAAAAATTATTTTCCTATTTGAACTTTATTTTGGTTTAAGTAAAAATATCATTTTTCATATTTGACTTGGAAAGCATATTTTTATTAATACCTAATTGGTTTCTTTAATTAATATTGTTTCATTGTTTCCAATTGCTTGCATTGAAAACCATCATCACCTTTCTCATATAAATGCTAAGCTGACGTATTTGAAAAAGAGGTTTGATTAATTAATGACCAAACATTGGTCATGTGGCTTGGACGTGATTCTCTGTGTGAGATACAACTTTTACATGTTTTAATTAATACCAAATTGGTTTCATTGGTCTGTGGTTTTAGAGTCCATATTGGACTGTTTTTGTGGAGTCATAATTGATTGGTGGGCAAGTCATAAGCTGACTCTAAGAGTTTCAAATTCAATAAATGGCTAGATATTGTGTGTGTGGCGGTGTGCACTTCCGAAAAGAGAATAGAATGGGTTTTGTTTAAAACATTGATGTGCATCTCTTTTGATTTGAGCTTTCGACATATTTGTTTTTGAGCCTATAGAATTTCAATAGAAAGCTGTTGTGTATATTTGAGATAAATCATCAAGTGTTCCATGTTTACTTACACTTTAATTATTCATATTGCATTCATTTGCATTCTTCGGTGACTCATATGGTTGAGGGCATCAAGACCGTGGTGACGATTTTCCTCCGACGAGTTTGAATCGATCGTGACCAGTATCGGATTCAACATAAGGAGAGTTGGAAGAACTCCGGCGAGCTTGAAGCAATCATGACCAGTATTGCCTTCAACATAAGGAGTGTCGAAGATTATCCCGTAACAGAAGTTGAGTTACGAAGAAGTCGGTAAACATTATCTAGAAGGTGTCTAGGATAAGTGTTTATCCTACAGGTAATTTCATTCCCATCCAATGTCTTTGGAGGCGTTTCAAGGTTTTACTATAATATTATCTTTACTTACTGTAGTGGGAAAACCCCACCAAACAAACACAACATTCTAGTTGATTAAGAATGACGTGTTTTTTCTATTTTATTACTTAAGAGAGACAAAAACGGCTCAAGCCAAATTGCCCACAAGCCTAATCTCACAGCTGGTTACACAAAAATGACTCATTTTCTATTTATATTAATACAATAAAAGTATATATTAAATTAGAAGAATTTTGTCGTTTATGCAAGAACTAGGAATTGTACAGTGTTTGGAGAGCAAGGTTCATGCATGGATCAATGAAGAAACCAACTTCAATCACTCAACCTCCTCAGGTGGGAAACAAAACAACCACATACATATAATATATGAAAGAAGATTCTCTTTAGCTGTTTTTCCCATCATAAACAAATGGCATGCAAAATACTTGGAGGAGGAGGGGTCATGTAACATGTTGGGTGGATGTGGAAACTAGGTTAGCTGACCCTTCAACTTACCAAAGAAGAAGAGGTACCCAAGTCAGTGTAGCCGTGAACATTTGACTTTATTATACAATCCATGATCCATCCTAAAAGAAAAGTCCCCCTTTTTTCCAAGTGGGAAAAATGGAAGGAAAATAATACAAAAATTTGAACAGATACACATAATTGATGAGGAGGAACAATGATATAAATATGTACACATATAAAGTTCAACCACTACAAATACCCTTCAAAACACCAGCAACGAATCTGTGGTATCATAGTTCATCTTCAACAAATTGGGCTGCACAGCAAACTTGATCATCGGTGGGGGCCCACATGCCAATGCAAGAGAACCGTCCGATCCATCTGGAAGGTGCTCCCTCATTATAGTATCGGTGATGAAGCCCACGCTGTATTCCCATCCTTCCCTGCCATTCTCCACCACATACCAAACCTTGAACCTCTCATACTTCTTAGCCCAAGCATCAAGCTCTTCCCTCAGCAAAATGTCCTCTTCTGTACGGTTCGCATAGACCACATACATTTCAGTCTCGTCTTCTGGGTCCTTCAATATGGCTTGAGCCACTTGGTAAATGGGCGTGATCCCGGTCCCACCTGCCAGCATGGCAAGCTTCTTTGCAAACTTTGGCTTGCCGTTGACCAAAAAGTGACCACGGCCAGTGTACTCTATGTGCCCTAATGGACCCTTTATGTCTAAGGATGCACCTATTGGCAGAGAGTCCAAGTGCTGTGACATGAGCCCCCCATTGGGGAATTTAGGGTGCACATTTTTGAAGTAAATCTTGACCACCAAATCAAAGTAGCCAACTTCATCAATTGAGCTACTTGGTGTGTAAGCCCGCATGCAAAGCTTGCCCTCAATTGTGGCACACACAAAATGTGCTTGCCTACCGGCAATCCCAGAACTTGGTCTTCTGAAGGCAACGCAAACCTAAAGAGCCTCACGTCATGAGAAATGGATGTCTTGGTCACGAGCTTGCATGGGATCTTCTCACGTGGAGTAAGCGCGACGCTTCTAACCGGCGTGATTTCTTTGATCGGGGCTAATGGGGTTACGAGAAATGAAATAGAATCTTCTGATGATGTTCTATGTGGCCCATGCACAGATATGTTAGGGGAAATGGATGTGGAGGAGTCGGAAGCGTAATTTGTGGTTACCAACTCGCCTATTCTATAGTCCTCAAGCATTTTCTTGGCCTTGTCCGAGTGGATGGCATCGAACTCTTCGGTGCAATCTGTGCCGGCGTTGATGAGGATGCTGTCAGCGCCACCAGGATGGTCATTGAGGAAGCGAGTGCAGTCATAGATGTGGCCGTGAATGATGATCCAGGCGGACTGAGGAGAGTTATGCTTCTCGACTTCGGATAGTGAGTAGGTTTTGGATGAAGTGGTGTTCATGAAAGGTGTGGAGACACTCTTCTTGAGGGTTGTGTTGGATTCAGAATCCAAGTATTTTTCTTTGGCCATCCAACCGCCCGATTGGTTTCCGGGTTGAGTTGGGTGCTCGAACACGATCCCTATCTCTCCTTTGTGTCGCTTACACACATTGCTTCTAACTCGAAACCAACAATTGTTCATCATTCCCTGGAAAAAGAAAAAAAAATCATAAGCACATATCAATTACTTAAAACTCAAAAATATGCCCTAAAACTCTTTGTACTATAGTTATTGATTAAAAGAAAGGAATCACATCTCTAGAAAAAAAACATAATTAGTAAATATGATACATGTAACATTACTCGATAAAAATATGCAATTATAATCTATCAACAAGTTATAATCAAATTGGCCAAAATAATGGTGGAACAGTCCAGCTCCCATATTTTATTGTGGTCATCAATCGCAGTCATAAGAGCATTTTCAGCGCAGAAGGCAAGGGCAGGCAGGAGGCAGCCTGCGGGCCAAAAATCAACTCCAGTGCAGCAGCCCATAGCCCATGCAAGGTGCGGGTCTCACCAGCCTGGGCAAGCCCACGGGCAATTCTTGCCATCACCCAAGCCCGAAGGCAAGCTAACGACGTCAGCACTCCTTTTTCAAATTTTTTTACTCTCCTTGACATGTGTCGCGCGCTGGAGCTTCCGATGGACTTTTTTTTGCACAATCCGATGGCTGAGCTTTTTTTTTGGGTTTAAAAAATTGCAAATTTTTGCAAATTTTTTTATAAAATATAATAAAATTATGGAAATTATTTCTATAAATACCTACCATACCCATTCACTTTTCAAACCAATTTTGCATACAAATTCATCTCCTTTCAATATTTTTTACTTTCCACCCAACATTTTCTACTCAAAAATTCTTATTTTTTTTTAATATCTCTTCTTGCATTTCCTTTTTTTCTATATTTTCTTGAGGGTCAATTTTTTTATATCTTTTCTTGCATTTCATTTTTTTTCTATATTTTCTTGCATGTCAAATTTTTTATATATTTTTTTGCATTTCCTTTTTTTTCTATATTTTCTTGCATTTCCTATTTTTTTCTATTTTCTTCCATGTCCTTTTTTTCTATATTTTATTCCATGTCAAATTATTTTATTTTTGATTGCATCCAACTTGATTGTTTAAGTAAAAAGTTTATCCGAAAATCGTATCCCAACTTGATTGTTTAAGTAAAAAAAATATTAAAGTGAATAGTAATTGCCCTACCTTGGGTGGAGCAAAAAATGCAAAAACTGCACTATTTATGTGAATAGTGCCTGCCATTGCCCCCTTTGCCCTTACCCTTGCCCTTATGGGTGGAGTTGCTCTAAGAACCACCAGGTAAGTAGAATATTCAACTCCTAAACTCTTTGTGCACCTCTCAATGAGGCAGTGACGCAAACAAAGACCAAATATAATAACAAAAAAAGCCAGACAACCCACACAACACTAGAGAGAAGTGCGTGCACAGTCCAAAATATTCTTATATCAACAACAGCAGGGATCCAGGGTTGTGTGGACTTCCAAGGCTCAAGGGTCCGAGGTTTGAAGCACATTTTCAATAGCCCACATGGGATCACATTACTGGCCTAAACTCCAAATCATGGTATAGGCAGATAGTGACAGTTTGATTTGACCACACTAAATAGCCATGCCAAACTTGGGAGAAAAACTTCCTGGCACGGGGATGCCTGGGTCAGCCATGGGAAGTTTTTCTCCAAACTTGGCCTACCAAATTTATTATTAACTTGAAATATGTGAGTTAATCTAGTTGATTAAGTCAGTTCACACTCGAGTTCGATTCTCCTCCACGTATATTAAATTAGAATATTGCTTTGTCAAAAAAGTTAACTGTATAAATTGAAGAAAAAGAAAAAAGGTATTTTACCATGACATTCCAAATGAGTTTCTCAGGCTGGGTGTTTTGGGTCTCGTCCCAAGCCCTCACTGCAATCTCTTTGGCTACAAGCAGGCTGACGACCTCCACCTCCAGTGACCAAAAGCACCAGCACCAGTACTTTCCATACTTGTTTGGTTTTTCCTGGTGGTCTAGTGTGCACACCTGCCACGTGTCCCCTCCGTCCATTGTCACCTCTACTCGTGTCACTTTCTTCCCGCCCCCTGTGAAACACACAAAGGCAACTCCAGTTACGAAAAGTAGAAGTTTCAATACACTTTCTCTCTTTTTTTCCTTTTTTATTTTTGAAAAAATAAAAAGTTACGACGTTTCAATAATTCTTTTTTTTTTGGTCATCCGTTTCAATAATTCTAATATAAAAGTAATTCCAAAACACTTGATAATTATCTGCTTTGACAAAACCAACGTATATAAATTTTTATGAGAAAGAATTGCCTCCTTTTATGCTAATCACAATTTAATATGTGTAGACATTTTTATTTTTGAGTTTTTTATGAATTATTTTTGCGTATGAGTCAAACTGTAATTTGTATAAAGTAGGAAAGAAGCAGTATCCATTTTTATACGTTAATGAGGTTTTCGATGCACCCAACCCAACTAAATTTATCAAATATCTAACGTGTTTCATTCATCTCCATGTAAAAGATTCTCTACTTTTGACACCCACAAAAAAAAACCCCCCCTAAATGAATAAATAAACATAAATGCCTGCAGCTCCAATAATAATAATATAAATACAAATTATGTACCCGAAAAATAAAAGAAAAGCAAACCCTTCTCACCTGAGTATGCGTAGCCTTTCATGGTATACGGCCTCTGACTGGTCCACGAGTTTATCGGCAGAATCTCCTCATGACACGGCGTCGTTATGACCGAGTTTATACTCAGCTCGTTAATTATATACTCCGGCTTGTACCACCACCCTGCACACAAACCCACAGTAACTAACATCAGCTCCAGTGAAAAGTTAAAAAACACACACACACACCAATCAAAACGCTTAAAGTGAGTTAAGGCGTAGATAACGTGTTCGATAAAAACCGTTACCTTCAGCGTTAGCAAGCTCCGCATTGACATGAGACGGCAGCACCCTGTTGTCATTATAATGATAATAATTATCCGATTCCGGCGTCGTTACGACGATGCGTTTCAGCCACTTCACCATCCGGCCGCCGATGAACCCGGGTATGATGACCCGAACCGGAAACCCGTGATCCGGCATCAGCTGCTCGCCGTTCTGCATGTACGCCAGAATTATATCCCTCGACGGGTCCATCGCCACCTCTCTCTTCAAGCTTGTGCCGTACTTGCTGCCGCCGCCACCTGGCAGGTCCTCGGCTCCCTCGAAGCACACGTTGAGGGCCCCGCTCTTGCGCCCGTAGATCCCGCACCGCTTGAGCACGTCGCAAAGCGGCACGCCGCACCACACCGAGTTGGAGACGCCGGCGGCTCCCCAGTTGAAGCCGATGGTCTGCTTCACCATGTTCTGCTCCTTCCGGCGGTTTCCCGCGCAGACCAGGGTCACGGGGAACTCACGTGACTTGAACTCGCGGACGAGCTGCTCCATAGTGAACCGGGCCGGGCGGCGGACCAGGCCGGTGACCTCCACGGTCCAGTCGTGCCAAGTGCCCTTGGGGACTACTCCGTGGTTGCGGACGTAGTGGAGGGGCACCGGTGTGATGAAGCCGTGGTGCATGAGGCGGGCCAACGGGGCTTCGCAGTTGAAGGGGTGTTTTCCGGTGAGGCGGACCATGGATGGGTTTCGATGCACCCAGCTGTCCGACGTGGCCTCATCTCTGGGGTCCAAGATCGACGGCTCTAGTTCGCTGTTGCCCTTGCGGATTAAATCCCGGTACTCACCGCCGGGGTTGTCATTTTCGTTGTCGTCGTCGTCGTCGTCGTCGGAAGAAGAAAAGTAAGAAGCGTCGTCTTTTTCGACGAAGTTTGCCTTGGTTTTCGGGCGAGTGAGATCCGAGAAGTTGAAGGAGCGGACGACGCCGTTTATGGGGGCGTCGAGACGGGTGAACTGGCGGTTCTGGACAGAGGCCGTCATGACGAACTGTCGTGTGCGTGCTGCACCCTTTTTTGGTGTCGTGCAGTGTGAGAGAGAGAGAGAGAGAAAAGGTCAGATCAGTCTCTTTTTCTCTTGTTTTCTGAGGAAAAAGAGTGAGAGAGGAGGGAGTTTATATAGGCGTTTGATGGAGGAGGGACAGTGGACACGTGTGACGCTACGACGGGTGGGGCGCTGAACGAGAGGAGCCAGTTGGACTGGGTTGAGTTGGCTGCTGCTGCTGTGGCTGAGGTTAATGGCTGGAGCCAGACATGTCGAGAGCCACATGTATATAATTTGGTCTCCTGCCGCCAATGAAAAATAATTTATTATTCTCTAAAATATCATGCAGTAATTGCATTTATAAAAAATAAAAATAAGAATTGACGAGGTTTGTTTTTGTGTAAATTATCCAACGTAGCTAAATCGGGTAATGGCACCAAAAATTCAATCTTATTAGGTGGGCGTATGCACTCATTACTCATAGATTTGTAGGGAAATGTTTTTTTTTTATTTTTAATTTGATGAATTTGAATTACATGAAAATAATTTAAATTGATTGCAACACTGCCTATAGATGCTACCTTCCCCAGTCGACACAATTCCATTCATTCTTTTTTTCTGGGATTGATAGGAAACTTGGTTCTTCTTGTGTGGTTTTGATGTTTGTGTCATGCTTATTTAATTCATTTTTCCATCTAATTTTTAAATGCTACAAAGTGTTTAACCCTTAAATTTAAAACGGCATCGTTTCGTAAGATATAATCACCAAAAATACAAGTAGAGGGAAAATTGCAAGCTGTTTATATATTTGGAGTAATCTTCACACTTCTGGCATTTTTATCGCGTTTTATCTGCGTGATGTGGCGTATCATATTATATCTTGCATCGATTAAATGAATGAAATGTATTTTAATAAATAAAATTAGAAAAACAAATATTAGTATTTACATCCACATCATTGTACATCATGTGGTATAAAATTGTGGTATAAAAATGTGGTAAGACTAGTATTATTCATATATTTGTGGTTGTAAGAGGGTGGACAGTCTTGTGGTAGTCGTTTTTGTAGGAAATGTGTCGAAAAAGCTACGATGGTTTGAATTTTTTTTTATTGTTATTATTCGTATGAAAACTTCATAAATACATGCTTTTGGTTTTCCATGCATAATTTAATTTTGTTTTGTTTTCGGGCTATGTCCTGTAATGTAATGCCCTTTTTTTATATTAAAAATATATATATTTTTTAAAAATAGCATGTTTGAGAAAGCTTGTGAATGATACAATGAGTTTCGAGCTCAAATTAAGAGCATTTATCCTTGCATCCGAGATTGTAGGTTCAATTCCTCCCACTCATTGTATCAAAAAAGAAAGAAAAGTTGTGAATGATCACATGTTGGTCTAGTAAGTCGTACCCACACGTCGTTGAAGAGATGAGGAAGATTATCAAGGAAGCTCATAGACTGGAAAGGGGCAGTAGGTAGCAGGGAGGAGCAGAGGAAGGGGACCATACTATGCAATGTGTGGTCAACATCTATTCATTCTAGTACGTATATATCTATAGCATGTAATAATTAACTTCTCGTTGAAGATAGAATATAATTATTTTCACTTAAAACCAATGTCAAAAACCTATGAATGCAATAATATGGATGAGGGTGGAACATAATTTGAGAAAAAGGGGTGGCCTATGGGAACTATATTACACTGAGTGAGAGATAAGCATGAGCTCCCATCATACGAAAATGTTCAAGTGAAGTCATCATTTCTGTCACGTTTCAGTGTTGAGTGGTAGAACAATCCAGTTAAAAGATAACACATGACCACACATAAATTTTTCTCTATTCATACAATATAATCAATTCTATCAATTTCGTTTAAGTAGTGTTACATAGATAAAAGAAATAGAGGATGGGAGGATGTGGTTTAAGAAGATGAAAGTGACTATATATACATACCATGCTCGAGCATGATATAAGATGAAAACTTCAATGCATTTTACCCACCAACCATGCTCGAGCAAGGAAACAACAATCGTATTGTCTTCATCAATGCATTTTAATTTGATGATGGTATCAATTTTAGGGTGAGGTTTTGGATGAACAATTTCTAAAGCTCATATCTCACGGTATTCTCTAAAGCTTCTTTTCCTTCATATAATATTATATTATTATTATTTCGTAATTACAAGTTTCCTATATGAACTATTATACATGACTAAATTACCATCACAGAATGGTACTATATCATGATTGCAATTCATAAAATTAAGTCTTTGATAGAGATATTAAAAGAAAATATCCATTTCATTTTTGTTTGTGTTGTTGGTTAGGTATAGGTGAGTTGGGATTAGAAAACTACCCTAAGAATTAATATATGTTAGGTTAAGAGTGGACGTCTCATCCATTGTACAAGATAATTCATGAGCTAACAATTTAATATTTCGTAAAATTTCAAAGTAGTTGTTTTTGGTACTTCAAAAAAGTCATCATACATTTCTTCTCGTTTGTAAAATCTCAAGAAAGAAGTATAAATAACAGTTCTCAATTTGAATCCATCTCCTGAATTATTATTATTATTCTTGGAATCTTTGAAACTAATTCTTTGATTGGAGTAAAATTATAAGTAAAGTAAAACTGTGAAATGACAGAATTTACGTTTCATATCATTTTCTGTTTTCAAGTGCACAAATTTAATTAAAACCATGAGTAGTGGAGAATTTTGAATTTTGGGAATCGGTGTTGCAGTAGTATATATGGAAAGGGCAGCTTAAAGCATTCAAACAACGTTTGTGGAGAAAAATTGTAAACTAGTTTTCGTTGCTTGATTAACTTGTTTAATAGAGATTAGATCCCATAAAATATACAAATTTAGAAATGATTGATCAGATCTTGTACCATTAAAATAGTCCAAATGGACAGATCGATCAATATAATGGTAAAAGTCAAAGGGCAGAACAAGTCAAGCGCTCAAAGCTAAGCAAGGGATGCGAAATGTGAAGTGGCGCATGGGGCTCCCAATGGCCAATAGTCAAAAACAAGGGGCATGAAGCAAATGGTTTTTATGCAAGGGTGTAGTAACAAAAATGAAAAGGGTCACGACCCACAGCATCACAACTGGGGGCGGCTCATAGATGACTGATGGGGTTAAGCAAAAAACTGGCTTCTGCCCTTTGGTGAAGCATGGGGGCAACCTTGGTATGTGGTGGCTCGAGATCTCTCTTTGTCTCACACTTTCTATTTCTGTTCAGTGACGACAAAATCATTGTGAAAAATGATTAGGGTCCATAGGTTGATACTTGGAAGAGCGTCACTTTAAACATTTCTTTTATAGTTAAAAGATTATTTAAAAAAATCACTTACCTGCTCGCGGACGACTGTACCATATGGCAGTCGTCATCATTGATATACGTTTCATATACATACAACTTACAAGTCTCCTATTCACAATTGTTAATGTGACTAATACTCAACTTGAATGGATTTTGTTTTTTCGGTTTCAAAAAGAGAATGCCACAAGTTTGCTCTTGTGGCATGAGATTTTTTGGTACCCATTGGCTTGAAAGATGAAATGGATATAGTTGCTAAACAAAAACAAAATATTGATTGTTTTCTTTTATAAAACATAATAAGTACTAATTTGTCTAAACCCTAGGATTTTCTCGTCTTATTGAGGAAACTTTTTTTTTATTATGTAAAACGTCATTAACCAATGGATTAGAATATGAGTTGTACTAGGCTAGAGATATTTTGCAAAACCCTACAAAGATTTGTGAGATAAACTAAAGTCCAAATGAAAACAATGAAAGAACACAAACTTGCGTAGGCAATGCTGGATTTACATTGTTGTTGTCAGCAGGACAACTGGATAAGAGGTGCATGTGGACTATTTGTCCCCCTATTATATATGGCGAACCAGAGTGAATGGACTACGTAGACTTACTATGATATGAGTAAGGTTTTAAATATCTCCGATATTACCGAAACATCTCTCAAAATATCCGTAGCTGGGGTTGCTGATAATGGGGGCCAAGGGTAGCAAAATATTTCCAGGATTTCTCCGAAATTTCGGAGATATTTGACAAAATTTGGAGACTTTAAAGATATATTATAACAAGTAAGATATAAATGCGTATACTGACACATCATTTGGTGAACAAATTTAACGAAGAGATTTGATGACTTTAGTGATAATGTTAGTGGTATGAGGTTTCCTTCTTGTTCTTTTTTAAAGAGTTGGTTTCATCTTGAAATCTTATAAGCAAAATTTTAATTCCTATCTGGCGGTTCATTTGTCATTTTTAGTGCAATATTCCTATGTTATTTTTCTTTGGGTAGAAAGCATTCATGCATTGTAGATTTGTCAGTTTGGTGGTAGACTGGTTCTCTTGTGCCCTAAACTTAGATGAGTTATAAGCCCATATCATTTTTTGTGAATGCCCAATTTCTATGTTAATGGACCTAAACTTCTGACTGCAAATGGGTTTGAGCACTTTGCCCAAATTATTTGAGTCTGGCGGAACTCAATTTCAATTTCCAGTCCAAAGCTGTCCTGGTCAGATGGCACTAGCTTGACAGCAAAATAGTATAAATAAATGCATGCTAAATAGAAAATATGTGGAATTCATTTTTGTATGGTAGGTCGTTCTGTACTTGGAGCACATAAATTTCTCCGAAGATGGAAAGGCCAATATTTGATTTGCACCACTGCATTATTGAAAACATTTATATTCTTCTTTTTTTAGCTATGTAGAAGATTTATCTTATTGTCTTGATAAAGGAAAATTATTTATATCGAAATAAAGTGGTGCTATTGTCACTCTCAAGTCCTGTTTGGTTCACGAAAATAAATTGATGGGAAATCAATTCCCATAGGAAGATTCATTTCCCACGATTGGTAACACTAGGATAATAATTAGCTAGGAAACATCATTTTATTTCCTTTCCTATGTTTGATCATTGCAGGGATTGGAAATACTTTTGTTTAGTTTTCCAATTATATCCCTAAATCAAAAAGCATATTAAAAAGTGTAATTCATGTTTGTCATGGTATTTTTAATTGTTAATAGTCATGGTATTTTTAATTGTTAATAGTGGTAACTTGGTCATAAAAAGTTGTAATTAATGCTTGTTGTGGTTTCCCATGAGGAGAGAAATCATTTCCCAAGCTGAATGGAGGGTTACATTTTCCCCATATTTTCTCATAAGCTAGAAAATCATTTCACAAGCCTGGATTTACCAAACATGGTCCCAAGCCTATTTTCCAATTAACCAAACGCAGCCTGAGTTCTTTCAATTCCACCCACATTTTGGATTTTATTATAAAATTATCCTAAAATAACAAAAAGATTTGTTAAAAGTTCTAGAATTTGGCTGCCATAACAAACAATGCACAGGCCATGGCCGCCCTGGCTTGCCTCTCTCTTTGTTATTAAACTCGAGGCTGCCTTGGTTTGCCATGGAAACAAATTAATTTGTTAGTTATATTTTTTTTAGGAAAAAATAAAGGATTAAGGTTAGAGTTCTTGAATATGGGTTTTGGGAATTAAGTAACGTAATTCTTTTTTAGTATATTTTTTACGGGTATAATAAATTTATAAAAAAAGGTAGGTAAATGATAAGAGGGAGGAATTATATTTATACCTGATGATTATTTTCATATATGTTTTTGTTGCTTTCAGGTGTATTACACTTGTC
Organism: Prunus padus; assembly: GCA_024362665.1. Taxonomy (NCBI): domain Eukaryota; kingdom Viridiplantae; phylum Streptophyta; class Magnoliopsida; order Rosales; family Rosaceae; genus Prunus; species Prunus padus. Next base: position 40,808,954 of record JANFAM010000020.1, read on the forward strand.
TAACTGTGTTTCGATGAGTAGGTTGGAATTTTATTTTCAAGAACAATTTATATGATTCAATCACAAGCAAAACCACATCCCAAAACCATGGCTAAACAAGAGTTGGAGAAAGAGCTGGAGGAGAAGAAGAAGAATGGCACAAAAGAGAGGCCTAACAAGAAGGAAGTCATCATCACCGTCTATGTTGAATCACCATCACCATCATCAGCTTCCCATTCCCATCAGAAAACTGATCAGTTTAAGAAGATTAAGCCCAACCAGAACTCCCGGAAGCCTCATCAGATGGTGAAAACAGGCGGCTATGATCGCCGGGCTCACCTCCTTGCTTATGCTCAAGAGCTAAGAACAACTGGTGGTTCCCAACAGGTGCAATGGCCTAAGAGTCGTTCAAAGCCTAAGATGAGGGTAAGTTTTCATGTATATATATTAGAAGGGAAGAGATTGTTTGGTAGCGGTACCAATCTACAGTACTTGTTACATTATCGCGATGTTTTGTTGATACGACAATGTAATAGGTGTAGATTGGTATCCGATACTAGACAATCACTCCCGATAGTAAAGATGCACATGAATGTATAAATTATCAAACCGAAATGTATGTGTACATAGCAGGTGGGTGGCAAAAGGTTCTCAACTCCAGTGAGACTCAGAAGAACAAAAAACAAATGGAGATATCAGCGCTTAGTGCCAGAAGTAGACATATCGTGCAATCCCAAATCCATCATTTGCAGGAACAAAAAGTCCGCTGGATCAGAACCCAATTCTAACTTTTTGGTAAATCACTTGCATAATAATCAAATTGTTGCTTTCACATTTTTCTTCTTGTTTTATTCATATGCCAAAATTGGGTATGGTAATTAATATATTTTTCTTGGTGTATTTGAGCAGAGGAAGTTAAGGGGTGTAGTGAGAGGATTGTCATGGCACTGCAACAAAGGGTCCAAAGTGGCTGAGAAAAATCATGCTGTTTGATCTGGGTTGTTCAATTACTTTATGATCTGGGATGTTCATGTACTTAATTCAGATGAAAATATTATTTACTTGCTTGAATGGGTCTTCTATCTTTTACAGTTTTACCCATTTATCCTGCTCTGTTTGTTACTCAAGATCCATCAATTAGGTGCACGTGTAGAAATAGCATTAAACAGCTTGCCAAGTCAAAGAGACTCGAAACAAGCAAGTTACAGCACAAAATTCATACCATATATGCGAGAATATCATATCAAATCCATTTACTCTGGAGGAAGCTGCATATCAGAACCAAATTCTTCAAGTCATTTGATTCAATGGGTCTTGTTTGGGTATGAATATGGGTTCAAGTGATTGATTGCCTGTGCGGCTTTGTAATCGAGCCTTTCAGCTTTTATCAATGATATTTTTATCATTTGACCAAAATAAAAAGTAATTTACTTCAATTATAAACAAAAAAATTATCTGTGCGATGACCTGCTCAAATTACATAGGGACCCTAAATGAACTTCAAAGGTATTTGGATGGGCCCTGAAAATAAACATCATATGCGCAGTGCAAAGCTTAAGAGCAAGAGGTGGCCAACAAAAACAAAGCCCAGAGCATATAAAATAGGGAAATAGCTTAAAATGCCACCCATTTTATAATTTTTTCTGAAAATACCACTCCTTTTCAAAAATTTTAAAACTATCACCTATAAATACATATTTATTGTCCACTGATTGCACACGTATCACTTTTTCAGAAATTTTGTTGTCTCTTGGCTCCGTCTCTCTCTGTCGCTCAGCTCTCACTCTCTCTGTCGCTCAACTCTCACTCTGTCTTCGCTCAGCTCTCACTCTCTCTTCGGTCTTTCTCTGTCTCTCTTGCGCAGCTCTCTCTCTCTCTCTCTCTCTCTCTCTCCAATCTCATTTTTACTTATATTTCTCACTCTACCTTCCACCTGGGAAAGCTAATCGGACTTCCCAGGTCCCTCTGTAAATCACAAAATCCCTGCGCTTCATCTGCAATTCCACAAGAAGGTACCATTCTTTCTTGCAATTCCTCAAATTTCAATTGCTGTAAACCCTAGATCTCTTTAACCCCTTGTCTTTCTTATTTATGCTGCCAACTAAAATGCTATATTTTACTTCAATTATAAATGATGACTGATTGTTTATTTCTGGGGAAAAATGTGAGATAAAACCATAGTTTTTGCAATCTGTATTTCTTCACACATATTTAAATAGGATATGGACATATGACTCATCAACTCCGGCATCTAGAAATGCAACCATTTATTGCAGAGCCAAAATTATGTCACTTGACTGGGAATGTAAATCTGACCAATTGGTATGCAGATTGGATTTTCATAATGAACTCAAATATTGCTTGGCCTTGAAATCATACTCTGATTATTTGAGATTGGATATATCTATTTTTAAGTGTTTTTTTTTTCTTTTGACAAAAGCTTCTCATAGGCACTGTTGATGGAGGCATTAAAGCATGGAATGTTGATGCAAAGAGAGTTGTCTGCTATCTTAATACAGGTGAAGCATTTCCAAGGTTCTTCCTAATATTACTGGTACTATTGTGTACTCCTTGATGCTGCTATTGACCTTTGTTTTCCCTGCTACAGTGTCTTGGATATAAAATGCAGCCCTGTAGAGCCAATATTTGTTTCTGCAGCAGCATCCAAGGGTATGTTCTTTCTGTAATCTTATCATTTTGTTCATATGCCAGACTCTGTGTTTGACCAAAATGTTGCCCCTATTGTAACAATCCTATTCAACTGAAGTGTGGTATGAGCACCATGCTGTGAAATGATTATAATTGGATCATGAAAAGATTCATCTTATAACTTAAGTACATGCATCTATGCCCTTGTATGTGTGTGTTGGGGTATTTAATTTTTGATACATGTCAGAATTAGGAGTTTATTGTCTTTGTAGGCATGGATCAAGTCACCTTGATAGTCTCGGGTTCGCTTCATTAACTGTGTGGAACATGAAGACATGGAAGGCTATGGTATGTGCTATAGCCACTTATGTTTTAATGCCTTCTTCTTTTTGTGAGAAGAAACTTGTATTTTTATGCCTTAAATAACCTTTTGGGTTTCATGAAGACAATTCTTCCTCTTGGTAAAGATCCACCTGCTGTTACATCCATAGTTTCAATCACAATGGAAAGATTTTGCAGCCGCTGCAACTGATGGAATGATTCACATGTTTGGTATCCTCACATATATTTTAGGGCTTGGTATAAATTGTAGGAAATTAGGTGGTAAATGATTTTCAGATGAGCAGAAAACCCCTGTTTTTGACACTTTTGCATTGCCCGAGTGTTATTTATTTTTCCAAGATGGTTAAATCACCCTCAACAAGGGCATTTAACTGTATGGTCAAGCCCATGTCTTCGTAGAATCATATATGGGTTGCCCCTTTCTGTAGCTGAGGTTTCCTGCAGATGTACATGCGGATAGATATAAACACCTTAACAAGCCAAAGATACGTCTACCGGTCTACAAATAACTGGGTGGCCAGCACACAACTCTGCTATAAGCTCCATTCTTTTTGGGCCTGATGAGACAAGTATTTTCAGTTTGGGAGTAGATGGAGAGGCAAGTGCTTTACGTTCATTTTCCCATGAAGTTAAACTATTGCATTTTGAAATGTTGTCCTCATCATTTTTGAACTGTAGATGGCCTTATAGTTTTGTTATCTTAAAAGTATTTACTTAAAAGAACTGGTTTTGTGGTGTCAGGTTCTTGAATGGAGCTTGCAAAACCAAGGTCAAATCCTTTGTTCAAGAAACTGTAGCAGGTACCTTCTTTGGCATATAGAAATTGGTTGCACAGCAGTCTTATCAAACAAAAATACTTGGACATACTCCTGATTAACTAACATTACTCTCTTCCATACTGTAGATTCTGTGACCCTGAGAGCTCAAAAAATTGCAGACATGAAATGGCTTTAGATGCTAATGGGAGGAGACTGTTGGTAACCTCTGGTTTAGTAAGAGCACCCATATATCAGGTTGTTCTCTCTTCTTCATATGTGTGTGTTGTGTGTCTTCATCATGTACATTGTACAGTGCTACTCGATTAGAGTCAACTTGCTAAGCATATTGAATCTAGGGAAATAGCTCAAAATGCCACCTTTTTCATAATTTTATCTGAAAATACCACATCTTCCCAAAGGGTTAAATCTGCATTGTTTAGTTTCTTCTCTGTCTAGTGTAAATATTTATGTCGGCATGTCTATATTCTACTTTCTATTTTAAGTTGCCTAGTGAAACTATTTTTGTTTTTCAGACAAGAAGATGCTCAGGAGTTCCTTAGCTTCATTATGCCTATGTATCTCTGACTCTGTTTTTTCCCTCAGGCTGGATTAGCTCTTGGAGAGTTGCGAAAGGAAAATAATTTCCTAAGAAGCCTTTGGCCAGTAACTAATCCACCTTCAAGTCAAGAACATCTTTTACATCCTCAACTTTTACAGAAGCCTCTCCAGCCCATTCGTTGCTCGAGGGTATTTTGACGATGTAGGAGTGTAAAATGTGATTCCATTAAGGGACGTCGTGTCCTTTTTTGTAATATGTTGTAGATTATGAACATATAGTGGGAATGTGGAATGAAATTATAGCGGAATGTGGAGTTTTTGTATTGCCATTGTATTGCTCCCTATTGGATATTTATTGTCATCGTATTGCCATTGTAGTGTTGTGGTATTGCCTGGTTATTGCACTTATATTTGTTTCTTATCACCTGTTTTTCGAGTCTGTCTTGTTAAGGAACTTATAAGGATATTTTGTAAAAGAAAACGCTTGATTGTATTAGTTTATTTTGTAAAGGAAAATGTCGATCATTATTCATTATCATCTAAATAAGGTACAACAAGCACCGTATATGTATCTCTTCAATATGATTGATTCGTGTTCAGCTATTGGTGTAAGAATGTGATTCCATTAAGGTGTAAGAATGTGATTCCGTTATTGCTTTTTTATTGATTATTTATTATTGTAAGAATGTGATTCCATTAAGGAAGTCACGTCCTTTTATAAATCAAACTCATAGTTGCTTTCACCTGCAACAAATTATATTAATTAAGAAATCCAACCAAAAAGCAATAAACAAAAGCAATACGAAAGTAATGGCACGTAGATTATGAAGTGGTAATAGACATGCAATACAAAAGCAATACGATAGCAATACAAAAGCAATACGATAGCAATAAACAAGCAATAAAGTGGCAATAGACAAGCAATAAAAGAGCAATACAAATACAATAAACAAGTTGGGTGTGGCTTTTCTTTTTCTTGTGCAATATGAAAAGAAAAGGGAAAAGAAACAGAAATTGTCAAGACAAAACTACAGAAAAAGAAACAGAAAGTGATTATATCAGACATTTCCCCTTACATTTTCCTGCCAATGATATACATACCCTATGAAATTGGAGACATTGTTGACACTGAAAGTACCTGAGGCATGCTTCATTTTGCAAACACAATGATGAGATTGAGATATGATACACATTTCACATTTTCCACCTTATTATAATGGAATTTTAAATTATAGATACAAAATTCTATACTGATAATGATAACCACCCCTTATGACCAAAAAAAGATAATGATAACCACCCCAAGCTAAGGACGGCTCGGCATAAATTAATACAACTTCAGTCAGACTATGGCATTATATATATCCCTTGAAATACAATATACAAATTGCTGGCTCAAGAAGAGTAACAAAATGCTCTTGAAGATGAAATTCTTCCACCATCTTGGAGGCCTGACATAATGCTCTTTGATAGTCACCCCACCCTTCTCTTAAAAAGTTCTTTCCTCTGCAGGAAAAAAGAAAGAAAAACCAAGATCAAGATCAATTGTCACTCCAAAAATATCGCTTAATTCTGAAGGAACAAAACTCTGTGTCCTGGTTACTGCAGATGTATTCTTAGGAGCCAACCGTCTCCCGTTCATCTTCTTCTGCAGAAGATACTAGAGATTATTTGAGCCCATTAATACTCGAGGGCTACCTTCAAGCTTAAGTAATTCATCATGCATCTGATCCATAATGAAGCTAAGGAACTCCTGAGCATCTTCTTGTTTGAAAAACAAAAATAGTTTCACTAGGCAACTTAAAATAGAAGTAGAATATAGACATGCCGACATAAATATTTACACTAGACAGAGAAGAAACTAAACAAGGCAAATTTAACCCTTTGGTAATTGCTCTTGAGGTGTTCTAGGTTTCTTCTTTCCTTGGTCCATGAAAATATTGGTGAACTCAGAATAGTACAGAAGATTGTTAACCTATTTGGTACAACATTTTACCGATCACAAGTTAACTTCTAAAATATCTCAGTCTAACCCATTTTTCACATTAAATGGTTGCAACAGAGTGTAATAAACCACATGTTTTTAGAAAATAAACAATTTAAGTGGAGACACTGTAACATTAGGCATTTTCGTCCTGAGCTATGTCAGGCAGTGGCACTTTTTCAAGCCATCAGACAAATTGTAAAGCATGAGAATTATCAATCAAGCCTAATAATACTGAAGGAAAACCATTACCGATCAATACAAGATTTATGAGAATCACAAATCTGACCTTTCTTGTTTATTTGGAAATAGTGAAAAGATATTAATATAGGGAAAGAAAGGAAACATTGCATAAAGGGATTTAAAAGAAAAAAAGTGGCAGGAAGGACAACTTTTGTGACTACAAATATATGCATGTGTCTAAATCTTTTTGCAATGATCGTGCCTTACAATTTCAACCAGCAATACCATCAAGGATTAAATTTGCAATAAGAAGGCTCAACATAGAAATTAAAAATACAAAAAGACAAAACCTAGAACAGAAAATTATTGACCCAGATCAGATAAACACCTTGGCCTGCCCGACATGCTAGTTCGTACATCTGGAGTAAAATTTTTAAGAACGCCTTCAAACATGGCAGGGCTAAAAGGCCTACCAGTCTCAAGAGCACCTGAATCTTTGTTCTTTGAACTTGAACCACTAGGCATGTCAAATTCAGAGATGAACTCTGCAAATGCACCTAATGTTGGATAGCCAACCTAATAAAATCAAATTCAAATGGACAACATATTAGTTAAGTGATTAGCCAGAGAAAAAGAACAAGCATAGGCAAGGTAGCTTCCTATTTTCTGAGATCAGCAGTCTATATAAATTTTGTTATTTTCAAATTAGCAATTCTACTAAAACCACGTAAATGCAAAGTAATCGAATAAACAAAAGAAACCTTGGGCACTTTTACGAGTTCTCAATTCATGCAGAAGCTAAACAAAAAGGAAAACAGGATAGAAGAGCTTGTAGCGTTGCATTGAGAAAGCACTTCCCTGAATTGATTAAACCACGAGGTACTAATCCAAAGATTGTCCTTCACTTTCAGCAATGGGATTAAAAAAATACATCATGCAAGTTGAGCATATATGAATTATCAGTCACACTGAACTCTTAAAGTATTATGGGTAGGGATCGAATTTGGGACCTCTCGTGACATTGTCGGCGATAATTTCCTATATTAAATTTCTGAACTGCATAATTCAACTGACTTTGGCAATTGATAGGCTATTGCAGCCAGAAATAATATAAAATTATACACAATCTAGATGACTACCTCAATTTTGTCTCTTGCAATCTTGCCAAGACAAAACTCTACACAAACAAACTTACTGTAACGGCACTGCACACACAACCAGATTAACTAGCTTGTTTCCACACGGAATAACAACAAAATTTAGCAGGTTTCATAGCACAGGGAAGAGAAAAATCCACGCCAATTAACATAAGTATTTCAAAATCACATAATTAACCATTAAGACTAGAACGATGCAAAATATCCTACTAGATGCTGAAACAGCAATGATAACAACAAATTTACTTCTACATTATTACTCAACAGCTAATTTAGGGCCTAGTGAGGTAAAGCTGTGTTATAATGGAATAGCCATTACCACCACAATAAATTCCCACACTAAATATGCATCATAAAATGGAACTGAAAACATGCATCACAAACGAACCAATCCTAGATGACAAATAGCAAATTGAGGCACTTCGTCATCCATAGAGCAAAATCAATCAGACCAATAGAAGTTTCATCCAAGCATGAAGTAATTCACAGTTAAAATACAGAAATTTCCAATCTCTCTAATTACTAAACTTCATAAAATCAGTCACTGGTTAGTAAATTATCCTTCTCAAATGAAAACCATACAAAAGACAAACTAGTCAATAACAAATACAAAACCTACCTTAGAATCACTCGTTTTGCACACAGAACCGAATTGGAAATCGCAGAAACACCTAAAGAAAAGCACGAATTCTGTCTGTGAGAGGATTGAGAATGAGGAGGAAGTATGTGAAAAAAGTCAGAACCAAAACCAAGAATTAGGGTTTTTTGACGCCCTGAAAGAGCAGAGGAGAAGAGAAAGACGTCGATTGAAGACATGAGAAGAGAGAGAACTGAGAGATTGTTGAAGGAGAGAGCATTTAAAGAAGAAACCGCTTTCTTTCACCTTCAAGAACCCCCTCAACAAACCCTAACATTGACTGCAGAGAGAGAAAGAGAGAGTGCTGCTTAGGTTTTTTCATGACAGAGGGAGAAAGAGAGTGGTGGTGGTCGATGGAGAGAGAAAGCGCTGAGAGAGGAAAGAGAACTGTGAGAGAGAGCTGAGAGAAAGAGAGCAAGCGAACGCAGAGAGAGTGAATAGGGAGCTGAGAGAGACCAAAATTTCTGTAATTGATATCTGTGCAATAAGTTGATAATAAATATATATTTATAGGTGATAGTTTTACAATTTTTGAGAAGGGATGGTATTTTCACTTAAAATTATGAAAAGGGTGGCATTTGAGCTATTTCCCTATAAAATAAGGACATCAGAACAGAAATCTTCCACAAGCTATAAATTGGCAGAAGAATCAACACAGTAAGGCACTGAATTTAGAATTTAACAAAAAATGAGAGCACAATTTTTATCCCTGTTCAAATAACAAACAATCATAACCGATCCATACAACCTACTACGAGGGAAATTGAGTGTGAAAATGCCCTAAAATATCCAGGGGCAATGCGCTGCCATTTGCTTTTTCTACAATCTGTTAATCAGTAACCTGTCACTAATCACAGTGTGCAAATCAGGCCACAGAAGCAAATGCTATTACTAAACAAAACAGCGGGGTCAACTGCCTCACTTTCCAATGAAATGATAATAGTTCTGACCGGTACCCATAACAACAAGGTGCAGCAATACGGTGAATACAGTAAAAAAAAAAAACCAATTGTGAAAGTAGAATGCAGTCTTCCCCAAGTTTCAGGTCGTTTTAATCATAAAAATCGCCCGGCTTCTCTATTTCCACGATGTGCCTGCCCCCTAACCCTTCCAGCCCTTCGAACCCTTATATAGCCTCTTCGATAATTACGTCGTGGTGCAGCAGCAGAATTAGAAGCTGCAGCATGCGAAAAATCATCCTCATCCAATGAGTCGTAGTCCCTTTGATACCTACTCCGAGGCATGATTCCAAAATCAAATGACCCTAACCTTAAATCATCCATGTAATCATCTAGATCAGAATCAGAATCAGAATCACTATAAATGCCACCGTTGTTTGGCTCCAGCACATAATCCCCCACGATGACTGCCCTTGGCGTAGATGACATTATTGTGCTAATAACATCACTCCGCTCTCTTTCACACTCAAGCCTCTTCCACTTTTCTTGAAGTAGAGGATCCACTGCTCGAGGCCGTGCCAATGGGTGCTTTGACTTTACATGTTTCCTGAGCTCTTTATAACTTCCAGCAAATGAACAGTTATCCTGCATGCAAGTTCTCTTCTTGGCATTGAGATATTTCCGTGCTCGTTCCACCACTGTCCAACCCTTCACTTGCCCCCGACAAAGCGGGCACAAAAGCTCCGGTAATTCCGTCTTTTCATTGCGCTCCCCTTCAGTTAAATTCAAACCTAAAGTATCCATTGATCCAGCCCATGGTTGCGAACTTTGAATTGAACATACTTTTGTGTATGCTTTCTTGTATTGTTCAAGACAGTTGGAATACCGATGGCCAGTAGCACACATATAAGGGCGACAACCCTTATTATAAGAGGAACAAAGAAGGAGAACAGCATTGTGAGGGAACTCCATACAGACTGAACAGGTCGCATCTTCCCAATCTTTCTTTTCCACTGCTTTGTGAGATTTCTTTTTTGAATGGACGCCTTTAAGAGCCTTTAATGGGTACCGGGGCATCCTTAAAGCTTGGGAGTCAGATCCACGTCGCAACTTGTTAACTTTAGCCATCTACAAAGAGAACCTGAAATTCATCAAGACAAAGGAGGAGAGAGAATATTATTCTTCCATTTGCTTGAGCACATATAAAATGATTGTTACAATAATCAGATGAGCAGTACAAACTAGGTTGCTAAACAATGTATTTCATACATAACAAATGTGTAAATTAATGCTTAGATCTCTCTAATGACTTCATTTTAAAAGACAAATCCAACAGTTGTGTCACCACAAAAGCAAAAGAAAAAAAATTGCACCACCAGTTTTCTGAATATTTCCTACGGAGTTGTACGTCCAACATGCGATCTGAGTGGCATCATTTTCTATTACTATTTGGAACTAAAAAGCTTTTCATACTGAATTTGAAATCCAAGTCCATTTAACGTAGCCAATCAAACATCTTTTGATTTATAAGCGAAATGCATTTTTTAAAAAATCATAGGAAAGAACATTGTAATGACAAGGGATGATTTTTTCACTTACTGCTGTTATATAACATTTATAAATTGCACAATTCAAGCATTACCAATTTTCCAATTTTGATATACAATGTATTCACATGACCATTTGAAAAACAAAATTGTTTATTTATTCAGCAATTAAAAGAACATAAGACAGAAAACAGTTAAAGAAACATAAGTCATGTCAGTCAATAAGAACCATATTACAAAAGTAGTGCAAATGAACAACACCATGGGATTCTGAGATCAAATAAGCACAATTTTCTGTTGCATACAATACTACCCCGAAAGAACACTAGAAAAATGCCCCAGATAATTACTACACAACAAATCCAATTTTAGCAAAGGGTATTTCAAGCAAATGAAACTTTGGAACGTATCTAATAAAAAATTGTAAAGTTTCTATATGGATCCTTCTAACTAAAGAAAACTCAACATGAAATTATAAAAAAATAAAAATAAAAACGAATACGAAATTGCCTCTGCACAGGAACCACTACTCCATATAAAACAATTTAACTATAGATTTAATAGCCAATCATAGCACTTTAATTACAGAATACTCCATGTTTAATTGGTTCCTTCTTCCAACCAATCCACTCTCATCCCATATAGCCTAGCTTTTCTATTCCTATTCTATCGTCATCAAGTTGCATACACATAGCTTGTGCTTACCTTCTAGAAAATATATCAGAATATGATAAAAAGGTATGGACTAGTCAGCAATATGAGCACAATCATTTTTTTAGGGGGGTACAAGTAGAATGATCATCACATGCATTGGCTGACAAAACAATAAAAAAATTCTAAAATTAAGATACAGTAAATTATAGATCATCTAATAGATGGGCGCCAGTTTATAGTTGTAAGTGGTAACTGATTAAAAAAATTAATTACAAAAAGAAATCCTATTCAGATATTAGGCACTACATAAATTACAAACATTTCCTAAGTTTCTGTTTTACAATTTATAGCCTTCTTTTAAGTTTAAAGTGAACATATACCAGCATATCATTGTTAGCAATCAAGAAATGCAAGAACAAGGAATTGGTGCATAACAAGGAGCACATCACACAGATTTAAATCTTAGTGGTAGACAAACTAAATAGATTATATATTGTCACTAAATTCTGATAAAGACTTCCAAAGGAACAACCTTTTTGTCTATTGTTGGAAGGAGCAACCGTGTTTTAGAAAGAGAAAAGTACTACACTCAAGGATTTCAACCTTATAGCAAAAATGTGGGAAAAAATACAAAAAACTCATGCACGCATCTACCCATAAAAGATTTTTTTTTTTTTTTAAAGCATAAGTAAATGAGCATGTATATTTACTTTGACAAACAAAAACTATAAGCCTAATTTGACCGGACGAAACATGAACTTCACAGTTCATGCAATCTGCGAGATCAATTATACGGAACGATCCTGAGCAAAGAATGATCCTTCCGAATACAATTGTACGGGCAGATGTTGATCAAACAGTGAAAATTTGAAAATAAAAACAGAGATAGAAATGCAATCGGAGATCAATCATAAAATCCCTAAGGAACAAACAGAGGAATAATCACACAAAGCAAATGGGAAGGCGAGAAGAACAAACCCTAGGAAAATGAATCGCAGAAAGGCGCGAAAATTGAGATCGATGGGGAAGGGGAGAAACGCCAGTACCTGGGAAGTGCCGGAGAGAAGATTATGCGACGGCGATTGCAGCGAGAGAGAGAGTGTGTGTGTGGCTGTGGCTGTGATTGGAGGGAGGAGGAGAGAGTAAGTTTCCGATCTTGGCGGTCACGTGGGGAGGGAGGGATGCGTAGCGTGCGGGAGCTTATAAAAGGTGCGGTTTATTCTCTCATTTTATCCGATGGAGGATGGCGCCATTGTGTTATCATCTGCATCACAGATGATGGTGCTCATGAATGAAGCCGGTGGGCATGGAAGACGCAGGCCAAAGGTTGGGTTGGGTTGAAATGAAATTGACTTTGGGCCACCAGAAACTGCAACTCCAGACAGAGAGCCCATTTTTAGTGTGTACTGGTCCTCGTCCAGACCCAAATGCAAAAAATAAATTGCACAAGTAGAAGTGCTAGGTTCAATCGCGTAGAAGAAGTGATAATTATGTATCCTGCTATGATGCCCACATCACAATTATCGCACACTTTCGCTAATTGACTGACACTAGCATTTTCTCTTGTATAAGTATCTCATGTAGCATATGTGGGTTAGGGCAGTTGGGAAAGAGCAGTGTAACCGCCTCCTCGCACTCGAGTTTTACTTCAAAGTTAAACTTGCATTTTGCGATTGGAAAAATGGGGTTTACACAAATATTGATTGAGTGTCTTGAAGTTTTGAACTTTTGCCCACATGGATGGATATGAAATAGCTCAGCTAATTGAAAGCTATACCCCACTAACGTGCTTGGAGATGTTTGGTTGCTATTTGGAGGATGCTTGATTTTATATGGGTTGTGGGATATCCTAATCTTGGTGGTTATTGTCGGGGCGTAATTTGTGTGTGCACTTTGATGTTTTCTAGTTGAGATCAGTAGTCGTACTGTAATTTCCAAAAGTGCATGGTTTATGTCTAAATGCATTTAACATCAAGGACTGCTGTTGTAATTTATTTTTCTTATAAATGACTCGTACGACTCTTCTAGAATAAAGTTCGAAGTTGGTCATATAAGACTTTTCATTAGCTTTGATTACTTGGAAATTGTTCTAACTAATCTAATACGCGTACGGACTGTAATACCATTACCATCAGTCCCGCTCAATTTAATGTCAACTATTTTTAATAGTGTCAACTCACGGTAAAATAGTGAACATAAAATATTTATGAAAATAAATAAAATAAAACTGTCGCATATTTTATTTTTCTCCCATTACGTATGCATGCCAATTGTGACACTGTCAAATAACAAATTATATACAAATCGTGATTCCTTTCCAATGCTTACAAAACTAGCTACCACAACTTGCCAATACAAATCATTAACCCACTAATTAACTTAATTTGAAACTACAAGGGGAAAAGACATGAGATATCAAACACCTATCAAACTGGGGGAAAAAAGAGAGGACGAAAAATCATATTCCTACAACAGACAAACTGACACTAGAATAATTCAATACCAGAATGCTCCATGGTGCAAGATCTACAGCAGGGAAGGTGGCGGACCGTTGATTGTTCTTCGAAACTCATGGATCCTGTTTGCCGATCCCGTGAAAATTGATGAAGTTATAACACACATGCACTCTACAAGCGTAAGCCAAAAATTTGATGGCTGAACACTGGATATACCGGAGCAAGTTACAGAGCGGGGATAAATAGTCCTGCATCTGTACTGTAGTGTTGGACAGAGCTGTTTCCAAAGGCAAAGATATTAATCAGTCAACGTATTGATTTTGGAATTAGTTATAGTTCAGTTTCATGGAATTATAGGGTGAAGAGAGCAATATGAAATTGTGGAATACAAAGCATTACCTTATTACCATCACAACTTATAGCTGAATAAATGTTTTCAACTTGGCCCACGGTGATGGTAAGGAGACGCTGATCCAGAAGATGTTGTAAGGGGTCTATTAAGAAATGGATGATTTAAGAGCTGAGCAGCAGTAGGACGATTGGCTGGATTAACTTGTAGGCATCGATGGATGAAATCTTGTGCATCTTTTGAAAGATAATCGGGAACCGGAGGGGGCTCCCCCTTTCCAATCTTAAATAATGCCTGCATCTGTTGAGACACAAGAAGAGATGATGCTGTCAAAAACAAAATAGAGGTCAAAGAGATGCATAATCTAACGCATTGTCATCACCATTATAGACCACAAAGAGTAAACTTCTCGCGAAAATGGCACGAACCCATTCAAGATTAGGGTATGGAAACCGTCTGGTTAACATCTCCAATACAGTGCATCCAAGGCTCCATATATCCGCTGAAAGCCCATATCCCTGGTGTTTCCGATTAACAACCTGCACAAGCATAGATTGACGAATAAGTACTCAAAAAGAAAAAAAATTCGGGCACACCTTACTCCATGACTGAAGCAACATATGCAGCCTCTCCAGCAAATATTGGCAAAATATAGGATATCTTGCAACTTTTAAATTTTTACTAAGGCTAAATATGCTATTAAAGAACAGAACTAGATCCATTCTGCCTACATAGTAGAAAATGATACTCCATGTAATATACGGGGAAAGATGAAGCTGGCAAACATTCAAGAGGCAATATGCCTCAAACCACAATAACCATTATTAACCATAAACATTTATCAGCGTATAACATTATCCAGACTTGAGACAAGATACGGGATATTTTTTAGGGTGAGAAAAGATGTGGAATATCATTGAGAATATAAAACTTCACATATATGTTATAGGAACAATTGTTAAGAAACCAATAATCACTCATTCAGTGCCCAAGAAGGCTTATTGATCAATCATACACTAGATGAAATAAGGAATTAAAGGAACTATTAATTTAGAAATTCACTGAAAATAATTAAGACTTCCAAACTTTGAATTTATTATTTACAACTTAATTTTGCAATAGGTTCTTTAGAACAAGTTGATTCAGTTTAATCAACGTAAGATTATAATATTGCTATATGTCTGGATGTGTTCTTTAAGAAAGATTTATTAGAGTAGAAATCAGAAAATATAGGGTTCATTGTTAACGTTTTCTATTTGTTTACAGTTTTTCTCTTACAAAAGACAATAAAGATACAGAACAAAGAAGATGAAAGTGAGATGAGGCATGATATAGGTGAGGGATAGAGGAGAGCAAATACATAGAATTGCTTATAAAATAAAGCTCAAAATAAAAATTCATATCTTCTTGTTTTTCACTTGTCTTTATATTAAGGTATAATTTTTTATAATAAAAAAATCACTTTACTGATTCTTGAGGCTATTAGTCCAATATTTAATTGCCAATGTTCTCTTCTTATAAACACTATACTATATAACACAGCAACCTGACCAAAATACATTATCATCTTTATCAGAGTTCAAGAAGTAAAAAATATAATTTGTGAAAGTCATCCTGCAATCACCACTAAATTTAGCAATCCATCTATGTAAAACAAGTCTGCACCAGTATCAAATTGAAGTATTTTAGACATGTCCTCCCATAACAGAAAGAGCTCACAAGCATCCAAAATAGTCTAATATTTATAACTTCTACTGATAACTGATGATATTAAAACAAAAGTGTAAAGGCAAACCTCAGGGGCCATCCAGTATGCAGTCCCCTGGCTAGATTTGATGTCGTTCATCTGGATAGTCTGAAAAAGGGAGCGAAAATTAGGAGAGGAAAATACTTCACAATTAGTTGAAGTTATTGAAAACAATTAAATAGAATAGATTTTGAGGAATCAAAGACAAACCTTTGCCAATCCAAAATCTGCGAGCTTCACAGAACCATTTGCATGCACCAAAATATTTGCGCATTTGATGTCCCTTAATACAAGAAACAAAGATATGAGAATAGATGTAGACAAGACAACAGAAGCAAAGCATAAGCATGGATACTGTGATGGTTCAACCACTTTTATTTTATTTTCATTCTCTTTTGTTGTGGCTCATTGGTGGCAAAGGAAAACATATTTCAAGAATTCAACTTTTGTATAAATTATACATCATGTGATATGAATCACCTGTGAATCACTTTTCGGTCATGAAGATACTTCAGACCCTGCAGGATCTGTCTTGTGTATTCAGAGACATGAGAATCTGTAAGACGATACGTCTGATAGAGTTTCTGGAGGGAGCCTTTAGCTACAAGCTCCAGAAAGATATAAAGGTTTGATTCATCCTGCAAATTGAGCAATATATATGTCAGATACTGGTAACGTGATAAGTACAAAGGCTGTGAAGATCTAATGCTTAATTAGTAAATGTATGCTACCGGAAAATCTATGTTGAACCGTAAACTACAGTAGGTCATAATCAACGAAAGAATAAACCAAAAGGGTCATAAATGTCCTAACTTCTTTACAACCAATATTTCTACTAGTGTTGATACTACAAGTCCTTAATAATTTTGGAGTCAAACTAGAGCATCAAATAGTACGGACAAAGTGGCAGAAAGGGTAACCCTCAAGTATATGCATGACACTGTAGCTAGCCCGTTTACTTTTATTTACAGTGATTAAGTATGTGAATAAAAATAAGAAAATTAAATAAATATAGTCATAGCAATAACGCATACAACAAATTCCACCTCAGACAGACAAAATACACCAATGTACGAGAATATCTCATCCCCTTATTTTTACATTAAGGTGGACTTTTCTGTAATTGTCATTAATGATTCTCATTGTCAAGTCACTAAGTGTCAAACTAACATAAAAATGAAGTTTCTATGTATAATGGCCAGAATCTGTAGCAAGTTAATACGATGAATAAATGACTCTGATATGCATAATTACTTATCATGGCAGATAAGGGAATAGCATGACAAACAATTTTAAGGGGGCATAGATTCAAGCTCAAGAACAACAAGAAAATAAAAAGTAGTACCTTGGCGGTTCCGTAGTATTGAACTACGTTTGGATGTTCAAACTGACTCAAAAGAGCAATCTCCTGGAAGAGAAAAAAAAACCAAACAAGCAAACACTGAATCTATATCTATATATATAAAGCAAAAGGCAGAGAATGGTAAAACATTCAAAATACCAGAAAATGCCCTTGGTTAATGCAAACATTAAGAATTGAAATTATTAATTAAATGAGAATATGGTAAATTCACACCTTTTCATATTTAAAAAAATTAAAATTAAAAGAAAATTCAGATCATGGATCCTATTTTTATGGAACACAACTACCCATTATCTTTTTTAATTCTAAAATAAATTTTAAAAATTAAAAAAAAAAGCCTCTCGCAGGCACGGAAGCTCGTGCAGAGAGGCTAGTGAGAAGAAAAGGATCTCAAAAACAACGGTAAAGCCAGGCTCTACTCACACACTATTACTGAATCAATTAGTACAGGCATGCAAAACCAGGACATAGGACCAGACACAACACAAGCCTCTCACCTGTTCAAGTTGATAAACTCTTTGCACCCCCTGACTTCCTTTATCCAGCAAGGAAACTTCCTTCACAGCAATGAAGCATCCGCAACTGCAGGAAAGAAAACTCATAATCAACAAAGTTGTAATAAATATCAGAATCAATGGAAAGTTGAAACATGGAGCCAGTTTTTTAATAAACATTTGTTTATGAATATCAATTGAGGTATTTCAGTTAGTTAGACAGCTTTGCTGCAAAATAAAGAATTAATTCATTTGAATATAGAGTTATAAATACTTCATGAATAAAGAATTTATGTTTGCACCCCCGACTCCCCTATTAAAAGATACTGCAAATCCTCAATCTTTTCCTAACAAGCCAAGTCTGAGCCTGAGGTTCAAGCTCATGTCAGGCTCAAGCTCAGCAAAAATCTCAACAGCTGAGCCTAACCAAATAAAAGCATGGGCCAGCTTGGCTCATTTGCAGCCCGATGTGCTGCCTGCAGGCTTTGTTTAATTAGGTAGAGAAGGGATGGATCCAAAGGGATCGTAAGGAACCTTTCCAATTTTTGAATAAGAATTTGCAAAAACCACAAAGAAAAATGGAGAAGCAACTCAATGAGAACCTCTGCTCTTAAATCTAGTAACATTCTCTCCTATGAATCACCTTCCTCCTATTGTAAGAAAGCAAATTCATCTGTCATTTACCACCTAGAAGTAACCTGTTGAAAAACGGTTCGGGGCATAATTCACAGTTGTCCATACATTACCCAAACACCAGGACTGCAAGATATTATTGCCTTTCAAACTTCTTATCTGTAGAACACTACATCAAGCAAAGCTTGTCTTTCCATCACTAATATCACCAAGTCAACCGAGGTCATCTATCTTCTCTTCCATCCCTTGAATTTTGAAACTAAGTGGCACCCTTTCTTTAGCCATCACCGCTTAACACTTAACCGTTATATTACTTTAAACTCAACCTCTTATCATTCTACTTCCCAAGTCCCAAGAACACCAAATTATCTTTCACAAATTGAAGTTTCCAATCTTAATATATCTATAAGAATAAGCATTCATATGGAAATGTAACGGGTTTTGAGAACTTACTCAGAAATTGCTTCATACACAGACCCGAAAGACCCACTACCCAGAAGGTCACCCTTTTCCCAGTGAGTGATTGTAAGCTTGAGCCTCCCATTGGGCGAAAACCTCTCATTCGGAGAGACAGTGGTAGTGCTAGAAGAGTCATCATCATTCGACGTCGTAAACGAACACCCTTCTGAAAGCGGCACAGTCTCTCTAACCTCAGCCTCCACAGTACCCTCCTCTCCAACCTCTCCTTCTTCTTCATCACCACAACAAGAAGAAGCAGAAGAAGAAGAAGAAGACTCAAGCCTCTTCTGGACCGAGTCTCCCTCGCCTTCCGGCGCGAAGTCCCTCAAAAGGTCCCAAGTCGAGCATCCATTGTCGACCACCGGAACACTCATCGACGGCGGCGGCTTAAGACCCGGCGGCCGCTTAAGCACCGGCGGCCGTACACCCTTAATCCCAATACAAACACCACCGCCTGTGGTAGAAGTAGCAGTAGCAGCAGCAGCAGCATTACATAACCCGCTTGGACCGGCCGAGTCAGCCCTAGTCAACTCAGTCACCGTAACAGTAACATCCCCAACTCTATCGCACAACTCGGCCACCACTTCCCTCAATTCGTCGGGTTTCGGGCTATCCAGACTATCCAACTGGTACAATCTGGACATGGGGAGCAGATCCGAAGACGACCGGATCTTCCTCGCCACCCAGTCCTCCTCCGATATGGAGAAGTCGTCGGGGCCGAGGCCCAAGGTCTGGTATATCCGCTCCATATCCCCCTCCTTTCCCTCGACCCGGAAGCTCGTCCGGTCCAAGTCGAAGGAGCGCGTGCAGAGCGAAGGCGACGACGACGAATCGTCGAGCGAGGACGACGTCGAAGCGGCGTCGTAGTCAATGTGCTTCGCCGCATTGCGGCGCTCCAGCCTCGGCTTCCTCCGGTTCTTCTTCGGATCCATGGCTTTCGCTCCCTTGCTAGAGAAAATTCGAGGTATGTGATGCATAGGGAGCTAAATCCATCTAATTTTTTCCACCTTTGCAAGCAATTCAATCGGAAAAGTGAGCGATGAAGTTGTGAGAGTTGTGTTTGTTCTGCGTTGAGCTGATTTTCTGTCAGTATCCCGAGAAATTGAGCGAGAAAATGCAGAGGTTTGGGGCCAAAAGAAAGAGGGTGGGAATTTTGGAGACTGGTAAACGCCGTCGGACGAGGGCAGATGGGAAAACGCGGTGCCACGTGGACAGTGTCTAGGTGGGTTTGAGGAGTAGGGGCCACTTGACAACGACATCTCTGGAGCTTTTTGGTTTGTCTGAGAAGGCGCGCAGATTCTTAAGCGTACGCCCCACGCCCCCGCTCAAAAGATCCTTCTGAATATTATCAGATATTTTTCTTAGTTAGTAGAGGCTGCTCAGCTGGAAGTATAGATAACGCAGGCACTTCAGTCTTCAGTTCATTAAAAATTTATCCACATTTGTTAATTAAGACTGTTGTTAATTAGGCATAATTCTGCCATTTTTGTAATTTCTCAGAGAGATCATGGTTATAGAAGAATATGATCGCGATTACACAAAGTTATAACTTCTTCCTAATATAAATTACTTAGTAATCTTAAAAGCAAGTCGCCTAAGGAAAATTCAACATTCAATTTGAAAAGCAACTCACCGTTGATATTGTCTTGAGTTTACAATTCATAAGAGTGTCATTATTGATGTGTTTGTGAGAATGATTGCACAAATGACATGATCAGAGTGCGTCGCCAAAGACTTTCTTGTCAAGGTGAGAGTATCACATTAGACTGCGCCGTCAAAGATTTTATTATTAAAGTTAAACTATCATGTGACGTTATAATGACGTAAATGTGACATATGTTAAAATTTAATGATAAGTTTTTGTTTCTTGAAGATATCAAATGCGTGTCAAGGGAGAAAAGATCCCGAAATTGCATCAACAGAGACAGTTACTAACAACTGGTCGTAAAGTGTGTTAAATTTTCAAGTATAGTCAAGTTAGAAACAAACTTTGGTTGGGAAGAACTTTGGACATTTGTTCACGTTGGCACAAGCTGCAGCCAGGCACTCTCTAGCTTCCTAGCAACAAAGAGCGAATAATCTTAGTTGGATTAAATTGGTGGATGTGAAACGTCGGAAAGAGAATGAGGAACCTGATGAGGGGGGCTCTGTAATCAAATTGAAAATAAATGGCACGCATCTGCTGGAGACAAAAGAAAGAGATGATTTATATGCTCCTGTGAAAACAAAACAGAGGTCAAGGAGATGCGAATGCATCATCACCATCTTTTCATTATTGCCATGTCACCATGCGCCTGGCCGTACATAAGTTGATGGAGAAAGATTTATTACAGTACTGACAATCAGGAACAAACAAAAAAACCATTTGATTGTGCGCGCCATGATGCACCCAAGGCAGCCCAAATTAAGATGATATTTGGGCGAGTGATCTATTTTTACTAAGATATGATTATTATAATTATTTCAATTTATGAAAAATTATGTGAATTTCATGTTAAATTATCCAAACCAGAAAATAAATTTTAACCATCTGATTGCGTAGGTGGGCCATCAGCACCCAAGGGCAGCCCATATTAAGATGACATATGGGATAGATAGTAGTTTTTGTATTGAATTGAATTATTTACACTGATATCCCCTGAGGTTTTTGGTGTTTTCATAAAAAAATTTCGTTGATTGTTCGTTCAAAAATTGATGATTTCATTGGAAAAACACTTATGCAAATGACAAAATTAACCTCAATGAATGTATATACAATCTAATCTCAAATGCAAAATTTGTCATTTGGAGATTTTTTGTGTGTATAAAATCAACAATCTTTGAACGAAAAATCAATGAAATTGAGCTTTGTGAAAACATTTTAAAATCTTATAGGGTGTGTGTAATTTTTGAAACCTCTTGGAGTTTTGTGAAAAAGCCAAAAATCTCTGGAAATGTTAGTGTAAATAACTCTTTTCATATTCCATTTTTAACTTTATGCACTTATCAAATTATAAAATATTTAATGCTGAGTACACACAACTAAAAGAGAAGTGTCAAAGTAACTGGCTTATGTCAATGGGGTCTCGCTTAGTGAAAAAAAGTATTGATTTGCATACCATTAATACTCCCTCCCCTTTCTAACTTTGGTTGAAAAAAGAAAGAAAAAAAAAAGTAGATAATGGATTGAACCTCAATGCATAATTTAAGTAAAGATAAGCTTAGCACTAAAATTGTAGCATCTTTCAGAGTGTGCGGACTGATATTTAGGGTAATGTTGCCAAAATCACAAATTTACCCCATTCCACATATAAAGAACACTCTATACTTAAATTTCTGATTCCGCCCCTATCTCATATAAGTACAAACGGTGTAAGGATATTACATTTGCTTAATTAGTTTAAAGATGTAACATTTGCTTAATTCAAGACGAAGCTACATTGAGTATAATCAGATAAATAGCCCAAGTGCTACAATCCAATATATTAACTAGTCTGGCACGGCTCTAAAAGACTTTACATCATGACGGACTTTTCTGTAAATGTGGACAAGGCCATTCTCAGTAAGTGTCAAATTAACATAAAAATGAAGTTTATGCATATCATTATCATTGACATACATTTGCATCAGTTTTATTTATATGCCAAATCGAGGATTTTCTCATTCATAAAGGTTGATGGGTTAATTTCTCCTCCCGCAATCTCGCTTCTTCTTTATTTTTTTGTTGCTATGATTTAGTTTTTAAAGACAATTGATGGATGTATGTTATAAGATAAACTAACAAAGTACGAAATATTAGCAACAGATAAATTGCAAATTCGAAATTTAAACTGGATAATAAGATTACATAGAGATTTGGTTATAAGAGCTGGTGTGAGCTAGGTGTGTTAGTTAGGGCGGGTTTATCCCAAACCTTAACCTAATGCGTTGATCTTGCGCTTGGTTGACAAACTGGTCACATTTAGGTTGTACTGAAGTTGGAAACAACTCACTAGAATCAACCCAAATTCACCTAAAATTCTCAACCTGAGTTACCAATCCAGTAAAAATATCTTTGCAAAATATCATCGTTTGTCAAAGAAAATTTAAGTTGAGTTTGTTTGCAACCAAAGTTAAACCCATATTCGTGGAGTATATGTTGGTTTGAGCTTTAAATGGCACCCCACTTGTCAAATTCAAATATCAAACCCTTTTATAAGTAGAGTTGTTCGCATAATCCTCTGACGTATGTAAGATCTTTCATTTCATCAATAATTGTTTTTCACAAAAGAAAAAAATGTGAAAAACATGTTCGTAGACCAAATAATTAAAATATATTTTTTTATCGTTCACTTATCCTTACTTTTGCATTAAAAATTATTTCTTAGGGATATTCTAAACCCTATACTTATGTTTATAAATTTTTGCTATGTAACTTCTAAATTAACTAGACAAGTTTTCCTTGATTGGAACCCTAAACACTATGTTTAGTGGAATTGGGATAAAATAGTAATATAGTAGGTTGTAGGTCCAAATCTTATTATAATTGGAAACATTTTGAATAAAACATAAAGAAACCATACGAGTTCTCAAAAGGATAATTTTCCTCTCTTTCATGATGAATATAATTTCCCTTTTTGTGTATATATTACCAATATGGGAAACTGAAACATGAGAAAAAATATATATTGAAAAGAGCAATTTAAATTATAGAAAGCCAGATGGACAACCTTTCCAAATAAAGTTATTGGTTCTTTTGGCAATCTGCTAGTTGTTTTCACGAAAAATAATAATAAAATATTATTTCTTTGTAAAGACGATATTGAATGGAGATCAATAAATGATTTGGCAAGCCGCTTTTAACTAAAGTGATTAAGAGTATTTACTTATCACTGCATCAAAGGTCATAGATTCGATTCCCATTCTCTCAATATTACTTTAAAAAAAAAAATAATAATAAAAATAAACGGTTTCTATTGTCTCTCCACATCACAACTTCCATTGCATTGTACTACAAATATTATGTACGGGGTGATGCTACATATGCATAGAGAAAAAAAAGAGATATAATAAGGATCAATTAGTGGTCCTTTTTGGCCAGCAATGCAATTTGTTATCTTTATTAATTCTTTTTCTTGATGAAAATCTTTAATTTGATTCCTTAATGAAAACGTTAATTGGATAACCCAAGGTCAATTTGGTCATTATAACCCTAATTTTTGTGCTTATGCCGCCCATGATCTCAAGATAAATCTCCAAAAAACGCTCATAGACCCATAGATCCGTCTATAATACAAAGATAGGCGCTGTGTAGCAGTGTAGCATCCTCACAGCATACCAGAGACAGCTGATAGGTTAAGATTACAGACAGTCCATAATATAGAACCCAGTTGATATACTGTATATAATAATCCCAAAAATAAAAACATGGGTTTTGTTTTTTATTAAAGCAAAAACAGTGTGCAAAAATATAAAAATTCGATAAAATATATACACGAAATTTTAATTTCCGATTTTTACCCAAAGAAGAAGAGGCTGTTCTTCATACGTTTCGTTCCCAGTGTCGCTAAAACTAACACAAAATTACACACACCCTCTCTCTCTCTCTCTCTCACCGAAACCCAGTTCTATCTTTCTCTCCTCGCGCAAACAAAACCCTATTCCAGACTCAGTCTCTAAGCCCCATTCTGCGTTTTGTTCCCAAAATCCCTCTTCCTTCTCTGCGTTTCGCTCTCCGCCGCTTTCACTCTGAAACTCTCTCTCTCCCTCTCTCCTTTTTCTCTCTGAAACGCATTGTTTTCAATATAGAGGGAGAATATACTGGGGGCGGTTATTAAAACGGTTACGTTTTGGCTTAATCGTCAATCACTGCTGGGCTAGGGTTAGTCCTCTCTCTCTATCTCTCTCTTTTTCTCTCTGAAGTTTTTCGTATCGTTTGTGGTCGAATAATTTTGGGGCTGTGGAAATCCTAGGTCTTCGGAGTTACATAGACGCAGAGAGGGATAATAATATATACATGTGCTAGGGTTTCTATTTTAGCGCATTTACTCGGCGTTAACTCCCAGATGTTGGCGTCGCCCTAGGGTTTTTTTGTCTCTTTCTCTGGATATTGAACTGTTTGATGGGTGTGAATTTTCGTGCGAGAATCGTGGGTTGTTATTCGTTGTTGCCATAGTTAACACACCTATTGCTTATCTGTCTGTTGGGCTTGAAGATGAGGGTCTTCTGAGTTTGCAA
This sequence comes from Prunus padus, assembly GCA_024362665.1. Classification (NCBI taxonomy): domain Eukaryota; kingdom Viridiplantae; phylum Streptophyta; class Magnoliopsida; order Rosales; family Rosaceae; genus Prunus; species Prunus padus. The sequence goes on from JANFAM010000020.1 coordinate 40,833,997, forward strand.
TTTCCTTCTGCAAATCCATCTTTTGATTGAAGATGGATGCGTGGACAGATTTTTCCTTTTATATTCCGTGTTTCCGTTTCTTCAATCCCATTGTGTTGTAATTCGAGACATGCACCTTGTCCTTGCCATTGCCTTTGTTTTCGTGCTCTGGGTTCACACCTTGGTGAAAATCTGTTTGTATTTCTAAGCCCTAGTGTTGGTAGATATAGATAATATGCTATTCAGTGCGTAACAATATCGGAGCCTGTTTACTTGATTAATTGCAGTGATTCTGAAACAAGATTGGTTATTTAGGGAAAAGGAAACTTGGACTTTGCTCTTCTATACAGAAGAGTACCTTTGGGGTACAGAACTGTGTGGATATTCTTTTGATAAGTTTGACAGAGGCAAATTATAGTTGCCATATCTAGGATAAATCAACCACTCTCATTGTAGTGAGGAGTGCATTTGGAGTAGTGGCAGCGACTTGCTTGTTGGGTTGATTGTGAAGCAAGATTGGTTGTTTAGAAGAAAAAAAATATTATAGTTGGAACTTAGTATCTTTGCCAAAATATAATAAATTTGGGGAAAGGGAAGAGGCGGTGAAGAAGGTGAGAAGTGTTTCTGTTGTTGTACCTGATCATGTTCACTGCTCCTTATGGAAAGAAGTGAACCCACTTTAGTTCCAGAATGGTTGAGAAGTACAGGAAGTGTTACTGGGGGTGGCAATTCAGCCCACCATTTTGCATCATCTTCTTCTCACTCAGGTAGTTTTTGCTTTTTAAGTTTCATGGACCCAATGTTTTCCTTTGATTTTTACACATATACTTGCAATTTGCACACACATACATATTGTGGAGGCATCTATTTAGATGAATCTTATGGGAACATCTTTTGACTGAGATTATGTTTTTAACTCATATGTAGATGTTACGTCTTTGGCTCATCACCTGAGAAATAGAACCTCAAAGAGCATAAGTGATTTTGATACACCACGTTCTGCTTTTCTGCTGGACCGATCTTCCTCTTCCAATTCACGGAGGAGTTCTAGTAATGGTTCTGCAAAGCATGCTTACAGTAGTTTTAACAGAAGCCACCGTGATAAGGACCGTGATAAGGAAAAAGAGAGATTAAACTATGGAGACCATTGGGACCGTGACTGCTCTGACCCTTTGGGAAATATTTTTACCAGTAGAGTTGAGAAGGATACTCTGCGGCGTTCTCAATCTATGGTGGCCAGGAAACAAAGTGAGCTTTTGCCCCGAAGAGCTGTTATTGACTCAAAAGGTAGTAACAGCAATCATAACAATGGCAATGGTTTGCTTTCTGGGGTTGGAGTTGGTATTCAGAAGGTTGTGTTTGATAAGGATTTTCCCTCACTCGGAACTGAAGAAAGGCCAGCTGTGCCTGATATTGGAAGAGTTCCATCCCCTGGATTTAGCACAGCTGCTCAGAGCCTGCCTGTTGGTAGTTCAGCTTTAATTGGTGGGGAGGGATGGACATCAGCTCTGGCAGAGGTGCCTTCTACTATCATTGCAAGCAGTAGCTCAGGATCCTTTCCTGTTCAACCAGCGGTTGCTGCTACTTCGGGTTCTGGTACTTCAACTGCAATGGCTGGTCTTAACATGGCTGAAGCATTAGCGCAAGCTCCAGCACGAGCTCGCACTGCTCCTCAGGTAACTGAGGTTTTACTTGCCTCATGCTATTTGAACAGTATGTACTTCTGGCTGATCTGACAATGCATTTTCTTGTGTAGTTATCTATCAAGACCCAGAGGCTTGAGGAATTGGCTATCAAGCAATCGAGGCAATTAATACCAGTAACCCCTTCGATGCCCAAAGCTTCAGTAAGTGAACTTACACTGATGTTTGCATGAGCTTGTTTTAGTGCTGTTAAACTTATTACTTCTAATTAATCGGACAGGTGTGAGCAATAATATTTTGTGGGTCATGCTTGTTTTAAGTGTTTGTATAGTTTACCATCAAGAAAATAAGGAACTAAGTTAATGATGCAAGCTTCATAGTGTTTTTTATCCTTTCCCTTTTATACATTTTCTTTGATGTTTGGCTAGCAGGTGCTTGTAGTAAATTTTTGGACTGTTTTAATTCTCATAGGTTTTTCATCTCCCTTATTTCAATAATTTAGGTTACTTCTTGTGACTAGTTTTGCTTTCACTTTTGTTGATATCAAACTTCATGATCTCACCTGTTGTGCAAAGGTGTTTGGAGGATGTTAAACTGAATTTTGTATGATTGATGCTCTATTTGAGACAAGTAACTTGTGATTATCGAGCCAACCTTACAAGTTAGAAGTCATTCATGTTTACAGGTGTATGTTTGGCTTACTAGCAAATTTGAATAACGCTTTGCTTGAGTTTCTCTTCTTAGACTCAACTAAAGTAATAGGATTGATATATTTCAGATTAGTTGACAGTTACTTGTTGAGCAGTCTAATTTGATTTCAAAACTATGTAAGCAATGCGTTTCTTAGTTGATTTTGAACCTATTTACTCTCTTTCTCATTATCTGTATAGATTGTTAGGGTGATAGATGATTCAGTGACATAAAGTATCAGTTGTCTATAAATAAGAGACAGCCATTGGTTTAGATTATTTAAGTTCTTCTGATGCTTGAGAACCCTCCCTCTCTTACTCATTATGTTTTCCTCCCTCTCTCCCTCTTGTCATTGGTCCATATATGGTGGGGATTCTTGGGCTTAGATGGACATGATAGTTTGTTGCAAAATTCGTTATTTACTGGCTGTCTTCTGATCAGGACTCTGCTGTTTCCTTCATGCTATTTCTTAGGCACTGAATAAAAGATGGAATACTTGTTTTGATTTTCATTGTAAGATACACAGCATGAAGAATGTCCTATTTACTTGGGTGTTCCCTCTGGAGAGAAATGAACCTTCTTCTGTCATATGGAGATTAAAAATATTCCTTATAAGGAAAACCTACACCTTTTGCTCCAGTTATGCAATGAAGAGGATTGTTGTGTTTCTGTCTTTGTTAGAAGCATACATAGTGTTTCCTCATTGTTCACATCATTGGTTTGAAACTAGTGAAAAGTGTTTTGTAATTGTTGTCTGAAGTTTTGTTGTTTACACTGTAATTGGGTTATGACTCTTTCATGCTGCTTTTTAAGTTAATCTCAATGGTCAAGTTTGATGAGTAGTAGATAGATAAATGGTCAAGATTGAAAAGAATGGACTTATATGCCGTTCATTTGTCAAGAAATGTATATTCATACATATACAGACAAAGAAATACACAATCAAACACTTCTGATTTGCTTATTTGCCAGTTGTAAAAAGCCTTTATGTTTTTGAGTTCTGGTAACAATTTTCTAACATCTTTTCAGGTTCTGAATTCTTCTGACAAATCAAAGCCCAAAACAGCAGCCAGGACTGGTGAAATGAATGTACCGGCCAAGGGTGGACAACAGCAGCAACCCTCTCAATTGCACCACGCCAATCAATCTCTTCGTGGTGGTCCTGTCAAGTCCGATCCTCCAAAGACACCTCATGGGAAGTTCCTGGTTCTTAAACCAGTATGGGAAAATGGTGTCTCCTCTACTCCAAAGGATGTTACTAGCCCTACAAATAATGCCAGCAAAGCAGCAAATAGCCCACTTGTTGTTGCTCCAGCAGTTGCATCTGCTCCTCTAAGGAGCCCCAACAACCCAAAGCTTTCGCCTGTGGAGCGCAAGGTAGCTGCCTTGGATCTGAAATCTGGATCCACATTGGAAAAGAGACCTTCTTTGTCTCAAGTCCAGAGCCGGAATGATTTTTTCAATCTCTTGAAGAAGAAAACCTCAATGAACAGTTCAATTACTCACCCAGATTCAGGCCCTATCATTTCATCTCCCACTATGGAGAAATCAGGTGAACTAACTGGGGAAGTATTCAGTGATCCTGCAAGCCCTCACGCTATTGAAAATGGTGGTGAGGTGACTGTGAATGGTGATAATTCTGAAGAGGTTCAGAGGTTTTCTGATTCCGGCCCTAGTGTGGCAGTTTATCCTGATGAGGAAGAGGCTCGTTTCCTTCGATCTCTTGGATGGGATGATAACCCTTGTGATGATGGCGGTCTTACAGAAGAAGAGATAAGTGCATTTTATGACCAGGTACAGAACTCTTTCTTCTCTCCACTAAGGGTTTTGATCTAGCTTGCTCCAAGAATGGGACCACTCAAGCTAATAGAATTGGGCAGAACTAAATTTGAATAATTGTGTCCAGGAAACAAAATAGGTGCAATGCTTTGTAGTTGGTTATTATTTCTGTATTAAATTCCTTGATAAAAGAGAAATATAATTTTTTGTACTATTTAGTCTTGTTTTGAATCTTAGTATAGATCTATATATGTTGGTGCTTTTGGAGTTGCTTATTAATGTCACTATTTGCTATATGCCAAATAGGTTTCTGCAGTTGAACATATATATTCTGTTTAACAATTTGCTAATGCATTTTATTAACTCTTTGTGTGTGCTCTTTTGTATGCAGGTCCTGAAATCAAGGCCATCTCTGAAACTTTGCCGAGGCATGCAGCCAAAGCTTTCTACGCTGTCTGAATCTCGTGCATCTAATTTGGGCGGGGCTCGCTCTGAATTGAGCTCATCTGACTCTGGGTCTGAAGCTTGATTTTCTTTTTCCTCACACATAGATCCAAGAATTTTCAATTTTTTTGATGGCAGATGGTTAGTCTCTTTTCTCGTTTGTTTTGGAAACAAAAAAAGAAGCTGATGAGTTTGGTATGAAAGAAGAGACTGAGTTTCGGTTAGAACTCTGCATTCTGCAAATAGTGCAATAAGTTACAGGTGCCCCCGATCCTGTCTGCCTAAAATGGTTTTTGTTTAGGTTTAAAATTTTATGGGGAGGGGTAGGGTAGGGGCTATTTTGTCTGCAGTGGAAGAAGAATGAGAAATTGATATTTTGGTGTATTTTGGTCCATTTTCTTCCGCTTTTTTTTTTTAAATTTTTTTCTTCAGGCGGGTTTTCATTCTACAAGAAAAAAGATTATGATGTTTTTGGTCAATTTTACGGAAAAGAAGAAATCAAAAAGGTTTATTTTTAGTTCATCTTGGTATGAATGCTTTTGCATAGTCATTCATTAATATTTTCGTTAGATCAGTTCTTGTTATTATTTGATGGCCCTAATTACGTATGAATAATGGAAATAGAAGAAAATGTATTCAAGATTTTATTTTCCAATCTGAGTTCGTAATTATAAAAGTGAGCAAATAAACTTGAGCAAGGTTAGATACAATCAACAAGTTTTGCACTTGCCAACGCAAATCCACTTTAAAAACTAAACGACTGCCAAAAAAGAAAATGATGAGGGAAAAAAACGAAGCCTACAATTGGTAAAACCACAAACAAGAATGTTTGAAAATTGGATATTCAAAGTAGAAGAATTTGGGTGTGTTTTCACAGGTGAAATAGGTAGAAGGTACTTTCAGTGCTTTTTTGGAGAATTACATCGCTTCTAACAAAATTTTGGTAGCAGGCTTGAACCTTAAAACTCCGCTCGTTCTATATGGACTTGAGTTATGTTTTATGTTCAACGAAAATACTATTAAGCGGAAGTGTTTTATACAAAAGCAGTTTAATATAAGTTTAAGGTCACATTTGGAACTGCTTTTTTAGGAAGTACTTACGCTTATAAAAAACAGTGACCACAAACAAGATGCAATCATAGGACTATTTCTTTTTGTCCGACAAGGTCTGGCGGGAAACACAACACTTTAGGTTTATTATATCTTAAAAATAGCGTTAGGTACTACATCATTTTCCTTCTTGCTTTTTAATTAAAAAAGTGGGGAGAAGGAGAGCAGAAAATACATAGAATATTATGAAGACAAATCAAAACAGTTTTTAAGTGTAGTTCTATTAAGTCTTCCTCCTCTCTCTCACCTCTCTCCCATCTCTCCTCTTTCCTATCCAGATGACAACCACCCGATTGCTTACCCGACTCTTGTTGCCCACATTCCCGTCAAAACGGAATCTGACTTCTGTTCTTTTGCTTGACTCGCCCGGTTTTGTAAAAATTGCAACATGAAAGTATGTTCTTGCATGCACCGATGCACGGTTGTGCGCCCTGTATCTATAGTTCGATTCAAAATATTAAGCACAAAATTTATGAATTGATTCCAATGCATGGCCCATACTTGCAGAGAGACATAACTGAATGAATCATCATGACCAAGTCATTTGATATAATCAATGTATTATCATAAGCCCTCACATCATGCGGGGTTGTGAAGGAATGTAAGAAAGATAAGGCAAACAAACTCAGATTTTGAAAAGGCATTGCCTTAGTTTTAGCAATTTAAACAAGAGTGGTGGGACAATATAAACATTTACAACGGTGAACAAGAAATGGAATTCGAACCCTATCTACCATTCATCTTTCTGTCTCCTTGGTCCAACTGTATGAAGAAGTTAAATAATACACATACACAGCCAATTCCCTCACTTGTGAAATCCAGGTTCCAAAGGAAAAGGTACCGCTCTTACATCCCTACTTACTCCGGGTGAGCAGTCCAATAAATTAGCCCACTGCAGGAAACAGAAAATTAGTTAAACTGGCTTGGTAATGGTATGATATGCAGAGCGGTATGGGTTACATACAAATACATTTTAAAGCATTGAACGCATTGTACTGCCTGCATGTACTTATGCACATTCATGTTCATTCATGTATGTGCATTCCATTACAGTGATGACGCTCATCGATTAGGGTGCCCGTTAGACAGCCAAGAGTAGGGTGCCAGAAAATATCATTATTTCACATGTTTAAGACAGAAACAAATCACATTACTTATATTTTGAGACTGACATATATTCGTCGAACATTTATTTTATTATAATAAAGCAAACCAGAAAGCCCAACAATTCAATAGGTGAAAGCAAAGCTATTGAGATGCATGAAAGCAAAGGAACTCATTGAGAAATGACTTAGAAATATATCCATGAGACACATAAACACAAATAGAGTAAATGTACAACAGCATGCTTATCAACAAGGAATGCCCCCATTTATAGATCTCAAATACATAAGGGGTGGAGGCAGCGCTCCATAAAATCAACTTTACCTGATCAACACAAAAACTGATTGCAAGACACCAGCAACTCCTGTCCACACTGGAGGATCAGTTGTCACAAGTGAATCCTTTATTAGCAAACCCACCGATGCCGCTAGAGATACAAAGGCTACAACATAGGCAATGAACAGCCAAAGCTTCAACCTGTTGCAATTCAGAGAAGGAGATTAGTTTATAACCAATTTCAGGAACAATCAAACGGAAAGAACATCAAATTCTCATAATCCATAGCTTCAAATGATCAAATGAGACAGACCTTACAATCCTGAGCTCAATATTAAGCTCACAGATATGCATAACAATGTGTTTACAGCTTTACATTCAATGGCCAAATATTAAATCATCTAACTAATTATATCATTATCTTATTGCTTGATTTACAATGGTTAAATCATCTAAGCAAACTAAATTAAGACAATTGCATACACAAATCAAAATCGCTGAAAACAGTCACATTGAAACTAAATCAGAAGGACCCATGTTCAATTTTAAGCTGTGCAAAAAGAGCACTACTACTGTTGCTCACCTCCACTCGCCCTCTTCGTACGGAGAGTAATCAATGTCTTGCTTTTTAACGCAATTGAACATCAACGCCGCCAAAGATGCAAATATGCCTGCAAAAACCACCAATCACACACACAAATCAAAAACCCTAGAAACCGAAAACATGCAAAAAGATTGATCAAATTGGGTCGGGTCGGGTCGGACCAGGGAGGTAGTGGACGAAGGAGACATTGGCGGAGCTGCAAACGACGGCGTCGACCCAGAACCACCAACCGGCTCCGAACACGGCGCCGGCGACGCCTGGCCCGAAGATCGCCCAAAGCTCCGACACATCCATATGAAACGACGCCGCTTGAACTTGCTTTGGTGGTTATTGGTTCACGAAGACAAACCGGATCGGGTGCCGCCTACCGGACTGTTCGAAAAACCCGATCTCTGCTTTCTTTTTTGCTTTTCGTCAACTGTGAATTGCTCCACTCTGTTTCTAGCTTGAAGCTTCCGTTTTGTCTTTTGTTTTCTTGGGGAAATGTTAATAATTATGCTTTTAATCCTTGTACTTAGTGGAATTAATTAATTTTTACTTCCTGTCACTGGCAAAAATAAATAAATATGGATAAATTAAAATATAAAATTGGGCAAAAAAAATTTAAATCTAAATTCTACGAATGGCCGCGCACATGTTCTACCTAACATAAGTGTCACGCACGTGCATGTGCCACGAAATTTAAAATAAATTGCGAAGTATATAGAATAAAAATCTTTTTTCTTTTTTTACGAAAATAAATTTCATGAAAACTCAAGAACCCTAAACTACATCAGCTTGCAGCAAATGAGAAAGCCAAAGAGCTCCCTCCCCCTAATCCAAATCTCCCTATCATTACTACTCGAAGCATGTGCATCCAAACTAGATCAATCAACAATGGAAATTACTCATTGTCATCAATCTAATTCCTGATTTTGCATGTCTTAAATTACGAATTGTAATATAAAACTCAAATGCTTTTATTTATTTTATATGTCTTAATAAACGAATAATAAAGCATGAATTATAATAATTTCAATATTTATTGACCAACAAAAAATCAATATCAATATGTAACATAATTTGAAGAATAGTGCAATATAATTTGATTTGATCATATCTTTGTTCAAAACATATATTAATAAGAATTTGATTATGAATTCATAGATTGTAATCTCCTTCATCCATGTGACTTGGACTAAAACTCATCGATACTAATAATTACATTGTGATCGATAAAGTCTATTGTAATGTTATTTAGTTAAGCGACATTGCACGTGTGCTCAAACAAATTAAACTCACTAAAAATCAAATTTTGACATGTGAATTAAGTTAGTCTTGTGTGTGCAACTATTACTTTTGTTATTATCTTTTATTTGTTTCCAATTTAGAACGTGTTGAAGAGTTAAGATATTGCGTTTGTTCGCATTTGCCTTTTATCATAACTTGATGTTCCTTTTCAAGTTCTTATATATTAAGAACTTTAAAACGTTTTAGATTAATTAGAGATATTACATTTGTTCCAATTTATCTTTTATCATAACTTGATTTTTGTTTTCGAGTTCTTATATAGTAAGGACTTTAAAACGTTTTAGATTAATTTGAGATATTGTATTTGTTCACATTTGCCTTTTATCGTATCTTAATTTTCGTTTTCGAGTTCGAGTTCTTATATAGTAAGGACTTTAAAATGTTTTAGGTTAATTTATATTAAAGCTTATTGTATGTTTAACTATTTAAATTTTATTGAAAAAGAAAGATACTAAAAATTAGTTATTGTTTAAATTTCTCTTGTATTTTCTGTACATCTCCAACACAATACCATATCAGCATATATATACTTGTAATGTTGAATATTTGTGAGTGTCGTATGCTCCAAACCATTACCATTTTCTTCACAAGTGAATGAAATTGTGTAAATATAATATTGCATTATTTGAACGAAATTTCCAAATAATTTATTTTAATATCATAAAGTTGAATAATCACCGGTACGGAAAGTGCTTAAGCACTGAGAAAAAAGGTAAGAGCAATTGCCAAATTAAACAATGGACTCGGTGAACGATTCCCATCACTCGATTCTATAAATTAATGCCACGCGTAAAGCTTTGGTGCTGCACGAGTTCAAATGTTGCGTCACTATATGCTAGAAAGCCCCCACGTATAAAAAATATCTCCTAAAACGTACCGTCCTCACTCACTGCCTGCAAAAAACGCGAATCTCTCTCTCTATCTTTCTCTCTCTCCCATTTGCGAAGAAAAAAAACAAAAAAAGAAGGAAACCCACTCAAAAAAACGGATCCAAAAGAATACGAACCAGAATATAACCGTAAACCCTAGCACTAGCCCAGCCGCGACTTACCTTACCCACCCGCGCGCTATCTCTCTCTCTCTTCGTCGCTCACTCTAATACGAGTTTTCGAATTAGGGTTTGGGTTTTCTGTTAGCTGCATGTCAGGGCTTCGTCCACCAGGGGTCGATTAGGATTGAAATTTATAATTTTATTTATAATTTTAGGGCTAGAATTTCCGTGATGGGATATATGGTTGGTTGTGGGTTGCGGGGTTGTCGGTGATGACCGGAGGCCGATGTCACGAGGAGAAGAAGATGATGGGTAGGGGTGGGGACGGAGGTTGCGGCACGGAGGAGAGGCCATGCCCAATTTCTAGGGTTCCGCCTAAAATTCCGGCGACCCAACCGGAAATTCCCGAGAAGTCTAGCTCTTTGAGAATTGATTTTTACTCGCAGGCCAAGAAGGCTTTGTGTGAGCGCTCTCCGTATGATGTTGCCGAGGATGGTTCAGCTTCGAGTGTGCCCACCACCTTGCCTAGGAGCTTGGCTAGCTTCTTGTCGAGGCAGTCTGATAATCGGAAACGGCACAAGAAGTCGCATGCCGGTGCTGAAAAGAAGAGTTCTCGGCAGAGCGAGAGGTCGCGGGGTTCTAACATATGGGCGGAGACTGAGGACTACTTTAGACCCTTGACGTTGCCTGATATTGACACCTTGTGTCAGGTGTCTGAGCTTAGTAATTTAGCTGCTCGCAAGTGTTTTTTGATTCCGGTTTTGGGAAATGGTCCGAGGGTGAATGCAAATGAAAACGTCAAAGCAAATGGGGTTTTTGTAAGTGAGGAGAATGCAAATGCTGGTAATTCAAATAGTGTTGCTGTCAAGGATGAGAGTATAAATGGTGGGAATGCTAATGATGCTGTTGTCAAGGAGGACAATGCAAATGTTGGGAATGCTAATGAGCTTGTCGTCAAGGCTGAAAGTGCAAATGATGGGAATGCCATTTCTGTTGCAGGTAGAAACGTGAATGAGAATGGTGGAAATGAAAATGGAGTTGTTGAAGATGAGGTCAAGAGGGTGAAGGATGAGCATTCCATGGAAATTGATAGTGTGGGAGCTTCTGGGTTGCCTGAGGGGAAAAAGGGTTGTTCTGTTTCAGATTCTCCTTATGGTCTTGAGTGGCTTTTAGGATATAGGAATAAGATTGCTTTAACATCAGAGCGCCCTTCAAAGAAACGGAAGGTTCTGGGTGTTGATGCAGGGTTGGAGAAAGTCTTAATTGGTTCCCCTTGTGATGGGAATTCATCTTTATGCCATTTCTGCTGCATGGACGATGCAGGTAAAGAATCAAACCGATTGATTGTTTGTCGTTCTTGTAAGGTTGGAGTTCATCGGAAGTGCTATGGAGTGGTAGAGGATGTAGATGCATCATGGGTATGCTCATGGTGTAAGCAGAAGACTGATACTAGTGATTCAGTAAAGCCTTGTGCGCTTTGTCCAAAGCAGGGTGGGGCTTTAAAGCCAGTTCTTAAGAGTATTGAAAATGGTGGATCTGTGGAGTTTGCTCACTTGTTTTGTTGTCAGTGGATGCCTGAGGTTTATATAGAGGACTTAGTGAAGATGGAGCCCATATTAAATGTTGGAGGAGTGAATGAAACACGCAGAAAGTTAATCTGTAATGTATGCAAGGTGAAGTGGGGCGCATGTGTTCGATGCAGTCATGGTATTCTTTGTTGCTTTACTGTCTCATACAATTATCATTTCTGTTTTGGCTGGCATGCCAATGGAATGCTCCCGTTATTGGTATATGTGCTTAGTTCTCATTCTATTAGACTTACTTGAGAGTTGTCCTGGAATTTAGTAGATACAAAAATGGTGTTGCATTGTTCTGTTAACACCCCGCATGTACTTTGTGCTGTAAGGTTTGCCCCCAACATACGACAAATCCACAGGAAGTGGGGAGCTAGTAATCTATTTTCAAACTGATTTCGTAACTTTGTGTGTAAAGTGGGAAATGATTTTATCTTTTTTTACTTTATAATATATTTGAATTACAGTTAGTTTTATTTTAACTATTCTGCAAGAGATAAACATCATGAAAATATAGGATGTTGCACCAATAGCTAAAATTTGCTTTTAAATATTAGTATGGATTTTAGATGTACTTTGTATTTATGTGCAGTTCTGCCAAAATATTATTACTATTTTCTTGTCCTTGAATTACAAGTTTTTGTTCAGTGAAAGAATTGAATAAGTGAGCCTGCTTCTAAGTTTCGTTGCAAAGTAATTTTGTGCTCCCTTGCCTTTTTGGATCTCTGTGTTATGGAAAATGTTAGCAATAATATTTCTTTGTTACTTCATAGGAGAATCATATTGTTTATAAGATGTAGTCTCTCTCCTCGCCCCACTTGCTGGGTAAAATTCTCTCTTGACCGAACTTAACTTCAATTAGCAATGTAACTTAATAGTTGTCTGTGAGATAAGTTGGACTGAATAGTCTAAACATGCTTCTTGCAATTTCATTTTCTGGAAGTGTCTGAGGAACATTTTGTTTCTTTCGATTGATGTACTTTTTTGGCATGATACTTACATGGGTGGTCTTTGCCATGCTACTTTTTTGCGAGCTAGATGTCCTGTCTCTGGATTTGGGTTAGTGATCATTTGCGTGCTTAAAAATCTTAATATTTTCTTATATTGTGGGGGATCAAGGTTTAGTTCTTAAAAAATTGCACATTTATTTTTAACCCAGTTAGCTGTTCAACTATTAAAATATTGTTGAATTGACTTTTGGATTACATTCGCTCTGATAATGTTTTTTTTTTTTTTGGCCTGTTGTTCAGGAACCTGCAGAACTTCATTCCATCCATTATGTGCGAGGGAGGCAAAACAAAGAATGGAAATTTGGGGAAAATATGGGTGTGATAATGTAAGAGTTCTATGTATGTGTTTGAGAATCGTAATCTTATAATTGTTGTTGTGACTGGTGTCTAGTATTGCTATGTTTTTTTTTGTCTTAAGTGACAGCTTATGACTGTGATCAGGCTTTCTGACTGAAGATCTAACTTTTGATAAACATGTAGGTTGAATTGAGGGCCTTCTGTCCAAAGCACTCAGAAGTACCTGATAACAGAAACATTCAATTAGTAGATCCCCCTGTCTCTACTGATGGGAATGCAAATGTCCCCAACCATTTGCCTGTGGCATTGTCAGAGAGCAAATTAAACAAGTTAAGGGTTGGCCGTAGAAATGGTGATAAAATTGCAGTCGCTATTGAGGCTCCAGATATTATTTCTGAGAAATCGGGTGATTGTGAATCACAGGAGATAGCGTTTCCTAGTTCAAGACTAAATGCTAGACTTCAGTCGGATTGTAGTGATGCACAGCCAATTATTGATGCAGGGTCATTTGAGAGGAGCAGCGAGAATGTTAATGCGTCCAGCTCCCATAATTTTTCTCTGATTTTAAAGAAGGTAATGTATACTTGAGGTTCACTCACTTCTCAACACATTTGGAATTCACCAGCTTGTTTTAATTCTTACATTTTTTCTCCTGCAGCTGATTGATTGTGGAAAAGTTAATGTGAAGGATGTGGCATCAGACATTGGCCTTTCACCTGATTCTTTAGCTGCATCACTTGCTGTAATGCAAACTAGATAATTAATTTTTTATTTTCTTAATTAGTTTCTAAAATAGTTTAAGCAGATATTTTTTTTTTCTCAAAATTTTCTTTTGTGGCCTTTCCTGCAGGATGATAGCATGTTCCCTGATGTGCAATGCAGAATAGTTAAATGGCTTAAAGACCATTCTAACTTGGACTTAAGGCAGAAAAATGGGAAAATGAAATTAAGATCAGCAATTTCGTCCATGGCTGAGTTTGGGGGTTCTGATGGTTCTGATGCTGCATCTTTATCAGAGTCTGATATGACAGATGTAGCTGTTAAGTCAGTACCCCCACGGAGAAGAACCAAAAGTAGTTTTAGGATTTTGAAGGACAACAAAGTAATAAGCTCATCTGAGGGGATCTTTTGTGACAATGGCACGTTGAACAAGATTAAGGTAGATCAAATGATCACTGATGAACAAGAAAATTCAAGTAAAGTCTCCATCCCTGATCCCATTGAGAAGGTAATTAATTATTTGAGAGAAGTTGGTTATGCAAGCCTTCTGACTATTGCTTGTGACTACTAGTGTAATCCGATTCCTTGTTCGGTCGGATGATGGAAGGGCATTATATGTAAATATTGGGTGTGATGTGGTTAAGTGTTTCACCAACTTCAGTTTGGTGTTAGTTTGTCTTCTACAATGTTCAAGAGTTTTGTAATAAATTAGGAAATGGCCCAGCCTTCAAGGCTTCCATGAGGAAGGGCTTTCTCCGTTATAACACATGGTCCAGTTTATTTTCGAAATGGTCTGGGGATGTTTGTTGTCTACTTGTAGGTTTAGTTGAAGTGAGTATGCTTAAGGTTACTGGGGATTGAACGTTATAAATGTTATGATAGTCTTGCTGCAGTAATAAGGATTATAAGAATTATTTATTTGGAGGTTTAAAATGGAATTTGTCAGTGAATGTGGAACTCTGATTCACTTGAGTGTGGCTTTGAATGAAACACTGCTTGCCCTCTCTTTCTTGCTTTCTCTCCACCCACCCTCCCCACCCCCTTCTCCTCTGTCCCTTCATTCCTCCCTCCGGTGGTATGCCTCAGTTATTCAGACCTTTGTTTCTAACAATTTTCATGTTTTTGCAGAAATTGACAGAGGCTGATGGGTTTCAGCATTCTTTGCCGACACTTTCACCTAAATCAGAAGGTACTCTTCTCTGTTTCTGCTGGTTAGATGTCTTCTTACTATCTTATCAAGTAAATGAAAGATTGAAGAGTTTTGTTGTCCATGTGCATGTTGATTGACTAGGTCAGACTTTAAATTCCTGGTTCTGGGGAGATTCCAGATTAGGGTCACATAGCAAATCTCTTTCATAATAGTGACCTCCAACTTAAAGTTTATAGATTCAGTAAATAGGTGGAGTCTTGGAGTGAATTTGAATAGGACTCAGGAAGTGGTGAGGCCTACAATCGTTGTAGTTGCAGCTTATAGCTAAAGAGAGTTATTCCACTGCTGAATTATTTGGGATTTGAGTACAGGAAATACCAGTTGCATTCCTGTACAGGAATTTGGATATGAATTGTGTTGCTATTGCTAGTTGTTTTTCTTCCATTAATTTTTGTTCTATGTTCTATTTGCTCTGCTTATCGGGAAATTTGTTGTTGTATCTGGGTTCATTCTGTGTTGCACTGTTGCATACATAGATACCTTTGCATCATTGAAGTAGTTCTTGGCGTCTCTTTTGACGTGCAAAAATGGTTTGATGGACAGGTAATTCAGCTAAACCCTTAAATTGCAGTGTTCTGCAAAAGGGTCAAGAACAGCTGGCTACTATTCCTTTGCAGAGTACCTCAGTGATTGTAAATGAAGATCAGTCGTTTTCAGTTGCAAAACCAGTTGATCCTGAAGTCAAGTAAGTAAGCTCTTTTTGTTTGGCAAATTGTCAAATCGTTTTTTTTTGTTTTTGTTTTGTGATTTCATGAGAACTCTGAATCTTGCAAATGCACGTTTGCAGTAAATCTGAGCCAGAAGTTCCTAGTTGTTATGTCCATCCGTATATTGAAAAGAAATTGTTTGAGATGCAAAATGGAGAAAATCCAATATATGGTAATGATGGTAATGATTTTTTATTTATTTCCCTTTTGTTGCTATGGGTGAGTTTGACAGGTAATTTATTTGGCAGGTTCAAGCGAGGGAGAAATTTCTCGTCTAGAGGCATCTTCCCATGCCAGTGTTTGCTGTAATCACCAATATAAGCATCCAAAATGCTGTGATAATATTTGTAAATCTGATGAGGTAAATTTAGAAGAGTTGGTTAAGGCTCGAAAAATGGGAGCTCAAGAACCGTCTCCAGAAGATGAAGTGGAAGGAGAACTCATTTATTACCAGAATAGGTTGCTCAGCAATGTAGTTGCGAGAAAGTATTTTACTGGTATATGTGTTGCTCTTCAATCCTCTGTTACTTTTATTTTCAGTGTTCCCTGCCTCTGGTAGGGGCCTTCAAAAGTTTGTATATTGATGTTTGATATTGATATAACTTATTAACATCTATTGTATATGCATTCTCTTGCAGATATTTTAATATATAATGTTGTTAAGACTCTTCCATGGGAACTTGATGCTGCACGGAGGCAAAAATGGGATGCTGTGCTTGTTAATCAGTATCTTTGTGAGCTTAGAGAGGCAAAGAAGCAGGGTAGGAAGGAGAGACGGCATAAAGAAGCACAGGCTGTGCTTGCAGCTGCAACTGCTGCTGCTGCAGCTTCTTCTAGGATTTCATCATTTAGGAAAGATGTCCTTGATGAATCTTCCCATCAGGAGGTTAATGATTTTTTATTTTTGTCATTAAGACTTTGGCCCTTTATTGTATCATTTATTTATTTGGTCATTTTTTACTCTGCAGAATGTGATGAAGTTGAATACTTCTAGTGGGAGGTCTGGCTTTTCCTCACAGCTGATGCATCGGGCGAAAGAGACATTTCCGAGGGTGGCTGTCCCTAGGATTTCTGTGGAAAAACACACTGGTTTTGTTCATTCTGTTGCAGATTTTTCTAAAGAACATCCTAGATCTTGTGACATCTGCAGACGTTCTGAGACACTGTTAAACCCGATCTTAGTCTGTTCCAGTTGCAAGGTTATCTTCTCTTTCTTTTGGGTTTAATTTCATGAAACTTGCTACTTTGCTTGGGTTATAACTTATAACCAAGCCCTTTTTTTTTTACAGGTTGCCATTCACTTGGATTGCTATCGTAGTGTTAGAGAATCTACAGGTCCGTGGTATTGTGAATTATGTGAAGAACTATCATCTTCTAGAAGCTCTGGAGCTCCTGTCAATTTTTGGGAGAAAGATCATTTTGCTGCAGAATGTGGTTTATGTGGTGGCAAAACTGGGGCTTTTAGAAAATCTTCTGATGGTCAGTGGGTGCACGCCTTCTGTGCTGAGGTAAAATTTTCTCTTGTTGTGCACATGAACAATGTCAATTAGGTTTTTTTGATAGTTTTAAATGTTTTTTGAGAGAAGAAATTGATGTTATTTGCTGTTTCATCTTGTAGTGGATCTTTGAATCAACATTCAAAAGGGGACAAGTATCTCCCGTTGAGGGAATGGTATGTGTATATCAAATGCTGTGGCAATCACAATTTTGAACAATTTAGATTACTTTTGTTTTCACTGAAGATCTTTTCTTTGCCATGAGCATTGAACTTAATATTCCAGCAAGCATAACGCTTAATGTTAATCTGTTATGGTGCCAGGGGACGATTTCTAAGGGGATTGATTTTTGTTATATCTGCCGACGCAAATGTGGTGTTTGCATAAAGGTAAGAGTTTAACATCTTTTTAGCTTGCGATCTTATGCTTTGACTGGCGAGGGCTTTTTATATTCACTTTTTTATTATCTTACAATTAGAGTCACTGACAGGCATCTGTATTATTATTACTTTTTGGCAGTGCAACTATGGTAACTGTCAGGCAACATTTCACCCTTCATGTGCTAGAAGTTCTGGTTTTTACATGCATGTGAAAACTTTAGGGGGAAAGATTCAACACAAGGGGTACTGTGAAAAGCACAGTGTTGAGCAGAGGGCGAAGGTCTATATTTTTATTTACTTAAAAGTCTCCACCCTTTTGATGGTTTATGATATGTTATGTTTATTTTCTTGGATGTTGAACTTATGCAGGCTGAAACACAAAAACATGGAACTGAGGACTTGGAGAACCTCAGGAAAATTAGGGTAAGAGCTATTCTTACAGTAATTACTGCTGCTCATATACTTTTCTATGTCCACAATTACATGAAAATATCAAACAGAAGATTGAAGCGCAACGCATTTACCAGTGTATAGATTGAGCTTTGCTTGTGTGCACTTACGTGAAAACGTGGGTTCAAGGTCTTTATATCTTGCTATTATGCTAAGCAAAAATACTTCCTTCTACTCAAAAAAAATGCAGCACCCTTTTGGCTTGAGTTATTCTCATGATAAGCTGTTTTGGAGATCCACATGGAGCATCTCCACATTCACTTAGCAGGGACACAAGAAGTTCTTTGGTGTTAGTTTACCCTTGGTATATTCTTATATCAGAGATTGAACTTGTATCTTTTAATTAGTAAACTACCTGCCATTAGGTTTACAGTGCCCTTCGTTCTCCAAGTGACTGATCTGGATTTTGATATGAAGTTTCTTTGGGGCTTGACTCGATGCAAATACCTGAATGCTAAAGATGATTCAAGATATGATTAGTTAGGAATTGGAACTGTTAGTAAGGCAGACAGTTCACATATTGAAGATGTGGAGTTTTCAATTTCATGCTTCTAAAATAGAAAGGAGTTTTGATGTATAATTATGGTCTTTAGGCGTGTGGTTAATGTTCGCAATTTTTACCTCAGTGGCATCAACACAATTTTCTTCTTATTCTCATATCGTGTACTGAGTGATCTTTTTTCTGTTGTCCATGATTGTGTCTTTGACACGTGATATTTTGATTGTTTATAGAACTGAATTGCCTGATTGAGTTGTTACATGAATGGTCCTGTGCAGGTTGAACTAGAGAGGGTACGCCTTCTTTGCGAAAGAATCATCAAACGAGAAAAAGTAAAGGTGAGGCATTTTCATGGTTGCTGCTTTGTTGGCCTTTCTAGCTCTTTGCTGCATATGGGCTAGGATGACCTGCTTACCTCATGAATTTGTTATATGGTGCATCTTGAAAATCTATGGCCTATGGCCCATGTCCCATGGCTAAGAACTCAGGACCTACTTCACTTTTTAAGAAGGAAATTGTTGTAGGAGTGTTTCTCAATTGGAATGATGTTGTCTCATAGAAGTGTGCTGCTTCTCTTCTATGTGGGGTGGGGTTTGTGATTCTGCTTTGCAGTTGTTTTGAATGGGGTTTGCAACCTTTTCCACTCTTGGTTCATGATTTTTGCGCGTTTCCCTTTTGTGCACCTATAAAGTTTGGGACATTTTGTATGTACACACATTTGTAATGCCATTGGAGTGGGACTAAGCACATAATTTCTACCGGAATTGTTTATAGCATTGGTTCAATGCCTCTTGCTGAAAGGGCTTCATGTTGCCTCTCATCGATACATGCATGTTGGACCAAGTTGTATTTTCATATAATCTACCCGGTCTCCCCTTTTGTCTGTGGTCGTGCTTTTCCTCCAACAGATTCTTTGCTGATGTGTATGTGGTTATAAGTTTATGTGTTACCTTATGTCTTACTCTGGTGGATATAGAGTAAAAAAATATGTGGTTTTGGATGTCAACGTCTTCGATGGTCTTCTGTTGCATAATCTTCATGTAATTCTGTGATGCCACTTATCTGTTGAAGGAATTCATGCTAAGTACGATTTTTGTTTTAATTTTAAATGCAGCGGGAACTGCTCATTTGTTCCCATGATCTTCTTGCTGTGAGGAGAGATCATGTTGCTCGGTCCGTGCTGGTTCATAGTCCTTTCTTGCCACCTGATGTTAGTTCTGAATCAGCTACAACATCTCTTAAAGGACATACCGATGGTTACAAATCATGCAGTGAGGCATTTCAAAAATCAGATGATGTGACTGTGGATAGTACAATTTCCGAAAAGCGACGGACCAGAGTTCTGATAACTATCGACAATGATCAAAGGACAGATGATGACAGCTCCACGTCCCAAGATCATTTTACTCCAAAGCTCACAGAGAGGGCACAATTTTCTGAGAAACAGATTCTTTGTAGACCTTCTACTGCTGCAAATTGTAATATTTCGGAAGACGGGGGATGGAGGTCAAAATCTAGGAAGGTATTTTACATTGCATCCTTGACTATTCTTTATTATACTTGTATATATATGTTAATTACAAGCATAGTTGAGAGACTTAATCTTCAACTCACAGCATGCGGAGACATTTGAGAAAGAACTGGTAATGACTTCAGATCAAGCGTCGATGAAAAATATGCTATTACCCAAAGGATATGCATATGTCCCTGCAGATTGCATCCCAAATGAAAAGCAGATCAACCAGGATGCTTGTTCTGGTGAACCCCCAGAAGGAGATGGGTAGTGTGGCGCCACTTTTGGTTTGTGTTTGATCTGTCCTTTTGGAGCACAAAAGGACCACAATGCGAGTATTCTCTGCCCACCATCCCAGACATCACCGCCGCCCCTGGAAACCGCCACGTTTATCAGTTTCAAAGGGAAATGGCCGAGTGAAAGATGGAGGCTAGGTTCTTGCCCGTGTATTCATAGTAAGGAAGCCACATTTTGGGTAGGGATGTGAAGTTTTGGTGTCATTGTTGTATATTCTTGTGAGAGTTCGACTGTACAGTGGGTGAGGGTTTATTCCTTTTACGTGTATTAGAAGAAGGCATATGGATTTTATATCTTGATGCCTGCCTTTTGGTTCACGGAGTAAAGAGAATCTCCTGCTTGTAAACCGCGTACAAGAAATTGAAGCGTATCACCCACTGCTCTTGCCCTGTAAAGTTATTGTATATAATCCTTTACAATACCAATCCTCAAATACCAACCCTCAAATGCATCAGATTAATGGATCGTTTATTAAATGATCCACGATCCACAACGTTGTTCTTGATGCCTCTTAAGTTTTCTCAGCCTGACTCAAGTTTTTGAGGTTGATGGTTATCACTTGAATTTGCTGGGTTTGTGGGCAATGCTGGTGCATATTGCTTGGTTTGAAATGTTGTACTGTATCATTTGGTAAGAATAAAGAGTCGCTATGTTTTGTGGTTGTATTCTGATCCCTGATTTTAAGTTCAGTAATGTATCTCAGTTTTTTCCTTTTCTTTTAATTTTTTTTGCTCGTCTTCCCTTCTCGAAAGGACCTACTCTTGTGTCGTTTGCTTGCGTAACACAAGTGAAAGCAATCTGAAGAATTTTGAAAGGAAAATATTTGACTCCTTCCCTTTCGGGAAGTATGAGCCGTTACTTTTGTGCCAATTACAGTTTGACATGTGTATATTTTTTTATATATGTTTTTGCATGTGTCTAAATGTGATTTGCTAGAAGGATCAATGTTTCCTTCCAAAAAGAGGCAAGTAATGTACATTTTAAAATAAAAATATCTTTTATAGGAAAAATATTAAAATATTAAAAGATTCTGAAGAGAGGTAAAATTGGTTCTATGAATTTCAATTTAACCTTTGGTGCAAGTGTAACCCATTTTTTATTGGGTTAATTATTGTTTTACCCATGGACCGGAAGCTTAATCTCAATTTACCCTCTGAAATTGAATTTTTGTCACTTAACTTCCATAATTTCTAAAATTTATTGAAATTTTCTCACTTTAACACTTCCGTTCATTTATATTTACAAAACTGTTAAATGTGCTGATGTTATATAGCATTTTAGTAATTTTAGCTCATCTATCATCTTTATTTGCCTCTCCCACTCGGGATGGGATCCACTGTCCCCATTTTACATGTCCCCTTCTGTCATTGTATAATTTTTTGACACATGTCCACCCACTTAATAAAATTTAGAAAGAAAAAAAACCTAAAAATGAAATAAAAACCAACACCATAGCAGCATCAACCACCCCTTAAATCGATTAAAGGTAAATAATTTATACCCTCTTATACATCTATGTGGGAGATGATCGAGAGTGATACACCAAAGGATCAATCACAATACAAGAACTATTCCTACAGAGGGTAAAGGTAGCTGGGGCGGAGTGAAGGCTCATTCTTTAATCAAAGAAAGGATAGGGATCAAGATCAATATCGAGCTTTAGTGGTAATGAGGTAACCCGAAAGCAGAGAATCTGGGTTTTGGTAAAGAGGGTATATGACTGAGTGAAACTCTTTGGATTCTTTACCAGTGAAGCCCTTAGGAAGAAAAGAACTAAACCTTGCTCTACTAAGCAGCCGCTGAACTCGAGGTGGGTCTTTCCTCACAGGAGAGGAGGGACGAAGCTCTTAGTTTTTCTAGGTTCAAAGATTCCTTGCCAAGGTGCCATATAAGCAAAAGAGAAAGAAGCTGGACCTTGGAGCCAGAGCCTCTTCACTGTCTTTCCCTTCTGCTGGGTTGAGGACCAATACCAAGGTATATCATAACTAGTTCCCTTCTTTAGCGAGAGGGGTGAGAACAGAGATTCCGCCGATCTACAGGATTCCTCTTCTCCAGTAACTGATCCTCCGGTACCATAGAAAGAGGGAGGTGGTTAGGGAAGGGGCATAAAGGTCGAGTAATTTTTGGGTGTTGTACACCACGCGTGTGCATCATCCACTGTGCCAGTGACACGAATGCTTCCAACGTCGCCCACGCCACATAAAAATAACGATAAATTAGAAAGAATTCCAAACGCCCCAGTGCCCATTTGGATGAGACACCGCCCACGCCACTCTTACATTTAAAAATTTCTCATAAAGGTCACGAGGGGTGGTTGATGTTGCTATGGTGTTGATTTTCTATTTCATTTTTAGTTTTTTTTCTTTCTAAATTTTATTAAATTAATGATGTTAATTCAAGATTAAATGGGTGGACATGTGTCAAAAAAATTATGTAAGGTACACAAGGGGACATGGAAAATGGGGACGGCGGATCCCGTCCCCTCTCACTCTCACTCCCTCTGCCTCTCTCTTCTCCCCCCTCCTCGACCCAACCCCATCGCACGCCACCCCCTTCTCTCTTATCTCTCTCCTATTTTCTCTATGCCTTTCTCTCCTCTCCCCGACCCAACGCCCACTCGAAACCCACCCTCCATAGAAAAAACCCTCGACTGTAATTTTGTTTAATGGCCTCAATCCACCATATTCAAGTGAGTTTGTTTTTTAATATATATATATATATATATATATATATATATATATATATATATATAAAGCAAAGGCAGAGGATGGTAAAACTTTCAAAATACTAGAAAATGTCATTGGTTAATGCAAACATTAAAAATTAAAATTATTAATTAAATAAAGATAATATGGTAAATTCACACTTTTTCATATTAAAAAAATAAAAATGAAAGAAAATTCAGATAATAGATCTTATTTTTATGTACACTACTATCCATTATATTTTTTAATTTTAAAATAAATTTAAATTTGTTTTAAAAAAAACCTCTCGCACGCGCGTGTGTAGAGGCTAGTGATATTGAAGGAAAGGGAAGTGGGAAGTGGGGCAGCGATGGTGAGGAAGGGGAGTGGGGTGGCGGGGCTGGGGGTGAAGTGACAGAAATGAACTGAAGTGATAAAGTGAGAAAATTTCATCAAATTTTAGAGATTTTGGGGCTTAAGTGAGAAATTTCAGTTTTAGGGAGTAACTAAGACAGAGAGTCTGTTCTCGGGTAAAACAGTAAGAGCTTGTTTAGGATTGCTTCTTTAGGAAGCTTATAAGCGCTTCTAGCAAAAACGCCTTTTATTATAAAATGTTGAAAATTTCATAAGAAATCAAAGTGCTTCTTGGAAAAGCACTTGGGAGTGCTTCTTCAAAAAGCGCTTTTATGGCCCATAAGCACTTCTAAACTTTTATATCAAACATTGTCAAGACTCAGAAGCGCTTTTAGCCCTTCCATAAGAGCAGTTCCAGCGGTAGCCCTTGCTAGGGCAGGAGGGGGCCCAAGCCCCGTTTTGGAGATTCAGCAAGCAAAGCTTGCCCTGGCAGCTCATGGGCCCGAATTTGCTAACGTTAGCAACAAAATTTTTTTAAAAAAATACTAACTTTTTTGAATTTTTTAAAAATAAATACCTAATTATATTCTTCACTTCCCATACCAAAACTCTATACAAATTTATATTCACATATCTTATGTGAATAAGAATGCTTATTAATAGATGTAAACACACAAGCCTTTGCTTTGCCCTTACCATGTTAAATGGGTGAAAATGCTCTAAAGCACTCCCAAACGGACCTTAAGTAAGTGGTTCTTATTTCATCATTGCCCAGCACATGGGCCCGGCCCATACATCTTTTCGCTTAATCCCCGCTATAATCATCTGGTACCACATTTTCAAAGCCCCTCTGGTCAACCGACAATGGGTTCGATAGGAACACCGCCGAGTGCAGAGAACGGCTCTGCTAACCCCAACCCCGCCACTGCCGCATGCGACGGCGATAGAAAGCCGCAGTCCGTCGATGGCTACCATGCTTCGTCCAACGAAAGGACGCTGGAGTCTGACGTATCGAAGAAGCGAAAGTCGTCGATCCTTCCTCTGGAGGTTGGCACGCGCGTCATGTGTCGTTGGAGGGACTCCAAGTACCACCCTGTCAAGGTCATCGAACGCCGCAGAACGCATTGCGGTGGGCCCAACGATTACGAGTACTACGTCCACTACACTGAGTGTAAGATCCAATTCCTCATTTCTTGCTCAATTTTGCAATTTAGGGTTAGGGTTCGAGTTTTTAGTTTGTTCTATGTTTTTTTGGGT
Organism: Prunus padus; assembly: GCA_024362665.1. Lineage (NCBI taxonomy): Eukaryota > Viridiplantae > Streptophyta > Magnoliopsida > Rosales > Rosaceae > Prunus > Prunus padus. The sequence goes on from JANFAM010000020.1 coordinate 40,858,355, forward strand.
TCCAGTTTTTCTGGTTAGCTGTGTAAGTGGACAGATGTGTTCAATTGGCCAATTTGGTGATTTTTCGGCTGGGCCAGTAGTCTAATTGGGGACCTAGGTTTCATAGAGTTGAAGTGTTTGTGAAATTAGTAACTTGCCTTCTGTTGCGGGGGTAATCTCTTAAATTTAACGAACCGTTACATTACAATGTAGTGTGAGTTACATTGACGGCATATAATATGTTTGGTAAGGTTTTTGAGGAGTAATATGAATACAGATTTTCTATGATGGGGAAAAGGTATTGCCTGGAGCCTAGAGGTGTTAGGCCCGTTTTGGGATTGAATAAATGAGTATTTTATTTGTGGAATGGATTTTCTGAGGTATGATGAATGATGAATAAAACCTTGCTCTCACTGGTATGCACATAAACATCATTTCATTTGATTATCTGTGGTGTTCATTTGTTTGATTATCGTAAAAAATGTTATCTTTTGATATCATATAATTAATAGAATAGGCTGAGATCTTATACTGGTGGGATGTAATTAAATTAATCTGTTACAGTTCCAATGAATTCTTACTTATTCTGATATATTTATGTTTGTTCAATTTTTCAGTCAATAGGAGGCTTGATGAGTGGGTGAAACTTGACCAACTTGATCTTGATTCAGTAGAGGCTGTAGTTGATGAGAAAGTGGAGGATAAGGTAACTCTGCCCTCTTTGTTATCAACCCTTCTTCAAATGTCCCTCTTGAGTCTTGTTCATAGGTGTCATTGCGGTTTGTTTAGCATGCCAAAGATGAACTTTCTTAAAGTGTAACTTGTTATAATGTTTGGGTTGTACCAAGAAAATCCTGCTGTTTATGAAGATAACCTTTACTTTCCCTTGTCAGTTGCTTTTCCTATACCTTTTTATTTTCAAAATATCCATTTGATAACTTTTCACATATGCGGGTTCTTAGGTTACAAGCTTGAAAATGACTCGCCATCAGAAGCGGAAGATTGATGAGACACATGTAGAGGTATGCACTAATTAGAATCGTTTCATTGTTATTATTGTTGATCAATATAGCTGTTGTTTGGGAAATTGACTCGTCATCACCTTCTGTTTGTCTGTCTGTCTCTCTCTCGCTCACACACACACACACATGTACACAATACGGTATAACAACCTACTTTGAAGGTTGTGTAAAAGTAATTTACATTACTATGTGCTGACAATGGATTTTATGTGAGGAAGGGCATTAGTGAGCTTCTCGAATTGTGTGTTTCAGATTTTATAAACTTTTTGATCTGAAGATGTTCTTGATATTTTATAGGGCCATGAGGAACTTGATGCTGCCAGCTTGCGTGAACATGAAGAATTTACAAAAGTGAAAAATATAGCGACAATAGAACTTGGAAGATACGAAATTGAGACATGGTACTTCTCCCCATTTCCACCAGAATATAATGACTCTTTGAAGCTGTACTTTTGTGAGTTTTGCCTCAATTTCATGAAGCGCAAGGAACAACTTCAAAGGCATATGGTGAGCTGTACCTAGAATATTATTATTTTTCCTTGCGTACAGTATCTTGTTTGTGGATAGTTTATGTAGTAATGGACCTGCAGTTTATTTCATTAATGATTAAGTTCAAAAACTGTAGTTGACTGATGTTGTTATTATCATATTTATTTATATATTTTTCTGTCTGCATATGTAGAGGAAATGTGATCTCAAGCATCCCCCTGGTGATGAGATATACCGAAGTGGTACACTTTCTATGTTTGAGGTTAGTTGCATTGTTTCTGCATAACATCTCATTGATGGGTTTTGAAAGAAACTGTTATGTTAGTTTCCTTCAGTTAATATGGGAAGGTATTATGTGGTTTCAAAAGTTGTAATCTGTAATTTACTCTGCTTTGAAAATTGAAAGCACTGTCACATTCTAAATGCTGTGCTTTTTTTTGTTGACAAGTTTTGGGGTCTATTTGCTGTGTATTTTCAGATCTTGTGTTTGTGGCTGATGTGAATTTTCTTTGCTTAAATGTATTGAATCAGGTTGATGGCAAAAAGAACAAGGTTTATGGGCAGAATCTTTGTTATTTGGCGAAATTGTTTCTTGATCACAAGACCCTGTATTATGATGTTGACCTCTTTCTGTTTTACATTTTATGTGAATGTGATGATCGAGGATGCCACATGGTTGGATATTTTTCCAAGGTAATATATTTGCTTCCATGGTAATTTCTTTGCAGATACTGAAGTGACTGTAGAGTTCTCTGTATTTCCAGTTTTTTGTTAGATTATTTTCCCCTGGCCGCCTCTTTGTTAATGCAAAATTTCAGCATAACTAATTATGTGATTTCTCATATTGCAGGAAAAGCATTCGGAGGAATCCTATAATTTGGCATGTATCCTCACCCTTCCTCCATATCAAAGAAAAGGCTATGGCAAATTTTTGATTGCCTTCTGTAAGCCCTGGCACTTAGTTTCTTATTGTATTTCGGCTTATTTCAAATCTCTCTCTCTCTCATTGAGTTCTAACTTTATATTGATAGTCCTTTCAATATTTGTAATTTGTGGAGGGCCACTCTAAACACAAATTTATTAATGGGTACATGTCCAGTAAGATTTCTAGAATATCCTTCTATAGTCTGCCAATAAGTTGCAGTTGCGGATTGTGGGAGACTATTAAGCCAAATTCATTCAACACGTTGCTTATTATTATTTAAAGCTCTCTGATTACACAACTGTTGAGGTAATAGGAGATTGGCTGACTAGAATAACTAATCTTAAAATTCCTTCTTCTCTAGTGTGTGTGCAGTTTCTTTTCCATTTAAGCCTTGTTGTGCAAAGAAATTCAAAGGGATCTAGTTATAATGTTGGACTCTATGAATACCTGCTATCCAAATGATCCCTATTTTTAATCTTCAAACTCTTCATCTATATGACATGGAGCACTTTGGTCATGCCAAGGCATAAGCCTTTATTCCCACATGACGTGGTCAGCTGTCTTTTCACTTCCTAAGAATTTTCTAGTGTCATATAGAATTGAGCCAATAGGGGGACACATGTTCATGCAGTAACTGCACTGCTGTAAGTATGATGGCATAATCTGATGGACTGGTGCTGACTCTGCTGTGCGTTAGGGCTCAGGAAACTAAGTTTTTCCCTCGTCATTAATCAAAGTTAATTGTTGGACTGATGTCACCTTTTATATTCTTTGGTTGCATCGTTTTGCCTTAATTATATCTCTCTTTCCAGAAGCAGTTACTAATGCTTTTTCAAATATGGAGCAGCATATGAACTTTCAAAGAAAGAAGGTAAAGTTGGAACGCCTGAAAGACCCCTCTCTGACCTAGGATTGCTAAGCTACAGAGGATACTGGACTCGGGTGCTTCTAGACATCTTGAAAAAGCACAAGGGAAATATTTCAATCAAGGTGAGCATTTCAAAATTTTTAGTTAAATCAATGTGGTTCACCCGTGACATAATTGCTGCTTCAACTTTTTGCCGATCGTGTTTCAAGTGTTTTTGCACATGCCAGCGAAGTTGTTCAAATACTTAGAATTGCATACTGGATTTGTCCTAGGACAATCACCCTTTAGCTGGGGTGTGCATTTCTATTTACTCCTCTCTCTCGTTGTAAAGCGTTCTTTCAACTATTAGATACCTAATAGTGCTGCTCCTGTGTTCACCTCCATGCATGTGCATTGATTCTTGAAAATTATTGTTCTATTCCATCCGCACAAAAAAAGTATAACCTCATCATATGGCTGGAAAGTAGGAGAAAATATATATCAGATCAGTATCTGAATGCCATATGGTTTTTGCTGAGTTTCTTAGAGGATGTTCAGGTGATGCATATGATCATACTTGATGATGTTTGGTCGTGCAGGAGCTAAGTGACATGACAGCCATCAAGGCAGAGGATATATTGACCACCCTTCAGAGTCTAGAATTAATTCAGTACAGGAAAGGGCAGCATGTAATTTGTGCAGACCCCAAGGTCCTGGATCGTCACCTAAAAGCAGCCGGTCGCGGGGGCCTGGATGTTGATGTTAGCAAATTGATCTGGACGCCATATAAAGATCAAGGGTGATGATAAGTAGTACAGTTCACTCAATGCTGTAACTTGCTGCTTCTTGTATAAATGTAGACTTAGGCATCGAACTAGGAATCGAAACCGAACACTAGGCTCGTGTGCAACTCGCTTAGGGTAATGTTATGTGGGATGATGAGCTTGACATTCTCCAATTGTCTCTTGTAACAATTTGTATTGACAAAATGCACTAGTGTAGTAATGGATGCAGCCAGAACCGATATTTTTTTTCCTCTTATATATTGTAATATTTATTTTCCGAAGCTTCCTGCGTGGTTAACTTTCCTGCACATGCAAAGAACAATTATAATTTTTGAGTCTTGTCGGTGGGTTACCAACTACCAAGACTTGTCGCGGCTGAAAGAAGCTATTTTGCTGGTTGTCCATAAGCTTTTTAACTCAACAATTTCAACATGGAGGGTGGAGCCTAGGTTTAGGTTTAGGTTAAGTTAGATGCGTAGATAGCCTAAATTTTATGAGCAACGAGAAATAATCTTTTTGATATATTAAGAGATTGCGACCTCAGTAAGATATAATTTACTGTAAGTAATTATTTTTTTAGCTTTTGAGTTCTAATGTGGGGGAAATTATAGCAATGCCACCTGGACACTGCGATGGCAAAATGCAACAAAAGATGCTAGATTCGATTTCCCCCTTCCTCGATATTGCTTGTATTTAAAAAGTGACTTATTGGACTACTCTCTTCCTTCCTCTTATCTCTCCTTCATTGTCTCATTTGAGAAAAATTTACCCATACCATGAATACCATGTGGCGTTGCCGATCACCCATTACTATGTATTTTAACTTTCCGATATGGCAATTTGTGATAGACTAGGGTACCACCACGGTGGCATCCCTGTTACATGTAATTTCTTCTCATCTCATGGACATGGCCATCTATCTGACCATTGGCCATGTAGTTTTAAGTTCATTTTAATTTTTGAGGTATGAGAAAGAAGATGTACAAAATAAAAGAAACTTTTGATGAGGATATGATATGAGAGTCAATTCTGTGAGAAGCGCGATTGTTCCATCTGGAGACCATTGCTTGTCGGTGTAGCCGCCCCAACCCAACGGCGTTGCCAACTATGCAAACACACATTACTTAGGGGCACTGCAATCCATGGCAACGTGGCAGCAGCACCCCAATCCTAGCTTTTTATTTTACAAAATATTTTGCGGTGATTATATAAGCTAAAAACTTCATGTATAATCTTAAATCTTAGTGGTTAACTACATCTTGACTAATCCTTAATCTAACAACATTATGCATCTGCCTAATTTTGATAGCAGTGAAAATGGAGAATAATTTGGAACACAGAAAGCTAATGGAAAGATTGGCAATGAGAAGAGTCAAATTTGCAAATTGAATGCTAAAAAGAAAAGAAAAAAAAAGACAAAGAAAAACCCATGAGACCTTCCCAATTAAGAAGAGCACCTGGTGGGATTTGTCACTAATTCAAATAACTAAACATTAAAATCTATGAACTACAATCCCAACAACACATAACAACAATAAGCTACCAGTCTCAATTATGTCATTTGGCAAAGTGAAAGTGAATCAAACAATATCCAAAATTGGGATCCAAAAACAAACACATGTACAACTACTTTCTTCACTCCCCTTTTGGTTTTCTTTTCTTTTACCCATCATCAGACAATAGTGGGTTGATTTTGATGTCTTGGATGGTGGGTTAGTTTAAGCTGCAAACCTTCCAATGCAGCCCCACCAGATCTCCTCTTCCAAAGGCTGCACACCTCTTCTTCTTGGGCCTCAGGCTTCTTGTGCACCCTCTTGATCACAGGCAGGGGAGGATCCAAATCCACTATGTTAATATCTGGAACACAAAGATGATGATGATCTTGACCATTGATCCTGGGCCCACTTGAAGCATTCAAAACCACTTGTTGTCTTCTACATCTGGTGTTGGTTTTGGTGATAGTTGTTGTAGTGGTAGGAGTGAGGCTTTTGCTAGAGAAGAGTTTTTTGAGCTTTGAATACTTGAAATTGTTGTTGTTATTGTTGTTGTGGTGGTTGTTGGGGCTGTTGTTGTGCATGGAATTGGTGATGGTGAGCCTGTGAGAGGTTGGAAAGCCATTAACTTTGTTGCCTCTCTTGACTTGGCCCATGCAGCTGATTCTTGGGGACAAAGGGTCTTCTTTGAAGGAAGCAGAGCAGTTGGGGAGGCTTACATGTTTGATGGATGGCCTTGAACACAACATGGGTAAGAATGTGCTTCTGTGATGCATTTGCAGATTGTGATGTTGATGACGATGACGGTGATGGTGGTGGAAGCGATTGTATTCATTTCCCATTTGTTCTCTCTTCTCCTTCTTTCAACTTCTTTTAGTTTCTGAAACAGGGAATGAGATAAGATTTGCTTGTGTTTTGTACAGTCAAATTCTTGGTGTTTTCAGCACAGAGAGAGAGAGAGAGAGAGAGAGAGAAGGTTGGGGGGTTAATGGGAAGAGAGCTATGTTATTTATTACAAGGTTGCCATGGTCTATATGGTATTCCAAAGTGAGGAGAGAGAGAGAGAGAGAGAGAGAGAGAGAGAGAGAGAGAGAGAGAGGGTGTTGAGTTTGTCAAACATGAACAAAGTGATGTGTATTTTAATATAACAAGACTATCCTTTTAATTTAATATAATTTGATTTGATTCAATTTTTGTGTTTACTCATTCTTTAACAATGACTTGTGGGAAGGAGAGACCAAGACAGAAGTATGTCAGGACCATTATGTTGCCTTTCTTTGGGATAATATGTATGATATAATGTATGCTTAATAAGTGAAGGTGTGAAAGGAAAGCTCCTTTTCTTTCATTATTATTAAGGGTCCGGCTTAAAAGAGGAAAAAGGATAAATCTTCCATCCAATCCAACCAGTTCATGCCAAGTCTACACGCTATTCATGGTAAATCATAGGCTGACCTCCCTCTTGTCTCCTTTCGATCTAATCGGTTAAATTCACCGTCTAACGACACAAGCAGCGTGTATCAAAACGCTAGTATAACATAACAAAAATCCAAAACATATAATAACCCAATAAACTATTTGCTCAAAACAAGTACTCAAGAATCCAATTAACTCAATTGTGGTTCTAGGGTTGGATTAGTTCTGCATCTAATCTTGTTTAACTGAAAGAGAACAACCTTTTGAAATTTGAAGTTATTTATGCCAACTCAAAATTTTCTGCTCCTCTCTTCCCACATCATTGTATATAAGTTCATAATTGTATCTGTTTCTGCTTTTGAGCTTGTTCTTGTAAATGCTTCTGCTTTAGTTTTGCTGCACCAATACTTGATGGATTGGGACATGCTTGAAGCAGTCAAAGGTCAAACAAATCAACATAAATAAATGTTGAGCACATATTATTAGGTGGAACCACGTTTACCCAGAAGGAAGCCCACAAGTAATTAATCCCCAGCCTCTTTTGTATAAATTATAATGCATGCATTCCTTTAGTGGCAACAATTATATGACTTTCGTATTTTCCTAAAAAAAATTTAAATTAAAAAAAAAAAGTATTTATCTTCAAGAAAAAACATTTAAAAAAAGTATATGACTTTCACTTTACAGGAATCTTCCAAGCCCCCTACTAAGCTGGGTCTAGTTTTCTCTTTGTGTGTACACATTTGACCACATTTGTATTTGAAAAATCAAATTATAATAATTATAATAATTCTTTTGATATTGAAACAAGTTTAATATTCTTTATAGCAAGCAAATTTTACCTGGTCAAATTAGATTTTTCAGTTTGAAGTCAAGTCAAATATACAAGAAATTATACATATATATACTTTCTTAATTATTATTTTACTTGATCCATGAAAAACCTAGAATTATATAGAGTGAGCTTTAGCTTCTTAGCAATGTTTCGACCAACAAAAAAAAAATCATGAGAAGCCAAAACCTTTTTCTTATTTTATTTCTGCTGTTGTTAAACTCAAGAAACCATTATTAGCATCGATCAAGTAAAGTGCCAATAGAAACCAGAAAGAAATTTGGAACTTTCAGCTTCAAAATTAAACCTGTCAGAACTCCAGCTGCTACGTAAAGACAGTGCAAGCAATACTCGAAACAACAAGAATAATACACTAACTCACTAGATTATAATTTTTTTTTAAATTCGAAATATATACGAAACAAGTTAGATTAGTGTTAAATACGATTAACCCGATTTTTATATCGTAAACTTAATTTTAACTGCTACGGTATAATGAAAGTGTTTCTTTGTTTTATTTAAAAAAAATATTAATTGATTTTTTAATTTTGTATTTTGTGCATGAGATGAGAGTTTGGGTTGATTAGCAGAACATTTTGATTTAAAATTGAAGCACATGCACACCAGGTGCAGGGACAAATTGTGAAGGAAGCAGAAGATGCATACATCTCAGCCGACAAGCCATGCACCACACAACGTGGGAGGCACATGAAAGGTGAATTTGGTACACTAAATCTATCATATCTTAACAGACAAGCTCCCCTTGGTTGGCAATGGCAGCACTTTGCCCTAATAAGATGACATTCACATTATAATGTGTTTGGTGTAGGGCTGGGACCATCCAATTCTGTTTGAAAGGGGCTCATCGCATCAATTATCAATATCACCAATGATTTGCTTTAAGAAAATGTACATTTGATTTTTATTCGACTTAGTCCGTTAAGAATTTATATTTGTTCATGCAGATGACGTGTTATGTTGTTCAATGATTAATCTAAAAACCGCATATTTGATTTAACGTTCACTTGATTAATAACTTGGATTGATAGATTGGTAATAATATGTGCTAAAGTGTCATATATAGGGGATTTTTGCTTCTACTTTTTTTCATTTATCCTCCATAGGGATAGGGTTATGAATGATGTTGATTTGAAGTACAATTAACTGGTAATTGTCCTAACAACCTCTAATCATATGAAGAAGATAATTGCAGTTTGTCTCAAAATATATCGGATTTTCGTTGCATAGAATTTCATTAATATGCAATTTTTAAGAAACTCAGCAAAATAATAAAGAATTATAAGATGAAATGCAAGTTTTTATTTTTTTTTTTGTTGAAGAAAAAAGTTGGAGCATGATAGCTGAGATCCACCATTGCACGTGTTGTACAAAGTTTTTAATTTATTATTTATTTTTATATGTATATGTTGTGCATGAATTTGTAAAGTCCTTAAAGATGGGATATCAATTCCAAATCAACCCTAAAATTTAAGGGTTGTATGTAATTAACCCTAGAGTCATGATCTCTTATTACCTAATGACCAAGAAATCCATTTCACTCACCCTGATTCAAATCCAACTACCAAAAGAGTTCTTAAAAGACGTGCGAAGAGCGGCATTTCGGATTAATCCAAGAATGGGATGATGGATTCTCATCACTAGGTGACAAGAGATCAGGACTCATTAACCCTAATACTTATATAGTGAGTGTTGGTGTGAAGCACAAGAAGAGAGGTGTGATCTGCTGCCAGTTGGCCTGCCTGCCTGCCTGCCTGCCTGCCTGGCAGATCCCAAGATACACGTGACACGTCCACAAGTAAACAAGCTTTTGTTTTGTTGTGTTTGCAGGTTGTCCTACATTTCACAAACTTAATTGTATTTTTCTATTTATTTTTCTTTAGAAACATCGACATTGACATTGACATCATCAAATATCAAATATCCTATCTGTAATATGTATGGTTTGCTACATTATTGGAATTTGGAAGGGAGACATGAAGCCATCGGATAATATATCAATAAAAGCAAAGTAACAAGGTAGTAGTGTTAAGATTGATGATCAAATAACACACGTATCTTCTTTATACAAATATGTTGTAGCAAAAGACTCACTAGTATAGTGGTTTGGAGCATGTTCCACCCAAGTAAAATCCTGGTTCGAGTCCTAGCATCAGTGTAGTAAGTGTGAGTTTAGTATATTATCACCAATTTTTAATAGGAAATGTCCTAAAAAAATAAATAATTAATTAATTACAAACCATTTTGTTTTCAAATATATAACATGTAGCGGATGTGATACGTCGCGGATGTGATACGTCTTATTTCTCTGTGAGTTCGAATTTTATGCTTATATTTTACGCTGAAATCGCCATCATAATTGAGACATCAACTTGAATTCAGGACACTTATTCAAAATCTTATCAATACAGAAATGTAAGCATATAATAATGTGATTTCATCTTTTCCAATCTGCTTCTTTACTTGGAAGTATCATATGGTTGTTGTATGTGAAAGTCACTATGTACGGCCTTTTTATCTACAAAGCTTAGAAGGAGGAAAAAAAACACAGCAGCACGTGGACTGTATGGTTTACATTACATCACAACAAAAACCCACAATCAAAATCAATGTTCTGAACTTCCTTCCTGATGCTGATGATGTGAGAATATATATGTGGCTTGTGACTTTTGGGTTTAAGGTGATGGGCCAGAAACAAGGGTAAATGTAAGATGACCATACAAACCCACGCGGATGACATTTGGTTTTATGCGCAGATTTCTTCGTGTGGGGCATTATGTCCAATCATATCCATAACGTCGGCATGTATAGCCAGAATTACAACTTATAAAATGTCAAACAGTCACACTATAATACTACATAGCATTCCAGCCAACCAGAGATCATATTAGTTAGTGCCATTTCATATGGAAAAATTCAAACTTATTTCGACTCACAATTTTTATTATTATTTAATCTAATATGTAAGGAGGCAAATTCGAACTTGAGTGCAAAGCAACGGGAACACTGTCCTAACCAACTGGGCTAACCCGCGTTTCCATTTCCACTCACGAATGCTAGAGGCCCAAGACAATATGAATACCCAAATTGGCTAAACGATCTCAGACAAGGAGGGGGTGGAGAAGAGCTGAAATCTCCCTTTAACAACAAGAGTTAAGATAATAGCTGAATCCACCTCAACCAAAAGAATGGAAATGTGGTTGTCGGCAAGCTTAAGACACATGGGAGCATTTTTGCTCACCACTTTAACCATAGGTGTACCCTCACCACCACCTTCAATGCTTGACACGTATTCATAGGCATAATCATAGTTAACTTTTGCTTTGTATTTATGGAACCATGGTTATACCTATAGACACGTGTCAAGCATTAAAGGTGGTGGTGAGGGTACACCTAAGGTTAAAGTGGTGAGCAAAAATGCACCCTAAGACACATGACACAGAGCCCACAGCTCAGCTTGGACAAAATATATCCTGCACCAAGATTAGCCATGAAGCCAACCACAGGTATTCAGTAGAAAAGAGTTTCACTTAAAACCGAACAAGCATTTGTTTTTGTCCCTTGTCATTGTGGACAAGCCACAATCTCAAGCCATAGTCTGATATATCATATACTAAACTGCCAGAGCAGCCAATTTAGTCAAAATGCAAAAATGAAGAAACTCGCAGTAACGTTAGAATACTTCTGTATATGTACAGAAGAGTGACACTACATAGAAAAGAACACAGGACATGGATTTAGAACACAAACTTCTGCACCTTAATGAAGGATAGCAAGGTGCAACTTCGGCGAAAATTGCATTCCTCTTGAGGCTCAGCATGCTCCCGTGTGTCCCGGGATCATTATATTGCTACATATGCGAATTATAAGTGCCCACAAGCATACACTGTTGCATGCTGGCTTGCTGAGAGGAGTAAATTTTCGCATCTTCATAGTTCATACAATTGCTATTTGATGCACTGCCCATCAAATGCTAAACTCCTCAATTCTGTCCTGTGTTTTCACCATTACGTGACAAGGACAGGCAAATGTTAGCACTCATTGCCAACCAAAAGTAGTCACCATGATAGTCCATCTACATCAGGAAAAAAAAAGGAGAAGAAGAGCCCTGATGGTGACCATCGAGTTGGATATTCAACATAATCCTGCAAAATACAAGTCCTAGGAGAGCAGTTATTGAGAAGACTCCTCGTGTTTACCACCCTGTGGTGCAACTGCTTGATCCTGTGACAATAGGGATTGCAAATTATCCAAATCGATAAGAGGCTCTTTATTTGAACCATCATCCTTCCTATTAGTATCGTTTGATGCTTCATCATTAGGCTCTAGAGAACCATCATTCCTATTAATATCATTTGATACTTCATCATTAGGCTCTATAGCTCTAGAGTGATCCTGTTGCTTTGCCGTTTCAGCATGCTGGTGGAACTCTGTTTGTGAACTTGATACAGGAAGAGATGGAGCAGCAACGCCTAACCCTTTGGAAAGACAAACATACTTGAAAACAAGTTGTTTGTAATTATTAAGGAGGTCTTCTACATCATTGAGTGTTAGATCACCAACATGCGCAAACAAGTACGGATACTCCTGGAAGACCTGGCTCGCCTTATCATCATTTACAAGGATTGTCGCGCCCTTATCCTCCAAATCTGAAAGGGATGGAATTTTGGAAAAGGATAAATTATCTTTTGCACCATAGGGTATATTTTTCGATCGGGATTTTCTTTCAGAAGATTTGGGTTGTGCAGAATCCTTGTTGGCATTCAAAGGTTGATGTCTGGGTTCCATAGATTCTGATCTATGTACATATCCTGCATATTGACCGCTTTGATTATACTGACTGTCCAAATCAGTTGAAAGTCCTGAAAGAAGTGCTCGAGCAGTTTCCATGTTCTTTTCAAACTCAGTTTCATCCATTGAAATGGATTTTGCATCAATATTTGAGATGAAGGACTCCACAGAGAGCATGTTTGTGAAAAAATAGGCTGTTTCACCAACTAATCGAGATTGACGCCTGTACCTTTGTATATACAATAAATTTGAGTGCAGTTGTGGAGGGTTTGCCTGCATCATCATTTAAACAGAGCAACTTTGTAAACATGACATACTCTGGTCCCTTCTACAATTGAAGAACGCAACGCACCTCCAGTGGTAAATTAATTGAATAGTTTATTTAGAATAGACGATGATATGTATTGCTTCAGAAGTAAATTTTTAATAAAATAACTCAGGACATTATATAAAGTTTGCCATACCTTTAAAGTAACATAAATTAGGACGGGAAGAAATTCATCAGCTCCTGGGGGATTCTCATTTGAAGCAACAGAAGCATTCAGCAACAAGTTATTGATAACCTTGCAACAATTGAGGATACACACAAGCTTATCCCTAGGTGCCTTGTACATATTGATCTTTTGCAGTTCTTTCTGAGCAAGCTGAAATGATAAAAGCAACAAAAAAAATGCATTGGTAAGGATTTAATGAGAGGTATCCAACAATGATTAAGTCTAAGATTACAGAAGTCAGAAGAAAAAAATTTGCGATCCTATGTGCATTCTCATGAAAAGAAAAACAACCAAGAAAAAAAAAGTTTAATCATAAGTTAGAAAAGTTGACACATTAATTACCCCGAACATGAAAAGACAGTTAGTTCACACCACAAGAAGGAAGGAAATAGGGGGAATTGATCTCTATTTTGTGAAATCCCGCACTATCCTGATTGCTATTTCCTTTTCAATACCTGTCAACATGTGGGTCTAATTTTTCTCAAAAAAGCTCCTTAAACAAGGAACTGTTAACAAATAGAGACAACTCATGGGCAAATCAATACATCTCGATTGAGAGCTATGTCCATGTCTTTATTTAAGGATCTCATTACAAAATCAATGTCTCTCTCTCTCTCTCTCTCTCCTGTATACATACTTTATTTATACATATTTGATATGTATATTATATATCATAAATAAATATATATATCTATATACATATTTGATATGAGTAGTCCTTTACTCACCAGCCATGATGTTTCATTTTGAAATGTGGGCTTAATATCCAAATTCTCCGGTCGAATGAATTGTTGTACTAAAGCCATCTTCTCATACAGTTGGTCATCAAGTTTTACATCATCCGGAACTGAAGCAAATACACGAGGAAATAACTTTGTCATGACATACTTCTCCAGTCCCTGTATTTAACAGAATCCAAGAAAAACAAAATGCCAACAACTTCAATAAGACATATCACATATTAACATAAAGTATTAGAAAGGAAAAAAAACCATCTGAGAGGGCGAGATATGCTAAAATAATACAGGTCCTAGAAGATGAAAGAAAAACTACAGAGTTCCTCAAAGAAGAATGATATACATTATACAAGAAGGTATGAAGTACAATATCTTTCACATTTTCATAAATCTTCATTCTACACTGCCAGAAGGGAGTGTGAGGTTCTCTTTGATGGGTGTGTTCAGGTTCAATTTCGGTTTTCTTTTATTTCATATGTAAAGTGTCATTAAGACATGTTTCTTCTTCCCCGGGAGAAACTAGAAGGGGCCAGAAAAAGATGAGTTGCTGTGCTTACAACAACAAACACCCACTTAAGCAATGATGCTTTAGCCTTTCACTTAATCCCTCTTGACAATTAATTCATGATCATTCATATATGCAAGCAAAACTAAAATGCTAAGAGTTCAGTTAATATCAAACTCAAACTTACTTCGCCAGCACTGTCGAGCTCCTCTTCTGAACAACCAGCCCAAAGTGGATGAGCCCTAAAATCCATTTCCATTTGGGCAAAGAAGTCCTGCACCGCAGCACTGTCCCTCTCTGGATCAGGAGCATTGTTCGAAAACGATACTACGAAACTGCAATCCAATTCAAACCAACCCAGTTCAATTCAATGCAAAACAAACATCAAACACCTTTCTCGCACTCAATTCTCAACTTTGATAAGAGGTTCTTACTCTAGAAACAAACAATCCAAGATCTCAAAATCCACTTTACCTTTTTATGGACTTGACGAAATCAGCGGCCGTCGGTTGACGCATTCGTTCAAGAAAGTCCTGCAGGCCCAAGAACACATCGGCGTTCTCCATTCTCCACCAACGTCCGATTGCTCCAAAATCTTAGCTCAACGGCGATGATGAGAGAGAGAGCTGAGAGCTGACCACTTTCAAGTTCAAAAGCCAATTGCTAATTGAGCTGCGATGGAGTGGATGTACGTATTTGATTATCGGATGACAAAAGAAGATCCAAAGTTAATTAACGCTTTGGTAATTGTTGGGTTTTGAGTTTTGGGGGCTCCGACTCAAGAAAATTGATGATCCAACTGGATTCTGGATGATGGATATCGCGGTTGCTGCCACTTGCTTATGGGCCTTGGGTTGGGCTTACCTGGCAGGCTTGGATGTTGACTCATTTGGGCTCAGCTTCAGTTGAGTGATTCTGGGAGGCAAGAATCACTTATGGTGAGAAGCACTTCCCACGTGTATTTCTC
This sequence comes from Prunus padus, assembly GCA_024362665.1. Lineage (NCBI taxonomy): Eukaryota > Viridiplantae > Streptophyta > Magnoliopsida > Rosales > Rosaceae > Prunus > Prunus padus. Next base: position 40,873,655 of record JANFAM010000020.1, read on the forward strand.
ATTTGTTTCTCCATAAATCACTTCAAACCAAAAGTAATTATATGGAGAAGTGATTATTAGCCTATCTAGAATCACTCCCAAACGAACCCAACATCAATGCTTCAGAAGCACTTCCGCTCATAAGCTCTTTTGTTAGAGGTGCTTTCATGAAAAAAACGTCTCAATTTTTGTTAAAAATCCAAGTGCTTTATGAGCGGCTTTTGTTAGAAACATTTTTATGGACAGAACCTCTAAATTTTTGTTAAAAATCCAAGTGTTTGCTAGGTACTTCTCCATAAATCACTTTTATGACTCATAAGAGCTTTTAAATTGTTCTACCAAACGCAATTAGAAGCGCTTTTAACTCTTACATAAGCATAAAAGCGTTTTCTGACAACCATGAATCTCTTTTTTATGCTTTTTAAGGCTCAACCATGTCATATATTAGAGTATTTGTTTCAACAACAACAAAAAAACACTATAATGCAAGCCTACATGTTATGATGTCAAAAGCCGTAAGAAGCTATTGACTTTTACCGACCATATTGGCTTCAGACACAAAAGAAACATTCACCTAAAGGTTATCTCAAATCTAAAACAGTTCATTTAATTGTACCATATGCATTCTAAAGTGTGTTAGTGCACGTTTGAGAGTGCTTTGGAAGTGAAGAAAGGCATGAAAATCATAAAACCAATGAAGTGAAAAAGAACCCCCAGCCCTCATCACACAACATGAAAGCAGCAGCGAAAGCAATGTATTTTCTGTGTTTTGTATTACAACAAGTAATTCCTGTGGATCAGTGGAAGAATACAACATTAACTGAAAAAGGTTGCTCCTGCTACTGGGGTACACACTCGGCCTGGTGCAAATAATACCCACATCAGAAGAAAACATTTCGATCCTATGTAAAACTATATCACAAGAACTGTCATTTCATATAAATACACTCGTACATGCAAGAGCTGTCATTTCGTATAAACACCCTCCCACACGCTATTACAATCGGAAGATATCTTTGAACACAAACAGTATTTTCAGATTCACATCCATGCAATTGCCAACACTTCGACTGAACAGCTTCCACATAACTTAAGCACCAGGTCACCAGCTCTCATGTCTTCCCCAAAAGTTTAAGAAGCAATGTCTTAGAAATGTGTATCAATGCTATCTCCATCTACACTCTCAAAAATGTCAACTGGACTTGAAGTGAAATTGAACAATTTTTAAACACATTTTTTCACAAGAAAGGCCCCTACAACGTGAACTGATTTAGAATAATGAACTCCAAACAGCTGCATCCCCTTCACCACACTTTTCATGAACATGTTTAATCTTCTCCACTGACTTGCAGATGCCACTGCAGCTCCAATCAAATGATGCAATGCACACATTACCTGCTTGTGCCTTCCACTCACAATCTGCAGAGGATTCATCTAAATTAAAGTAAATCCAGTAACAGACAGATTTACCAAATTATAAGTTCCCAAAAGGAAATGTATATCTGTTGAGCGGGATCAATTTTAATGTGTCTCATCTAACGGGTAGCAAATATGCACCACATCCCATTATTAATATTCGAAAAGCTACCATTGTTTCTTCAGATTTGGATGCAAGATCCACTAATCACATATTTGTTCTAAAAACAGTACCTGGTGGAGTCCCACAGCACATATTGCGGTCATCAATGTGCTCGACTTCCAAACCAATAAACCATGAACCAAGCGACACATCTTCATTGGCATACTTATGCAATATTGGTCTGCAATAAAAAACAGGATGTCTCAGAACTTCATCATGTCTTGCAGAAAGTAACATGTGCAAACTTTAAAACCTTAGTTACCACTTTAAACACTTAGAGATTCTATTAACTATGGACGCATGAATTAAACTCTTTAATACCTGTAGGCCAAGTTGGGCAAAAATACCGGTGCTTTCAGGCCATTCATTTTGATTTAGACCCATATCCAATTCCCAAATCTCAAATTTCAAACCAATGATAAAACAACAGTTTAAAAGGTCAACTAATCCCCTTTTTTTTGGTATATCAAAACTCAGATTAAAGATGGTTGCAATCTTCAATGTCTTAGTGTATTTTTGCTGATGCAGGTGAACAATTTAATGTATTAAATATCTCCAACACAAATATGCCAAATTTCAAAATCTAGTACAGGACACTCGATGCTGTATCACACAAGGTTAATAGTAATACTACTTCTATTCGATGAAAAAGAAACGATAATATAATGTATTCTTACTGGTTGATGGAGATGTATGTAGCTAGATCCCTTGAGAGTGCATAAATCTGTCCAGTTGCATGACGGAAGTATTTGTTTCCCTCCTCTCCAAATTTCCAGTACTCTGGTTCATGGTACTTAACATTCCTAGAAAATAGAGAAAATTAGAAGATTAATATCTCCTCCCTGAGGATACATGTAAATTGAACTAACTTATCTATAAATGCATCAGGACAATTACTTTTGAGCAAGAACAGGTCCAGATTTCATACACCCGATGTAGACTCTAGGTTTTGAACGGTGACGGGCAAGAGTTGTAGCTAGCATACCTATACAAGCAAGACATGTAAGAAACTCATCCATGATAACAATATTCATATCTTTATAGTAGTTGAAAATATGAGCATTACAGCAGCATTGCATACCTAAATTGACATGTACATCATCATCCACCTTGACATAAAAATCAGCATCCCATTTTGCAACTGCAGTGGTGAAGAAAATTTTCGTTTTGGCAGACAATTCATGATAACCTTCAACATGTTCCTACAGTACAAAACATGAATGAGACCAAATTCCTCATAGTTCCACAGGTACAAAGTTTTATGTCTACGCTCTTACCAGCCTGAGGAAATCATTATGTTGAGCATCTTCCGAATCAATGGCTCGATCTAAAATGCTGTTGGATGTTGCACTGTATGAATTATGCAGATATCACCCAGGTTAGTTTTAGAATGAAAACAGAACACCAATTTAATAACTTATCCTCTATCACTGTGTAATATACATGAGCAAAAACCATGCTCTGGCCTCTCTTTATAGATATAATCTATTCTGTATATATTCCTATTCTCCATATTCATATCCCTTTCAGAGGAGAAAGATTATGGCATGTCATAGTTACCCCAGAATGGTGAGAGACAACATAAGGCCCAACTTTACCAGTAGATCATACAGCAGTAGTATAGGGTTACTTCAGCAAAAGAAAATTTAGAACTAAATTGCAAGTCTTAATATCTAAAATGTTGATAAAAACTAAAGTAAGAGGAGCATGTGATTCAGAACTTGAACCCACAAAATAAGCTACAAGTAGATCATACTGCACAGTATAATGTTTTAAGATTAGCAAAAGAAACTTTTTAACTAAACTGCTAGTCTCAATATCTAAAATGTTGACTTAAATATAAAGTAAGGGCAACATGTGATTAAGAACTTGTTTTCACAACATGAGCAATCTATTGCCACCAGGACATTTTACCATTGAACGACTATACTAATGCATTTCTTAATTTCTTAGCTCTCTTGGAGAAGTGCTGAATTCTCAAAAAATATTCTACTCTGTAAAGTATCAGTATCCAAATGTCATGGGAGAAGAGCACATGCATATGTCAAAATTGCCTCATCAAATTTCAATTCCATAGGCTGCAGTTATACGACTTTAATAGAATTGTTCCATACCTGTGGCCAATCATAAAACGGATTACAATCCCCTTCTCGCGCTCCAATTGTAGTAGCTTTTCCCCTGGCCAAACAATTCAGACATTTTCAGCAAGCAGTCCCATAGAATTAATAGATCTTATTTACACACAGAAGAATAACAGAGATATGGTACCTTGAGGCATCCAAGTCTCTCTAACTGAATCTCGCCTCTTCCTACTACTAAAAGCTGTGTTAATTCCAATAACAATAAATGCTTTCTTTCTCGTTGGACTGTCCTTAGACAACTGCGAGTTGCCACCGGCGCCACTCGAGGTGCCCATCTCCTGGGAACTCCGAGCTGCTGCCAACTCCATCTGAATTGATGCCATCTGCTTGTTTAGAGATCTGGCAAGCCTCCGCAAAATTCACAATAAGTAGCAAGGTAGTTAGTGCATAGTACAAATCCATGCAATTGCAACAGAAAGAAAGCAACCCAAGTCCAACAAAATCACAACAAGAGCTCAAGTGTTTGCACTCACTGAATTGATTCATGGGTTTTGTAAATTTCGTCCGTTACATCCTTTTCTTGTCCAGGCTTCTGTAAATAGCAACAAATTTCTTTTTAAAGAATATTCAAATTTAAACATAAGGGTTTGGAATTTCTGAGCAATTAATTGTTACCTTCTTAGTTGTGCAATCTTCTGAGACGATTTGAAGCTCTTGCTCCTGGCGACGAGTCGAAATGAGTTGACCATTGGATTCAGGTGCTACCCACATTCTGCTACCAACAAAACCCAAAATTCGTTTCAGTACTAAAAGCAAAACAGAGAGAAACCCATAACACGGATTCAACCAAAACCAAAATTCGAAAGCTGAAAATGGAACCTGCTTGTGATGAGCATGCCGAGGAGGAAAGCTGGGATGCAAAAAATGGGAATCCATGTTGCGGAGATCTTTCTGGAGCTTCGGTTCTTCATTCTCTCTTCGTTTCTCTGTGACACAGAGAGAGGTGAAGAGAGAGCGAAGTGGTGACGAAGCTGGTTGTGAACTTGTGACTTGTGAATGAGAGAGACGGTGTGAATTTATAAGGTGGAATTGGGTTTGAATTTTCTTTTGCTTTTAGGCGTGTTGGGTCCATGTTTGTTTGTACAGTTGAATTTTGGACCGTTACAAAATATAAAGAAGAAGAAAGAAAGAAAGAAAGAAAGAAAGGTGGAGTCTTGTAACTTGTATGCGACTTTATGTCTCCTCGTTGGCCATGGCGTTCGTTTCATGTCGTCGTCTCCACGCCAGTTACGCCACTCGTCAAGATCCGTTTTCTTGGATTCGGATGCGTTACCTCCACTTCCCTCCCATTTGAAACCCGACCCGTTTTTTGGCTGCTTTGAAACATGAGAATTTCAAATGAACGGACCAAGCTTACATTGGCTCGTTCCAAAACTGATTTGGATCAAACTTAGACATGTTTGGGAGTTCTTTTGAGGAGCTAAAAATATTTTCGAACAATTAAAAACGCTTTTGACATTGTTTAGCTTAAAAATTTAGAAGTGTTTCTTTTGGGTCATAGAAGAATTTTTGGAGAACATCTATTATGTGCTTCTTTAGCAAGGACTTGAATATTTTTATTTGTTTTTTATTTTAATTTTTATATAATAAAAGTGATTTTGCTGGAAGCACTTATGAGTATAATGGCTTTCTAGAGAAGCAATCCCATATTAAAAAATGCGGCTGAAGGTAATACATGAGCATGATGCAATTATTAGTCTAACTTTCTATAATGGAACGTGTGTTGTGTAGCATGCTCTCCAATTAATAATATGCTAATAGTTGTGTCATATAGTCAAAGCTAAATTGCCAACATCAGCTACATGTTATTTGTTAGCATGTGCATATACCTTTCTATAATTAGTGTAGTTGTCATGTTAGCATGTGCATGTACCTTTCTATAATTAGTGTAGCTGTCATCATGTGAAAGACCAAAGACCAAACATCATTAGTAGTCATCATTACTTTACCATAATTAGTTGTCATCATGGGTCATCATGGAATCTTGTCATCATGGAACCTTGTTTCATGGAGCCTTGTTTCATGATTAGCATAGAGGAAAGTGGAGTCCTAGGTGGTAGGTGTGTCTTTAATGTAAAGCACCTTCTGTATAAATGAATCAAGAGAAATGGAATGAACAATGTTGGAAGAAATCTGAAAATCGTTTTTGTGTTGTTCTCATTCTCTACACTTCTCACTTGTTCTACCGAAACCAGAAACCTTCCTTATGATACTTTTATGATACTCTGTCGATACTATTTTGACATTATTTTCAAGGACTCTGTAAATTGCGATGTCAACACCTATACATAGGATTGATGGCTTTGCTATTCCTCACATTTCCACAGCTACATTTGGTGATTTCTATACCTTCATCGTGGTTGGAGGAATTATTCAATATGGTGAGCGCATTTCCTCTGTACCTAACTCTCAATCATCATAGTAATGACTCTTCATTGTGACAATTTGTTTCTGATTACATTCGTCGTAGGAATATGTAAGAAGGTCATTTTCTACTCTTTACTTTTTGAGTTTAAGATGAGTTTTAGTTCAAGAATTCAAAAGAGATAAACTCGAAACTCAATTATGTTTTTGCTTGACCATTTATTACGAACGTTTACGAAGTTAGGCATACACATGTTAATCACGTTTTGGTTCAAGTTATTTGTAAGTAGGTTTTTAGGATGAGGGGAGTTGAAGACCTTAGATTCAAGTTTGTACAAACAATAATAAAGAAGAAGGTTGCCTTTTTGCCTCTCATAATGGGCGTATATTCATCAATTGACAAAAACAATGGCATCTAGTGAATTACATTTTCCCATTAATTATGATAGTGACTTAATTCTAATTAACCAGTCAAGCAAATAGTTTGACAAAAAGAGAAGTTTCTTTTAGCCTTCTGAATATTCCATTCAAAGGTCACACCTACAAGCACGGCAACCCAACTTCCATATTTCCACTTGACCAGGGAGGAGTGGATGACCCCACTTGACGGTTAGGCTAAAGTTTGACTTACGAGAGAATTAATAAATTTTAAGTCTAAGCAAAGTAGCAAATTTATTATTAAACCATGTCCATAAGCAGAAAGAAATTGAGGTGAATGAGATTCATGTCCTATTTAGTCGAAGCATTTGAAACAAATTGCGTATGAGAATGAGATAAACCATAAATTCAGACATTCTAAATTTAAATTCACGTGTGAATTGTATAAATTTGTACCTAAAATTTGCTTGAAATGTGGACATTTGGAGATCCCTAAATTAAAGTGGTAGATTAGATTGTGACATTTAGGGGTGGGCGCGGTTCGGTTTATTTCGCGTCTAATCGATCTTATTCATCCTCAATCCGATTGAGGTTGAACTTGGAAAAATATTAATTATAAAATTAAAAATATAGCATTAGATTTTAAAAAATATATAAAAAATATGATTTAAATAAATCGTTAATTTAAACTTTAAGACTTAAAAATATAGCGTTGTTGACTTTTGGTCAACCGATTTTTTCTTTCGGTCCGGTTCGGATGCCCACTGACATCATCCTTTCAATTTATTGAAAATAAAGCATTAGAAAGAGTTCGAACAAAATTCACCAATTGCATAAAATAAAATAAAATAAAATAAAATGACCTATTCAAGGCCCAAACAAAATATTATTGGGCTTAAAAATAAGCCCAGCCCAACCTGTGTCCCGGGTTCCTTAATTGCTCATCGCCAGTCTCCAGCCTCAATATTCTCGAGTTCTCGACGCACAGCCAGCTTACTGATAGCCTAGGGTTTCACCATTTCCACAAGGTAACATTTCACCTCTTCTCTTCTACATTATTCTGTGAGTCGCTCTTCCTCTTTGATTTTCATTCTTCCTCATTGGATTGTTAAATCCCGAATTTTTAGTCAAAATTTTCAGTAAATGTTGTTTTTGATTGCATGAGAGTATGCTCGATCGGAGCTCAAAGATTGCGTTTTTTGATCGGGTTATTTGTTTTTGTTGGAAATTCTTATAGATCCGTGGTCGTTTACTGTTTAATTAGGTCAATTTTATGAACTGAATATGATTACTATGTTTTTAATTCAATTAGATTAGATTCAGGTCTTAAGAATTTGATTGGCATTATTTTTGTTGGAAAATTTTGTAAATTTGTTTATAATTCAACGAGTGTCTCTGGTGGTTAAGGTACTAAGAAGCAAGAGCTTGTTCTTTCTTTCAATCATGAGCATGAACGGTGGGATCCGGACCTGCGCAAAGTTGGTGAGGGCTTCAGAAGCATCTCTATCAAAATCAGGTTATTGCAATGCCATCTGTTGCTTATTTTATTTGATGCCACTGCATACCATGAAATCGTTAAGTGTATAAACAATGTGATTGGCTGATAGTATTTATAATGCTATGGAGAACACACTAGAATATGGTTGCAAATATTTTAAAAAATAGTCTTTGACCTAAAATTTGGAAGATCAGAAGATGCACCTTCATGTATAGAAGGATTTTCAGAAATAAACATCGAGCCCAAAAGATGCACAGCTTGTGCTGCTTCTTGTTATAGAACTTCTCCTTCTTCATGCTTCCCTCTTTGCCTTTTAGAGAACCGAGCGAACTGCCTCTGATGGCGCTCGTGTTCCCATGCTGGCATAGCTAAACCTCAAAGTAATTCCTTTCCCTTCTTCCATGTAGGAAGGTGCTTCCATTTTATCTTCTTACGTGAAAGAAAGGTCTTATACATATCTCTATGCCACCCTGGTTATATTTTCTTGTAATCAATTTTGGCCGTTCCAAATGGGTTCTTGCTTGAGAATGTGTGCGAGGGCTCAATTTCACCCGGCCAATAGTGATTATGGGACAGCCTCAAGGTTTTACGTGTTCTCCCTCATGTTTTAATTCAGAGAACTGTCCCAAATTTTTATTTTTGTAACCAAGTACCAACCAACAACTTGTCTTTAACAAGATTCCGGGAACTCACATTTTTTGGTATATTAACTCATGTGGGTCAGAGCATTTTACTTTCCAATTGGAGGCATAATTTCATAGTGAATGGGTATCTTGGTGTGAATAGAAGGCTCAGTATATAATTTGCATGAAGGAACCCATTCGCTGAAATCATCTCATGGATATTTTTTGTAAAAGAGTCCTCTTGGTAAAGACAATGTTGCCACCCTGCGACAACAGCGACAACTGATGAGTGGCTCATGGATATCTTTGCATGCTTTGAGTTGCAAAATGCTGGCTTTTAAAATAAACTTAAAATGACCATCCCTATGAGACCTCAATTTCCATTGGTGTTTTCTGGTTTTTTTTTATGGGCTTCTTCATAGTGGCCCAAAATAGTTTAATTTATTTGAGCTGTTTTTCTGGTATGAGTTTGGTTGATTTGCTCATTTGCTTCTGGAAATTAGTATTGAGTACAGTGGAATTAAATCTCTACCGCATGTTTTATCTAGTAGTTCATGTTTTTTTTTATCTGTAACCGACCCGCACCAATCCATCCATAATGGAGAAAGATTGAATGTCTAACTAATAATAACTCAGCTGAGGTGTTGATTCCTTCGACTTTGAATGCTGGATCTTTTTTCATTGTATGTACTAAGTAGAAGTAGTGGCTATTATTGTGCTTTGCCAGGAACTAGAGGGTTCCACTCAACCGGAGTAAAGAGAATGGGTGGACATGGCCATGATGAACCATACTACCTTCATGCCAAACACATGTACAACCTGGACAGGATGTCGCACCAGAAGTTGAAGGTGACCCTTGGAGTGTTCACTGCCTTCAGCATCGGCGTGGCTGTTCCTATTTGGGCTGTCCATTTCCAACAAAAGAAAACCGCCTCTGGTTGAGATGGTCGAATGCAGCAATAAGAGACGCATAATACAGCTGCAGTCTCGGCATTCCCTTGGATCCGTTTCTCATTTACTTCTATTGCTAAAAGAATGTGGTACATTTGTTTGATAATTTTATGGCACATAAGAATCAGATTTGAGCTTTAAAAGGTTCCCATTTTCCTTCAAGTTCTGTTCTTTCACAGTTTTCTCCTATGCCATGAGTGATGAGCAATTAAACAAGTAGAAAATAAATGAAATCCTAAAATTTTGCATACCAAATGATATGACCTTGGGTTATTATTTGTATTGTACTCAATTTTTCAAACGAGTCTTATTTATTTTTAACAAATTAGATTTTGTACAATTGTTTTTTATTACGGTATTTACAATTTGTGACTTATTGAGGTGCATTATCGCCATTTCATTTTATCTCCGAACTCGAGGTTATGTGTTCGAATCCTCCGATTACGGCTATTGCAAATTCAATTTTATTGGATACTCTATTTATTTCATCATAGCAGATTAGTCTTCTTTCATCGAAATCCATAGCAAATAGTTTGGAATTCAAAATTAATCTTTTATCACTGGTGGAATTCATAATATTATGGCAAAATTATGGGGGGAAAAGCACAAGTCCTTTGTCAAAGCGAAAAAAGCGGAATTTTAATTAAAATATGAAAACAAGCAATTTTGCGTACTTTCTCCACTCACTCTCCGCATAAACGCAAACCAGAGCCATTTCTGTTGGGTTCTCTGCCTCTACGTGTTCCTCATCCAATCGGAAAAGGTATGATCTTCCCTAAGAAGAATCGCTCTGCTTTTTTCTTTTCAATTTTATTAGTTGATTTTATCCGTAATTGTTGTCTTTGATTTTGCTGGATAGGTTGTCATTTCGAGCTCTGAGCAAACCCTAGCACACAGATCAGCAGCAAGTAGAAGGATTCGCGCATTTCACCATGGATTCAGCAGCTCGACGAACCAGTGGAGGTGTATTCGAAGGGCTTTACAGGGTCATTATGCGCCGTAACTCCGTCTACGTCACATTCGTCATCGCTGGCGCTTTCCTCGGTGAGCGGGTGAGGCTCAGAACTTAGATTAGGGCTACTTCACTGGTTCTGACGTTTTAGTTTTTCGTCTTCTGTTATCTTTATTTTGGTCATTAGCTGTTTGGTTGCTAAGAAAGTCTAAGGAAATGAAATTTGCTTAGATTTGCGATTTGGTCATTTTGGTGTAGTTGCGAGCTCAGAGTCAGAAATTATAATTGCTATGTTAGTGAAAAATAGATGAAACTTGATGTTGTTTCTTGTGATTTAGGGTTTCAATGGTTTCATATCTTAATCAAATGCTTGCTTGCTGTAAGAGACATAAATTTAAGCTAATACTCAAAAATATATTTGTTTTTAATGTTGTGTTGGTTCCCAAGTTATATGCAATACTCGTAGACATTTGATTTCTAAACTCAATCAAGTTGAGGGTCATACATTGTGGAATTATAGAAATGGAATCTAGGCTACATACGGAGACCGAGAAGAACTTAGAGTTTTTGGCCCATTTTATGATTTAGGACTGATGCATTGCCCTTTGCCAGTTTTTTTTTCCCTTTTCAATTTGTTTTGTATTGTTTGCTTCTAATTTTCATTTGGTTTCTTCTCTTCCTCTCCGAACGAAGAACAAATATCAGAAGCTCTGATGTATTTTATTTCATTTCATTTGCTGGTTTCAGGCCGTGGATTATGGAGTTCATAAGTTGTGGGAGTACAACAATGTTGGGGTATGATAACTATTACCAGTTTTTACTCAGTTTTAGCATGTTATACATTTCCTTATTGCACAAATATGTGCTTGATGAATCCAAACATGGGGGATTGAAGAATTATTTGTTTGCATGTATCTTTGTGTTATAGTACAGGTTTGATTCGGATATTTGTATTGCATTTACATATTCTCCCATCTTTTAGTGCATGAGGGTTTTTCTTCGAAGACAAACTTTTGCCCATGGCTGGAGGTGCTGCATCTTATTAGGTCATATGCGTGTTTGGATGTTAATGGGATTCTTATGAGTCCGACTATAATTGAGATGGGGTTGGATTTGCTTTCCATGTCCTAGACATGTATATTATATTGCACATACCTTCTATGCATTGAGATTCTTTCTTTGGTAGTAACTGGTTTTCTAAAAAAACAAAATCCCAATATCGAACGTCTGAATTGAATGTTTTCCTTTTTAATGCAGAAACGATACGAAGACATTTCAGTTTTGGGGCAAAGGCCATCGGAAGAATGAGCTATCAACTCTCCTCTTTCACTATTTCATAGTTTTCGTACTTTTGAAAAGCTGGAGTATGCAATCATATCATGCCCTAGATAGAAATTCTTATTTTTGCAATAAAAGTTTGAACGGACCGAACTTATTCATCGAACGTGTTCAATTCGATTGGGTGTTTCAAGTACTGAATCAGTTCTGTATGGCCACATTGGCTCGAACAATGGTATTCTGTGGTTTTATTCACTTCAGAGTCTAGTATTATTAATTTTTGGGGCTCCGTATTTCTAAATTTTCATAGCAACCAAATAGTTTTTCTGTAAGTAACATCTTGTCTGAAAATTAAAGAAGAAAAAATATTGTCATTCTTTTAACCGTACAAAAAAGAATTCCTCGAAGGGGTTTTTTTTTTCTTCCTTATACAAGGAATGCAACAATAGCGGTGGAGCTCACACGCATTGTCAGGGTGCGGTAATGTCCTTTCCACTTGCCTAGACCCTGTTGAAGTATAGTTTGAGATAAGATTTTAGAAAATTGAATCAAATAAATAGTCCTTAGCAAATGAAGCTGTTCTTTTACCTAATGTCTTTCAAGAGTAGTGTTACCTATGATCAGTAATCCACATCCCACCTTTGGATTTAAATCCAAAAGCCCCACCTACTTTTGCACTCCTTTTAAGAACTCTATCGACCGTTGGATTTAAATCCAATGGTGGTGTCGATTAATACCAGGTGCAAGAGATCACTACTCTGTCTTTCAAATATGAAAAAGGGTCGCCACAAAAGAATTTTTTTAAAATTTTTTTGAGAAAGCCCAATTTGTTTTCTTATACCGACAAAACACATTTCTTTTGCTTTCATGAAAAAGAATTATATTCATTCACTAAGTTTTTCTGTTACATTTTTCATTGATAACTTTAACTAGAAAAAATAATTATAAAAATAAAATTGATATCTCCGTTTCCATTGCGTATTATGTGAAAAATATCGCTGTTTTCAGTTTAAATTTTTTTCCAAAAATTTGACCCATCATGCCTGATTTTGCGATTAGTTATCTTGAGAGGGTGGTTTATCCTTGGCATCATTAGGTTGGTAGAAAAAATAATTAATTATTTCAATTATATAAATAAAAATAATAAATTAAAGGCGGTGAGTTTGCCCTACGCGTACCTTCTCGCACCCAACGCCGCATATAAATTCCATGCTTTCTCCTCTCTCCCTGTCACATAATACACAAAGCATAAACCATTACCTCTAGGGTTCTCCATCTCTCTCCCTCTCCCTCTCTCCGTTTATCATCCAACCCTAAAAGGTACAGCCTCTTCTGACAATCGCTGCGCCTTTTCTTTTCGAAATCGTAATCTTATTTGTTGATGATAATTGTGTTTGATTGCTGAGTGTTTGTTCGATCCGAGCTCAAGTCTTATGCTTCTGGATCGGATTTTGAAATATTTACGGATCTGTGGATCTTAGGGTTTATTTTTGTATTATGTTGTTAAGTCTGAATGCTATTTGAGATAGATTTATTCAGCGTTGCTTTGATTTGGACTTTTTTTTTCCTCACGTTGTGATTTTATTTAGTAATTGTTATTGACCTTTGCCCTGTAAATTCTTGGAGTTTTTTAGCAGTCGTTATGAGACCATAGCTGTATTATATGTATACTTATATATGGCTGGAAATTTACGTAGAAAACCTGTCTTGTTATGTTTTTTTATCTGTTTGATCTTCTTGAAAGAGACTGTCGCAGTTTATATACATTATATGGTGCGAAGTCTCTGTCCAGGGATATTGAACTCCTTATGTTTTCGGTTCAGGGAGGTGCTTGATTACTACAGATATTAGGTTTAGGTTTGGGTTTGTATTGTAAACTTTGTGCGGCTTCGTTGTCTCAGTAATTAGAAAATATTTCAAGCTTTTTGGAATGTGATTTTGTTTTGTTAGCGCTGGTAGGACATTTTTCACATCTTGTTTTGTCAACTTGTCATAAATTAATCCCAGCGCTTCTTCTTTTGGCCGGAAGATTTATCAAAGTGCTTCAGAGAAAAAAGGAGTATAATGTTTTGTTTGCTTGTGGAATTAGTGCTTTGTTTTGTTGTCCATCTAGAACTACCAACGATATATATTAGCCTTGTTATTTTGAGATAGTTTAGGACAGTTCTTTTGGATTATAAACTGCTGGACACATGATCTTGTTCTCACTATTTATATTGATTTCATGAGTGTTATGTTACTCTTAACCTGTTGCTAAATAGCTATTTCATTTGATTGAAGGAAATTGGCAGTTCAGTCTGCTACATCTGCAGTTTGTCAAAGTGGAGTGTGTGACGTCTATAACTTATTTTATGTCTGAACGGGCCACTCTCTTTTTGTCGTCGATTGGATTACTCGGTGAATATTGTCCTACATCTAGAAAAAAGAGCAGAGCTGCTGCTGTTGAATTTGGATGCATGCATTTTGGATTATTAGAGGAGAATTACGCACATTTCCTTTGGTTGCCGGTTTATGCAACCTTTTCCAATTGCAAGGAAGTTGTCTGGTAGAGGAGGATTTCTTGTTTCAGGACACAATTCCATTCTGATATAATCCATCATCTCAGCTTTGTCACACCCTTAAGGATGGCTCTACAAAACATTGGTGCTTCAAACCGTGATGATGCCTTCTACAGGTATAAGATGCCACGGATGATTACTAAGATTGAAGGCAGAGGAAATGGCATCAAGACTAATGTGGTCAACATGGTTGATATTGCAAAGGCCTTGGCTAGACCTGCTTCTTATACTACAAAGTATTTTGGCTGTGAGCTTGGAGCTCAATCGAAATTTGATGAGAAGAGTGGGACTTCCCATGTGAATGGCGCTCATGACACTGTGAAGCTTGCTGGACTTCTCGAGAACTTCATTAAGAAATATGTGCAGTGCTATGGTTGTGGGAATCCTGAAACTGAAATAATTATCACTAAAACACAGATGCTCAATCTCAAATGTGCTGCATGTGGTTTTGTGTCTGATGTTGATATGAGGGACAAGCTTACAACTTTTATCCTCAAGAACCCTCCAGAGCAGAAGAAGACAGCTAAAGAAAAGAAAGCCTTGAGGAGGGCTGACAAAGAGCAGCTTAAGGAAGGGGAAGCTGCTGATGAGGAGCAAAAGAAGCTTAAGAAGGAGGCGGCAAAGAAGAAGGCAACAACTGGTTCTAAAGCATCAAGCAAGAAGAAAACCTCTGGTTCTGATGAGGATCGCTCCCCCACTAACAGCCAGGGAGATGAGAATGACCAAGCTGCTGAAGATGACGATGATGATGTCCAGTGGCAGACAGACACTTCCTTGGAGGCTGCTCGGAAGCGAATCCAGGAGCAGTTGAGTGCGGTTACTGCTGATATGGTCATGCTTTCTACCACTGAAGAAAAGAACCCTGAGACCAGGACCCATCAGAATGGTGCTGATAAAAATACACATGGAAGGCTCGTTAATGAGATAAAACAATGCCTGCAAAAGGGGACTTCTGCTGCCCAGTTTAATTCCTTTTTGGTTACTCTTTCTGGTACGCCCCAAGAAATTATGGATGCCTTGCTTGAAGCTCTTTTCGAAGGCATTGGAAAAGGGTTTTCTAAGGAGGTTTCTAAGAAGAAAAACTACCTGGCTGCAGCAACCCAGGTGGAGGGGTCCCAGATGGTTCTATTGCAAGCTATTGAGTCTTTCATTGGGAAGGCAAACCCTGATGCTGCAAAGGAAGTGGCTTTGGTCCTGAAATCGCTGTATGACGTTGATGTGCTGGAAGAGGAATTCATTATGAAGTGGTACCAGCAGGGCTTAGGCGGCATGAACAAAAGCTCTCAGATCTGGAAGAATGCCAAGCCCTTCATCGAATGGCTCCAGAGTGCTGAGTCGGAGACAGAGGAAGAGTGAGTGATGTGGGATTTTTCTTTTATATCGGTATTTTTAAATCAATATGACACTGTTAGTATTAGTTGTGTGTGTCTTGGAATAAAGAGGAGTCACTGGACCTTCCTGTATTCTCACCCTCTGCTTTGCTTTGCTGTTGTTATATTTGGCTTTTGTTTTGGTGGTGTTTTACTCTGTTTGACCAACTATTATTCTGTGAAGGGATATTGGTTTTCTTTTATGAGGTTTGGTTAATGCATTTATCTTATATGTGGTATTTTCTTTTTTGCCTTTTGCGTGTGAATTTTGGTCGAAATGATGGTAAATTGTGCACTTCTGAGAGTTTTCGGCACCACTTTATAAGTGTTTACATCTCAAAAAAGTGTTTTCTGGAGAAGCAACTAGTGCTTCCAATCATTCTGCTTCTTATTCCTGAAGAAATGTTGCTATGTAACTAGGGCTTTTAAAAAAAATAAATTCATTGCTCGAGTCTTCTTAAATATAGGGAACTACGGAGGAAAGAAAACGCTGTTCTGGCTACGGTTAATTTGTTATTAAAGTTTATGAAGGGGTTGTGGTTTATTTTGGCATTTATAACGCTTTTTGTTTTCCATCTGCAAAACATCATGGGATTCGACACTTAATTATGTGATGTTTGAATATGTGGTGACAACGTTACTGTGTTGTCCAATTGTTCTACCCTTAAAAATGATGCTAAGTTAGCAAAGGAAAGTAGTGCAGTAGTTTGGAGCAATTACTTCTCCTCAAGAAAAGAGTCTTAACATGTGTGTGAGTTAAGTATACTTAGTCCCTCTTAATAGAAAATGTCCCAAAAAAAGAAACAATGTTAAGTTAAACTAAAACAATCTCCAACTAAAGTGCCCAAATCATTGAAGTTTGAAAAAAAAACGATGCTAAGTTACAAGAATTCTATAGTGAGGGCCTTATATTTGGTTATTAGGTGATGCCTTATTTCTTAATCGTTAGATCAGATTAAGATCAAATTAGATAGCAATTGGATCAAATTGGTTAGCCTGATATAATAGTTAAGAGATATGACCTTACATAATGATCAACATAATCTAATGATTAAGAGATATAATCTCACCTAAGGATCGTATATAAGGCCCTCATTATAGTTAAACTAAAACAATCTCCAACTAAGTGCAAAGCCCAAATCAAGGCTTCTTTTGACAAACATGAATAATTAATTATCCCGTGGGCCAATAATAGTAAGGGTTTTTTTGGTTTTTGTTTTGGTCTGAATAATAGTAAGGGGTTTTGTTTTGCCAAAGGAAAACTCGTCGAATAATTTTCTCGCTTTGGACTTTGGTTTTGCATTTGGTCCAATTGGAGTCGTTAAGAGCTCTTATTGTCAAAAATCAAAATCATCAAGAAGACAAGGCGCAAGAGCTGATTAAAAATTAATTACATTTTTTAATCCAATAACTTCCCAAGTTCCGAAATGCGTTTGGTAATATATTATGCTTCTTAACACCAAGTTTTCAAAACTAAGTACACTAAACTAATCTCAAAATGTGCTTCTTAAACTTGATCACACTTCTATTTATTTTTTTTATAGGCCGATGTGGACTGGTCACCTACCTTTGTAAAAACCTTGGTTTTATTTTGTTTCTTATGATTTTGTTTTTTGCTCGATTAGGGTCAACTTTTTGTCTGCAGCTACAAGATACCAACAATGACACTCATGTACATGACAAAACAAGGACAACAAATTGGCACTTGTGTCACTATAAGTGACACACAAGTCCAAAGTCAAAAACAAAAAAAATTTGTGATTTTAATAATAAATAATGCTAAAACTAGTAAGTTGATGTGACAATTTGTAAATGAATTTATTTCTCTTGTAAATTGTAGTACCAAAGAGATAACAAGCTGTGTCCACATTCTAGACAAGGTCTTCGTTTCATAATGCCTTTTGTCTTTTACTTTTTATTTTATTTTATAGAAAAATAGTGGCAGAGTGTGCAACCACTCCGAACCGAGACCTGTTTGCGGATAAAACTCTCCCATAAGTGTTTTTACAATCTGTTTTTGTCTTTTACTTTTATTTATTGCTTTTGGTTCCTTTTACCATCATCAACACCCTTTTTTCTTTTGAATTGGACTATTTGTGACCAATTATAATCCTTTATGTGTCATAATTCAAAATGGATTTAGAGATATAAATAAAACAAAGAGTCATTTATCAATTGAAACTCAAATTTTTAGAATTTCATACCTCAGTGATGGTATATGAATTTGTTAGATATATTTTATTTTGTAAGTTAAAAAGTTTGAGATGTCTTTGATATTTTTATTCAGGACATTTTATCATGTGATTATTGTAGTTATGTAATTTAGCTTTATTATCAGAGAAGTTGATCAAATTTATTTTTTTCCAGTCAAGAAACAAACATTACGAAGAAGATTCTTGAGGAATCTTTACACGGCTCAAAAATTCTTTTTATTATAGAATTTCATCATGTTGAGATTCAATTTTTTTATTTTATAATTTATGATATATCTTAACATCACTTGAACCCTACATTATCTCATTGACAGTGTTTATCTCACAACAAATTTACAACACTACATATTTGTATTTTATTTTTTATTTTTTTGAAAAAAAAAAGAGAAATAAAGGAAATAAACAAAATTGGGGTGAATATTGGGTGTTAATGAGGTAGAGAGTCCTGTCTGTACATAACAAATCAACAAATACCGTGACAGGCTGGCATGAAAATCCGGTCCGTGCCATCGCTGCTACCCAAACACAAAACACTACGTATTTTAAAACAATTTCAGGAAAAAGTGACAGCAAAACTTAAATGTAAACCAAAAAATCCCAACAAAAAAAAATCTTAACAACCTCTGATTTCGTTGACTTAAAAATATTGTCAGTGACAATAATTTTCATTCACTGAGCCACAGCAAATACTGCTGTGATTCTCAAGTACAACAACGATGTCACTCAGACTGTGAGAGTGAGAGAGAGAGGGCCTATGAGATCTCTAATTTTGGCAGCTCCCATTGAATGAAGAATTTATTTTGCCTGATCCAATTAAATGCAACAAGTTGTAGAGACATTGATTTTATATGGAAGGAAATATTTTCTCATCAAATAGAGTACGATACATTTAAACTAAGCATCTTTGATTTATTAGTTATGATTTATTTTGTACGTAGTAAAATACATTACTGAATGAATCGAGTATTTTCTTATTAAAACAGTGTGACAACTTAACATATTCGACATTTATAAGAACACTCAGATTCTTCGTTTGATGCGTATTAATAAACGCACATAGGCATATGATGGATTTTATGATAATTGATGTAAGTAAACTATAGTAATAAACCCATATATATTTCTTGTCAAAAATCATTCTCACACACTATCTAACAATTCTCCTAACATTTTTGCTTAGTTGGGACAGTAAATTCAATTCTGTTACATAATATGTAAATATCTGAGGAAATAATACTCAAATTGAGAAATTTGCTGATTGGGCGAAAAGGTTAAACGACGTAACAAACATAGTGCTTGAGAGAAAGAGGAGAGAGATAGTGGTGCATGGTGTAGTTAGTTGGACTTAGGCAGTTACGTTTTGGTGGGGAGGGCAACACTGTAATATTGTGAGAACCAATTTACCCAAATAATAATACTTTAATATTATTTATTTATTTATCTCCATTTCCCTTGAGTTTTGCTTGCGTGCCCGTTCTCCGACCCCAAGACGAAGACGGCACTCACTCTCTCTCTCTCTCTCTCTTCTCTTTCTATCTCTTTCAACTTCTGTCACACACCCTGAGGCAAATCAGACACTAAAACACACACACACACTTTTCAATTTTTCTCTCTCTTCTCTGAAATCAAAATCCCTAACCCCAAAATGCCTCCCACGCCTCATCCGCCGCCGCATCACCACCCTCACTCTCACTCGCACTTTCCCCACCGTCCGATGGACCCCAAAATCTGGCGAGCCTGTGCCGGAAACTCCGTACAAATTCCCATCCTCCATTCTAGGGTTTACTACTTCCCTCAAGGCCACCTCGAGCAATCCTCCTCCTCCGCCCCTCTCCTCCTCTCCCCTCTCGTCCTCTCCAAGCCTCTCATTCTCTGCCGCATCTCCGCCGTCCATTTCCTCGCCGATCCCACAACCGACGAGGTCTTCGCCAAGCTCCTTCTCCTCCCCATCCCCAACCACGAACGCACCAATCGCCACGAGCCGCCGAACGACGACGTATTTAACGACGCCGACGAGACCGATAAGGTCGTTTCGTTCGCGAAGATCCTCACTCCTTCGGACGCCAACAATGGCGGTGGCTTCTCCGTCCCGAGGTTCTGCGCCGACTCCATCTTCCCCGCGCTTAACTACCAGGCCGAGCCGCCGGTCCAGACGCTCTCCGTCACCGACCTCCACGGCGTCGTTTGGGATTTTCGCCATATTTACAGGGGAACTCCGAGGCGGCACTTGCTCACCACCGGCTGGAGCAAGTTCGTCAACCACAAGATGCTCGTCGCCGGCGACTCTGTCGTTTTCATGAGGAACTCGAGAGGCGAGATGTTCGTGGGCGTTCGCCGCGCAGTCAGGTCCACCGTGAGCTCTGACTGCGCTTCCAGGTGGAGCTCTCACATTGGTGGCGGAGCGACGACCACAATGAGGCTGAAGACAGAGGATCAGGAAGGTTCTGGAAGGAAGGTGATGTCGGCAGAGGCCGTGGTAGGGGCGGCGGAGATGGCGGCGGAGGGAAGGCCGTTCGAGGTGGTGTACTATCCGAAAGCGGGGTGGTCAGACTTTGTGGTGAAGGCCGAGGTGGTGGAGAAGGCTTTAAATGTATTTTGGTCGGCCGGGATGAGAGTGAAGATGTCCGTGGAGACCGAGGATTCGTCCAGGATGACTTGGTTTCAGGGCACCTTGTCGTCGGTCTCGATCCCAGACAATGGGCCTTGGCAGCGCTCCCCATGGCGTATGCTTCAGGTATTGGTTCTTCAGCTTTTGGTCTCACTTGTTTTGAGTTTTATTTAATTGTTATTAGCTTCTCAGTGATGTAGGCGTAAGAAATTCATCTTGTTGTTTATATGAAACAATTTACTGTGATCCATCCAATTGGGTATAGGTTTGTGTACATGTCACAAAGCAATGCCTCCTAAATATTGTGCCATGCGTTGCTTGTCTTAAATGACTTATAATAGGTTAATCTAATTTATATTGTATTTTAATTGTTGGAGTAGAAGTTGAAATGAAAGAGCAGTTGATCTATATTTCGGTTGAGGCGACACCAACTTTCCTGTAGACTTGTCTTCTGTTCAAATACATGATATCAATTAGGTTGAAATTCATTAACTTATATTTCTTTTGCAGCAGAAAAAAGGGGAAAATTGAAATAAGCTTTTTGGTGTTGCCAAACTTACTGTTATGAAAAGAAATACCATGTCAGGATAATTTGATTCAGGTTGTGGATTGTTAAGTATCTATAGAATTGTGTTGAGAGTATGCTCTTTCAAAAATTAGCCAGGGTCGTAGCCATTGCCAAATTATTGTACACTGTGTGATCTTTTATTGTCCTTTTTCGTTTGCGGTTTAGCAAACCACAGTTTCTGTGCTTCACACCAAACAGATGAAGAGCACAGCCTATCATATCAGGCATAAAAACACTATAAATACACACACATGCACGGAGGGAGAGGGAGAGAGAAGTGCTTGTATTTTCATATTAAAATTTTATGCAGAAATCACATAATAATATTAATCATTTTCTACATTTTGTTACATTCTGAATTTATTGCATTTAGCACATCTTTTTTTCTCTCCACTTGGACTGATGTTGAGTTTTATAGTTTTTGCCAAGAGATAGTTTAAAATAATTAATGACCCCTCTATTATAGGTTACTTGGGATGAACCTGAAGTTCTGCAGAATGCTAAGAGGGTGAGCCCATGGCAAGTTGACTATATTGCATCAACACCTTCAATTCATACTGCATTTCCCCCCGCGAAGAGATTCAGAGCTCCTCTGAGTCCTGGGCAGCTGACCAATGAAGATGAAGCATTCTTCTTTCCTGTGGCAGGAGCACCTAATTCAACAATGGGGCAATTGAATGCATCCTTGTTGAACTATAACACCTTTCCTGCTGGCATGCAGGGAGCCAGGCAAGATCTATACTGTGTATCTAATCTATCCCACTTGTTAAGTGAGAATACTCCTCAAATGTGCACTTACAATTCCTTTGGCAACAATGTGGTGCCAAAGTTGAAGAGGGTGTCTACTGAGTTGAACATTGGCAGTTCACAGTCTGATGAATTATCACCAGATAGCCATAGTAGTGTGCATTCCTTTGGCACGGAACTGGATGGAAACCGGTACTGCAACTCAACAAAGGTTGGCAGAAGTTCGTTTCAACTGTTTGGTAAGATTATTCATATGAACCAGCCTGTTGAAGGTGGTTTTGATGATGTTGGCTGCACTGAGGACAATGGCAATAAAGGGTACAATGCAACTGAAGGTGTGAACAACCAACTGGATCTTTCTTATTCCAAACTGCTTGAAAGGCTTGATGTTCAATATCAAAGAGCCTCAGCTGTTGAAGCTTGTTCTTTGTGAACTACTGGTTGCTGCTACAACAAAAGTTTCTGTACAGGTAATCTCTTCTCGCCGAATTGAATTCAGTTGTCAATTCATACAACATGTACCTTATGACCGATTTTATATCTGACATGCTTCAGTCATGCAGTCATAAGTTTTGAATCCTTACTCCTTTTATTGGATTTACATGCATAAATCCTGTTTTTCCACTCCGTTTGGCAGTGCTGTGTTCCTAATATTCTTCATGTGCCTTAACACTATTTACATCGTTAACAATGCCGAACAATTTTCTTTCCATAGTTCCGTCGCATTTTCTTGGGTTTAGGAGGATGACACCGTTTGGATCATTTTCTTGGGTTCAATTTTGTTATATACAGTGTTCAATATGGAAAATAGAGTACAATTCAAGATCTTTTCTGGTGTTGTCTTTTGCCTCTCTATAGCTAGATATCATATTAAAATTTTCTATTAATTTAAACTCAACTCCATTGTGGGATACCAACTTCCAAGAGTGAATCACATAAGCTTTTGACAGGAAAAAAAAAAAGAAAAGAGATTGCTTTGGGTATTGGGTTATCACAACATTAGCTAGAGCCTATAAATTAAGCATTATATGCACCATCTGTCTTCCTAGGCATTTGAATCTCCAGCCACAGCAAACTGTCAGTTAAGCTTCTCTGGCAAAACAAAAGATTAGCCAACTGACTTACTGATCTGAACATATTGTTTATTTCAAATCTGGGGTTCTTACTGGTTTTAATCGGGGCAACCTGAAGCTGAGATGCCGTATTCATCCTCATATGTGAATCTTTGTTTACATAAATGTTGAGCTGAGATGTCTTAGAAACACACCTAGTAGAAGAAATGGGGTAAAATAAACCATCTTAGTGTAAAATAGATACTGCCTTTATTATAACTGTCTGTCCAATTTTATTTTAAACAGGGGATTATAAAATGAATTCCTCGCCTGATACTCGGTATTCTGTATTTTTTCGCAGGCGCTCAAGGCCGGCAGGAAGCTGACTACTAGTCTGACTGTTGCAGTAGCTATATATGTGTATTCTGGTTGTTTTAGTTTGTGGTGATAGACGTTGAAACAATCTTGTAGACTTGGTTTTCCATGTTCAAAATCAAGCTATTAATGCTAAATGTTTATGATTCAGATTTCGTGCTCATTGTTTCTTCTAAACAAGGATTTATCTGATTATATGTAATTGTGGTGGTTCGTCATTCAATCCCATTTCTGGTTTTCGTATTAAAGAAGTGACCAGGAAAAGTTGGTTTTATTTCACTCTTTGGTGGTTGTTGGAGATCAGAGAGTCTGCCCAATTTGTGGTCCAAACAAAAACGGTGTACGATCATTGGCTTTTGAAATATACTTGGTCATCAATGAGCTGAGTTCTCATTTCAATGTTTATGAAATGAGTTACTTGTGTGCTGTGTTGTGTTAAGAGAGTAGTATTCTTATAATGAATTGGTTATTATTTGTTTGGGACCTACGATTGTTTGCTATGTAAGCATTTAATCGACTTACTAACCGTCTAAATAATGGATGATCTTATTTGTAAGTTTTCTGCGACTTTATATATGAATTTGAAATAAATTTTAAGGTTTTATATAATTAACCCAAAATAACAAGAGTAGTTATCCTTGCATTGAGGTCAATATCCCTCTTCCATATCGGAGATCACTTGAGGGGGCTTATCTTCGAATATCCCTCTCTCAATATCTGAGATCACTTGAGGGTGTTGTTAATAGAATCTTCTAGAAAAGTATGGATGCTTCAGCCCAAAAGAGTGATGGGTCTTGAAGCCCATATTCAGGCATCTAATTAAACACATACACCCAGTGGCAGACTAGAAGCGTGCCCATTGTTTGTCCCCAGCAACGATAAACCAGACTCGGTCTGAATTGTGATTCTTTTGCTTCTTCTTTTAAAAAAGCGTTTAATGGCGAATTCGTTGTTTCTTCCAAACCACAGTTTCATAGCTCTCCCTCGCCTCTCTGCTTCCTTGTCCTCAAAACCCTCCAAACCCCTACCTCTTCCCCGTCTAGGGTTTTCTCTCAACAACTCTTCCTCTATTATTAGTCAGAGCAGCAGCAGCAGAAGCGGAAGCAGAAGCAGAAGCAGGCGTGCCTTTTCCTTCAAATCTCATCTCGCTCCTCGAGACTCCGTTCCCCCAGTAACTACGCTTTTCTTCATTCTCTCTAGTTTCTTGTTTTCAATTTTTGTTTATATTATTTGCCTTATTCATCTCTTAATTAGGGGAAATTTTCCAAATTGTTATGTGCTACATAAAATTAATGGTGATGGACTCATGGGTCCAATGGGTTTGCAGGATTTGAAATCTTAGTATGATGGCATTTGATTTCCTAGGTATAGTGTAAATGTGCAACAACTTTTCTGGATGTTTTGTTTGAAATGAAAGAAGCATGAGCCGTTAATTCTAGTTACTCTGCTTCCAGTCAAACAATCAAGCATTTCCTTTGGACTTGTGTATGTTAAGGCAGTTCTAAGGGCTTGTTAAAACTCCAATCCTGTTTGAAATGTTCTTTCTCCTTGTTCTAAATTTTCTTTTTGAAGTCTAAGAATCTGCATCTTCCATATTTATATCTCAGTAATTTAACCAAGTCTCTAATTTTCAGTTGTCAACAGACACACTATTCAAACTTAAATATGTATACTTAATTTCTCGTTATTTGGTTGTTCCCGTATGTAGTTATCTGTATTTAGATTGTGAATCTTATATATGTACTTTATGTCTAGACGAATGCCAAAGAGGATCGTACTCAGAGTAATGTAGAAGCTTCAGAAAGTGAAGCAGATCAACACCATTTGCCCCGTTTGAGGACCCTTCTTAAAGTTTACAAGGAAGCTATATTTAACGGAGATGAAGAAACTGTATCAGAAGTTGAGGCCAAGATAGAAATACTTGAAAATGAGAAGAATGAATTAGTCAAGAAAGTATCTTCCTCGTCGGCAGAGATAACATCTGGGAAGGAGAAATTTATCCGTTTGCAAGCAGATTTTGATAATTGTAGAAAAAGATTTGAGAAGGAGAGACTTACGGTAAGGACGGATGCCCAAGGAGAAGTTATTGAGAGTCTTTTGCCCATGGTTGACAATTTTGAGAGGGCCAAACAATACATTAAACCCGAGACTGACAAGGAAAAAAAGGTTGATGCAAGTTACCAAGGTATATACAAGCAATTGGTGGAGACTATGAAGAGCTTGCATGTGGCTGTCGTGCCAACTGTGGGAAAGCCTTTTGATCCTTCGGTAAGTGAAGGTGTTTAAGAATTACTTGGTTCAATGTATACTCTAAAGATTTAATTTTACCTTTTTGCTTACTGGCTTTTCATGGTCAAACACATTCTAAAGTTAAAGAGATCTTAAAATTGGATCCTGATTTTGTTTACCTTTTAAGGATTTAATATGATATCTTTTCTTGGGTCCAAATGATGAAAAATTATTATTCGATCTTTGGAAGGATGTTTGAGGTAGGATGTGCACATTAGCTCATATGCAAATTTTGTATGATTCTTCTCTTTCCCTCCTCCAGTTTACCCGAAGGTGGATGAATTACATTTGGTGGGGCAATAAGCCCCTTGCATTTCGTCTGTCCTCTCCCTTCTACCAATTGAAGGAGAATCTAATCTTTCATTCTACTCTTTTTCCCCTCTCCCCTGCGGACATACTGTCAGTAGTTTATTGTTTGTTTTACATAGAGTAGGAGCACTCTTGTACTGTAATTTTTGTGTGCGCACTTCAGTATAAAATCTGGGACTGATGCATTCAACTGTTTTAATTCGGAAAAGATTGGGACAAATGTTAATATGCATTTGAAGGCCTCAATACTTGCTCTAAGTTTTGGGTAGTTTCCAGTATCCTTTATCTTCTGGGACCTCTCACTATTGCCCAAGGGCTGATCAAATTTTGGATGGTTAAGCTTTCATACAAAACTGCCACCTGGATACAGGAGTGTGGAACCCTTGTGCATTCTCATCTGATTCAAATTTCCTGGGCCTTGAGTGAAAATTCTTCCTTTTGTGTCTACCGTATGCATCTACCTGGTAGGAGATTACCCTGTCGAGCAGCGTTTTCTTGAATTCATTATTAGCTATTTGTTATTGATACCAGTTGTGGTAACTTGGATGTATCAGCCTTTGAATGGTGCATGTAGCTTGATTATTTTCCCACTAGTCCATCTGTCCAAAATTGGCCTTGACTCTGCTCCCTCTTGTATGTTTTGCTTCTTATTGATTTAGGCTTCTATGGCTTGATATCTTTTTTGGTAGAAGATGCAATATTTGTCTGTATCCTAAACCTCAATGATGACTATCAGGAAGGTTTGTAAACTAGGGTGGTCATATAAACTGATATGCGAATCTTTTTAGTTTTGCCATCTCTGCAACTTGATAAATGTTCCCATGCCATCGTTTTAAGTTTTCTACTTTCTGTTACAGCTACATGAAGCTGTTGCACGTGAAGAGTCTCAAGAATTCAAGGAAGGGATTATAATTCAGGAAATCCGCCGTGGCTTTTTACTTGGGGGTCGGCTTCTAAGACCAGCAATGGTTAAAGTCTCAACAGGGCCTGGCAGTAAGAAAGGCCCTGTGGCCACCGAGAAATCATCTGGATTGCCAGCAACAGCTGCCGGGGTGGAGAAATGATAAGTTTTCTACCAGAACCTTTATTAGATGCAAGGACATATCTGCTTTCATCAGTCAATCGGGCATTTCTTACATATGGCTTCTGTTGTTCGAAAGTTTCCGAGGTATAAAAATTCAATTTCAATTGTGACATGCACATGGGGATAGTATACTTTTGTTTAGCAAGAAAGCAGACTCATTATTTGTAATTCTGAGAATGTTCATGTTATGACCCACCTGGTTCTTTATAAGAAAAGGAAAGTGCAGCTCATTGAGTTGATGATCATGAATTTATACGCCCACACATGGATTGTTTATGTGTTAAATTTCCTGATTGTGACAATATATTAAGTTATAAATTCATTTGGAAATCCTTATATTTAATTGATGGTTGAGGGGTTGAAGCTTTAGAGTTTAATAAGTTAAAAGAACATAGCCTGTACTTTTCCTTTCTTGATGAAATGAATATTAGCCTATATAAGGAAGAAAGATAAATACTTTTTTTTTCTTTTGTTGGTAGAAATTCTGATTGCCAATAAAGCTGCTATGAAATTATTTTTGTACAATTATTGTTGTTTTTCATACAAATGATAGCCTAAACTACTCTATCGTTGTTAGATTCCCACGTAAATCTTATTGTTGAGTAAGGAAGAAATGAAAATGATATAAAACCTCTCGGACAGAATAAAACTTCAAATATTATTGTAGCAGCATACACACTTCTATGTTTCTCAAAGTTCAAATATCATAACTAAATAAATACTTAATTTGAAATAAACATTCCCCAAACTAAAAACTTATGTGTAAATCGTCCAAAATTTAAGGGAAAGCTTTATAAAACCCCTTTGTTGTTCTTGTTAGCCAACTTGGATTGTGGATCATCGTGCTCTCTCTTCTCCACCCCAAAAGGAGAAGGAAAAAAAAAGGGCCGACTGTTATTACACAGAAAAAGGCAATTGTATTTGTTTGGTACAATACTATTCATCCGTCGTCTAAGTTTTTAGTTCAATGGTATTTATCTTCTAAAATATTAAAATAAGTTCTAAATTCGAATCTTTGAATTTTTTTTAATACAACCTATAGTCAAAACTACAAGACACACACTACTACGGTGTCGTGAGAATTCGAATTTGAGACCAACTGGTTGCAAGTGAAGACTTTTTTCATTGGACTAGATCCGTTGGTAAATTTGAATATTTCATTTTTTTAAAAGGCGCTATTAAATGAACCCTAAAATTAAGTGAGTACACCATATTACCAAACTATTTATTGAATTACTAATTTATCATAATATAAAATTACAAAAAAAGATATATTGAATATTGAAATAAAAGTAATTTTAATAAGTACACCATACTTAACATATTGAACCCTAATCAGTTAATATTGGTAGAAGTTGTCCTTTTTGTAGTTGTGTACATTTAAACACTGCGTTTTATTCGGTATGGAGTTTAACATATGCAAGACACTAAAAAGGTCGTTCACTTTTGATGGAAGATGGTGCCCTTACCTGGCAACTCCAAGACTACCTCAACTTCAACACAACGCCATATGGAGCTTGCTCTCTGCCATTTAGCACAAAATGGTAATAATCCCACTTACTGGACTTAAGCATTTTTTACTAGGAATTTTACATATTTCAAATCAATCAGACAACCAATAGTGATTACATTACATTCCTCAAGTTTTTGAAAGTTTTAAACACAAGAAGCAGAAAAACTATGACAGGCGTTACAAATTCGTATACAATTTGGTCAAATGCTTCACTTTCAAAGTTTATAAATTTTGATGCTTAGGATGATGACTGAACCTATTTACCTTTCAAATCATAAACTACTAAGGCAGTAATTCTATTACTTATTTTTCATGCAAAGGACAATGCAAGAGATTTCATATCCAGTGGAGGGTTGAAAGATATTTCATATCCAATGGACCTACTCAAGATAATAGGGTGTTGTGTGATAAAGTGTATTAGGGTGTATCAGAGGTATTTTTGGTAGTTAAATAGGGATCCCGAGCCTCTGCATTTAGCATCGGTGCATTTACACGCATTTAAGAGAATGTTAACCTTTAGATTAATCTAATGAATTTTAATAAGTCCACATCATCATATCTATCTAATAACTCTGAAATTAAATAGGGTGTACTTAGTTAATTTTACATTTTGATTTAATTATTAGGGTGTACTTATATCATATGATGTACTCAGTTAATGTTAGGGTTTGTTTAATAGCACCCAAAAAAAAACCACTATCGTTGAATTTTATTTTTAAACAGAATTTTGTGCATATAATGACCTAACCAAATTAACGCCCAAACTTCTTTATATATATATATATATATATATATATATATATATATATATATATATATATATATATATACAGAAATTCTCTTATGCGGATATCCTGGACGTTATTATCGTGCGGACACAGTATTCTACTACCCCCGCCTTGCTTTCCTGCCTATTTACATGCATCCGTCAAATGCGTTCGCACGTTAATGCATCCGGATAAGAAGAATGACTGTATATATATATAGAGAAGTCGTCTTCACCTTTGAATTCAACATTACAAGCACAACAAAAGAAATTTGACAAAAAGGATGAAGCTGAAATTAAGTTGGACAAAAGATTGTGCTCCGTAATAAACAATTCATGACAATATATTTCTTACTTATTTGTCTTCAATAGCAGACAACATTTTGCTTTGGGATATCATAACCAACACCTGTTTATTGTACTCTATAAGATGTATTATCATATTTTTCTGTATCCAATTATCAATATAGTCCAAAAGAAAACATTAAATATATAATGAGGAACAGTTCGTAATATGCTTAATTCATTCATAGTTGTAGCTTTAAACTTTTCATGCCCACTTTTGAAGTTAGATTACTAAAGTTGCATACGTTTTTCAACATTTTATTTTGGTTCAAATACGTTTTTCAACATTATTTTACCAACTTATGTACCACTTCTCTAATAAAGATCGGTCCGCCAATACAAGAGGTGGTACAATAATGAAGTTTCTTTATTGTTTTCCTTTTCTTTTTAGTTTGAAAGAGGTCTAAGGCTTTCACAAAGGAGAGACGAGAAATTGAACTCTCATCGAAGGGAAGGGATCAGTATTTCACTGCTAGAGTGACGAGTTTTTCGACAATAAGTTACAATGGAAGGAAATCAACCCCTTAATTCCCTTTTATTTAACCTAATAAACCAAATTCATTTTGTTGGGGTCTTTTTCGTTCCAGCTTGACGAATGGGCACAGGCTCTTGTAAAGCGAACGGATGAAATTGCCCTTTTTCTGAGTTAGCGAGGACTAGGCCCAAAGCACCCCGAGAGAGAAGCAAGTCCCAGGAGTACTTTGTTCTTTTTCCAGCGCCACGTGTTTTGTCTTTGACGTTTCCGGACTTGATGAAGAGTTAAAGATGATGCATCGAGGTTGCACAGGCTTGGCATGAGAGCTTGCTTTGGTGAATCAAGATACTATTAGGCTTGGCACGAAAGCTTGGAATGTGGGAGCTAAAAACCCACAAGTTTAGCAAATGAGAATGCATGTGCTTGACTTGGTGTTTGATATGCTTGAGTTTGGGTGTTGGTTTGAAGCCATGGCTATGGTGGGAAAGCTTGATGTATTGCTTGGTGAGGCTTTGGGAAGATGGTAGGAAAAGCTTGAGGCTTGAAGGCTATGGAGGGAAAGCTTGGAAGGGTATAAGGAGGAAGCAAGAGCTTGAGGCTTAAAGGCTATGGTTTGGGATGGGTCTGGAAAGCTTACCTTGGTGAAGGAGGAATGAACGTTGGTTGCTAGGTGCTTAAGCAACCAAGAGATGGATGGCTCTTTGGAAATGCTTGCAGAGCCGCATGAGAGGGGGTTTGATGGCTCTGGTTTTGAATTCCCCTTATGCTTGAGCCATGAAGGCCAATTTATAGAAGGTAAGGGTGTTCCTTTATTTCCAATAGGTAAATGGAAGTGCTGGAACTAATTTATTTCCAATGGTTAAAAGGGAGCATTGAGGCATACTATTTTCCAAGAGGTAAAGCTAGGATTTGGAAAATGACTATTTCCTATGGGTAAAAAGAGGTGTCGGAATTGGCATGTTTCCAGTGGGTAATAAGGAGTCTTTGGAAAAGGCTTGTTTCCAACGGGTAATAGGAAGTTGCTTGAAGAATATCTCATTTGCTCACCCACATTGGAGAACTCCAAATAATGGGCTTGGACTTTGGTGCTCCCAAGTAGCTAGTCTCCATTATCCAAGAGTTTCCGGTGGGCCTCCGTAACCTTCACACCACAATCCCTCGTGTGCAAACCACATGACGTGACTTGGGTTCATGTGGGCTTGCAAGTGATTGGCATAGGAAAAATGTATTATTAGCTTGGCATGGCATGTACACAAAATGAATTAATTCCCAAAAATACGAGCTTGGATTAACGCATGACTACCATTATATGTTATATTGGGTTTTAAATATCTTTGGGCTTCTCGTAACTTTTTGGGCCTCAACACATTTCCTCACTCACCCAGCACTTCGGCTAACCCCAAGCCTTGTCAATAATAACCATTTGATTTTGTGGGAATCATAAGAAAGTAGAACCAACACAACGTAGAATACCAGAAGGGTTTACCCTTTGAAGTCTAGGAGCCCTCCTCCTTGTATATAGTTTTATAGAAGAAAATTTGAACTTTATTGAGGCCAACTTTTAAAGCTCCCCAACAACTAGTGCATGCTGCATATGGACAACACTTATGACTTGGCAGACACCTTTTCTTAGAGAATACGGACAATTCAAAGAGGGATGATTAAGTGAATGGAAAAACCAACTTGCCTATTAGATTCTTTATATTCAAAGGGACCCTTTGTATCTTATTATATTTTCTCAACTCAAAATCATACTTGATTGTAGATTTGTGGGAGCAATATTTTGTAGCACATACATGCTCAGCACTATCATAGTTATGCGATTTAATTGCATCAGAAAATGATCACCAAATCAAACTAATCCCACATTTGATTTCATTCACTTTTAATTATCAAATCATAACAGGAATGATAGTCTATATATACATATATATCCAAACATCCTACATTGAGACTTCAAATTGATAATGGGTAGCATGAAACTCTGGTTATGTGTTTTTCTGGTTTTGCTTTCCCTTCAGAATAACGAAGCACGTGTTCGTGGCTCGTACTCAAACAAGGGTAGCAGCCGGACAGCGATGGAGAGTGCTAAAGAAGTGCTTAAGGCTAGCATTGAGAGGCAAGTTGGAATGCATTTTGGGTCGAAGTGAAGGAGTTCTGGTGGTCCTGATCCACGCCATCATTAGAATTCGGCCATAAACAGTAGAGCTACTGATAAATGTGAGAGCATAAATAAATATTTTGCTTCAGCCTGCAAATAGTTCTTGACCATAGGAGTAATGTAAGATTATCCCCAGCAGCAAAGCCTGCAATAGGGATGCAACTTTTGTTTAGTGAGTAATAAAATTCCTGTAATCTGTGGTTGTATGCACGTGCACCACGATTAGTTTAGTAAAGTTTTGATGTGATTTTCACAGGAAAAAATGTTTAGTACGTTGACTTCAATTAACATGATCTTATACTATTTTGAAAAAGATTATAGAATTCAATTAACATAAACAGTCTCATCGGCTTAGTTTATTTAATATGCTATGTAAAATACACGCAAAATAAAGCAGAATAAACAAAGAAACAAGATTTAAAAGACAAAAGATACCTACACTACCTTTTCTGTGGTCTTGCTTCTTCAGGGACATCAACACCTTCCAAAGACTGGGAGAAAGTCATGATGAGTGCCTCTAGTGGACATATGCGCTGACCTTACAACCTGTTACATGCTACATTCAAAGATCTCCTCAAGAGCCAACTTGGTAGGTCACATTTTCGGCAACTCTGTAGGAATAAAAATAACCAAAACCAGGTGAACAACAGGACCAATGCAGAACCAACTTTCAAAACTTTCCTTTTCTGGTTGCTTGTAGCACATGCTGCAGAAGAATTCTCCCTTGATCAAATAGCAAGTTCAATTTGGAAGGAAATGAAATTGTGGCTACCCAAATGTTTTTGCTAGTTTGGCATTTAGAGACTTAGACAAGAAATTCTTCATAGGCTCTTTTAACTCTAGCTCTGATGTCATCACTGTCGGGAAGTGACTTCCAAAAGTTACGATTTGGGTAAACTTGGCATCTACACATCTCATCCTTCATATGGTGATAGAAGCATAAAGATCACCCACTCATCAATCTTATACAACTTTGGCTGATCTATGGCAGTCGAGACATCAAATTCTTAGATATGTAAATTAGCATCTGAATGAGATGTTGTCAACAAACTTTCAGTGTGCACACAAGACAAAGGGAACATTCTCATCAGCTCATTTTTGTTCTCCAAAACATGACTATGAGGAAGTCACCCACCACCCTCTAATTTTCCAGTCGACCTCTCCCATGTTTCTACGGTTTCCTCCAACTTGGAATGTGATATCTCCCCTCAAATGTATGCAATTAGTTTCCACGTCTATAAAGATTCACTGTTTTAGAGTCATCAAATTGCAATCCTCCATGAAAGTCCTCAAGTTCTGCATGGATTCCCACATCCCAAAAGAGACCGATAATGGAGAGACACATCATTGAGAACATTATTTGGTTTGAGTTTGAAACAAAATCTGTTGCAGCTCATTCTACAATATTTGGATTTCAATTGACTCCTGACTCCACAAGCTAGTAGAAGAGTAGCTTGTATAAAAGCATCAGGTACGCGGGCATTTGTCTGATGAAGTTAAGAGCCTCGTCAAGTCAACTATCACTACCCGAATACCCAACAATCCACATGCCTAAAAGAGAAGCTCATATAGCACCATAAAGAGCACAAAACTTATTATTTAATGATTTGAGACATTTTTATCCTTCTTCCACTAAGCTATCATGATCACAAGCGCAAGTTATATCTCAGGCACATGCACTGCTAACTCCATCTCTCCAAACAAGGCAATGGCCCTCTTGGCCATTCCAGTAGTCGAATTAGCAGATAGCATGGAATTCCATACAGAAGCATCTTTTTTAACTTCAAAGTCAAACAGCGATTTGGCATCCTTGATACTACCACACTTAGCATACATGCCTATCAAGGCACTTGCAAGGGCATAATTAGATTGATCGAGCTTACTCTTTATGATATGGCCATGTAATTCTCTCCCAAATCTCAGAGCTTCCATATCACCACAAGTGAGGAGAAGTATCATAAGCGTAATAGAGCTTGGTCCAAGACCTTCTTCCAGCATTTCACAGAAAAGTTCAAGAGCTCGGTCCAGCTGCATGTTGTGGACATGGCCTGCAATCAAAGTATTCCAACAGATTGTGTTTCTATCTTCAGTTCTCCAAAATACTTTAGTTGCTGAAACAATATCAAGACATTTTGAATACATGTCAACCAATGCGCTTGAGATATAGATATTAGGCTCAAAGCCATTCTTTAACGCATATCCATGGATTTGCTTCCCTTGGTATAGTAGATTCAGATCAGCACAAGCTGCAAGAGCACCGGCAATAGTAATGGAGTTTGGTTGGGTTGACTCATGGAGCACATCATTACCAACGCAACCATTCACTGGGGATTGCATGGTCTGGAACAATTTCAAAGCTTCAAAACTAAGCCCAAATTGTTGAAAACCAGAAATCAAAACGTTGAAAGAAATAATATTTGGCTTCAACTCCGTCCGGACCATCTCATAAAGCAACTCATATGCCTCATTTATTTGCCCATTTCTTGCATGGCCAGCCAATATTGTGTTATAAGATACCACGTCAGGTTTTAAGCCGCCATGCTGCATCACTCTAAGAAGCTCTAATCCCTTCTTTGCGTCTCCTGCATTTACATAAACTGCAATCATCTCATTCCACATAGCAATACTTTTGTTCTCTGCCTTGGAAAAGATATTCTCTGCGTAATCTTTCATCCCACATTTTGAATACATATCAATTAACGAACCTTCCACGTGCATGTTTCCACAAAGCTGACGCTTCAGAGCAAACCCATGAACAGCCCTGCCTAAGTTTAAATCTTTTAGGTCTGCACAAGCTGGTAAAATGCTTGCAATTGTAACAAAATTTGGATCCTCGGGGAAACATAACATATTATAGAACGCATCCAAAGCATCCTTGAAATACTCATTCTGAATACAACCCGAAATGATTCCATTCCAAGTATTAGCCCTCGGCCTCAACCCTTCTTCTTGCATTGCTTCCAAATATTGAAGAGCTAAATCAATCTCTCCATTGCGTGCAAACCCCGATACAAGTGCATTCCACGAGATCAAATCAGGCTTGACCCCGTTCAGCTGCATGGACTTGAAAACCTCAATTGCCTCTTCAAAAAGGCCTTCATTCATGAAAGCAGAAACAAGGGCAGTCCATGAAACCACATCTCTTTCCCTCATGGCATCAAACACACTTAATGCAAATCCAAAGTCCCCACAGTTGGCATAAAAATCAATAAGCGCATTCCCAACAAAAACATCAGAGTTCAACCCCATCCTTATCACAAACCCATGAATCATTTTACCAGTACTTAACATCCGCACCAGAGCACACGCTTTCAGAACTGTAGGTACAACATATTTATCAGGTAACATGCCTTCATCAACCATCAACCTAAACACCAAAAACAGGTCTTCCCACTGCTCTGACCGACAATAAGCACTTATCAATGATGTGTAAACGGGAATCTTTCGCTTGGGAATATCGTTGAACAACTTACGGGCATAGTCTAAGAACTCCTTATTCTTCGAGTATAGCATAGCAAGCTTGTTTCCAATCCAACCATTCTCTTCAAAAGCGTTCAACTTCAGAGCTTGAGCATGAATCTGTCTACAGTCACACACAGGGTTACTCTTTAGTAAAGAAATGCAATGACCAATGTCAGAATTTGTTTCAGCTCTTGGGTTATTGCTAAGCTTGGTGGTCTTTTTGGCTGCAAAAGAGAGATGGGTTTGTGGGTTTGCTTGGTTTGAGAGTGTGGTGCTAGTAGAAAAGTTGGCTGTGTCTGTGGAAGCTTGAATTATGAACTTGGGTTTGTGGGAATTGTTGGGTTTTTGTGAGAGAGAGGTTTCAGTGAGTAAGGGGTTACCAGGAAGCAAAGAAGTTCGAAGAATTTCCATAGCCAGAAAGCAAGAAATGCTTAACAAAATGACAACCCTAGTAAGTAAGAAGCAACGCAAATGGATGAGGTCTGGGTAACCAAGCTCAGCGGCGCGCTCAGAGACACAGAAACAGCCTGAGTAATGAGTTTTTGTTTTTGAAGTTGAAGATGGGTTTTGCCTCTCAAGTGGGAACGGCGTCGTTCTAGTAAGACAAATGGTCTTGTTCCCTTCTTTGCTGGCCTCACAACTTTTTTTTTCCCTCTCTATTTATTTTTTAATTTTTCAAATTTCAAATTTTATTTTTACATTCTAGGTAGGAATAGAGATGCCACTTAACATGACTTTCTTTTTCATAGACAATTACTATTGTTTAACAAGAGTAATTTCCCCCTTTTTTTTGCATAAGCGATATTGAAGGAGGGAAATTCAAACACATGACATCTGATGATACATGATAAAGATTGTCCGACAAGAGATCATAGTCTCTTGGTAGTGTATATATACAGATGTCAATAGTTTTTTTTATTTATAACCCAACCATTATATTGCGTCTTGTGTATGAACTTATACATAAAGATTTCCAAATTGTTAATTCTCATACGCATGATAAATTTGTCGCCAATTTTTGTTGTTATGGTTTGCATTTCCTTGGGAACTTGAAACTTCATAAGCTGTTCGATCCTTTTGACTTGAAGAAACTATTTGATACAAGTGTGAAATCCCACATTTGAAATTCATGCTGGGTTCCTTTGCTTCAGAATTTTGTTCATATTCATAGGTGCAACGGCACCGAAATTAAAATCAATCAAAGTATATTTATACATCTTGATAAAATGCAACTTGGGAAACCCACAGATAAATTACATTTTGTATCTGAGAAAATACAAGTAACATAACCTCGCAGTCTTCAAGCACCTGAAATTTGCTATGCCAATTTGTTTGTTGCATCAAACAATAAACTTGGTGCTCTGCATTCCCTTGCCATTCAAACACACAAGAAGCTACCAAGTTTTCTCTCCCAATTTACCCAATGCTTTTCTTTCTGCAATGCAATCGAATCGAATCCCACAATTAGATTTCTTGTTTGTTGCATGAATTATTCAAATAAGAAGGCATTTGGAAGTATGATGAAATTGGATTTGTACACAGATTCATCATATGACTATGAAGCTGTCATGGATTAAGGAGACCAAACCATCTGTGTCTTAAGGGAACCTTCTTTTCTATATTTGGAAGAATCCCAATATGATTCTAGAAAGTTCAACCTATGAACTATCCTTAAAATTCACAAAAAACACTGCAAAAATTTACCATTTAGAAGCTGAATTGCGGGCTTCAATGGTGCTGTAAAATTTAGAAAAGCGACCAGTTTGGGGTTTGGGCTTCACGGTCTTCTTCCGCAGCCCGAAAATCTCTTGCACCAGAGGAACGTGAACCAAAACCAGCTTCCACGCCAACCACCAACCTGAAAATTCGATCATATACAAGAATTGTCACCGACCCAGATTCTCAACCCGCGTTTTAATTGCTACCAGAATTCCAAAAAAAAAAATAGAAAAAAAAAGTGGGAAAGTTAGAGAAATAGTCATTACCAACGGAGATGAACGAGAAAACGACTGCGATTGCGAAGAGAGGACGCAGAAGGAGAAGGGTTAGGTAGTCCCGGTAAGAAAGAGACATCTCAGAGGACGATGAGTCTATAAACGAGCTCAACAAGTTTCCAATGGTGCTTTTGGTTTTGCAGAGAGTTTGACTTGAAGTTAAAGTTTGTGAATTTGGGCTGGGTTTGAAGAGAGGAATAAGAATAAGCCTAGGCCTGGTGGAGACATGGGCCAGCTCCATGGTATCATGGGTTCAGTCCAATATGGGGTTTGACCAAAACTTATCAGTAACCAGGGTCTAGGTGCATAGCTCAATCTGTCTATTTCTATCCTCAAATAATGTCAAGTGAGGAGAGAGACAAACACACAAAAATATAAACCGCATTACTTATAAGTCTTTCGTAACCATGAGTAGGAGCGGAGCCTTGTTTGGGCCTAAATCTCCCAAAAAAAAAAAAGTTTTTCCACACCACCCCTCCCCTAAAATATATACATGCAACTCATGAATTTTCTTGTTTGTTGTGTTTATTAGGCTCTCATTTGTTCAATTTATTATTGTTAATGTTTTAAACCCATATTTTGCTGCTAACAAGATTTAGTCTTGTGAAAAAGGGTCTTACTCGTAGACCAATAGTCTCATGTTCAAACTCCCATGACACATTGATAGTACGTGTGAAAACATGCCTTCTCTTGCAATTTAAACTATCAGTTGTAATTTTTTAAAAAGAATAACATGTACTTTGCTATGTATTTTTCCCACTAAAACTTTAAGTTTTGACATGCGGAAGCTAGTTCTGTAATAATTCTAACTCCGCCCCTGTGCACACGACTTGCAACCATGCTGAGGGCATTCTCAAGGAAACACCACCTCACTATTCACAATTTTCATGTGCCAATGCAATAATACCAATATACTATAGCAACTTCTACCTTACTTTTAACAATTTTCACATGGTAGCACCAACATATTATTTTAAACTCAAACATACATAACCCTTTAAATGATTTATGGTTCCAACCCTTTTTTATATAGATCGCATTAAGGGTGTGGAGGTTGGTGATCTTGTTAGATAGGAAAGAGACGACAAGGCATCAAAACCATCGCTGGCTCTCTCTCATTAATCTTTGCGGCTACGTGAGGGCCCACACCATCAGTCACCTCCGACAGATGGACGCTCCCCCAATAAAGAAATTCCTCCCGTCTCAGTCTTCATTTTTTACCGCGCGGATCCTTCACAGCTGGACGTGTGGGCACGAATCCCCCCAACCGAACCTAGACGCCATCCAGTCCAGGTGGGCCAATCCACAGAAGTCCGCCACGTGTTCGATTCACCGACACATAACCAAACGCTACCGGGTCCTCCCGGTTGCCGGTTAACCCGAACCCGCACGCCACGATCCTTGACCCAATCTCAACCATGCTTACGTTTTTACATCCAGGTTCATCCCCCTGAAAATCTCCTTAGCTACCATTCGCCAGTTCAATTCCATATAAACATACATGACCCAAAGATTAGAAAGCTAAAAACAAACAGAAGCGTTTCCACGGTTTCTAGGGCATGGAAGCGTTTCCTTCTTCTGCGACTTCTGGATCATCATCATCGCTTCATTTCTTTCGCTGTTGTCGCTGTTGTCGTTGTTGTCGCTGCTGCTGCACCTAATTCCGTATAGCGTATCTCTCTAAAACTCGATTTTTCCAATTTTTGGGAATTTGATTGTTGTTTTTGGATATTTTTGGTGGTTA
This sequence comes from Prunus padus, assembly GCA_024362665.1. Classification (NCBI taxonomy): domain Eukaryota; kingdom Viridiplantae; phylum Streptophyta; class Magnoliopsida; order Rosales; family Rosaceae; genus Prunus; species Prunus padus. The sequence continues at coordinate 40,913,031 of JANFAM010000020.1, forward strand.
TGGGATTCGCGGAGGCTCAGCCGGACTTGTTTCTAGGGTTTAACGCGCATCACTGCTCGGCGTCAACGAATTCAGTCCAATCCGTTCCGCTGCAATTGCTCGATCTGAAGGAAGAGAAGATTAGGGTTGAGAATGGAGACGATAGTCACGAGGAGGAGGATGACGAGAAATTCAGTCTCTTGGGGCACACTATCTGCCCGAAGAGGCCGAGGGATGGGTCTGGGTTCGCTCTGAACCCGACCCCGTCGAAGTGCTTAGCCGTCGAATCGGCTGGGCTGGAGGCGAGGCGGGATGCGGTTCGCTCTTGGGGGAACCAGCCGCTTTCGGTTTCGGACCCTGAAATTCATGAAATTATGGAGAAGGAGAAGCATCGGCAGTTCAAAGGCATCGAATTGGTGGCTTCTGAGAATTTCGTGTGCAGAGCTGTAATGGAAGCTCTGGGCAGCCACTTGACGAACAAGTACTCCGAGGGTATGCCCGGAGCGAGATACTACACTGGCAATCAGCACATTGATCAGATTGAATTGCTCTGTCATGAACGCGCATTGGCCGCTTTCAGTCTCGATCCAGAGAAATGGGGTGTCAATGTCCAGCCTTACTCTTGTACCTCTGCGAATTTTGCAGTCTACACCGGTCTTTTGCTCCCAAATGATCGGATTATGGGCTTGGATTCGCCTTCTGGAGGGCATATGAGTCATGGGTATTATACTCCCAGTGGGAAGAAGGTCTCTGCAGCTTCGATATTCTTTGAAAGTTTCCCTTATAAGGTGAACCCACAAACAGGGTACATTGATTATGATAAGCTTGAGGAGAGGGCAGTTGATTATCGCCCCAGGATACTAATTTGCGGTGGGAGTTCATACCCCCGGGAGTGGGATTATGCCAGGTTTAGGCATATTGCGGATAAATGCGGAGCTGTGTTGATGTGCGACATGGCACATATCAGCGGTCTTGTGGCAGCCAAGGTTTGAAATTTGACATCGTAACTCTAGTTTTATTTATTTATTTTTGTTTAGTTTCCAAATTTGTTAGCTATTTCTGTACATGTGCGGCATATTGTCACAAACCTTTAGACAACAGGAGAAAGAAAATGAATTGACTGATCTATTAAGATATCATATAATGACCTCTTTGATTGCTACAAAACACTTATTGCACTGTTGTTTCTCAATATGTATTTCTGTTGAGCTGTTTATCCATAAACGATACCATAATAGTATGCAAATGGATTAACTTAAACGTATAATATATTTGAAGCTGATGAAAATAGGTTTATGGTTGCTATATGCTAGTCAAGTGGTATTCAGTTTTAGTATCTAGTATATGAGATAACTACTGGTTTAGTGGTTTACTTTATGGGAGTTTCAAGGCAAGTCTTAATTTAGTAAGCTGCACCGTGAAAGGGTTCCCCGTTTTGAATTGATTTGAATGTAGAAAATCTTTTTCAACCATTGTTTGTATAACACTGTGGAGATAGTGCAAATTGTTCCACTCTACCTATTGCCTCAGGTTTCCTGTTTGTATCTAATGTGATATGTTCCATGCTTCTTGGTTCTAGTGTCTCATTTGGTATACTCTCATGCTTTCTTCATCTCGATGTTTCTTATGAATTACAACTTTTCTTCGTTCAAGTAACTGTGAGAGTTATCCCATGTTATGGTATGGAAAAAGTACAGAACTTTTAAAACTTTGAATCGCCTGGGGGAGATGGCGACATCCTTAATGCTGTTTCTCATTTCTTTAATATATAGGTTAGCCTTCCCAGATTGATTTGTAGTACTAATTTAGAATGAATGACCCTTTCACTGTTCTTTTCTTGTATGGATTATCTGTTTGTTGCTTAAAAACCGTTGAATACTAATTTTTGGCCATCTGAAACTTGGTGTAATTTTGTGCGTTTGACTAGCCTTCATTCTATGAGCCTCTTCATGTTGGTTTTTAAGTTCCCCTTTTCTATGTGAAATGATAAAGAGCGGGATATCCCAGTTATATTAAGCCGTGTATTAATTGAGAACAAGAATTTCTGCACCATATTTCCTTACTTACAGGCTATTGTTTATTACAGGAATGTGCAAGTCCGTTTGATTATTGTGATATTGTTACGTCAACAACGCACAAGAGTCTCCGGGGTCCTAGGGGAGGCATTATCTTTTACAGGAAAGGCACAAAACTAAGGAAGCAAGGAATGCATCATACTAATGTTGATGGTAGTGGCCATTATGATTTTGAGGAAAAGATAAATTTTGCTGTTTTCCCCTCCTTACAAGGAGGTCCTCACAACAACCATATTGCTGCTCTTGCCATAGCCTTAAAACAAGTAGCTACTCCAGAGTATAAAGCGTACATGCAACAGGTGAAGAGAAATGCACAGGCCTTAGCTAATGCTTTGTTAAGAAGAAAATGCAGATTGGTGACTGGTGGTACCGACAATCACTTGTTGCTTTGGGATTTGACTGCTCTTGGTTTAACAGGTATTAGAATGTTAACCAGCCCAATTTTCACCGAATGGATTATAAAATTATTTGCATGTGGAGCAAATCTTCTGTTTACCTGTTGAGTTTCGTTGTGATTTTAGTCCCAGGTGTAGTCAACATTCAAGTTTACATCCCAATTTATTATGCATTACATGATAGCCTTTATAAGCCAAACAAAAGCTATATTTGCATACATTTGCACATATCTAACTGTGCAATTGTTTCTCTACTTGTTGAGTTTTGTTGTGATTCATGTAGTTTCGATGTCTAATTTTTATTTCACTATCTAACCCCTTTCCTCTGAACAATGTGATATAGGGAGGAACTATGAGAAGGTCTGTGAGATGTGCCACATCACTCTCAATAAAACTGCTATATTTGGTGATAATGGTGCTTTTTCACCTGGTGGAGTGAGAATTGGTGAGTAGTCTTTGTCGTTTTAACTTGATCTTCAATATTCTGAAAGCTGCATACTAGGCCATTTGGGTGCTTGACTTCTATCAAAACACGGACATCAAACAATCTCCCAATTTTCATATTTATAGATATCGTTTTATTCCAATTGCGCCTTTTGTGTTTTTCTTCCTTGTGTCTCTTTTGCTTGTAGTCAATCATTCACCCTACTTGCATCGCAAGGCATTATTATACTAAGTTGCAATTCTATGGTGTTCTAAGTTTTCTTTTTCTTGTTTGTTTTGCAGGTACTCCTGCTATGACTACAAGAGGTTGTGTGGAGGCTGATTTTGAGACAATGGCCGAATTACTTCTTAGGGCTGCTCAGATTACTGTTAATGTTCAGAGGGAATATGGAAAATTTCAGAAAGATTTTAGCTGTCTCCAGAACAATAAAGATATAACTGAGCTCAGAAATCGGGTTGAAATATTTGCTTCCCAGTTTGCAATGCCAGGATATGATATTTAAACATGTGACATCTCTCATGCATATTATCTTTTGCTTCTGAGGCTTACCTTGCTTTCTTGGTAACCATACACATTTTATTTTCGGTTCTTTTGCTTCTGAGGCTTACCTTGCTTTCTTGGTAACCATACACATTTTATTTTCAGTCCCGGTTCTGTTCTCGAATTAATCTCGTGTAAATTACCGAGGAATACCGAATAGGTTGCCGATCTTCACAAGTAGCCCACATTGCCACATTCTCCGTGACTATGTCTTAGTGACTTTGTATAAATTATAGAAAGAAAAAATTCTACTTCTTTGTGAATGTGTAACCAAATTTATTGAATTTTTTAGCTCTCTGACTCTCGCCTGGATTGTTGATCTGGATTTCTAACTATGAGATTACAACCTAAATTCTCTTGCATGTTTGCTTTAAAGGTTTTTTCAGAACCTTGGAGACCAGCCCTAAATCGAGTGAATGCTATAATCCTTATGTCACAATTTGCATTTAACCAACACATTTGTTGAGAATCACAAACAAATAATATTATGAACTGATCCAACATTTGAAATTTGTAATGAACACGAAATTGGAAACTGAAATTTCAAGTCAAAAATGAAAAATAGCTTTAAAATTAGGGTTAATTGTTTTTGCCCCTTGAACTTGTACCTAACTTTTGATTTACCCCATATCTTTTTTTTTAGAAAATTAAGGACCTCAAATTTTTTTTTGTCAATTTCCCGCCTACCCTTACCGTTAGATTCACTCACATTTCGTCCAATTAGTGTTAAGAATGGTCATATGCAAGAAGAATGGTCACATGCCTTGCATATGACACTTAAATAATTATAAAATAATGTTTTAAAACAATAAAGAAAACAAAAACATTTCCCAGCCCATCCCGCTCCCACCAATCCCTAGCCTCTCCCACCATCATCCACTAGTCACCCCATCATATTCTCCCAACTTCAGCACCCTTCTTCGCCCAAAAAACCACCTTAACCCCTGAAATTCCTTAGTCCACCCAACACCCAAGCCGTGTAATATCTGCGTCATGCTACTCAATCCGCAACCTCCACCCGATCTGCCCATGGGAGGAGATAGAGAGAGACACACACACATAGAGAGATAAACAGAGATGTTGTGCCTGTGGGTTATGGAATGCTTGTATTTTTCTGAATCTTTGTTGTGATTTATGGTTGGGTATGATCTGTATTGAGTTTAATTACAAGTTGCGGGTAACAATGAGGAAGAGGTGGCTGGGTGGGTGGTCTCAGGTTGGGGTGTTGAGAAGTTCTGGGAGGGAGTGAGCGACGGGAAGGGTGGGTGCAAGAAAGGGGAGATCAAGGGAAAGGGGATGGAAGTGGCTGAGGGGTGGGGGTAACAGTGGTGGGGAAAGGGAAAAGAGGTGGCTGAAGGGTTTTTAATTATTATAATTTTGTGTTTTTTGCTTTAAAATTTTTTATCAAAATTGTAATTATTGTTAAGGTGTAAAAATGACCAAATTGCCCTTAAATAGCCTCACATGCTTGGTACATGATATTTTTATCGGCAAATTGGATGGAATTAGGGCTAGGCATCTAAAGCCAAAATACCGAAACCGTACACGGATCGTACCGTACCGTACCAAACCGGTTTCATATCGTTTCATGTGGTATTAGACTATATTTGGTATGATACCATACCGTGTCAAGCGCGTATGGCATGGGAGCGGTACCGGGTATTTGGTACCATTCAGTACCGTACCGTATCGAAATGAGTAAGTTTTAAAAAAATTCCAATCTCTCTCCCGACTCAAATCTCGATCTCTCAGACACTCTCGAAACCTCTCGCACTCTCAGACTCAGCCCATTCGAAGAACTTATCTCCTCCATGCCCAGCTCTCTGTCTCTCTATCGATCTCACTCGATTCAAGCTCTCTCTCACTCTCTCGATCTCTGTCTCACTCTCACTCTCTCGATTTCTCGATCTCTCTCTATCTCACTATCTCAATCTCTCAATCTCTCGATCTTTCAATCTCTCGATCTCTCTCTGTCGATCTCTATCGATCTCTGTCTCATTCTCTCTGATCAGTCTCGATCTCTCGATCTATCTCTGTCTCACTCTCTGATCTGTCCCAGGCTCCCAGCCCTAGTTCCAACCCAGCCCTCTCTCATCTCTCTGGAATTTCGATCAGCCCCAAATCGACGAAGGCAGAAATGGTAAGTTTGTTCTGATTTTTGTTAATTTGTTTAGGGCTAATTTAATATGATTTTAAGTTTTGTTCTGCATAAGTTTATGTTTATTATCACTCATTTCATGAATTTCATAAGGCATCAAATACCATTTTGGTTTGTAAGCCATAAGGCATGAATTTGAATTGCATAAGTTTACGTTTATTTTCACTTCATTTCATGAATTTTATAAGGCAAAGGCATCAAATACCAATACCATTTGGGTTTGTAAACTTTGTAAGCCATAAAAAAGGCATTGGATTACATAAGTTGTGTTGATATGAATTGAGATTTGATGATTTTGCTGAATTGTGAGCAATTATTTGATAAATTTGTTGAATTGGTGGATTTTTCAGTTGTGTCATTTTGGTATTGAAATAGTACCGTTTCACATCGAAACCGATCAACTCTAGTATGGTACGGTTACCAACTTTAGGAAATGATAATCCCATACTCTACCATACCGGTTTCAATTTCCAGTATCGGTATCGGGATGAGCTCAATACCGTACCGTAACGTACTATGCCCACCCCTAGATGAAATGTGAAGAAAATTAACGGCATGGAAAAATTGGCTACAAAAAATAATTGAGGTCCTTAATTTCTTTAAAAAAGGATAAGGGGTAAATCAAAATTAAGTATAAATTCGGGGGCAAATTAACAATTAACCCTAAAAATTATTTTCCTAGGCTTTTTCTATCGATCTCATCAATCAGATGAAGAATGTCAAAGCCGTCTGGTTGATATTGCCTCCAATCTCATTATTCAAATATTTTATTTTCCATCGTGGCAATATGAAACCGCTAAATATTTATAATTTCGATGTTGCAATATGAAACTGGTAAATGTTTATAATCAATCCAAAATGTAAGAATTTCATCTATTTCCTTAAATATATTAACAAACTACAGAACTAAAATGGCAAAATGGCAAATGACTCAATTTACAATGAAAAAGAAAGAATTACGATTTGGCCTTGTGTTTTTACATCCAGGTTCATCCTCCCTTGAGCTCGCCCCTCAATTATCATTCGCCGCATCATTTTTTAATATTACATTCTCTTTCTCTCTCTTTCTCTCTCCAACTCTCTGCCAATCTCGACGGTCTTTAGGGTTTGTGTATGGAAACCTCTGCTTCTCCCTCCGCGACTTCTGCACAATCGTCAAGGCTTCGACACTGTCGCTGCAGCATCTTCAGGCGCTGTTGTCGCTGCTACTGTTGTTGCTTCTATGCCTAATTACATAGCCTCTCAACACTCTTAAGTAAATTTCTTTTTTGAATTTTGATTCGGTGGTTATGGGTTTCACGGAGACTCAGCCGGGCCTATTTCTAGGATTTAGCACGCATCACAGTTCGAGCTCGTCGAATTCAATCCAATCCGTTCCGCTGCAATTGCTCGACCAAAAAGAAGAGCAAATTAGGGTTGAGAATGGAGACGATCACGACGAAGACGAGAAATTGAACCTCTTACTCTTAGGGCACTCAATCTGCCTCAAAAGGTCGAGGGACGTGTCCGGGTTCACTCCGAACCCATCAAAGTGCTTGGCGGTCGAACCGGTGGGGCTGGAGGCGAGGCGAGCCGCGGTTCGGTCTTGGGGGAACCAGCCCCTTTCGTCTGCGGACCCGGAGGTCCATGAAATTATGGAGAAGGAGAGGCATCGCCAGTTCAAAGGCATCGAATTGGTGGCTTCTGAGAATTTCGTGTGCAGAGCTGTGATGGAAGCTCTGGGCAGTCACTTGACGAACAAGTACTCCGAGGGTATGCCCGGAGCGAGATACTACACGGGCAATCAGAACATTGATCAGATTGAATTGCTTTGTTATGAGCGCGCACTGGCCGCTTTCTGTCTTGATCCAGAGAAATGGGGTGTTAATGTTCAGCCCTACTCTTGTACCTCTGCAAATTTCGCAGTCTACACCGGTCTTCTGCTCCCAAATGATCGGATTATGGGCTTGGATTCGCCTTCTGGAGGGCATATGAGTCATGGGTATTATACTGCTGGCGGGAAGAAGGTCTCCGCCGCCTCGATATTTTTTGACAGTTTTCCTTATAAGGTGAACCCACAAACAGGATACATCGATTATGATAAGCTTGAGGAGAAGGCGGTTGATTATCGCCCCAAGATACTAATTTGTGGTGGGAGCTCATACCCCCGGGAGTGGGATTATGCTAGATTTAGGCATATTGCGGATAAATGCGGAGCCGTGTTGATGTGTGACATGGCTCATATCAGCGGTCTTGTGGCAGCCAAGGTTTGAAATTTGATTTCCCAAGTCTTAACTCTAGTTTTATTTCGCCCTTATGTATTTACTATTGGTGTGGAGCGTGGACCATAATTACCAAGTTGCTGAATTTGTTGAGCTGGGTCCTCTCTTATTTGGCAATATAACGGAATAAATATTTTTAATGCTCATAAATTGGGCTGCAAAAAGTTACAACCTGGGTCACTGTGATTGAACCATTTTTACAAAATGAAATTATTGATCCAACAAGTTATCATATCATGATCGCTTGGCCTGCTAACAAAATGCTATTTGAACGGTATAGTATCAATAAGTGTTTTGGTTGATAAATGATACTATAATAACTTGCAAATAAGTTGCAAAGGAAGTATTTATCTAGTAACCTGCACTGCGAGAGTGTTCTCTTTTTTTTAATAGATTGAATGTAAAGGCTTTTTCACCTCCTGTACAATGTTATAAAACAATTGATTAGTGCAATTTGTTCCACTCTATTTGTTGCTTTAGGTTAGAATTTGGTTTCCCGGTTTTTCTAATGTCATGTGTTCCATGCTTCTTGGTTCTGGTGTCTCATTTTGTTTACTTTTGTGCTTACTGCAACTTGATGTTTTTTTTATGTCGGACAAATTTTCTTCATTCCAGTAAATGTCAGAGTTTTATCATGTTATTAAATATTGGCATTTCATTAATGTTCCAGTGTTGTGATCTGATTTATTTCGAAAAGTAGAACAGTACAGTATTTTTTTAATATTTGAATCTCTAGGTGAGATGATAACATCCTTAATGCTGTTTAGGAAACCTATATCTTTGGTATGCATGTTTGCCTTCCAACGTTGATGTGTAGTACTTGCTTAGAATGAGCCTTTCGCTGTTGTACTCTTGTATGGATTAACTCTGTGTTGCTTTAGAACCCTTGAATAAAGATTTGCCCCTCACAAACTTGGGGTAATTTTGTGTATTTGACTATTCTGCATTCTCTGTGATTTCCACCATTTGTAAGGTGTTTACTTTATCTTTAGCTCCTGAAAGTCGATTGTGCATAAGTCTGCATTTGTGTTTGTGCTTTCAGTGTGTCTACGCCTAAATCCAAAAGAAACTAAATCCCTAATGACATCTTTTTTGAAGTTCCTCCTATTCTATGTGAAGTGGTAAGGAGTGGGATGTTCTGGCTAGATATTAAGCAACTGGACTGGACTCATACTAATTGAAAAAGGAATAACTGCAACATATTTACTTATTCGCTATTGTTTATTGCAGGAATGTGCTAGTCCGTTTGATTATTGTGATATTGTTACGTCAACAACGCACAAAAGTCTCCGGGGTCCTAGGGGAGGTATTATTTTCTACAGGAAAGGCACTAAATTAAGGAAGCAAGGCATGCACCATAGTAATGGAGACGATAGTAATCACTATGATTTTGAGGAAAAGATAAACTTTGCTGTTTTCCCCTCCCTACAAGGAGGTCCCCACAACAACTATGTTGCTGCTCTTGCGATAGCCTTAAAGCAAGTAGCCACTCCAGAGTATAAAGCTTATATGCAACAGGTGAAGAGAAATGCACAGGCCTTAGCTAATGCTTTGTTGAGAAGAAAGTGCAGATTGGTGACTGGTGGTACCGACAATCACTTGTTGCTTTGGGATCTGACTGCTCTTGGTTTGACAGGTATCATAATGTTAACCAGCTCAATTTCACAGAATGGATTATAAAAAAAATTTGTATGTAGGGAAAGTTTACTATTTACCTGTTGAGTTTTGTTATTATTTTAGTCCCACGTCTAGTTAATTTATAGGTGTACATACCAGTTCATTTTGACTTACATGATTGCTTTTATAAGCCAAACAGAAGGTGATTAGCTTTCAAAACAACGAAAATGTCTTTGCAAACATTAATAGTGAACTTCTGGTCATTGATAATGTTAGAAGAGGAAAAAAGGAAAATTCTACTGTCCTACCAGGTTAGAAACACCAACCTGGAAGCTCAGGGTGGTCAAGGCTGCTTTAAAATTAAGGAAGTTACATTTGATCAATTGCTGCTTTAAACAATTATGCTCTAGGATCCTTGACAATACTCTGCTTTATTTTTTAAATTGTTGTGGGGACATGTTCGTCCCCACATTTTGTGTTCAAATCCAATTATTAGACGTGATAGCTTCAAGAGCAAAGGTTTTGCTAGTTTATTCCCAATTGTGGATGATAGATGGGGGACTTTTCTTTTCAATGGTTCAATAAACATCTTTCATATGAGCATCTTTCTCTCTGTTCCAGTTTTATAGTCATTTGCATACAATTGCACATATTTAAGTGCGCAATTGTTTCTCTTTCTCCCCTACCCCCTTTTTTTCGTTTCCGTTTCCTTCAACTTATGATCTTACATGGTTTTTATGTCTAATTTTGTACTTCATTATCTAACCCCTTTCTTGTACACAACATAAATAATATAGGGAGGAACTACGAGAAGGTATGTGAGATGTGCGACATTACTCTCAATAAAACTGCTATATTTGGTGATAATGGTGCTTTGTCTCCTGGGGGAGTGAGAATTGGTGAGTAGTCTTTGTCATTTAAACTTGATTGTCAATATTCTGAAAGCTGTATACTATGCCATTTGCTAGCTTGAATTTTATCAACATGCACACATCGCGATTAACAATTTCCGATTTTATAAATATCATTATTCCAAATTGCCTTTTGTCTTGGTTTTTCTCCCCTTCTGTCTCTTTGTCATACAGTCAGCCTGCATGCCTCGCAGTGCATTTTGTTAAAGTAATCTGCTTCTCTTTGGTCATTTTATGTTGTATGGGTATTAAACTTTCTTTTTCTTGTTTGTTTTTGCAGGTACCCCTGCTATGACTACAAGAGGTTGTGTGGAGGCTGATTTTGAGACAATGGCTGAATTTCTTCTTAGGGCTGCTCAGATTACTGTTAATGTTCAGAGGGAATATGGAAAACTTCAGAAAGATTTTATCAAAGGTCTCCAGAACAATAAAGATATTGTTGACCTCCGAAATCGGGTTGAAACATTTGCATCCCAGTTTGCAATGCCAGGATATGATATTTAAACATGTGACATCTCTCATGCATATTATCTTTGCTTCTATTACTTACCCCCAATTTCGTGGTAACTGCAAAAACTTTAATTTTTTGCCCCCATGTTCTGGTTCTCAAATTAATCTCTTGTAAATTACAGAGGAATACCAAATATGTTGCCCAGTTTTCACAGTAGTCCATGTCGCCAAATCCTGCCTGTCTATTTCCTTGTGATTTTGTACAAAACTATAGAAAGAATATATTCTACTTCTTTGTGAAGGTGTTACCAAATTTATTGAGTTTAGTTTGTCTCTTATTTTTTTGTGCACATCTGTCATCCAGATAGGCTTCATTTGGGTGGTTGTCAATTCCACTTTTAGACACCACTTTTTCTTCTGTGTTAACTATTTTGCCCATTTCATTTAGTTGGCAATATGCCAAACCCTTTAGTTATTATTGCATGCATTTACTCTTTTATGTACACTACATTTGTCGGATCTTATTCAACATTCTGCAGATTTTTATATGATACCCTCTCTGTGAAAGAAGCTCAAATCTCACGCTGCACTTTCTTTTATGGATACTTGTTTTTTCCTCTCTGTTTAAAAAGAAGGAAAAAAATCTTCTTTTAAAGAGTTCATAATTGATTGTGAGTGTTTGTTTGGTGGTGATTATGAATATGAGCCGCGGTTTGCTGCTTTAAGGATGATAATGTCTCGTTGGGTCAGGGAAAACTGAGAGCACTTCTGCCAAAAGAGCTTGTTTTCTGCAATGCTTGCCTTTTTTCTGTTGCATTTGTTTATTTATTTTATAATATCAGTGTTGTTGTCTTTTAGTTCTTCGCTTTCACCATTATTTTATTGGTCTTGCTTTTGATGGACGCTGCTATGGATCCCTTCAAGGGAGGCAAGGCATGAATTTCCGGTAAGGGACAAAAAGCATGAGATACGGTAAACAAGCAAAGAAAGTGACCCAAAATTTTCTGCCCCTTTTTTTTATAATATTTTTTTCTCCAAAGACCCCATATCCAAAACCCAAAGAAGGGGGAAGAAGATGAAATTTTTTTGTGCCAATGAGGTGTAATTGGTTGTATATAATTATGTGTCTCTTATGTGACTAATTTTGTAATATGAGATAGACGTATAGTTGTATGCAACTGATCGGATGGAGAAGTTTTTGGAAGAGGGATGTGGTGTAGTGTGAAGGTTTCATCATCAACACCATTGCTTTCAAAGTGAACCGAATCAGACAAAAGCTTCCTAAGATCAAAAGAAGGTGCTTTTTGAGATTAAAGCAACCCAGGAATCTCACGGTGCCTTCCCTACAGACTACAGTTCCTAAGCCCCCCTTTTCATCATTCTTTCACAACAAGAATGATTACTCATTTACTATAACAACTAAACACCACCCTCCTCTCTATAGTCCATGAAAAACCCCAACAAGAGGGAAATCTTTTCAAAAGAAAAATAATACAAAACAGAAACAAACAATTTAACTAACAAATAAAAATGAATAAATGGGATTTTTTAAAATATTAAATAAATACATAAATGGGAATTGGATTGTGTCCCTAAGTCTAAAAGATATTGTAACAAGAACCTTCCATTCCATTCTTTTTGATGTCTTTGTTGTTCACCCAACAACCCTTTTTTACTTTTACTTTTTCTTCCTTTGTTGTTTTTTTAATCATGGGTGAACTTATTAGAACCTGCATGAAAACTAATTCTAGAATTTGGTTTTTAACTAGGTCTTCTTCTCAGACCAAGAACTGCATTTCTTTTTTACCGGTTTCTGGTTAATTTTAATAAATTAAATTAAATTAAAAACTCCCCATCTCCATGGTTTCAACTATAGTAACTAACTAGTAACTATTAGAACAAAGGAGAAGACATAAGGGGGAAAATGAAAAGTAAAAAAAATAAAATTACAAACAGAAGTAAGAAGGGTTAAAAAGGTACAACAAAACCCAACAACTAAATACCTCTCTGGTTCTCTACTCTGTAATTTTTTTTTTTTGCAACAAGTTTTTCTATCTCACACTCTTTCTTCTTTTTTTTTTTCTTAATTTTTTCCTACCTATGACTGCAAAAGTCCAAAAGCTTCTTCCTCCCTTCAACAATTTCATCAAAGAAATCATCAAGTTGGCTGATAATATTCTCAGCACCAGATCTCAAGACACCAAAACACCCTCTCAAGTTGTCCACTCTGTCTCTAATCCCACCCTCACTCTCCCAATCCATCACCCCCTGTGGGCCCCTCCTCTCCAATTCACCTCTCAGCTCATCCATGGCCATCTTGGACCTCCTGAACTCCCACATCAAAATCCCAGGCCTTTCATTGATCTGGCTGATCTCTGCTGCTACCCTTTGCTGCAATCTAGCCGTTGATATCATGAACGATGATCCGAAGATCAAGCAGCCCTCGTAGCCTCCCCTGCAGAAGCTTGACTCTGGCCAACAGAAGACCAGTCCATAGAGCAAGATCATGAGAAGCAGAGAGCTTACGTTTCTCATTGCATAAAGAACTCCCCTGAACCCGTTGAACCCATTAAGCTTCGATTCGATGGAGACCCTTTCGTCGAATTTCAGTGAGAGTGGTTGAATTCTCGTCTCCATTAGCGCTCTGTTCTCTTCCTCCAATCCAAACGCCTCTCGCCGACACCCAGAAATCGCGCGAACCACCTGTTTGATGAAATTATTGAGCGAATGAATCAGACGACTTGTGCATGACGAAAAAGAATATGGATTGGAAAAAATTTAAAGATTTTGATCAAATTTGAAAACCCACCTGGCGAGAGAGCTGAGGAGTGAGATGGCGATGAGAGTCGAGGGTGGAGGTGATGTTGAGGCCAGACGTGTAGTAATTCTCCATGGCAGAGATGGCAGACTTGAGGACATGGCAGGCTTCCCAAAGCTTGGAGCTTTCGTCCATGTACTCGTCAAGCCACTTGTCCCCAACAGGCAAATGGAGCTTTTGGACGAGAAGGGTCAGCTGGGAATGAAAAGATCGAAGAAGGGAAAGAGCCCTTTGAAGGAATTGGATTGACATGAAGTTGTTTGAAAGATAAACCCTTTCAAGATCGTCGATCCCACGAGTCAGAAACGAATAGAAGCCATTGACAGAGTTGGTGGATGAAGGATCCATTTTGATCTTCTTTTTTGCCTTTTCCTTTTAAAATTTCTTTTCTTTTGGTGTGTTGAAATTGAGTCTGGGATAAAAAAGAGAGGGTGGTATTTAAATGGTGAGAGAGAGAGAGAGAGAGAGAGAGAGAGAGAGAGAGAGAGAGAGAGAGAGATGGAATTGAAAGTAAAGGGAAGGAATGGGATTATGGGAAGGGGGGGAATATCTTAGAAGAAGAAGAAGAAGAAGAAGAGGAAGCAGCAGCTCAGGTTTCTAAGGTTGAAAACGATTGTTGGGAACAATGATGGGTGTTTCCTATAGAGGGGAAAGGATGAATGGTAATATGCCATTTTCATTGTTTAATGGGCTGAAAGGATGTGTGAAAAAATAAAAAGAGATTTATGGAAAGAAAAATTGTCCACAAAGAAGCCTAAAAAATACCCAAAAAGGAAAGAGACTATCTGTTCTGTGTGCTTGCTTGTAAATTCAGAGAGAGAGAGAGAGAGAGGTTGGCTCATTGGCTCATTGGCTCATTGACAGAGGAGAGGTGTATACTTATACAACAACAAGAGCATGAAATTTTCATGAGCTCCTCCAGCTCCCTTCCAATTTCTTACTTTTCTGCCTTTCTTTTCTCCCACTTATTTAAAGCATGCCCAATTGCCCATTATCAATTTTATACATATAAAATTATAATAGAGAGGCATAGAGAGAGAGAGAGAGAGAGAGAGAGAGAGAGAGAAGGGTGCAAGTGGGTATGTTTAGTTTACTAATTTAGTTGGAATTGTGAGGTTTTTAGATTTTGAGGTTATTGGGTTGTGAAGTGTTTGACTGGATTGACTGGGCTTTTCTAGTTTCTACTTCGACTTCTTCTTCTAATTCTTTCTTTCAATATTCTTTTGATTTGAGTGCTCTTTGGCTTCTTCTTTCCTCTTTTTCTTCCTCGAGCTACTGACTCGGCTCCTTACTTCCCCCTCTATTCTATTGAAATTTGTGGTTTGTATTTCCTAGATATTTCTTGTTTTGTTGATTTTTTCCAAAAGGGAGAGAGAGGCTTGGAATGATGAGGTTCCTTGTATATGTATTGTGTGTGTCTTGTAATTTGTAAACCCTCTTACCATGCATAATCAGTCTTTTTAGGCCACATTTTCTCTTTAATAATTACAGTTTAGGGTTTAGGGTTATATAATTTGTGTAGTGTGTGTGAGTTTAGTATGTTATCGTCTTCTCAATAAAAAGATCCTAACAAAAATTAATTATGTAGTTTAATTACTTTTCCTTTGGGGACAAATATGGATGATGCTTCTTCATGAATCATGCCCCTTAGCCCCCTCCAATTGAATTCAATATTACATACAAGACCCAATAATTTAATCCCAGCCGTTTACTTGGTACTCCTTAGGACCCATCTAACGGCGGAGAAAGCAAATCTTAGTGTGAAATGATCAACTGCATGGGCCCCAAAATTCTGCTGCAGTCCACTCAATGGGGTTATTAATGATTAAGTTGGTTTTAGACATTAATCTACGGCTATAAATATGTTTAAAGTTATGAGGTGTATGTTTGTTTATTGCTTATCAAGCCATTCTGAATTTAATAAAACCCCATCTTTATTTATCTATTCATTTTAATTTTTTAATGGGGGTTGGTCTTCTTTCTTGATGTGGGGAGTGGGGGACCAGGAAATCTAATTTATGTTGGGCTATGTGACATTTTACTTGATTTTATTTTAAGTCGGGTGCTCGTGGGTTTTTGGAAAATATGACATCTTAAGAGGATGTTGGTCTTTTGAGATTTCATTGGAAAGTGAAGAACAAGCTTAGGACCAGTATTTAAGGCCATTGATATGGGGTGTCTCTGAGATTTGGTTCACAGTTGTAATATTGCTCTCTCCCAAAAAAAAACTTAATTACTCTGCTCATTCGTGCATATTTAAAAAATACCCGTAACTTTAATTTAAAAAGATAATGATGATCAATAAAGAACTTGTAGCTTGAGCGGTTAGGAATATTTACCGCTACACAGTCTGGTTTGATGTCATGGAGCCCTTTAGCCAAAAATAGATCCCTTAGAGCATCCACAATGGTGCTCTCTATTTCTTAGCTAAAATTTAGCTAAAAATACAAAAAGTCATTTTAGGAGCTCTCTAAAAAATTTCAACTCCAACCATACTCCCTAATTTGGAGAGTCATAAATGCTTTAACTTTTTTCAATTGGTCCATTTTTATTAAAAAATAATATAAAAATATTTAGCATTAATTAAAGGTTTGAAATACTTATTAAATAAAGCATTAAATTATAGTGAGCCACCAGAAAGTCCTTTCTCTCTCCTCAGATTTAGGAGCTCCTGAGGTCTCCTATTTTAGGAGGTGGATAGGAGCATGGTTGGAGTTGCATTTTCCAATTCCTCCCTAAAATTTATCTAAGGAGGTGATTTAGAGAGCCCATTGTAGATGCTCTTAATCACGATTCACAACAAAAAGTACCTTCCAGCTAGTATTTCAATTTATTTTGTTGATGAATCGGAGTTTGAACTTTAAGTTTGGGTTGGGTAACAAACTCAACAAGTTCAAGCTTTTAAAGGTACCAAAATTAATTATCCTAGTACATGTAGGATCTCATTCATTACTATATATATATATATACTCGGGGCACGAGAAACCCAGACTGACTGCACCAAATTTAATTTTGATTTCTCACTTTATTTTTCTGAGAATTGTTCAGTTTGATAGTTAATGCTATGAAAACGGATCTCTTTTTTCTTTTCTGGGTCAATTTCATTTGTAAGAGCATCTCCAATGGGGGTGTATAATGGGGTGTATGTTAAATATACACATTTTGTTATCAGAATTATCTGCAATAGGGAGGTGTAAATGGGTGTAAATTTGCATTACCACCATGGAGATGTAAATTTAGATGCACATATACATCTTTTTTTACATCCCTTATGTGGATGAGAAAAAGTGAGAAACGGGTTGGACCCACATGAGAAAAAGTGAGAAAAAGTGTTTTACATCTCGAAAATACATCTTCCCAATTTGAGCAGAAATCACATTTACAATAGGGAGGTGTAAATGGGTGTAAATTTGCATTACCACCATGGAGATGTAAATTTAGATGCACATATACATCTTTTTTTACATCCCTTATGTGGATGAGAAAAAGTGAGAAACGGGTTGGACCCACATGAGAAAAAGTGAGAAAAAATGGTTTTACATCTCGAAAATACATATTCCCAATTTGAACAGAAATCACATTTACAACCCCCGAATGTGTAAAGGCGATGTAAAAGTGGCTTTACATCCCCGAAAATACACCCCCCACTATGGATGCTCTAATAATTGATCTGTTCAATTTATGAAAATCCCATCCTACAAGATGCCGTACCCCATGCTCACCATTATAGACCTGCATTGGCAGCTGAACCAGTTGTTACAGTTGAATGCATAAAGGAGAAGAAGATAAGCCTTCTGATCTCTTCTCTTCCTTTTTGAAGGAGAAAAACTTGTATATCAACATTGTTTTGCTATTTTTAACTGATCACATTTCGCCACGTGTGATAATTTTTTCACATGACAAAACGTAATTGGATAGAAATAACAAAACAGTGTTATCCTCGACACACGCAAGGTCTTATCCTTCTGAACAAGACGTTTCAGAAGATGCTCAGCATAAATTAATTATAGGTAAACATAAAGGACAACAAACCCAATTATTTAGGTTAGAATGTTCTTCAGTGTTGAGGCCAACAAAGCTCCACCAGATGAAAGTAAGAATCTCCCATTTTTGCAAAGCAAACAAAAGGACTTCTAAGAATCAAAATTTTGCCACGTAAATTTGGGTAGCTGTGGATTTAGGATCTGGTGGGTGGGTGAGGGGTTGCTTGATTATTAATGGTGAAATGTGAAATTTTCCAGAAAGTGTAGAAAAAATTATAGGCAAATTAAAATTTTATGGTAGAGAACTATACCTGAAGTGAAAGTGCTGGAGCAAAATTAAACTTTTACAATGAATGGAAGAAGGTAGACACCTCATGTGGGTCCTATCACTTGAAGTGAAAGTAAACGCAATTGATGGCTAGATTTGTCCAGCCAGCCACATCCCTTTCATCCCCATCGTGATAATCACCAATAAAAGTCTCTATATATAGAAGAATGTTTCATTTTCCTCTTAATGAGCTCTTAGATGGACACAACTGGATGGTCCATAGCCTCTCACCCATGAAAATGATGCAAAGGAATGAGTTGAATGATTGTTTATAACGAAATTCAAAGGAGACAGGAAAAACCCCCAAAAAAAAAAGAAGAAAAAGAATAATTTGCATCAGATAAAGTTGTATCCAGAGTATTTGACGCGTTACGTTATTGAATTATTGATCTGAATTATTAATACGCTTTGAAATTTTTAGTAAATGTATGATTTCCAAGTATACTCTATCTAGTCCTCTTGTGTATTTGGAACCCACCATCAAACGTTTGGCACACCAGCGATTTCGACATCCATCCTCCTATTGATTATTGAGTTAGCTAGCATTTTTCCTTCAATGTCATACTCCAATAATTATGCTTGTGTCTTTTATCCTCAAGTAAACAAAATAAGTTTCTCACCTACCTATGTTTCATCCACTAAATTCTAATTATTTACTCCATATGAGTCTTATTAGTGATTACTTATTTCAAAGTATTGTGTTAATTTGACAAATGCATCCATGAGTTATGACATATGACTATACTTACTGATCTTCCTATTTCTCTTGCATTCATTGATTTCTCAAAATATATATGTTTGTGCGATTATGAATTTAATGAATTCAAACATAAATATTCATCGATTTCAGAAAATATCAAAATATATGTGTATGTGTGCGCGCATACGTGTTCTTTGAATTTATTAAGTTTATAGAGAACCAGAATCATTGGATTTTTTCTTTTTTCTCATTGAAGATAAAAGGATAGTTTAACCCTAGTTTGTCCTTAAACCTACTTGTATATAATTTCTGTTTTGAACTAGAAATGTCTCTGAGGGTTTCAATAGGAATTCGAGTTGAAGTCTCGAAGATTTGGCTTGGATCCAAGCTACTATTCGGTGGACAATCATTTTGCTTCTGTTTTTGGGATGGTGCTCCTTTTTTTTTTTTTTTTTTTTTTCTGAAAAGACACAATATCATTTTAAAGCAATTTTGACCCCCAAAAAAATCATTTTAAACAGTTTAGCTGTAAATTCGACAAGGAGTACTATCAATTCCTATGAATGATATAGACAACGTTAATTATGTAATTTATAATACACAAAGCTATCAATCCACAATGTCAATTTTAACTTTTAACCGTGTAATTTATAATTCTTTTTTTTTTGGTTAAACAAACAAAAATATTTATGTTTTTTTATATTCATTTGGTCTCCTATGAAATAATTGCAATTTTAATTAATTAATTAATTTTTATATTTTTCTTCCTATAATTAGTATTCAATTGAAAGAGAGCATGACCATAAAAATTTTTGAAATTATTTGGGAAAAAAATCATAATAGGACATGTAATCTCTTTTTTATTTTCATCCTTATTTTTTTGTGACAAATTACATAAAATTGAAATTAAATTTTAGTAAAGCAAAATTTAAGTTGGAAAGGGCGTTATGGTCTTTTGAGCAGCAAAGATGCTCCACTTATCACAGACATGGGCAAATAGCTGCTCAATTTAGTAAAAAGGCCAAAAGTTAAGCTAAAGCTAGGTTAAAGTACTACCTACCTATGCATAATTGGACACGTGTCAGTGATAGAACTAAACAACTGGATGATAATCATATTCTTAAGCTTCTGAAAGTATGGTTTTCTTTTGCTCTCTGGCCCAACCTGATGAACTTTGCCATCAAAATTCAAAATGTCTTAGATTCGGGAAATTTTTTAAATTAATTAATTAAAAAATAACAAAATAAAATTTATGCACTCAATCATTTAAAAAATCCATGAGACTTTATTTTATTAATTTCCTTATAAAATATTATTAATCTATTAATTTAAGCTAAGTTAATGGGATCGCTCATCATTGTGATTATTGTTCAAAGCATATTTGTACCCAATACAATGTATTATTATTCCCCAAAGATATTGTAGTAGATACATTATCTGTCCATATATTTAAGATGGAGCACCAAATCTTCCTTTTAAATTGACTTAGATGCTAGGATTGAGAAAATTCTCAATCATGTGGATGGAATCTTACAGATGTATATTTTCTTTTTGAGAATTCAAGCTGATCTTAAGCTTAAATGATATGGTACTTCAAATCAGTGTTAAACAAAGAAATAACACAAGTTGGCTCCATATTTTTCGTCTACAAAAGTAGATGACGAATTTGAAGCATTTTTCATGCTCTTTTGAATAAGGTATTATTTTCACTCCGTACGAATAGCTCCCACGAAAATGAAAAAAATAAAAATCTTTGCACGTTATCCCACCCACACATACAATTCACTTCTACCCTTTACACAATGCATCTCTTTGTGCTTGAGTGCAAACTTATGAGAGAGAAAGATGAGAAGAGTCAACTAGTTAGGATATCCTTTTTATAGAACAAAGTAGTAGGATTCTTCAAAATGATGATAGATATTGAAGAAAGGGGCCAAGTAAAATACTCAAAATCCCAAAAAAACTTCTTCTTCTCCTTTGGATTTATAGAATATAGACTAGACCCATATAAAACCATCAACCCTTTTTTTGACTAACATTGATGGTGAGGAGTTTCAAGGCTATATCTTTCTTTGCTTTTTCGTTCAACTAGGCAAAAACCCACTTATGGATTCCTTTGCACTATAGGGTCCCTTTTTCATCCCTCCCTCTACCCTAAAAAAAGGGGAGGAGATATAAATTTTGCAACCTAAGTGAAAGCTTGAAACCATCAACTCTAGAGAATTTTTTATATAGTGCTCTATAGGCTTTATATATATATATATAACTATAGGTGACCCTTTTTTGCCGTGAGTATGATTTTGATTTAGAATATGCAATTCCGTGAAGGGTTCTACAAGGTCGTACATCACAATGTGCATAAGTGGGAGAGCATGCCACGTGTTGCCGAATCAATGGTAGCAAAAACTCAAGGGTACAAAACAATACGCTTGTTGAGATGCCAATTGCATAGAAGTTTTGACAGCTGACATGCTTGTTGATTCTGACCAAGAGTGCCTTAATTAGCCAACTCACACTCTTGCAAACAATTACCTAGAATAATTTATCATGGAGTGTAGTGAGTGTACACCAAGGCCATACAAGGAAATAACACCAAGCCTCTCACCTTTTACTATATGTGGAAAATTTACTAACTGCCACTCGAATTATATTTCTTATACGTACGGGACGAGATTCGTTGGCATAAATAATCTCGTATTTGTGAGAGATGTGATCAGCAATGCATAGTAAAACAGTGTTAGTAATATACATTTTCTTTGTATTTGATGCTTAGGTTCACTTTTAGGGCCATGTGTCGTGTGTGTGCAACAAAGGCACCAATATATGCTTCCTTAGTCAAAGAATCTTTGAAATTTAACTTTTACAAAAGAATTTCTCTTTAAAAATCATTATTGGCAAGACTAGCTGGCAATTGAGCACACAAAAGAGAGAGACTACTAGGAGTTCTACTTTGTATGCTTTTGTGTGCTAAGGCTGCCCACACAGAGACATTCTGGTTGGTGCATGCTTTGTTTAAAAACTTTGTGGGCTATTTATGGATTTAGGTGCTGGAGGAGGAGGAGGAGGGGTAAGTACAAAAATTGCTATGGATGGTCCAAGATCTAGGGTTTTGGATTGAAAGCACCATAGAGTCCAAATAAGGCTGATAAATTCAGCCCAAACAGTAAATACCAAAGCTGCAATTTTCTAATGTATTTTCTCCTCCTACTTGCCTACTTCTCCTCCATAGTCCAAATCAGATCAAATAGAATACCAAAAAAGAGAGAAAAGAAAAGCATAAAAGCTTGAAAACCCAATAAGAATTTTGCATTTGGGCTGCCTAAAACTGTGATTGTTAAAAGCAATTGAGTGAATTGAGGGTTTTGCTGGTACTGTAATTGAGTATTTACCTTTTAAATCATTGCGGTTTGCTGGCACTCTAAGGCTGTAAATTAACTGTGAAGACCTAGAGCCGCAAAAGGGGTCGCATCTGTCAAAACAATGAACAAAAAAAGAAAAAGTTGTGTGATACTCTTCTGTACTATGAAATTAAATACATCTTCCTCCTATCAGTATCTACATATATTTATATATATTAATAAAAAAATTTGGTAATTTTTTTTTTTTTTTTTTTGCAGGTTTGGTAATTTATATGTTAATAAAAGTTCTATCAAGCAGTTGTATTTAATAGTTCAAGTTGTACATGCAATTGTGGGTTAGATTAGTTGGTTAAAGTAGTGTGCCCGTCTTATTGTAGTCGAATTTGAACTTCCGCCCGATATATTAGAATGGTTTAGGATATCGCCCTTATAAGAATAAAAAAAGGGTAATAATAAGATATAAGAGAGTGTAAGTGAATAAAAAAGGAGCGAAAACATATAATTTTCAACAAAAGAAATATGAGTTAATAAAAGATGGGTGATAAAATCAATTCCCTAAAATAAAATTGTACAAAGATGAAATAAATTTTGTGAAGAGCCTAGGTCCTTTGGTGGGCCAAACAAAAGATTTAAAACCGACTTTGTGTAGGTGGGCTTTGATAAGATTTCTGAGCCTAAGTTTTATAAAAATGAAATAATTAAGAAAGCACGCCCGGTGGGACTCGAACCCACAATCGCCTGATTAGAAGTCAGACGCCTTATCCATTAGGCCACGGGCGCTAGATGTTGAGATTTCCCAAAATATATTATTTGAGTGAACAAACAGTTAAATTTCATCATAAATAGCAACAGTTGCACTAACTAGTCGTTTATGATAATTGTTTGATTCGGTCCCGCCATGGATGGATTAGTTGAATTCTAATCAAACTTAAGAGTTAAGACTGACGGCCGACACTAAAGGGGACCTAGAAATGCAGATTTAATGAAGGATTGGAATTCTGAAAACAAGACCTATTAGAAACTTAACAATGATTATCAATTTTATGCCTCTTATTAGAATGTGAGCATTCAATCCAAAACTAATTGACAATCGACCGACTTTTAAGCTTTCATTAAGCTTTCGTCATTTGATGTGGTGACGGTTAAAATGCTATCAACAAGGGAGACGGTTAAAATGCTCAAAATGCAAATATATCTCATGTCAACGCTCTTACAAACTTTGCTAAAAATTTCTACTGCAAAAGTCAACATTAACTAGATGGCTATCAACACAGTATTGATATTACAAGTTTGTATCTTTGCTCATGCTGTAACAGAATCACAAGAGTGGCAAATTCTATGAGCATATCACACTGCACAAGTCGTTCGTCCTAGCTTGAGAGATGTTGGTGAATGGAAGAACCCTGAAATTCCCGTTAGCCATACACGTCAAAGTCAACTGTTCATTGCTCGCCATGGTCTGCAAGATCGATTGTAAGAAAGTTGGTCAGAATACATTTGAGTGCATTTGAAGTGATTGGGAGGAAGAAATAACTTTCCAAGCTGACATATAAGATGAAAACCCTTCCTTTCCTATCTTATCTATAATTACAGTTCTGTTCTTTGCCGGCGAGTCTCTTTAGATGACTAATACTTTCCTAGCAGAACTTCCATGTTCTGGGTGGCTCACTTTCTAAGCAGGGTACATTTGAAATCATAATGAGAGCTAATACTTGTTAAAGGTTCTAATAGTTTAGTCCTCTTATTGGTTCCTAGAATGTTGTTGAAATCAATTATCTTTGGTTGCACTGCTTCTCAACAATGTGAAGAGAGACCCTTGTCCATCAAACTAAAGCCATGTTTAGGTTCTAATAGATTACTTGCTTCTTTTGTATAGGGGAAGGGGAAAAGGAGGGGAGGATTACTTTCAGTTTTATACAGATTGAAGTGCTAGGATCAGATAGATACCACACAAGAATTTTCCATGTCTCTGCAGCTCCAGCTTTTGGAAGGGACACAATCAGCATACCGACACCACCCGCAGTACTGGTTCATGTTAATGCCTTGCAGAACTGCTACCAGACATCCAGCAAGCCTGCAGCATATAATAAAGCTCCTCTTATAAAAGCTCATGTTAATTTAAACTGATAAGAAACAATGTGCAGCATTTTCTATAAAAACGGGAAACACTCACATAAGACCAAAGAGAAGAATAGAGACACTCCTATAGACTGGCCTGTCCAACTTATGCCTCAACCTTGACTTGATATAACTTTTGAGATCATAATCCATGAGGCCTACTTTATCTTGCGCCACTTCTTTGACCTTGGGACTGGATAAAAACACAGATCCGAGTAGGAACCCAGATATAAAGCCTCCAATGCTTGAGAAGTTGTCAACATAAGGTAGCAAACCAAGGAGAAAATTGCCAATGGAGACAAAAATTACTGATGCCAGAGCTGTGAACTGCAACCAAACAAATGAACAATCATTACATTACTACATCAGATCATGGGACACAGATCAAACTGAATGAGAAAGGCAGTAGGTGGAAAACCTTATTGGTGTACATTTCCCAGTTCTGAATCAGTGCAGAAAGAGTAGCTCCAAGTAACCCAAACAGAGCTCCGGAAGAACCGACTGATGGGCGTTTCTCAACAAAAAGTGCAGCCACCAACGTACCAACAAAAGCAGAGAGTATGTAGATTAACCCTGCCATTGCTGTTTGAAAGAAACAAACATTTAAGAACATCAGTGATTCAGTGTCTGCAATTTTCAAGAGCTACACATAACCTAACTGCTCATGTAAAATAACGTCCAGAAATTGAAATGGGAAGGAAAATCTACTTGGTCCAAACTCTTGCTCCAAGTGAATTCCAACAAAGATAACACAGCTAAGGTTGATCACAAGGTGGATGGCTCCGGCGTGCAGACATGGAAATGTGAAAAGACGCCAAGTTTGGTGGTTCTCTGTCAAAAAAGTCCGTCGAAGAGCTCCCATTTCATCAAGCCTGCAATGCCACTAACATTAGGTCTGAAGGGCAAAAGAAAATCTGTACCAGAAACCCCAAACATGTTCATGCATTCTCAAACACAGCTTTTAGAATCACCGTTCTAACAATCTCTTAATTCATACAATTCGATAGATGAGGCCAAATCCTAAGACTACAAAAATCACTTTGAATTCTACCAAAGCCTCCACAGGACAGGCAACTGAGTTTTTGGCAACAAAACCTTTAACTGATCTCCATCAATAAAAGCTATAGGAAGATCACAGAACTGAAGAACCAAATGTGTTCTATAAGAAAATTTTCGACTCTTCGATCAAAACTGATCTCAAACATGGGTACTGTTTCTAAAAACCAGTGACAACAATCGGATGTATCCCTTTGATGAGACTTAAAAATAATAAAGGAAATTATGTGAAAAGAGAAAAATAAAACCTTCAATTTACTAGTTCCTTTGTTTTCTCAGCAACCAAACAGAGAAAACCTAATTAGACTAACGCAACATCAACCAATTGCTCAAAATTGATCACAGCAGCCAGATCTCAATCAACAAAGTTTCCAAGAACCAAGGCAGGAACTAACTAATTAAGATGAAAGATCTCAGAAACCTAACGAGAAAAAAAGAGATTAGTTCAATTCAACCCAAAGAACGAACATTTCTTTTACTTCTCTCCCACATTTTCTCAGTATACTTACAAACAGAGAGAACCCACATAAACTCACACAAAACCTACCAAGATTTCACCAAGAAAACTCATCCTCACTTAAAATCAAACAAAAAATAAGCTTCAAAACAAGAGCAAGAGAAGCTCACGTGGAAGCCGAAGGGCCGAGGAGTGGGTTCTCTGAGAGCGGCTGAAACGACAACCTCCCAAAGGCCTTGAGAGCACAGTCGCCATGAGACTTGCTCCAGCAGTCGTTGACGACCATGGTGGCCATGAAGGCGACGATATGGAGAATCACAAAGAGCGAGATGAGCCACGTGTCAGCTCGACGGCGGCGAGGACGACGGTAGCGGGAGGCGAAGAAGGAGAGCTTGGGTTCTTGGAGGGTTTCGGCAGCTGATTCGGTGAAGGACGGAGGCGGTGGAGGCTTGATGTCGATTTGGGTCTGAAGCTTTGATGGGTCGAAGGCCATTGATAGCTTCGATGGGTCGACGGCCATTGTTGGGTTCGCTGCAAGAATGTGGGGAAATGGGGGGTTTCTTGGAGAAGACGGCTGTGACGTTCCAGCTGTTAAACGGTTGCGCTCTGGCGGGAAGTCTCTTTTGAAGCGTTTTGGCAGTGTACCTACTTAATAAGCAGTTAGGAAACGACGTCGCTTGCTTATAAAATTAATATAGATATGAACTCACGCAAGATGTATAACAACAGGATCCGTGGCGCAATGGTAGCGCGTCTGACTCCAGATCAGAAGGTTGCGTGTTCGATTCACGTCGGGTTCAATACCCGGTTTCCTTTTTGATTTTTTCCTAGTTTTGTTATTTAATAATTTATTGTGGTAGATAGATATACCACGTACCATCTTATTTTTGTTGACAAAAAAAACCCTTTACCTTATTTTTGCTACCTTTCTCTCTTTGGATACTGTTTGGCTCTTTCTCTGGAAGGAGGTGCTTTATAATTTGACATATCTACAAAAGTAATTAATCAAAAATACCAAAAAATAAAAATTTATACACACATGTCATATTGTCATTGAGTGCAATACAGGAGTTCCTAAACATAAAGTTAAGAGGAAAATATTTTCCTTCACTTTGATCCGGTTTTTATTTTCTTAAGTTTAACATTTGTTTCAATTTTCTTTTTGTTTTTTCTTGTATACAACTTACAAGCAGTATTGGAAAAGAGAAAAATCGAAATTAGAAACTTCGGTGTAAGATAAATGCTCTTAACTATTTAAATTACAATTCTCTTACAAATTTTATTTAGACTTAATTATACACCAAGTCAAATTGGACTGCCGAAATAGAGTGGGTGGGGTCAACTATGGTTGGATTTCGCACAGTCACATTCATGTCCTTTGATATTCATCACTTATATATTTCGCGGGAATAGACGGCTACGAAACATCTCAACGTTCCATACTTCATACAAGTTTAAAGTACACAACCCAAAATAAATTGTTGTTCTTTCCAATCTTCAAACGGGCACCGTCTCTCTGCATAAAAAACCAAACCCATTCCAACTCTTCATCAGCTGCTCTCAGGTCTCTCTATACAGGCTTTTTTGTGTGGCAAATTTTCCTTTTTGTATTAGTTCTATGCATTTGAGTTTATTCGCAATTCAAAGATATTGGGGGATTTCATTACCAATTTGGTTCTGATTTGTAATGAATCTCTGCTTTAATATCCCAGCATACACATACTGGGGTTGAGAATTTAGGGTCATCTTTGCCCCATTTTACAATTACCTATCCTTTTCTTTATATTTTGAGCTCTCAAATCTTCTCAACCAAGTTTGCCATTGTCTTTGTTCTTTAGGTAAGCTTTCAACTTCCCATCAATGCTCTAATCCCTTTTGATTTTTCGGATTTTTTTGGTTTTGAATTTGTATTGTGGGTTACGATTTTATATGGTTAGCAATGTCGTGATTGTATTTTGGATTAAACTTGAGGACCTCTCCATCAAACGAAATGCTTAGTAGTTACCTAAAGGCATTCAGTTTGATTTCCCTTCCATATATGTCACGTCTGTCCTCTCACCTTTTTCATGATTGCGTATGAAATTCTGAAGAATTGGGTGGGGCAGAGAGAGGAAGGAGGTGGTGTAGGCGGAGGAGAGAGAGGAAGGAGGTGGCGGTGGTGTAAGGGAAGGAGAGTTGGGGAGGTGGCTGGTGGGTTGTTGTGTGGGGTTGGTGCCGCTGGGGGGTTATATGTAATTGATCCTCAGTTTAGTCTTCACTGTGTTCAGTTTCTACCTTAATAAATCTGTTTTGTATAGTCATTTTCCTACTTAGCAGATGGTTTATAATTTTGAGTTATAAGGGTAACTTCATAATCTTCCTACTTGGCGGTGCATTTGCATGTTTACATGAAATCATTTGTGGGTTTTTGATAAGAAATTGGATTGCAGGCAATTGCAAATGTCTCCAACAAATGGGTTGGAAATTCCAAAAGAAACACTGGATGCAGAAACCCAAGCCTTTTTTGACTCAGCTCCTCCTTTGAAGAACAGAGTTGATATCAGTGAAAAACTTGAGGAATTTGTGAAGAAGAATTCGTTACCTTCCGGCATGTTCACCTTTTGCTTTGTCACAGTTATATATTTCATGATCACCTTAGGTTCAGTGGATTTTGATTGATTTGACATGTTGTGTAGGAAGTGGAGGAGTTAGGAGGCTTGTCTGTGTGACATCAGGGGGTACCACAGTTCCTCTAGAGCAAAGATGTGTTCGTTACATCGACAACTTCAGCTCAGGTCATAGAGGAGCAGCATCCACAGAGTATATAACCTTACAACTCGCTGAGTTTGCCATCTTTAATATTGCAGACTTATAGATTAAACTTGCCTGATAATATTGCAGGTACTTTTTGAAGGCAGGTTATGCTGTTATCTTTCTTTATCGGAGGTAATTTCTGTTTACCATTTTATATATCTTCTATTCATTTCAACAATTTTGCACGGTAGAATAGACTTATTGCTTATATTTTTTGGATTTTCCTTAAATGTTATGCAGGGGAACTTGCCAGCCATATTGCAGACCACTTCCTGATGATCCCTTGCTTGAATGTTTTGAATATATGGATGAGTCAAATATTAAAGGTTTGTAGTTATTGTAATATGTTTTTCTTTTGTATTTAGAATAGAAATGCACATGGATGACTGAAGTGAAAACTTGTGCCCCTCCCTCTCTCAAGTTTAGGTCTGACAAAATATACTTAAATTAGTTCATACTCTAGCAACAAAATTTCTACCTTGAGAAGAAGCCACAAAATGTGATGGAAACACAATCATTGTGCAATGGCTCTATAAGTACTCTACTCAAACATGACCTAATTGCCAATGAGTCTGTTAGGCTACATAACACTTTCTCCTTGTCAGCTACATTGTTGTAGCCATTTGTTTTGACATATTTGGTAGAGTATTAGAAAAGATTGGATTTTTTTTGTTCTAAGGGAGTTGATTGTGCTTGATTATTGGGTTTTGGGAAGATGGGAAACCAGAGTCTTTCAAATATTTTTTCTTTAGCAGCTTCCGGGTGATGCCAAATAATCAAATCTCACAATTAATATTATACAAACCTGTGACGGTTCCAGCTCAGATGACTGAACTTTGTTTCACATTCCAGTGTCCCAGCCACATTCTGAAGCAGTGAGGAACGCCATCACTAAGAATCATGCTGTATGGACCACTTATATTTATCATGCATTCAGTAGTATATGTATTTACTTATTCCACATTTAACTTTTTTTACTCACTCTGTAATTTGACTGTTTTCCTGGTCTATAATAGCTCAATGTAACAATGAATCCTTTGTGGGCTGTATTCTATTGCAGGCAGTAACAGGAAGCCTCTTGTTGAAACTTCCCTTTACAACCATATTTGAGTATCTTCAGGTTCGCTTCAGTTGTTGTTGAATACAATTTTTGAACACAAAATGTTGTCTGGTTGTTTTAGATTTAATAGTTGTTCTCCTATGCTTGACTAATTGGTCTTTGTATCATGAGCAGATGTTGCAGATGATTGCTTTATCAATGAGAAGTCTTGGACCACATGCAATGCTTTATCTTGCAGCGGCAGTGTCTGACTTTTATGTTCCTTGGAAGAGCATGGTAATGGTTAAATTTGTTGAAAATTTGTGTTGTGCTTTTTACTCTGTTTTTCAGGCTGTACGTCAGGAGACAGATTACATAAGCCCAGCCCTTTAAAATTGCTAGAAGACGTTTTTTTAACCTCAATATTCATTGGAAGGGGTAGCAATAGCTTGACTATGTTCCTTGGAAGCTTGATTGCATTTCTTTAGAGGCTTATATGAACCTCTGGAGTCAAATAATATAAGCTAGTCCTTTGCAAAGTGCTAGACATGTTTATGACCTCAATATTATTCTAAGTAGGCAAGAACAGCTTGACATGTGAATCTTTGATGTTTAATAGCTTGTTTAAATTAAAATCTGCTGGAGATTAGTCATTGAGAAGTTTGCTTATGAAATACAGGAAAAAGAATCAGTATCCAACTCCATCCTGTATATGTATAAGTTTCATCCAAGAATAAGCGTCAGCTGCACCATTTTCTTAATAAAACAGGGTTTTGCAGGCCGAACACAAAATTCAGTCAGGGGCTGGTCCGTTGGACATGCGACTTGTTCAGGTGCCAAAGATGCTCTTAGTGCTAAGGCAAGACTGGGCATCAAAGGCCTTCTGTATATCTTTCAAGGTTAGATATGAAGCTTCTGCTTATCTTTAGTTACTGGCATATCCATAAATTTTATCCGTTCATGAGTTCTGTTGCTGCACTTTAGTCCTTATTTGTTTTTCTTGTATCTGGGGATTAGCAGTATGTATGGCTTTTTTGTCCAGAAGGGTTGTGGGCGAGGCTGGGTAACAGGCAACCTGTACATGATTTTTTTTTTGGGGGGGCATTTATTTAACTGAGTTCTAATCTTTGTGTTTGTGTTCCATTAGACATGAAAAATATAAAAGGTTGGGTAAACTGACTTAAGTTGAAGCTGTCCATTATGTCTTCAGTCTCAAAGAAAGTAGACGTGTATATCTTCCTCGACATGTACGATGCAATCATATATATACCATTAAGCATCATACCCCTTAACTTTCTCTAATTTCTTAATGTTTTTTTAATTTAAAAATTGATAGTTTAGCCCCCTGCTCAACTGGCTCACCTGTCATATCCATAATGAAAGTAAATTACAGAAATTGCAAGATGCAGTATTACTTTATTGGACTAAAAACCTTTGACATGAATGTCTAAACAGCTAGAGACGGATTCGAAGATTCTTTTAGAGAAGGCTGATATGGCTCTTAAGAAGTACAAGATGCATATGGTTGTAGCGAATGAACTTTCGACCCGCAAGGAAGAGGTTGTAGTTGTCAGAAGTAACGAAAAAGTTTCAGTTCATCGAAACAATTCTCTCGGTGATAATGATGTGGAGAGTCCGCTTATTGAACTTATTGTGGAGAGGCATTCAGCGTATGTCAACAGTTATGATATATGATGAGTAAAGCTTGATTTCATCCGATAGAGGATCGGCGCAACAAACAGTTTCTGTTTAAGAAGATGGCAACACTTTCTTTTAGTACTTTAGTTTTACCAAGCAAAAGATTGTTAAGCATAATTTGCTCTTGAAAGTAATCAAATTACTTGTAACATGTATTCATACTTTTGAGGGGAGTTAAAGAAGTTGTAATTATCTCTCGTATTTCGAGGAACTGTAAAGTTCTGGTGAATAAAGCTAAGTTCTTATTGAAACCTTATATTTTTAAATTGGCGTTGTTAAACACTTCAGCTAAGTTCAAGGCTGCTCAAACATTTTGAAAATTTAGAGATCTCTTTGAAGCATATACAAATACAGGCAGGGGCATGCACTGATTTAATGAAATCGAAATTTCTCATTAATTTCTATAAATTTCTCCAACGAAAGATATATATACAGATTCTTTCTACTTTCGTTGTACAATACAAATACGGAAGGATTTGTCTCCATGGGCCAATCCAAAAGGTATTCTATAATACAATGTCAGAAGCCAATGAGTAAATTTTTCTCTACCGTGATTCTTCATCGTCTGTGTCGAGCTCAAGTCCCTCTGCCGCCAAAAGCTGACCGATGATCTTTCTCTTCTCTTCCTCTGCTTTCCTTCTCATTAGGTCCCTTTTCTTTAACACTAGCGTATGCCGCTTGAGGGTACTGGAGAAATACTCTGCCGAGGCCTTTTTCTCTCTTGCCAGGATTCTTTTCTCTTCATCTGGGTCAACCTGGATTTCCAATGGCCCTAGGCATTAAGTAAAAGAGAATGCAGCCAAAATAAAATGACATAATAGCTTGATGCTACTTATAAAATTGAGATCATAGAAATGAACATGAGCTTTTTGAACAGAGTATTGGGTCAGTAATGATAAGAGACAAGTAGGATATATAGTTGCCATTGATGCTTTTACATCCTGCAAAAGGCAAGGCTCTGCAGCATAAATTGTTTTTATTTTCATTTGCGAACTACATAAACAATTTTTTACAGCTAACTCATGTACTAAAAGAATGATTCCATACCTTGGAACGAGAAAGTCGACGTGCACGAATATTCAGCTCACGCTGCTGTTGCTCTGCCCAAGCTGCTATTGCCATATCACCTCGCTGATCAAAAGCTCTTCGCTTTTTCATTAGCCACTCCATCCATGCTTGAGATGCCTGATATAACAGTCCACACGAAGAATCCATTACTAAAATAATAAAATAGGAGCCAAGCTATCAGTTTATTAATAAATTATCATACAACTCATGAATCTACTTTACATTTTCATATTTATGCTCAAAACATTAGCATTTATATATCCTAAAATAATCAGCAAGAAAGTTCACAGTAATTAAAATGCGAACTACGAATCTTACTTTCATTGGGTTGACTCGGTTATCCCTATCATATTGTCCCCTCCTGTCTTTATCTATGAGCAACTCATAAGCAGCTTGAATCTTAATAAATCTAGCTTCAGCTGTTTCACCCTCCTCTAGGGTCCCTCTACCATCATAGACTTGAAAAGAGAAAGACAACCAGATCAACTTAAAATTCAGAGAATAAAGACAAAATTTTAAGCCCAAAAATCAATAGAAAGCAAAGGCGACAAATATATTGCAAAGAGCATTCACTCACGACCAAACTTAAATAAATAAATAAAAATACATGCACCCATCTAATACACAAGGAAAGATAGTAAAATATTACATGAAAATTAAGGAAGAAAAGCAAACAACAATTCTCAATGTCTTCTAAAAGTTCCTGTTTTGCACTATAACTTTGTTGCATCAAAAGGTTCTCATGTTGGCAGATATGGGCTTAGACAAGTTGGCTAGAGCGGATGTGCTCCCCACTCTGCACCCAAGTTCGAATCCCCTGCCCGTAGTTTAGATTAGATTAAAGTAGAATATCGATTGTATAATAAAAATTAAAAAAAGGTTCTCATATTGGAATTAACATGACCGAATAAAAAATAAAACAAAGGCACCCTTCATTATGGCCAACAGATTCAAGAAAAAGAGTTTCACCTAATTGAACCAATAATTTTTACATACATCATTTCCTTACAAAATGTTTCTTTTTATTTGTGATTATACTAGCAATTTACAGATATGAAAAAGGTTTGAAAAACATTTCTAATGAAGATAAAGGAACAAACCATCCGGGTGATAAAATTTGGCCAAACTTCTGTAAGCAATTTTGATCTGGTCGTCATCAGCGTCCCTCTCTAGTTCTGTGTTTGAAAAAAAAAACAGAAACAATGAACTTGTTAGAAATACCAGAATTCACAAAATCAAAGCGTGAAGCTTTAAACTTTTCCCAGTTAAGAAAGATTCAATCACCCAGAGTTTCG
Organism: Prunus padus; assembly: GCA_024362665.1. Taxonomy (NCBI): domain Eukaryota; kingdom Viridiplantae; phylum Streptophyta; class Magnoliopsida; order Rosales; family Rosaceae; genus Prunus; species Prunus padus. The sequence continues at coordinate 40,946,574 of JANFAM010000020.1, forward strand.
TAGGGAGACTTGGGTTGGTCCCAATTGGATGCCTTAACCATGGTCCTCCTCTGATTCACTCTGAACCAGGACCCGCTCCAATTCAATCTTGCAAAATCGGACACAGGCGCAAAACGAGGGTTGTAATTAGGGTTTCGAAATGAAACCCTAGAGCTAAAGCGAGCTTGGTGTCTGCAACACATGAAGGAGGTGAAGACCGTGTGGGGCCTACAGATGGTTCTCAAATTGCTCATTTTTTTCGCGTACTATCGCAGGCTTTCAGCTCAGACCTCCGACCGATTAGAAGGAAATGAAGAGAATCAAATTAGAAATTAAAATTAGGGTTTGCTTTTGGGGTAACAATTGGGGTTACGAAGGTTGAAGACGTGAAGAAAGTGAGAAAGTTCTGATAATGAACATTTCTTCGAATCTGACTGAATCTTTGAGTTTTTCTTTATTTTTCTTTAATTTGTAATTTTGGTAATTGTATTTTCCTCTTTTTTTATATTTAATTTACCCGAGAAATTTTTGTGGACGGTTTGGCTTCCCGTGGCATGACAGTTAGGACCTCGGACAGTACCCGCCAAAAGAAAAAAGAAAAAAAGGAAGAAAAATGTGGTATTTTCTTGTATAAAATATTAGAGGCACTACAATAATATAAATAAAACCTCTTTCTCTTTTCACAAAAGCAAATATTCTTTTTTTTTTTGGTGAAACAAAAGCAAATATTCATCCATGACAATTGGAGTCTAATAATTAATTGATCATAAATTAAGTGCTAATTGAGATGGGCCTCTCTTTTGTCAAATTGCTAATTATGTTGATTAGAAGTTTATAATCAAATTGATAATTATGGATTACTATTCTTTTACTTTGTCTAATTGATGAAATGAATCGTATCAAAAGTTATTGATTATATTCCACGTGAGCTTATCTGATAAGAAAATATTTCTCGATTTGATTAAACTGTTAATAAACACGAGTATGTACTAATATTAAGGGGGAAAAAGAAGAACATGTGTACATATTTTGTACTTTAAAACCAGGAACATAATTCTGCTATTGATCAACTGTGCAAATCATCAGGCAAACAGGAATATGAATTCCAAATAATATATAACTTCAGGGAGATGACAACATGAAGAAGAATAATTTGCACATTTCACTCCCTCACCAAACGTTAATAAAATGGTAACTGCTGGCATGCATATGGCAATAATTGTCTCAAGCAAATTTACACATCAAGTAACAGCTAATTCATCTTGCATTTCAAATCAATCTACCCAACAAACTAGCTAATATGCTACAGGCATTGGAGACAGATAACTTGAAAACCTAATGTTTTGAATTGGTACACTCAGGCAGCCACTAAGCTGAACATATTTACACCCTCTGAAACAAGACATAAGTTGATTGGAAAAGAATATATATCTAAGCAGACGAGGCTTGCAGCTGACTATGTCGGTTCACGAGGTCTGGCGGTCCAAAGAGAACTGAGGGTACGCAGCCGGTGAAAGTATTCCCCGAGCGCAAGCAAACCTCGAGCTGCCTGGTGAGTCGTTAGGATTCGAGACATTTGCTGCAGAGTTTGCTGCCGGAGGTGATCCGCCTGTCTTGGACAAGAGCAACATATGCAGTTGAGCAAATTTACATGGAGAGTCATATGTGTACATGTGTTTATGACTTTAAATTCATGAAATATTATAGAGCAGATTTATAGTTAAATCTAGATGGTGCATTATTTAAACCCTTTTGACAACAACCCTTTTGACAACAAAGATCCAAAATCTCTCAATGTGATCATTTCATCATGAAGAAAGCCAATGAGTGTTGGATTTATGCAATTTGCTTTCAATCCTAATTGATACATCACCTGGCCCACAAAGGTCTCCAGTGCTTCCAACTTCTCCAATGCAGTAGCGAGATGAGATCTATAACTTTCTCCACTGATTTGATCACCCGCTATGGTAAACGCCAAATTCTGCTGAAGCTTCTCCATTCCCTGCGTGAGAGCATCTTCAGCTTGCTGAGACGATTGCCTCAAGTTACAGAAATCCACAAGTTGTGGATCATCCAATGGCTGAAGCTGTGGCAACACAATCTGAATGAAGGAAACAATGCAGTATGTTACACATTGGATGAACTAAATTGCACTATAGCCTATCAGAAATAATGACCCAAAAAATAAAGTCCCTGCGGTCCTCAAATGCTGAGTTGAACTAAATTACGCCTCACATTTAGAAGCTCTGACGGGCGAAATCCACCAATCCAGTGAAAATGGCGTTCTACTGATGTTCTCCATATGCCAGACAGTAAGTAAAAGGCATCAGCCCTTGCAGCATCTGCCTTCATCCGGAAAAGATTAGCGTAATGGTTCAAGCCACTTTCTACAAGTATTCGAAGAAGTTCTATATTGGTTCCATGATCTTGCAATGCATTTCTGAGTTCAACATTCTGGCTGTGTTGTTCTTCAACCCAATGTCCATATTCCATCTCAAATGTAGTGATCCCTGCAAGATTCACAGCTGAATTAACATAATGCAATAGAAGGTACCACTTAAATTACTGAAAACTAATTGGTAGTTAGGTCATTAAGGGAAATATTTTCCATAGCTGGAACTGTTCAAATTAGTTTAAAACAGTTCAGAATCACAAACCTGAATTCAAAGCTCCATTGTATCCCATATGACTTGTACCTAATGAACTGGCTACATAGGCACCCTGCAAATCAGTCAGCCTCCGGTTTATCTGATGAAATTATATTTCAATGCTGACTAAGAAGGATATATATATATATCTGATGGTAACTTTAACAAAGACAAATAAGAGTAATTTTCCCTCACCTGTTTTCTAGCTCTGTCAAGTTCCTGCTCCAGTTGTGCCAGTTTTAAGCGGCTTGTTTCTAGTTGTTGAACATAAGCCTATGGTAGAACAAGATGAGATTGTTCAAATAACTTCACAAGTTCTAGGAATGAAAAAACATCAGTGAAAGACTTGTAGGTGATTCATATTCACCTTTTTCCGCATACGACTTTTGCGAGCAGCTTCACGGTTTTGTTCTAAGCGCCTCTGTACCTGTACATAGATATTTACACTTCAAAGTCAGTTTACAGGAAAAAGAAAAACGAAAGAAAGAAAGAAAACAGCTTGATCAAATCAGATCTTTAATTTTCAGCCTGGCCATGCTGCATGAAGGTGCCCTTGTGGGCTCTAGCCAAAGCAAGTACCATATGAATACAAGTCAATCTGAATATATATAACTCTAAAGAGCTGAAATATATGATAAAGGAAGCAAATGAACAGGTAAATTAGCTGGTAAATATATTTTTTCCTCTTTGTCATCAGTTCAACCAAACAAGTTCTTTTTTGGTCATCTTGCAAAGACATGGTCAGCAGTACAAGAAAGTAAGAATAGGTGGGGTGGGAAGCAAAACCATCACCTTTTCAGAAGATCTGTTTGGTTCTTGATCATTTCCAGAAGGTACCATGGATTCATGAGAAACAAATCCAATCTAGAGGAAAAGAATCAGATAATCAATTGAAGTTCATGAAGTAAAAGTATAGTGAATCTAACATTGAAGAAAAGGGACCAAGCTTCATTTAACTTCACCTTGGTTTCTATCCCAGCATCCACTTCTAGAATTGAAGAAGAACCTGTGTTTGAGCTATGATCACCCCTGAATGTTTCTTTCCACACACCAACCTGTCTAAACGGATCGTATATCCCCATTTGTCTTGAGGTGGCAAATTGAGTTGATGGATAGCTCATTCTCTATCGACAAATTGAACAAACAAACAAACAAATAAGTAAACAAACAGAACTCATAATCACTCTGTTGCAAAAACACAACTGCATATTTTGCTCCAAGATTAAGACCTATGAACATGACAGCACAGCAAGAAACAGAAAACATAAAGTTAACAAGTGGGATTGGAACAAATCATGCAGCATCAGAAAGTTGGAACCTCAAAAAAAGAAAAGAATTTGCATGGTGAAATAGTTGTTCAGATGTCCTAATGCTGAGTCTAAGCAAATCCAGCCTTGTGCACAAACCAGAAGAAACAATAAGAGCACAGAAGAGAAGAAGCATATTTATTCATTCATTAAAGGCTTGCCTAAACAACACTACCAACTTTCACTTTAAATAAACCAGAAGAAGTACAGGAAAAAGTTGTGGGGGGGAAGTGATAATCTGCAGCTATATATTCTGTACTATCTGAAGTACTTGCATAAATACATGTACTGCATATAGAGAATGAGAAAGAAAAAGCTGACATTATTACCTCTTGTAACATGCCTAATTGAGCTCTCAGTGAAGCCTATAATTCCAACAAAAAAGAATATCTTTCTCACCAAAGCTCTGATTCATTCAAACCCAACAAAGTCACAAGCAAAGATTCTTCGGTTTTCCAGGTTTTTCTGAAAAGACTCAAACTTTGAGGCTTCAAAGCTTGAAGGTTTTTTTATTTTATTTTTTATTTTTTCAGTTGTGGGAGTGGGAACTTAATTGGGTTTTCTGGGTAGAGTTTTGAGGACCCAAAGAATTCAACATTCTCATGATCATTTGGTGTGACCCAATTTATGTTGGGAATCATTGTCAGCCAATTCCTCAGAGCATTTTTAAGCAAACTTTGCAAGAACCATAAGCCCTCTGTCCACTTTATAATATTCATTCTTTTCTCAAAGCGCCACAGTAAACCGTTAACGTCGCAACGTCCCCACTAAAGTCTTTTTCAAAACTTTTTTTCTTTACTTTTGCAAGAAAAGGAAAAAAAAACAAAAAAACCAACCAAAAAACAAAAGAAAGATATAATTGTGTGTATTTTAGATACCATGGAGCATACGGATACTGTGTATCGAATTTATTCAAATTATAATCCATGTATTATTATCAATAGATTTTTATATTATAAATTTATAAATTAATCTTCAAAATTATAGTCTACTAAGATTTTTATTATTATTTATCAAATAGCAAATTTTCAAAAATACAGTCAAAGTATCAAGTCCGAAAATACAAAAAAATCAACGAGCTCAAATAGGAAAAACTAAATCGAACAAAATACACAAAATCAAACATGATCTCAAGCCGAATCCACAAAATTCAAAATAATTGAAACTCTAAAACAATTCACAAGTCTAAATGAGCACTATAATCACAACTGCGGCTTATAAACTTACCGCATTTGGCTTTGAAAATTTTTTGAGCATGATGTCGATGCGGAGAAAATTCAACCCTAGTGATTCAACTGTGTTTAATAACGAAGAAATATCCAAATTGGGTACCAAAGGCTAAAAACTAGATTAAAAGAAAATGAGAAATTTTAATAGAATTACACATACTAATAATTTGATTCGTGAAATAGGCCAAATGACTTTTGGCATGAATGACATCATTTACATTTGAAACGCCAGGTGGAGAGTACTGGAAGGTCGGTGACAAAGCGTGGACGGTGAGGATAGAGAATGTAGGTCGGTTTCGAAGGACCAGGGTTAGTTTAGTAATTTCAAGAATAATAAGTTAAAATGGAACACAAGTTAAACACGGGTCCAACATGCTTGTGAACTGTCTGACCGTCCCAGTGTCTCGTACAGAAAGAAATACGAGATATTTAGTTATATACTTATTCTTAGCATTAGTTATGTTATTAATTCACATGTTACATAACGGTCGCACCGTCACATGTTGTTATTAATTCACATGTTAAACTTTAAATGAAAGACAAAGTTTTATAACTTCATGTGACGACGTGACTGTCATACATAAAAGTTACTCTAAATTCACGGTGAAAAGATAAAACCAACAAGATTGAATTACTAATGTGTTGCCATATTGGCTGTCATATTCTATTTTCTTTCGGTTCTGGTAGAGCATAATGGTGCACTGCCACTGTGGATACCATGTAAGACAAAGAAATGCTGCGTCAACCAAGCGCACACACAGTGCAAGAAAAAGCAAGAAAAAAACCAAACAAAACCTAGAAAAAAGAAACGACAAAAAGATAAAACAAATGGCCAGTGTGGCCTTATAAATTACATATAATAGATTATGCTTCATGTTTGGTCATGACTCATGATCGTCACCAGGGCGATCACCAATTATTGAGGTATGATGGGCTTGTCCAATATAGGTCTTTACATTTTTTATTTTCTAGACATACATATACCCATCACTCTATAAATCTATGTGTAAAACCCAATTTCAAACTTAAATGAACAGTATGATATACGAGGTCATAGTATTCATATGTTTTTACATCGTTGCCATCAAACTTCATATTTTATTTATAATTTATTTCAAGCATTTCATTAACTGCCATAATTGTAATTAATACTCCCTATTACTAGCATATCAATCACCTCATTTCTTTTGGTTGCCATTCCCTCTAACATATTGCCCCATAAAATTGCAAATTAAAAAAAAATTGTAAATTACATATCTAATATTGTACCTATGAAAAATATAAATATAAATATATACGTATAAAAATATAGGTATATTATTTACCAAATTTTTTTATATAAAAAAACTAGGTCAGTTACTTTGTAATTGAAATTTCCGTACATTTTCACAAATTAAAAATAGGTATGCAATAATTTAAAGAAAATAGGTACGTTGTATAATTGAAATTTATGCACGTTTTTTATAATTAAAAATAGGTACATTATGTAGAAGAAAAAATAGGTTCATTAAAAAAAAATTCATAAAACAAACAATAAATAGATTATCAAATTATTTTTCATAAAACAAGTAATAGGTACATTATTTAGAGAAAAAAATAGATACAAAATTTAGCAAAAAAATAGGTTCATTATACTAGGTAAATTGTTTTACTAGGTACATTATTAGAGAAAAAAAATAGGTGCATTATTTGGAGAGAAAATATAGGTTCATTTATAATAAAAATTGTTTTTCATAAAACAAACAATAAAAAAGATGATCAAATTATTTGTCATAAAACAAGTAATAGGTGCTTTATTTAGAGAAAAAGGTACAATATTTAGAGAAAAAATAGGCACATTATTTAGAGAAAAATAGGTTCATATTGTCAATATCTTTTTTGGACAGTAATTTACCTATTATTATCTACCTATTGTCAATATTAATATCCATATATTGATATGGATATTAAGAAAAGATAATAAGTAGATAATATTATTGATAATAATAATCTACTAATTATCAATATGTAGATAATATTGATATATTATCTACCTATTGACAATATTTTATCAAGAGTTTATTAATATATCCATATTAATATTGATGACATTTTATGGATAATAAGAGTTTATCTACCTATTGACAATAATCTACCTCAGATTATTATCTTTTAATAATATGAGATAGATTATTAATATGGAGTCGATTTACCTAAGCGAGATAGATTATTAATATGGAGTCGATTTACCTAAGCTTAATAAACTGATCAATATCAATATCGATATCAATAAATTGATCTTTTTAACATCTTTATTTTTTCCTTTTTTGGAGTAATAGGTAATTTACTCCATCAACCGATCAATTCCGTAGATAATATTGAATATATTAATCAACTCTTCATCAATATATCGATATTGATATTGATATCAATATCATCACGATATTATCAACATATTGATATTGATAGTTTTTGACCTATTATTATTTTTATAATAATCTACCAATTTTTTATGACAATAATCGACCTATTTTTTTATATAATAATAATGTCCACTTCAATATCGATATTATCAATATCAATATCGATATCGATATTGATAATGATATATCGATATCGATATTGATAATATTGATAATGATATTGATATGGATTCTTAATACGTTAATGTTGAATTTAATAGATTACTAGTCATATAATTAATAAAAGAAAACAACATAATTTTTTATTAAATAAAACAAAACGTTAATCACCTATAGATTACTAATACGTTAATGTTGAATTTAATATTTAATTTCAAATAAGTTTCTAAATAATTCCTACATCCATTACAACCATTTGGAGATTCTTTCCAAATTCAACGTGTCATTAATTCTGTACACCCCACATAACACGTTAGCTTATAAATAGGGGTAGTTTTAGAATGCGAAAAATATAATAAATCAGATTTAAGTTATATTAGGTAACTTGCTTAGTTGGATCCTAGTCATCGGGTATTATTTGAAAAAATTGGGTATTTTAAATAGAAAAATAAAGGAAAAGGGCTATAGGTGATTTAGAGTGAATTTTATGGGTCTAAGCTTAATTTACTATATTTACTTACCATAACTAATCAAGTAATTAACATTGAAAAAAACAATCAAATAATTAGGTTGCTTTACACAAAATAGAATTTTATTATTATTTATACTACTTTAAGGTTTACTTAACTTAATGAAGAGCAACAAAAGAAAGAAAAGAATAGGTTTTTTTTATTTTTTCTACATGTTAGTAGCATTTCTTTGATACTTCCAAGTGGGTCTCTACATATTTTGCTTGTGCTTAATCTTTTCTGATTATACTAGAAATCGTATAAGAACTTGTTATAATTGGATTTATTGTATTATTTCATCAACGATGTTGGGTCAGAATCACTTTTTGACCATGCGCCAGTGATTCCACCATTATTTATTAGTGAACAATAATTGAATAATTCCTTCATAGGTTTGTAAAGTTGTTAGGTTTCAAACTCGAGACCTCGTTTAATATTAGAAAGAGAAATACTGCTAGACTAAGGGTCGTAACAACACGAATACTTTAAATAAAATAATATAAATAACTTATAAAAAATTGTAATTAAGTGATTAAGAATATTTATCTATGCAATGTAGATTCTATATTTGATTTCGTTTTCCTTCAATATTGTTTATATAAAAAAAAATTTAAAAAAATGTATCATGTATTTGATTCCATAAAGAGATTTTTTTTTTCTTTTCTAAATCTAATCAGAATCTAATATCTACTAAAACGACATCAGCTGTTGCCATCACATATGATAAACAAATGAATTAAGTAAACTAAAGAAATAAAAAAATTGGTAAGTTTTGTGCTAGCACGCATGTGCTTTGGGGTATATAAATTCATTTAAAAAACGAAAAGACAGCCCATGCATCATCCATAAGGTCAGATTAATCTGAATAAAATTAGGGCTCCCTCACTTTTGCTTTATTTATAATGCTTAGGGATGATGGGACCTTGATTTCTTTTCAAGCTTTTTTTCTTTTCTTTCTATTTATAAATAATTTGTTTTCATGAGCTAATGGCATCTGCTTCCCAACTCTCATCACTAATGAAAATCTAAAGTGATTTTTCTAGTGCTTATACCGAACGCATCTCCAGCATTAGATAACTTTAAGAAAAATCATATACTAAAAGGCATTTTGTTTGAACTTTGGTCTCTCCCCCGCCCACGCCTTCCCTTTTTTTTTCTTTCCCTTTTTAACTTTATGTGTTCTTCTCTTCCTTACAACTCTTCTTCTCAAATTATAATCACCAAATGATATGATGTGGTATGTGATTTGTCAATATCTTACTTGTTAAGACTAAATAAGATTTAAAGTGAACTTAAATATAAACAAATTTTCAGATTTGTGAGTTACGTTTGTTGGCCAGGATAGTGTGCATGTCTTTCTTTCACTTGAGTTCGAATTCCTGTTTTTATAAATTAAAGTAAAGTATAAAATTTTGAGATAAATCGTGATACATGTAATTGTATAGGATGAATAGACTCAAGATCTTATATGGTGCAATACTTTACATTCAACAAATCACTCCAAATAGAGGAAGATAGTTGTGTAATTGATGGTGCTTAAGCAACGTAACCTATGCAATTCATTATGCATTTGTTGATGTCAAAGCAATAGGAATTTGAAACTTCCATAAAAAAACAAGTTTCTTTCTTCATATTCCTTTTTATAATTAATGTATGTATTTGCAAAAGATGGCACAAAAGTACACGCCAAGTGCAGCCGAATATGGCCTAACTATCAAAGTGGGTTAGTCCTCTGATGAGATTCTAGTGACCAAGCTAGTCCCATGTTATGTGAACTGATCCTCCACACGAAGGGATCATTGAAAAATAGTAAAAAAGAAAAGCGCATTTCAAAAACACCAACCATTACTCTTACCACCATTATACGGCTTCAAATATTCTCCATTAGCATGGTGGTTGTCAAATACTGAAATTCTATTCGTTTATGGGAAATCATTGGAATTAATTGATGTATGTGATTCCAACTTTCCCACCTAAAAAAAAAGCTTCTTTTTTGCTGTCATGAACTCACGCTTACACCAAACAGGTTGATATTTTCTCAAAACTTAACTATTCGGGTTATTAAACGGATATAGAATTTTATCATACGGCATCGACGATAATGTGTAAGATATAATTTTTTATATACCAATTGATAACTCCTTACAAAATTAACACTAGATCCCAATGTGGCTTTAAACCAAGCCGCCTTTTTTATCAACATTTCTTTCTCTTTTTCTTGTCATGGCATACTTGAACACGCGGACGTCATTCACTTAGTCAATAAGGAGGGTTCACAATGCTGCAATAATTTTAGCACTTGCCACTTTGATCCCCTCCCACTCATTCATTCATTCAATTTTTTTCTCTGCTTTTCTGCATAGATCTTTGTCTCTGAACAAAATTGTTTAATAATAATAATATATCCAAACCCCAAAATGATTGACACCAAAGGGTTTTTTTTTGGGTTCAAGTACTATGTGTGATCTAATTGTTGGCACTTGGTGCAACTATTTAAGAATATAGAAGGCATATGGGAAAACAAAGATGGTGTTCCAACAACAACCATACATGTTTGTTCTTCTGTCCTTGTGTAATATTATGCTTGTTTTGGTGGTGCAAGAGGAAGTCCTTTTTGAGCCACGCATGAGAAAGTAGATTCTGTTTTTCTTTTTTCTTATGTGGGTTGAATGTATAAGCTCTCACGGGTTTGAAGATAATTTCTTTTTTTCTTTCTTGGAGCAATCCTGGGCTCAAAAGGACAAGCCTAGGTAAAAACAAATCAAAGTGTTCTCTTATAAAGTTATGGACAACCACCACTCATGGAAAATTATCCCACTCAGAAAACAAATGTATTTATTTAATTTATTTCCCATAGCTGAGGAGGACCCTTTCTTTATATCCCTTGTTGGTTTTAACTTTTATTGTGATTTTGTATAATTTTTTTTCCTTAAAAAAGCTTTTTTTAAGATAAAAAGAAAAAGAAGAAAAGAAAATTTTGAGTGGTGAAATTGTCAGTACCATGTTGGCAAAAGGAAAAGACATACATTCTTGACTGATGGGATAACTTGATTTACTTTTCCTTTTTTTTTGTTGTTTCTTGTTTTTGTTTTGTGGGTATAAAATAAATGCATGTAATGTAACTTTAGTCATTGTCTCTTGCTTTTCAATTTTTAACGGTTATCAACTTATCATAATATCGCCAAAGGAGTATAGTGTAGTGGAAAATGGCCTTAACTGGTAGATTAGGTTCAAACTTTTATTACACTTTGATAATGTGTGAGAAACACCCATTTTCTTGTAGTTTATCCTAGTGGTGGGCTCGGTATGAGTTGTTTCGGTTTTGAGCTCAACCCGGACATCGAACCATAGACTTCAGTTTGGCTATTTTGGAAATTGAAACCAAATTATAATTGGTGAAAACTGACCACTCCGGTTAACCAAACTTGGTGGGTTGGTTTGGTTCGGTTTGGATATTTTGGCTTTCTTAGAGAGAGAGAGAGAGAGAGAAATAAAAGTGATGGAGAGAGGGAGAGATGGAGAGGAGGAGAAGAAGAAAAAAAGAGGGAGAGATGGAGACAAACGGAGAGATGAAGAAGAAGAAGAGAAAAAGAAGCTAGAGAGAAGAAGAAGGAAAAAAAGAGGAGACGAAGAGAGGGAGTGAAGACAGACGTAAGAAGGAGAAAAAATAGAGAGAGAGGGACTAATGGAGACAAGACATACGGAGAGAGGAGAGAAGAAAAAGAAAAAAAAAGAAAGAAAGAAGAAGACAAGATGCATGCGTCTGTTGGGGGTTTTTAAAAAAATTCAGTTAGGCATGTGTGTTGGCATGCAACAGAAGCCAACTTTTTATTATTTTTACTTCTTTAAACTATGTATTATATATATATATATATATATTCTTATAATAATATTATATATAATATTTTTTAATACCATCGGTTTGGTTTGATCAATGGTTTTGAATATTGCAAATCATACATCGAATCATATACTTCGGTTTGGTTTGAATTCAAACCGATGATAAAAAAAATTGAAAAAAACCAAACCAACTCAAACCATCGGTTTGATTTGAGCCGTTTGACCGAATTACCAGTTTGAATAGGTTTAGACTTTCGATTGTATTAAAAAAAAAAACAATTGAACTACTTTGGGCTAAACCAATTGACATAAATCTGAAAACCCAATTCATTGGTGGTTTGATTTTGGTGTGGGATTTAAGAATCTCAATAAGAAACTCAAACAAAGCCCATCGGGCCTTGTATATGGTGTGGCTGAGTCCAATAACTGTCAAGGTCTTCTAGAAGAACCAACTGTCATAACGGTCATGTACCAACTGCCCGCACTAAAATTCTCGATCGACAAAGAGAAAATCCAGTAGAAATCGAGAGAGAGAGAGAGAGAGAGAGAGGAGAGTGGAATGGTTGGGTCTCTCTATCCCAAAAATGTAGCATGAAAATCTGGTTTGGCTGTTGAGATGAGCAACTCTGTTACAATCTCTTCTCACTGAAAATAGGATCCTCTACAACAAATCAGCTTCAGCCAGATCATTTCTGGCGGCTCACATTTCGCTCCTCAAAATCTTGTTTATGGACTCTCTCACTACTTCCTCACTCTCCTCCACTCTCCACCCACCTTTCCATTCTCCACATTGCACAATGTGATGATGTCTTTTCTTCTATATAAAATTTTACTGTTCTTTTCAAAATTTTGATTTACGTAAGTTCTTATATAAATTTCTCTACTGGGTTTTGTGAGTGACAATCAATTGACTTAAAATCTGATCATGCTGCTTCTTGGTTTTGCTTGCACTTCTGATAGCTTTCTTCACTGTGAACAAATTATTGGGAACTTTTCTATTTAGAAGCTTTCCAATACTTTCGATAAATTTAGTGTAAGGGGTTATGGAGGACAGGACTTTGGAGTCTGGAAATGGAGGTGAGAGGCCACAGTTCCCTCCTCTGGCTAGGCAGGAGTCTTGCAATCTCTCTAATTTGGATGAGGCCCAGAGCCACCTGGGAAATATTAACAGCAAGCCTTTGAATGGCATCCATTTTGATGAGTTGCTTAAAAATGTGATGTCAGTTGAAGAGGGGCAGCTGCTACAAAGCCCTTCCTCCTCCTCATTGCCGGCTTCATTTTTTCTAGGGAATTTCAACTTGAATGGAGCATTGAGTAGGAAGACTGCGGATGAGGTGTGGAAGGAAATAGCTCATCATGAACATGTCAACACCATGGTGGCCAACGAATCGTTGCAGCAACGGTTGAGTACTATCGGGGAGACTCCAGCTACTCCCGAACATTTTTTAGTTCGTGCCGGTGTCATTAACATAGGGAACCAACCTAGTCTCATGAATGCTGCTCAGCCAATCATGGCAATTGATCCAACAGGTGTTGTATCACAGCAGACAGATTGGCTTCAATTTCAAATGGCTGCTGTTCAGCAGCAGAGGACAATGCTGGATTCAAATTTGAACGTTCGTGAGTCAGTGTATGAGAACTCAGCTGTGAATTTTGATTACTCAGAGAACCAAGTTGGCATGTCAATGCCAGTGCCAGCAATTTCAGCTTCCTCTTGCGAGTCTCAGGCAACCGCTGTGAGGAAGCGCCATTTTTCGGATGAAATGAAGGAGAGAACTATAGAGAGGAGACAGAAGAGGATGATCAAGAACCGCGAATCAGCTGCCAGGTCAAGGGCAAGGAAGCAGGTCATAAAAAATTGAAGTTCAAATACAATTCTTGGATCTTAAGCAAGATTTCTATTTAATATAAACTTGCAACTTATGAGAGTTCTTTGATTCATGTTTTAGGCTTATACCAATCAGTTGGAGCATGAAGTATTCCAGTTGGGAAAAGTGAATAGCTGGCTCAAAAAGCAAAAGGTACCAAATTCTTCTTAGCATTCATTTAAATCATGCATTTAGAATTATCAGAGCCACCAGCTAACTATTTACTTGCAATGTGACATAAAAATTATCATCATGTGAAAGTAAGAAAGATTGGATGGAAAATGCCATTATTGTTTCTTGGTGTTTTTGTTTTTTGTTGTTGCAGGAGGTGGAGATGATCTTAGCTTCAAACCCTACTTCCATGCCTAAATACCAACTCCGGCGCACGAGTTCAGCTCCCTACTAGCATGCATCTGTTTATACATGTTCTTCTTCCTCCATTATGATTGAGCTTCATCTGTTCTGCTGTTTATGATTCAGAAATTTTTTTGGTTTTGCATTTTTGAGAAATTGGTATTTTCCATAAGAAGGAACTTTCTTTTCTTTTCTTTCTGTTTCAAAAGTACAAGAAATAAAAATATAAAAAAAGAGAATACATGAATTGTCAGAAGTGGGATTTGAACCCACGCCCTCGTTAGAGGACCAGAACTTGAGTCTGGCGCCTTAGACCACTCGGCCATCCTGACCACGCTGTGCTTGTGATTCCTTTCTGATTTTTAATATTAAAACTAAATATAGATTACATAATCTTGTTTAGCCAACCATAAAAAAAGCTGTGCAGCAACAATATTGTTAATTATTAGACTGCAAAGTACATAAACAAAAGATAATTAATTAATTAATTCAGCATTCAAGCTTTGATATATAATTTTCTAGTATGGTATTTGGTTCCCACTTGGGCTTTGCTTAGCCCAATTACTTATTCGGGCTTGTACTAAGAATGTCCATCTGCATAATTCTAGGTAAATCCCTCTTTAAATTTCCCCATATATTTATAAAATACCTAAATACCAGATAATTTATCTTGTTTCCAATGATCATTTGTTCTAGTAGCAGCCGTCTCATGAACGAGAGTTGTTGAATAATTTAAAAAAATATTTAATTTGTTAAATTTTGAGTGTCATTCTCACCTTCCTTTTTTGCAATGTCATTACGCTATGAGACGAAAACACAAAACCTAGTCATGGGATATAATGCAATATAAACTCGTAACAGATGCATTTTTTTAATCAATGGGGCGGGAATTCGAACTTTGGACGAATTTTGTTGGTAACTCATACATGGATTTGAGTAGAGAAATGGTAGTGGAAGAAGGTTCTTATTTCTTGCAAGTAGGAGATGTAGAGTACCCTCTTGATATCATAGTTTGATTTATGAAGGGTTGCTTCTTGCAACTGCCAATTTAGAATGGAAGTATGATTTCATTTTGAAAATGAAAATCTTTAATTATGGAAGCATAAATGGGAAACCAACCTTGAGCTGTTTATAGCTGTTCTTTGTCCTCCATTGTGTTCATTGAATTACTGCTTATCTCCCATGCACAATAGAGACTTTGGCAAACAGACAACTTTATCCTTGGTAGGACTCTGGCTTTGCCCAAATACAACACAGTATTGTACATATAAAATTGTAGGGAAAATAATGCACAACACAAATTTTAGTATACGTATAGCGTCAACTTTGTGTTAAACAACTTGAATTAGGCGTGCTTGGGAAAACCATCATTGATACTAAAAGAATCAGAAGAGTTACATGTAATACTTGATAAGCTATAAAATCAAATATACTAACCTTGATGATCAGCCATGGAGTTGAATGAAACTGTCGCAAGAACAAAGAGAGATCTTCTCCAAGAAACCAACACTGTATGCTTATTCTGATGGGGTGAATTTCTGATGGCTAAAAGCATGTTGTTGTTTCTGGAGAGAGCTCTCTATTTATATGCATATATCTCTTCGAGTTTTGCCCATCAAGAAACTCTAAGAGATGTCCTTAATGCAGTAGATGTTGGAGTCCCAATCCTAATAGAGTTAGGAATCCCAAAGCCTTTAGATTTCTGTTTAACATGTTATCCAAAGCTGCTGGTCGAGTAAGTCTTTGAGTTCTTGATTAACTTGGAGTCCTTGCAATCCCACAGTGATTAGAAGATCACTTTTATGAGTTTAAGATGTATTGCAATCTTACATTACATAGGCAATTAGAGCGTGAGATTCCTTAGCTAGAGAGCAATAGCTGACGCTTACTTCTCCTTTGTTCCTTCGGAAAATGGCAACAACAAATCCAGGATCATCCCTTGCAAGTTGCATTCCATGTCATGGCTGGAACAGTCACCTCACGCGTCCCATCTGGGTGGAAGTGATCATGGAATTCCTGAGTGTGGGCACTGAAAACAATCCTGCAAACAAGGAAGAAACAAAACTGATTAGCTTACAGGTGAAGATGTGAACTCGGCATTTGAGGTATCCCTTTTAAATATAATATAATTAAAGAATATAGCCGCGTGACTGTATGTTTTTGGATAAGTGGGCGCCGAATTGCTATGCCAGCGCTACGCGCCGGGTCCTTTTTTATTTTATTTTTATAAATAGTATAGCTAGGCCGCTATATTCGGGATTTTTTTTTTTAAAAAAAAGTGTAACCGACCGGCTTTACGGGTACATAGTATAGCCGCGCGGCTATACTCTTTACATAGACACTGATCTTTTATATATTTGTTTCCACATAATTATTTTTGACAAGTAATTGAAATTAGGTTCCCAACAACTTTATATTTTAATTGAGTTATTTGATCAATTAAAGTAGAGTATAGGGATTATGATTGAATGGGAGCTAACTTATTTGATCAATTGGTTTTTTCTGAATATACAAATTCATTTCTTGCATAATTTGATCTGGAATATAGAGCTAACTCACACTGATCTTGTTGTTCGAGCCAATAAGTTGGGGATATATGTCAAAGTGGTGCATACTGCATCGGTGATGAATGCAGTTGGAATCTGTGGCTTACAACTCTACCAATATGAAGAGAGTTTCAATTCCATTCTTCACTGAAACTTGGAGGCCTGATAGCTTTTACAACCAGATTCGAAACAATCGAGGGGTTGGACTGCATACTCTCTGCTTGTTAGGTTGGATTCTAAATACTTTCTCACAACGCTTATCGCTATATATAAACTTTCATCACAAATTTATTTTTCGCTGTAGATATACGCGTGAAGGAACCGACTCTGGAATCTTTGTGCAGGTCTGTGTTCAATGATTGACTGCCTTTTTTTTTTAATCAAATAGAAACTTTATTAGATAAACTTCAACAGTACAATCAAAGACATCAACATGACATCTAAAATACCAATCCCAAGAGGGTAACAAACTAACATGCTAAAAGCAAAACTAACGCAGACTAAAGCCGCACTAAAATTACTAGCCCACATCACCACAATTAGCCATAAGCCCAAACAAAGTCCACAAACCCAACATAACCAAAACCCTAAATCAACTCATGAGCCTAAATGAACCCTACCACCACCACCACCTGAAGAAGCGTCGTCGCGGCCACACCCACCATCGCATCCATAACAGATCTAGGAAAAATATGATTTCCAGCGATCTACCTTGAGCAACTCACAAAGGGGCAACTTGAGCAACTTGGAGATCTTATTCCTACGCGATAACAAACTTTCCAGCGCCATTCCCCAAAAGTTAGAGAATCTCAAGAATTTTACTGAACTAGCGTTGGATACAAACCAATTGTCAGGTTTTTTTTTTTGGTCGGAAGTGGATTTAATTAAAAACTCACAAAATGGCATAACAATACATAAAAAAGTGAGACCTAACTAATTGAGCTCAACAACAAAGCGAAAAGGCTAGAGGCCCAAATAAAATGCAAAATAACCAGCAACAAGTTAAAAGCCCAGAAGACATTAAGCCCACACAAACCAATTGTCTGGTTATTTGCCCCCAAATATCTGCTAAGGTGGAAAACTCACAAACTCGTCAGCACAAACAAACTATTTGACTGATCCAATCCCCAAAAGCTTGAAAAATTGCACGGGCTTAGTGAGAGTCTGTCTTGACCAAAACCAATTAACGGGCAATATATCTAAAGACTTCGGTGTTTATCCGAATCTTAATTTTATGAATATAAGCCACAACAACTTGTATAGAGAAATCTCACACAACTAGGGACAATGCCCAAAGCCGAAAACCATACTAATGGCAGGAAACAACCTTTCTGGTAGCATACCACCTGAGATAGGCAATGCAACCCAAATTCATGTGTTGGACCTTTCTTCAAATCATTTAATGGTTGAGACAGATGTGAAGATTGCCATTAATGATATCGTCTTTGGCAATGAGGCTTTTGGGGTTGCTCGGGGGATTATCAACGACATACATATGTTATCTAGAAATTTTGATTTTCTTTCTTTTGCCTTTGTTCCCAGATTGTGTAATATTGTGGCTGATAGACTTGCTAAGTTTGCTTTAGGTAATGTGTCCATAGACGTTTGGCTTGAAGAGGGTCCTCCATGGCTCAATGTGTTTCTTCAAGCTGATGATGATATTTTTCATGAGTTTTTGTGTAGCCTTTATGGAGCATGTGTCACTCTTTTTCCTTCGTCCCAATTTTTGTCCCACTAGGTTTTCTTGGGCAAGGTTTTAATGAGGCCACGTTTGTTCACTCGAGTCTATAACCTTTCATAATTTTAATGAAAATTTACTACTTCCTCTATAAAAAATGACATTTTTTGGTATTTTGAATGTTTCACCATTTTCTTCCTTTTACTATATATATATATATATATGTAGATAAATGATATCAATTTAAACTTCAATGTAAAAAATTTAAAATCTAAGGCTAACGCAACATTCACTTCTAATGAAAAATTCGAAATTTTAAGAAGTAGAATTTCACATGTTCCAATGTTATCTTGAGAAACTTAAAAGTTATCCAAATGTTTTTCGAAAATATTAAATGAATATATTAATATATATTAAAAAGAAAAACAATTGGGCCACCCGGAGACAAATGTGCCTGAGTCGGTTAAATACCACCTGGGAACTTGAAATGCCAATTTCGGATCTTCTAGACCAACGCATCTCCCCACCCACAAAACAAGAAGCAGAGGTGGTGGTGGTCTCTCTTTTGATTTGAACATCGCGTTTGCATCCTTGAATCCTACTCAGAGGCTGCATTTGTCAAAGCCATTACATACGACAATATGTGGTGAATTGCTTGCTCTTGATGGTTTCACTGCCTGATCAGGACATGCGCTGCTTTTCATTTCTAATTCTTCTTAGATGTTTGGATTATTGTAATCTATTTCATGCCCACTTCTGTCTTTTGGCTCACGCTTTAATATGAATATGTTGCTATTAGCCCAACCCTATCAAGCATTCAGTTAAAACTTCACTCGCAGTGCTCTGTTTTAATGTAAAGAATAGTGATTCCTCAACACCAAAAAAAAAAAAAAATAGTGAACGTACACTCAAAATACAACAAAATCATAACTTAGATGAATCAACATTTGCTATAGGTTGTGCTTTTTGGCGGAAGGCTCGTGATCAGCTTTGGAATTGAAGATGACCAGCCAAACAAATGGAATAGGGAGTTGGAATAAATTGTACATTGGGAACATACAAGCAAGAACGTTTTGCTGGATTCTATATGAGGCATGTGTTTCAGTCTCTAGAACCTGGACTCAACTAATTGGGTCTCCATTGCAGGTACTCTGTTTTAAAAGTTCTTATTTTAGTCCTCGAACGTTCAAATCAATCAATAGGTCCTTTATATTTTGGTCTCACATCAATTTGGTCTTTGTTGTCGCATTCCAACAAAACTTTGTTAAAACTGGTCACGTATTATCACATGACCAACTTATTTCATCAAAATATAGCTCAATTTAGTCCTAGAACTCAAATTTTTGCTCAACAAAATCACCTGCTTTCCATTCAAGGTTTCACATTTAGGTTTCATCAAGGAGAGTACATAGCCTTGTTGAGTAACATATGTAATCTTTTTTCCTTTGTTTTTCAGGATGTCAATTTCTTCATCCAAACGGAGGGTTAAGGATCACATTGATTGATAGGAAAGTTTGAGAATTCAAATGAGGACTTTTGAAAAATTCAAGGACCATTCATGACAAAAACCCTTCTTAGTATCTTTCTATTCGGAGAGGCTGCATTTGTTGAAGCTTGTTCCCTACGATATACCATGTGAAATAGTGTCAAAAATTCAGGTGGGACACTTTTGAACCTCTATGTCACACAAATAGTAACCTCTCACTTTCCATCAATTTCATTTCAGTAATTACAATATATTTTTCTCCCAAAAACATCAAAGTCGAGGAACCATTGATCAAAGAAATGTCTATGAGAAAGCTGTGCATACTAAAAAACAAATAGAATCGAATTAGTTTTCCAGTCATGTGCTTTGAGTTGAATGACTCCTTTAATAAGTTATCTTGTCAATTCTTAGTTAAAACCGATGAACACGCTCATTTTAAGGCTTCTCAAACTCTCAGTAGCAGCCAAGTCAAGTGACAATGACAACGAATATTTAAACCTTGCAAATCGCCAAGTTCAACCAACAAAAATGTTTTAATTATTTATGGCAAACAAAATTGTAGAAACAAATTTAACCTCAATTACGTCGTCTTGGGCAACCTCTCTATATGAAATTTTATTAATATGATTAGACTTGAATTTAAATGTGTTTAAAAAAAAATTATTGTTGGGTGAACTTGAATATTTACATGGTTTAATTAAAACATTTATAAATATATAATAGAAATCGTGTTCTTGACTCATGGGTCATAATAATAGGAAGGAGAAAACGGCATTCAAATATCAACCTCATTTCACTAAAGTAAAAACTCATCAACCCACATGTAGAGCAGTTGAAGTAGCGACTTATATCCTCCCAACTCGCTTAGCAAAGCTCAAAAAGTAAACATACAAATGATAAAATTCCAACGTGCAAGTAGAAACTTCAAAACTTTTCTACACGTGGGAATTAATATTCAAGTTTCAACTGCTCTACACCATGGGTTGATGAGTTCAGCGACAAAATGCAAACTTTCCAATTTTAACATTATAGATAATAGACAGAGACTTTGACTGAAGATATTATGCTTCTTTCCTATTTTTCAATGTGTCAGGGTTCTAATATTTTTTTGTTAAAGAAATTTTATTGAGACCCAACAATCCAAATAAGAAAAAATATAAAATGAACAAAGCTATAAAAATAAAATAAACAAAAACATCGCAGATAGAGCAACAACCTCAACCCCCGACTAAACTGTTGAAATCCATGTGAACTTGTACCTAACTTTCATTTTACTTAATTATTTTTTATTTAGAAAATTATGGATACAAATGTATTTTTTTAGCCAATCTCCTCCTTACCGTAAACTGTCCTAAAATTTCATCATTTTAAAATGACTGAGCCCAGCCCTCGAAAAGCTGTGCAAAAATTGAATACGTTCCAAGATATGGTAACCCCATATCTATGCATAATATTACTCGAATATAACAAAAATAAATATAAATAAAAATCCTTGTTTGATTTGTCAGAGGTGAATGTGATCTAGAGTTTATAATCCAGCTGGGTAGTTTGGGAGAAACACTTGCTTGCACCCGGGATAGGACTACAGTCCAATCCCCTACAATAGATGGCTGCCATGTGGCAATTTCTCTGTCAAAATGTACACATGGCGCCACGTGGTGGCCAGCTATAGTCCTATCCCGGGTGCAGGCAAGTGTTTCTCGTAGTTTGGAGAGTGGGAAACAGTATTATGAAAAACAAAGAATGTATTTTCTCTATTTATGTTATTATAATTCTTTTTTGTTGTGTATATGTTTGATCTTATTTTATTTTTCAGTTTTTAATTGTTTATAAGGTACAAATTGATCAATTTGCCCTCTTTAGTGCCCACATAGTATCTTTTAACGATAAAATGGATGGAATGTATTTTTTATTATATATATTTAAAATCAGAAGATATCTTTCATTCAACTACAAAGCAATTAAGTTGTGTTGATACGTTCACCTCTGTATGCTGTGTTGATACATTCAACAATTAAGTTGACCTGCGAACTGGCTGCTGGAGGAGAAACTTGGCTCTACAGTCTGCACACAACTTAATCAAGAAAATTCCACGCGCGGGTTCTCACACAACTTAATCAAGAGCACAAGGAACATGCTAAAAAACAAACAGAATCGAATTAGTTTACGCATTCCTATTCCAATAAATCAAACCCTTGATAAGAGAAAAGTCTATGAGAAAGCCGTGCACGCTAAAAAACAAACAGAATCGAATTAGTTTTCCAAGTCATGTGCATTGAGTTGAATGGCTCCTTTAATAAGTTATCTTGTCAATTCTTAGCTAAAACCGATGAACATGCTCATTTTAAGGCCTCTCAAACTCTCAGTAGCAACGCAATCAAGTGATGAAGACAACGAATCTTATAGGTTTCTATTTTAACATTACAGATAACATACAATGACTTGGACTGAAGATATGTATGCTTCTTTCCTTACTTTCTATCTGTCAGGGTTCTAATATTTTCTTGTTAGATAAACTTTATTGAGGCCCAACAATCCAAATAAGACACAATAAAAATGTACAAAGCTATAAAAATAACACCACAGATAGAGCAACAACCTCACCCCCGGCTATTGAAATAAATAACCGATGAATAGAGCAACTAAAAAGCAAGGAAGCTAATAAATAACCGATGAATTCGTGAATCGCCTCTGATTTTGTGTTGATAAATTAAAAAATTAAGTTGACTATTATCGGTAGTGGCATCGGAATCGAATTAGTTTTGCACACAACTTAATCAAATCAATTTGACACTCAATAATCAAATAATTTGAGTTGAGGAGATTCAAATTACGACACAAACAGTGCGTGAAAGTCAAAGCACTTGAATTTTCTCAAATAAAAATCTGAAGAAATATCTTTCATTCAGCTACAAAGCAAGCAAGCACAATAAACGACAAAACAAACCATCAATTACGCATTCCTATTCCTATGTGTTGATGCTCTTTTGGGAGGTCAACTTAGATAAGAAAGACTTGGGTCTTCAGCAGGGAAGATGGCTAGGATCTTCAGTAGCTAGGTACCCTGCAGAAGACAAAGTGGAAGAAGCGGTCGTTAAGCTTCTGACACCGCGTGGTGAAAGGGGCTCTCCGACGCTTAAGTCAGCTAAGAGTGGTAATTTTAGCAGAGTAACAAAGAAAGTGAGAAAGTAGTTACCCTTTACCTCGGTACTGTTCCTTATTTATAGGGAAGTGAAAGTGGAGGTTTGTGCCAAAGTTTCATGTGGGACTTTGTGCAAGTCGCTACGTGGTGACACGTGTCTTGGAGATTAGGTTCAGCAATCAAGGGCTTCGCAAGCCGGAGCTTCGGGCAGTGCCTGGCACCTTGGAAGAGTGTTTTCCTTCGGCAGGAGAAGGCATGTCTGCCTTTGGTGTTAGTCGCTTTGAGGTCGGACAAGCTCGCTGATTATGGTGTAAACAGTAGTCCCCCAAGTTCGCTGGCCAAGAAGTAACTTCCTGGGAACTTGTAAGATTTTGCATAATCGTGACCGAGCATTCCCAATTTAGTAGGAGCTTTAGGGTATTCCCTAGTCCCCAAGTTGGCAATCTAGAAGTTGCGCCAAGCTTCAAGAATATGTGGCCTAGGTGCTAGGCTAGGCAAGTGTTGTGCCTTTGGGCAAGAGCCGTCTAGGCCCCGAGCTTCGCAAGAGAGTATTTTCATAAACATTTTTTTTTTTTTTTTGAAGCCACCTCCTAGCTTCAGCATGGGCCTCCAAGCTTGTGTACGAATCTTGGCCTTAGGAGTTTGTTTTGGAGCTAAGCCTTAGTTGAGCTGGACCTTTGGAGTATGGACTAGTAATGTGATTCTTGGGGTGTTAATAGCCCTTGCCGAATGGCAAGGGTGACATCATCATGGCTTTGAGGCCATTTTGGACCTCCTTGAGGCATCGGCACGTGGTGACTTGAACCATTAAGTCACCCAGGTTAGAAGGATATCGGATGAAGCGGGCCTGAGCAGATATGGAGATTGTGAGGTCGAGGCCCTGAGCTAGGTGCCAAGGTCGAGGTCAGCCGAGGAGTTAGGTGCCAAAGGTCCGAGGCTTAGGCCGAGGAGCTAGGCCGAGGCATGAGCCGAGTGAGCTAGGTGCCGAAGGTCTCGAGGCTTGAGCGAGGAGCTAGGTGCCGAAGGTCTCGAGGCTTGAGCCGAGGAGCTAGGTGCCGAAGGTCTCGAGGCTTGAATCAAGAGCTAGGTGCCGAAGGTCCGAGGCTAGAACAAGAGCTAGGGCCGAGGCATGAGCCGAGTGAGCTAGGGTGACGCCAAGGTCTCGAGGCTTGAGCTGGAGCCTAGGCCAAGGCATGAGCTGAGGAGCTAGGTGCCGAAGGTCTCGAGGCTTGAATCAAGAGCTAGGCCGAGGCATGAGCTGAGGAGCTAGGTGCCGAAGGTCTGAGGCTTGAGCTGAGGAGCTAGGCCAAGGCGTGAGCCGAGGAGCTAGGTGCCGAAAGTCTCGAGGCTTGAACCGAAGAGCTAGGCCTGAGGCATGAGCCGAGGAGCTAGGTGCCGAAGGTCTCGAGGCTTGAGCCGGAGGAGCTAAGTGCCGAAGGTCCGAGGCTTGAGAGCCGAGGAGCTAGGCCAAGGCATGAGCCGAGGAGCTAGGTGCCGAAGGTCTCGAGGCTTGAACCGAAGAGCTAGGTGCCAAGGTATGAGGCTTCGAGCTAAGGAGCTAGGCCGAGGCATGAGCCGAGGAGCTAGGTGCCGAAGGTCCGAGGCTTGAGCCGAAGAGCCAGGCCGAGGCATGAGCCGAGGAGCTAGGTGCGTAGGTCTCGAGGCTTGAGCCAAGAGCTAGGTGCCGAAGGTATGAGGCTTGAGCCAAGGAGCTAGGTGCCGAAGGTATGAGGCTTGAGCTAAGGAGCTAGGCCGAGGCATGAGCCGAGGAGCTAGGTGCCGAAGGTCTAAGGCATGAGCCGAGGAGCTAGGTGCCGAAGGTCCGAGGCTTGAGCCGATGAGCTAGGGTGCCAAGGTCCGAGGCTTCGAGCCGCGAGCTAGGCCGAAGCATGAGCCGAGGAGCTAGGTGCCGAAGGTCCGGCTTGAGTCAAGTGCTAGGTGCCAAGGTCTAAGGCTTTGAGCCAAGAGCTAGGCCGAGGCATGAGCCGAGGAGCTAGGTGCCGAAGGTCTCGAGGCTTGAGCCGAAGAGCTAGGCCGAGGTACATGAGAGGAGCTAGGTGCCGAGGTTCCGAGGCTTGAGCCGAAGAGCTAGGTGCCGAAGGTATGAGGCTTGAGCTAAGGAGCTAGGTGCCGAAGGTATGAGGCTTGAGCTAAGGAGCTAGGCCGAGGCATGAGCCGAGAGCTAGGTGCCGAAGGTCCGAGGTACATGAGCCGAGGAGCTAGGTGCCGAAGGTCCGAGGCTTGAGTTAAGAGCTAAGGCGCCGAAGGTCTCGAGGCTTGAGCCGAGGAGCTAGGCCGAGGCATGAGCCGAGGAGCTAGGTGCCGAAAGTCTCGAGGCTTGAGCTCAAGAGCTAGGTGCCAAAGGTCTTGGGCTTGAGCTCAAGAGCTAGGTGCTGAAGGTATGAGGCTTAAGGCACGGGGGGCTGAAGGCGCAAAGTGTAGCCGAAGGCACAAAACTTGCATGTTGCAAGATAAAATGCCGAAGGGCACGTGGGTGCCGAAGGCAAAGTGGTTGCCAAATGCACGAGCTTGCATGTTTCAAGGCAATATGGCTAGGCACTTGGGTGCCGAAGGCGAAGGGATGCCAAATATACAAAGCTTGCATGTCGCAATGTAATGTGCCTAGGGCACGAGGTGTCAAGGTGAGCTTAGGCAAAGGGTGCCGAAGGTGAGCTTAGGCTCTGGGGTGCCGAAGGCTACACAAAGCTTGCATGTTGCAAGGCAATGTAGCTAGGCACGAGGGTGCCGAAGGCAAAGGGGGTGCCGAAGGCAAAGGGTATGCCGAAGGTGACACAAAGCTTGCATGTTGCAAGGCAATGTGCTCAGGCACTGGGGTGCCGAAGGTGAGCTTAGGCATTCGGGGTGCCGAAGGTGAGCTTAGGTACTGGGGTGCCGAAGGCTACACAAAGCTTGCATGTTGCAAGGCAATGTAGCTAGGCACGAGGGTGCCGAAGGCAAAGGGGTGCCGAAGGCAAAGTGGTATGCCGGTTGACACAAAGCTTGTATGTTGCAAGGTAATGTGCCTAGGCATGGGGGTGTCGAAGGTGAGCTTAGGCAAAAACGAGAGCCAGGATGAGAGCCAAGGGCCGAGAGTCAAGCAGGCCGAGGCCAAGAGCCGTAGCGTTTTTGCCAAAAGCACATGAGAGGATGTCAAGAGCATTAATGGAATGGAAGAACGACGTGTTCTTGTGTCGATTCCCACAGACGGCGCCAAACTGCTGATGCTCAAAATGGTTCAACCAAGATTGAGTCCAACTTAGTGATGGGGTGTGATGGCTGAAGGTGAGAACCTTCAGATGTATGAAGATTTGGGCAAGCGATAAATATACAAAAGACGAAGATATACGTGGTTCACTCCTTAATGAATGGGCTACGTCCACGGAGAAGTGTATTCTCATTAATAATGTGTATTTTACATTTGTACAAGCTGGGCCCAAAGATAAAGAGTAAGAGGCGAAACCCATGACTAAATACAAAGCCCACTGTAGGGATCCTTTTCTAGGTGGAGAGTGGTCTCCTTTATAGGTGAGGGGGAGTTTCCATCTCTCGTAGTTTTCCGATGCTGACTCCTAGTTGCTCTGCTAGTCACAATATCAACACTATGTACAGTAAACGACAATTTCATCTTTGGCTCTTGTACAATTTATAGATGAGATCAAAAAACTTTTCAATGCTCAACTGAACCCCAAAGACTAACCCACACTATATATAACTAGTAAGGCACGACCCATACAATATACAAACAATAACCATGACATCTTTAACTTTCGCTAAACTATGCTTCCTGCTTTATTGCCTTGTCATCTTCTTGTATGTTCCTTCTGCTACTTCTACTTCTCATACTGAAGCAAAGGCTCTTCTCAAATGGAAAGCCAGCTTGTTTCTAAATAAAGCCCTCAATAACCTCACCTGGTACGACCCTCCCACTCATAATATTAATGCCACCAATTCTTCCAGCACCAATCCAAAACCAAGAACAAGCCCATGCACTTGGACTGGTGTTTCATGCAACTCAGCTGGAAGTGTCAGCAAGCTAAACCTTTCCACTTGTGGTATTCAAGGTACGCTGCATGAGTTTTCATTCTTGTCCTTCCCTAATCTTGAATATCTTGACCTCAGCTTCAACAAACTCTTTGATGTCATCCCACCTCAAATTAGTAACCTCTCCAAACTCCACTCTCTTGAGCTCTCTGGGAATAACTTGTCTGGGAGAATTCCACCAGAAATCGGTCTCCTAAGAAATCTTAAGTTTCTTCATCTCTCTAAAAATACTTTGTTGGGGGAAATTCCTAAAGAGATAGGCAATCTGAAATCTCTTGTATATCTAGTGTTGTCCTACAACAATTTAAGTGGTCTCATCCCTCCAAATATTGGTAACTTAATAAACCTAAACCATTTGAACTTGGGTAAAAATCAACTTTCTGGTTTGATTCCCAAGGAGATAGGGAACTTGAAATCTCTTGTAGATCTACAACTGTTCTTCAACAATTTAAGTGGTCTCATCCCTCCAAATATTGGTACCTTAATAAAGCTAAACACTTTGCACTTGAGTAGAAATCAACTCAATGGTTCAATTCCTGTTTCAATCGGTGACTTGAGCAACTTGGAATTCTTCCAGCTAGCTCATAACCAACTTTCTGGCTCCATTCCCCAAGAGTTAGAGAATCTCAAGAATTTGACTCGACTGCATTTGGATAAAAACCAATTGTCTGGTTATTTGCCCCCAAATATTTGCCAAGGTGGAAAGCTCACAAACTTTACAGCAAGCAAAAACTATTTGACTGGTCCAATCCCCAAAAGCTTGAAAAACTGCACGAGCTTAGTCAGACTTCGTCTTGAACGGAACCAATTGACAAGCAATATATCTAAAGACTTTGGCATTTATCCGAATCTACATTTTATAAGTGTAAGCCATAACAACTTGTATGGAGAAATCTCACACAATTGGCAAAAATGCCCAAAGTTGACAACCCCACAACTTGCGGGAAACAACCTTACTGGGAGCATCCTACCTGAGATAGGCAATGCAACCCAAATTCAGGAGCTAGATCTCTCTTCGAATCATTTAGTTGGGTTGATTCCAATGGGATTCGGGAGACTGACTTCTTTGGAGAGGTTAATGTTGAATGGAAATCAACTTTCGGGTCGTATACCCTCTGAATTCGGATCATTGACTGATCTTGATTATCTTGACTTGTCAACAAATAAATTCAGTGACTTAATTCCCAGCATTCTAGGTGACTTGCTCAAATTATACCATCTAAATTTGAGCAACAACAAGTTATCTCAAGCAATTCCACTTCAGTTGGGGAAGTTAGTTCAATTGAACGAATTGGATTTAAGTCATAACTCTCTTGAAGGTAGCATACCATCAGCAATGAGCAATATGGAGAGTTTGGTGACGCTCAATCTTTCCCACAACAATCTTTCGGGTTCCACACCATCAAGTTTCGAAGACCTGGGCGGTTTGTTGTACGTTGACATATCCTACAATCACTTGGAAGGTCCCCTTCCCAACATCAGTGCATTTCGAGAAGCTCCGCCAGAAGGATTGAAAGGCAACAAAGGATTGTGTGGCAAAGTTGGAGCTCTGCTGCCACCATGCAATGCACATGCCTCAAAAAAAGACCACAAGTTAATATTCTCTCTTCTAGCAATATTTGTACTTGTATATGCTTTCTTTACAATTGTCTTCGTAATATTGCAAAGAAAGAAGAAGCATCAAGCTACTAAACAAAACCACATGCATGGAGAAATTTCCTTTTTGGTTTTAAATTTTGATGGAAAATCAATGTATAAGGAAATCATAAGGGCAACAGAAGATTTTGATTCCACATATTGCATTGGGAAGGGAGGACATGGAAGCGTCTACAAAGTGAATTTGTCATCTGGAGATGTAGTGGCTGTGAAGAAACTCGATCTGCTATGGGATGGCGAGACAGAATTTCAAAAGGAGTTCTTGAATGAAGTAAGGGCACTCAGTGAGATAAGACATCGAAATATAGTGAAGCTCTATGGTTTCTGCGCACATAAACGACACTCTTTTTTGGTGTATGAGTATCTTGAAAGAGGTAGCTTGGCTGCAATGTTGAGCAAAGATGAAGAAGCTAAAGAGTTGTGGTGGAGTAAAAGGGTGAATATTGTTAAAGGCTTAGCTCATGCCTTGTCTTACATGCACCACGATTGCTTGCCAACGATTGTACATCGTGACATCTCAAGCAATAACATTATGTTGGATTTTGAATATAAGGCTTGTGTTTCAGACTTTGGCACTGCTAAGTTTTTAAATCTAGACTCAACTAATTGGACTGCCGTTGCAGGCACATATGGCTACATGGCACCAGGTAATATTGTGATGCCATGTTCTCTATATTTAGCACTTTTTAAGCTTTTTGCTTTTAGACCAATGCTTCATTATTTTCATAAACACATTTTCACTTCTTTGATTTGGAAAATATGAGTATAAACTAATAATTCGATTTATGCATGATACAGTTTCGTTAAAATTCCATTGAATAGTTATGTCTATAAACTAAAAATGCCACTTAATTGAGGTTTTCTTTGAGTAGAGCTTGCTTACACAATGGAAGTGAATGAGAACTGCGATGTTTATAGTTTTGATGTGGTCACAATGGAAATAATTATGGGAAAGCATCCTGGAGATCTTTTCTCATCTTTCTCACCAGTCTCTTCATCCTCCTCCTCCTCCTCATCATCATCTGCATTACCAGCCCATCAAATACCAATTGTGGATGTTTTGGACCAACGCATTTCCCCTCCTACGCATCAAGTTGCAAGCGAAGTGGTCTCTCTTGTGAAGATAGCATTTTCATGCTTGAATTCCAACCCGAAATCTCGTCCAACAATGAAACAAGTTTCTCATTTCCTCTCAACTCAGATGCTGCATTTGTTGAAGCCGATACATATGATAACATGTGGTGATTTGCTTGCTCTTGATCCCTTGGCTACCTGATTAGAATGTGCTTCTTACACACATTTCACTTTCTGTGTCTTCTTTTCAGAAGAAAGATTCTCCATAGATGTTTCCTCCTTGTAATTTATTTCATGCACGGGTGGGCTATGGTATGACTTTATCTAGGATGCTTTACAGTTTGTTTATCCTTATTATAAAATACTTATTGGAGAAGTTTCCTTACAATTTATTTATCCTTGTTAGGAAAAACAAAATGAAATAAACAAGGGTTTTGTTTAGTAATTTTATATACTCTTTGTAAACCGCCCCAAAATCAATAATAAACCATTGGGTGATTTTATTAACACCCCATTATTTGCTCTTAACACTCTATATTAATTTTAAACATGAATAACCTATTTTACCCTTATACATAATTACTGTTAAAGACAAAAAATATTAAAAATAAAAATAAAAATTGCTCACTACACCCCACATATGTTCCTGCAACCCTAATTAAACTTTTTTCTCAAATCATCATGCTCCTCCCTGCCCTTCTATCTATTTGTTCCTAATGTTCGTTTATGAAATAAACAGGCAAATTTCTCATCCCTCCAGTACTTGATAGAGAAGATTCATCACGACAGAAAAGTTGCAGAGGAAGCTCTTGATCTTCCATTGTTAACCAAATACAAGGACGACCTGTATCTTAAAAGTTCTACATAAGGGTGTCCCAGGAATTTCTTGAAGGCTAGTTTTCCTACGTCATCGGCTAATTAAATCATTGTTTTGACGTTCATTCATTTTGATGAGATTCTATGTCACTCTCAGGAATGTAACATATATAAAGTGCCTTAAATCACAAATCAAATTTATTGTTTTCTAAATTACAGGTCATATCATAATGAAGTTGTGGTTATACACATACATCAGTTACAGTTTATAAATCAGATTTTGCTTAGGTCAGAAAATCTCCAGGCCTTAGCACTAGTATAGCTGTGCCAGCTCTTTTCAGAGTTTTAGATTGCATGTTATTGGGGAAAGCTGCTCCTCTCATAACTATGTTTCTGTCTCCAGGTCCCCAACCTGGGACTGGGAGGTGCCTACGCCATAAGTAAACCCCTCAACAACCCCAAGCCCCGTTAGTTGAAATTGAAAGCCAGCAAGGGAGGGAGCCGAGGAAGCACTCCAAACCCAACAATCTTAGACAGAATAACCCATGCAAGAATATCTGCAACAAAGTTTGGTTTGTTTTCCTTAGAACATGATGAAACCCAACTTCTTCAAAGAGATTAGCAAAAACGAATTTCTCAAAGGATAGACCGGATCTGAAGTATCATTCAGCAGACAACCAATATCAATAACGAGAGTACCCCCCAACCAAGATTTTGGGATAGGATTTAGTTAGGAATGGGGTGTGATGAGGGCAATTTAGGAAGTAATATGGGGTGTATTGAGTATTTATAAAATTGAATAAAATTTAGTGGGGTGTAAAGAGAATGTGGGGTGTAAAGAGCAAATAATAGGCAACCGGCTTTACGGGATCGTTTTTTTATAAATGACCAAGACCAATATAACATGAACAAATATAGCATTTGACGTGGCGATAATTGCAAGGGCCATACTATATTACTATATATGGATAGCTACGAAACACCATATATATAATATAAAAACAGAGGTTCAAAGACCAGAGCCGGATTTTCTTACAGAGAGAGAGAGAGAGAGAGAGAGAGAGAGAGAGAGAGAGAGAGAGAGAGAGAGAGAGAGAGAGAGAGCTATAGTGACAATGTCGACCCTTAGAGCAAGCCCAGCAGAAAGGGGGGCGGGCGGGAGGCAGCCCGAGAGAGGGGAGACGGCTCCAGCGCGCAAGCCCGAGCCCAGGCTGGTTGCGGGTCCCACTAGCCCTTGCGAGCCCAAGGGCAACTCTTGTCTCAGCCCAAGCCCGAAGGCAAGCTGACGTCAGTGAGCCTGTTTGAAATTTTTTTAATAATGAATTTTTTTACCATTGGCGCGTGCATTGTTAAAAAAAATTCAAACAGGCGCGCATTGCGTCAGAGCCCAACGGCTCTTTGACACGTGGCGCGTACTGGAGCCATCCGATGGGTTTTTTTGCACAATCCGACGGCTGAGATGATTTTTGGGTTTAAAAAATTTTAAAAAATTTTAAAAAATATAATTAAATTCTGGAAATTATTTCTATAAATACCTACCATACCCATTCACTTCCCACACCAAATTTGCATACAAATTCATCTCCTTTCAATATTTTTTACTTTCCACCCAATATTTTGTACTCAAAAATTCTATTTTGTGTACAATATTTTCTCCTTCCAATATTTTTTACTTTCCACCCAATACCTACCAATATTATTCACTTTTCACAACAAATCTTCATACAAATTCTTCTGCTTCAAATATTTTTCACTTTCCACAAAAAATATTTTTCTCCTTCACAAGATTCCATTTGTGTCAAAATAAATAAATGGCTTTTTGCAGTGAAGCCGGAGGCACGTGGACAACTGTTGAAGATATTTGGTTGTGTGAGTGTTGGGTCAAAGTTGTTCATTGCCCGATCACAGGCAATGAGATGAAATTCTCTCATATATGGAGAAAAATTCATGGAGAATTTTGTGAAAGATCGAGTTCGACTTGGACGGAAATGGGCTTGGCTAGTAGGTGGAAAATTTTGAATAAAGAGTTAGGGAAATGGAGAGATGCGTTGGCAAAATCAAGGGAATTGATTCGAAGCGGTGAAAATGTTGGCGACGAGGTAACAAATTTCTAATTTCCGTTTTATTCATTTTAATGTTTTTTTTCTTGGATTTACAATTTTATTTTTTTAATAGATTCTTCAAGCACAAATGTGGTTTTGTGCATTTGGTAATAAAAAATTCAAACATCACCAATGTTGGGACGTTGTGAAGAATTGTTCGAAATTCAATACACGTGGTTCGTTCAGTTCTGTGAAGAAAACCATTACACATGGCTCCTCAAGCGAACAATGCCCGCAATCGGTTCCCGTGGTGCGTTCCGCGGAGGAAATAATGGCACGATTACATCTTCCGAAGGAAAATACTCAGCAACGTGGAGATCCGGTGGAACCGCCTCCGCCAATGATTGAGCCGTCTTCGTACTCGATTGTGTCGGACTATGAGGACCGGGAGTATTTAAATTGTATGATGAGTGAGTAGGTATTTCAATTGTATGGATGAGTGAGATGTGAATTTTTTAATAAATTTGGACACATGACAACCGAAAATCTTATCTGAAATTTTATATGAGAATTTTTAAATGAATAGTGACACGTGGCAACAAAAAATCTTATCCGAAAATCGTATCCAAATTAATTGTTTAAGGAAAAAAATCAAAATGAATAGTAATTGCCTTACCTTGCCCTTCCATGGGTGGAGCAAAAAATGCAAGGGCTGTCACTATTCACGTGAATAATGCCCGCCCTTGCCCCCCCTTGCCCTTATGGGTGGCGTTGCTCTTAGAATTCCGAAGCCTGTGAGCAGCTCAAAAAGGCCTTCAAAGGTTCCTTCTTTATTATTTTTCTGATCTTTTACTCCCTCGCATCATTTCTTGTTCTCATCATAAACCACCCCATATTTTGTAATTGGCTTTATGATTGATGATTGATCAATCCCATTTCACCGATCCGAATGTTAGTGTTAGATACAATGTAAATGATCAGATAATGTAAAAAGAATCCTTTTTGTTTTTGTTTTTCATTTCGTTCTGCTAAATCTCTTTTGACTCTCTCTGTTGTCATCAATGATCAGATGCATCAGATTTGTGTTTTGTTTACATGAGGTTTGGTGGGTTGATGAAAGGCCCATATGAATGTGATTGTTTGCTTTTGTAAAACGGTGATGCTTTCACTCTGCACCAAAGCTCTGTTTGTATCAGAAGAAAATAATGCATTTGTGATAATTTATCTAAAAAGAAAAAAAAAAAAGATCGGTACGTATAGATTTATAGCAGGTTTGTAAAGGACCTGATTTGACATGAAAATGGTATTTTGACATGAATAAATAATCGTCAATGAGTACTTACATTAGAAAGATCTGGTTCTATAATAGCAGAAGCAATAGTAAAGCAGTTCACCCAAAAGAAAAACATATACATGTATATTTATAAAGTGAAGCTAATAATAGAGAAACAGCTACAAATGGTTTAGACCAGAGTTTATCTTCTTGTTTTCGTTGTGTGTGTGGTGTGACTTTTCATGTTTGTGCGTGTGGTGCTCGACATTGGTGACCCTCCGAGCTAGAAGATTTAAATTTCAGAATCTCTTTTAATATTAGAAAAGGAAATACCACTAGAGCAAGAGTTAGTTAGTTATTACCGTTCGTACGTAGTTTAGGTTTTCAATTTGCTTCAGTGTTCGAGTATTGCTAATAAACTGCACTAAAACTGCTTTCATATAATGGTACATTCCTGGGGCAAGTGTGATACAAAGTGCAAGTCTGGGATTGAATTATTGTGATAAAAAATATATTTTTAAAAAAAGATTGGGTTTTCATATTATCCATACTATCTAGTATATAAATGTAAAAAGTCCTATACCAAATGCTCGAATACCATTTCATTGAGTTGTCATATTTTTGTTTGCAGGTGCAAATTAAATAATACAACGTAATTATAGAAAACCTCATACTGAGATTCACCAAGGGGACTGGGGGGGCCTTCTGCCGTGCTGGCCAGCACGGGTGGAAGTCTCTAACCACCCCTTTTATCATATTTAGTTTCGAATTTTAAAAGTCATTGAGATTTTTTTTTATTTTATGTCTTTTTCATTCTTGGTAAATTTTTATTTACTTTTTACTCCTTAATTTGTTGGAGAGAATCATATTATATATCACGATAAAGTGAGATGTAATGATACAAATTCAATCAAATGATACTCCTTAATTTGTTGTTACCTACGATATACCATGTGACATAGTGTCAAGCATTCAAGTAGGACACTTTTGAACCCCTATGTCATGCAAATAGTAACCTCTCACTTTCCATCAATTTCATTTCAGTAATTCCAATATATTTTTCTCCCAAAAACATCAAAGTCGAGGAACCATTGATCAGAGAAAAGTCTATGAGAAAGCTGTGCATACTAAAAAACAAACAAAATCGAATTAGTTTTCCAATCATGTGCATTGAGTTGAATGACTCCTTTAATAAGAAATCGTGCTCTTGACTCATGGGTCGTAATAATAGGAAGGAGAAAACGGCATTCAAGTATCAACCTCATTTCACTAAAGTTCAGCGACAACATGCAAACTTTCCAATTTTAACATTACAGATAACAGACAACGACTTTGATTGAAGATATATAGAGATAATTGTGTGCTTATTTCCTATCTTTCAATGTGTCAGGGTTCTAATATTTCTTGGTAGAGAAACTTTATTGAGACCCAACAATCCAAATAAGAAAAATAAAATTGTACAAAGCTATAAAAAAAAAACCACAGATAGAGCAACAACCTCAACCCCGGCTATTGAAATCCCTCCTGAACTTGTACCTAATTTTCATTTTGCTCCATATTATTTTATTTTGAAAATTAAGGATACAAACTTTCGTCATTTTAAAATGACTGAGCAGAACTTGAAAACATTCCAAGCCATGTTAACACCATATCTATGCATAATATTAGTCGAATATACCCACACACACACGTTTCTCTGTTTGATTTGTCAGAGCTAAGTGTGATCTAGGGTTTATGATCTAGCTCACAAAAATGTAAAACATAGTGAGAAACAGTATTCCGAACAACAAAGAAAGTGTTTTTAATTGTTTATAAGGTACAAATTGACCACATGGTATCTTTTAACGATAAAATGGAAATTTAGTAGTTGGGGGGAGATTGACTAAAAAAATAAGTTTGTATCCTGAATTTTCAAATAAAAGTTTTTGGCATCCAATAACCGAATTCGTGAATCACCTCTGTATGTTGTGTTGATACATTCAACAATTAAGTTGACCTGCGAACTGGCTGCTGGAGGAGAAACTTGGCTCTACAGTCTGCACACAACTTAATCAAGAAAATTCCACGCGCGGGTTCTCACACAACTTAATCAAGAGTACAAGGAACATGCTAAAAAACAAACAGAATCGAATTAATTTACGCATTCCTATTCCAATAAATCAAACCCTTGATAAGAGAAAAGTCTATGAGAAAGCCGTGCATACTAAAAAACAAACAGAATCGAATTAGTTTTCCAAGT
Organism: Prunus padus; assembly: GCA_024362665.1. Lineage (NCBI taxonomy): Eukaryota > Viridiplantae > Streptophyta > Magnoliopsida > Rosales > Rosaceae > Prunus > Prunus padus. The sequence goes on from JANFAM010000020.1 coordinate 40,982,862, forward strand.
CATGTGCATTGAGTTGAATGGCTCCTTTAATAAGTTATCTTGTCAATTCTTAGCTAAAACCGATGAACATGCTCATTTTAAGACCTCTCAAACTCTCAGTAGCAGCCAAGTCAAGTGATAAAGACAACGAATATTATAGGTTTCTATTTTAACATTACAGATAACATACAATGACTTTGACTGAAGATATGTATGCTTCTTTCCTATTTTTCAATGTGTCAGGGTTCTAATATTTTCTTGTTAGATAAACTTTATTGAGACCCAACAATCCAAATAAGACAAAATAAAAATGTACAAAGCTATAAAAATAACACCACAGATAGAGCAACAACCTCACCCCCGGCTATTGAAATCCCTCCAGAACTTGTACTTAATTTTCATTTTGCTCCATAATTATTTTATTTTGAAAATTAAGGATACAAACTTTCGTCATTTTAAAATAACTGAGGAGAACTTGAAAATGTTCCAAGTCATGTTAACACCATATCTATGCATAATATTACTCGAATATACCCACACAAAAAAACATTATTTTTCTCTCTGTTTGATTTGTCAGATCTGAGTGTGATCTAGGGTTTATGATCCAATTAGGTAGTTTGGTGGTCCAAGCTCACAAAAATGTAAAACATAGTGAGAAACAGTATTCCGAACAACAAAGAAAGTGTTTTCTCTATTTTTATTATAATTATTTTATTTTTTGTGTATATGTTTTATGTAATTTTATTTTTCAGTTTTTAATTATTTATAAGATACAAATTGACCAATTTGCCCTCATAGTGTCCACATGGTATCTTTTAACTGTAAAATGGTTGGAATGTAAGGAAATTTAGCACTATGGGGGAGATTGACTAAAAAAATGTTTGTATCCTGAATTTTCTCTTATTAAAAAACAATGGGCAAAATGAAAGTTATTTACAAGTTGAAGGGGAATTTCAACATTTTAGCCTTTTATTTTTTGGCGCCAAATAATCGATTTTTTTATTATAAAAAAATCTGAAGAAATAGCCGATGCATTAATTAGGGAGCACAATAATCAAATGAATTTATACAATAAACGACCAAACAAACCATCAATTACGCATTCCTATTCTTATGTACAGTAAATCAAATCAATAAACGACAATTTCATCTTTAGTTCTTCTACAATTTATCAAACAAATAAAAGATGGAAAAAAAAGAAAAGAGAAAAGGTCTCTTCTCTTGGAGGATTTTTGAACAGTTCAACGGACTCGAACAAATAAATCTTTGTCAAGCATTATTTCATGCATCTAAACCCCCTATGTCAATAGTAAAAAAGACTTGGCCTGATTTTGAGGAGGGTGGGGCACATCTAAATCCCTATGTCATGCATATAGTTATCTCTCACCTCCATCAATTTCATTTCATTATTTCATCCAGAAAATACAAAATTGGCATTTAAATTTAGAGAATGAAAGACTGAGACCTTTACTCAAAAGAAAACTGATTATAGATGAGATCCCAAAGACTTTTCAATGCTCAACTACTGAACCCCAAAGACTATCCCACACTAGAGAATCATGTCTTTATTTCATCTATCAAGTATTTTAAAATAATTATAAAACTTTGGATTTGGGTGCTCAAAACAGTGTTCTCTTGTCCTCCTCTGTAATACGGAATTTGTCATTCCATATCCCAATCGAAACACAGCCCAACCCTCAAATTCTTTTTGATCTGGAAAATTCTTTTTGATCTGGAATATGTACAAAAATGAAAACTAAAAACAAAAACAAGAATAATCGAACCAAACCCAGAAAACCCCAGCCCCATTCATCTTCCCTAACCCAGATCTCATCTTCCCCAACCTCCATCCCTACCTCCCCCATACCCACCACCTGGTGGCAAAGCCGGCAAAGTCTGCATCTTTGATTACTCGTTTGTTGCTTTCTGTGATGTGTGGGTTTTTAGTTTGCATCTTTGGTTAATTAATTGAGGAATGAACATTATACTGTATTTGGGTTCAAACATATGGGTCAAACTTTGGAGGCATGGCTTCTTCGGCCGTGCTCTGGGTTTCAATGGGTTAGGGTTTTTGAGTGAGGAGGTTGCGGGTGGGTCCACTTCTTGAAAGTCGAAACTTCTCTGGCATGGGGATGCCAGGGTAAGCAATCCAGCTTAGTATAACCACCCAATAATCTCTCGACAGCTGTCATCTGTTAAAATTGAAAAAAAAAAAAATTTGGTTGCCTCTGCTCCTCATCCTATGCAAACCCAGCAACTGAAACCATTTTCCCCTCTCTCTTTTGCAGTGCCCCTCTCCCTCTCCCATAGTGCAACCCAAACCCCTATCTCTCTCTGTTTTGACTTACTCTCCTCTCTCCCTATCTGTCTCTCTCTTTGCATCAGCTACATCGAAGGCCGCCATTGATCAGATAAAAGTCTATGAGAAAGCTGTGCATACTAAAAAACGAACATAATCGAATTAGTTTTCCAGTCATGTGCATTGAGTTGAATGGCTCCTTTAATAAGTTATCTTGTCAATTCCTAGTTAAAACCGATGAACATGCTCATTTTAAAGCCTCTCAAACTCTCAGTAGTAGCCAAGTCAAGTGATAAAGACAACGAATGTATAGGTTTCTATTTCACTAAAGTTCAGTGACAACTTGCAAACTTTCCAATTTTAACATTACGGATAATAGACAAAGACTTTGACCTGAAGATATATATATATATATATGTGTGTGTGTGTGTGCGCTTCTTTCTTGTTTTCTCTATTTTTGTTATAATTATTTTATTTTTGTGTATATGTTTTATGTTATTTTATTTTTCAGTTTTTAATTATTTATAAGATACAAATTGACCAATTTGCCCTCATAGTGCTCACATGGTATCTTTTAACTGTAAATGGTTGGAATGTAAGGAAATTTAGCACAAATAAAAAAGTTTGTATCCTGAATTTTCTCAAATAAAAAAAAATTGGCAAAATGAAAGTTATGTACAAGTTCAAGGGGAATTTCAAAACTTTAGCCTCTTTTTTTTTTTTTACACCCCAAATAACCAATGTATTTTGTGTTGATAAAATAAAAATTAAGTTGACTATTATTATCGGTGGTAACCTCTCACTTTCCATCAATTTCATTTCAGTAATTCCAATATATTTTTCTCCCAAAAACATCAAAGTCGAGGAACCCTCGATCAGAGAAAAGTCTATGAGAAAGCTGTGCATGCTAAAAAAACAAACATAATCGAATTAGTTTTCCAAGTCATGTGCATTGAGTTGAATGGCTCCTTTAATAAGTTATCTTGTCAATTCTTAGCTAAAACCAATGAACATGCTCATTTTAAGGCCTCTCAAACTCTCAGTAGCAGCCAAGTCAAGTGATAAAGACAACGAATATATAGGTTTCAAGTGCAACCACTATCTTGACTCATGCGTCGTAATAATAGGAAGGAGAAAACAACATTCAAGTATCAACCTCATTTCACTAAAGTTAAGGGACAACATGCAAACTTTCCAATTTTAACATTACAGATAACATACAAAGACTTTGACTGAAGATATGTATGCTTCTTTCCTATTTTTCAATGTGTCAGGGTTCTAATATTTTCTTGTTAGATAAACTTTATTGAGACCCAACAATCCAATATGACAAAATAAAAATGTACAAAGCTATAAAAGTAACACCACAAATAGAGCAACAACCTCACCCCCAGCTATTGAAATCCCTCCTAAACTTGTATCTAATTTCCATTTTGCTCCATAATTACTTTATTTTGAAAATTAAGGATACAAACTTTCGTCATTTTAAAATGACTGAGCAGTATTTGAAAACGTTCCAAGCCATGTTAACACCAGATCTATGCATACTATTACTCGAATATACCCACACACAAAAAATGTTATTTTTCTCTGTTTGATTTGTCAGAGCTGAGTGTGAGAATCAGTATTCCGAACAACAAAGAAAGTGTTTTCTCTTTTTTTATTATAATAATTTTATTTTTTGTGTATATGTTTTATGTTATTTTATTTTTCAGTTTTTAATTATTTATAAGATACAAATTGACCAGTTTGCCCTCATAGTGCCCACATGGTATCTTTTAACTGTAAAATGGTTGGAATGTAAGGAAATTTAGCACAAATTAAAAAATAAATGTATGGGGGAGATTGACTAAAAAAATGTTTGTATCTCCCTCCTCTCCTAAAAAACGAAACTAATTTCTTTAGTTAGTTAGATATTTTCTAGACTAGTAGTTGTAGTTGGGATGGGACAGACTGCGGAAGTAATTTTAGAGAGAAACAGTTTCCTTCTCGTGAGAACAGAATATAAAGAGCAAAAACTCACTGTATAACAGCATCGCGGACGGATCATTTGACTGTTCATCGCATATAAGAAAAAGAAAAAAAAGCCATTAAGGAAACAAAAACGATTAGAGGCTTCAAAACATTACCGATCTTCGTGCTCGTAAGCCTTACGCTGGGGATAAGATGTCCCCACCCCCGGCCATCCACAGTCCCCTATCTCCCTCACTCACTCTCCTCCATAAACATATCCCATCTCCACCATAACCTCCCATACTCCCTCCCCCACCTCACCATATCTCGCCATCTTCGACCTCTCCACGCCCTCCTATTCAGCATTTCAACTTCTTCACCTAATCTCACTGGTGGATGCATTTTATTAAACTTATCCCGCGTTGTACCAGATTATATCCCAGACGAACAAAAACAAAAGCAATTAACAGCCCTCGAACACTCACTCCAAAAACAAAAGCATTCAGAGCCCTCCCCTGCCATCGGAGGTCCATAAGAAAACCACGGGTTGATTTTGGCACTCAATAATCAAATGAATTTGATTTTGGCACTCCATAAAAAAAATCTGAAGAAATTAGCTTTCATTCAACCGCAAAGAAAGCAAGCAAGCAAGCTAATAAATAATCGATGTATTTTGTGATGATAAATTAAAAAATTAAGTTGACTATTAATTATCGGAGGAGAACAATAATCAAATGCATTTATCCACTAAATGACAAAACAAACCATCAATGACGCTCTCACTTCCATCATGAATTTGTACCTAATTTTTATTTTGCTTTATAATTATTTTATTTTGAAAATTAAGGATACAAACTTTCATCATTTTAAAATGACTGAGCAGAACTTGAAAACGTTCCAAGCCGTGTTAACACAAGATCTATGCATAATTACTCGAATATACCCACACAAAAAAACGTTATTTTTCTCTCTATTTTTGTTATAATTATTTTATTTTTGTGTGTATATCTATGTTATTTTATTTTTCAGTTTTTAATTATTTATAAGATACAAATTGACCAATTTGCCCTCAGAGTGCCCACATGGTATTCTTTTAACTGTAAAATAGTTGGAATGTAAGGAAATTTAGCACTAGAGGGTAGATTGAGTAAAAAAAAATGTTTGTATCCTGGTTTTTCTTAAATGAAAAAATAATGGGCAAAATGAAAGTTATGTACAAGTTTAAGGGGAATAACCTATTTTTGTTTTTAAAAAAATCTGGAGAAATAGCTTTCATTCAACTACAAAGCAAGTAAGCAAGCAAATAAATTACCGATGTATTTTGTGTTGATAAATTAAAAAATTAAGTTGACTATTAAATATCGGTAGTGGCATCGGAGGAGCGCAATAATCAAATGAATTTATCCAATAAACGACAAAACAAACCATCAATGACGCTTTCACTTCCATCCATTTTATTTCATTAATTCAGTCCAGCAAATGCAAAATTGACATTCAACTATAACTATAAAGAACGAGAGACAAAGACTTTATTACAATTCTAACAATGGCATCAAGCTCACTCAGTAGTAAAAAGGCTTGGCCTGATTTTGAGGATAGGGAGATTTGAAGTAAACAAATAAATCTTTGTCAAGCATTTCATTATTTCATCCAAAAAATACAAAATTGGCATTTAAATTTAGAGAATGAAAGACTGAGACCTTTACTCAAAAGAAAACTAATTACAGATGAGATCCGAAAGACTTTTCAATGCTCAACTCAACCCCAAAGACTAACCCACACTATATATAACTAGTAAGGCACGGCCCATACAATATACAAACAATAACCATGACATCTTTAACTTCCGCTAAACTATGCTTCATGCTTTATTGCCTTGTCATCTTCTTGTATGTTCATTCTGCTACTTCTACTTCTCATACTGAAGCAAAGGCTTTTCTCAAATGGAAAGCCAGCTTATTTCCAAATCAAGCCCTCAATAACCTCACCTGGTACGACCCTCCCACTCATAATATTAATGCCACCAATTCTTCCAGCACCAATCCAAAACCAAGAACAAGCCCATGCACTTGGACTGGTGTTTCATGCAACTCAGCTGGAAGTGTCAGCAAGATAGACCTTTTCAATAGGGGTTTACAAGGTACGCTACATGAGTTTTCATTCTTGTCCTTCCCTAATCTTGAATATCTTAACCTCAGCTTGAACAAACTCTTTGATGCCATCCCACCTCAAATCAGCTACCTCTCCAAACTCCACCATCTCGATCTCTCCCATAATCAGTTCTCTGGGAGAATCCCACCAGAAATCGGTCTCCTAAGAAATCTCACATTTCTTAGTCTCTATGACAATACTTTGTTGGGGGAAATTCCTAAAGAGATAGGCAACCTGAAATCTCTTGTAGATCTATGGCTGTCCTACAACAATTTAAGTGGTCTCATCCCTCCAAATATTGGTAACTTAATAAAGCTAAACACTTTGTACTTGGCTAAAAATCAACTTTCTGGTTTGATTCCCAAGGAGACAGGGAACTTGAAATCTCTTGTAAATCTGTCGTTGTCCTACAACAATTTAAGTGGTCTCATCCCTCCAAATATTGGTAACTTAATAAAGCTAAACACTTTGTGCTTGGGTAAAAATCAACTTTCTGGTTTGATTCCCAAGGAGATAGGGAACTTGAAATCTCTTGTAGATCTAGAGTTGTCCTACAACAATTTAAGTGGTGTCATCCCTCCAAATATTGGTAACTTAATAAACCTAAACACTTTGTACTTGAATGACAATCAACTTTCTGGTTTGATTCCGGAGGAGATAGGGAACTTGAAATCTCTTGTAGATCTATGGCTGTCCTACAACAATTTAAGTGGTCTCATCCCTCCAAATATTGGTAACTTAATAAAGCTAAACACTTTGTACTTGGCTAAAAATCAACTTTCTGGTTTGATTCCCAAGGAGATAGGGAACTTGAAATCTCTTGTAAATCTGTCGTTGTCCTACAACAATTTAAGTGGTCTCATCCCTCCAAATATTGGTAACTTAATAAAGCTAAACACTTTGTACTTGGGTAAAAATCAACTTTCTGGTTTGATTCCCCAGGAGATAGGGAACTTGAAATCTCTTGTAGATCTAGAGTTGTCTTACAACAATTTAAGTGGTGTCATCCCTCCAAATATTGGTAACTTAATAAACCTTAACACTTTGTACTTGAATGACAATCAACTTTCTGGTTTGATTCCGGAGGAGATAGGGAACTTGAAATCTCTTGTAAATCTAGGCTTGAGCAAGAATCAACTCAGTGGTTCAATTCCAGTCTCATTTGATAACTTGAGGAACTTGGAGACCTTATTCCTACGCGATAACCAACTTTCCGGCTCCATTCCCCTAGAGTTAGGGAATCTCAAGAATTTGACTAAACTGCACTTGGATACAAACCAATTGTCTGGTTATTTGCCCCCAAATATTTGCCAAGGTGGAAAACTCACAAACTTGTCAGTAGACACAAACTATTTGACTGGTCCAATCCCCAAAAGCTTGAAAAATTGCACGGGCTTAATCAGAGTCCATCTTAACCAGAACCAATTTACAGGCAATATATCTGAAGACTTTGGTGTTTATCCGAATCTTGATTTTATGAATATAAGCCACAACAACTTGTATGGAGAAATCTCACACAACTGGGGACAATGCCCAAAGCTGAAAACCCTACTAATGGCAGCAAACAACCTTACCGGTAGCATACCACGTGAGATAGTCAACGCAACCCAAATTCATGTGCTGGACCTTTCTTCAAATCATTTAGTTGGGTTGATCCCAAAAGAATTCGGGAGACTGACTTCTTTGGAGAGGTTGATGTTGAACGGAAATCAACTTTCAGGTCGTATACCCTCTGAATTCGGATCATTGACTGATCTTGATTATCTTGACTTGTCAACAAATAAATTCAGTGACTCAATTCCCAGCATTCTAGGTGACTTGCTCAAATTATACCATCTGAATTTGAGCAACAACAAGTTATCTCAAGCAATTCCACTTCAGTTGGGGAAGTTAGTTCAATTGAACGAACTGGATTTAAGTCATAACTCTCTTGAAGGTAGCATACCATCAGCAATGAGCAATATGGAGAGTTTGGTGACACTCAATCTTTCCCACAACAATCTTTTAGGTGCCATACCATCAAGATTCGAAGACATGCGCGGCTTGTTGTATGTTGACATATCTTACAATCACTTGGAAGGTCCCCTTCCCAACAACAAGGCATTTCGAGAAGCTCCTCCAGAAACATTAAAAGGGAACAAAGGATTGTGTGGCAAAGTTGGAGGTTTGCCAACTTGCGATCAACATGGCTCAAAAAAGGACCACAAGTTAATATTCTCTCTTCTTGCAGTATTTGTACTTCTATTTGCTCTCTTTACAATGGTCTTTGTAATGGTGCAAAGAAAGACAATTGTCTTTCTATCTGCTCAACAAAACCACATGCATGGAGAAATTTCCTTTTCGATTTTAAATTTTGATGGAAAATCAATGTATAAGGAAATCATAAGGGCAACAGAAGACTTTGATTCCACATATTGCATTGGGAAGGGAGGACATGGAAGCGTCTACATAGTGAATTTGTCATCTGGAGACGTAGTGGCTGTGAAGAAACTCCATATGCTATGGGATGGCGAGAAAGAATTTCAAAAGGAGTTCTTGAATGAAGTAAGGGCACTCAGTGAGATAAGACATCGGAATATTGTGAAGCTCTATGGTTTTTGCGCACATAAACGACACTCATTTTTGGTGTATGAGTATCTTGAAAGAGGTAGCTTGGCTGCAATGTTGAGCAAAGACGAAGAAGCTAAAGAGTTAGGGTGGAGTAAAAGGGTGAATATTGTTAAAGGGGTAGCTCATGCCTTGTCTTACATGCACCACAATTGCTTGTCACCGATTGTACATCGTGACATCTCAAGCAAGAACATTTTGTTGGATTTTGAATATGAGGCCTGTGTTTCAGACTTTGGCACTGCTAAGTTTTTAAATCCAGACTCAACTAATTGGACTGCCGCTGCAGGCACATATGGCTACATGGCACCAGGTAATATTGTGATTCCATGTTCTCTGTATTTAGCACTTTTTACGCTTTTGCTTTTAGAACAATGCTTCATTTTCATCATTAGGAGCGGTTAACATAAACACATTTTCACTTCTTTGATTTAGAAAATATACTAATAAATACATTTACACTTCTCTTAAGCTATAAACTAATTAGTCGATTTATGCATGATACAGTTTCGTTAAAATTCCATTGAATAGTTATGTCTATAAACTAATAATATCACTTCTCTGAGGTTTTCTCTGAGCAGAGCTTGCTTACACAATGGAAGTGAATGAAAACTGCGATATTTATAGCTTTGGTGTGGTCACATTGGAAATAATTATGGGAAAGCATCCTGGAGATATTTTCTCATCTTTCTCATCAGTCTCTTCATCCTCATCCTCATCATCATCATCTGCATTACCAGCCCATCAAATACGAATTGTGGATGTTTTTGACCAACGCATTTCCCCTCCTACGCATCAAGTTGCAAGCGAAGTGGTATCTCTTGTGAAGATAGCATTTTCATGCTTGAATTCCAGCCCGAAATCTCGTCCAACAATGAAACAAGTTTCTCATTTCCTCTCAACTCAGATGCTGCATTTGTCGAAGCCGGTACATATGATGACATGTGGTGAATTGCTTGCTCTTGATCCTTTGGCTACCTGATCAGAATGTGCCCTTTTGCTACACACATTTCACTTTCTTTGTGTCTTCTTTTCAGAAGAAAGATTCTCCATAGATGTTTCCTTCTTGTAATTTATTTCATGCACGTGTGCGATATGGAATGAATTTATCTAGGATGCTTTATAGTTTGTTTATCCTTAACATAAAATACTTATTGGGGAATTTTCCTTACAGTTTGTTTATCCTTGTGAGGAAAAACAAAATGAAATAAAACAAGGGTTTTGCTGAGTAATTTTATATACTCTGTGTAAACCGTCCCAAAATAAATAATAAACAATTAAACTGTGAAAATTAAAGGGAGCTTCACTTTTATAACCAAAATAGGGGCTGAAATTTTTTTTTTTAAAAACCCCGCATGGAATACACTTTAGAAACACACCCAAAACCAATTTACTACATAAGAAATGGGTATTGAAGTTCTTATAAATTACATGATTGCCACTGATTAACTTAAAAAAAGCCAACACAAAATACTCAACCAAAAAAAAAACAAAAAACAAGCCCAGCCCAAATTTTTTTAAAAAACCCACACAATTTATTTTAAAAAAAATTTGCGAAAACCAAGCGTGGGCTCTTCATAGAAGTACATTGTTAATACTATGTCATAGAACTATCTTATTAGTACTACTACGTCATAGAACTATCTTGTTAATATTACTATGTCATAGAAGCACATTGTTAATACTCTGTCATATAACTATCTTGTTAATACTATGTCATAAAAGTACATTGTTAAACAAAAATGAGATCCATAACTGAAATAGTAACAAAAGATAAATTGACAGGACTTGACCCAAATTCCACTTTCTGTACTTTCCAAAATTCAGTTTTTAAAATAAATAACCAAAATCTCTTTTTGAGAATCGAGATCAAACCACAACCTCATCAACTAGGGTCAAACCATGCATACTTCCAAAACTGTTCATAAACCAAATCCAAATTCACCATAGTCTGAAACCTAAATCCATATACTTAAATAATAATAATAATAATAATAAATAAATAACCATAGAAATCCCACATCCTCATTATCCCAATTTCAATAAATTTCCAATCAAAACACATCCATTTAATAACCACAATTTAACAATATTAAAATCTCAATATTAACAAGCAATGTACATACACTCCAACATTCGGAAGGCAACGCACACTAAAACAAACAACAACAAAACTCGTTAATCGAACTCAACCGCGAATTTAAATTCAAACCCTCGTTCTCGAAACTTAATGTGTAAGCACAACCTTAGAAAAGTCTTAAGGTCATTCTAGTACTTTCCAAAGGATGGGAGGGTCCCAAAAGACTCGTGGTCAACGGTTTGGTCAAACTTTCCTTTTTTGGTCAACCGGTCCCGCTGGGCCCACGACCTCAATTTAGCAATATGAAAGTTCCTATAGGTTCTAGCAAGGTCCACGTAATACGTCTTGAGAGTTTGGTCTTGATCGAGCGATCAGATCACACGCGATCGCACGATCGGACGGTAACTGGATTACCTAACCCTAGAATCAATGATCCGGAGTATCCAGGACTCCGATTCCCGAATCGCTAGTTCCTACACGATCCTAGAGGTACGGGAAACACCATATTAAAAGTTGGGACAGATCAAACGGTCCGAACTTATTGAACCTGGATATTGTATAATAGGCAAATATCCGTTTGACTGTCATACGATAACCAATTTCAAATCCGAACATACCGTCGTGCTCGGAACGACATAGGAGGAATTTTAGAACACTATGGCCCGCCACAGCGTGGGTGGCATGAGTAATTCCGGCGATCAAAAAATTTCCAAATCGCCGATCAAGACCTATACCAAACGATCCATCTTACCAAATGGATCAATTTCGTTCACTGGGACAACCGTCAATTCGGCCGGAAAGTCAAATTAAAAACTGAAAATTTCTGGGTTTCTAATCGAACCATCCAGACTCCAAATTGATCGAAACTAACTATACATGTAGCTAGAACACGAAAAATGGGTGAATAAACTCACCTCAATAGATCGAATCCGTCGCCGGAGCTGTCGGAAATGACGCCGAAAAATTCCAGAAACTGTCGGGGTGTTTTCAAGCTGGTGCTAGAGCGTCTAATCTCGTCGGAGAAGTTGGGGGAAGGGAAGAGCAGGCCGTGTCGGTTCGTTTGCGAGTGGTCTTGTGGCCTGAGGTGGCCGGACGGCTACGATCTGGCCGTCTCAAAATTGAGAACCGCGAGAGAGAGAGAGAGAGAGAGAGAGAGAGAGAGAGGGTGTAGGGGAGAGAGAAAGACGCATGCTTGGGGGATTAGGGGTATTTTCGGGTTTTTGGGTTTTAACACAATTTTTTGAAATGACCGTTATACCCTTTTTGAGTTTTACAACTTGAAATCGAGCGTGCTGCCGTCTACGGCCTCGTTTCGATGAGCCGGACGCAACGGTGCAACTCATTTCCCCGAATTATTTTCCGAACAAAAAGTCAACATTAAATCACTAAGAAACCCTAAGGGTAAAATTGCCATTTACTTTAACCATTTAAGAATTTAATTAAATTTTGGGAGCGGGATATTAAATAAATCGATCATCAAAGCTTAAAATACATTCCCGAATCAACTAAAATCCAAAGAGAAACACATAATTGAAGTAAAGGATCAAAAATCCCTTGTCCAAACCAAACGACGACGAGGAGGAGGCGAAATCCCCGTCTTCCTCCACAACTGAAGACGACGAGTCGTTGTCGTTGTGAAATACTCAGGAACAACTGAAGAGGTCTTTGGCTGTTGTTTCTGCGTAGCTATACTTGAGATTTTTTTTAACGAGTATAGCCACACGGCTTTATTGGGGTCTTTTTTAAAATTTTTTTAAAAATAAATCGTATAGCCACGCAGCTATACTACGATTTTTTATTATAAAAAATAGTATAGTCTCGCGGCTATACTGTTTTTTACACGTGGGTTCGAATCACTAGCAGGTCCTTTTTTTTTAAATACATAAATAGTATAGCCGCGCTACTATACTTGAGATTTTTTTTTAAAAACTATTATAGCCGCTTGGCTTTACTGAGGTTTTTATTTATTTATAAATAGTAAAGCCGAGCGGCTGTATTCTTTACATTACAGATATGACTAATTTCATGTTGAACTAAATATGACCAAATAGACATAGACGAGTAATTTCACAAAGATAACAACATCTAAGTCATAACATATAATAGTTTTTCGTATGGTTTTTTCAACTTTAGCCTTTCAAATCGTTAGACATGCTTAATATTTTCAAGAATTTTATGAAATTTTCCAAAACATGTTAAATTCTGAAATTTTTTGGAAAAGAATTTTCATTCCAAATTTTTTTGGATTGGAATGTGAATCCCCTTATTCCGATTTGATCCGTATGAAAACCAACCCTACCTCCCGTTTTGACTTGATATTTGAACAAAAAAAGAAAAGAAATACAATAGTCAAAACAATTGTAGGAGAACAAGGTTGGGCTTCAGCTAACTCGTCGGTATTAAATAAATAAATAAGATTTTACTAATAAACTCATTTTAGTCACTTTTTATTTTATAATTGGTTCTTATAAATTTTGAACACATTAAGAAGCAATTAGAAAATGACAAATTTTGCGTTTTTCTCTACAAATAAGATCTATATAAATTTTTATATAATATATCATGCTAAAATGAATTTTTGAATAAATATCTCTTAAATAATTTTTGTTGTCAAGGCCCCAACTTTTACAGCCCAGCCCATGCGAACTGTGTTGGATGGTTGGACTTAACAAGCCTAGCAAGAGAGAAAAACCCCACAAAAACAACAGTAAACCATAAACCCTCGGCAAAGGTGGACAAGGAAGACAGTCGGAGACAAGAACACCAGTCAGAGGGGCGAGACTGAGAGGGCTGCTGTACATAGCAGGACTGGGATTGGCGGATGAGAAGGACATCACCTTCAGAGGCTTAGAAATAGTGAAGCAATGTGACCAGGTTTTCATGGAGGCCTACACTTCTCTACTCTCTTTTGGTCTCTCTTCCGACGGCCTCTCCACGTTGGTAAATGGTACCCATGTTCGGTCTAAAAGGAGTTGCTTCGCAAGTAAAATTGGGGCAACTGAAGTGATACAAAACAAACCCAAGCTGGAGGGTTGATTGGTTCATATATTATTATGTACTTTGAGTTTTTTTTTTTTGGGTTGGGTAAATTGCAGGAAGAAGAAGGGACAATGTAAGATTTGCATTCTAATACAAACTCTAAAGATGGTCTTCTAATCACTTAAGGATAACTAGTCCAATGTCAATTAGGATTACAAGGATCGATTTAATTTAAGACTTGATATATGACAGTTTTATATAAATACAAGTGCTTAAGGTTTCCTATTTCTACATGGATTGAGATACCTAATCCTTTTGGTTAAAGGAGTTTAAGTAATCCATGATGAGGAGGATTCTTAAACTAAACCTATAAAAGGGAGGTCCCTGTGCTATCGGAAAACTACTCATAATAATCTCACCCCATCAAGAGAGAGTTAAGGATCCGGATAGCATAGAGAAATTCCCTGCTACACAGACCCTGCCGACAGCCTGCCTGCATCCTGCCGACCAGCTGCCAGCATCCTGCCGAACAACCCTGCTGCACATAAAACTGGTCAATCACAAAACTTCCAAAGCAAGTCATGTCTGATCAAGGTGTGTATGTGTTAAGTTCATATGTATACTTATTCAAGACTTACATGTGGTATCAGAGCTATAGGTTATATGTTCTTAACCTAATCACGAATAAATCAAAACATGATTTGCATCAAAGATTAAAATCTGGTTTAAAACAGCATGAGTAATTTCAAAGAAAACACTAGTCATTATAGCATGTATGTTTTATTTGCATATCTTATTTGTTAAGGTATGAGTTAAGCATAAGGTTATTTGCTTAAATCATGGTTGAAAGACTAATTGATCAAAGTTTGGGGAGGATCTTGAATCGATTAAGTGAGCCACAACAACTTAATCGATGCAGGAAACTCTTCATGCAAGGTTCTTGATCAGAATTGCATTGCACTCGATCTTCCTTGTACAATTCTCTGTCCACATATGTGAATTGTGCAAGGAGGACTGATTGTGATGGAACGGTTTAGAAAGCAGATTGTATGAGCAAACGATGAGTGTTCCTCTATCCACAGATGTGGAATCATTCATCGTTTCAAGATTGCTTGTACAGATTTGTTGTTCTAAGACCATGGAACATGTTTGATTTGTAACCTACAGGTGCAAATCAATAATGTTTAATTAAAGTTCTTGGGGTTTTGTATTTATGTTTTCTTTAAAATTACAGTGAATGCTTCAAGTTACAACTCCATCGAGATCTTGACTGGATCGAACTATCTAAAGTGGAAAGAAGAGCTGGAAATTTCACTAGGGCTAATGGACTATGACATAGCTCTAAAATGGGACGCACTTAAGGAGCCTGCTGCAGATGCAACTGCAGATGTCAAAAGGAAATATGAAAGATGGGAAAAAGCCAACAGGATGGCCACATTGATTATGCTGAAAACCATGACACCGTCTTTAAGAGGTAGCATTCCGAGATCAGATAGTGCCAAGGATTTTCTCGCTGCCATTGGACAGAAATTTAAAGAGTCCGAGAAAGGAGAGAAAGGTGCCCTGCTAAACAAGTTGACTGAGATGAAGTATGATGGGCGAGGTTGTGTGAGAGCTCACATAATGAACATGGCAGACATTGCACACAAGTTGAAGGAATTAAAAATGACTATAGATGATGATATGTTGGTGCATTTTGCATTGAATTCACTGCCAAAAGAATTCAAAACCCTCAAGAGTTCTTATGTGGCTCAAAAGGAAAGTCGGACGTTGGATGATCTCATAACAATAAGTGTTCAAGAAGAAAATAACATCATCATGGAAAGGGGTCAAAAATCTGTGAATATGGTACAAGATTATCGTGCCAAACAATTCAAAGAAAAGAAGGGAAGTTTTGCAGAAAAGAAGGGAAATTCTGCAGAAAAGAAAGATAAGGAAAATACCAACAAGAAAGAAGGAAAACCAACTGGATTGAAATGCTTTTTCTGCAGAAAATTTGGACACTTAAAAGGAATTGCACAAGGTACCAGAGGTGGTTAGAAAAGCATAAGAACAAAGGCAAAGGTGAAGGTAAGATTGAAAATGTTTTGGTCTGTTTTGAATCAAATTGGATTGATGTTTCAACTGATACTTGGTGGTTAGACAGTGGTGCTTCAATACATGTTGCTAATTCTTTGCAGGGGTTCATAACCAAGAGGCCGCCAAACAAGGATGAGGTGAAGGTGTTCGTAGGAAATGGAGTCAAAGTGCAAGTGGAGTTCATTGGAGCAGTTAGGATTCAATTAGATTCTGGTTTAATTTTGGATTTGGTAGATGTAGTATATGTTCCGTCTATGACAAGGAACCTTATTTCAGTTGCTAGGCTTGTAAAATCAAAGCTCACTTTGAGTTTTGATGAATTTGGTATTTCAATTTTCAATAATAAAGAGTTAGTTGGCAATGGAATCCTTGTTGGCAATATGTTTCAGTTAAATTGCAAGACTCCTCAATTGGTTATGAACATTGCAAGCACAAAACAAAAGAATCAAGTATCTGCAAAAATTTGGCATAAAAGACTCGGTCATATTTCAAAAGAAAGGTTGAATACCCTATGCAAAGAATCTGTGTTAGCACCACTTGACTTTAATGAGTTGGATGAAAATTGTGTTGAATGCATAAAAGGAAAGCTAACCACCTTAAGGAAGAAAGGAGCAGTAAGAAGTGAAAATTTGTTGGAATTAATTCACACTGATATTTGTGGCCCTTTTCCAAATCCAACACATGAAGGTTATAAGTATTTTATCACCTTCACAGAAGATCACTCAAGATATGGACATATCTATTTGATAAAAGAAAAATCAGAAGCCTTAGATATGTTCAAAATCTATAAAGCTGAGGTGGAAAAACAGTTGGAACTTAAAATTAAAGTGGTAAGGTCAGACCGAGGTGGAGAATATTATGGTAAATTCGATGAAGCTGGAAGGAATCCAGGTCCATTTGCAAAATACTTGCAAGAAGAGGGGATAATAGCTCAATATACAAATCCTGGAACACCTCAGCAGAATGGAGTTTCTGAGAGGAGAAATAGGACCTTAAAAGATATGGTTAGAAGTATGATGTGTTGTACCAATCTTCCTATTTTTCTATGGGGAGAAGCCTTGAAGACTGCAAATTACATTTTAAATAGAGTTCCAACAAAAAGTGTTGACAAAATTCCTTTCGAAATATGGAACAAAAGAAAGCCTAGCTTAAATCACTTGAAGGTTTAGGGTTGCAAAGCAGAGGCAAAACTCTACAACCCTATGGAAAAGAAGTCGGATTCCAAGACTATAAGTTGTAATTTCGTAGGCTACCCTGAAGGCACAAAAGGGTATAGGTTTTATTGTCCAAAACACACTACAATATTTGTTGAGACTCAAAGGGCGATCTTCATGGAAACCGAGTCCGATATAACAAGATAGAAATCTGGTGTTTGATGAAGAGTTGATGGAGATAGATGGAAGTCTTGGACCAAATGAAAACGAAGGCATCATTATAATACCTACAGTTGACACAAGTCAAAAGGAATCAGAAAATATGGAAGAAGACACAATCCAAGAAGAGCCTTTAAATCCACCTGTGCAAAATGACATACAAGACACACACGAAAATGTGCAGGATATGGAGTTGAGAAGGTCAAAAAGGGCAAGAAGATCTGCATTGCCGGATTGCTATGTATATCTGCAAGAATCTGAGCATGACATACTTGGACAGGATGATCCTGTGAATTTCAAGCAAGCTGTTATGAGTGAAGACAATGAAAAGTGGTTGGCTGCAATGAAATCCGAGCTAGAGTCAATGAAAAAGAATGGTGTTTGGGAATTAAAAGTTTTACCTCAAGGAAGTAAACCTATAGGCTGCAAGTGGGTTTATAAGACTAAAAGGGACTCGAAAGGTGCAATAGACAGGTACAAAGCGAGGCTGGTTGCAAAGGGATACACACAACAAGAGGGCATTGATTATACAGAAACTTTCTCACCAGTATCCACAAAAGACTCTTTCAGAGTAATCATGGCGTTGGTTGCACATTTTGACTTGCATCTTCACCAGGTGGATGTCAAAACTGCATTCTTAAATGGATATTTGAAGGAAGAAATTTACATGCAGCAGCCTGAGGGTTTTGTTCAAAGAGGAAAGGAAAATATGGTCTGCAAGTTGAACAAATCGTTATATGGCTTAAAACAAGCTTCTAGACAGTGGTACATGAGATTTGATGAAGTTATTAAAACATATGGTTTCACAGAAAATGTCCTAGATTCATGCATATACGTCAAGATCAGTGGGAGGCACTATGTTTTACTCGTACTCTATGTGGATGACATTCTTCTAGCAAGCACTAATCTCACACTGTTACATGATGTTAAGGTCTTCCTATCTAAGCATTTTGAAATGACTGACTTGGGAGAGGCATCTTATGTTCTTGGAATAGAAATTAGTCGAGATAGGAAAAGAGGCTTATTAGGACTTTCACAAAAGGGGTACATTGAGAAAATACTCAAAAGATTCAATATGATGGACTGTGCAGGAGGTGATGTGCCTATTAACAAAGGAGATAAGTTTAGTCGTGAACAGGCACCAAAAACAGATCAAGAGAAGTTGGAGATGGCAGATAAGCCTTATGCTTCATTGGTTGGCAGTCTCATGTATGCTCAAGTCTGCACCAGGCCTGATCTAGCTTTTTCTTTGAGTGTGTTAGGGAGGTTTCAATCGAATCCGGAGACAGGCACATTGGGTTGCAGGGAAGAAAATCATGAGATACTTGCAGAGGACAAAGGACTTTAAGTTAGTTTACAAAAGGAATGAGAACTTGGAATTGATTGGTTATGCAGATGCTGACTTTGCAGGGTGTGTAGATGATTTAAAGTCTACTTGAGGTTATGTTTTTCTATTTGGAGGAGCTGCAGTTTCTTGGAAAAGCGTAGCGGTCTTTGGTGACCACTTCAACTATGCGGCGAGTTCATAGCTTTTATGAAGCAACATGTCAAGGAATTTGGTTGAGGAATTTTTAACTAGTCCGAAAGTTTTGGGAACAATTGAGAAGCCTATACAGATTTGGAATGTTAACAACTCAGCTATATTGTTTGCAAAAGGGAACAAAAGGTCTGTTGGAGGGAAGCCTTTATCACTAAAGTTCTTATCAATGAAAGAGAAAATCAGTGAAGGAATCATTGCTATGGATCATATCAATACGGAGTTTAATCTAGCAGATCCATTCAATAAAGGTCTACCAAATAATGTTTTCAAGAGGCATGTAAGTGGTATGGGGTATTATCCGGTTTTGATGCTTAAAAACAAGTGGGAGCGAGTTTGTTAGTTTTCAAGGGAAAATGTGAAAAAGGGACATAGCGGGAATTTGCAGAATTGTCGTCCGAGCTTCGATTGAGGTGCATGATACCTTTCCGAAAAGGGAACGGCGTCACGAATCAAACTCACCACTTTGTCGTGACATATGGTGTTTTTTGGCCATTTGAGGTCGTTTAGCCTTCCAAAAACGCATTTAAAGTGTTAAAAGTAGTGATTTTGCTTCGGTTTTTTTTTGTTTTGGTTAATTTGTTCTGCTTGCATGAACAATTTTGTTATATAAATGCAATTAACAGTGAATGTTTTGTTGCTAGCTTAAGGTTAACTGTTAAAGTATTGCATTTATAATAGAGATGTCTTTTACCTAGAGTAAAAGAAAGGATCTTGAGCAATCCTATAAGTTGGACTAAAAGAATGATCATGGCAGTTATGTCAATTTGGTTAGCTATGATTGTTCTATGTTTTCAATCTTGATGGAAGCCCTATGTGATATTGGATTTGATAACTGTAGTTGTAAAGACATCATGGAAGTTTCTTTGCTCAGTCTTGATAACTCATTATCATTTTCATTGTTAAACAAAATCGAACTGTATTCCACAAGGCCTTACAGTAATTGACATTGTTCTTTATTGATTATTTGACCAAGTGGGAGAATGTAAGATTTGCATTCTAATACAAACTCTAAAGATGGTCTTCTAATCACTTAAGGATAACTAGTCCAATGTCAATTAGGATTACAAGGATCGATTTAATTTAAGACTTGATATATGACAGTTTTATATAAATACAAGTGCTTAAGGTTTCCTATTTCTACATGGATTGAGATACCTAATCCTTTTGGTTAAAGGAGTTTAAGTAATCCATGATGAGGAGGATTCTTAAACTAAACCTATAAAAGGGAGGTCCCTGTGCTATCGGAAAACTACTCATAATAATCTCACCCCATCAAGAGAGAGTTAAGGATCCGGATAGCATAGAGAAATTCCCTGCTACACAGACCCTGCCGACAGCCTGCCTGCATCCTGCCGACCAGCTGCCAGCATCCTGCCGAACAGCCCTGCTGCACATAAAACTGGTCAATCACAAAACTTCCAAAGCAAGTCATGTCTGATCAAGGTGTGTATGTGTTAAGTTCATATGTATACTTATTCAAGACTTACAGGGACATATGCCTTTAGGTGGTGGGAAGATTGAAGATAGAATCAATAAAAGGGTCAAAGTCTTTGGGAAAAAAATATCGGTGGAATTTGATCACTTTCCAAGTGCGTGTTCACATAAAGATAAAGCATTGCTGTCTCTGAGACTGTAAAAAATTAGTGCGGACAAATGCTGAGATTATGATATTCTCTCTTTCATTGATATGCCGAGATTATGATATTCTTCTTTTTTGCTTTTTCTGGTGCTTCCAACAAAGTTGTTTGAGACTTGAGACTTGGGAGTGTTGAAGAAGCTAGCAATTCTTAAGCGGAAAAATAAAAAACAAAACACATTAAAATGACAATAATAAATAAAGTTGTGAACAAAATCACAGGTATTATGCTGCAGCATCACTTAAAGTGAAATGAGCTCATTGGGCCCTCCAACTAATGAAGATCATGACAGGCATGTCATATATTAGGTCTCATAAATATTTGTCACCGTTTTGGTATGGAGTGGACCACTGCCACTATTTAAAAATAACTACGAGAAATGTTAATTTGTACTCTCAATTTGTTATCATTCACCCCGTAAAAAGTATTAAAATAATAAAAATTAGCGAATTTCACAAAGAAAAATACATATAATTCATCATATCACGTGATCATACTGAAGTATTACTCATAAGATAAATACTGAAGTATTACTCATATCACGTGATCACGTGATCATCCTTTCGAGAATTATATTTTACTAGATAAATTTAGGGATGTTGTTGTGAAAAATATAACAAAAGATATATTACGTGTCTATCTCTCTCGTTCGTCACGTGTAATAATAAAAGAAAGAAAGAGTTATTTTCTTCCCACAGGACTGGTTGGTAATTTAATTTTGAATCACTGCCCATGCTTCCCTATTGGCCCTACTACTTTGATTTCCAACTTTACGGCCAATCTTTCTCTCTCTCTCTCTCTCACGCACGCAGACACAGAAGGAAAGGTTCTTTCTATGCAGGATCACAATCCAACGGCTGAAAACGAAAGTCATTCCAACGCAAAGCTCACTGACGCTTTAGAGCACAAACACAGAAACACACTCACCACACCAAACCACCTGACGAAGAAGCTTCACAAATTCTCAGATCTCTCTCTGCTCTGTTTCAAGCTCATCTCTTTCAGGTCCTCGCTCTCTTCCTCTTCCTAATTTTCTTCTTCCTTCACTTCGCTCATTTTCTCACACTGCTTCGTTTCAACGGTTTTCAACTTTCTTTTCGGCGTCGTCGTTTTCGTTCCTTCATAGTTTTCTCGGGAAAAACTCCGACGACCGGTTTTAGTTACAGTTTATTTTATTTTATTTTTAAAAAATATTCTGTCTAGTGCTTAATTAATTTAGTTGCCAGATCTAACGGTGGGGCCAAGTAGGGGAACAGATCTGACCGTCCATCTGAATTGTTGTCGACTTGACAGGGCTTTGGGGCACGTCGTCGAGTCCGTACAAATGGAGACGAAAAGGAGTGGTGGTGGTGGCGACGTTACGGTTGGCCAGGCCCAGGCCTCGTTGCTAACGTGCGCCTGGGAGGCTCTTGCTACTATGCTTACCTCAGCCTTGCTTTCTTTGGCCGCTCAAGTGAGTTCATTTTCTTTCTTTTTTTCTTTAATTTTTTACGAATAATTTAATTATTAATGTTCTTAAAATATCTTCTTGTTTTTTTCCTTGAAAATATCTTTTTATATGCTTTTTTGTTTTTCTTGGAGAATTTTTTTAATCGGTTCCGGGGATTTATTTATTGTTTATTTTTGCTAGTAAGGGATATGATGAAAGGATATTCTGTGTCGTTTTTGTTTGTTATGGAAGTCAACGGTCTTCGTACAAGTTAAACTAAAATAAAGATTTCTTGTATTTCTTGTAACCAAAAAAAATATATATATCATTTCTGTAATTAATTAAGATATTTTCTTAGTACCTGTCATGTCAGTTTTGGTTTTGAAATTTTATGAAAATCTTGTCACGCATCATTCATGGTTTGTGGATATACTTTCGGACTTACATTATGGTCCACTTTATAAGCTACACCCCTGATGGTAGCCTGGTGGTGTACCTACGCACCCTGTGACAGATGATGACATTTGACATTCTAGTATAAAAGGCTCTTCCAAAAAGTGGAGACGATAATTTACTTCCGCATTTGGGATAAGTTTCCCAAAAAAGAAAAAAAAAACCAAAAAGGATTAAGACTTGGAGACTCACCTTCAGATTTATGGAAATCTTTTCTCGTTTTACTCTTTTTATGCAATGAGGTGTATGCTTCATGTGTTTGGCTCTCTTTATTATAGACCTACAAAATTTACCTATGACAATTTATACCCCATATGTCTGTCTCTTTTCTCACTTGATGACTCGTGAGAGAGAGACATGTTCATAGGAATGTAGACCCCGTTACATGTTGGGGTGAGCTTCGGTTCGGTCTGGTTCACACCTCAAACCGAAACAAAAAATTACACACCGTTTGAGCTACTCAGCAGTCAACATCCATTGCATTCAAGGTCATACATTGCTTAATGTTGTCATTTCTGTTACAAATTAATTAGACTTGATGAAGTTAATCACATTAATTTAAGAATTCCTTTGGTCCGTTCATTATTGGATGTCTAGCCTTAAACCTTCGTGTTTTGCATATTTCTTTGTTAAATTTATCTGACTACCACTTTTGAGTTGCGTTTATCCCGTGGTTTCAGGATCCTTTTGCGCTCTCAACAGCTTGTGGACAAAAAAGTGAAGGAGACAATGAGAGTGAACATTCCAACTACAAAGCAGTGGATGCTGACGAAGATGGAGATGAAGAGAAGAACAACGATGGTGGATTAGGAGAGACCGAAGAGGAGCTATCGTCTGACGACGGGGGAGGCAGTGGGAACAACCCTAATGGCAAAAGCAACAACTCCAAAGCCGAGTCCGGAGGAGATGCCGCTGGAGTAGGCGAAGATGGTGAAGAGGAAGAAGAAGATGGCAACAACCGTGACGACGACGACGATGATGGCGATGATGATGGAGATCAGGACAATGAAGATGATGAGGACGAGGAGGAGAATGATGATGATGAAGGTGAGGACAAGGAGGAGGAAGAAATTGTGGAAGAGGATGAACCAGAGGATGAAGAAGAGGATGAGGAAGAGGCCCTTCAGCCCCCAAAGAAGAGGAAAAAGTGAAAGAAGCTGCTTCTTCTCATTGTGCCAACCATGAAAAGTGCTGTTTAACTTCGTACTCTCTTTATAGGAGGAAGTTTCTGTGCCCGTACTGTTTAGTCTAATTTTCTTGTATTTCGTACACATTTTATGGTCCAATAATATTTAGAAAAGACAAAAATATAACCCAACACTCTCATCATATCTCATACTAATGCAGTTTTTTTTTAAAATAAAAAATAAAAAATATATTTTTGAAGATAATTCTTTGATGTGTAATTTCATAGCCGTAAACGAACCCTAAACGATACCCTATATTATCCATTCCCTAATCCAATGGACGGCAAAGCTGGCAATAGAAGTGTCTTGATTAAATTCAAGGATCTAGCATAACGAATCTTAAGGATAAAGGTAACTAGAGTGAAAATTATAACAGAAAAACCCCGCAATTCTATTTTATTTACATGTGTAGACAGAACCATTAGAGCATTTCTATTTACAAGCTAACAAAGTCAATTCCAAACACTTGAAGAATATGTTACAGAGCCCTCCATGGTCAATGCGGTCTTACTTTTTGTTTGAACTTTCGTGTCTACTTTGACTTACCTGTCCAGCAAAAAACAGAGAAAACAGAAAAAGTTCAAGAAAGCTCTTGTTGGTAGCCACAAAAGCAAACAAAAGGTGCAAGAATACTAAAAAAGGTATCTATAACGACGATAGACAAATTACAGAGACTATTCACAGAGTTGCAAGCTTGAATTGTGAAGAGAAAACTATTCAAATGGTGACTTACAAATAAGCAGAAAGACGGTTCTAGCGCTAAATCATTTTCTTTTAGCATCGATGAACATGGCTCGAGTCCAATGCTCAATATCCTCAGATTGTGATGGTGGAGGAGGAAAAGTTGGATGTTCTACAATATCCCATCCTTCTACAAGGGATTCATTCTTCCCAGAATCAGACAACTCAGTGGAACAAAGAAAGCTGGTGGCATAATTAGGTAGGTTATATTCATACAAATTTTTCTGCGAGGCAAAAGAAAACGTATGATAATTAAGTAAAGTCTTCATGCATGCAAAGAACAGTGGCATACCAATTTAACAGTTACCGAATTATTTCTTATTCCTATGTATGTGAAAAGATGTAAACAATAATATCAACCAGCTCCTAACTCAAAAAGGCAGAAGTACACAAAACTGAGCTATGAGATAGGACCACTCCTACAAAAGCAATTATAGGCCAATGAAGGGCAAAACCAATAACATTGTTGATTGAGGCACAAAAGTACACTAGCTAAAAACTCAAATGTCCTAACAAAACAGAATTAAAGCCCAAACATTTACCGTCATTGTCATGGCATGTGCGCTATCCAGTAGAGTGGTTGACGATATGGCAGAATTCACATTCCAAACAGATTTGTTCAATTGTTGAACTTGCTTACATGACCTGAAAGTTAAAAGGGAAATTCCAATGAATGTTTATCTACTATCCATAGCATGCCACTAAAGTAGAGTTCTTTAACAAGCAACTGAGTATTAAGAAGACCATTTCCAGTCCAGGTAAAAAGATGCAAAGATTTCAATATCTATAGTATACAGGCAAATGAGGTTATTACAGTTCAGATTTCAAGCATAAACAGCCGTAAGTCCAAAAATCATTTTTGCAAAACCCAGCACACACAACTTTATATCCATTTTCTGTTCTCAACATTAAAAAAAGAGACAAATATAGAGATTAAAACAATACAATTGAGTACCCTTTCCTAGAGAAGTCTAAGAAAATACCAAAGCTTATGCTACATTCACTAACCCTACATGGCATCAGCACACTGTCCCATAAGTCCATCTCAAAATTCTGCAATGATCATATTTTGTTCGTGATCCAGGCTAAAGGAAGTGAACCTTCCAACTACAGAAGAAATTCCTCAAGAATGATCATGCAAATAAATGAAAGGCTTAAAAGTGTATTACCCATAAATTATAAAGGTGTGTTCTGTTTGACAAGAGAGATTTGGAAATTTAGTAGATATCTTAATTTTGTACTCTCTCTAATTGTACGAAAGTTATTAGAGAAGTTAGGATCTTTTATGACCATAGAAGGGGGCATGAAGGTGACAGAGATTAAAAACCAATGACATAGATATTTCTTGTAATTTCAAGAAATAATGCATTTTCAAATTTAAGGTTTGTAATCGCCTTCCAATTGCGATGCCAACGCCTTGGGACAGTAAAAACATCCCGCGCAGCACCAGCTTCATTATCTAATTAAGGGTGTCCCATACAACCTATGCATAGCCTGTAAGTAGTTCAAGCTTTGTTACAGCAGATGAAGCATTGGCTCAGTCAACAACCCAAACATGAAGCACTTAACATTCTAATTCAGATGTTACAAAAGTCACAATGATCTACTTTGCAAGAAAATACTCTCACAGAAGTTCAGGACTTAATGTTTGTCCAAACATTGTTAAAACCAGATAACAGTTATTATTTTATTACTTCTGTTTATGCACAATAGAACAAAAATAAAAGCACACAGAACATAATTGGCAAAGAAGGGAGATGCAGGGCAATGTACCTTGAACATGCCATTTTCAAAGAGAAAACAGAATGAACTTCCTTGGACGATGATAATGTTGCCAACAATTTTGCAAATGCTTCAAAGGTAGATGCCTCAGAAGGGACATCTAAACAAAGTGAGTTATAACAGTATGCTGTAATGCATGCCACACTTTTCTTGAGCAGTGAAATCCCTCTCTGCAAATCTTTGTGTGTTTCGACAGAGTGTTGAGAAGCGGAAGAATAATTAAAGCTACTACTTCCAGAAGAATCCAGATGGGGTTTCCTCTCAGAATCTATTGAAGCAACACCAAAATTACTTGAGCTTCTATCAGACCACGAATCGCCACTAGTGGAGCAATAATTTTGCCGTGGTATAAAGAGAGGATATTCATTGCTGCAATAAAATAAATTATCTCAGTCACCAGGAGGAGAAATCCTCTCCCACGTCAAAAAAAAATCTCCAGCCAACGTACCTCCTAGAAGAAGGGCACGCATCCCAATAAGAATCTCTTTGCCATATCCGAGAGCAGGAACCCTGAAGTAAGGCATCCCAATTTAAGACGAAATATAACTAAAAATAATCCAAAATACAACATCAAAAGCCTCATATGAAGCTTCAAATGTCTCTCTAGAAGAAAAGCACAACTTCGAAATAAAAATAGAATGCTTTCACAGAAAGAGGTTTCAAATGAAGGTATGCTTTTCTTCTGAACCAAATGTCTTCCCAAATTAAATAAAAATAAAAACACATGTCATAAGCTAACAATACGAGCAATTTAATTTGACAACTTTTCATTATATATTAAAACATTGGGAAACTTTCAGAGACCGTAAACATCTATTTTCACTAATACTTCCAGAACATTTTAATAATCATATAATCATCATTACTACTTTCAAACCACTAAGAGTTCGCCAATAGTAAATCTTAATGGTGAGGAAAGACCATTGTTTTCAAGGGAATCTTTAAGCCATCACATGGAGGGCGAACAGTGCTTACTGCGAAACCTGAGTTATGAAGTGCTGGAGCAGCTAAGTTCTGAACGACAAGATTCAGGAGTTGAACCATGTATCTGTTCTCCAATAATAGTGATCAGTTATCAGTGAAAGTGCAAATCACCATTGCTAAACATGATTCAACTGCATAGGATTTAACTGAAAAAACATAATCTTAAGAGGAAAAAGCAATAATTCTCAGCAAGTTCGTGGTGAATCAGTGAGATAACATAATCCAGTACCAAATAGCTTCCTGCTTACAAGAATATTAGGATATTACAACTTTGAAGAGAGATTACCCCAAAGAAGCAGCAAGCTCTTCTGATGGAACTGAGTGTGGATCCAGCCCTCTTGGTAAGCATGCATTGCAAATTTGATCATATTGACCACCAGATGCATCTTTCCTCTTTGCATCAACAGTCACCTAAAAGAAAGAATGAACATAAAAAAGCTTGGATTTAAGCTCCTCAAACCCCAATAATTATATAGAGGAATATCTAATGCTACGAATTATTAACAACCCAGAGCAAAACCACAGTGATGCAGTTTCTTTTGGAAAACAAAATGGGTGTAGCTTTCATTCTACTTATATAAGTCAGTCAATAGCTTCATGTAACACAGTCATCAAGGATTATCAATCAAATATAAACAAACCATTGAGTTCACCTATACTATTATCTAAGAGAATTCCCTTTGTCAACCAAAGGGGATAAAATATCAATTTTTCATAATTAAATTTAAAGCTAAGGGTCTTACCTTAACTATCATTTACCCCACTTTTAACCCACCCAGCTTCTTCTCCCTCCTACCCTTTAACTTCCTATAACTTCTCATCACACATGCAGAGCATGTGTAGGATGTTTCTATTAATACTCAACTCAACTTATAAGCCATAATTCATGCACATAAATCAACATACATCTACTTTTGAAGAGCTTACCCGACGTTGGGGAAACAATTTACATATTTGTTTTATAACCACTGACTGTTTATGAAGGCGTTCAGAGGTAATTGCCATCTGCAATTCAGAGAACGAATCAAGCATCAAACCTTTTGTTCAAATAAGAAAAATGCCTAGAAGAGAAGGATAAGCAGAATGCATGGCAAAGTAAAAACATAACTATTGTCACATCTTCTGAGACAATAAAGCTATACTAACTTCCTTTAATTAATAATGCACAAAAGAAGTATCTAAATTAAAGGAGTGTATAAATATGCCTTACATGCCCTAAGTTCTGAGTGCATATAAGGTTGGGATAGAACTTCTCCAGTTGTTCTGCACGATTTTTTTCCAACTGCAAATAGGAAAATTTAGAAGTCCATGATATCTTAAAGATTTCTATAGAATCAAATACAAAGATATTTCTAAAAATTGTCGTACCACAGCAAGGGCTGATTCAAGCACACCAGATTTTACTTTTAGGTCATAGGACGTCTTCTCAATCTTAGCCTTGCCTGTAAACATCTCAATCAGTCTTACAGGAACAACATCAATGAATTTCAACCTAAATTTTATTTGGCAATAGGAAACCAACCTTGCACAAGCTGTTCTTTATTACAGCGGAGCTTTTCCCTTAACCTCACAAGCTTTTCATTTTGAAGCACTCTCCAATTTAGTTGATCATCGGCCTTACCCTGGTGAATGTATAAAACATCAGTATAAATAAAGTAGCAGGATTCTTTAGAGTCCATTACCCATCTTTGCATCCTCAGTATATTTTCTCCCCTTGGAACAAAAATGGACACCTTAAATTTCAATCATGTCAAATTCCATAGGCATTCACAAACTTTAACCAGGTAAATAATATTTTTTAATGAGAACAGAGTAAAAAATATCATCAATACAATAGTTAATATGTTGTAAGAAAACATGGTTTTATTCTAATTAACTTACAGGATTGTACCTGAAAACTCTATTTGTACTTGGCCGAAATAGGCCATCGGAATGCAAGGACAAGAGTATGAAGTAATAGAAAAGAAAAGGCTACCTAAGTCAATCCAAGGCAGAAACAAACCTTTGCCACAAGCGCTTCAGTCAATCTTAAATACAAGGAATCACGACTCCTCTTCAGTGCCTTTAAAGAACTGTTATACTCAGTTAATCTGAAAACAAGCATGCCCATATATAAGATTAAGGACATGTAAACATGCAATTATTCTATAACAGTTAGAATAGCTCATAATATCAACAATAAATTTGAAGGACCATGAAGTTCAGATGTCACACCTGTAATTGACACAGATAGCACAGAAAGAAGCGAGATTTGAACTCTCACAAATAGCACAATTACTTGATTTTCTGTTCATCATCTGGCTTTTCTCAAGACAAAAAAACAAAACAAGACATCTAAAAAGTCAGTGCCTACGATATAGCAAATGCTTTGCTGAGAAAATATCACAATCCGAATTAGTTCAGTATCAATTCAATTTAATTCAGTCATATGCTGATCATCATGGACAGAATTGAGGCAGAAGTCGATGCAAACAGAACCAAAAGACAAAAAGACATAAATCAGAATCCAATTGAAATTTCCGACTCAAAATTGTTGTACAACGTATAACTTTTTTCTTTTTTCTTTAATTTTTTTATAATTAATTTCAACTTTTCTCAGCAAACAAACAAACAAATCCATGAAACATCAGAGGGAGGGAGAACAAGAAGATAATTTACCTGAGGCAGAGTCGTCGACGTGCAATCTACACAACGAGGGTTTTAAATTTGCGCGCAAAACTCTGTAATTTGAAGTGGACTCGGAATTTTTGGGATTTTTTTCATTCTCATAATAATTTCGTTATGAGAGGGAGAGGGCGTGGGCGACGCCTCAGCTGGGCGTTTGGTTTGGCAAATGAAAAAGGAGAAAAACGAAAATAATAATATTTTCATTGGTTTATTGGGCCTGTAATGGCCGGGTTTCTACGTACGTTTGGCTAAGGCCCGTATTTATACATAATAAACAAGCCCAAACCAGAACGAGCTCTAAGTACAAATCCGTACGTACGTTTGGCCGGTTGATCTACTGAACATGTTGGGAGCTGAATGAGCTACAGGGCTATGGCCACCACCAATCCTCGAACACGTCTCAAGGCTTGGTTAGATGAAAATTTGATTTCTTACACGTCAAACCGAAAGGTAGAATGCGAGATACGTTGTCAAACCGAAAGCTAGAACGCGAGATACGTTGTTTAAACTGTGAATATGAACCATTGATTAAGTTAATTCTTCCCAAATTTGTTTAGATTTATAGTCTTGCAACAAGAGAACGCTAACATTGCTTGCGTGGGTGCATATAATCTGTATTTTGTGATGTATGTGACACTCATCTAATAGCAAGATTGCGCATTCAATTATGAGAAAATAAAGCTTCATCCTGTAAACACACTGTTCACTGAAAATTGGTACAGAGGATGAGATTGATTTTACTTTCAAGCTTAGAGCCAGTAATTTTACAAAGCTGTAGTTTATAATGACAAAGGGGCTCGGTGTACATCAGACTACAAAAACCCAACAAACAACTATGGCATTTTTAACCTATAAGGTTGACAGATCATTTTGATGTTTGAAGCTTCAAGCTTCAAGCTTCATAGTGCATGCCACTATGAACTTCAGAAAATCCAGAGTCATGGCTAGGGTTCTCTTGTATTTCCAATGTTTATCTGAGATAAATTGACGGTCCTGGAGATGAGTACCAGTGATCTTTGACATGCGAGCAAGTACTAAGCACTATTGATGATGTATACGTTTGGTCACAAGAACTTGTTTTCGACTAACTTCTTCAGCTCCTCCAGTTTTTGAATGATCTTTGGATTCATGAGGTCTCTTGCTTCCCTTATTAGAGTGCCTTCCTGGCTGAAATGGTAAGCATCCACAACAGCCTTTATCCAGGTGTGGAGCTTCTCTGGAGTCCTGAGAAAATTAAATAAGAAAAAGGAAAGGATAACGTACATGAGCTTTGAAAAACAGAGGATAGCCGTTCAACTTCATACAGCAACCAAATGTATAAATTTCTACAAACTCATTAGTAAGAGTAACTAAGTTTTTGATGCATACGTGAATAGGTTATCTACATCCTTCCCTTCAAGTTCCTCTCCTGGGGTAAATGCATCATGTAATGCAGATAGACGCTCCTCAGGATCCTCAATTGTGAGAAGACACTTAATTATCCGAATTTCTTTTGGCATGAGCTTCTGGAGATTACCTCTTGCAGTCACATACAAATGATATAATACGTCTTTCACCTACTCAAACAAAAAAAAACCCCATAAATTAGCAAGTATTACACCACCCAAAAATGAAAGTTTGGCTTCCTCTTCTTTGTTTCTTTTTTTTTCTTGGGAGGTTGGGAATCACAATCTAATCAAGCTCCTGTGTGTCTGTTCATAAAATAATTCTAGGACCAGTACGTCAAAATAATACTTGTCTCTATGTTATGCATATGAACAACTTGCATTGTCATAGACACATAATAGTGCTGCGACAGCTTAATCATAATTGGAGAAAGACAGTATCTCTGAGGCAAGCTATCATCTTACCTCATCTTTTGTCATGCTCGACTCCTTGGCAGCTGACCAAGCTTTCGTAATCATCATCACCAATGTCGAGTCCAGTTGACTTTTCTCGGCCAAGTGATCTATCTTCCTACAAGCAGCATCAACAGAAGGAGAGTTGATAATATCTTGAAATTTCAACTCTGCAGCATTCAGTGCTTCCATGCTTTCAGTTGCAGAATCATATGCTTGTACAGCAGCCAAGCACGTATTTCCAACACTTGCCAAAGCTATTCATATACGAAAGAGATTGTCAGTTTTACCCACAATGTAATGGAGTAAGAAACATATAGAGATTGGCTGGATTTCAGGCCTAGTCATTTAAATTGACTCACTTCTTGCCCCACAAGGTTAGGCCGGTTCCAATTCAATGGCTTGTTTTTTCTTTCCAGCTTAATTTTGGTTAAAATCCAGACCTGTTAAGGCCTTGCACGAACCCAATTGCATAATTTAATGTATACAATTTCTTTTTGGCCTGGAATGCATCTATTTAAATTACTAAAACTACACATAACCTGCGGTTTACATTATTAATAGTAACGCAACGAATTACATGACATGTAAACAAGTCTTGGTTTTAGCAGCACTTTCGCACTGTATTTAAGCAAGTACCCCTAATTAAATCAGCTAGATAACTGCTATAGCCAGTTTGCTACCCCACAGCTGATATTAGAACAGATGTGTATCATGCTTTTAAATGAAGGCAGGCCGATTATCTTTTTACTCTTAACAATATATGATTTGGACAAAGGCAGGAAGGAATGATAGTGATTAAATGATATCATGCTTCAAGAACAAGACAAACACTGTGTTAATTATAAAATGCACATCTTTAGCAAACAATGAATAATTAATTGATAAGTATATCATAAATATTACATAGTCTCACCATTTTGCTCTGTTGGATTGTCGTAATAGGATTCAGCAACAGTGTGAACATGCACAAAAAATTCTTGTGTAAAATCTTTGCGACGTCTGGAAACTATTTCACTAATTTCTAATGGAGCCCCTCTAACGACTTTAAGAAGTTCATTGTGTCTTTGCACATCTTCATCAATCTGCAAAGAAGCACCCAATACTGTTAAGTTAACAGTGCAACAAACTCAAACAAACTTAATCCTTCCTTGATGATTAAAAGAGCCACAAAATAGAAAAAAAAAAAAAACCAATTTCCTCGTATAGTCATAGAAAGGGAGAGAAGAAGTTATCGCTCCAGGAGATTGTGAACATCCTTTTAGTCTTACACTCCCAACAAGTATTATCTTAAGAAAGTAAAAGCCTGCTTTTTTCTTTAGTGAAGGGGAATTTGCATCTGATTGAGGAAGCTGTAGTTAGGATCATGGGAGAATAAGCCTACAACCAGGGTTAGCTCACTCATAGACCAAAGGGTGGAAAAAAAATCTTCTAATCAGAAGTAAAAACATAATATACCTCAATAAAAGACATTTAGGTCATCAGTATGGTAGTGTCACTTTCAGGGCTAAACATATTTTGACTTGTTAGACCTACCTCTTTCAATTTCCGCCCAAGCCGTAGTAGTTTATGCTTCATTCCAGGATCATCCTCAGTATCTGCCCGGTCCTGACAGCGCTTATAGAAATGAGGCCGGATATCATCCCATTCCTTACTGAAAGCTAATAATCTTCTCCAGTCAGTTGGAGTGGGCTTGTCAACCAAGAAAACCTCAATAAGCTTGTCACATACTCGGGTCATTTTGTGGTCATCCAAGCCCCCCACACCACCTTTCTCTTCCCCCTTTTCACCACTTCCTCTGGATTCATCTTCAACCAATGTGGCGTTAGAAGAATCAGAAACGGGCAATTCTTCTGCACTAGAACAATCATTTGGAACTGCAGTTGTATCACCAACGGTTGCAGCAGCAACAGGCCTGACTGGTTGTTTAACTGGTAAGCGACAACCTAGCAGTTCATAACAGCTATCTATTACACAGTGACTTCAAAACAGCAGTAAACACGGTTAACCTAAATACAATAAATATTTCTCCTAAGAAATCAGCCAGGTGTTTCCCAATTCCTTTGATGCTTTTTGGACACAAGTTACATAATTTTTTCTTTTCTTTTCAGCTTCCAAATTTGACATATGACATACACAAAGGCTTTGATGTCATAGAAAGAGGCTTCGGAGATAAACTATAGCACAAAAAAGAAAATTACTTGTAGGCTTAGTTCAAATTAACAATACCCAGTTTATACAAAATCAAAAGGAAATTATCAAATTAAGCATGTTCTAAACCTGCCAGTTCATAACAGCTATCTGTTACACAAACACCCTCAACCCAGATACCCAAAATGCTCCTTCTAAGAAACTAACAAGGTATTTCCCAATTCCATTGATTCTTTTTGGACACAAGTTCACTTTTTTTTTTCACTTCATAATCACAAATTAACAGCAATCACTAGTATGGTGAGTGCAAATTAACAATACCCATTTCAGGAAAAATAAAACGGAAAGTTAAGTTTGTAAATTTGGAATAAATAAGCAACAGAGTACATACCATTGGTGATTTTGGAAGATAGGGAAATACTTCTAGACGAGGTTCTGACGAAAGAGAGAGAAGAAGCGCGGTCTCTGGTAGCGGTTTTAGGGGCTCGTAGTGGGAAAGAACAAGAGGGTTGGAGAGTGGCAGTAGAAACCTCCATAGAGTTTGCGCCAAAATTATTTGCTTGCCCGAAAGAGATGGAGGAAAAAGGAATGGCAACGTACTGTAAAACAGACTAGGAGGGTTTTTCAAGCCAAATAAAAAGAGCAGGAGGGTCTCTCTCCAGAAATGTCTTCTATTTTCTTTTTTCTTTTTACTTTCTGAATAACTTTTAAAATGTTAGTAAATTCTATTTTTCACCAAATTTCCCTTAATTTCACCCCAACTTTTAAAAATTGGTTTTTTGTCAGAAAAAAGGTATTTTTCTTAAAATATTCTGAAATTTTAAGTTTTGAGAAAAATTAGGAGGATATTTTAAAAGCGGGGTGCACTAACTTTTAATGTCCAGCGGAGCCCAGCTTGCTCAAACTGAGATTCTGTGTGAGTTCTTCTTTGTTTCGCGGGGATTTTCAAACTGCAAAATAGGCAATGCTTTCGCCGACTCTCTTGCCACCACGTATTGGCGTCAACCTTTATCGAACACCTTCTCTGTTCTCCGTTCAACCACCAATACAGAGAAAGCATTCAAATTCAAAGACCAGAAATCGTAAAACCCCCACGAATTTTCGTTGTTTTTATTGCGAAAACCCATCTTCTACTTACGACTTTGAGAATTTAAGCTCCCAAGAAAACCCAGATGCCGAATTCTCTGATACTCAGTCACTGAGCCAAAGCTACAGACCCTATTTGCTTGCTCTTTGGCTCCGGTCATGTCGTAGTCTAAATGAAGTGAGAAGATTACATGCAGTTGTTTTGAGGTGTTTAGCGAATCCTGTTTCGTATGTTTTTAATAATTTGATTTGTGCTTATTTAGTGTTTGGGAAGTTAGTCGATGCCCGCAAAGTGTTTGACAAAATGACTGTTAGGAATGTGGTTTCTTGGACCGCCATTATTAATGGGTACTTGAACTTCGGTTTGGATGATGAAGCTTTGGGTTTGTTTAGTGATGCTATTAATGATGGGGTTCAACCGAACGGTAATATGTTTGTGTGTGTCTTGAATTTGTGTAGTAAGAGGGTGGATTATGAGCTTGGGAGGCAAGTCCATGGTGGTGTCTTGAAGGGTGGTTGGAGCAACTTGATTGTTGACAGCGCCGTTGTTAAATTATATGCGCAATGTGGAGAGCTGTCAAGTGCTTTCCGCGCATTTGATCAGATGCCGAAGTGGGATGTAATTTGTTGGACAACTATGATAACTGCTTGTTCCCAACAAGGGCATGGACAGGAGGCTTTTTCACTGTTCTCGCAGATGTTAAGTGAGGGGTTTTCGCCTAATGAGTTTACGGTGTGTGGTGTTCTCAAGGCTTGTGGGGAAGAGAAGGAGTTAAGATTTGGGAGGCAGTTACATGGTGCCATAGTTAAGAAGATTTACAAGAATGATGTTTTTATAGACACTTCTCTAGTTGATATGTATGCAAAATGCGGGGAGATGATAGACTCAAGAACCGTATTTGATGGAATGAGGAACCGAAACACAGTTACATGGACATCTATTATAGCAGGGTATGCTCGGAAGGGCTTCAGTGAGGAGGCCATATGCCTCTTTCAAGTAATGAAGAGGCGAAATATATTTGTCAACAACTTGACCATTGTAAGCATCCTCAGAGCATGTGGCTCAATGAGGGATTCGCTGATGGGGAGGGAAGTTCATGCACAGATAGTAAAGAACTCAACTGAAACCAATTTACACCTAGGAAGTACTTTAGTGTGGTTCTACTGTAGGTGTGGGGAGTATTGTAATGCTACAAAGGTCCTCCAACAAATGCCTCTAAGAGATGTTGTCTCATGGACTGCCATCATTTCTGGCTGTGCACATCTTGGGTTTGAGTCTGAAGCTCTTGAATTCTTGAATGAAATGATGGAGGATGGGGTGGAGCCCAACGCATTTACTTACTCATCCGCTTTGAAAGCATGCGCCCAGCTGGAAACCGTTCTGCACGGGAAATTGATTCACTCGTCTGCAAATAAAAGTCCTGCCATGTCTAATGTTTTTGTGGGTAGCGCTTTGATTTCTATGTATGCAAAATGTGGCTATGTAACGGAGGCATTTCAAGTTTTTGACAGCATGCCAGAACGGAATTTGGTTTCTTGGAAGGCTATGATAGTGGGTTATGCAAAGAATGGTCTCTGCCAGGAGGCTATGAAGCTCATGTATCGGATGCGAACAGAGGGTTTTGAGGTGGATGATTACATCCTTGCCACTGTTCTTACTGCATGTGGAGAACTCGGATGGGAGATGGACCCTTCATTTGAGTGTAGCTTGCAGTCCAGTTGATCCTAGATGAAGGTGGAATTGTGTTGAAGATGTCGATGGCTACCCATATGAGATATATATCCACTGTATCCAGTGTATCTATCAATTGAAAAGGGGAAAGATAAAGCTGAACTGATGGGAGGAAGCCCTTGTCAAGATTGACATACCACAACCTATTCTTCGACATCGCCTACTCTTTCATTATATAAAGGAAGAAAGGGAGGGTTCAGGTTTGTAAACTTCTTATACAAGTGATATGCCCTCGTAGCCTTTTCTTCGGATGAAATTTACCGAGTAAGGCCCCTGGGAAATACTGAACCCTGCAAATATGAACAATTAGCATGGAGAACGTAAGCAGAAGCAGTGTTCGCTGTAGGGTAGCTATGTAAATATGCATTCAGTTTAACAAGCCATGTATGGTGTATGTTGTGAAATGTGAGATGTTAGATCATCTCAATATAGTCTGCATTTTCATAAAATTTTCTTTGCAATTTCATATTTTCCTTGAATGAATAGAGTAGAAGTTTATGGTATTGGTCCACATTTTGGCTCCTCCGTGACGACAAGAGCCTTTCCTCTAGATGGAATGAATTTGGTGTGCCCTTTGACCGTTTTGGCCTTCTTTTATTTTATATTAATATATAGATAAACAGATACCTTTAAAAATCCTAAAAAAGCACTTTTGTCTATTTAAAGTCAAATACTTCTGTATATTTTTTCTGAAGTGCTTTAACCCTACTCAAAAATTTTCCAGACAGGCCCTATATTTTATTTGTATTTGGAGGGATGCTTAAGTAGGGTTGCCACATAAGGTAGTTCTTTAACATTGAATATTTATTGATTTTCTACTTTAAAAGCGAGATTTTAATTATATCGTTCACACATATTATACCATATTGACGGATTATAGCACGTAGCAGTATTTCAATGTCATACGATAATATCTCATCTTCTGTCGTGTTGATAAGACATCACACTTGGTCATGGATTTTTTCATGTATATGACCATTTCAATTATTTTCTCACATAAAAATTGACTCATTAAACATATCATTTTAAAAAAGGAATTAACTTTACATATCTGGTATAAAATATATTTAAAAAAATGAGTTATTTGGACAAAGATTCTATTTATTTATTTAATTTTTTTGTGTGTAAGAAAATTCAACCCGATCAGTCCACACGTATATAATACTGAAGTGTGTACTGGGTCGAAAGTCCAAAAACCCACTCTTAAATATTCATCTTCTTGAGCCCACGGACTTCCCGCTTCCTGCGTTCCTCTCTTCTCTCTGAAAATCGCGGTTTCATTTCAATCTCTTTCTCTCTCTCCTTCTCCCCAAAAACCAATTGTAACTCTCTCTCTCTCACACCATTTAATGTCATCTCTGTAACTGCTCAGAGATCTCTCTCTCCAGTTTCGCTCTTCTTTTTCCTTTTTGTTTCTCTCTGAACTGTTCCTCCCCAATCCCATCGCGCTCTCTCAGCCCATTTCAGATCTGTAAGATTTCTTTCTCGTTCTCTCTTTCGGATTTGTAAATTTGTTTACTTTATTAGTTAATTCTTTTCAATTGGTTACTATTTTTTCTTAATTACCTGTTTGTTTACTGAGAAATTTAGGAAATTGGGATGGAAAGTCATTTGTGCTTTACTATCTGCACCCGCTCTTTGGTCAAAATAGTTGAAAATTCACCTTGCATAATGCTGTTATATAGGAAACAGTGAAGGCTAGATTGGTGCTTTTTGTTGGGTATACAAAAAATTGTACTGTCTTCATACATATACTAAACATGCAGGTAATCATTTTGACCTGTTTATTGGGCAAGGATCTTTCTCATAAGCGAACAATATGACTTGCTGCCTAGCCTGTAACCAGTCAAATGGTTTCTTGTTTTTGCACTTTCTTTCTTGATTTGCAGATTCTTGTTTACACACTTGTGAGTTTAGGTGAGGTCTAAGCACGACCCTTTCTTGAAATTTTAGTGGATGAATATGAGTATGCCAAGTCATGTATATCTCTTTGTTTTTCAATTTTTTATTTTTATTTTTTATGTTTGCTTAGTGGGCCGGCGGCAGTATGTGCTAAATTGGATACATGGTGTTTGCTATGTTTTTGTCTTGCTCGATCTGGGTTGACTACCAGCAAAAGAAGCATTAACTTTTGGTGTATGGAAAAATATATAGCAACATGATCAGTGGAAAAACTATTTTTTATTCTGGCTATGGATATTTTCTTTCCCATTGAGTTTAATTGCTCCTTTTGTTGTTTGATTAGCAACTAAGGTAGCCAGGTTGCTGTTCATGAAAGCCATCACTTAATTTAGTTGTTTCTGAGTGATGTTAGTATTGCTTAGGCATTGGTTGGTGGCACCAGGAACCACACGCAAATTTTTTGTTTGGTGAAGTGTTAATAAATTGCTTTAGTACTGTCTAATCTTCAATCCTTAGAGCCGATTACAATCTTACTATAGACAAGTTCGTTGAAAATAATTTTTTTGATGAGCTAGGATTTTGCAATCCAAAATTTTATTGCAATATTAGTTTATCGAATTAATCAACACTCAGCAGCTTTGCAAGTCATGACATTGTTAAATTTTGTTTAAACTATTGCAGGATCCTGCATAAAATCATTGAATGTTCACAGTCTAAACATTTTAGGGCTGTCTTTAAATGAGTTAGTGCTTGAACTTTATTCTTCCCTGCCTCATGGAGAAGGAGGCTTCAACTAAGGAAAATGTCACAAGTTCTCGGGCTGCTCAGAAGTTGGATGGAGATACACTTGATCTTCAGAAATCTCAGGGAGGAGAACCATCAAAGGAGATTGAATCTCTGAGTATTAGCACTGGTGGTCCCAAGTTAGAGAGTAATGG
Organism: Prunus padus; assembly: GCA_024362665.1. Taxonomy (NCBI): domain Eukaryota; kingdom Viridiplantae; phylum Streptophyta; class Magnoliopsida; order Rosales; family Rosaceae; genus Prunus; species Prunus padus. The sequence goes on from JANFAM010000020.1 coordinate 41,022,429, forward strand.
AGAAGATGGATTGGTTGACAAATCGGATGTGAGCAGTGATTTGAAATCTAAAGAGCAGGGTAAAAAGTTAGACAGTAATCCAAGTCACAGTGGTGTGGGTGAGAAGATTGATGAGAGAATGGATTTGGAGTCTAAAGCTCAAGAAAAGGAGTCAGACTCAAATAAGGAACAAAATGACTCTGGTCATAAGGTGGCGTCAACAGCTCAAGAAGAAAAATTACACAATGATGGACATGATAACTTGGGTAAGAAGACAGATCAGGGTAAGGATTTGGAGTCCAAAGTTCAAGAGGAGACAAACCAAACAACAGATAAAATTCTTGGTGAGGAGGAGGAGCTAGAGCCAGTCTTTGATGGAACTGAGGTTCCTGGGATGGAAGCTAACAGAAGTATGTCCACCCATTCTTTAGATCTTGATTCAGAGACCCAGGGGGTAGTCGAAAAGGCAGTGGCGCTAACAAACCTTGTTAAGATTAAAGGTGTAGTTGTAGTCTCCACTTTTCTGCGTCGCCTTTCTGGGAAAAGAGATGAAGACGAACAGGATGTTCTTGACAATCCAGATAAGAATGCTTCAGATTCCACTAAAGACGGTGAAGCTGAAGAAGTCTCTCAGAAAACAGTGGATAGATCTGCATGGAATCCCCTAAGCTTTATTAGGACATCCCAAGATGGTGATGCAGAAAACAAAGCTCAGCAGAGGGAGGAGGTCATTGAAGAACCAGCACAAGCTATAGCCATAAAAGGAAGAGTTATACTGTACACAAGATTAGGATGCCAGGACTGCAAAGAGGCTAGATTATTTTTGTATAGGAAGAAGCTCAGATATGTTGAGATCAATATTGATGTATTCCCCAGTAGAAAGCTTGAGTTAGAGAAAATTGCTGGGTCTTCTTCTGTTCCAAAAGTGTTTTTCAATGAAGTCCTTATTGGAGGCTTGAGTGAGCTAAAGGGCTTGAATGAGTCTGGAAAGTTTGATGAGAAGATTGATTACCTGATCAGTGAACCACCATCATTTGAAGCTCCTTTGCCACCACTTTCAGGTGAAGATGATTTGTCCAATAGTGGAGCTATTGATGAACTAGCTTTAATTGCCCGGAAGATGAAAGAATTTGTTATTGTGAAGGATCGGTTTTATAAAATGCGCAGGTTCACAAACTGTTTTTCCGGTTCAGAAGCAGTGGATTTCTTAGCAGAGGATCAGTATCTGGAAAGGGAAGAGGTTAGTTGGTTTTATTAGTTTCTTTTCAGTTATTGGGAAAGCAGTGGTCACATGACTTCCATCTTTCAGTTGGCCAGATTATTTTGCATTTTACAAGGAATTACTGGGCTTCATTTTCTTTTAGTTTGTTGGTCGTAAGTCATGCTTTTGGATTCTGTCTTATATACGTGAATTATTTCAATTTTTGCGTGTGTTGGGTTTACTACAAATGCAAATTTAGTTTCCAGTTGAATCTCATTATCATTAACTCATCCCTTTTCCTTTTGGTTTGTGTTATGAGACAGGCTATTGAATTTGGGAGAAAGCTTGCAAGCAAACTCTTCTTTCATCATGTTCTTGAGTGAGTCCCTTGAAGTTTCCCTTGAAGTGTCTTTAAATTCTCTTCTGTTTTGTTTCATTGCTAGAACAGTCTGAGGGGAAAGTAGTTCAAAGAAATGTGGAGGAAAAAACATGAAGTGAAAAATGAGGTCTCAGCTCTCCCTGATTCATTGTCTTGTTCAAAAGGACAGTTAGTGGTGGAACACACATATTTTCCTATCAAATGCATGATATTTAAGCGAAGAATTTTAGCTTATTTTTTTAAATTTTTTATTGCCAAACCAATTTGCATCACATGTATTATTCCATTGTTGACGTTTTCTCCTCTTGTGTTTTTCTAGGGAAAATCTATTTGAGGATGGGAACCACCTGTATCGGTTCTTGGACGATGATCCATTTGTATCCCAATGTCACAACATCCCAAGGGGTATAATTGATGTGAAGCCAAAGCCCATCCTAGAAATTGCATCAAGGTTGAGATTTTTATTTTATGCAATCCTTGAAGCCTATGTGTCAGAAGACGGAAAGCATGTTGATTACAGAAGTATCCATGGAAGTGAGGAATTTGCAAGGTTTTTCTTTTCTTTTCCTTTTTTGTTTTCCTCAAGTGAGTTTTTTTAACTGCTATTGGGAAATGCAGTTTCGTGTCTTGATAAACTATTTTTGTTTTTATATCTAAGATTTGTAGATGGTAATATCTTTGTAGGTATCTGAGAATAGTAGAAGAGCTTCAAAGAGTGGAAGTGAAGGATATGCAGAGGGAGGAGAAACTTGCTTTCTTTATAAATCTCTACAATCTGATGGCCATCCATGCAATATTGGTATGGGGTCATCCAGCTGGAGCAATTGAACGAAAGAGGTTGTTTGGAGACTTCAAGTATGTTGTTGGTGGGTCGACATACTCACTTTCAGCTATTCAAAATGGTATTTTACGGGGAAACCAGCGACCACCATACAATCTCATGAAGCCATTTGGTGCAAAAGATAAGCGTTCCATGGTAAGACGGTACTAATATTCTTCATTATTGATATGGTTTAAACTTATACCTGGCACATCCATCATGTGTGTGTTTTAATAGTTAACAGACAGGGTTTTAATAGTTAACAGCCAGGGTTATGTATTTACATGTACATGGTTAAACACATTTGTCTTTCCAGAATTGTAGTCTGCTAGTCAACTCTTATCTCCTAAGAGCTCAGCCTCTTTATTGGCAATTTATTGTACCTCATATTTGCCCCTTTCCATACCAGGTGACTCTTCCTTACCCAGAGCCTCTTATTCATTTTGCGCTGGTTTGTGGTACTCGATCTGGCCCTGCTCTTCGATGCTATTCCCCAGGGGATATTGATAAAGAACTGATGGAAGCAGCTCGTAATTTCTTAAGAAATGGAGGTCTTATTATTGATTTTGATACCAAGGTTGCATCAGCTAGTAAGATTCTTAAATGGTAAGCTGTTCTAAGCAACGGCTCTAATTTATATTCTTAATCCCAAAACCTTCCTCCTTATTGTGTGATATTCTGAAACATTTCTAATAATTAACTTGTCTCATCCAACAACACTTCTTAATGCTCAGGTTTAGTATTGATTTCGGCAAGAATGAGGTAGAGGTACTGAAGCACTCATCAAACTACCTCGAGCCGGCTGTCTCAGAAGCTTTACTGGAATTGCTTGCCAAATCTCAGCTGAAGGTGATGTACCAGCCTTATGACTGGGGTGTGAACTGTTAACGCCATTATACCTTTTCTTGCATACCATATACAGCTTTAAATAGCTTCCCTTGTTTTACCAAAGTTTAGCATAAGTGAAGGGATGGGGATACCCTTCATTATGGATATCTCCATTTGTAGTTCCATGGTCACACAGCAGGATGCATTTTTCGATAAATAGGTCCGGCAGACGCATTGGAGATGTACTTGGCTCATACATGATGGTCTTGGTTTAAAATTAAATTACAATGTTGTCTTATGTCTTTTAGTTTTTACTTTTACGTTTTGATATGCATTGATTGCTTAATAGAACATTTGTGAATCCTGCATTTCCATGAACTTTACAGGAGAGAAACTCAGGAACAGGTAGCTTTTTAGTGAACAGTTTTAGTTTGAGCAATGATGTTTATAATGGTGAGAATGAATCATTTCTCGGGAAATCTTGTATTTCTGGATTTTGATGGAATAGATAAAATTTCAAATGGTCTAAACATTGCATTATATTGTCAAATCCAATTTTTTTACCCCAAAAAAATCTATATTTAAAAAAAGAAAAAACCCTCTACTAAAACTGATATTAGGACTTCGGGTGCATGCATAAATGCTCTTAACCACTTGAGCTAAAAGTCTCTTGCTTTTCCAACCCAAATCTAGTTTAATACAAAGCTTAAAACTTTAGAAAAAATATCAATCTTTGGTTACAGTCAAGGGTCTAGATCACTTGAAACAACCCCAAATTGAAATATGCATTATTGATGCTTACACATGATTTCTTCACCATACATATGTCCTAAAGCTGGTGGTCATTAAATTTCACAGTTATGACTCACGCATGAGTCACCTTCCTTGAGCCCTTCAAGCTCCCATCATTGCCTGCCAATGCCATATACTTGTCTTTCCTTGTGAGACTGGTGCACCTAAAATCTAAGGCCCTGCCAATCTCATTTTGTACACAATTGGCAACTTCAAACCTTGATTTTCCAGCAAGCTTGCATGTGTTTGATCCTGGCAGATTCTCAAGCAACCTGATGCTATAAACAGGATTTGGGTTCATAAAATGAAAAACTGGATCCAAACATTTGAACCCACTAGTACTTGTGCCATAAAACATGTTCACTTTCACATCTATGGCCACAGGAACAATGTCATCTGTGAGCTCAGCAAACAATGGACTGAACCTTAACAGATAAGGCTCTCTGCATGTGGTTCCTTCTGGGCAAACCACTAGGTCACCTTGGCTCAACAGCTTCTCCATTTTTTTCCCATCTCTCTCTCTGTCTCTTGTTAATCTGATAGTCTTCATGGGAGCAATTTTCTCATTCACTGTGCTTAAGCTGTAAGTGACAGCAGTGAGAGATTTGTTGGTGGCTAATTGAACATAGAGAGGATCAAGCAAGGTTCTGTGGTTGCAAACATAGAGTCTGCCTCTTTGTTTTTCTTCCTCACCATTTGTTGAGGAAATAGAGGAGTTGGGTTTTGAAATTGTGGTGATTGTTCCTGTGAAGGCCAAGATTGGAGTGCCAATGCTGTGAGGTAGAAATATGCCAGTAAGGAATCTTAGGATGCATAGGCAAATTCCTAGTGGCATGTACATGAACATGGCCAAGGTGGCAAGTTGGGTTGGTTTGAAGGCCAATCTTCCATCGTGGAAAATCAATGGTTCTGGGTATTTCTCTCTTGGAAGGCTTTTCCAGCTTTGCTTCTCAGCTTCGGTCACCAAGTAAACCTCCTGAAAAATATATAACATGGGTATTGTTAGGAAAATGTTCAAAACCCAAAAACAGTTTCAAATAGAGAGAGAGAGAGAGAGAGAGAGAGAGAGAGAGAGAGATGAATGACCATTGACCAACCTTGCAATGAGAAAAGAGTTGCTCATGCATATCTTCATTGTGGCAACCAATTATACCAATTGCTTGATAATCTGACTTTTTCTCTCCAAGAATCAGATTTGAATCCAAACTGTTTGTATTTTTTGCCTCCATCAAACCCACAAAGTATCCACCAACCACTTTTAGTTCTCTTGCAACAACAACATCAACCCCCACATAATCTTTCAAAAATCCTTCAACCATGACTCTAGGCAAGTCACTAAATACAACTTTTTTCCCACATCTCATCACCACATCAAACCCTTCACACCCAACATCCTCCAAAAAGAACTTGGGCAGCACGGCTGTCCCAACTCTCATTTCTTCCTTCCTAATTCCAAAAAAGCACAAAAAAACCATGATGTTCAGCCCCAGCTCTCCACCAACCAAACAAATAAAAGGGCCTAAAAGAAACAAAATTAGAGCCCTCAAAAGCCCACCAGCTTCAAAGGCCACAAGCATGAAGTAAGGAAACAGGGAAGGTGACTTCAAAAGTGTCTCCTCAAAGTGGAAAAAAATTGCTTTGTTTGAAAGCTCCCTTGCTGATTGAGCAAGGGAATTGAATTTCTGAAATTTTAAGTGGTTTGCATGGGGCTTGGTGGCCTTGTATTCTAGAGGGGATGTTTCCCTTGGCTTGCTATGGACTTGGAAGGAAGAGGAAAGAGATTCTAGTGAGCATAGGTTTCCAGACATCTTTGGTTGCTCAGTACTTTCTTTTTTTTGCAATAGGTGCACCAATTTATTTATACTATGTTTCGTTCATTTATGATTCTATCAAAGTTTAGGTATGGGTTTTCAATTGACTCTCTACGATATAAGTATACATTATATTTTCAGCACCAAAAAGGCATACAGAATAAAACATAGATATATTGCTTAAAATTAGAAATTGTATTTTATTTTTAGTATTAGTATTGCATTAAAGATCGAAGACACTGTGGGCTCATTTTCTCTTCAAAAATAAAATTGTGTTCATTTTGTCCCATATTTATTTTGTATATTTCTCTAATATTTGGTGACTAAATTTTCAATTCATTGGTCTCATGTTCGAACCCTCACGACATATTAATTGGATATGTGTGAAAAAACCACCCCTTCCTAACTTTGACAACAACAAAAAAGTGGCGAGGGAGGGTGGATTAACTTATACTAGGCTAGATCTCCAATATAACCAAACAAATTATATTACTTACACAAAACTGTATTTACACTTTAGCATGTACATATTTTATCATATTGTGACACATGATTATTTTTACACAATACAAGTGATAGTTGGGACGTGAAAATTACACATATGACCTTGAATATGTCTCACATTGGAAATGGAAGCTTAATATAAAGAGGTTAAAAGATCTTGAGCATCTCCACTTGCTTATTGATTTTGAATTGGAAGCTATCACATTCTAACATGATATAATAGTCAAGCTGCCAACTTAAAAGATCTTATGCCTCTCTCCATCCCTTGTCAATTGGTTTTGAGTTGAATGCTCCTCATATTCTAACAACTATGACACCTATAACTATATTAAGTGCTTAATATCAACCTCAATTATTTACTTTTACGCCTCGTTTGATTCATGGGAAAGGAGGCTTAGGGATGAGAAATTAATTATTTACCAAACATAGGAAATGGTTGCCTATCACATGAGAAAGTATGGAGGAAAGTGAATCCCTCCTCCCAACTTGGGTTTTGTTTTCCCTCATCATGAGAAAGTTTGGGAAAATGAACCAACATTAAATGCACATTTTTCATGACCATTTTGTCTCCATTAACAATTTAGAATTATAATATATCATTAAATGTATTTTTTTTATTTGATTTAATATGGGTATAATTGGAATATTATACAAACTTTGTTTTCCATTCCTACTCAAAATAAACATGGGAAAGAAAATAAAGTGATATATCCCGGTTATTTTTCCGGCATTACCAAACGTGGTGTTTGTACCATATCTGACCCGCCTATCGTGCCATGACACGTGAAAAGACCCATGACCCACGCTGATCTGCCCAATCTGACGAATCGGGAGGTCCCTTCAGCACACACGGCCAATTTGTCACTAGAGTGGCCTTGCTGCCTATGCCGGCTGGTCTAGTCTTATAATCGGCAGTCACCTCTAGCACCACCTGCCGATTGTACACCAGCCGATCCACGGACAACGTGTGTGTTTGGCACGACTTGCCGATTCTACGTCATCACATATATCTCGCAGATCTTTCTCGGGTCCTTCGGCAGGATATTTACTCGAACACGTATCAGCTTCGGAGGGCACTCCTGTGAGTCCCACATCGAAACTGAGTGCTTGGAGAACCCCCAGGTCGCTCTATAAATAGATCCCCTCACCACAGCTACAAGGTAAGGACGTCCTACTTGACTTTATATCTTCGCACTGTCAATAGCCTGCTCCTCCCCTTCCAAACTAACTTTAGCATCGGAGGACCTTCGGTGGTACCACACCAGTGCCTTAGGTCTTACCAGCTGCTCTCTTCTCTTTGATGATGATCCAACATCATCGGCCGAAAGGAGAAGCATCCCCTCTCGAAGGTTCATTCGGTCCCTCAACTGTCCACATCATTTGTAAGTTGCCTTTAACTATTATCTGTTTAGTTTTAGCGCCAACACGTGGGAAAGAATCTTCCATTTCCCATCCCTTAGAAAATAACATGAGAAGTAATTTCCCTCTTAAATCCGTTCCATGAACCAAATGGGGCTTTAGAAAACAACAATAACACTGTAGCACGTACGTATTTTACATCACCTAAACATGTATCCCGTACACGTTCATAAAACCCTTCCAACTTACCAGTAAATGGTAATCAATATTTTGCATGTTCATGCACATTAAATTTTGAAGTGATAAATCCTTTCTTGGTTGGTTTACTATACTTTCTGCGATGGACCAAAATTTATAGATGGATAGTAGATGGACTGATGGAGTTATCATACTGCAAAAACGACAAACACACGCATGAGAGAGAGAGAGAGAGAGAGAGAGAGAGAGAGAGAGAGAGTTTCTGGCCTCCTATATGATCATATATATAATAGAATATTTAGTAGAATAATGAGTGTGTTGTGAGTGGCAGTCCCAAGATGAATAACAGTAGACCAACAACAACCAAATCATGAAATGTCTAAAATCGAACCGTCCAAAATAAACGGACCTGCATGGGCAACCAACCAACATGGCATGACTAGGAGAACATGTTCGAGCAAATTCATCACAATAATGCACCAACAATATATATATATATATAGTACAGTCAACTTGATTCACGAATGGTATCGATGATGTATTGATACGTGTAGGGTCGAAGTATCCAACAATATCAATAATATCGACAACATCTTTGCTTTTTAAAAAAGTACACTTAACCGCAATATTAAAAAACTATATATGTATAGTCTTTTTTATTTTATTTAATACAAACGATTAAAGGAAGGGCGTTTCTCACACACACTCTCAAGGAGTCATGAGGTTCAAATATGAGAAAAAAGACCAATAATATATAAGTCAATGTTATTTTTCACTAAACTAGACTCCGTTGGTAATGTATGTATAGTCGTTGCTATAACTAGAAGGAGTATAGCTGGAAACAATCAACATGAGAAACTGAAATATCAGCAAAAGCTTGGATATGTTAAATTTTTAGTTAATTAGTTAATTACCAAAATATCTTAACTAATGTGTAAAAACAAGATTAATGAATATACGAATTGTTAAGAAAACGAATTATTGGGAGCATTTTTGCTCACCACTTTAACCATAGGTGTACCCTCACCACTATCCTCAATACTTGACACATGTCCAAAGGCATAACCATTGACAGGACCCGACCCAGATTCCACCCCGGAACCCGAGCCGAACCCTGTTGATGGGCCCACATCAACCCATGTCGGGCCCACATACTAAAACAGTTACCCTCTTCCCGAGATTAAACCTATAAGGGGCCAAGACTTCTGTAGGAAAACGGGCGTAGTCTCCCTACAACAAGGACTAGCCCAAAACTTCAACCTGTCAAACAAGCAACAGATAAGCAACCCAAACGCCAAAGCATGCATACTACAAATACATAACAGGCCTCCGGCCACACTAATTCAACCCTAAAGGTGATACAGAGCAACTAAGAGTACAAGAATTCAACAGCGGAATAAAAATAACAGATTACAAAGTTTAGGGTTCAAGGATGACAATCCTACCCTTCCAACGAAGCTCGAGAAGAGAAGCGCACGGCCGAAAGGTGTCGACGCGACGACTACAGTCTGGGGGGCGCAAAACAGAAAGAGTGTGAGTGGACAAAAACAAGGTTTTTCATACTTAAATCAAAGTACTAACCCCGCCGTTTAAAACAATGCAAACATGCATATTAAATCATTTATACTTGGTTGATTTGAAAACCGTACTATTTCAAAGTACGTGAAAACATTTCCAGTTTAAAACCCCTTTTACATTTCCCGAGGCATAATCCTCCCAAAACAAATCCCACACAAGTTTATAAAATATAAACAAAAGGATTTATTAACGTAAAAGGATAAGGATGGAATAAAATCCACATAAGGTAAAACAAACCTTTAAAAATGCCAAATAGCTTGCTTACAAAGAAGCAAACCAAACTTGACAAATATACGTAACTCAAATGTAGTTCAAATCATATATATAAATATATATATATAAAACAGGATTTACAATCAAATAAGTAAAACCTAACAAGTACTGAAATCAAATCAAGTACTACAACCAAAACAGGTAAATAGTTTCCGAACATCCCCACTCTCACAATCACGTGCTTACAAGCACGACAAGCAAGGAACGATCCTCACTAAAATAAATATGAATACGAATGTACTAACACACGCGTATAGGTATAGTATAACTATAGTACACACACAAGTACCAGGGAAAACAATCCAACAGGGGATCATTTGATCGACACCCCAGACCTCAACGACACACCGGGCCCAGGGTTGAGCCGTCCAAAGTGGGACTAAACTCACAGGACTATATGGTAAAAACTTACCAACCATAACTCCGAAATAAATCTGTCCTACGCGCGCAGACTACCCAATCAAGGGTCTACAATACACCCGTTAAGGTATGCACCGGATCGTATCATACCGCATCTAGGTAAATCGTAACATCGATGTCGTAACAGGGGAGGTACAACACAAGGTGCTAACAGCACTTAAATCAATCGTCATGCGATAACAGTATATAAATATACAAACACAAAGTGTACCCAACCCCAAAACAACATACACCAGGACATACAAGTCCGTCAAGCATATAACCCATATATATATACTCAAAATCAGGACATCACCGTCCAAAACATATATTTATATATTCAAAATAATCACAAGGGTCAAACGACCGCTTAATGATTAATATTAAATCAAACATCATTTTCAGTGAAAAACCGTATTTAAATCTCATTCAATGCTAAATCCAAGCATACAAAATCATAATAAAATCTACAGTCTCTAAGACGTCAAATATAAGGTATAAACATATATATATATATATATATATATATATATATATATCAATATATATATATATATAAATCAAGTATTGAAAACCCTTTATAGAGTAGATAAACCTATATATATATATATATATATATATCAAGGTACATATATATATATAAATACAACCAAGGTATGGTGATCCTTTTCTTAAAGTAGATATACCTATATATATATAAATAATATATATATATATATATATAGTCAAAGTAAAGATATATCAATATATATATATAACCAAAGTACATATACATATATATATATAGTTATATAACCATTTTCCACTATTACAAGTGTTTACTCAAAGTAGCTATACATATATATATAAGTTTATATATATATATAATCAAAATATACGTATTATAAATCATAGGGTTTTAACACCAAAATCCGATATGAAATCAAACGGACTATATTAATGTCCATATATTCAATTATATCATTAAAATATAATATATCGGTTCCAAGCTTAAAATAGCTCATTTGTATAATTAAAATCCGATATAAAATCACCAGGCGTTATCCACGTCCCGTTCAATACCCAAAGGTATAAATATTAATAAAATAACCAACAGGGCCCCACATAAAACTCGGCAACCCAAATCATGCATTAAACTCAAATGCAAACCCTTTTAAATATAATAAAACCAAAGTCAAATCAAGACTTAACATATTAATCAATTCAAGATTTAAAATCATTAAATCTCCATTCATGCATTTCATGCAATTCATTCAAATCATGCACAGTAGAAAACAAAGTCCACTCACCGTTGGTCCTATGCTGCACAACCCTCAAAGGGTCCCGCTTGCGGCGTAGAAGAGTCAACGCACCTAAAGCGATAGATACGAAGATTGAATTAGTACCGTGAACCGTACGAGAACCGTAAACTTAAACCCTAACAACACCCCACTTAACGTGTACGTACGTCCTACGAAGGATTCCAAAGTCAAACTACTTCTTACAACCAGTGGGATCGCCCCGGAAGACTCACGGTCAACCGGTGGTCAAACACCCCATTTCGGTCAACCCGGGCCCGCGGAGCCCAAGACCTCCAAAACGATCTAGACCCTCCTAGAAGTCCAACAAAGTCAACTACACGACAAACAGACCTCGGGAAAGCCTCGGTCAAACCTGGTCAAACTTGGTCAAACCGACCCGAGTAGGTCAAACCGGACCCGTGGGTCCCATGACCACCAAACTTAGATCTGGAAGTTCCTAGAGGTTCAACACGACCTAGACAACGTGTCCTCAAAGTTTGGTCTCGATCGAACGGTCGGATTGCTCACGATCGCACGATCGGACGATTACAGTTTAAATCTAACTTCAAGTCATCAATCCGGAGTATCCGGGAATCCGAATCACGATCCGTCAAATCCTACACGATCCTAGAATTATCTAGATCCACATATCCAAGAATGGACACGATCCAACCGTTCAATCCTATCGAACCCGAGAATCGCGCAATAGGCGAGATTCGTTCGATAACCAAACGATCTCCGAATTGAGATTCGTCAACTCCTACGCACTCGTAACGATACGAGGATCTCAGAGGACCCAAGAACCGCCACTACCCCACCACCACGCGCCACCGTGGGTGGCGGGTGTCTTGAGCAGTTCAGGCCAATCTCGAAACACCACCACTTCCTACACCGCCCACCCCAAAAGACTCAGCAGCCTCAGGGAAGCTCAGAACCGGGCTGAGCCGCCTCTGAACCGGCCGGAAACCACCCTGAATCACGGCCAAACCGCCAGGGGTTTTGGCCGGATCTGGGTTATTTGAGACGGCGGCTACGCCGCCCACCGGTGTCGCGCACCCACCAAAACAGAGAGAGGGAGGGAAGGGTTACCTTTTGGTGGCGGAGCCGTGACCTGAAGCCGTCGGAACAGCTGCCACGAACGTCGGGAAATTGGCCGGAAATTGCAGAGCTTGCCACCGACGAACGCCGGCGAGTCAGCCTCCGAGAATGGATGGGTTAGGATCGCACGGTCACCAGCTTTCGATTGCGACCGGTCTCGAGCGCAGCCGTGACCTGTGCTGCCGGCGGTGAGAGAGAGACCGATCGGAGAGGGAGAGAGAGAACCGGGGAGAGACGCGGGAGGAGAGAGAAGGGAGGAGAGAGAGAGAAAAGAGGGAATCTGATTGTCCCACGTGGCTATATCAGATTTTTCCCAAAATTTGAAATGACGCTTACGTCCTCCGAACAATCCGAAACTCGTATCGAAACGTTCCGCCCGTCAACGGACTCGTTTCGACGTTCCGGACGCAATGGCGCAACTCGTTTCGCCAAATTCCGTCCCGAAAATAAAGTGGACCAAAATGCCCCTTTTTAATATTTAATTCCAATTAATTCATTTTAATTCCTTTTAAATTCATTTAAATTATCCAAATTAATTAACTTATTAATTAATTCATTTTTATCTTATAAATTGGGTCAGGGTCGTCACAACCATAGTTAACTTTTGCTTTGTATTTATGGAACCATGGTTATGCCTATGGACACGTGTCAAGTGTTGAAGATGATGGTGAGCATACACCTAGGGTTAAAGTGGTGAGCAAAAATTATTAACAAAGGAACTGACACAAAAATTATTGCACTGTTTATTTGTCATAGCAATATTTGGAAGCTATAATTTGTCCAAAAAAAGAAGAAAGGAAAAATGGAAAGTTTGTCGTTTAGTCTGTAAGGAGTAGTTCTTTTGGTTTTGGAGCTCTTTGGTCCCCCATTTCATCAAAAAGAAAAAAGTAGAAAGTTTGTGGTAACCCTGCAGAACTATACGTAATACAAAATCTACAATTTAATCTTTTCAGGTCCTTAATTGACCTAGATTATATAAGTACATGATTTACGTATAGTTATTTCTGTTTTTCGCGAATTACCTTATAATTACCCATATAGAGCTTATTTGGAGGGCAAATCAATTAGAAAATGACAAGTGGCTAGTTTTGGGATTTTCCCTCCAAATAGGTTTTATATGGGTAATTGTATAATATATCATGCTAAAATGAGCTTATTACTAAAAACCTATATAAGGAATGAGTTGCCTCGAATAGGTTGCAATATTAAAGAGGGACACTGCTTACTGCTTTCCTTCTGCTAAGGAAGGAGACATTCCTACTTCCTGAGAATCACAGTTTGACACATATGCAAAAATAATTCATGAAAACTAAAAAAAGAAAAATCTCTACACATATGTCAAATTATGATTAACAGGAAAGTAGGAGTTCCTACTTCAAGAAAGGAGGCAAGTATTTTCCTATTAAAAAGGCTATTGATACATTCTTTATTCAATGCCTTTATTCAACCAAGAGATTGAATATCACTAGATCAAATCATTATAATTCAGCTCAATTAATCACATCAATTTTAGTATACAAATACGACGCTTAACCAATCATACTTTATCATAATCCGAAACATTCCGTCATCAAATGGTCCAAATGTATATAAGTACAAGAGGACACGCATGAAGTTATATATAACTTCAAGAAGAGAAGTGTGTATTTATGAAAATGTTAGACTTTCAAACATATTGTGTGGCTAAATTCTTCCTATGATTTGTCAATTCATTGTTATAATGCAGGGTCCTACTTCATGCTGGTTATTACATTTCTTGTCCAAAAACTAATGCTGCCAGAAAAATAAAATTAAAATAAGGACGCATCAATTAAATAAATAATGACATACCTGTCAAGAGCCAACGGGGTCTAGCTAGTGGAAAAATGCATTGATTTGCAAACAAGATGTTTCAAGTTCGAATTCCATTGCATCTTAGGTATGTGCGTGTATGTGAGAAATCCCCTCTGTATAGTTTAGCTTGTACTAAAAATAAAAATAAATGACATATCATGTGTAATTGGTCCCAAAAATTCCCAATCCTCAAAATGATTTTCCAACTTGTGCCACGTTTCATATATCATATATGAGTGTCCACAGCTCAACACCCAACCACAACATTAATTCATGAACCAGAGAGGGAAGTAACTCACTTCCACAACATAAAATGCACAAAATCTTATATGAGTTATGGACTGATTTTTTTGTATAAGAAAAAAACAAAAATTATAAATGTGACAATATAAATAGGGTTGTGATTTCCCTACTCATCTTTTATCCATTTACACTCCTTTTTGCTTTTTAATGCATTTTATTATAAGATAAAATGGGAATGAAACTATACAATTATTAAAAAAAAGAGTGTAAGTGGATAAAAGGGGAGTGGGGAAATCACTACCCTATAAATAAAGTATAAAAGCATAGCTGTCCATCAAAATAATTTTCATTTATCAGAATAGTGCAACGTGTAGGATTTGGTGAGCTGAAAAGTTGGAAGTTAATGCATCGTCTTCATCAATATTCAAGAACCCTAGTAGCAGCAAGCAAATTTTTAATTCATGTCCAGTTCCTTCAATGTCTTTTCCTGATGGAAAAGAAAGGCTATAAATTTCTCGGTGAGAAATAGTTGGCAGTCATCATGCTGAGCTACAAATTAAAATGATTGGTTTAGTGGCTCAACCCAGAAGGGTAATTATGACATGTTTACTAATCTGTAATCGGATTAGGATGAATTAAATTGAGGAAGAGTTAGATTGAGGAGAATTAGATTCCTATTGAACTTGTTTCCTAAATCATATGGATTGAGAAGAGTTAGATTCCAGATTCCTATTGAAGTTGTTTACTAAAATCATATGGAATTGTGGTAGGAGTGGTGATAATTACTAATGTCCTCGTTGTTGGGTGAAAGAATATGGCAAATTTGGAATTTTTAAAATTGTGTGAGGATATAATGGGTACAAAAAAGAATTCCTAATGCGTTAGTTCTTCATGAATTAGAATACCACCTTTCCCAAGAATTGAATTCCTTCAAAATCAGGATTTCAATTCCTAATTTTGTATAGGCCCCACTTACTTTTGAATTCCTTGATGTGAAGTAAACACGTGAATCATCCATAATTGGAATTCAATTCATGATTTGAATTTCAATTCTTGATTAGTCCACCATATAAATTTTCTACCAAAAAAGTGTTCATGACATACGTACATTCATAAGAATTATTAGGTACTTTCCTGTCACGTGGTAGGTTGAGTTTTTTGTTTGCCCCATTCAAGTGTGAGGTTTTATCCTAAAGCACAATTTAGGATAAGCTAATAACTCTTTATGTACACACATTTCTCCTTGAGGAATGAAAAAGGGTCTTCTCATACACACACTACTGGTGTCATGGGGTTTGAATCTATTGCAACAGAAATGGAGACCAAAGAATCAAATATTGAAATATAATGTTGGATTCTATTGCTCCCATCCCAGAAACCGAGTTTAGCATATCCAATTGAATGAACAAAATCACAATCAAAACAATGCCATTTATCCTAACTTAATTATGATGACTCTTTAAACCCTAAATCTGTAAAAAGTTATAAATTACACACATTCCAAATATTAATAATCAGAAGGTCCACCAACTGAGTCTAGCCTCTCCTCTTATAATTTAGACTATACTTATATTCAAAAAAAGAAAAAGATAAGAAGGCCTAGAAGTACTTTCACATAGACATCTCAACAACCCCCAAAAGCACTTTGGTAGGAGAAAAACTGAGTTGCAACGGGAATATCACTATTTTGTTATCTCTGACCAATAATACTATGCTATATGAAAATATTGCCACATATGTCAAAACGTTATTGGTCGAGATAATAAACTAATATTATTCCCGTTTCATAAAAATCTCATTTAGTAGCGACAAATTGTACAGTATTGACAGAAAAAAGGGGCAACTTGTACAGTGAAATTGGACGATTGATCACTATAAGACAATTATTGTCTGGTTGTTCTTGCGTTAGGTAAGCTTCGTATTGTGTGTAAACTTTGTAAAGAGCTATTTAATGCCACACCAGACAAGCAATAAATCAAAATAATATTTGATGCTCTCCCTTTTGCATGTGGCACAGAACAATAGCTGACCACTACAGTTGCAGTCAACTACCTCTAATAAAAGCTTGTATAATTCAAAAGCAATTCCTCACAATCAAAAAGCAATTTTTCCATGGCACACTGGAAACAAGTTGAATGGATTTTTGTCCATCACCAGCCGCACATTTTCTGTTCCAGGCTGGAGAGCTTATGGTTTACATTAAGTTTTTCCATGCCCCGCAAGGTTCTGTTGTTTGGCTTTTCATAGTTTTTTCTCCAGGACAATGCACCAGTTGGATTTGTCAAAAAATCTATCAACAATTACAGCATTATCAATACCAGCTACCAACCTGCATTTTCGTACAGCAATAAGTAAATGAGCTGAAAAAGTAGGACATCACTTAAAAGTTAGACTGTCAGAACATTAAGAACTGACCCCATAAATTTAATATCCCTCCAGTAAGGGTTTTGCTTAGTTTTTAGGTATGCTCTTCTATCTTTAAAAAAAAAAAAAAAAATTTATCTTCCTTTGCTCTCTGATTTATCTTCTTCCTCTCTACTTTCTTCCCTTTTCTCTCCTCTCCTTAATTGAAAAAATAGCAGGAAAAAAAAAACAAAAAGCTACCAAACAAAAGCTCTTCTTTGGCAGTTTCTTTTTATTTATTGCCTTATTTTCAAATTCGAAAGATATACTGTCTAAAGTCTGAACCTAATCTCTTAAAGTGTCCTATCTTTAAAGCAACTGGGCAGCAGTGAGAAGCTAACTTAAGTAACTACAACCTCCAACTTTTTTGAATTTCTTAACCACTGCCACCAAAGGATTCTGCTCTAACTTAGAGGGGTGGCCTACCATCATGATTGAGCCTCGTCTCCCACAGGGAAGGCTGGTCCACTGTGAAGGTTGGCCCCTTTACTTTTGCCATGAATGGTTTTGTCACCCCATTGCAGTGTTAAGTACGACAATATGACAGTAGAATGCGACTTCGAGCCACTGTATCCCCTAATCATATAAGCAGTAGCTCATCTTTCAGGCACAAAGTTAACAAGGCTGACATGTTAGCCCCACAAAGATCAATAAGTTTATAAGCCAAGTTTCATAACTATGTACGTCTATTTAAGTACCTATCTATCACCCCAATTCTTACCCGTTTTCTACATTAGAAGCATGCACCTTTAAGAAATCAAAATATATATATATGTTTTTTTAATAAGTGAAAAATTAGGATGATTTCTTGGTTCATAGGTGTCATCATCGTGCTGGGGAAAACTCCGTTTATTAAACAACTCCTACAATTCCAACACATTAAGTAATGCTCTAAACGATCCAGCTGTGATAAGAAATCCATATGCATGGATGCATCAAAATTCAGTCCTAATAGGCACTAGACATGTCTTAATTTGGAAAAGCATTAACTGATTGGAACACAGAGCAAATGGAAAATATTACAAATTGAAACAGAAAGAAAATGACACGTTACCTTTCAAGCTCGCCTTCACTGAAAGCATGGTAGTATCTGTTATACACTACGGCACCCTTTTTATCATCTTTCTTTGCAAGGCCATTTGCAAGAGAACAAGCTGAAGCACCACTTACTTCAGCACGATGATATGGTAAGTGCCAGGGGACGAAATATCTTTAAAGCAACTGG
Source organism: Prunus padus (assembly GCA_024362665.1). NCBI lineage: Eukaryota > Viridiplantae > Streptophyta > Magnoliopsida > Rosales > Rosaceae > Prunus > Prunus padus. The sequence continues at coordinate 41,040,632 of JANFAM010000020.1, forward strand.
CCACTTAGCAAATCGGGTAGAACTGAAATGGGGCGCGATAGCATCATAAACATGATGAACATACTTCTTTCCAATTTCAGGAGTGAATTGCACGTTCAAGGACGAATTTCTCTGGCTGTCACTAGCTAATTCAGATTGTAGGATGTGAGATTCTCCATTGGAATCAAGAGTACACAAACTAGACACACCTTTTACCTTGACTTCTCTCATAGTACTGAAGATTCCTGAATAAGAAACACTACCAATTATTACAGTGGGAAGATGGAAGGCCTTACTAGACAGATAAAAGCTTCTACTTGCTCTTAGAACATTACAAAACATCACCTGGAGCACTGTATCTAATCATAAATGACCTGAAAAAAAACAATGGCTAAGGTCATAATTTGAAACACACAATTTCAAGATCCTTATGTAGGCCAAAGAACCATAACAGTATACATGTATGTGTATCCTATGACAGCCAATGAACAGTAAAAAGAAGAAATTTTTTTTTTGGGAAAAGCAGAAAAATTGTTTATAGGAGGCCCAAACTAGTACATTTTAGCTTTTATTCAAGCAACCGAACCAAATTAGCAGGGAGATGATGAGCGACAAAAATTTCCCTAGTGTCTAAGTTATTGACAAGGGTTAAGTACAGTTTAGTACTCTGTGGTTGTATCCTTAAAGTATGTTAGTTCTAGGGATGGTAAGGGTCTTGTCAACTTCGACCCTAATGGGTCGAGTATGAAGGACAAAAAGGGGTATGGGGACGGGTATGGAGAAATTATCGGGTATGGTGATTGGGGAGGGGCGGGATGATATTTTAATCCCCAAACCGAACCCGAACCCGACCGTTAAGAATATATATATTTATATTTATATTTATTATATATAAATATATTATTAAACAGATTTCCTATTATTATATATATATATATAATATAATAACATAAATCTCTTCAATTGTGCGAATTCAATTGACATGTAATTTTGATATGTATTAATTTTTTTTATATAGTTTAGATTTTTAGTTAATAACAATTGAATTGATACATATGTTTGCATTTATAGTTTTTTTCTCGTTCAACAAAGTAATTTTTTTATTGATTTTTCTTCAATAATGGTGGTGGGTAGAACCCGTTCCCAATGAAGCGGGATGGGGAATCCCCGCTTAGAATATTGCGTATGAATGCGGGGATGGGAATGGCATACCCACCCCGATTCGACCCATTGCCATCCCTAGTTAGTTCTTGCGTTTTCAATTTTAACAATAACGTCCCCAAGTTTGAAAATTCGTTACAATGATTCCGCCGTTAGGTTCATCAAAAATCTGTTAAGTGATGACGTAGCACACGTGGGGCTCATTTTGTTTAATTGAAATATAATATTATTAAAAATTATAATTAAATATAATAAATAATTATTAAATATAAAATGCCAAAAAAAAAAAAAAACTCCATCGCTCTCTCTGAAACATTGTCGCTCAAACTCTCTCTCTCTGCAACTCTCACGCTCAAACTCTCTCTCTCTCTGAGTTGAGCGAAAATTCGTTCACCATACACTCAGCAAACCCACTGGGCATTTTTTCTTTTTTGGTTTTGGGTTCAGATTGTGCACCCTGCAGATCTGTGCTTCAAGCTCCCGGAGAATGTGAGGTTGGAGGAAGGGGCCATGTGCGAGCCCCTGAGTGTTGGTGTTCATGCCTGTTGGCGAGCCAATATTGGCCCAGAAACAAATGTCCTGGTGATCGGAGCAGGGCCAATCGGGCTTGTGTCGGTGCTCTGTGCTCATTCTTTTGGGGCAGCCAGAATTGTCATTGTGGATGTGGATGACGAGCGCTTATCCATTGCAAAGTCTCTCGGCGCCGATGACGCCGTCAAAGTCTCAACTAACCCCCAGGTTTCTATCTTTGCCACCGTCAAAGTCTTTTTTTTAAATTCTTAGATTTGATTTTCAAAACCATTTTTTTAATTCTTAATTTTAATTTATCAATAGGATTTAGAAGATGAAGTTTCCAAGATAAAGAAGGCCATGAAAGCTGGCGTCGATGTTAGCTTTGACTCTGTGGGTTTTAATAAAACTATGCCAATCCAGCCTATGCGGGTTTGGGTAAGGAGTTCCCATCGGTGTCCTGAAGAAGATGGTTGAGCTGAGAAAGGAAGCTGGGTGTCTGGTGGTGAATGAATTCACTGCAAAATTGAAAGAGACTCGTAGCTAAGAAGGCTAATGGGAAATCACTGGAAAGTTTAACTAAAAAGTTTCTGGTTCATACAAATTTTACTTTTTGGTTCGGCGAGATCTGATGAGTGAGATGGTGCCTAGATCTGGGAGGTGACTGAGAGAGAGAGATGCGGTTGGTGGCTGGGTTCGTAGGGCTGGGGAGAAGAAATTCGGAGGCGGGAGGGAGGGGAGGGGGAGGGATGGGTCTGGGTTTTTCATCCATGAGTTTCTGCATCTGAGTTGTTGGTGTTGGGTGGGAGAGTTTGAGCGACAATGTTTGAGAGAGAGAAAGAGTTGCAGAGAGAGATCGATGGAGTTTTTAATTTTTGGCTTTTAAAAAAAATAAATATTGACAGAGAAAGAGTTGCAGAGAGAGAGCGATGGAGTTTTTAATTTTTGGCTTTTTTAAAAATAAATATTTAATAAATATTTATTACATTTAATTATAATTTTTAAATAATATTCTATTTCAATTAAACAAAAAAGTGAGTCTCATGTGTGCTACGTCATACTTAACAGATTTTTTGACGGCCAACCTAACGACAGAACTACAATGCAACGAATTTTCAAACTTGGAAACGTTATTGTTAAAATTAAAAACGCAGGGACTAACATGCCTTAAGGATACAACCACAGAGTACTAAACTGTAATTAACTCTATTGACGACCTGGACGAGGTTCAAAGATGTTTTGCTTTCTAGAAAACAAGGGCCTAATTACAGTCCATCAAGAAGGAACTCCTACCCCAGTTCTTAAGGGGAAAAAACTATAACCAGTGTATCCAGGAATTATATCGAACAGCTCGCTACGGCAGCTTATCTATTTTGACAAATCATGGCCCCTGAGAAATACAATCTGAGCATCCCTAAATGCATAAAAATCCTAATGTCTATGCATTTTGTTGAATACAGTTTCAATCTTTTCCCTTCTTTATTTCGTGCCACTACTGTCCATATTGATTGAAGAGTGAAATGTGTGTGATTCTGGTTGTCCTACTTTCCTAAGCTTCTTGTTTTGGGAGGTGACTTTGATCAATTAGCAACTTCAATCACAAACCCAACTTTTCATTACCAAATTCAGTGTCTCCTGTTATCATATGAATTTAGGGTTTCAAAAATTATGGAGATTAACATAATCTTTTATTTATGTTTTGGTTTGGTCAATGGAGGTTAACAGAGTTTTTCACAATACAAATATCCAGAACAAACATATATTATTGAGCTTAACCACAACTTACATACATAGATACATACATGAATCCGGAGAGAGAGAGAGAGAGAGAGAGAGAGAAGTGAAGTTGACCTGATCCAGCAGACATGACTACAGCGACATGACTGCAGTGAGGGTCAAAAGCTTTTTTTTTTTTAAAAGCGAGGAGTTGAAGAAGTTCGTTAACCAGCGGCTAATACAATCCGAATGATATGAATTGCTTCCTTTTTGTTGAGACTGTGTTGTATTGATTTAAGGGTTTTCAGAGAGGGAGAGAGACGAAATAGGGGCAGCGAGAAATTGATAATTAAAATAGATATGACGTGAACAATTGTAGGGTAAACATACTGAGCTCCACCATACAGACCGTTGATTTACCATGTTTTGACTCACGGATCATGCCACGTCATTTCATTTTGTACAGATGAAATAGATGATAAAATTTTGGGAGCTTTAGTTTAAACTCAAAAGGGAGTTTCATATTTTGATAGATAGGAAATTAATTTCACCTAATTTGCTTGAGGTCAAAGACTAATAAATGTACCTAAAATTACTAAACTACAACTAATAAATCTTATAAATTACAAGGAATGTCATTGAAGCTTATTTAAATAATTTTATTATTTCATTTGAGGTCAATCTCCAGCTGTCCACCAACTCCTACAGACCCACGCCTACAACCCAAACTCCTACAACCCAACTCCTACAGCCCAAATGTTACGACATCAAATATTTAAACTACATCAAATTTCCTACAGCCCAACTCATGTAGTTTATTTAAACTACAAGAGAAAGAGAAAGAGAGTCAAATATTTATATTTCCTGCAATGTAGTTTCCATTTTATCCAACATCAATTCGCGCACAATTTGTTTACAAATCCATCATACTCTAGAGTTATATATAAATTGCAATAAATTACCACTCTAAAACAAAACAATGCAGATATCAATGAAGTAAAACGAAAACAAAATCATTTACAACTATAATAAAAACACAACAAAAACATAAACTGCATAACAATTCTATTTCTTTTGGGTTTTGTGCCTTTCAACATAGACACTAAATAATCATCTAACATACACACTAAATAATCACCTAACATACACAAAACATTGTCGTTTATAATCTTGCAATTAAATGGAAACATAAACTGCAACTGCAACTGCAACGAAAACTGCAATGCAGTTTGTGGTGATCGGTGCTTCTACTTCCCAATAGGCCAAGACTAAGCAGCAGTCACCGCTTCTGCAGGCTTTGCTTCAGGCTTTATTGGTGCTTCTGCAGGCTTTGTTTCAGGCTTTGTTGGTACTTCTGCTTCCCAATAGGCAGTCTTCTTGCCAGTTTTGGAAAGGGTTTGAAGGACTGTCTTGGGTGGTAAATTGTTTTTCATCGTAACTTTCTGTGCATCGAAATTAATGTCATATGATTCTACGCCTGGAAATAAGTGTGCAGTTTCTAGATTAACCAATTCTATAGAAATGGAAACTGCACTGCAGAGTCTGGGTAAAAATGCTCATATTAATGAAAACAAGCAACTAAACAAAGTCAAAAGGGCATATCCATTGATGACACAATTGTATAATTTCCATTAACTTCAAAAACCATACCAATTTCCAATGATAAAACAATTTAGCCAATTGTAATTAAATGGAAATTGCGATGCAATGTGTGGAAACTGCGATGCAGTGTGTGCAAATCTACAATTCCACTTAGGGCTAGTTTGGTATTCTTTGTGCTTTTAAAAAAAGCGCCTGCTGTCTTTGTGAGAATAAGCAGTGTGAAATGAAGATCAAGTGTTTGGTAATCTATATTTGTAAAAGTCTTTGTGAGTATAAAAAGCGAGTGTCATAGCGTTTGGTAAACTTTTTTTAAAAAAGTCTTTGTATTTAATATAATGACCAAAAAAGGGTATGATATTGAAATTGATATTTATGTTTATTTTAATTTAAAAAAATTGATATTGATGTTGTTTTACAATACATTTACAATTTTTATAATCTTAATAGTAATATCTGATTTTTTTAAAAAACTTGAGAAGGAAAAAAGGCCCTAGGACCCTTTTCACCTTTTCCTTTTCTATCCTTTTATTTATCGACCCTTCTTCTCCTTTCTTTCTTTCTCTCCTCGGCCTCTTCATTCAATAAACCAACATTACCAAAGGCACATCAACACCCAGTCATCACCATCCCACCATTTCTACCCACAAACCTAATCCCACCAAGTGCCTACACCCACCATCACGACCAAGAGATGCTTGGTTGTGCTGTGCATATTGAATTTCATCATGCTCTATCCTCCCTCATATCCTTTTCTTTTTCTTCATCATCCCCTCTCCGATCTATTCTTTTATCCCCCATCCTAAAAGTAAAAACACCACTTCACCCTCTGTCTGTTAGCCTCTAGCCACGCCACACTCAGCTCCTCACCTCATGATCTCCTCATATCAACGCGCCCGACTTAGGTCTGGGTGGGTGTTGGTGCTTGGTTGGGTTGGGTTTGTGAGTAGGGATGGTGGGTTAGGTTTGTTGAAATGTTGAAAAAATAATTTGGAGATATGATAGATCTGTGAAAAATGAGATATTAATGGAGAGTGGGAAGAGAGCCTACAGGAAGGTGGGAATGGAATGAGACCGTCGTGAAAAATGAAGAGAGGGTAAATCCGTCATTTTCTAAAATAAACGAGGACAATACGGGCATATTGAAATATTCATTAAAAGCTCGCATGCTTCCATCCCAGCTGACTTATAAAGCGACATCTGTTTATACAGCTAACGCGGTGACTACGATTTTGAAAAAAAGCGAGTTTTGTTTTGATTTGCAAACACCTTTTCATTCAAAACTTAAAAAATAAGTGCTTCTTTTAGAAGTTAAGCAACCCCAAACTAAGGTGGGGTTTGGCATTGCTTAAATTTTTTAAGCGACTTTAATAAAAAAGTTAGGATGATTTGGGTGTTTGGTAAACCAAAAAAAAACTAACTTATTTAAAAACTTGACCCTCATAAAAAGCAATTTCTCAAAGTGGTGAAAGCCAACTTCCAAAAGTAGCTTAAAAAAGAAGCGGATTTTTGATTAATGAATTTTCATTATTCCTATAATGCCCCTAAATATTTTGCAAAATGCCAGTAGCTTGACCACTCACTCTCGAGGCCTTCACTCTCTCGGACCTTGAGACCTTCAAACCTTCACTCTCTCTCAAAGTCTCACGTTTCTTCTTCTTCCTCCCATTGCATCTCAAATTCCAGTCTCGGCCAAGGAAGTTAATTGCTAGCAACGATCACCCACTCATCGGTGAGTTCATTCTTTTCATTACATTTATGATTTTTGGGTTTATATATGTTACTGAAATTAGGTTTTTTTTTTTGTTTCTGCCGAGATTGAGGGCTTTGTGTTCTTGGGGCTTTGGGGGAAGAGACGGAGAGAGAAGAGAGAGAGAGAGAGAGAGAGTTTGCACCGGATATACAATAAGCACAGAGCAAGTTTCATTTACGAATCGGTTTTGTGTCTTTAGTTTTGAAGGTACAAACTGGAGTCTTGACTTAGTTTAGAAAAATTGATTAATGTGGGCATTAGTATTTTCGTGTTTCATCTTTGTCACTACCTCATTTGTCATAGACTTTGAGATTTCGTTTTCATGCTCATTTTCTAACATATGGTTGATGATGTTCATCATCCCTTCTTCCACACAACAAATATTCAAGCGAATACGGAGGTGAAAGACCTAATAATGGCTAGTGAGTATGGACCTAGCAAGCAAGCACATTTCTCCTAATTTTGTCTTTGGGTTTGTATCTCCTTGCTTTTTGGCAAGGTTTTGTTTTTCTCCTAGCTTGATGCAGGGCGTTCAAGCTGTCAGGCGGATTGATACAAAGACACCACGTATTGATCACTGGAAACACCACGTGTTGATACAAAAAGAAACCCTTGTGGTTTTGGATCAATACTGATGAAACTACGTATTGATCCACATTAGTGTGCGATGTTATTTGAACAAGGCTGCAGCAAGTACAACTAATGACAACAAGAATAGTATAGATGAATATTCATACATGTAGGAAAAGGAAAGTTTGCTATTTTTATGCTTTCAATATATGCTATATTGGGATAATTATTTGCTATTATCTATTTCTCATACTCAATACATATTGCTTTAGTAAGGATGAGAAAGAATATGGGAAGTTCATCAAAGCTCCAGCTACATGGAATAACCATAATATATCCATATTCGGTGATACAAGAGTGTTTCTCTCGGTTCTACGCAATGAAAATTTAAATTTCCCTAAGCCTCCAAGTGGTAAAACTTTTTCAATTAACCTTTGTGTTTTTCATTACTTTGTCCAATTATATATACATATTAAGAAAAATGAATGTTGTATTTCACGAGGAAATATTATTTAGTAGATGCTTGGGTACCCACAAATGAGAGGTTATTTGGGACCATATAAAGGCGAGAGGTATCATCTCCGGATTACCGTAGAAGCCAACCAAGCGGGTTATAAAGAGGTATTCAATCATGCTCACTCTTCACTTAGGAGCGTTATTGAAAGAACCTTTGGAGTATGGAAAAAAAGATGGAAAATTTTAAGAGATATGCCTAATTATCCATTCAACAAGCAAGTGAAGATAGTCATTGCTACAATGACACTTCATAATTATATAAGGAGGCATGCCCAACGTGTGACAGACATTTTGATGCTACAAATGATATCTTAAGTGAAGAGATAGGTGGGGATGTTGATGTACAACAAGAACTTCATAGTCTTCATGACAATGGAACACAAGAGATGGAAGCATTGAGAAATAGCATCGCTACAAGTTTAATGAATGCATCTAATTAGCTTCTTTATATTGTAGTCATCTATTTGGGCATATTAAAATTGAACAATTTTTGTATATTTATTATGCTAACCCTCTCTGAAGCCCTCAAAAGACATTGTTATTATTAATATAACAATATTTAGAACTACTTTTTTACAATAGTAATTTATAATTTATGGTAAAATATGTGTGCTAATTATGAAATTATAATTTTTGATAAAAAAAGTGTAAATAAAAAAAGGAAAAAATTTATGTTGTGAAGTTTGTTTGTTTTTTTTAAAAGTAGAAAAAGAATGAAGAAAAACAAATAGTTTCATCATCATGCCATTTTTCGGTCGTTTACACACACTAAAAGCACTTGATAAAAATTTGACATTTGACTACTTCATGCTGTTTTGAGAATACATTTCTGCAACAGCTGCTTTTTCACAGTGAGATTATTTTCGCGGCAGTGAAGCGATTTTTTAAAAGCACAACAATGCCAAACTAGCCTAAGCCTTAGTCAAAGAAAAAAACTTGATATCTTAAACAAATTTTAGTTCCATGCAGACTTAGGACATCGTCCATATTTTAACCATCAAAACCTCATCCCAAATTACACCTACAAGTGTCAACCCTGTCTTTTGGCATATCATGTACAGAAAATTAGGCTTACCAAAGTCATATATAATCTAGTGTATGGCTGATTAATTAATTAAATAAGAAAAAAATCCAACACTAATCTCTGGCTCCTCTTTGGTACCATACAGAATAGAGAATTTGTTCCAAAAAAAAATGAAAAGATAGGGAGAGAGAGAATATATCAAACCTCATGCTTGGACTAGTTCTTGAGGACACGGTTGGTGGCGTCTGAGAGCAACTCAGGCTTGGCGAAGGTGAAGTGATCAAAGAGCTCCAACCACAGGTGGCGCTGAGAAAGGCATTTGCAGAGATTTTCCGAGATGTGGTTGAGGAACGTGTGGAAGGCTGGGGTGGCGATCGGGGCTTGGGATTGGGCGGAGCAGACTAAGGGTGCAGTGGTTGTGGAGGTGGTTGAGACTGGAAGGATCGGAGGTGGGGTTGGGTTCTACATTGCAGGTCGGTGGATCTGATGGGATCTCAGATCTCACGTTTGAATTTTATTTTGATGGATTTTGGGGTGTTTTTAGTTATAGAAGGGTAGAAACGTAAATTAAAATACAAATTAAACATGCCTTAAAGCCTTTATGATGGCCCATTGACCACAAACTAACAAAAATTCAAAAACAAATGACTAAGACCAAAACAGAACTAGTCCATTGACTATATCCTTATTATTTTCCATTTTATTGATTGTTACCAAATTTATCTTAAAATTTTAGGATCATAGAATTTCTAAATCATTTTTTTTCCTGTAAGTTTTAAATCTTTTAAGTTTTTAAAATAGCTTAAGGAAAGTGAATATGAAATGTCCTAAGTTGTGAGCACCGGCGGAACTACCTCAGGGCTGCAGTGGGCTATAGCCCAGATAGCTTTAAAAAAAACAATGAATTAAACCTAACAGCAGCCCAGGTAGCTTTAAAAAAAGAGAGGAATTAAACCTATAGCTCATCACATGCCGTTCTCACACAACCCAATTGTGGCTGGGGCCTCATCCATTTTGTGGTCTCTTGTTGGCTTTTTTTTCATTATCTAGTTGAATTTTATATATGAATAAAGTATTCTAATGTAATAAAGTCTTCTATGAATAAAGTCTTAATTTAATTTCATCGTTTACTTTTTACAATTTGTATTTCTTAATTCTTATAGATAGTGGAATGAGAGTGAAAAAGGGTAACAATTTACATGGAATTGGCATGACTTTAGGTTCCCATATAATAAAGTATCCTAGTTTGTATTTTGTGCTGCCAAAATCGATTTCATTGTGTAAGTGTAAGTCCTTAGTCCTAACTCTCCAATTTTAATTTTTTCATTGATTTGTCTCCATTGTTCTTGTGTTTACAATTAATATATATGTGAAACCTAATAAATATTTATATTTTTGCACTTTGTATTTGTGAAGCTTATTCAGTTTTTGCCAAGAAATTTTAACAGTTCAAGATGGAAAATGAGTTTCTAGCCGATTTTATGATTGTCTACCTTGAAAAGAACTTATTGACAATATCGACTTATATGGAATACCAAAAGATTTCAATTATCTCAAGGTTTGCAGGGCACAACTTCAATAAGTACACTTTTAATTATATTGTTGAACATATATTCATTTTGATAATATGTATTTTTTTTGTTGCATTTAATATGTATTTGTTTTATGTTAAAGCTTATTGGAAATTAGTCAATGAAACCATGAATTAGAGTGGTTTATATAATTTAATGTACACTTTCATTTTAGTTAGAAATTTTAGCTAGCCCACCCGTCAAAAAATTCCTGGTTCCGCCCTTGGTTGTGAGAAATTGTTAGATAGCAACGGTGATAACGTCCAGCAATGTGACTACTCTACGTGTTATAATATAAGCGAATGACATAGTTAATTTTTCATTAAACTATAGAATATACCCCATGAGCAAATTGGAAACACCACCTTATTTCGTTAATTCTATTGAAATGCTTTTAATTAGTTGCTGCCATCTTTGCTTCAACAACTTTTCCTTTCGTGCTTACGTGAGTGTCCCAATTCATGAATAGCTGACCTTTGTAAGAAATTTGATAGCAATTCACAAAGGTCTCAAATTTCTTGCAGCATATTCTTGGTAAATGAAACCCATCTACACAGCTGGAGTCATTGTGTTTACTTTTCTGCATTTCCTTGATTACAATTAATTTCAAATTACATGCATGTACAGTTGAAATTCTTGGGTTCTTTGAGGGTCCAACTTTAATTGTATGGTTTTTTTTGTCTATGGTGCTGTAGGTGTCAAAGGAAAGTCCCTCCACTATCTGCTGATGCTGATTGAGCCTTCTGGGTTTGGTGAAGATGAGAACTTTCCAAGTCCAGATGGTGTGGAATTCCACACCAGAAGATTAAAATTCATTCAAATTTCTCTGAACGTTACCGGCATTGCAGGACTACTTGGTATGAAATTTACTTGTCGAGTCAAGGTACTGTTTTCTTGTAAAACAATCTTACCTAAAGACTATGAAGAGGCTCCACATATTAATTAAGATGCTTCTCAAGTGTGCACGTTTCATTTACTTCTAGAGGCCATGCTAAATGCTTTAGTTTGAGCAAAGTAATAGTCATTTATCATCATTATCGAAAATAATATTCAAGCCAAATGTTCCACGACTCCTCCAAATTACTGAAAGTTTCTGTAGCAGCCAAGTCAGTCCCCACAACATCGTACTTACAAAATTTTTTGTGTCACGTAAATGGCTTCTGGGTTTGATTTATATCAAGGTACAAGCTAGATTCCAACTAACATGTGGCCCCATGACTTTTCTTTGTGTTTGGAGCTTTTTGTAGACATTAAATTATAATTCCATACCAATCGATTTGGAAAAAATGGTACGTTCAGGGAAACTTATGGACAGGTTCATTGTATTGAGACATCCAAAGACATCATTGTCCAAGAAGCTGTATCGAAAATAATGCAAACAATCATGATCCTGATGGCTGTCACGAGTAGCTTCATTTTACGTTTGTTTGCATCAGGGAACTAGCTTAGAAATGGTCAGAGGTGCAGAAAGCTTTAAGGGCTATGATGCATGTTTATTGTGTGTGGAAACTCACCCTCGAGCTCGACTATATATATTGTTGTTATTGCAGTTCGTAGTACCATACTCGAATATACCACTATTCCTCTGTGTTGATATTCATATCGCTACAACAAATGATGCATTATCTTCAACTGTCATCACGTATTTGCATGCCTTCTTGCATTTCATCACAACCTAAAACAATCTGGACCAGGTTATACATTGTTAATAGATGCATAAATTTTTCACTGATGTTTTCTTTTGTTTCTTTTGGCTTTGGGCCATGTTTTATGTAATGAACTCATTTAGTTGCATTATTGTTTTATGGATTATTTACAGTTCAACGTCTGGAAATGAGATGAGAGTTGGTAAGTTATTACAATATCAAAACTTTACTCATCATTTCTGCAGCTTGGAAAATGTTGGTGTACTATAATATGTTCATGTTATCGACATCGTTAAGCAAAATTGTTTTCATGTGTCAGAAATGACTAAGCAACTAATAAGCAATGCAATGCAATCACAGGTCATTGCACAAAAGTCTCACGCAGTGTCAATATGGAGAACCTGCAAAATGAATATCTGTTTCCGGAGGTCAGCAGCTTCTGATATCTTGATTATGAACTTTGGCCCTCCTATCACTTTATATCATGCAGTTTGTCTCAAACTAATTGTCTGGATTGGTGTTCCATAAACCCCAATTGTTTTAAGATTTCTTGTTTTGGAATGGGAATTTACAGCATCCTCATGATTAGGATCAAACCTTATTCCACCTGGTTGGAACTCGTAACTCTTGTTACTTGTGATAACAAAATTATCTTTTGGTTGTGTGACATAACCATTTGAGTGCTAATTTTTCTACATACCTTGTGGCCGCTTATCCAGATATTCATGCGCGAGTTTGTGCATACTCAGAAGTATCCACATGCAAGATTAATAAGACTTGGTGTTGGTAATACTACAGAACCTATACCAGACATAATCACATCTTCTATGGCTGAGGTAATTTTGTGGATCTCAGATTGTTGTATGTAATTTTTTCATCTGAGTAAAATTTGAATCTAAAACCTTTTCAAACAGCACCATGCCTTACCACTTGAGCAAATGCCTGACAACACAATTAAGAAGATATTGATACAAATAATAGTATGCTGGTCCTGTTTGATATTACTTTCCATTTGAACTGTTCTTTTATTTTTATCATTAGTTTCCATTTCCACTATAATCCAATATTTGGAAAAGTAGTGACGAGTGCGTCTTCATCGTATACGTCTTCTCTTTATAACCTACTTGTAGATGTAGAGATATAAAACTCTTTGGTATATGCAAGCCTCTTCGGCAGTGGATCTTCACTAGCTTTTCTTCACCCATTAGGACTGTTTCATTTAATTTCTTTTACTTTTTTGCTTTCTGTTTATTTCTTTGTTGGAGTTGAAAGAAGCAGAGAAAGAACAAAACTCGTCATTTTCTTTTCTTGATGACTAAGTTGTACTGATCTATTTTTTTCATTTGATTTCTTGTCAACGATGAATATTAAGCTCTTGTGTTTCTGTGTCTACTTTGCAGCATGCACATGCTCTATCAACAGTTCAAGGTTACAAAGGGTATGGAGCTGAGCAAGGCCACATGGTACGATGGAATCTTTTGTGTTCATTCTGAATTTTATTCTTTTTATTCTTTCTTCTTCTTAACCACAATTCCCCACCTTATTTTCTGCGTAGCCTGGGTGCCGCCCTCATTCTCGACGTCGACATTGATTTTGAATCTAGACTTACGCACCCTTTAAGTAGCATGTCATTGGTTGATGAAGTCAAATTGTGAACCACATATGTCTATTTTCCCATGTGTCTTGGCTGATACTGTTGTCAGTCTCACTCCAATTACATGGCTGGTGATTTCTTTGGACTTCCATATAGTGTGGCCCTCAAAAATTTTGTTAGAGCGTTTGTTTTTAAAAAAATTATATTAGGCGAGGTGTGCTTATCAATGTTTAGGGCTTGTTTGGTATTCAACTTGAATCCAATTTTTTAAACTCAAAAACAGAATTTGAGTCCAAAACAAAACAAAAAAACCTGTTTGGTAGCCCTATTTTTAAAAACTCAAACTCAAGAACAACTCAAAAACACCCCAATTATTAAAAACAAAAAATATATGTTTTTTTCAGATTTTTTTCTCTCCTCCCTCTCTCCTCTCTGCCTTTCTCTCTCCTCGCTCTCTCCACACTTTCTCTATCTCTCCTCCTTGTTCCGTATGTCTCTCTCTCCTTTTCTCCACGCCTCTCTCTGAACAAAAAGTGACCAAAGTCAACAGGGTCTAACCCAGTGAAAGAGAGCCTTGACTTGCAGACTAAAAGTCTCATGTTCGAATCCCCACGACATCATAATTGTGTGCGTGTGAAATCTCCCTCCCCTCTAGTTTAGACTATCGCTTGTACTTAAATAAACATAAAGTGACCAAAATACCCTTGCCTCCAAGGACAAAAATGTAATTTAAAAAGAAAATGTTTTCAAGAATTCAACCAAACAAGTTCTCAAATTTTTAAGATTTGAAAATAGTGTTCAAATTGCATGCCAAACAAGTTTTTGAATCTTAAAAATAGATTTGAGAACTCCTTGTTTTTAAGAAAAATCAAAGTTTTTGAGTTCCTTATTTGAATAGGATACCAAACGCCCCCTTAGTTTCCTCTTGGGAAAAAAACAACTCTACTTGAGCTGGTAGAGTGCGTCGCTGCAATGGCTACCTCTTCACTCTAAGAAAGTCATCAACATACAATCTGGAAGCAACTATTCTGCTTGTAGGAAAGCTTAATGGGTGTGTAATGGTCACACTTTGGTCTCTGCTTATTCTTTCAGAGAATCATTTTGGGAAAGATACTATAAATTAGGATCAACTATACCTTACAACTCCCGTAGTTTGAGTAAAATTTCATGTTGGTCATGATGTTTCTGCAGTTGCCATTCTTCTCTAAGATTATTATTAAGTATGTCCATCTACTTTTTTTTATTTACCAGAAGTTATCAAATTTTGGTGCAGGCATTAAGAATGGCAATTGCAGAAAAATTCTACAACAATATGGGCATAGAAGGCGATGAGGTTTTTGTATCAGATGGTGCACAGTGTGACATTTCTCGCCTTCAGGTACGAAAACTTCGGTTATGCAGTAAAGCTTTTCATAATTGGATAAGAGTATAACAAGATAAAGATCTGTTACTATTTAGGTTGCTTTTAAGATGAAAAGCGTGCTATTAATTCTGACTTTTCCCCCAAGCAGATGCTTCTGGGATCCAATGTGACAGTAGCTGTGCAAGACCCTTCGTTTCCGGTAAATATAAATCAAATCTTAACCTAATATGTCTTTCTTTAATTCTAAATTAGGATAAGACATAAGGAAAATAATCAGGGTCATCTCACTCTCAATATTAATTTTCCTTTTTCCATTGAAACTATGGTAGATTGGCTCTTGTGCCTACAGAAACAAGGTTATAGCTGATGTTTATAAACGTCTTGGAATACTAAATTAAAGCTACATGGAGACCACACATCCCTTATTTTCCCATTGAAATTTTTTGCTAGGAACCCTATTGATTTACTATGTTTTGGGACAGGCATATATAGATTCTACTGTCATTGCCGGTCGAGCTGGCAAGTTTCAAGAGGAAACTGGGAAGTATAAGAACATTGTGTACCTGAACTGCAGGCCTGAGAATAATTTTTTTCCTGATCTATCAACTGCTTCAAGGGCGGATATCATATTTTTCTGCTCTCCAAACAATCCAACTGGCAATGCTGCATCACAGCAGCAACTAAAGCAACTGGTGGAGTTTGCAAAAGCAAACGGATCAATAATAGTTTATGACTCCTCCTATGCTGCTTATATATCTGATGACAGCCCGAGATCGATTTATGAAATTCCTGGGGCCAGAGAGGTTTCTCACTAGTTCTCACCACCATAGATCATTTTGTGTTTAACAATACAAAACCTTCTTGTTAAACTTGACATACAAAGGGATTCTCACTGAAAGTTGTTTTGGCCAATTTTGTGTGCAGGTTGCAATTGAAGTTTCATCCTTCTCCAAATTTGCTGGGTTCACAGGGGTCCGCCTCGGGTGGACGGTTGTCCCTGATGAGTTGTTGTATGCAAATGGATTTCCTGTCATAAAGGACTATAACCGCATAGTGTGCACCTGCTTCAATGGTGCATCAAATATTGCCCAGGCTGGAGGGCTAGCATGCCTTTCTGCAGAAGGTCACCAGGTTATAATTTACACCCCAATTCTCTAGTAAGTTAAAATCCAATGCAGTTTCAAATTTGAATTGTTTGTAAGTTATGCTTTTTACATTTTCAGGCCATAACCACAGTAGTTGACTACTACAAGGAAAATGCAAAAATAATTGTGGACACATTCAGATCACTTGGGTTGAAGGTGTATGGTGGCAAAAATGCACCTTATATATGGGTACATTTTCCAGGGTTGAGTTCTTGGGATGTATTCAATGAAATTCTTGAAAAGACAGACATAGTGACCATACCAGGAAAGGGATTTGGTCCTGGAGGTGAAGAGTACATCAGAGTTGGTGCTTTTGCCCACAGAGAAAGTATATTGGAAGCTTCAAAAAGGCTAAAAAATCTTTTTTAACTTGAATTATTTCATAAATATTTGAACCCAGTTGGCAGGTACTTGAAGTAAGAATGACCATCTTCCTGGAGAACTTTATTGGTTCATGAGATGAATTAGGATTGGACAACTATTTGGTGCTGATAAGGAAAAATCTAATTGAACTGTATTGCATTCTTCATAAGATTTGTTTCTTCTCAGACCATTATTGGTTGTGACTTGTACAATTGTATTTGTCCTCATTCAACATGGCACCTTGAACCTTCCGGCCTTCTTTCTTTTTATAGTTTCTTGCACTCTCCAGATGATGATTGAATTATTTACAAAAGTTACAATTTATATTTGTTAAAACTTTTTGAGACTGTACCAAATTTGTACTTTGACTAGCTGACATGATTTCATGTTACGAACACACACATAATATTAAGGTCATGTTCATATAATCGGAATGGAAATGGATAGGATGAGAGTCATTCCATTCAGTATTTCTTTGTTTACTTACGGATTGGGAATGAAAAGCAACTCGGGGCCCACATAAAATTTGATTCATGATTCCTGATATGGAGGAAATTTGATTTTTGAGGGATGGCAAAAGGCCGGGTAGGGCCAAGTATGGCAATACCATCCCCGTCTCCACTCTCATCCCCGTTTAAGCGGTTTTGGGGAATCCCCGTCCCCATCCCCGCCCCGAATCCCTGGTTTTATCTTCACAAGACAAAAGAAAAAACAAACAAAAAAGACTTCTTTTCTCCAGTCAACCCTTGTGCTCCATCTCCTAAGCTATACCAACATCAATCATAAAATCACTATCATCAACGTTTGAGGATTGGTTAGTGGGTGGGTGCCACAGTAGACACGTGATCAGTTAATGTCATACCAAACGGTCAACTTAACAGAATATTTAAATTAGTCAGATTTGAAAACATTTGGGTATAAATTGATACTCTGTGGCTTATATTTAGAATGACCCCAAATCTTTAGGATAAATATTATCCCACTTAGACCAAGTCAAGTTAAAACGGTCTCTAATCATAGTACATGCCAAGATAATCATGTGTAACAAACAAATGAGGCCATAAGGTACTAAATTGAAATAACCATAAATTTTTTGAAAGTCACACATATTGCTTATGATTTCAAAAAAGCATTTTGTATGCACGGAAGCGTGTGCGGAGAGGATAGTATTATACTATTCCATATTCATATATGACTATATTATGTTATATATTTACTAAAAATAAATATGTGACTTGTCCGGTCAGGTATGAGGATGGGGAGGCATAACAATACCATCCCAGCCCATCCCTATTCGGGGATGGCAAGCAGGGGGCTTAGGGATTTATGTTATCCCTAATTAAGAATTCTATAATAATAAGGCTCTTATGAGGTCCTATTTCTTAATTATTAGATCACATTAATTAGTAGTTTGAACAGTTAACAGATATGACCTTTTATAAGATAAAGCCCTCACTATATCATGAGTAACCATCCCTAATTCCAATTACATTCAGGAGTTGGATTTGCTGAACAGTTTTGAGGAGCAAATTTGCAGTTTCCCAAACCCCAAAGGAAACACAAAACAATCCCAAACCCTAAAGGAAACACAAAACAAAAGGAGCCAACAGCACCTCCTCCACTGTAAAAGCCCCTTCCAGCCGCGAGAAACTCCATTCTGTTTTTTTTTTCAAACTCAATTTTATCTCTCTCAGTATTTTTTTTATTTCTTTCTTTTCTTATGGATGAATCGGAAAACCCCCTCCTCAATGAATTCTGGGCCGCGCAGTCAACTCCTCCTGAGCCGGCCCCCATCGCGGACCAATGCTTGAAACCGACCCTTAATGCTTGCACAAGCTTCAATCGGAACAGAATTGCCGACAATGGTAAGGAACTTTTTAATTTCTCCAATTTGTGGAATTTAGATCCCTTTTTCGAATCTAGTTTCATGACCGTGTAATTTTGTTAGTGGTGATTAGAGTTAGTGGTTAACTTGATAGAATGATCATATGTTAATGGGTCTTGTTGGAAATTAACTAGTTATGGTCAGAAAGCAACAGTCTTTGGATGAGTTGCTGCTGCTCTTGAAAATCATATGTACAAAGTAAAGTAATAGCTTTTTCCTTAGACTGATGATGCTTTAATTGTTATGGCCATGGTAATGTATGCATAAACATTGATATTTTGATGGCCAAGGTAATTAGACTCTTGTTTTATGATGATATATGAAATCTTGCAGGAATTCAGACATCTCATGATGCTAAACGTGTTGCTGGATCTGCAAAGATATCAGAGTTGAGCTACAAGAACAGAACATTGTCCTCCAATACTCTTATGAGCTCTGAGCAGGAAATTGAATGCGGCGGGGCTTCCATGAAGCTTGTATCTGGATTTCTTAAGCAGAAGCAATTCAAGGAGGACATTCAATGCAGGTTTCTTTCTAATTACACAATTTATATTCCTACATTTGAAAACAAATTAGAATTATCAGTTTTCTATGGCTTCTAGGGATAATTATTTTTAGGAACATTCATATTGATCGATGCCTCATTTATTTATAAAATTCTTCAGACCCAGGTTTCCAACATTTTGATTTAGGTTTTTTGTCGGAAGCTAGTTATTGAACGCAGTTGTATTTTTGGTGAAGCTTTATTTTTGTTGAAAAAACAGCTAAAACCTTTCGAAAACATAAGAGGATGAGAAAATAGTATATCACTTTAGTGAACAAGGATGCATCAAGAAAGAAAACCATGTTAATCATTATACCTTCCTATATCCCTTGGTAGTTGGCTCTTGATGAGGTAACATCATCGCCATATCTAGAAACAAGGTTAAACAAGTTTGACCGTTTGATTTTTTTTTTTCCATAATATGTCAATTCCACACAGCATTTTTTTAGAGGGCGTACATTATGTGTATAATATATATTGCATGGCTCAGGTTGATTAATGGTGATACTCCTACCAAAGGAAGGAAGAGATCCCAGTCATCTCTTGGATTGCCGACCTCCAGTCAGTTAGAAAGATCAAAGAGATCATCACCAGCAGAAAGAAGACCATCATCAATTTGTGATCTCCCTGACACGGCATTGGTTGAAATCCTTTGCCGACTTCCATCAAGTAAATTTGTGTTTCAATGCCAGTGTGTGTCCAAGCGTTGGCACACTCTCATTTCAGATCCTTATTTTATCGGCCGCTTTGTACATATCCAAGGTTATAGGAAAACTCCAACGATATGCACTCTAATAAGTCAAAAAGGAGAGGAATTCCCTCCTAAAATGCCATGGTCATCCAAGCTACTAACCCCAGTGTTCAAACGAATAATGAGTTTCCACTCTTTGACAGAAGAGCCAGTTGTGGTAGCAACGTATAATGACTTAGTTTTGTGCTGCGCAAGTGAGGATTATCAACGCAATTACTACATCTGCAATGCATACACCATGCAATGGGTTGCTCTTCCTCCCACCCCAGGTCGATGCCACGATAGGGTACTAGTGGGATTCATCTGTGATATTCCCTACTATAATTCTAGGAAAGAAGATTGGAAAGGGCATAACGTCCAGCTTAATGCTGAGTGTATGTGCAACGTTGTGAGAATTCTTCCTCCTGATGAATCTGCAAATGATGACGAATGTGATTCCTTAAAATTAAGGGTGGAGATCTTCTCTTCTGAGACTGGTGAATGGAGAGAATCAGTTGTGGCTTCCCCACGATACTTTGATTTTGATGACCTTGAAGATATCTCCTTTGCATACAATGGGATGTTATATTGGACAAGTGACGAAGACCTTCTTTTTGTTGGTTTGGGTCCCTTCAACGACAATAACATGACAACTAGTTGTAGTAGTAGCGGTAATGGTGATGGCATTATTGATCGTAAACTTCGTTTTACTGTATTTGAGGAGCCTCTAAATGGACGTTTTGTAGTTGAGTACCTAGGTATGTTCAGAGGATGTGTGCGGATGTGTAACTTTAAGCCGGCTACCAAAACTCTCTATGTTTGGGAGTTGAAAGAACAAGATCATGATCGGATGGACGATGGAGCCTCTGGCAGATTGTGTTTAACTAACCACGGGGTATATCACTTGGACCCTAAAATGTATCCGGATGGATTTAGGTGCGAAATGCAGGCTTTTGACCCAAATAATAAGGAGATTTTGTATCTGCGTGTGGATGAAGATATTATCAAGTGCAACATTCATACAAAAAAGTGGTCTAGGATAGTTAGACAGTGTCCAGTTGATAATGGTGACTATTTGCCAGTTGAGCTCCCATGGTGGCCGACTCCAGTTCCTAGATTACCGCAGCATGCCCATGGTGGAGGAACTAGCAGCTAGTAGATAACTTGAATTAAAGGACTAAACTTTTATTTATTAAAGTTGGATTATTTGTATTTGATATGCTCAACATGTTTTTTTAATTATTCTTTTTGTTAACTGTTCTTTCCATCTTTTTTTATTATGGCGATATATGGAGGACTGCGAATTGAGGTCGTTTTGTACTCACCCAGTTTATTAATTAAAGCATTCTTTAAGCTGAATTGAAGTTTTGCATTCTTATTCTTGATTCTTTCTTTTGTTTCTGTTTTTGTTTTAAGTTTTCTGATGTGCATCTTATAATCTTATTCTTCATCATTTGGTTGCTTTCTATTTTCTGTTATACAAATTTGCCCTGGGTTTGAGTGTTAAGCTTTGATGTTTGCATGATTCTAAGTAATTTGTTTCAATAGTCCCTGCATCCAGAGGTTCGACGTAAATGCTTGCTCTGTTATGTGATGAAGAATCAAGGAAGGTATAGACGCCAATGCTTGCTTAGTTTTGTGTTTTTCATGATGTTTCATATTTGTTCACCTTAAAAAATACTATCAGAAATGGGCTGTTTAGGGTTCCACCTTTCGATTTTGTTTTGATCATTCTTACTTGCTTTCCGTATAAAATAATGATACATAGTTAAATATGAGTTTGTTTACTCGGAAAAAAGTTTTTATTATAATAAAAAATCGTATAGCCGTGCGGCTATACGTTTTTTGGGACACGTGAACGCTGAAAATATATAAATAGTATAGCCGTGGGGCTATACTTGATATTTCTTTTAAATAAATATTATAGCCGAACGGCTATACTCGCTATACTCGGATTTTTTTATAATAAAAATTGTATAGCCGAACGGCTATATTACGGTTTCTAGTACAAAATAGTATAGCCGCGCGGCTGTACCGCTAAGGCCTGATTTTTATATAAATAGTCTAGCCGAGCGGCTATACTCCGGGGTTTTTTATATAAAAGAGTATAGCCGCGCGGCTATACTACGGTTTTAATTATATAAAAATAGTATAGCCGATCGGCTATACTGGTACGCCCCAGGAGTTATAGCCGACCGGCTATACTCCGGGGTTTTTTATATAAAGAGTATAGCCGAGCGGCTATACTACAGTTTTAATTATAAAAAAAGTAGTACAGCCGCTCGGCTATACTATTTTTGGCACTTGCTGCCACTAGGACACTTGGCTCCTGATATATCAGGAGCCATTCCTCCTCAACAGCTAACGTGGCTTCTTTACAAAACAACACGTGTTTTTTTTCTCTCCTTTAACTCAAGTCTTTTGCTGGTTTTTTTTTTGGGTAAGTTAAGGAGGAAGAGACGAAGGCAGGGGAGGGTGACTTGCATGTTTTTCTTTTTTTTTAAAAAAAAAAAAGATTTTTCATGGTTGTTGAAGAAAGGAGGAGGAGAAAACTTACATGCTAAATAGAGTTGAAACCAAAAAAAATTTACCGGTGCCGTTCTAGCAACACCAAGTCAGGCAAAAATAGAAAAAAAAGGCCAGAGACACCATACTAAGCCAGCCAAAATGGAAATAAAATGAAGGTCTATCTTCAGTTGATATGAGGATCGTGGAAAAAAGGTGGTCTTTATTTCACCAAAATTCCTAAATTATAAGAAGGAAAAAGAAAGAAAGAAAAAACAGCCTGAGAGAGGAAGAAAGAAGAAGAGGAAAAGAAAGAAATGGCTAAAGAAAGAAAGAGGGTGATAACCAGCTGGCAGAAAGAGGAAGAAGAATGTGTTAATATTTTTACTATTTTAACCTGATATATTATATCTATTTCTTATAATAATATTACATATAGTAGCCTACCCAAGCCCAAGGCACCACCCCTGCCTTCGTCTCTTCCTCCTTAAAACTAACCCAAGTTAAAGAAAACCAACAAAGGACTTGAGTTGAAAAAAAAAAAGAACAAAAAGAAAATAAACACGTTTTGTTTTGTAAAGAAGCCACGTTATCAGGAGCTAAGCATTGTTTTTTTTTAATTATAAATAGTATAGCCGTGAGGCTATACTCTGGTTTTTATTATTAAAAATAGTATAGCCGCTCGGCTATACTATTTTTGACACGTGGCGACATGGCACAGGCCCCAGGCGGGTCCCTATATAAAGTATAGCCGCTCGGCTATACTCTGATTTTTTATAATAAAAATAGTATAGCCGCCCGGCTATACTACGGTTTTCATTATATAAAAAAGTATAGCCGTGCAGCGATACTCTTTACATAAGCGTGATATTCCACCGAAACTCCGAAGGCCTCACCACCGAGTAATTTTTGGGTGTTACACCACGTGGGTGGTGTCATCCACTAGGTGTAGGACATGTGGAATGTTTCAAATGCACTTACCATGTGTCATAAAAATAATGCGATAAATTGAAAGTAATTCCAAATGTCCTAAGTTTGGATGGACAGACACCACACGTGGTGTATCGGTACATTTAAAAATTTCTCCTCACCACCCCGGAACCAATTTTATCTTTGCCTCCACAAACTCCGAAGGCCTCACCAACCAAACAGATAAAATTCAACGACCAACCGAAAAAGAAACCTAAACTGTCAATATTCGTCACATCACGTTAGCTTCCTTCCGCCATAAGCAAATCGTGTCTGCTTGCTCCCCAGGCCAACCCAAACCTTTATAAATACCACTCATCACCCTCTGAAAACCCAAATGCTTCCCAAGTCCCAAGCCCCAAACCACATCAAATTACAAAAAACCCCATTTCTTCCTTCACTTGAACACCAAAAAAACTTTTATATTTTAGGCCATGTCGACGGTAGGTTATGGTTTTGCTGAAGCATATGTGCTCAGAGGCCTCCACAAGAAGAAGCTGAAGATGGAGCGAGAAGAAGAAAGAGCCAAACTGGGCAGAGCTGAATCTGAAATTGGTCAGCCCAGTGGTTGTTTGTTTCGGGTGATGAAGAAAGTCCATCCAAGCAATATTCAGAGTCAAAGGGCTTGTTCAGCTGAAACAGAAGAAACTGCAGAAGTTAGAGCTTTGAACCAGAAAGTTTGATAGAGCTCAGGCTCATGACATTTGTAGCTGCTTTCAGTAAAATGGGTTGTGCATCAAAAAAACTGTTCTGAAAAAGTATATGTTTGGGCTAAGTCATGCCTTTAGCTAAAGACTTTTTAATGGGCTGGATCTATTGGTTTCAGTCCAAATTCCAGGCCCAGTTTGTATTATTAATATTATGATAGCAATTGTTTTATTTATTTATTTAGATTATCATTATAATTAATTTTGATGGACTTAAGCATACTCATTACAAATTTAAGTTTGTTTTGTTGATGGCCCAAAATTGGTTCAATGAAGACTTTTTCAAGAACACGAACGATTTAAGGTGGTTTTTCAAAGCCAGCCTAGATACATAATGATGTTGATATAGGCATAATGCACACTTATCTGCCCCCAATGTGGGACCCAATGACTAGGCCTTATCATATATAGTGAGAAAATCTCATTTTGATCCTCCACTTTTTGTTCTTGTTTGTCAAACAAGTAACATCTAGGGCTTAATTATTGATATGCTTCGGACTGTATTCATGTCACGTGATTAACTTGGGCTTAGCTGTGAAGATATATCTCACACATCTCTTGACTTTTTTTTTAATCATTCTTTTCTTTGCATTTGAAAGAAAAAAAAATAGTACCCTACCGCACCAAACCCATGTGCATGGTCACTAGTGGTGGTGATGGTCCCACGACTCCCATTCCCATTCCCACAGGCCCAAAATTCATGGGTTCTTCTTCATTCCTGGACCTCAGAATTCAGATCAATCATCATATTGCAGCTACACTTTTTGATGTGTCTTGGCTATGTCTTAGTGTCCTTTTGTGTTTTCCCAGTGTACTTTTGATTTCTGTAAATTGTAACTTTGGCAAAATCTTACTTAGATGCTGCCATTGTTTCAGTCTTATTGTTGATGGAACAATTTTACTCTCCACTTTAACCCAAGGTGTTTGCTCAATCATCATATTGCAACTACACTTTTTGATGTGTCTTGGCTATGTCTTAGTGTCCTTTTGTGTTTTCCCAGTGTACTTTTGATTTCTGTAAATTGTAACTTTGGCAAAATCTAACTTAGATGCTGCCATTGTTTCAGTCTTATTGTTGATGGAACAATTTTGCTCACCACTTTAACCCAAGGTGTTTGCTCACCACCCATCTCAACATTTGAAACGTGTCCATAATCATAACTACGGTTACATAAATCAAAGTAAAAAGTTAACCATGGTTATGTATATGGACACATGTCAAGTATTAAGAAGGGTGATGAAATACACATTGGATTAAAGTGGTGAGCAAAAATATTTCCAAAAATGTATTCTAGTCACCAAATTACTAAAACTTGCAACTAAGACGTTGCTTTTGTTTGATAGTCGTAACTGAGCCCTACAAATGCTTAGTTTGTTGGATAAAAATTCTTTAGGGTTTAAGAAATGTTATTTTGTCATAAAGTTTCACAATATGTCCGACGGTGAATTGAAAATGTTTAATCACATTGACTCTTGTTTAAATGTGTGGTTCAAAATTTACAATCTAACAGCACAAATAAGTCAAGAGAGTATTATTGTTCAAAGTCTTTATGATTTTCAATTTGTGAATACTACTTCCAATATGCACTTTTTGACAACAAATTTTCCCATGAGTTTTGATTAGGTGATTGTGGTATGTCTTCATTTCCTTTTCACTCTTAAGGGAGTACAAGTGACTTTGTAACTTGCAAGCAAAGAAGTATGGTTTATGATTTCCAGGTTTGAATTCTTAGCCCCACTAATCTACCCAAATTATAATGAAATCCATAACTCATTAAGGGCCAAATTAGTGCCAAAGTGGTAAAAAAAAAACAAGGGTAGTTATGGCATGTTTACTAATCTGTAATCGAATTATGAGGAATTGAATTGAGGAGGAGTTAGATGGAGGAGAATTAGATTTTGGATTCCTATTAAAGTTGTTTAATAAATCATGTGGATTGAGGAGAGTTATATCCTGTATTCCTATTGAATTGTTTACTAAACCATATGGAATTGAGGTAGAAGTGGTAATAATTACTAAAATATTCTCGTTGTTGGATTAAAGTAGATGGCAAATTTGAAATTTTTAAAATTGTGTGAGGATATAATGGGAAACAAATATGAATTCCTAATGGATTAGTTTTTTAGGAATTAGAATACCACATCCCACCCAAGAATTGAATTACTCCAAAATCAGGAATTCAATTCCTAATTTTGTGTGGGCTCCACTTTTGAATTTCTTGATGTGAAGTAAACACAAGAATCATCCATAATTCGAATTCAATTCCTAATTCGAATTTCAATTCTTGTTTAATAAACACACTATATAAATTTTCTACCAAAAAAGTGTTCATGATGTACTTGCATTCATAAGAATTATTAGATACTTTCCTCCCACGTGGTAGGTTAAGTTATTTTTGTTTGTCCCATTCAAGTGTGGGGTTTTATCTTAAAGTGCAATTTAGGATGAGCTAATAACTCTTTTATGTACACACATCTCTTTCTGAGGAAGAAGAAAGGGGGTCTTCTCACACATACACTAATGTTTTCGAACTTAAGACATGAAATATTGCAATAGGAATGGAGACCAAAAAATCAAATATTGAAATAGAATGTTGGATTCTATTGCTCCCATCCCAGAAACCGAGTTTAGCATATCCAATTGAATGAAACAATCACAATCAAAACAATGCCCTTTATCCTAACTTAACTATGATGACTCTTTAAACCCTATATCTGTAAAAAGCTATCAATTCCACTCATTCCAAATATTAATAATCAGAAGATCCAACAACGGGTTCTAGCCAAATGAAGAAAGGCCTTAATTTGCAAACTAGTAATCTCAAGTTCGAACATTTATAGCACATTTATAAGAGCATCTCCACCCCAAAGGGTGAGGGGAGGCAAGGGTTGCCACTATTCATGTGAATAGTGGCAGCCTTGCTTTTTTTGGTTCCACTCCAAAGGGCAAGGACAATTACTATTCATTTTAATTATTTTTCCTTATTTTTTATACTTAAAAAATTAATTTGGACAAAATTTTCGGTTGCCACCCATCATTATTTATTATAAAATTATCATATCAAATTTCGGATAAAATTTTTGGATATAATTTTATTCACATGGGATTAATTTTATTTATATGTATGAGATTAATAATAATATAATTACTAGGTATGTATAAAAAAAAATGTTTCTAAATGTTTCTGATTTTTTTAAAAAAAATTTTGGTTGCTGACGTCAGCAAACCAAGGCTGCCCCAGGCAGATCTTGCCCTTGGGCTTGCCCAGACTGGTGGGTCCAGCCCTTGCCCAGGCTTGACTATGTGCAATGGAAAATTTGTTGGGGCAAAAGAGGGCCTTTTGCCTGCCTTTGCCCCTTGCACTGGAACCACTCTAATATGTGTGAAAAACCCCCTTCCCCTTAAAATTTAGACTATCGCTTGTATTAAAATAATAATAATAATAATAATCCGAAGGCTCAGAAGTACTTTCACGTAGACATCTCACCAACCCCCAAAAGCACTTTAGTAGGGATAAATTGTACAGTATTGACCAAAAAAAAGGGACAAATTGTACAGTGAAATTGGGCGATTGATCACCAAAAGAAAACCATTGTCTGGTTGTTCTTGCGTTAGGTAGGCTTCTTATTGTGTGTAAAGAGCTATTTAATGCCACACCCGACAAGCAATAAATCAAAATAATATTTTATGCTCTCGCTTTTGCATGTGGCACAGAACAATAGCTGACCACTACAGTTGCAGTCAACTACCTCTAATAAAAGCTTGTATAATTCAAAAGCAATTCCTCACAATCAAAAAGCAGTTTTTCCATGGCACACTGGAAACAAGTAGAATGGATTTTGTCCATCACCAGCCGCACATTTGCTGTTCCAGGCTACAGAGCTTATGGTTTACATTAAGTTTTTCCATGCCCCGCAAGGTTCTGCTGTTTGGCTTTTCATAGTTTTTTCTCCAGGACAATGCACCAGTTGGATTTGTCAAAAAATCTATCAACAATTACAGCATTATCAATACCAGCTACCAACCTGCATTTTCGTACAGCAATAAGTAAATGAGCTGAAAAAGTAGGACATCACTTAAAAGTTAGACTGTCAGAACATTAAGAACTGACCCCATAAATTTAATATCCCTCCAGTAAGGTTTTTGCTTAGTTTTTAGCTTTTGCCCATCTTTTTCTCTCTCATTTATTTTCTTCCTCTCTACTTTCTCCCCTCTCTCTCCTCTCCTTAATTAAAAAAATAGCAGGAAATAAAAAACAAAAAGCTACCAAACAAAAGCTCTTCTTTGGCAGTTTCTTTTTATTTATTGCCTTATTTTGGCATTCGAAAGATATGCTGTCTAAAGTCTGAACCTAATCTCTTAAAGTCTCCTATCTTTAAAGCAACTGGGCAGCAGTGAGAAGCTAACTCAAGTAACTACAACCTCCAACTTTTTTGAATTTCTTAACCACTGCCATCAAAGGATTCTGCTCTGACTTAGAGGGTGGCCTACCATCATGACTGAGCCTCGTCTCCCACAGGGAAGGCTGGTCCACTGTGAAGGTTGGCCTCTTTACTTTTGCCATGAATGGTTTTGTCACCCAATTGCAGTGTTAAGTATGACAATAAGACAGTAGAATGCGACTTCGAGCCACTGCATCCCTAATCATATAAGCAGTAGGTCACCTTTCAGGCACAAAGTTGACAAGTTGGGTGACATGTTAGCCCCACATAGATCAATAAGTTTATAAGCCAAGTTTCATAACTATGTACATCTATTTAAGTACCTATCACCCCAATTCTTACCCGTTTTCTACATTAGAAGCACCTTTAAGAAATCAAAAAATATATTTATTTTTTTAATGAGTGAAAATTTGGACCATTTCTTGATTCATAGGTGTCATCATCGTGCTGGGGAAAACTCAGTTTGTTAAACAACTCCTACAATTCCAACACATTAAGTACTGCTCTAAACGATCCAGCTGTGATAAGAAATCCATATGCATAGATGCATCAAAATTCTGTCCTAAAAGGCACTAGACATGTATAAGACTAGGTAAATGAAAAATTCTGTCCTAATAGGCACTAGACATGTCTTAATTTGGAAAAGCATTAACTGATTGGAACACAGAGCAAATGGAAAATATTACAAATGGAAACAGAAAGAAAATGACACATTACCTTTCGAGCTCGCCTTCACTGAAAACATGGTAGTATCTGTTATACACTACAGCACCCTTTTTATCATCTTTCTTTGCAAGGCCATTTGCAAGAGCACAAGCAGAAGCACCACTTACTTCAGCACGATGATATGGTAAGTGCCAGGGGACGAAATATTCTTGTTGATTATTTGCATTTTTTACATCAGTAGAAGCCCCTGAATAACTTTCACTTTGAGAGGTTATTTCCTGCAAACTGCGCATAGAACTTTGGCCCGAAACTTTCTTACGCTCTCCAAAACCATTCTCCTCTGTTTCTGGAATGCTTTCCAATGTGCAGGATGAAGGGCTACGAACATGTGGACTACCAGGTCCTATCCACTCTTCCCCATACTTTTGGGTAAGTGGAGTCCATTTGGCAAGTAGTGATTTATCTTCTTGTTCTACAGCCCAAACTGTTATAAGAACTAGGCCACCCTTTTTCACAACTCGGATCAACTCTTCTATTGCCTTTTTCCTCCTACCCTCTGTACTTAGATGATGTAATACAGCTATAGAGATAGCCGCATCACCAAAACCAGTTCTATATGGCAGATCTACAGCGTCTGCAACCAACACTTCATGCCCTCTATCTGCACAAATTTTGATAAGAGGAGCACTTATATCACATCCGATGAAAAAACAATCAGGATTAAATCCCAAGTACTTCCCATTCCCACATCCTGCATCCAAGATAAGAGATCCTGAAGGTAAGGAAGATAAAAAATTGGCTACTTTTGGCCACTTAGCAAACCGGGTAGAACTGAAATGGGGCGCGATAGCATCATAAACATGATGAACATACTTCTTTTCAATTTCAGGAGTGAATTGTACGTTCAAGGATGAATTTCTCTGGCTGTCACTAGCTAATTCAGATTGTAGGATGTGAGATTCTCCATTGGAATCAAGAGTACACAAACTAGACACACCTTTTACCTTGACTTCTCTCATAGTACTGAAGATTCCTGAATAAGAAACACTACCAATTATTGCAGTGGGAAGATGGAAGGCCTTACTAGACGGATAAAAGCTTCTACTTGCTCTTAGAACATTACAAAACATCACCTGGAAAACTGTATCTAATCATAAATGACCTGAAAAATAAAAAAAAAGAATGGCTAAGGTCATAATTTGAAACACACAATTTCAAGATCCTTATGTAGGCCAAAGAACCATAACAGTATATATGTATGTGTATCCTATGACAGAAATCCAATGAACAGTAAAAGGAGAATTTTTTTTGGGGAAAAGCAGAAAAATTGTTTATAGGAGGCCCAAACTAGTACACTTTAGCCTTAATTCAAGCAACCGAACCAAATTAGCAGGGAGATGAGCGACACAAGTTTCCCTGGTGTCTAAGTTATTGACAAGCTGGACGAGGTTCAAAGATGTTTTGCTTTCCAGAAAACAAGGGCCTAATTACAGTCTGTCAGGAAGGAACTCCTACCCCAGTTCTTAAGGGGAAAAAACTATAACCAGTGTGTCCAGGAATTATATTGAACAGCTCGCTACGTTAGCTTCTCTATTTTGACAAATCATGGCCCCTAAGAAATACAATCTGGGCATCCTTAAATGCATGAAAATCCTAATGTCTATGCATTTTGTTGAATACAGTTTTAATCTTTTCCTTTCTTTATTTTCGTGCCACTACTGTCCATATTGATTGAAGAGTGAAATGTGCGTGATTCTGGTTGTCCTACTTTCCTAAGCTTCTTGTTTTGGGAGTTGACTTTGATCAATTAGCAACTTCAATCACAAACCCAACTTTTCATTACCAAATTCAGTGTCTGCTGTTATCATATGAATTTAGGGTTTCAAAAATTATGAAGATTAACATAATCTTTTATTTATGTTTTGGTTTGGTCAATGGAGGTTAAAAGAGTTTTTCAAAATACAAATATCCAGAACAAACATATATTACTGAAATTCAACTTACATATATAGATACATACATAGAGAGAGAGAGAGAGAAGTGAAGTTGACCTGATCCAGCAGACATGACTGCAGTGAGGGTCAAAAGCTGCTTTTTTAAAGTGAGGAGCTGAAGAAGTTCGTTAACTAGCGGCTAATCCAATCCAAATGATATGGATTGCTTCCTTTTTATTGTCTTGTGTTGAATTAGGGTTTTTCAGAGAGGGAGAGAGACGAAAGAGGGGCAGTGAGAAATTGATAATTAAAATAGATATGACGTCAACAAGCGTAGGGTAAACATACTTACTGACCGTCGATTTACCATGTTTTGACTCACGGATCATGACACGTCCTTTCATTTTGTACATATGAAATAGATGATTATATTTTAGGATCATAGAATTTATAAATCTTTTTTTTTCCTGTAAGTTTTAAATCTTTTAAGTTTTTAGGATCATAAAAAACTTACAGGAAAAAAAAGAAGATTTATAAATGACGTGGCATGATCCGTGAGTCAAAACATGGTAAATCGACGGTCAGTAAGTATGTTTACCCTACGCTTGTTCACGTCATATCTATTTTAATTATCAATTTCTCACTGCCCCTCTTTCGTCTCTCTCCCTCTCTGAAAAATCCTAATTCAACACATCACAGTCTCAACACAAGACAAGCAAAAAGGAAGCAATCCATATCATTTGGATTGGATTAGTCGTTGGTTAACGAACTTCTTCAGCTCCTCGCTTTTAAAAAAAGCAGCTTTTGACCCTCACTGCAGTCATATCTGCTGGATATGAAAATGAAGATGATCAGCCTCATAGAGAAGATTAGGTTGTTCCACATAGAATAATTCAGACATATGCTTGTCTAAATAACATTTGATGTATATTGCTGAAGGAATATACATGGAACTAACCTATGACAGGATCACAATCTGCTCCCCTTTGAACCTAGCCAAAGAGTAGCGTGCCTGCATATCATATGATACACATGCCAAATGAGTTGCCATAATCAGTAACCAATGCCTCACCCCGCTGCTCAAAGGGCTAAACATCATTGCACAGTTAAACAACTGCTTGGACAAACTAAAAAATCTATCATAATGATCATAGTCTTAGCATGTGACAAGCAAATTTTCTGAATAACTAGAGCCTTGTATTGGTAAGTAATAGGCATTGAATTGAACTTGTTAGATCTTGTGAGCTTGCACATATGCAGGATCCTTACAACAATATTGCCTACGTAGGAAGTACAGAATACTAGCAATACTCATTTCAATGCCATGGCCTTTTTCCCTCTTTCCTTAACTGAGTTAATATGGGTTATATTACACGCACCCATACATCATCATATTGGATATCATGCTCTGCAACACCAGCTTGCATCATATTCAACGCATTCCAATTTGTCCATACATCATTCATGACTAAACACACTACTCTTTCTGGTCTTTACAAAGAAATTTTTGAAACCAAGGTACGAAACAAGATACAACACAAGTCAAATTAATTTGAAAGCAGAAGTTATATCCATATCACATGTAGATATAAGTTAACACAGGTCTATAGGATGCTGAAATAGAACAAAGTTCAAAAGTTGAAAACAAAACTAAAATCTGATATTCAAAAATTCAAATATGACACATGACTCTCAAAGAATCTCACCTAGTTCATCATCACAAAAGTCAGAGACAAGTCTTCTCTGCATTGCAAACAATTCTCCCAGCAGCATGTCAACTCAATTGTTCATTGCCTATGCTTGAGAGCGGAGTTTCCTACGACCTATTGGCATGAAAGAGAAGAAACAGAAATGAGGTTCAAACATCATAAAGCACAACCAGTTCACCTTCAAAATCAGTATCAGCAAAAAGCACTAGAGGGAAAAGCTCACAATCAACAAAAATATTGCAATGAAGAAACCAGGCATGAATACTGATGAGTAACATCACAAGTCTCAAAACCCAGCAAAACAAAATTTATTCCAGTTCATAATTGCACAGCATAAAACAGAGAATTTATTAACAAAATTTGCATTATGCTTCAAGCACAAACCCATGTAGACAGACGCACCTGAACAGAGCAAAACCATTCATGAAGAATACATATATCACTATTAAAAATTAAATTCTATAAAGAAAGTTGCAAAAAAATCAAAATATAAAACCAACAATAATTGCTTTTGAACCCAACTCACTCATAAGACTTGAAAAAATATTTTAAACTGATAGTAATAAGGACCAGCACTTGAAACTGATGTTCATAATCTCCAATTAATCACCCAAAAAAAATAGCTAAAAACCCTAATCCTCCAAAACCCATTTCACAAAAACAAGAAAACTCCAAGTCCAAGCTCCCCCACCCCATCAGTCAAAGTTTCAAACCACACCCTAATAGCCAGTGATTAAAACACTCTGAAAATATATCAGGCCATGATAGTGTATGCCAACCCTACTAAATCTGGGATTTTGAAGAGAAAACATACAGCATATCCAATTAATAGTATTAGTCATTAGATTACCAGATAGCCCTTTCAGTGCTTGCTCAGGATCCAATACTTCTGGGTATGAAATAGCTGATAGCCGAGGAGAAGAGACAAGGAGGAGGCGGAGGAGGCGGAGGAGGCGGAGGAGGAAGAGGCGGAGGTAGGGGCGTAGAAGAACGAAGGAGAGAGGAAGCGGAGGCCGTAGACTATCGAAGGAGAAAGGAGAAAGGAGAAAGGAGGCGATGTCGTCCTAAACCCGTGGTTCCCTCAGGTTTTCAATACTAGGGTTTGCTGGACTGTTATCCCATAGAAAATACGAGTCCAAATCACCAAACGACAGACAATATTGTAATCCATTTTAATTGAAAAAATCATGTCCAGTCCAGCCCAGCAAACAGGGCCTTAAGTTTTTAGAATAGCTTAAGGAAAGTGAATATGAAATATCTTAAGTTGTGAGAAATTGTTGAGTCAGTGCAAGGGTGATAACGTGGAGTAGTGTGACTATCTATGTGTTACAATATATTAAAATTTCAATTGAATACACCCTAAACGAATGGCATAATTGATTTTTCATTTAACTATAGAATATACCTCATGAGCAAATTGGTAACACCACCTTATTTCGTTAATTCTATCGAAATGCTTTTAATTAGTTGACTTCAACAACTTTCCTTTTCGTGCTTAAGTGAGTGTCCCAATTCATGAATAGCTGACCTTTCTAAGAAATATGATAGCAATTCACAAAGGTCTCAAAATTCTTGCAGCATATTCTTGGTAAATGAAACCCATCTACACAGCTGAGACATTGTGTTTACTTTTCTGCATTTCCCTGATTACAAGTACAAATTAATTTCAAAGTTCAGAACTTTTCATGGGTCTACTTAAATTCATATTACATGCATGTACAGTTGAAATTATTGGGTTCTTTGAGGGTCCAACTTTAATTGTGTGGTTTTTTTTTTGTCTATGGTGCTGTAGGTGTCAAAGGAAAGTCCCTCCACTATCTGCTGATGCTGATTGAGCCTTCTGGGTTTGGTGAAGATAAGAACTTTCCAAGTCCAGATGGTGTGGAATTCCACACCAGAAGATTAAAATTCATTCAAATTTCTCTCAACTTTACCTGCATTGCAGGACTACTTGGTATGAAATTTACTCGTCAATTCAAGGTACTGTTTTCTTGTAAAACAATCTTACCTAAAGACTATGAAGAGGCTCCACATATTAATTAAGATGCTTCTCAAGTGTGTACGTTTCATTTACTTCTAGAGGGCATGCTAAATGCCTTAGTTTGAGCAAAGTACTAGTCATTTATCATCATTATCGAAAATAATGTTAAAGCCAAATGTTCCACGACTCCTCCAAATTACTGAAAGGTTCAGTAGCAGCCAAGTCAGTCCCCACAGCATCGTACGCACAAAAATTTTGTGTCACGTAAATGGCTTCTGGGTTTGATTTATATCAAGGTACAAGCTAGATTCCAACTAATATGTGGCCCCATGACTTTTCTTTGTGTTTGTAGACATTAAATTGTAATTCCATACCAATCGATTTGGAAAAAATGGTACGTTCAGGGAAACTTTTGTACAAGTTCATTGTATCGAGACATCCAAAGACATCATTGTCCAAGAAACTGTATCGAAAATAATGCAAACAATCATGATCCTGATGGCTGTCACGAGTAGCTTCATTTTACGTTTGTTTGCATCTGGGAACTAGCTTATAAATGGTTAAGAGGTGCAGAAGGCTTTTTAAGGGTATGAGGCATGTTTATTGTGTGTGGAAACTCACCCTCGAGCTCGACTATATATATTATTTTTAATGCAGTTCGTAGTACCATACTCGAATATACCACTATTCCTCTGTATTGATATTCATATCGCTACAACAAATGATGCATTATCTTCAACTGTCATCACGTATTTGCATGCCTTCTTGCATTTCATCACAACCTAAAACAATCTGGACCAGGTTATACATTGTTAATAGATGCATAAATTGTTCACTGATTTTTCTTTTGTTTCTTTTGGGCCATGTTTTATGTAATGAACTCATTTAGTTGCATTTTGTTTGATGGATTATTTACAGTTCAACGTCTGGAAATGAGATGAGAGTTGGTAAGTTATTACTATCTCAAAACTTTACTCATCATTTCTGCAACTTGGAAAATGTTGGTGTACTAATATGTTCATGTTATCGACATCGTTATGGAAAATTGTTTTCATGTGTCACAAATGACTAAGCAACTAATAAGCAATGCAATGCAATCACAGGTCACTGCACAAAAGTCTCACGCAGTGTCAATATGGAGAACCTGCAAAATGAATATCTGTTTCCGGAGGTCAGCAGCTTCTGATATCTTGATTATGAACTTTGGCCCTCCTATCACTTAAAATCGTGCAGTTTGTCTCAAACTAATTGTCTGGATTGGTGTTCCACAAACCCCAATTGTTTTAAGATTTCTTGTTTTGGAATGGGAATTTACAGCATCCTCATGAGTAGGATCAAACCTTATTCCACCTGGTTGGAACTCGTAACTCTTGTTACTTGTGATAACAAAATTATCTTTTGGTTGTGTGACATAACCATTTGAGTGCTAACTTTTCTACATACCTTGTGGCCGCTTATCCAGATATTCATGCGCGAGTTTGTGCATACTCAGAAGAAGTACCCACATGCAAGATTAATAAGACTTGGTGTTGGTAATACTACAGAACCTATACCAGACATAATCACATCTTCTATGGCTGAGGTAATTTTGTGGATCTCAGATTGTTTGTAATTTTTCATCTGAGTAAAATTTGAATCTAAAACCTTTTCAAACAGCACCATGCCTTACCACTTGAGCGAATGCCTGACAACACAATTACAAATAATAGTATGCTGGTCCTGTTTGATATTACTTTCCAGTTGAACTGTTCTTTTATTTTTATCATTAGTTTCCATTTCCACTATAATCCAATATCTGGGAAAGTAGTGACGAGTGCATGTCTTCATCGTATACGTCTTCTCTTTATAACCTACTTGTAGATGTAGAGATATAAAACTCTTTGGTATATGCAAGCCTCTTTGGCAGTGGATCTTCACTAGCTTTTCTTCACCCATTAGGACTGTTTCGTTTCATTTCTTTTACTTTTTTGCTTTCTGTATTGCTTTGTTGGAGTTGAAAGAAGCAGAGAAAGAACAAAAACTTGTCATTTTCTTTTCTTGATGACTAAGTTGTACTGATCTATTTTTTTCATTTGATTTCTTGTCAACGACGAATGTTAAGCTCTTTGTGTTTCTGTGTCTACTTTGCAGCATGCACATGCTCTATCAACAGTTCAAGGTTACAGAGGGTATGGAGCTGAGCAAGGCCACATGGTACGATGGAATCTTTGGTGTTCATTCTTATTTTTATTCTTTTTCATTCTTTCTTCTTCTGAACCACAATTCCCCACCTTATTTTCTGCGTCGCCTGGGTGCCGCCCTCATTCACGACATAGATTTTGAATCTGGACTTACTCACCCTTTATGTAGCATGTCACTGGTTGATGAAGTCAAATTGTGAACCACATATGTCTATTTTCCCACTTGTCTTGGATGATACTGTTGTCAATCTCACTCCAATTACATGGCTGGTGATTTATTTGGACTTCCATAATAGTGTGGCCCTCATAAAATTTGTTAGAGCGTTTGTTTTATTTTTTATTTTTATATTAGGCGTGGTGTGCTTATGGATGTTTAGTTTCCTCCTGGGAAAAAAAAAAACATCTCTACTTGAGCTGGTAGAGTGCCTTGCTGTGATGGCTACCTCTTCACTCTAAGAAAGTCATCAACATACAATCTGGAAGCAACTATTCTGCTTGTAGGAAAGCTTAATGGGTGTGTAATGGTCACACTTTGGTATCTGCTTATTCTTTCAGAGAATAATTTTGGGAAAGATACTACAAATTAGGATCAACTATACCTTACAACTCCCGGAGTTTGAGTAAAATTTCATGTTGGTCATGATGTTTCTGCAATTGCCATGCTTCTCCAAGATTATTATTAAGTATGTCCATCTACCTATTTTTATTTAACAGAGGTTATCAAATTTTGGTGCAGGCATTAAGAAGGGCAATTGCAGAAAAATTCTACAACAGTATGGGCATAGAAGGCAATGAGGTTTTTGTATCAGATGGTGCACAGTGCGACATTTCTCGCCTTCAGGTACGAAAACTTCGTTTATGCAGTAAAGCTTTTCATAATTGGATAAGAGTAGAACAAGATAAAAATCTGTTACTATTTAGGTTGCTTTTAAGATGAAAAGCGTGTTATTAATTCTGACTTTTCCCCCAAGCAGATGCTTCTGGGATCCAAAGTGACTGTAGCTGTGCAAGACCCTTCGTTTCCGGTAAATATAAATAAAATCAAATATGTCTTTCTTTAATCCTAAATTAGGATGAGACATGAAGAAAATAATCAGTGTCATCTCACTCTCAATATTAATTTTCCTTTTTCCATTGCAACTATGGTAGATTGGCTCTTGTGCCTACAGAAACAAGGTTATAGCTGATGTTTATAAACGTCTTGGAATACTAAATTAAAGCTACATGGAGGCCACACATCCATTATTTTCCCATTGAATTTTTTTGCTAGGAACCTTATTGATTTACTATGGTTTGGGACAGGCATATATAGATTCTACTGCCATTGCCGGTCAAGCTGGCAGGTTTCAAGAGGAAACTGGGAAGTATAAGAACATTGTGTACCTGAACCGCAGGCCTGAGAATAATTTTTTTCCTGATCTATCAACTGCTTCAAGGGCGGATATCATATTTTTCTGCTCTCCAAACAATCCAACTGGCAATGCTGCATCA
Source organism: Prunus padus (assembly GCA_024362665.1). NCBI lineage: Eukaryota > Viridiplantae > Streptophyta > Magnoliopsida > Rosales > Rosaceae > Prunus > Prunus padus. Next base: position 41,078,886 of record JANFAM010000020.1, read on the forward strand.
CAGCAGCAACTAAAGCAACTGGTGGAGTTTGCAAAAGCAAACGGATCAATAATTGTTTATGACTCCTCCTATGCTGCTTATATATCTGATGACAGCCCGAGATCGATTTATGAAATTTCTGCGGCCAGAGAGGTTTCTCACTAGTTCTCACCACCATATATCATTTTGTGTTTAACAATACAAAACCTTCTTATTAAACTTGACATTCAAAGGGATTCTCACTGGAAGTTGTTTTGGCCAATTTTGTGTGCAGGTTGCAATTGAAGTTTCATCCTTCTCCAAATTTGCTGGGTTCACAGGGGTCCGTCTCGGATGGATGGTTGTCCCTGATGAGTTGTTGTACGCAAATGGATTTCCTGTCATAAAGGACTATAACCGCATAGTGTGCACCTGTTTCAATGGTGCATCAAATATTGCCCAGGCTGGAGGGCTAGCATGCCTTTCTGCAGAAGGTTACCAGGTTATAATTTACACCCCATTTCTTTTCCAAGCATCCATTAATTCTCTAGTAAGTTAAATCCAATGCAGTTTCAAATTTTAACTGTTTGTTTACATTTTCAGGCCATAACCACAGTGGTTGACTACTACAAGGAAAATGCAAAAATAATTGTGGACACATTCAGATCACTTGGGTTGAAGGTGTATGGTGGCAAAAATGCATCTTATATATGGGTACATTTTCCAGGGTTGAGTTCTTGGGATGTATTCAATGAAATTCTTGAAAAGACAGACATAGTGACCATACCAGGAAAGGGATTTGGTCCTGGAGGTGAAGAGTACATCAGAGTTGGTGCTTTTGCCCACAGAGAAGGTATATTGGAAGCTTCAAAAAGGCTAAAAACTCTTTTTTAACTTGAATTATTTCATAACTATTTGAACCCAGTTGACAGGTACTTGGAGCAAGAATGACCATCTTTCTGGAGAACTTTATTGGTTCATGAGATGAATTAGGATTGGACAATTATTTGGTGCTGATAAGGAAAAATCTAATTGAACTGTATTGCATTGTTCATAAGATTTGTTTCTTCTCAGCCCATTATTGGTTGTGACTTGTCTAAATTGTATTTGTCCTCATTCAACATGGCACCTTGAACCTTCTGGCCTTCTTTCTTTTTATAGTTTCTTGCACTCTCCAGATGATGATTGAATTATTTACAAAAGTTACAATTTATACTTGTTAAACTTTTTGAGATTGCACCAAATTTGTAATTTGACCAGCTGACATGATTTCATGTTACAAACACGAACAGAAAAATTAAGTGGTTGAGATGGTTGCATAATGAGTTGACACGATAATAACACGCTTATTAATGTTCATTTGCAAAATACTATGAAAATAGGGTTTTTAGGTTCAATGGTCCCTGAATTTTCACATGATTCGCATTTTGGTTCCTCAATTTCCAAAATCGCTCCCATGGTCCTTCAACTTTAGTTTCATTAAGACAAATGGTCTTGTCGTCATTTTTGTTAACTTTTTATGTTAAATGCAGGGACAAAATTGTATTTCTGTATTATTTTTAATTTCCACCATATGAATATTCCAACAAAGCTATGGACAACCTCCACCCGACATCGAGCCAATTAACCCACCATCTCGATAACAGATGATGGGGCTCCCCCAACCCACACCATACCCACCCTCCCTGCGATGACGAGGATAGGAAGAAAGTTTTTCAGTTTTTATTTTTTGGGTGAAATGAATATTCAGATGGTGGAAATTAAAAATAATACAAAAATACCATTTTGCCCTCACAGTTAACAAAAAAGATAACAAAATTGACAGTATGACCATTTGTCCTAACGAAAGTGAAGTTAAAGGACCACGAGAATGATTTTGGAAACTAAGGAACCAAAATGCGAATCGGGTCAAAATTTAGGGACCATTAGACCTAAAAACCCATGAAAATATTAAGAAATGAAATCATTCATTAAAGATTTATTTACATATACACACCCATGAGGTTTTTAGTGTTTTCACAAACCCCCGCGAGATTTCTAAAATTACATAAACACCCCTTTTGAGATTTCAATTTGTTTTAACAAAACCCACTTTCATTGATTCTTCATCCAAAATTAGATGATTTCATACATAAAAACTTTTGTAAATAACAAATGAACCTCAATAAATGTATGTACGATTTAATCTCAAAGGCTAAGTTTGTCATTTGAATAAGTTTTTTATATATATAAAATCATTAATCTTTGGACGAAACATTAGTGAAAAGGGGTTTTGTGAAAATAAATTAAGACCTAATGGGGTATTTTTGTAATTTTTAAAATCTCATGAAGTTTTGTGAAAACACCGAATTAATTAAATAACTCTTCATTAAATAAAGGAAATTAACACTTTTTTTATTTTAAAACAATTATAAAATAAAATAAAAAGAGAGCATGGATCTGTTTTTTTTTTCTTTTTGAGAAAATGTATCTCATTTTGGAACATTAGCCAACTCATTTTATCTTTCTTAATTCTAAAATTTATTATTATTAAAGTTCTTAATTGTAAATTGCCAAAAAAAAAGGACCAATTGCCGAGGGCGAGAGTATATACCTCTTTGATATATAGGAAGAGCTAAAACAGAGCTCCAATTTCCCAAGGTCGTCCGTCCATCGAACCCTAATCTCCCAACAACGCACAACGCCAGCCGCCACAGCTACCGCCGCTACAACCGACGTCGCAATGGATGCCGCTACAGCCGCCCCAAAACGTAAAGGCCGTGATTCGCCAGCCGGCGTCGAAATCGATGCCGCTACAGCCGCCGCCTACCTCTACAGTCGTCATTGAAATCGATGCCTCTACAGTCGTCATTGAAATCGATGCCACTATAGCCGCCGCCAAAAACCGGGCTGCTACCGCAAGGCTGCTTGCTATCGCTAAAGAGCAGGCGGTCCGCAATGCAAAGCTGTACTCCGGATTTGCTCACCCGGTTGTTGAAACTGCGGCTACGAACGATGCAGGGCTGGTTGCTCTTCCTGAATCTGTAAAGCTAATGGCTGACTATAAAGAGCATATGGTTGAAATGGAAGTTGTTTCTGACACATCACTGGAAACGCTACAACGCGCATTCGACTATGCTATTGATGAGATGATCGCCAAGAGGCCTAATCTCGCTGAAATGGCTGACGAGTTGAACGATCTACGATTACGACAAGCACGTAAGGCCGAGACTCGCAGAGCATCCACCCGTGTCACTGGCTTAGTCCGAAATCTCTATGCGGTTGTCTCTAATGGCAATTTTGGAGCCATGACATGGAAGACGGATGACACTTTCGTCATAGCTAGCGAATTTCAAGTCTGAAAAAGGTCATCAGTAATGGCCACTTTGGTTGGGATTTGGCGTACTTTGATTTTGACAGACAACTTAGACAACATGTAAGATTTGAATTTTTTTTTGGAAATTTTAATTAAGAATTCGTAGGATTTTAACCCTATTTTATTACTAGAGTTTTGTGAAATCCGAACATGCTGAGTACAGACACAAGTTGGTCACTTCCGACGTGACCGTCCAGATTTGTTGGCCAACATTGTTCGAGAATCGAAGATAGAGGCGTTGCAACCAATGGTGTTTGATATAGAGAGTAAAATAACTCAAATTGATGGTCGGGTTGATGAATTTTCAGACAAATTGGATGGTATGCTAAGTAGCTTCCATATACGGTATGTATCTTTCAAGTTTTTATTATTATTATTATTTTTTAATGAAATGGATATGATAACAAGGATGAAACTTGCACATGAATTATCTCTTCCAATTTCTAGTCGGAGTGATGATCCTGCCCATGAATTCATTGTCATGTTTTGTGTTGTAGTATAAGAAATACAAAATCTCATAAATAAAGGCCAGATGGGTTATTGGATTCTATTTCTATTGTTTGTGGGTCTATCAGATTTTTATCTATTATCGAGGGTTGTTTTCTGTTGGTTATTGTTCTTGTTCTTGTTCTTTTTGATCCTCTTATTCTGCATTTGGATTTTCTGTTGGTTGTTGTTGTTCTTTTCGATGGGATTATGATGTTTGTGTTCAAGGTAATATGTTAAAAATATAGTATTCTAAGTCCAGGATGATCTTGTGGTGATCTTATGGTTGGTTAGGGAACAATATTTGCATGTTTTTGTTTTCGAAGATTTTCATAGTCTGTTTGTTTGCTGAGAAAAAGGTGGGAAAAGCAAGGACTTTAGTGAAAAAATAAGTCGGTTGATAAAAAAAAATTATCTATTTGGAGGATAGTTGAATTTTGACCTAGGCAGTTTCTCTTTCAGTTTGTTTTGCCAAAGTAGATACAAGCTCTCCTCTTTCAAAAGAGCTAACACTGGTATTTGGAACTTGTATCTACTTTGGCAAAACAAACTGAAAGAGAAACTGCCTAGGTCAAAATTCAACTATCCTCCAAATAGATAATTTTTTTTTTATCAACCGCCTTATTTTTTCACTAAAGTCCTTGCTTTTCCCACCTTTTTCTCAGCAACCAAACAGACTATGAAAATCTTCGAAAACAAAAACATGCAAATATTGTTCCCTAACCAACCATAAGATCACCACAAGATCATCCCTGGACTTAGAATACTATATTTTTAACAGATTCCCATGAACACAAACATCATAATCCCATCGAAAAGAAGAACAACAACCAACAGAAAATCCAAATGCAGAATAACAGGACCAAAAAGAACAAAACAATAACCAACAGAAAACAACCCTCGGTAATAGATAAAAATCTGATAGACCCACAAACAATAGAAATAGAATCCAATAACCCATCTGGCTTTTATTTATAAGATTCTGTATTTCTTATACTACAACACATGACAATGAATTCAGGATCATCACTCCGACTAAAAATTGGAAGAGATAATTCATGTGCAAAGTTTCATCCTTGTTATCATATCCATTTCATTAAATAATAATAAAAAACCTGAAAGATACATACCGTATATGGAAGCTCCTTAGCATACCATCCAATTTGTCTGAAAATCCATCAACCCAACCATCAATTTGAGTTATTTTACTTTATATATCAAACACCTTTGGTTGCAGCGCCTCTATCTTTGATTCTCGAACAATGTTGGCCAAAAAATCTGGACGGTCACGTCGGAAGTGACCCAACTTGTGTCTGTACTCAGCACGTTCGGATTTCACAAAACCCTAGTAATAAAATGGGGTTAAAATCCTACAAATTCTTAATTAAATTTTCCAAAAAAAATCAATCTTACATGTTGTTTAAGTTCTCTGTCAAAATCAAAGTATGCCAAATCCCCAAAATGGCCATTACTGATGACCTTTTTCAGACTTGAAGAATAAACACAGTGGTTGGGGAGAAAAACCCATGTGTAAGTTGTGTTTTTTACATTTTCAGTAACCACAATGGTAAATGCAAAAATAATTGTGGACACATTCAGATCACTTGGGTTGAAGGTGTATGGTGGCAAAAATGCACCTTATATATGGGTACATTCTCCAGGGTTGAGTTCTTGGGATATTGTTTGAGGAGGTTAGATCCAACAAGGAGGTCACCATTTGAGCTTGAGTGACCCCAAATCAACAAGAATGACTAGAGGCCCAAAATTAATAAAAGCGGTTGAGCAGTCAACTCCTCCTGAGCCGGCTCCCATCGCCGACCAATGCTTGAAACCGACCCTTAATAATTGCACAAGCTTCAATCGGAACAGAATTTGATGTAGGATATGGGTGAATTTAGTATTTGGGTAATTTAGCGGAGCGAAAACAATGGGAAACAGAAAATAGCACAAAAGGGATAGGTTTGGAATCACACCAAGGGGTTTGGCTTCACACCAAAGGGGTTTGGTTTCACAGAAGTCTCCAATCTCTGGAAAATAAATTTTTCTTTATATCTCAACTCCGAATTTTAAAGAATTACATGGGGGGGTATTTATAGCAAACTAAAACCTAGAGATAATAGGATAAAAATCCCTTACTAAAAAAGAAATCCTAATCCACAAAGGAACCAATCCAAATAAACTAGGAAACTTAAATCAAATCCAACTAAAATCTGGAAATTAAAATCCTAGTGAAATCTGGAAAACTAAAGAGTCTAGGAACTAACAAATAAATTAGGAAACTAATTAATAATTCCCTCTTCCATCTCTTTCGTTTGTAAACCCTAATGGGTTTGACAAAGATGTCCTCATCAATTCTCCCTGGTTGAGAAGAACTCGACTCCGACAAGTTAGAATCAAAGATGTCCTCATCAGAATTGCCGACAATGGTAAGGAACTTTTTAATTTCTCCAATTTGTGGAATTTAGATCCCTTTTTCGAATCTAGTTTCATGACCGTTATGTAATTTTGTTACTGGTGATTAGAGGTAGTGGTTAACATGATAGAAGGATCATATGTTAATGGGTCTTATTGGAAATTGGCTAGTTATGGTCAGAAAGCAACAGTCTTTGGAACTAATATGATTATTGCTGCTATTGCTTATCACATGAGTTGCTGCTGCTCTTTAAAATCATATGTACAAAGTAAAGTAAGAGCTTTTTCCTTAGACTGATGATGCTTTAATTGTTATGGCCATGGTAATGTATGCATAAACATTGATATTTTGATGGCCAAGGTAATTAGACTCTTGTTTTATGATGATAAATGAATCTTGCAGGAATTCAGACATCTCGTGATGCTAAACGTGTTGCTGGATCTGCAAAGATATCAGAGTTGAGCAACAAGAACAGAACATTGTCCTCCAATACTCTTTATGAGCTCTGAGCAGGAAATTGAATGCGGCGGGGCTTCCATGAAGCTTGTATCTGGATTTCTTAAGCAGAAGCAATTCGAGGAGGACATTCAATGCAGGTTTCTTTCTAATTACACAATTTATATTCCTAGAATTGAAAACAGATTAGAATTATCAGTTTTCTATGGCTTCTGGGGATAATTTCTTTTAGGAACATTCATATTGATCGATGCCTCATTCATTTATAAAATTCTTCAGACCCAGGTTTCCAACATTTAGATTTAGGTTTTTTGTCGGAAGCTAGTTGTTGAACACAGTTGTTTTGTTTTTGTGAAGCTTTATTTTTGTTGAAAAAACAGCTAAAACCTTTTGAAAACAGAAGAGGATGAGAAATAGTATATCACTTTAGTGAACAAGGATGCATCAAGAAAGAAAACCATGTTAATCATTATACCTTCCTATATCCCTTGGTACTTGGCTCTTGATGAGCTAACATCATCGCCATATCTAGAAACAAGGTTAAACAAGTTTGACCGTTTGATTTTTTTTTCCTTAATATGTCAATTCCACACAGCATTTTTTTTGAGGGCATACATTATGTGTATAATATATATTGCATGGCTCAGGTTGATTAATTGTGATACTCCTACCAAAGGAAGGAAGAGATCCCAGACATCTCTTGGATTGCCGACCTCTAGTCAGTTAGAAAGATCAAAGAGATCATCACCAGCAGAAAGAAGACCATCAATTGATGATCTCCCTGACACGGCATTGGTTGAAATCCTTTGCCGACTTCCATCAAGTAAATTTGTGTTTCAATGCCAGTGTGCGTCCAAGCATTGGCACACTCTCATCTCAGATCCTCATTTTATCGGCCGCTTTGTACATATCCAAGGTTATAGGAAAACTCCAAAGATATGCACTCTAATAAGTCAAAAAGGAGAGGAATTCCCTCCTAAAATGCCATGGTCATCCAAGCTACTAACTCCAGTGTTCAAACGAATAATGAGTTTCCACTCTTTGACAGAAGAGCCAGTTGTGGTAGCAACGTATAATGACTTAGTTTTGTGCTGCGCAAGTGAGGATTATCAACGCAATTACTACATCTGCAATGCATACACCATGCAATGGGTTGCTCTTCCTCCCACCCCAGATTGATGCCACGATAGGGTACTAGTGGGATTCATCTGTGATATTCCCTACTATAATTCTGAGAAAGAAGATTGGAAAGGACATAATGTCCAGCTTAATGCTGAGTGTATGTGCAACGTTGTGAGAATTCTTCCTCCTGATGAATCTGCAAATGATGACGAATGTGATTCCTTAAAATTAAGCGTGGAGATCTTCTCTTCTGAGACTGGTGAATGGAGAGAATCAGTTGTGGCTTCCCCACGATACTTTGATTTTGATGACCTTGAAGATATCTCCTTTGCATACAATGGGATGTTATATTGGACAAGTGACGAAGACCTTCTTTTTGTTGGTTTGGGTCCCTTCAACGACAATAACATGACAACTAGTAGTAGTAATAGCGGTAATGGTGATGGCATTATTGATCATAAACTTCGTTTTACTGTATTTGAGGAGCCTCTAAATGGACGTTTTATAGTTGAGTACCTAGGTATGTTTGGAGGATGTGTGACTTTAAGGCGGCTACCAAAACTCTGTATGTTTGGGAGTTGAAAGAACAAGATCATGATCGGATGGTCGATGGAGCTGCTGGCAGATTGTGTTTAACTAACCACAGGGTATATCAGTTGGACCCAAAAATGTATCCAGATGGTCCATTTACGTGTGAAATGCAGGCTTTTGACCCAAATAATAAGGATATTTTGTATCTGCGTGTGGACGGAGATATTATCAAGTGCAACATTCATACAAAAAAGTGGTCTAGGATAGTTAGGCAGTGTCCAGTTGCTAATGGTGACTATTTGCCAGTTGAGCTCCCATGGTGGCCGACTCCAGTTCCTAGATTACCGCAGCATGCCCATGGTGGAGGAACTAGCAGCTAGTAGAAAACTTGAATTAAAGTACTAAACTTTTATTTATTAAAGTTGGATTATTTGTATTTGATATACTCAGTAATGTTACACTTGTATTTGCTGGTAATTACCCCAGCATGTTTTTTTTATTATTCTTTTTGTTAACTGTTTTTTTTTTCCATCTTTTCTTATTATGGCGATATATGGAGGACTGCGAGTCGTTCTGTACACGCCCAGTTTATTAATTAAAGCATTCTTTAAGCTGAATTGAAGTTTTGCAATCTTATTCTTGATTCTTTCTTTTGTTTTGTTTTGTTTTGTTTCTGTTTTTGTTTTAAGTTTTCTGATGTGCATCTTATAATCTTATTCTTCATCATGTGGTTGCTTTCTATTTTCTGTTATACAAATTTGCCCCGGGTTTGAGTGTCAAGCTTTGATTTTTGCATGATTCTAAGTAATTTGTTTCAAGACATTTACTATTGGCTTCTCCGTCTTAGCATTCAGAGGTTCGACGTAAATGCTTGCTCTGTTATGTGATGAAGAATCAAGGAAGGTATAGACTCAATGCTTGCTTTGTTATGTGTTTTTCATGACGTTTCATATAATTATTGACCTTAGAAAATACTATCAGAAATGGGCTGTTTAGGGTGCTACCTTTTCGACCAAAAAAAAAAAAAAAGGGTGCTACCTTTTGATTTTGTTTTGTATCATTCTTACTTGCTTTCCGTATAAAATAATAATACATAGTTAAATATAAGTTTGTTTACCGGAAAATAAAATGTTTTTTCTTATAAAAAAAACCAGTATAGCCGACGGCTATACTATTTTTGACACGTGGCGAAGCAGCGCTAGGCGCAGGCCGGTTTTTTATAAGAAGAGTATAGCCGTCCGGCTATACATTTTTTATAATAAAAATTGTATAGCTATGCGGCTATACTACAGTTTTATTATTTAAAAATCGTATAGCCGATCGGCTATACTATTTTTTGACACGTGCAGAGCGGCGCTAGGGGCCAGGCGGGTGGTCCTTTTTTATTGTAAAGAGTATAGCCGCACGGCTATACTCAGGGTTTTTTTAATAAAAAAAGTATAGCCGAACGGTTATACTATTTTTGACACGTGGCTAAATGTGCGCATGCGGTCCTTTTTATTTATAGCCGCGCGGCTATACTATTTTTAATTATAATAAAAATCGTAGTATAGCCGTTTGTATCAAACAAATAGAAACATGAGCTAAGCTTGATAGCTCTCAGGAATTAACAAGGAATTGACCACGGACGCATCTACGTCATACCTCTACCCCCCAGAAACCAATTTCATCTTTGCCTCCACAAATTCCAAAAGCCTCACCAAACAAACAGATAAAATTCAACGATCAACGGAAAAAGAAACCTAAACTGTCAATATTCGTCACATTACGTTAGCTTCCTTCCGCCATAAGCAAAGCGTGTCTGCTTGCTCCCCAAGCCAACCCAAACCTTTATAAATACCACTCATCACCCTCTGAAAACCAAATGCTTCCCAAGCCCTAAACCACATCAAATTACAAAAAACCCCATTTCTTCCTTCACTTGAACACCAAAAAATATATTTTAGGCCATGTCGACGGTAGGTTATGGTTTTGCTGAAGCATATGTGCTCAGAGGCCTCCACAAGAAGAAGCTGAAGATGGAGCAAGAAGAAGAAAGAGCCAAGCTGGGCAGAGCTGAATCTGAAATGGCTCAGCCTAGTGGTTGTTTGTTTCGGGTGATGAAGAAAGTCCATCCAAGCAATGCTCAGAAGTCAAAGGGCTTGGTCAGCTGAAACAGAAGAAACTGCAGGAAGTTAGGGCTTTGAACCATAAAGTTTGATAGAGCTCTGGCTCATGATATTTGTAGCTGCTTTCAGTAAAATGGGTTGTGCATATTAGTGAAGCCCAATTGTTATTTTCCATTTCTTTAGGAAAAAAATTTGTTCTGAAAAAGTATATGTTTGGGCTAAGCCATGCTTTTAGCTTAAGACTTTTTAATGGGTTGGATCTATTGGTTTCAGTCCAAATTCCAGGCCCAGTTTGTATTATTATAATTTATGACAGCAATTGTTTTTTTATTTGTTTAGATGATCATTATAATTTATTTTGATGCACTTAAGCATACTCATTACACATTTAACTTTGTTTTGTTGATGGCCCAAAATTGGTTCAATGAAGACTTTTTCAAGAACTCGAACGATTTAATGTGCTTTTTCTAGTCATGATTGTCACATCCCAGAATCGCTCCGTCGTAGCACGATATTGTCCGCTTTGGGCCAGAGCCCTCACGGTTTTGTTTATGGGAACTCACGAACAACTTCCCAGTGGGTCACCCATCCTGGAATTGCTCTAAGCCACAACTCGCTTAACTTCGGAGTTCCCACAACTCCGAAGCCAGTGAGCTCCCAAAAAGCCTCGTGCTATTTGGAGGTGGGCATGTACATATAAGGCACATCACCCCTTTTCTGTTGGCCGATGTGGGATCTTACAATGATCTCTTGGACCCTAGACAGTTGGATTTAAATCCAACGGTGAATGACCATGAATTCCTTAGACCCTAGGGTCCAAGAGATCATGACTGGTGATTTTTCAAAGCCAGCCTTCATACATAATGATGTTGATATAGGCATAATCACACTTATCTGCCCCCAATGTGGGACCCAATGACTATGCCTTATCATATATAGTGAGAAAATCTCATTTTGATCCTCCACTTTTTGTTCTTGTTTGTCAAACAAGTAACATCTAGGGCTTAATTATTGATATTCTTCGGATTGTATTCATGTCATGTCGGAATATTTACTAGATTTTTTGACAAGAGTTAATGCAAAATGAGACACTAAATTCAAGTTTCGAAGATTAAATAAGACAAATTGAATGTTAGAGGGCGAAATGAGACTGAAAATAAAACGAAGTTTTAAGGGTCATATCTATACGACTATATCAACAATTAAGCCTAAAATTATTCTCACAATCTCTCTCAGTCACTTCTAAGAAGAACTAGGAGACTGAGGCCTATAGCCTATGCGTGACTTTTGAGCTTGTGGGTCAAGATAGTAATGTATTTGTAATTTGTGATTTATATGCTCATGAATTTGGAATGGCATCATCAAATTGACTTTTGCGCACTCATTGATTGAGCAGTGGCAATATTGATTACTATTGGATTAATTAAAAGATGTCGTTATCTCATGTAAAATCAAATCACATGCATTATGCAAAACCACTTTTTCACTTTTTACTAATTTCCCATCCACTCATGATATTCATCAAATTATAATTAAATTCACAAAAATCATCTCAACATAAAAAGAAAAGGTACTCCAGGTGCACGTGTTTCCTGATAGTATCACGTGCAAGATACACGTGATGTCACGTGATTAACTTGGGCTTAGCTGTGAAGATATATCTCACACATCTCGACTTTTTTTTTATCTTTCTTTTTTTTTGCATTTGAAAAGAAAAAAAATAGTGCCCTACAGCACCAAACCCATGTGCATGGTCACTAGTGGTGGTGATGGTCCCACGATTCCCATTCCCATTCCCGCAGGCCCAAAATTCATGGGTTCTTCTTCATTCCTGGACCTCAGAATTCAGATCAATCATCATACTGCAGCTCCACTTTTTTATGTGTCTTGGCTTAGTGTCCTTTTGTGTTCTCCCAGTGTACTTTTGATTTCTGTAAATTGTAAATTTGGCAAAATCTAACTTAGAGGCTGCCATTGTTTCATTCTTATTGTTGATGGAACAATTTTGCTCACCACTTAACTCAAGGTGTATGCTCATCACTTATCTCAACATTTGACACGTGTTCATAATTATAACTATGGTTACATAAATCAAAGTAAAAAGTTAATTATGATTATGCATATGAACACATGTCAAGTATTAAGAATGATGGTGAGCATATACCTTGGGTTAAAATAGTGAGCAAAAATATTTCCAAAAATGTATTCTAGTCACCAAATTACTAAAACTTGTAACTGAGACTTTCCGACGGTGAATTGAAAGTGTTAATCACATTGACTCTTGTTTAAATGTGTGGTTCAAAATTTACAATCTAACATCACAAATATGTCAAGAGAGGATTATTGTTCAAAGTCTTTATGATTTTCAATTTGTGAATACTACTTCCAATATGCACTTTTTGACAACAAATTTTCCCATAGGTTTCTCTTGAGTTTTAATTAGGTGATTGTGGTATGTCTTCATTTCCTTTTCACTCTTAAAGGAGTACAAGTGACTTTGTAACTTGCAAGCAAAGAAGCATGATTTCCAGGTTTGAATTCTTAGCCCCAGTAATCTACCCAAATTAGAATGAAATCCATAATTCTAAATTCTAATTTATATGGTAATGTTCTTTTATTCATATTTAATATAATTCTTTAATCTTATTCACTTCTAAACAATTAAAAATACTACCAATTTAGCACCCATCATTAAGGGCCAAATTAGTGCCAAAGTGGTAAAAAACAAGGGATGGGTATTGCAGTCAAGTTCCAACCCAACCACTCCAATGCTAAAGTGAAAGGCAAAATCCAGAGTCACAGACAAATAGACAATGACATCACCACACATTATAAGAAAAAGTAGAAAACAAAATAGTTAATAAAAATAAAAATAAAAAAGATTTAAGAGACACAGACAAAGGCAGGCTTTGGCGGGTTTCCAGAATCTGAAGTTGATATTTGAGCTGAAAACCCAGCTCTATCTTACCTTATTAATGCTCTTAACCCTTCCATTGACTGCTTATTTACGCCACCCACCCATAACCACACATACACAGAGACAAAGAGTAGCACTCTCTCTCTCTCTCTCTCTGAGTCTCTTAGAACCTTCTTACCCAAGATTACTTGCTGTTCCTTCCACCGTAAGCATCTACAGATCCACAGCTAGGTACCTACCTGCACTGCATCATCCTCATTGCCATTATAATATTAGACAACAAAGTCTAATTTTTTTATAACTATACACATTATATAATTTATATTTTATTTATGGGTTTTGAATTTTGAGTGTCAAGTTGTCAACTTTACTAGTTTTACTGCTGCCCCTATTCCCTTCACACCAGCACAGCATTTGTAGCCTTTGTATTTGTGAAGCTGTGTGGTGCATTGGATTCTTTTGGCGTTTCTGATAATTGGGTTTGAATTTTGGGACATTGGACTGTTGTTTGCTGCATGTGGTATTTATTTGTTTTTCCAAATAATGGGTTTTTGACGATTTGTTCTAGACAAACAGTGATTTGGGTGTTTGAAGTTTCCACATTTGGCTAGGCATTTCCGGTCTGGGAAGTTGGATTTGTCTCTAAAACAGTCGTATTTGGCTATTTTGTCAGTCTTTGGGTTCAGTGTAGCAGCAGCGGCCTTGCGTTTGTTTTCTGAGGTTCTTCTTCTTCTGGGTCTTGCTTTTGTCGGTTTGCTGGAACTGACATCTGAATCCTCTGCTTTTTTCCCGAGCTTGGATCCGGCGTATCTTCAACTGGGATTTTGAATTTGTTTCTGGGTTTTCCCTTTTGGGCAAGTCTGTGCCTAGTCCTACAAGGTTTGTGCTCCAATTTAGATTTACTTATCTTCCCAAACTGGTTCCCTTTTAACTTTCTTACATTACCTTCTGTTTGGCTGCTGAGAATTACGGAGAAAACTGATTGGAAAATAAAATCTTGGATTATATAGTTGGATGTAGCTAAATCTGATCAGACCAAATAGTAATGTTAGGTTTGTATGAGTGTTGGTTTTAGTTTTACTTTGAATTTTAAGTTAATGTTCAAAATAATGTCGTGTTTTTCTACATGGATGCACTTAGAGTCTTTCGTAGTGCAGCGTGATCTGACCCATCTGACTTGTATCTGCATTTTGAGCCAACTTTTTTATATCCCCATTTCATTTTAGAAGGGGGAAAGGGGATCACTCTGTCTAACTTCTTGTTTTTCCTACATGGTTCATAAGCATTTGTGAGGACTAAAATATGTCTTTGCTTTTCTGGCATATTGTTTATCATCCAGGATTTGTAACTTCTAATTTGCATGAGCAGTCTCAAATTTCATTCCATTTGTTGTGGAAATAATGCAATCACTCTTAATTGATTTACAATGGTGCAGGAGAACGGATTTGGAACCTTGATGTTACACAGTTGACTATAGATAGACTATCCAGTAATGTCGAGGATCACTAAGTGGAAGCTTGAGAAGACAAAAGTAAAAGTGGTTTTCAGGCTACAATTCCATGCTACACATGTAAGTTGTAACTTCATAGAATTTACTGCAGAAATTCTATCTTATTAATTTTACTGTAAATTTGTTTTTTAGATTCCTCAATTGGCTTTTCAGAGGATCAATATATTTTTTGTTTGTTTTCTGTTGATAATTTTAATACATTCCCATTTGTATTCACTTCTTATGAAACCCATGCATAAACCTCTGGCCTGTAACTGTTGTTGATGCAAAAATCGGTGTTGAATAAATCTTCTAAGCTGCCAATTTAGATTCACCAGTTTGTGGAAAATAGGCTTTGTCTTGTGACTTTTATGTTTGCTGCTTCCATATCACTACTAACATTTTCCTGGTAATTGCCTGAATCTGGTATTCTATTGTGTCATATGATGTGTAAGATAATCTAAAATGGACTGTAAACTTATGTAAGTAATGTGGCCTTGTAGCGCCCGTTAGTTGACGTGTTATTTAATTCTAGTTTCTTATGGCTAATGGCTTAGAGCATCTACAATCTTGCTCCCTATCTTTTAGTTAAAATTTTGCTAAAAACACTAGAAAACTATTTTAGGAGCTCTCTATAAATTTCAACTCCAACCATACTCCATAGGTTAGGAGTCATAAATGTTTTCATTCTTTTCTAATTGAGCATAAATGCTCTCCCTTTTTATAAAATAATAACAAAAATAGTCAACATTAATAAAAGTTTTAAAATATTATTAAAGTAAAGCAACATTTAATTATGGAGAGCCACTAGGAGTCTTTTCTCTCTCCTAGAGTTGTGTTTTTTCAATTCATCCCTAAATTTTGTCTAAGGAGGTGGTTTAGGGAGCCCATTGTAGATGCTTGGTGCACCTGAACTCCTTTTAATTATGCATTTTTTTTCTATAGCATGATTGTTAAACGTGGTGTTATATGTAGCAGCTACAATCTATGCTACGACTGAATACAATGTTTCTCTCTGCATGGTCCAGGTTCCACAAACCGGATGGGATAAGTTGTTTATATCTTTTATACCTGCTGATTCCGGAAAGGCAACTGCAAAAACAACCAAGGCAAATGTGAGGAATGGGACCTGCAAATGGGGAGATCCTATCTATGAAACTACAAGACTTCTACAAGACACTAAAACAAAACAATATGATGAGAAGCTTTACAAACTCGTGGTAACCATGGTAGGATTCCTTCAGAAGTCTTATTCATTAAAAATAATGTTTCTGATTCAAAATTCGGTTGATTCATGAACTAACTTTTCTCTAGTCCCTAATCACCATCAGAGCAGCTGACTGCAGACTGCAGCCATTATCTTGTTTAAACTGAGTTTAACTTTGTTTTTGGCCTAAATCTAACTGACATCAGGGTTCTTCACGGTCTAGTGTCCTGGGTGAGGCTAATATCAACCTTGCTGATTATGCCGATGCGTCAAAGCCTTCTTCTGTTGCACTGCCTCTCCACGGGTGTGATTCTGGAACTGTTTTACATGTGAGAATCTCTGAAGTTCAAATTATTTTAGACAAAATGTTCCTAGGAAAGCTAACTCTGTTAGTTGTTCTTCAATGCTGGTTATCAACTATAATTTACTTCTGTTTGACAATTGTTTTTTGTCTTAATCCATGTCAGGTTACTGTACAGCTGCTAACTTCTAAAACTGGCTTCAGGTAAGCATTAAAACATGTTAATCTCTTGCTTTATCTAATTTCAGTAGTTAATCTGTACTTCTTTTCCTTTCAGAGAGTTTGAGCAGCAGAGGGAGCTCAGAGAGAGTGGTCTACGAACAACCTCTGACCAGAACAGAAATGATGTATCCACAGCTAGAAGAATATCATCTTCTGAAGATGCAGTGAATGATCAGATGGATAAGGTCAGTCTTTTTCTTCTGTCTCTGTTCGTTCCATATAGTATATGATGGTTCACTGTCTTGGATTCTGAATTTATATTTCTATTGAACTTTTTGAAAAACATAAGCTCCTTGAAACAAATATTTCTGAATTTTGTCCATCTTTGCATAAACCATTTCTATTTTATTATTTCACTCTTTTATTTATTTTGTTTAAATACGAAATAAAAGTTTATTGGGAAAAGGAGCAAAACATACAATAGGAGATGGACAAGCAGTCCACCTAGGCAATAACAACTAAAAACATAATACAAGGAAAACCATACTCAATACAACATTTCAGACAAATCAAGATAAATATTGCTAAATGGAACATCCCGAAACTCCAGAGCACAATACAATAGGGGATGTGCCCGTACGATAAATATTATTTCAGTTCAGTTTTTCTTATTGATAGCACATCGATGATCTATCTCTATCTCTTTTGTCTGTATATGCTGGTCGCATGTCTTTTTATGACATGATCTAAATTAAAACTAGTAATCCTCTGAGGCGTGTCTGGCATGTATGGAAGATAAATATAGATTCAGACAAACCAAACACCTTTCTCAGAACACGTTTGTGCTATCAAAGATGAAATTAGGCTCACTGTTGCTGCTATGATTTTAAAGACATAAAGATGAAGCAAGGGATTTTAATTCACGTTGAAATATAGTATACTTCTGTATCTGATGAGAAAGATAGGCCTGCTTTTGCAGAGTTTATGGGTATATCCGTCCCCTTTGAACAATTTCCATGAGTCAGTTACTGAGAAACTTGATGTCTCTCACAAATTCTGAGAGTGATAACCATTGCGTTTTCTTGTACAAAGTTAAAAACTTTCCATTATATGAGTTCTCTTACTGGATGGAGTTATTATCTTTGTGATAGGCGTTCTGATCTGTTGTCATATATGTTTCCAATAAAAATTTTCTTCTTTTTACAGATGAATGCTAGAGTTAAATTCAAAGAACTCTCTCCCCTTGAAGAGGAGGTTGGGCTGAATGAAGAGTATG